>OX454319.1:96181133-97544286 GCA_949715965.1 Dysmachus trigonus | reverse complement strand
TTTTACGCATTTTTATTTTTAAAATCAAAACTAAAAATCAGAATATGATATTTATTCTAAAAACTAAGGATAAAAATCAGAATATGATTGTTATTTTTAAAATCAGAATATAATTTTTATTATAAAAATCAAAAATATAAATTAGAAAATGATTTTTATTATTAAAATCTAAAAAAGCAAATCGAATTTTTATTTTTAAAATCAGAAAGCGATTTATATTTCTAAAAGTTGCAATAAAAATCTTAAAATTATTTTTATTTTTAAAATCAGAAATAAAAATTAAGAAAAGATTTTTATTATTAAAATGAAAAATTCGAAATAATTAAAAATAAAAATCAGGAAATGATTCTTACTTCTCTTTTTTAAAAATAAAACTCAAAAGATTTTTATTTCTGATTTTGAAAATAAAAATCATTTTCTGATTTGTCTTTTTTATTTTTATAAAAAATCATATTCTGATTATAAAAATAATAATCATTTTCTGATTTATATTTTTGATTTTAAAAATAAAAATCTCTTTCCGATTTTTATTTCTGATTTTAAAAATAAAAATCATTTTCTGATTTTTATTTCTGATAATGTTTATGTCTGATAAGTGTAATTTTAATAGACTTTAAAGATTGCAAAATAGAGGTATGCGGGTCATTTTAACGTCCAATAAATTGCATAAAGTGGTATTAATGTTAGAAAACGTATGTTGGTGAAGTGTTAAATAGAGAATTGTTGTTTTTAAAATTAAGTTAGGTCTTCTACTTTCGTATCTGGCAAACTTAATTATTTATATTCTAGATATACAATGATATAGAAATAGAGTTAATTTTAAGCTCCAATTCTATAAAACTAGTGCAGTTTAATTAAAAAAGCGGCCAAGTGCGAGTCGGACTCGCCCATGAAGGGTTCCGTAGCAGCAAGTAACATAATATAAAAGTTCTTGTTATTATTAGAAAATAATGGTTTACGGTTATGTTTATGAAATTAAATGTTCATTTTTTATTTTTATATTTGAGTTGATTGAATGAAAGGTAAATTGCGGTTTACGATTTATGACGTATTAAAAAAAAAACTACGCACTAGATATCGTTCAAACCAATTTTGGGTGGAAGTTTGCATGGTAATGTACCTCATATATTTTTTTTAGTTTTATTATTCTCTTATTTTAGAAGTTACAGGGGGGGGGACACACATTTTACCACTTTGGAAGTGTCTCTCGCGCAAACTATTCAGTTTAGAAAAAAATGATATTAGAAACCTCAATATCATTTTTGAAGACCTATCCATAGATACCCCACACGTATGGGTTTGATGAAACAAAATTTTTGAGTTTCAGTTCTAAGTATGGGGAACCCCCAAAATTTATTGTTTTTTTTTCTATTTTTGTGTGAAAATCTTAATGCGGTTCACAGAATACATCTACTTACCAAGTTTCAACAGTATAGTTCTTATAGTTTCGGAAAAAAGTGGCTGTGACATACGGACGGACAGACAGACAGACAGACAGACATGACGAATCCATAAGGGTTCCGTTTTTTGCCATTTGGCTACGGAACCCTAAAAAACAGGAAATGACTTTTATTATTAAAATCTAAAAAAAAAATCAAAAAGGAATTTTTATTTTTGAGATCAGGAAGCGATTTATATTTTTAAAAGCTGAAGTAAAAATCTTAAAATTATTTTTATTTTTAAAATCAGAAATAAAAATTAAGAAAAGATTTGTATTATTAAAATAAAAAATCGAAATAATTAAAAAATTAAAAATAAAAATCAGGAAATGATTCTTACCCGCTTTATTAAAAATAAAAACCATTTTTTGATTTTTATTTCTGAACATTTTAACCTGCAATAAATTGCATAAAGTGGTATTAATGTTAGAAAACGTATGTTGGTGAAGTGTTAAATAGAGAATTGTTGTTTTTAAAATTAAGTTAGATTTTCTACTTTTGTATCTGGCAAACTTAATTATTTATATTCGAGATATACAACGATATCCCCTAAGGAATAGAGATAATTTTAGATTAATGACTTAGCACTTACTGGTAGCTATTAAAAATAAAACCAGGATACGCCAATTGAAGTAGGAAATAATCGAATTTGTGAAAACTAAATTTTAATTAGTATAAACGATAGTGTTAAGGGGGTATTCTAGTCTAGAAATTAAAAAAAAACGATTTTTTTTTTTTTTTGCTATTTTCAAAGTTTAACTATTCAAGCATATGTCTACAAGAGGATTTTTCAAAATTCAAATTATTTTCGGAGTTATACGTATTTTGCTGACCTGGCATCCTTAGACTTAGACTGAGAAAAACTTTACGCGAAACTTTAAACGCGTTTTGCTCGAAATTGTCTTTTTCAAAACGATACCCACTATTTCTCAGGTTCTACTGGACCGATTTACTTGAAATTTTTAGAGAGCCTTCTTTATAGACTTGTCTATGGCTGGAACTACCCCCATTCCTAAATTTCAATTTTTACTATTTTTAAAAAATTCGAAACAATCCGAAAAAGTGGTACAAAAATTCTTTTTTTTTCAGGCAGTCGCCATTTCGTGAAAAAATTGTTTTCCAACTTTTCCATAGTTCCAGCCATTGCGACATTATTCTAGATTAATAATTTTTTTTTTGCTTGGTTTCAGATTGCTAGGAGGGTTGAAATTGTGGGTATGGTCACGTGACCCCCACTTCATCAGCTGCTAATTTTTGGAATTTTTTAATTTTTTTATTTTTTAATTTTTTTCTGTATTCTTATAATGTTAATAAATAACTTATAAAAAAATGGATAATAAAAATATTAATTGCCTTTTTTACGACACTTCAAAAACTACCTGAAATTCATGCCTCTAGACTAGAATACCCCCTTAAGACATTTCCTAAAAATATTGAACCCTAAAGGGGCAAACATCGTAAGTTCCAATACCAAAATATTATAGCAGGTATTAAATCGTGCGTTTACAAATACAAAAATTGAACTTAATAAATTGCACAGGTCAACAAAATTAAAGCTTTTCTTTTTGAGTCTGAGTTATGAATCCTTTTTTCTTATGGCATGTATCCAAAAGGAAGGTTAAATTACCATAATTTTGTTAAAACTTTGCTTTTGTGAAGGAAAATTTGACATTCGTTTAGATAGTTTGAACCTCAATTACAATTAAATGCGTTCTTCGATATTTCTGATTTTTTGCCAAAAGGTACGTTATATTAGAGAAAACAATATAGGTACTTTTTTGCATTGGCTTCCAAAGTGGTGAATCAAATATGGCGTCCGAACACTTGCAATTTTATGGGATTTTTTATGAAAATGAATCAAAGAGGTTTTAGGGTCGCTGATACTAAGTCTGTTATCAATCTATAAATTAAAAATGACGGCTCTAATATAACAACCAAAAATTTAAAAAATGTCCGCCCCCAAAAGATTTACAACGAAATGAAAACATAACAATTTTTTTGATTGGTAATTTTAAATGTGCTGTCCTGGGCACAAAAACAATTTTTTTTTTTAAAAATCATGTCGATTTTCTTCAATTGTGAGACGAAAGCAATGAGGAATGACCGCATATCAAACAGAATCAAAAATAATGTCGACTTATGTAAACCCAGTATTTTAAGTTATAGTGGCGTTTACCATAATTTTTCCTATGTGATATTAATCATAAGCCCAGATTTACGTGGTTCCGATTAAGTAATTAAACTTCTATGTCGTATAACTTTGGAATTTATTTCTAGATCGTTCTGATTTTGTTGTTTAGAATATTCGTGAATTTAAAATCTTATATATGTAATAAATTATACAAGTGTTGATAAACTAGAGTAATAACCTTTCAAACTTACCTTGAAGATCTTGGACTCTTTCCTGATTGACTTCTAAGCGGTGATCTTGGTGGGCTATCATGACTAGGATCAAATAGATCAATAGGTGGTGTACCACAATCATCCCATGATTGTTGTTGAATTTTTGGAGCTCTCGGACTAGATGGTGGACTTCTCTGGCAAGCCATTTGTCCTCACATTCGGATCACTTTCTCACTGACTATACACAAATTTGATCTTGATTTGTCACTCTTTCTATGCACCTCCTGTATGCAATTCATTGAACTTATTTAGAAAAAATCCCAATGCGGTCAAAGGTGTGGGTGATTTTATCGGATAGTAAAGTACCTTGTCGACAGTCTGCCATGATGGCTCGTCTGCAATTGCTTTATCAGTGCCACCCCCTTAATTAGTTCAGCTCAGTATTTTCCGGCGATTTCAGGTGGAGATAACCGGATTACATGACGAGACGAGACCTAACTCGATAGAACTTCCAATGGACGCCGGACGGGGGAAAGAATCGATTCGTCGAGGAAACTTTGTTATTTACGTTGAGTGGTGCAAAAGTGAAATAAAGATAGGAAAGGGTCAAAGTGGAAAGTTTATTGCGTGGCGGCCGCTTAAAGCACGAAAACAATTATTATCCGCAAATGGTTTTTGTTCAAAATAACGAATGATTCATTTCAAAATGATTTTTGTGATAATGTCTTTGATATTTAGAACTATAAACTGTGGAAAATTCAAACATTTTGTGTTTTTTTTTTTTTGGATTACATTGAACTTTCCTGAAATATGGAAATGTATATATCGTTTGCCCCCCTAAGTCACTAGGTAATATTTTACTGATATAAATCTGTTTCGTGACGGTATGTTTATTTCGTAAATTTAGTCGTAATTATTGCATTAATAAATGACGAATCGTATATACAATTTTAGGGTAGGTAATATTGCATATGTAAACATTCTTTCAGATTATTGTTCGACTATTTAGATGAGCGGTATACAAAAATTCAAAGTCAGAACTTCTACTATAAATAGATTTTTCTAACTATGTACACAAAGTGATAAATTAGTGTTTGATTTATTTTTATCGTGTTTTGATTACCACATATCTGAAGCCATTAACTTATCAAATAGCTTTCGTAATCTCTTAGTTAGATAGTTATATTATTCTAGATATCGTATCGGATTTTCCGTATCTAAATATTGCATTAAACCATAAAATCTTGTAATTTTATGGTATTTAGAATTGTACGCTGACAAATAAAATCGTAGTGCGTAGTACAATAAATTGTTTGTTAGTAGTGCAATTAAAATGCACTATCACTAAATTGTCAAAGGATAATATAACTTAAATGTCAACATCACTTAAATATTAAAGAGATAGTACACTACAATTTTCACTAATTTGTGAGTCGGTTAATAATAAAAATTAATCTAAATTTTAGATATATACAATAACAAGTTTTTCTGTTATAATTGTAAAAAATAGTATTTTTATTGATACAGAAAACTTTTATCTGTACTGTCACTAATATGAAAAATTTATTTGATTCCACATTCATTTTTATTATTAGTTGACTTAGTGATGGTATGATAGAATAACAACATTTTTAATAGCATTTTTTTCTAATCTGTCAAATTCAGTCTGGAAACGTTCTATCTTGACTTATCAATCTTTTCACGCGATTTGATGCTTGTATTGTAAAATTCGATTAAAATTAAAAACTAGGCTTCTTCTCTAGATTTTGATAAAGTAGTTTAACCCTTTGAGTCACAAAATTCGATCTTAAATTAATTTTTAATATAACATACTAATTGAAGGTTTTTGGAGTCGCTGATTACGAATTTGAAGTCAAATTTTGAAAATTTAAAATGGCAGAACAAATATGGCGAATCAGTAAAATTTTTTATTTCATAGAATTTGGATTAAAAAACTGTATACTTTGGTTTTTGGGGAAAAACAGTAAAAACAGTAGTTTTTTAAAATTATGGCTACCATATTACATCCGCCATATTGATTTTTGAGAATAAAATAAAGTATTAGAATGGAGTAACCCAAGAAATAATCAAAATATAGAAATATATTATTAGTACAGGGTGTCTCAGTAATACCCCTGACAGACTGCAACGAAATTTAGAATTTCGAGCTTTCTAAATTTCCAAATAATCATATTGCTTTGAAATTAAAATGTCAACATGTTTGAATTTTCATTTTAATTGCAAGGCAATATGATAATTCTGAAATTGAGAACGCTCAAAATTCTAAATTTCATTGCAATCTGTCCAGGGTATAAGAGTGCACTTTTTAAATTTTGTGTAATTTTTTTTCGTGCAATTGACAACTCTGAAATTTGACAGCTGTCACCTATGATTGTTCCGATTATTAAAAATGGAGCACTGTACAAAAGAAGAATGCGTTATCTTATATAGGCATACGTTACAGGAACATGATAACGGAGTTCTTGTGGCCTCAGCTGAACGGCATGGATCTGGACGACGTATGGTTTCAGCAAGACGGCGCCACCTATCACACCGCGTGTGAAACAATCGATTTATTGTAGCAACGATTTCCAGACCAAATTATCTTACATAATTCGGATATCAAAATTTCACCACGATCATACGATTTAACACCGTGCGATTTTTTTTCTTTGAGGTTTTGTGAAATTTCAGGTTTATGCGAATAAACCAGAAACAATTCCTGAGTTGAAGGACGAGATCTAATGAGTCATCGGTGAGATACAGCCACATTTTTGTGAAAAAGTCATCGAAAATTTACTGAAAAGATCCCTATAAGATCAGAGACGCGGGGGCAATTTTCCGGATATTTTAGTCCATATTTAATCAAAACATGTCTACTTTACAATGCAATAAAAATTTACCATTCGCTCATAAAATACGTGTTTTTGTTTATAAATGGAATTTATTCTTATTGAGACACTCTTTACTAGTATATGAACTGATGAAATTTTCGTAATTATTGCCACCATATTGGATACGCCATTTTGAATTTGGGAAATTTATTTGTAATTAGCATATGTTATCTTGGGTAATCAACCCATAAGTTTCAAGTATTTTTATCATATGCTTATAATAAAAATATCACTTCTAACAATTTAGAATCAAAAAAATACTTCTTTTTTTTGTATATATTGTAACATAATCATTCTAAAGTCAAAGTATTTTTGTATCTGGAAATACAATTGAAATTTCCCTTAGAATTGCAAAAAATTATGGAAAAAAGGATGCCACTATAGTGGTTTCTGTTACTGAAAGGGTTAACTTATGAGTAAAATAAAATCAGTTTCCAAGTTCAATATGATAAAGATGAAAAGTTTTGGTACGTGGGTTTCTATTGTAAATTCTCTCCTACTTTGTCCAAGACCGACCGAATGATTAAATTATTGTAAAATTACCTAAATCAGCTAGGGTAAAATATTTTGTATGGAAATTTATAATTAGGTAAAAACGTTTACTACTATTTTGTTATTTTGTATCATGCTAAGGCTTTCTAAGATATAGTAAATCACCTAAAATAAGTTTTTTGATTCGTCCCTGAATTTAGAGGTTTTAGGTTACATGCTTTAATTTACCTAAATATTTGATATAAAATTTTGAAAAAAAAGTACTTGGGTAAATTTTTCAAAATTATTTTGATAAAATTTTACACAATTTTAAAACAATTTTTCAATGCAGGTACGTATATAATTTATTATCGATACTCGTCAATCATTTCTACAAGACGTCCGTCAAGTAATTGTTTTTCCCAAGTGTTAAGACAATTTTTATATTTCTGCTATTCAAATTAAAGGGGGGGAATTTGGAATTTGGAATTTGAATCGGCTATAAAAAAAAAATGAATATTTTTTCAAAGTTATGAGTTTATTAGAAAGATTGAACCTTTTCATTTAGGAATGGAAGACAATATCATTCAAATGACTGCCACGGCTAGCCTTACAATACCCCATTCGATCAGTCCAATTTTTTAGTACATTTTCGATTGTTTGGGCCTCTATTTCGTCAATGGCAACTTCGATTTAACGTTTCAAGTCGTCAATCGTCTCTGGATGGGTAGCGTAACACTTGTTCTTAACGGCTCCCCACAAAAAAAGTCTAACGGAGTCAAATCGCAGCTTCGAGGTGGCCAATTGACATCAGCATTTCGGCTGTTAATGCGATTTTCGAAAACAGTGCGCAAAAGATCGATTGTTACGTTGGCTGTGTGGCACGTTGCGCCGTCCTGTGGAAATCAAATGTCGTCTATGTCATATTCTTCAATTTCTTCAACATTCACTTTCAACAGTTGACTGAACTTTTTAATTAGTTTACCTTAGCTTCTAGGATACGATTGCTCTAGTATTTTTAAGTAATTTGCCGAAAGCTTTGCCTAATATTTTATTTTTGATGTTTTGCCTAAAAACTTAGAAGACCAAAATTTATACCTTAGTGTATGTATTGTATAAATTTTTAAAATCGGCTTTTGAAGCCTTTTAATTTTAAGTCCATATTATAAAGGGTTTTGTAAACAAAAAATTTTGTTTTTACCCAAGGCTACTATTCTGAATTTTTCGAAAAACTCCAGGATAAATTAAGACGATGAATTTCTTTAAATCAGGCATAAAAATAAATTTAAAAACATACACACAGAGTGCCAAAAATTTATAACCCTCTTTTCTCTCAAGTAGAACCAGAAGAAAGCTTTATAAATTCACAATTATTAAATTTAAGGTAACTCTTTTAATGTGGCTAAGTAAGTGAAAATCCTTGTGAAAGATTCTGGTCCCATGATTCAATTTTCGTCCTTTCCTTCTTTTAAATTAATTAAAATTTTAATTATCTCGCAAGAAACTTATAATGTCAAGGTACTCATCTGAACTGGCAAACAGAAAGAGGCTGGTGGTATCTCTTATAGCGTTATAATAAGCAATTATATCTTATACTTAATGAATTAACATTGTTAGAAAATTATATATATATATATATATTCGTATAAACTGACCAAGAAGACCGTGCCGTTTCGACATTCTGTCTTTAGAATTGGAGCAAATACTTGCACAAGACTACTTGGGATCCCTATATTATATTTTCAGCATTTTGACATCTTTTCAATATTAAATTAGGAAATGTTTTCATGTTGATGTGCAGAAAGTCGTCTCATTAAAAATTAATCAAAAAACGAAGAGGGATCCTCCATTGTATGGACTGCTGCGTGTACTCAGAAAGAATGGAGGTGATGTGAATAGGAACAATTTTTTTTTTAACGAAATCGTTCATTTTTTTGTCTTTTGAAGAAGCTCCTTTCTAATCCGACTTAAAAGTAGAAGTTGATTCTTTTGTATTTTATATTTTAACTCAACAAAATTAAAATGTTGGGAATTTATTGTATTTTCCAGTTCATTAACAATTGCGTAAAGGATATTATTATTAGAATTATGGTAGAGAATACTCCTAGAGTTGTAGTACAAGGAAATAAATTCATTAAATTTTATTGTCTTTAGAGAATACAGGAAATTTTTAGCCTAAAGGGTTAATGTCTAAATTATTTCATTATAAGTTTTCTTCATAACGATTTCAACTCACGTCTGAAGGCAGAAACAAAGGATTCACAAATATTAATCGGAAGAGCTCCCTTGAGCAACAACTGCGAACAACTGGTAATAGAAATATTATGTTTTGGTGAGTCTTTAAACCAAAAAAACCAGTAATTTTATATTTTATTTACTAGGTCCTTGGGTTTAAGAAGTGGGATAATAATGTTTTGAGCAAGTTCTTTTCAGAAAAGAGGAACGAACTCAATTGTTAAGGGGATTATTTTCATCATTTATGTTTGGTTCTTTAGCAGCGCACATGATACAATCGATTTTGATAAGAATAAGATGTTTTGAGATTAGATAGGCTTGCCACAAAGAGCTATAGATTTTTTAATGGTAAAACCTTAAAAAAATTAAATTTTTAACCTGGCACAGATAACGAAATAGTTACAGTCTTTTATTTAGTTTTTGAAATCGATTATCTAAAAATGTACTATATTTTTTACAGACGGGTATTCGTTAGACATACCTCCAATTAATAGGGTGCGGAATATTATTGGTTGAATCTATATGACATTCGATTTTTAATATATTTAAATCATACTAATTCAAAAATCATACAATCAACAATTATATATTTATACTACTAAACCCAATTTTTTCATGAAATTCTTGTTTTTTTGCCCCTGTCTCGTAAATAACAAGAGCTATAGAAAAAATGTAAATGACAAACTTGTAGGAAATTCAAATTCCTACAAAAAAGTTCAGGAACACCAAATCGCTAACGTCAACATTTCTTGAGATATTAAGCTTTGAAGTTGAGGTAGTGTGAAATTTTCATGGATTATCGAGTTAAATTGTAGAAACACTATCTCAACTTCAAAGCCCAATATCTCAAGAAATGTTGACGTTAGCGATTTGGTGTTCCTGAACTTTTTTGTAGGAATTTGAATTTCCTACAAGTTTGTCATTTACATTTTTTCTGTAGCTCTTGTTATTTACGAGATAGGGGCAAAAAAACGAGAATTTCATGAAAAAATTGGGTTTAATGACCCGTACTACCTCGCTGGTGGGAGTTAGGGTTACGCCGCAATGTACACTTTTTTAGAGCATTCAATTCTGAAGAAACCCTATCATTGACCAAGATTATACCATAAAATGCCTCTGAGCTGTAGAATTTTGAAGAAAAAAAAATCAAAGTTTACGTGTATTTTAATCGGGAAATCTTTGCACGCCTTGGTCGAGCACTTAATATTAATATTAAGGGTTCACATTTTCAGGGAATTTTCTTTTAGGTATTTCCCACAAAATTTCGAGGTAGTATGGAAAAAAATAGTCACGAAAAAAAAGCATCCTAATATTTATACATATAAAGTCTCAAAATTAAGCATACTATATATATACGAAAAAGGATTCATTTATTAGTAGTAATGTGCAAGCATACTTAAATAAAATATAACTTTTACTTTGATTGGAACTTTCAAAGAGGTAAGAAAAAAGAAATCCCGTAACTCTTTTTAAAATTATTTTGGGTATTTTAATAGTCTGTAGAAGAAGAAAAGAAAGAATGAAACTTTTTATAAGGATTCGGAAGAATACCACAAAGGATTTGACATACAAATCATTTCTCATGCATCCAATCATTTCGAGAACCTTTTTCCCAAAAACTTTAATATATATTTTATAAAGTTGTCTCTCCCCATATGGGAAAAGTTTTATAATTATGAAGTTTTCAGAATTTTCTCACTGAAAAGTTTTTCTTTTCTATACATAATATATACACAAATGCCATATTTTAAATCATTTTGATTTGACTTCAGGAAATAATCTTAAAGTTTATCTTTCGTAATGCCATCTGAATTCATTAAAAGTATAAAAACTTTGTAATGCAAAAACTACCTTAAGCAATTTCCCGTGCAAGGTCAAGGATAACGTAAACTTTTTATAAGTTATCCCTGTATATAAATATTTTGAAGGGAAAAACCACCCTAAAGATATGAGTTTGAGTCTGCTATCGTTTGGAAGAGAGATTTTTTTTTTTTTTTCTTATTAAGCTTCTCAGTAGAAAAGTTTACCGGTCGCTAAGATTACGACTTCTCTATTTAAATTTAAGGGACTACTACCGGTTATAATTTTGAAAAATTCAATTTTTTTTTTTTTTCATTTTTCAACTCAATATACCTTCAGAAATCACGTCTCAAAATTTTATTTGGATATTCCCAAAAATATAAAAGTTACAGCAGTTTAAGCGTGCCCGCCTATTATATATTTGTAAGTAAAAAAAAACTTTAAACGTGATTTTCTCAAAATGACCTTTTATCAAATGGCGGACACACTAACTCCGAATTGGCCCAACCGATTGGGCTCAAATTTGGAGTGCTTCTTTATTTGAGTATTCTGCACAGGAAAAAACCACAATATTAGTCAAAATTCAATTCAAAAAAATGTAGCAAGTGAAAACAAGTGAAAAAATAAGCGATTTTTTGAAAAAAATTTTCAAACGTCCGCCATTTTGTTTTTTTAATCATTTTTTGACATATTCTGGTTTTTTCCTACGTAAGGGACATTCCTTAATAAAATGCCGTTTGGTTTATTTGTTTCAGACTCTTCGTTTCTGAGATGAGTTGTCCGCCACGGGACGAGTCATTTTTTGAGCTACCAACTTCGACGCCCTCCATAAACAAGGAGAAAAAATTATAAAAATAAAAAAAAATTTGTTGTAATATTTGAAATAATAATTATCACCATGCAAAATTTGAAATTGATATATAATAAAGGAGCTGAGAAAAAAATTATTGAAAATTATGCTGTTTTTTTGCAATCTAACCGGTAGTAGTGCCTTAACCATGGTTACGGATGGTCATTTTTAGGGAAGAAACTCTTTTCGTCAAATGCATCGTCCACCCTCCTCGATGGTCCTAATTGGCCCTTAATCATGGAAAGAAATAATGTAACCACAATCTCTAAAGGAAGAAAAACTTTTACCCATCTAAGAAACGCTAATTACTTTTACTTGTTGCCCCCTTCGAAGGCAACGTAGAAAAAAAAGGCTTTCATAATTAATTAAGCGACCAAATTACTTTATATTTATTTGTCTGGCGATCATAAACATTTCACTGGTATTCCGGTTGGTTTTTTTCTCAGTGTTGCGCGGAAGGTGTGAAAGGACTCTACAGGTGCTTGAATCACTACGTATACATATGAAATGTTAAAATATGCAAAAATAGAAAAACATCAAGAAATATTAATACTAAATGTTTGTGGAAGTGTTGTTTATTTAGTGCAAAGCTAATTAATAGCTCAGATACGATTACGAACAAATTGAATAATTAAGATCTAACCTAGTTCGGATCCACTCAACTCAGTTTAAATTCAATCTACGTATACAATTGGATTGAATTCAGACTCACAAGGAAACGTTCTCAGGTGTGTCTCACCGATTTTGATGAAATTGAAATATGTTATAGAGTATCGAAAAATAAGAGACACGTATTTTTTTTTATCTGCGGATACGCACATTTAGTGGGTACTTTTATTTATTGTTTTTTTTTTTATAAAAATTGGTGTATTTTTCAAATGTTTGTCCTCCCTGTTGGATCCGGCATATTTGAATATTTTTTTAATATCAGATTCGTAATCAGCGACTCCAAAAAACCCTTAATACTGGTTTTCACGAAAAAACTGATGTCTGAAAGAATATACATCATTTTCGTATTAGTTCTAGGGGTTGTTTACCCCCTTGAGGAGCTTTTTTTACGAAAACGCAAAAACAGGTCAACTTTATTTTTCAAAATCGTATGTAAAAAAAAATTTTCAATGATTTTTAACTAAAACAGTTATTTTGGTGATGCAAAAATATTTAAAAAAAATAGTTTTTCTGCCATAAAAAATAAGGGTTGCCACCCCCGGGAACCGGATTACTTACAAAAGGTTAGTATATTTATTAGACATCATTTCCATTTTGTTTCATTCGAAAAAAATCATTAGAACTTGAAATATTTAGGAAAAACTGTTTTGGGGTAAACTTTGGTGGTTTTCATCCCCTAATTTTCGATACTCTATAACATATTTCAATTTCATCAAAATCGGTGAGACACACCTGAAAACGTTTCCTTGTCAGTCTAGATTTGATCCTCCATGTGTACGTAATAATATAATATAATAGTTGTGTAAAAATATATCAAACATTTCATATCGTCAGTTGTTCCTAGCGAAGACGTTGGAGACTTAAACTAGGCTTAAACCAGGCTTAAGTTAAGCTTAAAACAGATTTGAACGAATATAAAGCTATATTTGAATCTATTAACTCTAATGCTCTGCCAGGTTTAAGCTAGGTCCAGGTTAATTGAGTTTTCATGTCCCTACGGATATCTATAAATAAATTTTATATCATGCTTAAATGGAAATCTCCAGATGTCAAAAATACATCTTCAGTTTAATAGCAAAAGATATTATAAATAATTTTTAATTGTATTAAATATTCCTTTTGAGCGATTTGTTTAACATAAAAGGATGTTTAAAAAAAATAGGCGAGACACTTAATTTATTAGAAAAGTTTGGTTAATTTTATGATTAAATCCATTCTTAAAGATACGAATTTAAGAAAATCCTTGAGGGTCCCCAGAAAAGTAAATATTTATAATTTATGCAATGAATTTCTTGCGTTTTTACCATTTTAGTACAGACTTTTCTTAAGTGGAACTTATACATAATATACGTAATGTTATGTTTGATGTAGAAAAATAAAAGTTAAAATATATTCAATAATTCAAAAAGGGAAAAAATTAGGATAATTTATTCTTTAAAAGTCTGTTATTGTATAATTGAAACATTGTACAATCCAAAAGGATACCCTTTCGACTTAGGGTTTAAAACTGCATAATTTGCCTTTTCATTTAATAAAAACCGGACATTATTATTTATTAGTAAGTCCCTTTTTTCTAATAACTTCCTATAAATCAAAATAATGTTCTATCATCATGCATCATATTTTTGTTTCCATCAGAGGATACAGAATAAAATGATATCTTTCTTGTTTAGTAGATTAAAATAAAAATCCTTTTCTTGGACTATTTCAATTCAATTTTTTTATATAATAATGTGAACTTAAAAGTTTTACATTTTCATTTTATATATAAAATTTATTTGAGTAAACCTCTGTAGCTAGTGTACTATATAATATAATTATTTTAAGGAAAACAGAAATATGTAAAACCTTATGTGACTTTTGTTTCGTAAATAAATTAGAGAGTGTTTGAGATGATGTGGAGTTTTTTTGTAGAGTGGATTTTTAGAATTTTATTTTATATTATTTCAATATTTTTGATGTGTGATTTTTCACAGTGTCCTCAACATGAGCAGTCGCACAGGAAAAGGGTTTAAAAAGATAATTTTATAGATTATAGTTTTGTTTTCCGTACTTTCAGAAAGTAGAGCCTTTCTGTGTATTTAATTAGAGTGTTTTTAATCGACTTCAGAAAAACGAAGATTTTTCGAATGTTTTCTTTCCTGATTTTTTGTTTTTGTATGTATGTTACGCTATATCTTCGCTGATTGTGAATCAATTTGAATAATTCTTTCCTTATTGAATAGGCTATACCTTGCCAGTTGTGTATTTTAAATTTGAAGAAAATATCCCACCACTAAGGGTGGAAAATTAAGGGATGAATCCCACTTCAAATTAAATAAAAATTGAAAAATCTAGCAATCCCTAGGAATTGAAAAGATCGCTTCCTTGCGGTACTCTAGCCTTGATAGAGTAGGTATTAGAAGCTGTTTCATTGACACAAGTATAGAAGGATCTGTTTTGAAGGATGCTTTGCACAATTTTGATAAAACATATTGTGAAACCGAATATCAACTTTTTTGCGCTATCCAGCGATATCATGTAGCAGAATTTTTTATCGTAAAGATTCATGTTGACTATATTGTTAATTTTCAAGTAGAAATTCACCTCGAAAAGTCCAGAAACTGGAAAATCATTATCTTTCCCCTTGGCTATTCCGGCGTAAGAATTTTAAGTGGAAAATGCTCATAATAATCTTACTAGCAATAGCTTTCCGTAAGTGCCAGTGTAATTGACTTCCGGGTACAAGCAAGCAGTAGCCAGCTTTACCCAGGCAATTTTAGATGGAAATTACAAAAAAAAAAAAAAAAATTCAACACCCGTCGGCAATTCTGTTTTTATAGTCCTTAAATATTTTTTAGCCAGTAGCATCGGTCTGTTAAGTACCGCCGTTTCGTTTTTCTCCATAACGAGGGTTGAAATAAAAACAAGAAGAGAAACGAAAAGCATTCGAATTCAGAAAAAAAGAGTTATTCACCACTACAGAGCAAAGTCGTTTTTTTTGCAGCCAATTAGGCCCAATAAAAAAAAAATCCTGGCGAATTTCCGTGCTTTCCCTTGCTTTAAGCACCATGTATCTGACTAAACCCTCTCTAGGCATTGGCTAGTTTTTATGAAGTTTTATGCATCACTGCCCCCTTTCTAAACTATTGAGGGCAGCAATAGTTCTAGAGCACTTCTATTGATTTATTGTTTTTCACATGCCAGCTGCTCTTTCGCAGGGAAAATTACTTGATGTTGTAAAGAAATGCTTTTTTAGCAATATTCTAAAGCTGACCTTAATCCGATCATAAGAGTACTTCAGCAATTCGCCAATAATAAAGCGTTGATTTGTGCTGAATAAGTAGATAACTAATTTTTTATATATATATGTATTATATAAAAAATTCTTTAGTTATACAGATTCAATACATAATATTTTTATGATTGATATATTTGTTATGCTGTAATTATTTTTGAAATTGTTTGTTACTTTCCTGAATAAGACTTTTTATAATAAATCGCTATTAAGGAATACCCTATCCTTTTTCCCTGCATATAACTTTTTACAATTTGCGACTACCTATATTCTGTGTTTGTAAGTATAGTATACAAATAAATTCTTCATTGAACAAAGGAAAGGAAAATCTTTAGTAAATTAAACGGGTTGTCTTTAAGAACCTCGAAGTTGATATTACCTCTTCCCAAAACTAGAGCTTTCAGATGTATGGTAACAGACAAATTTATTTTTACTCAAACGATGACCTTGGAAAAATATTTGAAAATCAATAAAATTATGAGGAGATCTTAATTTTCAGTAATGAGAAAATTTCAGTATAACAAGATTTATTAAATTCTTTGTAATGCCCGTACCATAAAATTATGGAAAACATGAAAAACGTCATTATAGATAGATATATATTTCAAGATGATGTACAGATTATTTATACAATAAGAATCTTAATTTTAGAGCTAGAATCCAAGTTCATTCATCTATAAAGTTTTTAATATAGGCTAGCAAAAGAGGTTTTGATTTTAACATTGTGATACTTGGGAAAAAAAATACAGTTGAAGAAAAACCCAGTGAAAAGTACCTTACTTAACTACTATAAAAATAAGAGAAAAATCCATTACTTTAAAACTTAAAACTACTTAAGACTACTACTACTACAATCCAATTGGACGCAGTTCTACAATTAAAGGATTTTCTGAAAAGGAGCACTTTTCGAAAAAAATTTTAGCAATTGCTTTACACTTTGCAGCTATAAGTTCTACTTCTGCTAAATTGTGCAATTCCGAGGTGGAGAAGTGCCATGGCAAATTAAATATCATCTTGAGTATTTTGTTTTGTTTAGTTTGCAACTTTTTTATATGACAACGTGCACATTGAAACCATATTGGTGCTCCATATAACATAAAGGCTTGAAATATCACTTTATAAATTACAAGCTTGTTTTCTAAGTTGAGGGTTGAGCTTCTATTTATGAATGGATACAATATTTTAATTAGAATATTGGCTTTTTGTATAACATAATTTATGTGCTTTGAAAAAGTAAGAGTTTTATCTAATGCAATGTTCTTCACTCGAAGAAGACATCCACGTTTTTTGCCTAGCTGCAATATTAATATAAACGGTTGTGTTATTCCTTGGACAGATACTGCAAAACGTCATTATCTTCTAAAATAAACGAAATGAAAGCAAAGTGGAATGTTCACTTTAATTTACTTAATTTTCAAATACCCTTAGCTACTTAGGCTTACAAAATTGGGATAATAGGTTTAGATTTATGTTGGATTTGTAATTTATAAGAATTCTATTATACTTTTGGTGAAATTCGATTTTACTGAAATTACAGTCAAATAACAACAGCACCGCTCTACCTATGCTTTACCTTTATGCTATTGCTTACGTGTACTAATAAATGGCAACACTTGTGTTCAATAGTATTTTATGTCAGCTGTCAAACGCACTATGTGACATTTGGTTGAAATATTAGCAACAAGTACTTTTACCTCCTTGAAAATTTCGGTTTTAGTTCTAAGTAAACATCATTTGCGGGAAGTGCTATTACACTACTTTATTGCAAAGAAAAGTGCAGCGGAAACTCATCGTTTGCTTGTGGAGATTTTGTGGTGAGCATGCTCCATCTAATACAACTTGTAAGGAATGGTTTCGACGATTTCAAAATAATGATTTTGGTACTGAGGACAAAGAACATGGAAAACCACCAAAAAAATTTGAAAATGCTGTATTGGAAGCATTATTGGCAGAGGATTCTTGCCAAACTCAATCAGAATTGGCTGCAGCATTAAATGTTGAACAATTAACTGTTACAAAGCGTTTAAAAGCAATGGAAATGATTCATAAACTTGGTAACTGGGTTCCATATGAATTGAAAGAAAGAGACATCGAAATTCGAAAAAGACTTTGTGAAATGCTACTTCAAAGGCAGCAAAGAAAAAGATTTTTGCATCGAATAATCACAGATTGGGTGAAGCCAGGTGAACCCGGCCCATCACAGCAAAGAGAAATATTCACTGTGACAAGGTTATGCTCTGCATTTGGTGGGATCAGAGAGGTATTGTTTATTATGAGTTGCTTAAACCCTCTTAAACTATTAATGGAGAAGTTTACCGACGACAACTAATGCGTTTGAAGGGAGTTATAGAAGAAAAATGACCAGAATGGGTGAATAGGCACAGTAAATTAATTCTTCAACAGGATAATGCCAAACCGCATACCGCACAAGTCGTGAAAAGATATTTAGATAGACAGAACTGGGAAGTGCTACTCCACCCGCCATATTCGCAAGACATAGCTCCTTCGGATTATCACTTATTCCGAACAATGCAGTCAAATCTGACGGGAGAAAGGTTCACTTCATACGAAAGTATCAAAATTTGGATTGATAATTGGATCAGCTCAAAAGACCAGGATTTCTTCATGCAAGGAATACGTAAATTAGAAGGTAATAGCTGCCGATGGAGCATACTTTGAATAAACTTTTCTTTAATTTTCTAAAAAAAAAATGTGTTTTACTTGAACAAAATAGGGCGGAGTCATATTCTGGGTGTGGGAATATACCTAATTGTAATAGTAATTATTAGGTAAAATTGGCTGCAAAGTTCTATCCTTTTGCAATTTTATTTTAAAGAAAAGAGCCAGTTTTCTTGTTACGTACACTGCTACTGGAACTATAGGTTATTTTAAGGTTGGAAGGTTTGATGACATTTCCGATGTGACAGAAAGTTAGTTTTATGTTTGACATTTATGAAATGGGTCGCTTTTCACTTGAACAAAGTTTTGAAATATTAAAAACTTATTTCCAAAGTGGTGAGTCTTCTACTCAAACTGTAAGAAATTTACGGAAAAAATTTGACAAAAAGGATGTGCCAAAAACGCAGTTTGTGGATCAATTTGTGAAGCGAGTTCGTGAAACTGGATCGTTGTTGGATAAAACAACCCGTGTACGTACTCGTCCAGTGCGTTCAACCGAAAACATGGCTGCTGTTGCTCAGAGTGTGCGTGAACAACCATCAACATCAACTCGTCATCGTTCTCAAGAATTGAACATTTCACGCACTTTTTTGAGAAGAATTTTGCATAAAGATCTCGGTATGAATGCGTACAAAGTTCAATTAGTGCAAGAGCTGAAGCCGCATGACCATTCGATGCGTTTTCGGTTTACTCAATGGGCCGAAGACCGCTTGATCGAAGATGGGCATTTTTACCGAAAAATCATCTTTTCAGATGAAGCTCATTTCCACCTCGGAGGATCCGTCAATAAACAAAGTTGTCGTATCTGGGGCTCAGAAAATCTACACGTCATCGTGGAGAAACCAATGCATTCACAACGAATGACTGTCTGGTGCGGATTTTGGTCTGACGGCATTATTGGGCCATTTTTCTTTGAAAATGAACTAGGAAACGCCGTTACAGTGAATGGCGATCGCTACCGCGCCATGCTCAGCGATCTTTTGTTTCCCAAAATTAAAGAGTATGACATAGACGACATTTGGTTTCAACAGGACGGCGCAACGTGCCACACAGCCAACGTAACAATCGATCTTTTGCACACTGTTTTCGGAAATCGCATAATCAGCCGAAATGCTGATGTCAATTGGCCACCTCGAAGCTGCGATTTGACTACGTTAGACTTTTTTTTGTGGAGAGCCGTTAAGGACAAGTGTTACGCTAACCATCCAGAGACGATTGACGACTTGAAACGTGAAATCGAAGTTGCCATTGACGAAATAGAAGCCCAAACAATCGAAAATGTACTAAAAAATTGGACTGATCGAATGGGGTATTGTAAGGCTAGCTGTGGCAGTCATTTGAATGATGTTGTCTTCCATTCCTACATGGAAAGGTTCTATTAGAAAGATAACTCATAACTTTGAAAAAATATTCATTTGTTTTTTTTTATAGCCGATTCAAATTCCAAATCTTAAATGGCCCACCCTGTATGTTAAAATATCAATAAATAAGTCGAAGAAGAAATTTAATACCTTTCCTATTTACATAAACACCATAAATAACCTTATTTTAATGTCTGCTCAAGCCAAAAATATTCCATCTTAATATTCTCTAAATTCCTACCACTCTAGACCTTGAGTTTAATATTTTGAGAGTTGGGACTTATGGAAGAAACCCCATAATTAAGTCATGAGGTTTACCTATAAATTGGGTCTTCATATTTCAGGAAATTTCTTTTTTTTTTTTAATTTTGTATAAACCAAAATGAAATAAGGTACTTTTTATAAAATTTCCACCCTTGATCTCTTTTTTTTTGTCGTATATAAAACTTTCAAGACCGTTGGTCCTTTAAGGAAACAATTCTCCCAAAAATTATTTGATCTTCAAAGGTTTTAAGCACATATACTTGAAATCCCTAAAAGGTCTCTTGTAAATCGATACTTTACGTACAGACGAGGAGTACGAAAACGAATTAAAATGTTTTGAGTGAGCCGCAAAGTGCTCCATGACCCGTACCTAATGGACAACTACATTTTGATTGACGTGATTGATTGAGAGGTCGGTTTTTTATACTTTGAGGGAACTTTTTCTTTGCGTGTCAACAAATATTTATTTATTTTTTAAATAAAACATAGGGAAGTCAAAAGATAAAGTGAAAAGGTCAAATGATAATACTTTCGGAACCTAAAGTAATTTCCGTAATTTGTTAGATTTACCACAAAATTCCATTTCCAACTGGATTGGTGAGAAACCATCAAGATCATTTGATGCTTATTTATGTCCCAATATCCCAACAGACTTATATCTCGAATTTCTCTTAAAGACCGACCCCTAGTTAAGCAAGTGGTCGGTCGGTCCATCCCGGAGAAAAGAATTAACTTCGGAAAAATGTTGAACTTGAGCAAGACAACACAACACAACGTGGAAGATTGGAGGGAACGAAAAAGAAAATAACTTCGGACAAAATGTGTCTTTTACGGCGCGACTTTATGACCAGGAAACGTCTAATTATATTAAGATGAATAACGAGCAGAACGATTGCTGGAAGAAATTGCCTGACGGTCTTCTTATCGGGGGTAGAAGAAGAAGAAAAGGGAGCCAACGACCACAAACACAATCTACTTCTAAATAAATAATATAAAGAAGGATCCTTTCAGTTGCGCCTTTTTTTTTCGTTTATGGCAAAACAATTTCTTGTTTTGCTTATGATTATTTTTCGGGCGAGCTTCCGAATCAAGGATTCCTGATCCCAATAAATTATCCATTTAGTTTTGTAACCGGACTCAATTTTATTTTATTTTATTTTTGTTTTGCCCTATATAAATAAGCTGATTTTGTTAAGGCTTTCAGTAATCGGTTTGGGTATACCGCATCCCCCAAATTAGAAACAATTTCTATCCAACAGCATTTTCATTGTGGAACCAAAAGTGTTTTGAGGAATACAAAAATTTGATACCCTTGAATGGGGGTGGGTTCGTTTGGTAGACAAATCGAAGGGAAACAGATTATAGGGCGACATTCGTATTCTGTATACAGCCGGGTTCAAATGTGAGGAATAAACAAAATATCGATCAGATTTAGCAGTTTGCGATTTTATTCTATATATATTCAATTCACAAAATATAAGAACGTGGATAAGGCTTTTGATTACAGAGTAAAGATATGCAGGACCGGGAAAAAATAAATTTTTTTTTTTTTTTAGGTATCTTAAAGGTCACTGATTTATTGAAGTAAAATCGGAAATGATTCTTTCAATGTCCACACAAAAAATACTGACCTCTCCGTTTTAGCTCTTTTAATAGCCTTTCGTGTCTTGAGCTAATTAGGAGGGATCCTAAAACCGATTTCTTCTAGTCCACGGACAAAAAAAAAAAAAAAAAAACCGAATTTCCCACAAAAAACAATAATTCACTTTTATTTCACTATGAATTTTCACTTTTCTACACTATACTATAATAATAACAAAACTTTCACTGCACTAGTGCAATTTAAAAATTTTCTAGCTACACTTCAACAATCCGGACATGCAACAAGTTGAGGAGCGCCCTTGTCTGTGTACACACTTCTTCTTGTATGGTGCTAATTGTGGCTCCTTTCAAGCTATTGCTCAAGGGAAAATGTCACCCTATATAAAATATCCCGAACCGAACAGAACTCGAATACGAACTGAACTGAGCTTCCTGAAGCTTTGCGCCCTGTTCTTATTCGCTATGGTTTGTAAGGGGCTTGGAAATATCTCTGAGGGTGGTTTTGGCAGATTGGGGCCTACTTTCCAATTCCAGTCAGTTGTGTGTATGTAGAGTTGCGGAGATTTTCTACCTTTGAT
Source organism: Dysmachus trigonus (assembly GCA_949715965.1). Taxonomy (NCBI): domain Eukaryota; kingdom Metazoa; phylum Arthropoda; class Insecta; order Diptera; family Asilidae; genus Dysmachus; species Dysmachus trigonus. Next base: position 97,521,824 of record OX454319.1, on the reverse strand, counting down.
TTTTTGTTTAGAGAAAAGTTCTACAGGTGCTTTATTCCAGAGGGAAATAGTTGGAGAGTCTGTCTGTAGCTGGGCAGATTATAATTTTTTTTTCTATTTGAAAGGGCTGTATGTACACCGGGAATAAGAGACTAAAATTTAGGTATTGCGCTGCAAAATTCCCCAAACTCTCTGTACAGATGTTTTCTAGCTCTAGGGCTCCACAGGTATAATACCTGGAAAGGATGCGACTTTCTTCTCTACATGTAGATTTCCCTTTGTTTTCCCTATTCGAGCACATAATCCAAAATCAGTCCAACAAAGTGACGTGCCCAACAGGTGTGTGCTCATCTAAATTCGATTTGATTTCTGCAAGGACGTGCCAATGGCTTTTTGCCCCCCTTAAGGATATACATGTGGCTATGACACTAAAGTTATAAGGAAAACTTCAACTTCCTTTGAAAATTGGTAAATTGCTTTAGTGAGTTTTCCAGACCAGATAGAAATTCTCACAATATATATGCGCGTATGGATGTGTATTTTAACTGAAATTTAAGATGTCAGGAACGTCTTGAGTATCATAAAATTTTAATTTGAATAGGGTTAGCAGGGTGGATCATTGTTATTTATGTTTTATTTACATATACATATTTAGCGAAGGTGTTAATCATGATTTAGTTTTTACCTGATATAAGTCGAAAATAAAACGTAATATGTATGAATATACAGTGAAAAAATTTTCAACAAAGATATTATTGTATTTGTATCCTTTCGCAGTAAATAAAATCTCAAAAAATCCCACAGGTCTCGTGTTTAATTTAAGACATATCCTTAAGGGGTAAAATAACTCTGCTCGGTATATACCTCAGAAAGGAGGAATAAAAGCTCATAAATGTATACAAAATTGGATACCTTCGGTGTTAAAATTATATCATAATTGAATCTACCTTAAAATACACTTTTTGGTGTAGAAAATAGAAATCATTTGGTAAAAACGAGATTATAGTATGTATGGTACAGTACTTCTAAATTGATGGTAATTTTAAATATTTTTATAATATAACACCGACTTATTAGAATTTTTTTATTATGTGGTTACTTTAGTAGGTTTAATAAAACTTTCGACAAGCATTCCCATTCTATTATTCTTTTAAAATATGGTTTTTCTTAGATTCATTCCTTTTTATCCGGTAGAACTTATTAGATAACATTTAAAGGCGCCAAATCTAAGATTTCACTTCTAGTGTTCCTCAAGGAAGTCATTTGGGTCCCTTAATTTTTATTTTAGCTATTGCCGATATCACTAGACTGATGAAAATGTGTAAAGTCTTGTTATATGCCGATGACATTAAGTTATTTATCTACACTAAACAATCAGTTGACAGTCGATCAATTCAAAATGAACTAGACAATTTTCAATCGTGGTGTTTGCATAATAATTTACACCTTAATATTGATAAATGCGAGATGATGAATTTTTGTAGCAGCCTCATTTTACTTCAATTTGACTATGTTTAATCGGTCTGCACTCACTCTTTGACGAGCTCACACGAACACTGATTCTAATATTTTGATTGATAAGTTTCAGTTCAAAGTGAATGATTAAAACCTAAAAAAATTGCCTCTTAGTAGAAAGTTACATTCGTTGTGTTGCTATCAATAAAAATGCTATTTAAAAGTCTATGGTGACCCACCCACGCTCACTAGTCGCGTCTTCAAGATTTAATTGGTTGTAAACATTTTTTGTATGTTAATGTAATTTCTAGAATAATGACCTTTGTTGTTATATACTACTGTGATCAAAAAGTAAAGCCAATTTGTTTATAATTTTTAAATTTTTATTTATTCTTCCAAATCTATATCATTCCCTGAAATTCGATATTCAATAAAATCACACATTGTAAAAATCGAAAAATTCACTTTTAGCTGCTCAGAAATCACAACGAAACTAAACAAACAAATGACGTACTGGCGTGAAATTACACTGATATGAGTGAGAGTGCTGCCAACCTAAAAACAAGAAGATTTGCTCGAATCGATGTACCCACGCAATTTAAATTCAAAATTGGCTTTACTTTTTGATCACAGTAGTAAGTTCATTACTGCATGATTCTGACTTTTTTTTTTGACTGGTTCGATAATTATTTGGTAATTTTTTTATTTTGTTTGCACTGCTCGCTGTTTTAATAAATTACTGTTTTTATTTTGCATGCTGTAGGTATGTGATTACAATAGAACAACTAACTAATATATTAAAATATTTTTTTTTAAAAATCAAAATATTTTGCCACTTGCAAAAATAATTGTAATATTTATAATTTAATTTGTTAAATAATTTTCGTGGACATAGTTAGGGGAAACGTCGGTATTCACATTTGTTTGTTATATTTCTTAATTTTTCATTATATTTTTATATTGTTTCTATGGTAATAGATTTTTTACTCTTTTTAATTCAATAAGAAAAACAACAAAACGGGGATACCCCTATTAATTACTTTAAAATTAAATGATATTTCTGCTGTATTTCAAAGAAAGAATAAATAAAGGCCGTAGTAGGACAAGAGTGGATGGGCCCATATTGTCCATTTTAATGTGGTAAGTTAATTTATGTCAAATATGAATTTAAAAAAATATTTTTTACAATAGTTATAACGAATTTTATTTTCTTCCTTTTTAACAATGAAGTACCCTTTCGATAATTTCCAAAAAAAATATATGTTGTAGCTTTGGGTCTAACAAGGAAACGTTCTCAGGTGTGTCTCACCGATTTTGATGAAATTTAAATATGTTATAGAGCATCAAAAAATAAGAGACACGTATTTTTTTTTTATGTGCGGATACTCAAATTTAGTGGGTACTTTTATTTATTGTTTTATTTAATAAAAATTGGTGTATTTTTCAAAAGTTTGTCCGCCATGTTGGATCCGCCATTTTGAATTTTTTTAATTTAACATCAGATTCGTAATCAACGACTCCAAAAACCCCTTAATACTGGTTTTCACGAAAAAACTGATGTCTGAAAGAATATACATCATTTACGTATTAGTGCTAGGGGTTGTTTACCCCTTTATGGGGTTTTTTTTGTGAAAACCCAAAAACACGCCAACTTTATTTTTCAAAATTGTATGTAAAAAAATATTTTTCAATGATCTTTAACTAAAACTGTTATTTTTGTGACGAAATAATATAAAAAAAAATCTTTTTTCTGCAATAAAAAATAAGGGTTGCCACCCCCAGGAACCGGATTACTTACAAAAGGTTAGTATATTTATGAGACATCATTTCCATTTTGTTTCATTCGAAAAAATTCAATAGAACTTGAAATATTTAGGAAAAACTGTGTTTGGGGGTAAACTTTAGGGATGGTTTTCACCCTCTAAATGTGCGTATCCGCAGATTAAAAAAAAAAAAATACGTGTCTCTTATTTTTCGATACTCTATAACATATTTCAATTTCATCAAAATCGGTGAGACACACCTGAGAACGTTTCGTTGTAAGTACACTATAGGGAAAAATTTGCAGTGGTACAAAAGGGATTTCGTAAAAAAATTATTTTTTCAAAATTTAAGTATTTTTTTTTTTTTTGTACCCCCTTCTAATTAACGAAATAAATTTTATTTAATTAATTTAAATCTGCTTTGGTACCCTGTATAACATATATTTTAGCCATCAAGATCGGTTCAGCCATTTTTGAGAAAATGTATTTTTTTAATTTTCAAAAAATTCGTTATAACTAATGTAAAAAACACTTTTTGAAATTGATATTTGGCGTAAATTAATCCCATCACGGTAGCAACTTACCACATTAAAATGGGCTAGATACCACTCTTGCCCTGCTACGGCCTTTAATTGAAAAAATCTATAATACAAAATTATAAAATTCGCATTTATTATTAGACATAGATATTACATCTTTTAATTAGTTAAAATTTAATTATTTATTAAATTATGCTGTATATGCTAAGAAAATATTGTTTTTCAAAAAAATAACTCTTTTATCCAACTTTTTAAATTAGCTTAAGAGTAAATTCGGACAGTAAAAATATTATTGAGCTGCAAAAAACACATATGAATTAATTTTGATTTAATTGTTGTATTCAAAACTTGCTATAAACCGAGTTATATATTGAATGCATGAAAAAAGTTTTAAAAAAAATTATCTGTTTGTAATTTCACTATATTATTTAGTCATCATTAGAGCTTTACCCATTAATAATATAGTATACAAAAATCCATAAAATACAAATACTCTGCCATCTGAAGTAAATTGTTAAATACACAAAGAAAACGCAAAACAAATGAAATTATGCTTTGTCTTTTGCAATCTTAAAAACATCTTCGATAACTAATAATTTTTATTCTTGTTGAGATCCGTGAACTTACCGAATTTTATTTAGATAGTATCACAAAGCCAAAGTAAGTGCTAGGACCATTCCAATGCCTGATATAATTTTATGTAGGTATATAAATGTGTGGGCTACAAACAATGAAATATTGTTCTCACTCATTCCAAAATGTTCTGGCTTTATTTCACCCCAGAGCAATCTGAAGTATTTTTCATGTCACACATATATAAGAGTACATCGATTTTTGACCTCCATCAGATCGAAATACCAAAGTTCATTAACTAATTACGAATCCTGCCAGATTATATCGTTATTCCATTCCACAAAAGCGGAAGACTAATTAGACCGATTAATTTATTAGAGTGTACATCAGCGAAAATGTCCTTTGAGGTGAAAGTCTGTTGCGAGTGCGACCTTTGAGAGAATTTTCCCATACACAATCCTTTGATGATGCTAAATCGCTTTGATTCGGCCAACAGTTGAGAGAAGTACCATCGTGGAAAATCGTCTGTCTATTCACGAGGACCTGTGCAACGTCAAGCGTATCACAAGCTCGTGCCTCCCCGCAGGTCAAGCAAAAATTATTTGTGTTCGCTCATAAAAATGATTCGCACATTTTCTACCGGATGATGACGATGAATGGGTAAAAAGGCAGGTGACCCGGTGATATTCCTGTTGAGGAATAAAGAATGAGGCACCCTATAAACTGATGCTGCTGCTGCGGCTGCTGCTATTTTTCATCTTCTAAGAGCCTCCTTTCAGTTGGGAAAAAGTTTTTAACTTTGTTTTGTTGGAAGAGGATAGGAATATACTAGGATCAAGATGAGGAGTGGTTTTTCCACAGCTTGAACTTTCGGTATTCAATGAATGAGGAGAGAATTTTATATCAGATTTATTTCAGGAGATACAAAAAACATTTTTATTTTATAGGGGTAAAGGTTTGCCTTGAGTTTTAAAAAAGAAAAAATTTCATAATTGAATAAACGTGTATTTTAGACAAGAATTTTGTTAAAGCAGTATAATAGGATATTTAAGAGCTATAAAAAGAATGGGATTGACGTTTATTCTTGTCTTAAAATAGAACTTTGTCATGGCAATTTATATAGGATATTGCATTCCTATGGAATAATTGCTAAAATAATCACTTCTTATTCAAAAAAATCATGAAAACAATTTTTTTTACTCATGTTATAAATTTAGATTTTTGGTTTATTTTATTTTAGCTATAGGGTACCTTTAAGATTTTTCAAAGGTATTGACTAGCAAGCAATCCTCTTGCTGTATGAGATTAATGGTTAATGAGGAAAATCATAGAGATGTGCGGGCACCTAGATATTTAAAGTTATAACCCAAGGAAGAAAATAAATTATGCTTTTAATAGAAATTTATTGTATTTAATATTTATGGAAAATCCAAATCTTAGAACTAAACAAAACGTCTGAACAATCATCGTCGAAAATGAAAAAGTAGGCATTTTGATGGAAAACATAAACCTGCTGTATGAGTATGGAATTGATGTCAAAATTTAGATCTTTTGGTAAAACTAGAACCAATATAGAGCATGCAGAACAAAACACATATCAAAAACACATCAAAAACACATCAAAACACATCAAAAACACATCAAAAATACATCAAAAACGATGTTATACATGTTTAATGATGATTAAGGGGTTATATATACCTAGAACGATTATTTTCATACCTATGATTAAAGGTTATTTAATAAAAAATTGTATAGTACGTACAGACTGCATTTTTTTAATTTTCTATAAGTACAATGTATAATTGAAAAAAATATAGTTTCTTTTAAAAAATAGTCCAGTCCTATAGAGATGGCCTGGCACTGGATACTACATTTTAAAAAATATTGATTAACAGAAAGTAACAACTGTTCAAAATTAAAAATGCGTTTTTGAGGTAAAAATTTTCATATATTTTTCTGAATAAAAAATCGAAATTGCAACATAACGAAAAAATCCTACATTAACAGAGTATATAAAAATGTTAGTAACAAATATTTTCAAGATGGCGGATCCAATATGGGCGCCATTACAACAAAAAAATTTTCTTTGCAAATTCAGAACATGCATACACAAGCATACTTATGTTTTTGAGGTCGGTGATTTCAAATTTCTTATCAGATTTTAATTTTACAAAATGGCGGATCCAATATGGCCGCCATTACAACAAAAAATGTTTTCTTTGCAAATATAGTGCATGCGGATAGTCATTATACATATTTTTGAGGTCGGTGATTTCAAAAATTTTGTCAGATTTTCATTTTATAAAATGATAGATCCAAAATGGCCACTGCAATAATAAATTGCTTAATTGCTTTAAAATTTCATGAGTACTATAATTTTTGTTACTATCGAGAGTCATGTTTTTTTTTTTTTTAATGTTTTATTTTATCATTTTGTATTTTTACAGTAAATTGGTGTCACAAACTTTAATACAAGAATGTTTTATAACTTTTGTAGCTATTATTTAGTGTGAATCATGATGGTTATCAAAATGCACTACATTTGCAAAAATAAAATTTTTGTTGTAATTGCGGCCATATTGGATCCGCCATTTTGTAAAATTAACATCTGATAAGAAATTTGAAATCAGCGACCTCAAAGACATAAGTAATGACTATCTGCATGCACTATATTCGCAAAGAAAAATTGTTTGTTGTAATGGCGGCCATATTGAATCCGCCATCTTGAAAATATTTGTTTCTAACATTTATATGTACTCTGTTATTGTTGTACATTCCAAAGATACAGTACGAGTTACTTTAGAACGTCATTTCTAAGAATAAAGTATGACACAAAACTGTGTAGTCAAAATATCGTCCACGTTAAAATGACACAATTTCACATTTATCAATATTTATTTCAAGCTTATTGTGTGCACACCAAGAGTGAAAGATATTAATGCAAAAATAACTTCATATCATCAGAATAAATTAAACCTTTACATCTTTTCAGCAGATGTATGATATCATCAATTGACAAAATGAAAAGTAAAGGACCCAAATAGCTACCCTGAGGGACACAACAATAAATAATCATTCTATATCAATAGATACATATTTAGCCATATTTACTATCGTTTACTATGTTATTTTCCTATGTAGTTCTATTTTAAATAATTTATATAATCGCAAAGTATAAAACATCTTTACAAAACACAATTTTATAATAAATTCAAATCAATCAATCTAAATTTCGTAGAATTGCCAACATTATAACACCAATTTATTGAAGGTGTGTTGATTGAATTTTAATATCAACGTACTTCTCCGAATTTTAATAGCTTAAAAGATCTATCGTCTATACCAACAGCATCCGTGCTCGTATTAAGGGGGTAGTCCAGTGAAAAAAAAATTTTTTTTCGTTTTTTGTTTTTTTGCTTAAATCTACTCTACTACACCTCGAAAATACTCCCTTAAAATATCTAAGCAAAATATTGAATAGTTTTAAAGATACAGAGAGTTTTCGAGAGACGTGTAATCCGAGCGCTCGAAGGTCCCCTGGCGTGTTTCGGAGCAAGGAGGACTCTCGTATTTCTGTTTGCTTCGCCCATTTTTTTTCGGTTTATAACGGTCTAGGTCCTTCTGCTTTGTATTTAAGGTTAGTTATGTGTGGAGGAGGCATCGCGTTATGTATGGAGCAGGCATCGCTGACTAAGGTAAAATAAATTTTTTTAGCTTTTTTCCGCATAAAAAACTTTAAACACGTTTTTCTGAAAACAACATGTTTTGACTCGGCGGACGTCAGATCTCAGAGTCTTTTACTCCGATTGATCTAAAAATTTACCTGTATATTTCTTGATTGTGTATCTATCGTCGGAACTAGAATTATTAAAATCCATTGTTTATTTACAAAGTTATAAACAAATTAAGCACCCGAAAAACACCCGAAAAATTCGAAATGCCGCCATTTTGTTATTTTTTATTGAAAATTAATAATTCTAGTTCCGACGATAGCCAATGTTCTACAGATTAAAACCTCGTTTGAATTTTTTGTTTCAAATGAACCGTTGCAGAGATTCGACGTCCGCCAACAAAAAAATTGTTTTTTTGGAGCGGCCATTTTGTCGGGATGACTCATCGAAAACAAAAAAAAAAAATTTTTTTATGTATTTTAATAGTTGTACTATCATATGTCAAAAAGTTTTTTAATAAAAATTGACTTCTAATATGAAACAAAAATCGTTAAAAAAACAGTCGTTTTCACTGGACTACCCCCTTAAGTACATTAAACGTACGCGAAAATCCCATTTTCGAAATATTCTCTACCTTTATATCTTTGCATTTTCTCAAGGTTTTTCACCAGATTTTTTTTTTCCTTTTCCTTTTCCTTTTTATCACAGATTTCATTGAGACAAACCCATTGTTTTTCAGGGCTCTGCGCTAAACAATTACTTATGTAAATTTAATTCACCTTAGAATCTAATCTTTAAAGGTGCCTTTTTTTTTTGTCAGAGCATCTTGAAAAGAGTTCTTTTTATATGAAGCTTTAAGCAATACAGTTTCACACCCTCCTTTTATTGGAATCGCACTTTTTTATCGTACTTTTTTTTAAGATATTTCGCGAATTCTAACAACACCTTCGTAATAAAGATAACGCTTTTGTTTAAAGTGAAATTTTATGATTGCTGGAATTTTCAAAGGGGTTGTTTGCAATTTCTCTAATAGACAATTTTTAAAATGGGTACATGTTTTGCGATAATTTCTGAACATTAATACTTGGAAAAGCTCTTCAAAGTGTAAAAATAGCTTTAAAGAGCACATTGTTTCATTATTTTTATGGCTGTAAAAGTAAACAAAGTAACCACAAGTCAGAAGTGGGATCGCAGAAATAAAATAAGGAAAATGTAAGACCAAGCCCCTGTTTCGCATTGGAAGTTTTGCAAAGATATAAACCAGTACCTAAAAAAATTCCGACCAGGAATGAAATATTGTAAAGAAGAAGTTTAAAATAATTTTAAAAATCTAAAAGGCAGCTTTAAGCGGTGGTTGCATAAAAAAGGTTCAATACAAATCTCAATTTCAGGATATTCTAAAAAATTTCAAGAGTGTTATTTCATAAATTAATGTTTATTTTTCTTAAGAGTACAAATTTGATATCTGCCGCACTGTTGAGTGATATACGTATTTAAAGACTCACATATTTTATATTTGGGAATGTTGTGACTGACCCATCTTCAGTGTCAGCCCTTAGGAAAGGATGATATTTTTGTTCATAACCCACTCTGACCGCACTAATGTTGAAATTTGTCCTTTATTCTAGGAAAGATTTACGCTAAGGGCTTTTCACCCTACGCTGCCCTTTCCAAAACAAAGATCCCATTAAAATAATTTAACATTTTTAACATTTTTTGATAAAAATACAATATCGCCGCCAGGTGGAAAAGGGAAAGGTTTTGCAACTCTTTTGGGGGATATCATAAATCGCCTTTATATTTTATTTTGCATACTAAGCGGATTATAAGATTAGAATTTTTTTAAGTTTTCAGACATTCAATTTTTATGCTCGTTTTTTTAATCATTCATAACTTCATAACATAATATGCCAAGGGTATTTTAACCTTAATCTCTCCGAGGGTTACTTTTATCCCAGTCAGTATAAACAGTGATGGTATTACAATAATTCTCAGCGGTCCAAAAGAATAAATAATTTCCGTAATTAGGCAGCTTCGTATAGAAGTTATATATTTTTTATAGGTGTTTTCAAATTTATTCAGTTTGTAAAAAACGCACCAGATGAAAATGATTCTGGTTAGAGTTTTAAAGGTGCGAAAATAATAAATTTCATCTGTTTAATTCATATAATTGTAAATCTATTGAAATTTCCGTGAAAGAGATCGTTGAATAATTCACAGGTCAACATTTTATCTAGGCTTGTGCACGGGAATCGAAGATGGTATTCTAGGGTTTTTGGGGTCGCTTATTACGATGAGCGGGTCGGTTAGGTTCCATCACGTCAAGTTCAAAGTCATTTGAAGGTCAAAAAACCTTCCAAAAATCTGTAAAAATTAAAGGACATGTTTTTGAGGTCGCTGAATCCGAATCCGGTGTTTATTTTTACTTTGCATGCATCCTCGAGGTCATTCAAGGTCATTTTAAGACAGGTATTCTGGTTCTGTGGCACAATTGTGCATTTCGCAGATTGAAATTGTTCAATTTTTTCATTTGGATTGGAAGGTTTTTTGACCGTTTGATCTTCAAATGACCTTGAACTTGACGTGATGGAGCCTAACCGGGGTCGGTATGAGTGGGTACTCATCGTAATCAGCGACCCCAAAAACCCTAGGATACCATCTTCAATTCGCGTGCACAAGCCTAGATAAAATGTTGACCTGTGTAATTGTAACCTTTGCTGAGCTGAGTACTGGGAAAGCTGAAGCTGAATTTCCTAATTAAATTACTCATTCGTTTACTGTTTCATTTTAATTATTTATTAATTGATTTATTTATTTTTTGCATTAAGTGTGATACTTAATTTTAAAGGATAACTATTGGCGTTACTAATGTTTTGGTGAATATTATCTAGATGAGTTCAATCTAGGTAGAAATCCGGGTTAACCGAAAAAAATTGTAGATACAGACCTCCACGAATTAGTAGATGAAAATCCAAATCAAATACAAGAAAAACTTGCACTAGATGAAGACCTGTGAAATCTTGCTTCAAAGACACATTTTTATATCGTAGCTATTTTGGTTATCCTAAACGTTGACACCAAAATGCAACGTTCATACTGCAAAAATTATGTTGTGTGTTTGGTGGGATCATATTGTTTTACAAGCTTTTAAAATCTGGTGAAACAACAACTAATCGCATTAAACCAAGCATTGAAACAAAAATGCACGAAATATGACACAAGACACGACAAGGTGATTTTTCTGCACGACAACGCTCGGTAAAATTTTACGAATTCGGTAAAAGATACATTGGAAACGCTAGGCTAGGATGTCCTACCTCACCACCGTATTCACATATGCAAAAAGTTGTAGACAATGATGGATGATACTTTATTTAATTTAATATTTATTTTTTATTTAAAAACAATAGTTATTTTTAATAAAAAAAATTCTTTAAAATTAAGTAACACCCTTAATAACTATTTTATCTGTTTTTAGCTTTTTAATCGACTGTATGATATTATATTATATTAATAGCGATCCAAAACTATTTCTTTTTACATTTTTGTTATCAGATAGATCTCGAGATATTGCCGAAAATGTATGAATATAATGAAATGAAATAAAAGTGTGTAACAGTCTCATTCCTTTGTAATTTTCACTCTTTATATCGGGAGTGAGAATATCCCACCCAACTATTTTGGACTTAAGGGGGTAGTCCAGTGAAAAAAAATTTTTTTTCGTTTTTTTTTTTTTTTTGCTTAAATCTACTCTACTACACCTAGAAAATACTCCCTTAAAATATCTAAGCAAAATATTGAATAGTTTTAAAGATACAGAGAGTTTTCGACAGACGTATAATCCGAGCGCTCGAAGGTCCCCTGGCGTGTTTCGCAGCAAAGAGGACTCTTGTATTTCTGTTTGCTTCGCTCATTTTTTTCGGTTTATAACGGTCTAGGTCCTTCTGCTTTGTATTTAAGGTTAGTTATGTATTTAGGAGGCATCGCGTTATGTATGGAGCAGGCATCGCTGACTAAGGTAAAATTAATTTGTTTAGCTTTTTTCCGCATAAAAAACTTTAAACGCGTTTTTCTGAAAACCGCATGTTTTGACTCGGCGGACGTCAGATCTCAGAGTCTTTTGCTCCGATTGATCTAAAAATTTAGCTGTATATTTCTTGATTGTGTATCTATCGTCGGAACTAGAATTATTAAAATCCATTGTTTATTTACAAAGTTATAAACAAATTAAGCACCCGAAAAACACCCGAAAAATTCGAAATGCCGCCATTTTGTTATTTTTTATTGAAAATTAATAATTCTAGTTCCGACGATAGCCAATGTTCTACAGATTAAAACCTCGTTTGAATTTTTTGTTTCAAATGAACCGTTACAGAGATTCGACGTCCGCCAACAAAAAAAAATTTTTTTTGCAGCGGCCATTTTGTCGGGATGACTCATCGAAAACAAAAACAAAATTTTTTTTTGTGTAATTTAATAGTTGTACTATCATATGTCAAAAAGTTTTTTAATAAAAGTTGACTTCTAATATGAAAAAAAAATCGTTGAAAAAACATTCGTTTTCACTGGACTACCCCCTTAAGCCAAATGTTATCCTCGAAACAAACTCTAAAAACAAAGTTGAATTAGTTTCACCGCATATGTTTCTTGGACATTCAAAAATTACTTAGGTCCTAAACGTGCCTACTTGTCGTCAAAGCCAAACCTGTGATTAACGACTACTGCCCGACTGGAGTGTCGTACCTAAAATAATCACGTGCTCGACAATCAAAAAGAATGGTTGAACGTTGGCTAGCAGTCGGTGATTAAATCTGGAAATAAGGCAGTTTGTTCCTTCATGAAAATGCCTTTTACTCTCCCTTCCCCGAGTCGCGTTTTCCTTGGCTGATATGAGTTCCTGGAAAGCTTTTTGGAGCTTCTTCCAGTTTTCCACTTTATGTAGAAAGCCCTTTTTAGAAAGGGTAGGTTTTTGGGGATACTTCCCGATTCTTGGGAATTTCCAAGTTTATGCTCAACAAGTGTGTCTAAATGCTATTAAACTATTTTGTGGGTTGGGAGGCTGCAAGAAAAGAAGGAGGATTTTGTGAGTGTTGTAGACACTTGCAAATAAATGAATTAAACTAACTAACCGTCTAATCTCTTTGAAATTTTAGGGTTCAAGGAATTAAAATACTTCCTTTAAGTTTTGTTTAGCATCTTGTACGATACAGGTATAAAACTTGGTCTTTCGTAAATTTTGCAGTGTTTGGACCAACTTTGAGTGACAAAGACCAATGATTTAAAAAGAGTAGGGGAAAGTGGGGGAAACCCGAACACCTAAGGGAAAACTTAAATAAAACAGTGGAATTTGATCACAGAGTTTTTTTATTGTTTAACTATAAAGTTTACTTATCTGTCTAACGAATTCCGTAATCAATTTTTATATTTTTAATAAATTGTGACAATATGAAAAAAAAACAAAACCCTTAGTGTTCGGCTTTACTCGACATTAGTGGGGTAAACACGAACACCAAGTGGGGTAATTATGTATTAACATTAATAACGACAGTGATCACATTTATAACCCAAAGATGGTGACTGTCCGTCAGTACAATTCTCGCGAGCCCATTTTTTACACACGTAGCACATAATCCAGTTTTCAACGGGGGATCTATACAGGGTGATCCAAAAGTATGGAAACGGCTAAATAACTTTCGAGGAATGCATTTTGGAGCAAAAAGTTGTAGACAAAAGTTTTAGGAATTTTCCCCAGCTATTCAATGGTGACCTTAGATTTGACCTTGACCATGGCTTTGAAGGTCATTTCAAGGTCAAGTTGACTTTTTTAAATTGGAACCCTTATTTTTGACCACGGAAATGGAAAGATCGGAAAATTTTACGTCCAACTATGACCTTTACCATGACCTCGAAGGTCATATCAGGGTCAGGTTTGTGATTCCCTTATTTTCCTTCAATCAAAATTTTACCATACATTTTTCCAATAAATTCTCTAAACTTTAAATTCAATTCAAAAACCCAAAACCCAACAGGAAATCAATTATCAGTCCGAAATACCTCTAAAAAGAGCATTACTTTGAATAAAACCGATAATCAAAAAATCGAAGAAAAAATAAAAATACATTCCAATCATTGTAAATCGCTGTGAACAGAAAAACAAGCTTGACAGAAACTTTAATTAATGCACCCAAATCGTGGGTAAAAATCAGTGCTCAGGAATAGAACATATGTTAGTCAACGAATACAAAATGTACGACAACAATGAAAAAATGGGATTTTGAGATCTTCAAGACTGTACTTTGTTTTGGTCTTTCTTTTGTAATTATGAGGCATCTGAAAAAATAATAAAAAAAGATGAACGCGGAACCAACAAAAGGGAGGGGGGTAATGCCGAACGTTCGAGATTGCCCGACATGGAGTGTTCGCCTTTACCCCGCTGGATCGAAAACAATAAAATGGAAAAAAAAATGTAGGTTATATTTCTTTTGCTGATTGCGTCATTGTCATTTAGCTGATTAATATGTGAGTATTCCACTATGTAAAAGTTAAATTACTATTGTAGATAGAAATAAAGCAACACCAACTTTAATTTACCAAAAAAATTACATCAAAAACATGCAAAATATTGAAAAATGCATATCTTGACAAGTACGTGCGTCCGCGTCTCCCGTGTTGTTGACTGGCACAGGTGGTGGCATGGTCTCCGAAATGGCGGCAAGTAAAATATGGCTATCTCTCTCTAACACATTAGAACCATTGGATTCGGGATTACCCCACGTTCGTGTTTCCCCCACTCTCCCCTATGTAAAAAGTTAAATAGTAGAAAATCAAACCAAAGGCAATCAGCAGCTAAAAAAGGTATGACAAATTTTATTTTATATTAATGAAACATTCAGAAACATTTACAGGATGATTCTACGAATAATCTAACAGGGCACTTATTAACATAACATGCTACAACTTTCTTAATAGGGATCTTATAAAAGGTGTAATCAGATAAGACTCTTGAATAATTAATTCTATTCCTTTTTCCATCAAAAGGTTCAAACTGCCAAAGTTAAAACATTTTTAAAAGTTTAACATTTTTGGGATTCTAAAAAATCTATTTAAAGAAATATTCGTCTAGATTTTCATTAAAAATTCAAAAATTATATGATAGTTTTCAAAATTTAGTACGAATTTAATTCTATATTTTTTTCAAAATCTGTCAAGGATATTAGGTAAATAAAGAACCCTTCTTGTTTTTCCCTGAATATATAATACAACTATTTTTATTTAAAACTCAAATTTCTTTAGTTTTCAATATACCATACATATTAGCAAAACTGTGTGCTTAAAAGGAATTCACCCGTTTATCTACGAAATCTATTTGCCAACAAATATGAAATTAATTTCACTGATAAAGAATCATGTAAAAATTTCAGGGAAAAAACTGAACCTGATATTTATAGTTTCCGAGAAAAAAAAGTGAACAAAAAAAATTGCCTTTCTCTTTATCTGCAAACTTGTTGGCCAAAACTATTTGAAATTATTCACACTGATTAAAATTTGTATTCCACTCGAACTTGCCCGGTCTTTTAAACGATTTGGCATAGTAATATATAGCATTTAAAACAAAATAACCAAATTAAAATCAAGAGTAACTAATTAAATAAGTGAAAATTATTCAGAATCATGTAAAGGGTGGGCCATTAGCTGGTTTCTTTTAAAAAATGCTATAAAATAAAAAAAAATAAAAAAAAAATACTGTTCAATATTATTCTAAGTTTTTTGATTTATTGAAAAGAGTAAACATTTTACTTGTAGAATATAATTTAATTCACATGGCTATATTGCCGTAAAATTGAATTATTTTGACCGAAATTTCTCTTCAAAGTTCATATTGTTTCGACAACACAGTACTCATTTTGGAAATAAGTTTTCAATATTTTCCAACGGTAATCAAACGTAAATCTCTTCATTTCATAAATAGTGCGAATAAGCTATTTTTGTCAAAATGACATGCAATTTAAAAAGAAACCAACAGATGGCTCACTCTATATAATGAAATCAACCAGAACTTTTGCAGATATATAATTTTTTTTTTTTTTTTTTTTTTTAATTCAATAAAAAACACTCCAAATTCAATACAAACCATTCCAACATATACATATATTGTAAAATAATATATGGCTCGATCTACAAATGATAAAATAAAATTATAATATAATAATACCTTTTGTCGATATTTTGTATGAAAAGTGATTATGGTTCAAACAAAATAATGGTAAATATTCATTTTATAGCCACGAATTAATAAACGCAAGATCAAATCTACTGTTCTAACTGACACACCTGTTAAGGATGAAATTGCGTCTACAGAAATTAGTAGAAAGTTAAAGAAAATGAAGTAGCATCTTTTCAGCAAGGAAAAGAGGAAATCTAAGAAGTAAAAAGGAAAGAAACCAAAAATGAATAAGATTACAAAGAAGGAAATAAACCAAAGATGAATGTTATGCTTATTTTTATTAATAAATTTTCTTTTATTCATTAATAAAATTTAAATTAAATTTCTTTCCTTATAATCCCCAAATTACACCTGTTACAACTTACTTCGGTACTAGGAGATTTGTAACGCGGGAAGTTGTTTCAGTTTTCGTCGATTTTCCCATGGACAATGATTTCTTTTACTTATTTTAACGTTTGGTTCACATAGTGTATAAAACTGGCTATGTTGAGATATAGGGTTCATAGAGGTAGGACTACTCTTGGCTGAGATATGCTAGGTAACATAAAAACTGTTACAACTCTCCTCGGTCTCCACTATATTTCATAAATCAACCGGAAATATTGAAAAAAAGCAATATTTGCTCAGAGAAACGAGAATTTAACCAGGGAAATTAGGTCAATGCAGTAAAATATATATAATTTATAATGATTAATTATGGTTTATTAAAAACAAACCAACAATGCTACCCTGACATTTACTATTCCTTAAAGGCACAATTTAAATTGAGCAAAGAAAGTTATAATTTTGCAATTTTCTCTACGTACACCCAGGGAAGTGGTATTTTGGTTGTTTTCCCTCAAAACTACGAAAATCGATCATTTAGTTGCACTAATCGTCACTTCATTACTCCTAATATGGTATTTTCGATTATGAACTTGTTAAATATGATTATTTCGACTTAAATCTTGCATTCTGGAAAGTCGCCCGAGAGTGAAGTTGACTATCTTAAGGTATTATAGTCCAAAAGATATATTTTTTTAAGCAAGCTGATTTTCAATGCCGATTAAAACCCTATTGTAGATTTAAAATAAATGACTTCTATTGAAAATCTCATCAAAATACCAATTTTCGAAAAAGTTGTGGTTTTTCTTTATTGTATACATGATTTTGAATTCGTTTCACTTGATGCGGAGTAAGTTGCTCTTGATGTTGATTTAGTTGCTTTTGAAGTGTTATTGCCATAATGTTAGATACAAAAAATTATATTTTGAAATATTTAATAATTTATAAATTTCTCTCCAGCTAAGATATAGAAAAGTGGACACAAAGGAATACGAGCAAATGTTTGCGTACGTATCTCTAGAAGAAAATCCTTTGCTTGAGAATGTACGAGTATGTCAATATTTACTAATTCTGAACCAAAGCTTGTGCTATCGTACGTTCTTTAGCAGCAGCGCCCAAAAAAAAAAAAAGGAAAATCTCCAAATAAAGCAGCAAACAAAGTTCTGAGATTAAGTGGATGAAAGCCTGCGAAACCACATTCTCCGTCTTAATACCTACTTTCTTTGTTTGGCAAACGACCGAAAAATTACCGAGCTATACTATAGAAAAAGTTTTACTTCTTTGGGTATCGTAAAAAATCCATTTGTCTGGACCGATGTAGTTATTTTTTTTTAACTTAACCTTCGCAACAATCCAATTTCCTGGCTTTAGGATTCTACGGAGAATTTGTAATGGAAATGCTTTTCTTAAAAGTAAGAGAAAAGATCGAGGACGATCACGTCATTAACAATTACTACCTTCGTTATTCCTTTCATTAGGCAAAAAAAAAAAAAAAAAAAAAAAAAACTTAATCCGACTCCTTTCCCCTCTGCCCCCTCTGTCTCGTTGAAGTGAACTTCGTTAATTATCCACTCACCGCCCAAAAATTCGTCTGTCCATTTTCTTCGAGAGTTGACCCCACTTCTGGCGTCATCGGACCGTGTCAATAATGCAAGATTAATGGTCGCGAGGGTGTTGGATTAAAGAACGCTTATTTTGTAATATGAAACTGTGACGACGCTCCTTATTTATTAGGCAAAGACCGGGAGACTTGCAATTAAACTTTTCAGAAGGGGAACCCATCACTAAAAAACTTTTCCATTAGACGGTTTTCTTGGTTTTTGTTTTGTTTTTTTATAATGCCGAAAAGGCCACACCTAATTAGCAGCTATTTACCTTTGTCTAAAAGATTTAACAAACACCCACATTTTTGTTTTTTTCACCTATTAATTATGTAATCGAGTATTATTTTGTTTAGATGAATATTAGCACAATCGAAGGTCCAATTGTTTCTCTTTTATGCAAGACAAATTTTCTTACAATCTTATTTCTTCAAAAAATATTTCTATTATTCATCGGCCATTCGAATTCATCTGACCTTAACTCAATTGAAAATGTCTGGAATATTCTAAAATTTAAAATTCTATGAATTCCCTAATCCTACTTAAGAAATTCTTGTTAAAAATATTAAAAAAAGTCTGTCATGCTATACCGTTTATCAAATGTTGTAACAAAATTATATCGAAAGTATGCCCCCGAAGAATTAGAGAAGTTTTAAGAAAGTAAACGCAGGTGGAAGAAATATTAATGCACGGAATAATGGATTAATGTCTCGAATAAATTTTTTTTTTATGCATTAAATATTTGATTGACTTTAAAATTTTATCTTTACATTGAAATTTGCGATTTATCGTCTTAAAGGACGCACTGAACATACAAAAAATATATCCTACCGTCTAGAGAATTTAATATGTACAAAAGTGAAGGGAGAATTTAGTGGTTTGTACATTTAATATCTTTTAAAGAAAATGTATTCAGTGGCTTTTGGATCTCCTATTGAAATTCGGAAATTTAAGATGCTCGAAAAGTTTTAAATTTCAACAGATTGCCATTAAAGTGGAGTTGGGAGCTTATTTTGAATATCTTATAAATATTTAAAATTTCAAAACAGCGGAATCTGCTTGGCATTTAAAATTGTTTAACCTTTAAGGGATTTCAATGAAAAGAATTATATAGGGTTTTTAAGATTTACTTATTTCAATGAAAATTAGTGCATAGGAGTTTTTCGATTCCAGTATTTTAAATTTTAGAAATAAATAAATTAATATAATCCCTATATATATATAAAAATGAAAGTTTGTTTGTTTGTTGCCGAAGGTAGTACATATTCCAACTTAACATATAGACTAATTTTTTTTCAGATAGTATATAGGGTTTCAAAATGGTGGACCCAAGATGGCGGTTGAAAATTTTAAATTATAAGCGATTTTTATGAAAATTGGTACTTAGGAGTTTTGCGGGATGCTGATTTCAAATCCGGTGTCCAAAGATGACCAAGATTTCTTGATTTCAACGGATTTTAATGAAAATTAGTACAATGATTATTTTGAGGTAACTGATTTTGAATATTATAAAAATTTACAAATTCAAGATGACGGACCCAATATGGCGACCAAGATTTCTCGATTTCAAAGGATTTTAATGAAAATTAGTACAGTGATTTTTTTTAAGGGCACTAACTTAAAATATTATTAAAACTTAGAAATCCAAGATGGCGGACCCAAGATGGCGGACGCAATATGGCAACGAAGATTTATCGATTTCAACGGATTTTAATAATAATTGTATTGAGGTAACTGATTTTGAATATTACCAAAATATGGCGACCAAAATTTCTCGATTTAAACGGATTTTAATGAAAATTAGTACAATGATTATTCTGAGGCAACTAATTTCGAATATTATCGAAATTTCCAAATCCAAGATGGCGACGAAAATTTCTACGAGTTTTAATGAAAATTGGTACACTAATTATTTTAAGGCCACTAATTTTGAATATTATTAAGACTTGGATATTCAAGATGGCGGATCTATAAAGAGGTTTTCGGGTTGAAACAAATTTTAGGATATAAAAAACTAGAATATTTGGGAAGGGTTTATTGAGGGCAGATATTCAATAATAAATAGACACACTTTATTGAATTTACTAACAAATTTCCATAAATAAATAATATAACTGAGAAGTTAAAAGAAAGAAATTTTGAAGAGTCACCTTAAATTTATGCGTTCGACATAATAATTGAATAGGGCTGGAAAGTTTACAAAGTAAAAAAAAGAAAAAACCACTTAATTCAATTTTTAATTGAATATCCAACGAGTTTTTGAATCTGTCTAAAATATTTTCATTCTTGCTACAGCAATTTCAGTCTCTTCGGTGTATAAAAAAAACGTCTTCAAGATGAAATCCGACATCAGATATAAAAGTGCAGAAGAGCAACGTTGACAAGGGTACAAAGAATGGCGTTGCAATAAATTTTCTTACCTTCGCTAAAAGCCATCAGAAGAAGGTGAGTGTGCTTCTTCTTCTTATTCTTCTGTTTACTCCATTTAAATCCCCCGAATTATCATTCACTATTCTGCTGGAGGGTATTGGCTTAAAAGGGTGACAAATTGCGACATTTTACGACATTATATAAACTGAGAGAGACGACACGACGAGAAGGAAGTCCTCTGGCATAAAATCCCGGCTAACAATAAGTCTGGTCCTACCCTCGATAATGGATGCCGTCCACATCAATATTCCGTGGCATTAAAAGGATTTTGAAATTCTTTACAGGTAATGAATACGATTTATGAGAATACGGATTTATAGTCAAAGTTCTAAGCTAATCCTTCTTATTAACAATTATTTCTACGAAAAAGTATTTCGCATTTCGACCTGCATACCATTTTAATGTTTGACTGTTGATTTTATTAGATGTTCGGGCTCTCACATGAGAACCAGAGGAATGTCGCTGTTGGATTGCTCTCAGGATATTTGAAGACGAATTAAACCCCAGTACCTGACCTCATTCTTCCGGAATACCTTGGAGTCACCGGAGATGAAGATTTATTGCCACATTCCGACATCTCTAATTCACGGCCCCAGCTAATTTATTTATGGGCCAAAAATTTCAACATGTTTCCTTACACCGGAAATTCCAATAAATTAACTTTACATTGGTGTTCATACCAAATGGGTATGT
The DNA here is from genome assembly GCA_949715965.1 of Dysmachus trigonus. NCBI lineage: Eukaryota > Metazoa > Arthropoda > Insecta > Diptera > Asilidae > Dysmachus > Dysmachus trigonus. The sequence continues at coordinate 97,500,569 of OX454319.1, read as the reverse complement.
AACTATATATATACCATGATATTCCACACGAATTAAAATGTTCATAACAATAAACCTTTTAGGGTTACCATTACAAAACGGTCAATTAAAGGAGTACAACAAAAAGTTTAATCGTATTGTGGTCGACCAAGCTAAAAAACATTATGAAATTTAATATATATAACCTCTTGAGCTCGTTTCGCGAGGGAAAATTCTGCCCACTGTCCATCATGCCGGATCCTTTTGTATATAATTAATTTCCCTAATATCCCCCCTCTTTTGCGGATGCAAATCCAATTAAATAAGTTGAATGGAGGCTCGCATGCATAAAGTCTGCAAACACCCTCAAAGCACTCGCCAAATTACTGCCTCATTGTTCTCTCTTCCAACACAACAACGCACAGATAATTGACTTTGGCCTCCATCATCCCCTAAAAGGGAACTGGGTTGCTTTCAACACAACCGCTTTTGAAAAATAAAAAATAAAAAATATTTAAAAATCGCGAAATATGCGGGCCTAGCCGGGCACAATAACTTTATTGTTTTGTTTGAATGATAAACATAAAATACCAGGAAAAACATTAATACCCCTACAAATTATCTAGAATATCAGAACCTTCCCAGTGAAATAAGATCTGACCATTTTTTCAAACAAACATTTGGGTTATAATAACAAGCACGCTGAACCTGAATCATGATTAAATGAAAAAAATCTGTGATTGCAATTTTCCTTTCTGATTTTTAAATATAGAATACAAATGAATCATTTTCAGATAAACATTTTACAATAAATATTTTTTGATTATACCTCCTTTAGCTTTTTTTAACTAATAATATTCTCTTTTAAAAAAATGAAATGCTCGAAATTACTGATGTTTTGGTCCTTGAGTTTTGACATCATGTCACTAAATTCAAACAAAAATCCAAGGGATGTAAATCAGGACTACTATGAGTCCATTCATCCTATGGCAAAAAGTAGACTAAATTTTCAGCACCCCACTTCTGAACTGAATTTGCGGTATGCGAATTACTGAAAACAATAGTAGTCATCTCCAAACAATTCTTTAGAGTCTGGAAGCAACACGGCTTGAGGAACCTTCTTCTGGTAGTTTTCAACGTTGACCTTGACACCCTTTTCAATAAAAAGAGAGAGGGAGCTTATCTCTTTTACAAAAACTCCCCAAATAATAACAGATGAAGCATTTTGATATCTAGACGAATAATGCTCGTTTTCTGGAATATCTTGAATTTTTACTGACCACAGGTGATCTTACAAGGCCTTGTGTTTGAAATTGGTTGGATATTGTGATTTTGGAGAAAGATAAATAGTAAATTTCTTAAAAGAGCCCTCCACAGAATATTTTCATTTTTATCTCAAAATTATTCATTTGTATTGTATATTTAAAATCAGAAAGAAAAATTGCAATCAGAGATTTTATTCATTTAATCATGGTTCAGGCTCAGCTTGCAAGGCTTTAATATTCTTAATTACACTTTACGAAAAAAATAAATTAAATTGATCTTAGACAAGAGGAAAACTTAAACTTTCCAAGTGAACTCAGGTCTTGGACAAACTAAATCCACACTTTTTGATCTCTCGGTCCCGGATTAATTTTTAATGGTTGATATTTTGTAAAGACTTTATGGAACTTTGACCACTATTACAATATTATAGAGCTTAATCCCATCCCTAGCTCATTTGGTTGCGGATTCTTGGATACAATTCACAATTCCATAAAATCTCTAAAAACTATCAACGCTCAATTTCTAAACATCCAAAAATAATCAGGGTGTATCGATACTTTCGGTACCACCCTGTACATGTTTTCTCTTAATTCTTCAATACAACGATTTTCTCCATAAATGGATAGTTTATTTAAAAAGAATGGGAGGATCTTCTTTCATTTGATTTGATGATACTCTATATAAATTTGTAATCGATCGCACTTTTCATCAGAACTCGCAATTACTCGAAGGTTTCAGCAACTGATAACCGTAGTTCAGTTTGTTAGACTTTCAGTTTTTAGAACACTTTAAAAACGAAAAGGGAAACAATATTTTAATGATCATAATATTTTTCTTCATAGTATAATCAATTAAGGAAAAGAATACAGATCGAACATTTTCATTTATAGATTAATAATATAGAAAAAAAAACAATTTATATATAGTACAGGGTGTCCAATAGGAAATTGCGAAAACTAATGGGTCACAATTTTTTAACAAATGGAGAGATCGGATAAATGTAAATACTTTTTAATAAAGGATAGTCGTCATTTTTATTTCATGTCCATTTTATTATAAAAAAATTAAATCTATTTAATACAAACCATTAATTTAAAAATATAGTGAAAAACGTGAATTATTAATAATATATATTTGTGAAATGTGAACCATCTACATAAAAGGTATCTACCTGCATTTCTTTGAATCTTCTGTCGCCGGAGAGAAGTACAAAGGGATGTTAGAGACCAAATCCTTTTTCATGCGAAAAAGAGGAGCCGCGTTAAATCTTTTTTTTTTTATTCAAGACGGAGCAACACCTCATCGCACACAAGAAGAATCATCAATAAATTTTATGGCGATCGAGTTATTGGCCTAGGGTACCCACGCTTTGCTAGGAGAAAAGGAATAGGATAGCCACCTTACTCGTCAGATCTCACTCAATGTGATTTCTTTTTATGGGGCTACATTAAAGACCTCTGCTATGAAAATAACCAAAAAACAGTTGAGAGCACTTATTGAATATAGTGCTATTATATGGAGTCCTACGTATGCTTTACATATTAACAGAATTGAAACGGTGCAGAAGACTTTTACCAAATTTTTATGCTTTAAATTAAACTGGTGGAAATCGACTATGGTTATGATTCACGACGTTTGTTATTTGGTTTATCAACTCTTCAATTTCGACGTGACTGTAGCTGCGCCTTGTTTATTAGAGATTTATTATGCAATGATATACAGTGTCCTGAGTTGTTGAATTTAATAAATTTTTATGCTTTGGAAAGACCTCTTCGTTCAAGAAAGTTGTTAATTGCTGCCTCACATCGTACAAATTATTGTTTTTGTGAAGTAATGACTAGATGTATAAATAAGTTCAATTTTTTCAATATTCACCTGGATTTCACGATGTCTAGATTAGAATACAAAAGTAAACTAGCATATTTAGAAAATGTAAAGAATTAGGACTATTATAAATGAAATTTAGTTTAAAATTATATTTTTCTCGAAATTACTTTTTTTAGTGGAAGCACTCGAATTCTTACAGCTACATTTCTTTCATAATCTGGTCTGGATCAGATTTAGCAGGAAATTTTGATTTTATGAGTAGAACCATAGAAAACATTTAATTTTAATCTTATCCAGATTAGATCATGCAAGAATAAAAAATTTTACGAAAATTTATTTTCTATTAGTTGCGGCTAAATCGAAGTATTCCCGTTGTTATTTTATTATGAAAATTTATATTTAAAGATAAATTTAATGTATAAATTGTAGGTTTCATAAAAGTATTTGGAATTATTTTAAAAAATAGAGAAAAAGGCTTATGCAAATTGAAATAAAATCTACTGAGTTCTTTTACTCTTGGTTGGTTGATTATAAATTATTATATTATTTTTTCTTTGGACTAGATTCCATTCAATTTTTATTTAAAAAAACCAATCATTAGAAAATTATTAGCAGTTAAAATAAGGTTCCTTAAAAAATCTACAACGCGGTACAACAACAACTTAAGGGGTTAGGTGGGTTTGGAAATTTCAAAAAATCGTTTTTTTTTTTTGTCTTATTAAATAGTAAAATATGTTTAAAATATTCTCCTAAAATTTCAAATCGATCCGAGTAAAATTCTAAGAGCTAGACCCTTCGGAAGTTCCGCCCATCAGACCACGTCAGTGCAGCGCTTTAAACTTTAAACGCGTTTATCTCAAAACTCAATTTTTTAAGTCGGTGGACATGATGTCTCGAAAAGTTATGAAGCGATTTTGTTCAAATTTTGCACACATCTTCAAAATAACATTATCTAGTTAATGAACGAAGGATTTTTTTTTTATTTATTACAACTAATTTTTTCGAGCCAATACATGGCGAAAATTTGACCAAAAAATGTGTTTTTTTGTTCAAAGTCTGTCAAAAATTCAAATTTTAATTTTTTTTTTTTTTTGCTTCGTTCAATAACGAGATTTATCCATGTACTAACGAAATATTTTTGGTTTTTTGATTTTAGATGAACCAATAATGAGTTATGCTGTCCACGGCAAAAGCATTTTTTTTTTTGAGACGACAAGGGAGATTAGGTACCAACGGCTGAGTTTTCGGAATTTTTAAATAAAAATCTCACAAAATACTGTTTAAATATGTATCTTTGATATGCTGAATTGTTTAAATAAAATATATGATTCTATATATATTTTTCAAAAATTGGCCAAATCCAAAAAATCACAAATAGTCCAAAAAATTCTGAAAAATTTACATTTCCTTGGCTAATTATAAGCACTTTTTGTCATATAAATTTTTTTTTGTAAAGTTGATCCTTTTCGTGTAAAAAAATCGCGAAGTTTTTTATTACATTGCTGTACAAAAGGGCCATTTTGCAAAAACCAAAGCAAAAAAAAAAATTCAAAACCATGGTTTGAGAAAGTGTAGACATTCGGACCGCGATTTCTGGTAGTTATATGATCATTCAATAGCAGCAACGACAAGATAATCGACTTTGAGACAAAAAATGACCAAACAAAATCAGCACTTTTTTGAAAAAACCCAAAAAATAATAGGGTTTTTGAAGTTTTTATGCAAAACAAATGCCAGATTCTGAAAGAGCATCCCTAAAAACCCCTTATATACGTTTTGCACATTAATGGGTTAAATGGCTTAAAAGGTTTATTTATGGCATTACTTTTTTCGAGTTTTTAAATTTTTGCCGTTTAAATTAAATGGGGAATTCCCTTTTTATAGTAAAATTTCAGTTGTAAGAGAATTTTCCTAAAAATGAACAAACGATAAAACATTATTCTCTTTTAATTTAGTATAAGCCTGTTTTTAAATGTGTTCAGACGTATGTGTAATATTTATATTTTTATTATTTATTAAATTTAATAATTTTGAATTTATATAGTAATGAAATTTTGTAGATATAGTATTGAAGAATTTGCAATAAAAACAACCAATTTCTGGAAATGTGTTTCTTGTTATTACATTGTCATTTCCCATACTAATTACTAAAGAATGAAATTCAGAAATTTCAAGGAATAGAATTTAAATGAAAATGTGTAATGAAGTTTACAATTCTATAGGAAATATTTGTACGTCTCTCCTGCAACAATAGTCATTTCCTACAACAAGTCCTTTCCTTTCCCACCCCCTCTGCACCCCCGTTGCTCCTTCTGTTGCACAGTCAATCTTGAGAAGGGGCATACCCTCAGAAATGGAACATTTTCCGATTGGTTTTCCTTCCATTGTCTTGCGATCATAAGGAACGCATCGAGTGGAAACAAGAAGTCCTGAAACTGCCTCCAATGGATGGAAGGTCGGGGGAAGGATATCCCTCAGATAAATTTTATGATGCGACCTGAATGACGTAAAGGGGCTTCCCGGAGGTACCCAAGGGAGACAACACCTTTCGGTTGATGTTTGCGTGAATTTAAATTTTCAATTTCCCAAGAGTCGAAGGTCGATCAGAGACGTGGCAGTGTCTTTTATATTTTGTCTAAACAAAAAAAAAATGTAGAGTACCTACTGCACAAATTGAGATCCGGGAAGAGTAATAAAGTGATGCCTTAGGGAAAAACGGGTTCGACGACAACAGGCAATTTAAAATTTGTCTTTTCTCGCCGTCATAAGACTTAAGGAAATGTAATTGTGAGGAAAATAAACAGAAATTCTATAAACACTGGGGGTTGGGTTTTTGCAACGTTAGGGATTTTTCTTGCATTCTATCAAATGGATTAGCTTCCTTCCTTCCCTTTTATCTGCTCCTATCCTAAGAGGTCCTTTATAAAATCTTGACATACATATCTACCATATTGCCCTTAATTAGTGTCTGGCATCGTCCAATTTCGTTGTCTTCAACGTCGTAAGCACAGGACGATGACGACACCCTTCTACTACCCTTCCACCAGCCACAAATTGCTCCTATTTGAAATATTAGGAGAGCCCTCTGCCTATCCTATACCTTTTGCTCACTGAAGCAAAAAGGTCATAAGGACCTTCTCGACAGGTATTGGGAGCCAGGACTCGTTCTGGCGACTAAAATTATTATACTGTCATCGTGGTCGATGTTCTTTCTCATTGTTCTTAGTACGGTGAACCGAGGACTCCTTGAACTTTTATTCGGGAGGAAAAACGGACCATTTATGTGGACCAAGTCCAGGGGATTCCCCTTCCAATGACAGTTTGATAAGAGGATAACGATGAGAAATAGGTGGTTCAATTAGAAGTCCATCTCACCTCCCTCAGGCGAGGCTTTGGCTCGAATTATATTTTCATAGAAGCTCTTACGACGAAGGAAGGAATTAAGAAGGATCCGATTCATTAAGGACAGATAGAGGAATAAAGCCGATTTATTTTTATTGGGCTTAAGTATGATCGAGACTTGAAGATTGGAGAGTGAACTCACGAGTGCTAATAATGCGTCATCAAATTTTCCGATAAAAGTACGTAGAAAAAGAGAGCTTATGAATTTTAATCAAGATAACCGGAATCGAGGGCCTGACCCACCAGTCTATAGAATTTTTCCTTTAATGTTAATTTAATTAAATGATTTACTCTGAGGAGATCTTAAATATCAAAAGACCTACCACTTGAATAGTGTATGAAATTATGTAGGTAAAACGCAATTTATAAATCGAATAGTAAAAAATGTTATTATTAGTTAGGAAACAAATATGAAAATCAGTGATACAAAAAATCATATTTGAAAAATCGTTGGAAAATTACGAAACATGAAAAGAGCTCGTAACATGGCCTAAATTCGAGGTTAAACCCTTCATTAGATATAAATTATATGAAATACTATTAAAGTCCAAAAAGGGGCTTAACTCTACTTAACCTTAAAATTTCAAATTTAAAACTGTGTCAGAGGTTTCGTAAGTTCGAAGTTCAAAGTAAAACGGGTAAAGTAAAATTTTAGTGATAGGTTTTTTATCTTTTTTGTAATACTTTTTCATATGAGCTCTGAAAGGTTAGAATAAATTTAGATTTTCTTGTCAAAACCCAACTGAAGTGTTTAACCCAATTCAATGGCATTTCGAAAATGCTTCATAACATTTATACAACTTTTTTCAGGACCGATTTATGTATACGATTATTCGAACATAAGTTAAACCAGTCTAGGGTCTTAAGCTATATAGTTTGGTGTATAAGGTTAATAAAGTTTAAAGTTGAACAGGTGCCAGATTATTATACAGGGTTAAATAGGAAATTGCGAAAACTAATGGGTCACAATTTTTTAACAAATGGAGAGATCGGTACAATGTAAATACTTTTTAAGTACGAAGAAATCCATTGGAGAAAATTTATATATTCGGGCTTTATGTATTAGTTCCTATAATAATAAAATTGCTGTTGCTTCGTAACTTTTGGGAATTCAATTATAAAAGCGGCTATTAATTTACAGCATCAGTGTAATAATTCCCGTGAATTTTGTAGTTATTAATTTCGAAATTATTCGTAAATTCTGGGATTCGAGTTGCTTGCACATTGCTCAGTATTTAATAAAAAAAAAGATGGACAAGTGCGAGTAGGACTCTGATCGTCATATAGGGTATTAAAAAATTAGCTCTAAGAATTTTGTGGGATTGGCACGAAAAAAAAAGTAATAATTTCACATAGAATTAGAAATTAATGACTTTCGAATTTTCGAAAAAAAGGAATAAATTCACATAGAATTAGAAATTAATGATTTTCGAATTTTCGAAAAAAAGGAATAAATTCAAATAGAAGTAGAAATTAATGATTTTCGAATTTTCGAAAAAAGGATTAAATTCACATAGAATTAGAAATTAATGATTTTCGAATTTTCGAATAAATTCAAATAGAAGTAGAAATTAATGATTTTCGAATTTTCTCAAAAAAGGATAAAATTAACATAGAATTAGAAATTAATAATTTTCGAATTTTCGAAAAAAGGAAAAAATTCACATAGAATTAGAAATTAATGATTTGCGAATTCTTTCCTTTACTTGTGTTAAGAGACCTTCCTTCGCGCCAAGTTTCAAGATTCTAGGTCAACGAGAAATACCCTAGTAAGGCTGTCAGTATGAAAATATTGAGTTAAAAAAAAATTTACAAGACTAAGAGGATTAGTATTTAGTGTTAATTTAAACTCAGTGGTGCCTTTAGCCGTTCCTGAGAAAAAAGGGTCTTGACGGACAAACAAACAGACAGACAGACAGACGGACAACAAATTTACCTATAAGGATTCTGTTTTAATTAATTAATTTTAGTTATATATGAATGGTAATGAGGTGGGAATAAATACTTACAATGATGATAGGGTCCAAATCCACTCAACAAGACAATGAATTAAAATTTGAACAAATTTTATTATTATTACAAAATCTAACATTGTCTCTAAGTGAATACATATTGGTGGAGGTTAAACAGCCTTCGCTTTTTCTTTAAGTATGTTTTTGATGGTCTCTTCTCTTTGTTCGAGTTTCTTTTGTAGTTTATTTACCTCTTCAAGATGAAGAGTCTGCAGTCCGCGTATTTGTGCTTCTTTATGCCGAACAATCGTTTCAAGCTCTTTCAGCTCATCCCAGGTATTCTTCACCTTTTCCCGGCTCTCCTCCAATTTCTGAGCCCATTGCAAAGCGATTCTAAGTCGACTTTTTAGTCGGTCCCTAGACTCTTTTATCCTGCGACCGTGCTGCTTCAAAGAAGAATTCTTCCTTTTCAGTTCGTCACAAATTTCATTGTGGTTCTCATTTAACCGTTTAAGGGTTTCATTTTCCCCCTTTAACTTGTCCAATTTCTCTTCGAGTTCTGCAATCTTCTTCTGAGCAATCCCCATTTCAGCTGTAATTTTTGTCTTTTCACTTCCATGCTGTGTCTTGAGTTCTTCGAAAAGACGCTGGCATTCTTTTAAACTTTCCACAACTGTTTCGGGTTGGGAGTGCAGATTTCTAACAGACATTAACTCTGCTTTAGTTCGCGAATAGGCGTTTTGTATACGTTCAAGATCTAAAGATTGGGCTTGGACTTTCTGTTCGTAACAGCGTAATACCTCAACTAGTTTTTCTTTAGCCAAATCAGCCCGTCTTGTTTGCAGTTCAGCTTTACTTCTGCAAATTTCGAGCTGTGCTTGAAGACGGGTTCTTTCTTCTCGCCAACCTTCGTTACTGCGACGTAGATCATCCATCTCTTGCTGGAGGCGGTCATTGTCTTCAATAATCCCCTTTAAATGACCTGTAAAGCGATTTATCTCCTTTTCGTGCTGCAATATTAAATCGTCCTTCTCTTTTACCATTTCTTCATATGCATTTAGCAGAGGGGCAAGGGTATGGCTGTTCACGTTTCCCCAGTTCAGCCCTCCATCTTTATCTTGACCCAAAATTGGCGAGTCAGTGTGGTATCGCAGCGGAGGATCGACTTCTTGGGCATCTAGATCTGAGGTAGATTTTCTTAACTTATCCTGGTATCTTTCCAGTTGGACATTTAAGCGGTAGACTAGAGTTTTCATCATTTGTAAATCATCTTTGAGAGTGCGGTTGGCTTTTAGAATGGCTTCTTTCTCTTTTTCCCATTCGGTGCAAAGCGGACAAATCGCATTTTCTATTTCTTGTAATCTTTGGCTTGTGGTTCGGACGTTTTCAGAGACAGTGGCTAACTCTGTTTGGAGGCGATTGTTTTCCTGGGCAAATTGTCCATTGTATGTATGAAGTTCTGAGATTTTTTCGACGAGCTTTTCAATTTGTTCGTCTTTGGTTTGAATCTGAAAAGACATTAATATATTATATTTAGTTGTTTCAAGTTTCCGCCGTCCAAAGTCGAAATACACGATTGTTAATTTGATTGTATGGTAAAAGTTTTCCCTCTTTATACATATCATAAGTTTTTTTAACTTAAAATTTTCAGACGATTTTGTTCATTCATATCTTTCAATTTTCAATTTTAACCAGGTTTAAGGAGAAAATGAAAAATAACTAGAATCACCGATCAATCAAACTAGCATTCCGGCTTCGGTCAATTTCCGACACTTACTTTAAAAATCGAATAAGTGATAAAGATATAAATCAATTGTATAACCGCATAACATATTTTAGTACATACTTTGAATTCATGTAACAATGGCGAAATAATTATGATTCAATAAATGAAACTTTCATAAATTTCTTCGGTTCTTCGGTTTAAAAATTACACAAAGACAACAACTTTTAAGCTTATTAAATCGATAATGTGGATATTAAAAACTGGTAGTAAAAAAGAATTATGAAATGATAAAAATATATAATAAAACATACAATAATGAAAGAATTTAATTTTAAAATAACTATCCAATAGAACCCCAGTCTATGGCGTATGTGAACCAATTTATGTTTATGTTAAATCTTAAATTATAACTTCTAATTGTACCATTATTAAAAAAACTAATATTAGTAATCAGAATGATTTTGGTGGCAGGTTTTCCTTTTTTTTAATATAATAATATAAACAATTTTGTAGTTTAAAACATAATAATTAGAAAAATAATAATAAAAGTGTGGTTTTCATTTAAAAATTCAAAGTTATCTATTCATTCCTAAGGAAAAAAAGCGGCCAAGTGTGAGTCGGACTCGCCCATGAAGGGTTCCGTAGCAGCAAGTAACATAATATAAAAGTTCTTGTAGTTCGTTGTAACTTTGATCGATGTTTTAATAATAGTGTATTTTTTTAAAATTAAGTTATTGATAAGTAAACATTATAATTAGGTACCTAAATGATGGGATTTAGATCTAACTATATGCGAGCCCATATAGGCTTGTTTTTTTATTTGAGTTGATTGAATGAAAGGTAAATTGCGGTTTACGATTTATGACATATTAAAAAAAAACTACGCACTAGATCTCGTTCAAACCAATTTAAGAAGTTACAAGGGGGGGATGGGGGGAGGGGGAGAGGGGGGGGGGGGGGGGCACACACACATTTTACCACTTTGGAAGTGTCTCTCGCGCAAACTATTCAGTTTAGAAAAAAATGATATTAGAAACCTCAATATCATTTTTGAAGACCTATCCATAGATACCCCACACGTATGGGTTTGATGAAAAAAAATTTTTGAGTTGCTTTTTCTCGCTTTTTTTTCTATTTTTGTGTGAAAATCTTAATGCGGTTCACAGAATACATCTACTTACCAAGTTTCAACAGTATAGTTCTTAAAGTTTCGGAAAAAAGTGGCTGTGACATACGGACGAACAGACAGACAGACAGACATGACGAATCCATAAGGGTTCCTTTTTTTGCCATTTGGCTAAGGAACCCTAAAAATGGAAATAGTAATTTTGGGCCGGTGAGATCTGGGAGTTTTGGAACACTGAATATTATATAGTGATAAGGATTTTGAATGTGGCAAACCCAACTAAATGGTTTTCCTTACTTTTGAATTGAAAACAAGAAAACAATTATTGTGGTTCTTATTGGAAAGAATATTTTTGCCCCTTCAAGTAGACCCTTCAGACCCCAGAGACTTCAACCCCAAAATAGAAGCAAACGTGCAGAGAAAATTATTCGTGACTGAACATAATTTTTCTCAGCTTTTTCGACTACCTTTCATCGCTCTGATTTTTTTTTCTAATGTTTTACTATACTTACTGTTACTGTGACGGTTAAAAAAAAGGGTTGATTTTGTTGTTTATATATTCTGAAAATACATACTTTGAAAAGAATGTGTACAACTTTTTAAGTCCAAATTTGCAAAAGTAACCTTTCTAGTATTAAGAAAATTTTAACTTCCAATTACGCTTTTCTCGAAACAAATTTTTTTGACCCGGCGGGATTCACAACTTTAGCTATAATTGTTTGATTTTAAAATTTAAATAATAAACATTTTCCAATCACAGTGGTTAAAGTTGTAAGTAGCGATTTTTTTTTTAATTAGAAAAATTGATATTTTTGTAGCCCTCTGATAGAAGTAAAAATTATGCCAAAATGAATTTATTTTTTTGAACACCGGCCCTCACAGTAATGTCCCCCCAACAAGATTTTTGAAAAAATTGAATTTTTTATACTAGAGGTTGGCTGTAAGTTATAGGGTAGTATACTAAAAAAAGTGATTTTGATCTATATAATTGCAAATTGATTTATATAATGCAAATTGAAACGCGTTTTTCTCGAAACGAATGGCGCTACGATAAAATATTCAATTTTTAGGATTTTCCAAAGAATATTCCCGCATTCCATTTGTCATTAAAGTTGACCATAATTCATAATTATAAATTCATAATTATAAATAAGGGAGGGGGGGGGGGGGGGGGGGGGGGGTGCGTTACAGGGGCGGGAGGGGTTATTGGAACAACAGAAAAACGGCACAGAAAAACGTTACGATGCGTTACATGGGGGGGGAGGGAGGGTCTAAAATCTACAAAAAATGCGTTACGTAATACTTGAACGCTCCCTAAACAATGTTATGAACAAAAATTACTATTTATTTTAAATTTTAACTTTTAATTCCTGTGCTTAGCTTGTTCGAATACTACTCAATTTTTCCGATCACTTGAGGACTTGAGGTCCCCTTTGAAATCGTGAAATCGTTATCGGAAAATTCCCACTGATTGACTGATCGCAGGTTGTTGTATTTATTTTCTTTGTCCGCATTAATTGTGGGGAAATATCGTCGGCACTTAAGTTCATTTTATTATTTGTGAAGTACATTAGTAAGTAATGCATTTTTAAGAGGTACTTCACCCCAATAATTTATGCGTCCTAAATAGATAAACCGATATGTAACGTACCAAAGATTTTGGTACACAACACGAGCATCTAATACCATTTTTTTTAAAGAGAACTCATGAAGATTGCTGCATTCTTCCATTTAATAATAATAATTTTGTAATTGTATAACAATTTTTGAATATTAGAAAGTGTAAGTAAAACCCAACTTAAGTTTCTTTTTGATATGTGGTAGGTTTTATAAGAAAAGTTCAAACAAATAATGTTTTATTTAAGTATTTTGCTGAACTCACTCAATTTTAAATATGTGTAGTTTACCTGCTTTATTTATGAATTTTTGAATAAATTATCATTACTAGAACGAGAGAAGGATCCTTACCAGCACCTTAAGATACCCCGCTTCGTCCTTCGTGCTCGATTTCATCGCCCTTGCGTCGGCGCTCCTGCTCCTGCTGCTCGCGAAGTTGCCCGCCAAATTTCGAATCTCCTTCTTCTCGCGGTGGCGGTGGTGCGCCCGTCTGCCCTTCTGGGTTTGCACCTGGGAGTCGTCCAGCTGGTCCAAGTCGGTGGTGATCTTCGCTACCGGTTCAGCATGCTGCGGACGAATCGGCAATCTGGAAGCCATGACCACAACCGATTCCCTGTCCTGTCATCCCTCTCCTCGGAGGGCGGAAAATCCTATTGGGCGAGGGTGCGGAGGTGCAGGCAGAGATTGAGCTTGAGGACGTCGAACATTTTTAACTCAACAGCTGAACACTTTTCGATTAGACCTGTATTTCGTATATTTTAGTCTCTTCAATTTGCGCACTAATCTTTTTCACAAAACCTTGCAGAAATCCTCCCCTCGGGCTAAAATTAGGTGCGATTGTTTACCAACAAGACGCACACCACGACCGCCATATGTAAACAGAAGTTGCTGACGTCGTTGACTTGGCAACGGCTAAGTATGGGAGAAAATTTTTTCGTCACTTTGCAGTTGGGAAAGCCAAAATGCGTCACTGTGGCGGGGTTTTTTGGAAACTTCGGAAGTGTTTGAAAGCAAATTAGTAACCAGGATCTTTTTGGCACTTATCGTGACATAGAGATGGAAACAAATCGGGGAAAATTATTTAAATTAATTACACAGGCTTACAAAGAAAGTTTAGTTTATTCGTATGTAATTTGACGCCCTGAATCCGAATGCGAGGTCCGTTAACATCACGTCAGGTTCAAGGTCGTTTCACGGGCAAATTGAGAAAAATTCACGAACTAGCATTTCTGCAAGATTGAGTAGTTCATGTAAAATTTGTTACTCGGGTGTGTTTGGGGTAGCTAATCACGAATCTGAACTGCGAATTCGAGAATTCTTGAATCCAAGATGTAGGTTCCAATATATCGGCATTAGATTCGTGTCGGCTTAATAATGATCTCTGTCTAGTGTTTTAAGGTTAAACGGTTTCATATCGTCTGCGTATATTAAGATTTTACAGATTTTCAGAAGTTGTGAGATGTCATCAATACATAGAATAAAAAGAAGTGGAACCAAGTGACTACCCTGCGGGACTCCTGATGTAGCTAATATCTTCTAATATAAATAATATGTGGCACGATGAAAAGAAACCTGGTATGTCCTGGCGAGCAAGGACGAACGATTCCAGTTAATAAGCAGAGGGGGAAAATCTAGAGGTAATAATTTTGTATGAAAATACAGACAAATTTAACCTAAAGCAAATAATAAACATAAAAAAGGATAAGGCCATTTATAACATTACAAAGAGACACGCAAAATCATCTATTAACCTAGTTTTGAGAACAGAAATTCACGGATATAATACAAGGAAAGCAATGATGGGAATTTATAATCTACCGGCACCAAGGATTAACCGACTAAAATATGATCCAATTTACTCTGCAGGAATAAGGGTACTGATCTGAATAAAGAGAATGTCGGCAGAGTCGCGTCGCTTACTTAAGGGTTCTAGATCGATCAGTTTCAGGCACCATGTGCAAAAATTATCCAGATGTTCTTGTAGAAGGGGGGGTCAGTCTGTTGGGGGGGGGGGGGGGAGGGGGGTTTGTTTAGAGATCTTCATGTCGTCGACGTAAATTGAAAGGCCCGAGTGTTTGATGATGCACTGGACGTCATTTACAGCCAGAACAAAGATCAGGGGACCCAAATTACTGCCTTGAGGAACCCCTGACTGAGCTATGAAAGGGCTAGAGTTTACTGAACCGAAGAGGACGCTATATTGGTATAGGTAGGAACTCAACCAAGAGAGAAAACGCGGTTGGAAGCCGAGAGAACCGAGTTTAATATATATTCATGTGTAACCACTTATACCAAATACTTTTTCTGCGGAGCACGTTTTTAAGATTTTTCAGGAAATAGATCCGCAGAGCCTAAATTTGAATGCCTAAGCAACTCAGAATTTAGGTTATAAAATTTATTGTTATTATTATTATATTAAAACAACTTTAATAAATAATTCCCTTAAATAATCCGAATTTTTAAAACCCATCGATTTTGTAAAAGGCAGTTAAATTTTAAATCTTAAAGCGACATCTAGCGTAAAAAACACTTAGAAAATTCTTGTTTTACCTTGCTTATTGTGAATTATTTGATACGTCAACAAACAAATCCCCGCAACTGTCACGTCTTCTTTTTGTCAGATTAAATTGTACATTTGACCTACGAATAAATCATGATAAAAGCGATAATTCTTGTCGGAGGGCCTCAGAAAGGTTAGCACACATATCAAACAATCAAATTCAAAAATAACCTTTACATTTCGTTGAAAAGGAACGCGATTCCGGCCGTTGTCTCTGGACGTCCCTAAGCCCCTTTTTCCAGTCGCAGGGCGCCCCATAATCCAGCATCACATCGAAGCCTGCGTCCAACTGCCAGACCTAAAAGAGATTCTCATCATCGGATATTATCCCTGCAGTGAAATGGAGCAGTTTGTGAGCGATATGCACAATTTATACAACGTAAACATCAGGTTTAATCGTAGTTCTCCGTATTTTTGCTAAACCGGTTGCTAATCCATCCTTTTTAAAACTAAAACAGGTATCTCCAGGAGTTCACCCCTTTGGGAACAGCTGGCGGGATGTACCACTTTAGGGATCAAATCCGGAGTGGTAATCCGAAAGCGTTCTTCATCTTAAACGGTGACGTGTGCGCTGAATTCCCGCTCAAGGAGCTCCACAGCTTCCACGATTCCCGAGGCAGCGATGCAATGATAACGATAATGAGCACAGAGGCCACAAGGCAACAAGCGCTACATTACGGGTGTCTAGTTTTTGATAAGCACACTGGAGCTGTTTCGCATTATGTGGAAAAGCCTAGCTCTTACGTGTCCACCTTTATCAACTGTGGGGTCTACGTGTGCTCCACGGAGGTTTTCACCCGAATGGCAGCTGTGTTTCATTCGAAGGAGCTGGAATACGCCGGGACTGTGAATGGAGCGAACGGGAAGGATCAGGGACATATTAGATGGGAACAGGAAATTCTTACTCCTTTAGCAGGAACTGGGAAACTTTTTGCACTGCCGGTAAGCAGTTTTTGTAGATTATTTTTAAGTGGTATTTATTTTAACTACATTCAGGTTAACAACTGGTGGTCTCAACTGAAGACTGCTGGATCTGCTATTTATGCAAATCGACATTATCTCGGTAAGTGATCTATACAAATAATAAATACATATATCATTTAAAAGTCAAGAAAACAGCTTTTAGAATTTTTATCGCTTGATTTGACCAACAGGTAAAAAACACTGATTCTGATATAAAAGGGAATTTTGCTGATGTGCTCAAATTTCTCAAAGCTGAGACAGAAATGTCTCATACTTATCTGTTTTTTCACAATACTTCCACTTATTTTCTAAATTTTATTTCTGTATGTAACTCTTTTCTTATCCCTAATTCAAAGCGTGCACCAAAACCCAGGCATAGGCCAGGATTTATTAAAAAACAAACAAAGTTAACCCTAGGACCCTACACAAGGGTTTTCCAAACCCCACAAGATTAGTGAATAATGCTAAAAACAATTTACTTACTTTGTTCAATCGTATTTTTCACGGCGAAAAAATAATACTAGGTTTTCCCCAATGACCTATTCCGATTTTCAGATTTTGGGTATGAAAATGTAAAATAAGAATTTCTCTATGACCAGTAGTCAGCTCAGCGCATCTATTTAAAGTACTGGGGTACGTCTAACCCCTGTGTAGGTTATTTGTTTCGTACGGATAGTGTGGGGTCCTAGGGTTAAAAATGAAAAATTTTGTAAATTTTGTTAAGTGCGTTTTGTAGTCGGAGAAGAGAGTTGGAGCCTATTTTGCTTAATTAAGCTTAATCTAATTAATCTACCAGTTGAAAAAATGAACAGTCTCCTAAGTAAAAATTCTTGGAAGCTTAACTGCCTTAGTGTAATCTTAATTCTATTGTTTGAATTTTTTGGCTTTTAAATGTTTTTTCGTTAAAGAAGGAAAACGAATCCCATTTTTACAATAGATTTTTGTTAAACATATTTAAAGAAGAGAATAAAGACAGTAATATTTATTACGAAAGAGTACCGATAAATGAATTTTTCTAAATAGTTTTACACGTGAAACTTGCTTTTTAATTTTCAGAATTATACCGCTGTACTCACCCTGAAAGATTAGCAAATGCAGGAATTAAAACAGAAGAAGATGATGGAACATTAATTTGTAGTATAATTCCTGATGTTTACATCCATCCAACAGCTTCAGTCCATCCAACTGCCACGGTAAAGTGTTTTTAAAATATATACAAATAACTCTTCTATTAGGTTACGATTTAAAAAAAAAACACATTTCAATAATTTTTTTTTACAGAAAGAAAACAGATATCGTTTTAAAATTTTGCACAGATATTTAATTCCACTTTAAATATACAAAAATATTTTTTTTCAAAATTTTGAGATTAGTTTTTGAATTTTTATAATTTTTTGAAAAAAACACAAAAAACACCAAAAAATGATGGCGGGCATGATTTCAGGCGTCTGGATCGTCGGAGAAAAAGAAAAAAAAGACCAAATTAATCCTTGTTCAAATGGCTATCGTGTAAACTAGGATAATTTTTTTCTACCAAAAAATAACAAAATGGCGGCCATTTGAAAAAAAAACGATTTTTAAGGTTAGAAAATCGGCTGAAAATCGGTAAATTTGCTACCGATAAACACGATTCTAGTTCGCAGGATAGCCATTTGAACAAGGATTAATTTGGTCTTTTTTTTTGTTCGACGTTCCATACGCCTGAAATCATGCCCGCCATCTTTTTTTGGTTTTTTTTTCAAAAAAAATCATAAAAATTCAAAAACCGATCTCCAAAATCTGAAAAAAATATTTTTGTATACCTAAACTGTAAATAAATATCTATTCTATACTATAAGAATTTAGAACAAGTAATTAATAAGTTTTCTAAGTTGTTAGCAGATCAATTTAATTTTTAGTTCATTTATAAAGATTTAACAACAATTTAATCAATTTTTTATTGATTTAAAAAAAAAGTATAATACCAAATTTAATTTATATAATTTTCCAATTACAGCTAGGTCCTAATGTATCTGTTGGTCCAGGTGTAACTATTGGTCCAGGAGTACGAATTCGAGAATCAATTATCCTTGAAAATGCTGTAGTTAAGGATCATACGCTGATTTTGCATAGCATAAGTATACTATTTAAATTATATATATAAATTATACTTAAAAAATAAACAAAATAATAATTTCTTACAGTTGGCAGAGGTTCTGTGATTGGTTGTTGGGCTCGGGTTGAGGGAACACCAAGTGATCCTGATCCTAATAAGCCTTTTGCAAAAATGGAAAATCCTCCGCTGTTTAACAACGAGGGAAAGCTAAACCCATCGATAACTATATTAGGTAAGGATTATTATTATATAATTTCATTGTCATCCTTAAATTTATTTCTTATAGGTTGTTTTGTCAATGTGCCATCGGAGAAAATTCTTCTTAACTCAATTGTGCTTCCCCATAAAGAATTGAGTCGCAATTTTAAAAATGAAATAATACTTTAATGCAAGCATATACATGAATAATTGATTGCGGCTAAAATATCGTTGCTCTTGTATTCTTGTTAAAGTGTCCATAAATTGGGGGTATGTTTGTATGTTCCAAAGATATTTTAAGATAATAAAATTCTCCTATAACCCTTGTTGTCAAATATAATGTTTTATTTCAGTTTTATGCATATTCAATAATCGAACATCCCTTTCTCCTTGCTGGTTTTTCTTTCAAATTTTTTCGCTAATATTTTAATTAATTTGCTTTTGTTTTTTTTTTTAGTTATTTTTTAAAGATCTTTTAAACATTGATTACTTATGAATTCGTAATCTTCAGAAAAACTTCTATAAAACTGATCTACTACCGTAAAAAAAATTATAAGCTTAAAAATCATGTTTTCTTGGGCTATTTTCGTTAATGGACACTAAAAGCAAAAAACAAGCTAATAAATCTTAAATCAACCAAATTATCTGGGTCAGATTATAAAGCTCATAAAAAAATTTTAAAATTTTTAAAAAAATGCATCTAATTAATTTAATTTAATTTTTAACCCACCCAATCTTCGAATCTTGAACTAGAAATATTATAAGATTAATGTTTTGACTAAAAGTGGATTTAATGTTATTTTAACAAAGTTTTAAAAAAACATTTATTATGTAACGAAAACTACAAATTTACCCAAAAAGGTAATTCTTGGAATAGGTTGCGTTTAAGGTTTCCTCACGGACTTTAATTAAACGTAAAGGCATTCATTTGTGGTTAAAAGTGAACGTTCCTATAAAATATCGTCAAAATCCTTGAGTAGACCGCAAAATCAGTTTAAGCCAAATTCTTATAGGAAATTTTTGTGACTAGTGTGTTTCGTATCAGAAAGTACATACTATCATATATACCAGCTTATAGTATACAGATTAAAAAAAAAATGTATATTTCAAAACATATACACATTTCCAAAAAAAACGTAATTTTATGTTTCAACATAATTTTGCAGAGTGGTCTGCTTTCGTATTACTTTCCCAGAAGAGGTCTCAAATCTATAGCGTAATAACAGAAAAAAAAAAAGAGGTGTACACTCATAATCAAACCTTCGAATAAATTTTGGGAATTTCCATTACCAGCTCTAGTTGTCAGCAGCCTATAATCAGCGAACCTATATCAGCATCACCAAAAAATTGCAACCGTCCTCGTCCGGGTCCGAGAGTCTGATTCGTTGGGGCATACCCCAAATTGTTTCGTGACCCAAGAGGCT
This sequence comes from Dysmachus trigonus, assembly GCA_949715965.1. Taxonomy (NCBI): domain Eukaryota; kingdom Metazoa; phylum Arthropoda; class Insecta; order Diptera; family Asilidae; genus Dysmachus; species Dysmachus trigonus. Next base: position 97,480,455 of record OX454319.1, on the reverse strand, counting down.
ATTGACATCGGACGGACGCTTTCACTTCTCGGCCGCGAAAAGAGATTTTTGTCTAATTGGAGACCTCCAACATTTTCCGCAAAGACGTGCCAAAGAAAAAATATAAGACAAAAAAAAGAAGAAATAACCTGCGATGTGCTATCACAATATTTCACTTAAACGATGTCACCGAAATAAATTGGGACCGCAGCACAACACAGAGCACCAGACCAGTTTTATAAAAACCGGCCCTTGCTTCGATAGAAAATTTGAATAAAGCGAATGAATATCATCTCTCTGCGTGTGTGGATGGAGCTTCTATAGAACTTCCAAAAAAGTGCATTGCCATCACCAATCTAATTCATTCAAATGGCGCAAAATTTGGCGATTATATCATCATCACAATCCGTTTTGCCTAACTAAGTCCGCTTGTATACAAAGAAATGCCTTTAGACTTTTTCTGCGCTTTGATTTTTAGATAGTATCTCTTCGATGTAGGTAGGTAGTATTGTATATGTATTATAAATAAACAAAAAAGCATACGCGATTTTTCTCTAATAAATATTTTTGGTATATTTAGGTGCATTGAACCCCGCTCATCACGTGAAGATTTGCGAGGCCGCTGTATTGCAGATTGGCTTTTACGAAAGTGAAAGCAGCCGGACTTCTATAGAGGATTTGTTTTACTATTAGATTAGATTAATAACCTGTAATTTAGAGTCTCATATATTATATAAATAAAACTGTCCCATAAAAGGAGGTGCTCCGTTGTAAAATATCATTTTTTTTGGAAAATACACATTCTAGATACATATCTTTATCAAGGGTACAAAAATGGCTACATCGACTTTTAAAGTGGATTAACATGTTAAATGTTCACATTATTTGAAAATTCCAAAATCAAAAATTTAAGAGCACAACATACTATAATTATTGTAAATTTGGATGTTTGGTTTTTAGAGGGTATATATTTATTTATCTAAATCCCATAAAAGCATTCATATATCATTCTGTCAATTTTAGCTACCTTTGCAAGATATTAGCTGATAACAATTTTTAGGTTAAAATTAGCAAAAACAAAAATACCACAGACCAGATTATTTTCAATAACAAAAAATCAGTAAATATGCAAGCAAATATGCAACGATAAAGCAGAAAATATGCAAGAAAATGGCAAAACTTATGCTAAAATATACAACGAATATATTCCGTTTCGAAGCTACAAATAGATGTTCATTCAGGGAAAAATTCATACTAAATACAAAATAAAAATACACTGGCAAATAATGGTAAGTTTATAATTTATAGGGCAAAACTCAACTCTTGAAGAACAATAAAATAAATAAATTACTAAAAATAATAATTTATTACAATGAAATCTGTGTTTATTGAATTCGTTTCCTTGAGTGCGTTGTGTTAAAACAAACAAAGAAAAAGTATAAATATATCTTGAAAAACATACTATTGTTAAGTTAATACACTACATATTTAATTACCTTCTTCTTAAAATTAGTTACTTTATTTACTGTTGTAAAGTACTATAATATTTTTTACCCTTTTGCTTTGAAAACTACTATTTTTCTTTCAAGTACACCATATTTTATAAGGTTAAAGCCGTTAATTAACCCCTGGAGGGGATACTTGTTTTAAAACGTTGTCCCTCCATTCCTCAAAACGCTTATAACTTCATTTCTAATTATCGTAGATAATTTTTCAAATTAAAATTCAGACGATTCTGAAGAAGATAATTTTTTCATATTTATCTTTATTCTACGCTGAGTTACAATTGGAAAAGTAAAAATCGCAAAAAATATAATTTATTTCTCTTTCTGGTTTGGGAACTTAGTTCGCTGAATCCCCTCTAGGGTTAAATACTTCATCCCTTATTATAGTATATAGTGTGGACGAGAACTTCCCGAACTGCTGATTATCTCGAGAATAAAAGGTTATTATTTTGAAGAGTTATATTAATTTCTTTAAAATTTTAAAAGGCAAGTCACTTTTTAATGCAAATTCGGATTCTACTAGTTAAACTACATAATTCTTACTCAAAACATTTTTAGTTCAGATTATTGTGAATGGTGCTATAATCGTTGAAAATCGGGTCTTGTATTAATTACGAATATCTCGCGAAATGGGCATTAAAATAAATAATTAATTGAAAAAAAAATTTATGATTCTGAGAAGTTTTATTAATTTCTAACAAAAATTATTAATTTTTTCACTCATATCTTATTAAATTAGTCAATTGGCATTGATATAATTTTCCTTATTTTATATTCTGGCGATACATGATCAAACATATTATAACATCATTATACCTATAGGCTTTTTATTGGAGTAGTTTTTGATTTTGAAGAATTAATATTTTAATTTAAAAACACTTACATATTAACTTTGTTACAAGTTTCTTTTGCTTGACAATTGACAGTGATATACTATTATACAATAATACATGAAACATGACTCGTACTTCTATTAATTATTTATTTTCCCTTTGATTTAAAAAGATACCATCAATTCAAAGTCTAAAACGAATTAAATTAAAAACATGTAGCAGTTATAAGATTTATAGTTTGAAAATTATTTGAATAATGAGGCCTTAAAATAATGGGAAAAAACCTATTAGAAAACTTAACCTCTTTTATATGTATATAATATACAGGGTGTTCAGAGGTGGGAGGTCAATACTGAAGGGGGTGAAAGGTCAGACCGAGACAAGCAAAAAATCGTATGGGTGGGGGGGGGGGGGCATCTCGCACCGTTTGGCAGTTACAGGGTGATTCGTAAATCAGGATTTTGCATTATATGGGAACCGCTCTTGTATTTTTATCTTTTTTTCTACGCATCGCAGCGGCCCCAAACTGATTTCAAAAAATCACTATTTGGAAGCCCTTTCCAAAAAAGTTTACACCACCCCCCTATCCCCAACCCCTTGGCCACAATCCCCTCTGCAAGTTGAAAAAATTAACTTTTATTTAACGATTTTTCACCTTTCGCCCCACTTTTCTCCCAAATTCATGTTATTAACATACCTACTTTTTATTTTTTTTAAGTTGCCTATCTAATTACCTTTCCAAAAAGGTGCAACATGCCCAGGTAGGAAAAGGATACGAAAATTTATTTACAAAAATCCTTTTACAGAATATCATGACAATTCGAATTTTTAAGAAATTATACTTAAGTTAACTAAAAAATACATTTTGTTCGCTTAAAAACTAATTACAATTAAAACGTTTGTCCTTTAAAAGCTGTTCAAAATGTTCTCCGCTAGTTTCGATGCATGCAAGTAGCCTTCGTTTTATTTCACGTTTGAGGTCTATGGTAGCCAGTCTCTCCCGTATTTTCGTGGCTGCAGTCCCAGTGCTGGTAACTAATTCTTCTCTGGTGTTGATTGGTCTTGAGTAAACTTCATCTTTCATCATTCCCTATAAGAAAAAGTCCAGTGGAGTAAGGTCCGGTGACCTAGCAGGCCAAGGAATCGGTCCACCTCGTCCAATCCAGCGCTCTGGGTAATTTTCATTTAACCTTGCCCTAACAATGTTCCCAGTATGCGCAGGTGCTCCGTCGAGCTGTAAATAAATTGCGCTTCTGGTGGCCAGGGGGATGTCCTCCAACAGATCCGGAAGGATATTCTCCAAAAAGTCCGAGTATAGCTGACTATTCGGCACTTGGGGCAAGATGAAGGGTTCTATCAACTGGTTGCCGATGATGCCAGCCCAGACATTGACACTAAATCTTTGCTGGAAGGACCGACACCTGGTCCTATGTGGGTTCACATCTGACCAGGTGTGGAGGTTGTGTAAGTTTGTGATGCCATCCCGGGTGAATTGCGATTCATCCGTCCACAGAATTCGGTCTAGAAACCTTCTGTTTTCGATGTCAGACTCGAACAGCCAAGTGCAGAATTGCAATCGTCCTTCGGAATCTCCTTCCCTAGTGCTTGGACCGGGATATGGTGGTATGGATGTAATCCCTCTCGGTTCACAACGGTCCAAACTCTCCCTGAAGACAATCCTGACCTTCGTGCGACCTGCCTGATGCTTATTACAGGGCTGTTCCTGACGATGTTGAGGATTTGTTGGTCGGGATCCGCTGAATCGCCCGATTTTCCTGCTCGGGTTTCTGCTCTGGGGGTGGTTACACTTCCGGTTTCTTTTAACCTTCTGAAAGTCCTTGAAAATACCCTTCTGTTGAGTACCCGCCGATTCGGGAATCTCCTTTGGTATTCTCGTACGGCCTCACTATCATTTCCTTCTACTAAACCGTGCACGTAAATTATATCGGCATTCTCGTCAACACTGAATTCTGCCATTTTATCTTAATTTTTTCTATTAAACACCCGGTTTTATCGATTGCTTCTTCAACTGTGGTCAATGTCCTTTCAAACTTACCCATTTTTATACCATAATTCATAGGAGGTATTAGAAACGGAGCGTCAGGATACTTAGGAGTCAATACTGGATATAATAAACTAATAACGCTATTTAACGGGATTACATTTATTATTTTATTACTGTTTTGCTGAAAAAATAAAAATGTATTACCTCTGTTTCCTAAACAAACATTTCCGAACTTGCTGTCATAAAAATTGTTTACTTAACGACATTTTCCATTATGGTGCAATAAAGTAATTAGGTACCTGTGAGGATGTTTTAATTTCAGGACTTTTGCAACCCTTTTCTACCTGGGCATGTTGCACCTTTTTGGAAAGGTAATTAGATAGGCAACTTAAAAAAAATAAAAAGTAGGTATGTTAATAACATGAATTTCAGAGAAAAGTGGGGCGAAAGGTGAAAAATCGTGAAATAAAAGTTAATTTTTTCAACTTCCAGGGGGGATTGTGACCAAGGGGTTGGGGATAGGGGGGTGGTGCAAACTTTTTTGGAAAGGGCTTCCAAATAGTGATTTTTTGAAATCAGTTTGGGGCCGCTGCGATGCGTAGAAAAAAAGATAAAAATACAAGAGCGGTTCCCATATAAGGCAAAATCCTGATTTACGAATCACCCTGTAACTGCCAAACGGTGCGAGATGCCCCCCCCCCCCACCCATACGATTTTTTGCTTGTCTCGGTCTGACCTTTCACCCCCTTCAGTATTGACCTCCCACCTCTGAACACCCTGTATATATATAAACGATTTTGTGACTTCTTCAATGAAACTATGAATATTATTGATTAACATATTGAACCTATGTCCTTTCTAATGAAATGGGTCGCATTCATGTATGATTATTTTTTCACGAGATATGTACAGACAAAAACGTCTGGCAATGCATTCTTTCCCATGTTATTCTAATGAAAAACAAACTCTTCAGAGCATGCGATTAATATACCCGGAGAAAATTTTATAGGATATTTACCACAAACATTTTTTATTTTATCTCAAAATCTTACCTTATCTTCAAAATTACTTTTCGCATGACTATTCACATATGAACCTATTTTAATTCCGTTAACGTAACAAAGTCTCACAGAAACCATGGTATAGGTCATAGGAAATACTGTGTATGATACAGCCTATAAAACTTCATTTGAAAACTCATAATTTTTCCCATAATTAAGAATTGTCTTCGCATTACAGAAAATTGCATAATAATTTTTAAATAAATAAAAATCGTTTTCGAAAATGTCGGAATAAATTCAATACTTTTATAATTTATATATTTGACCACACCAAAAATATATTAGTAATTGTCTTTTTAATATGTTTGGACATTCAAATTTAGATAATAAATTATTAGAAATAAAAGTATGACTTACATATAAATTCATATTTTAATTATAAATCAATAAAAAAATATTAAAAGTTAATACATAAATGCGGTTGTAATTTAATCGATAAAGGTTAAGAGCCCTAATTCCTTAGAATTAAAAACTAGACCAAGCTGAGTAAAAAATTATAATTTAGGAATACTTTTGTAATTGTAGGATGTAGTTTAAAAAATAACAAATAAATTATTTTTAATTTTTTATTAATGGGCCTTCTTCTATAAATAAAAATACAATTTAATTCATACTGAAATATAAGGTAAAATCAAAGTACTTGGAATACAATATAAACAATTATAAATATAAGCTCTTTGGGTAAAATATGTGCATATTTTTTTTAATAGAAAATTTCATTGGGGTGTTTACTATATACTGTCAATTATTAAAACTAATTGATTTCTGGAGTAATTTCAAACCAATTCAAATTGTCATTTATTAATTTTGCTTTATAAACCTCACAACGCCAAAAACCTCCACATACCTAATTTGGCGTAGATCGGTTTGTTTCGAAAATTTCGTCAGCAATATTGGATCCGCCATCTTTAATTCTGCAAACTAAACTTCAGATTCATGATCAGCGATCCCAAAAACCCCCACATACCAAATTTGGTGTAGATCGGTTGATTTTCGAAAATCTTGTCCGCCATATTCGGTCCGCCATCTTGAATTTTGCAACTCTGACTTCAGATTCGCGATCAGCGACACTGAAATTAGCGTAAATCGGTTGACTTTTGGAAATCGATATTTCTGACCCAGCTTTTTGTGGTTAGGAAAAAAAACATGACGTGCCACCTCAACGCTGACGGTGGATTTGGATTCACGGGGTTCTTTTACATAAAAATATACATGTGGATATGAAAAAAAGAAATTCCTGTATTTTTCCTTGTACATTTATCCGGATTGTGATGTGATGGCTCAATTCTGACTCCAGATTCATGCTTAGCGCGCGAAAATACATCGAAAACCATATATCGCATGTAAAGTACAGACCACTTTTCTTTTTTTGTGTGGCTGTGTAATTATAATATAACCATAATCTATCCAAATTGTAATAAGAACTTATTTATCTTTGGTTCTCCTTTTCTTAATCAATAGTTAGTTAAGAAACACTTTTGAGCAAGCACAGACTCAAATCAATTTGTATTTTAAGCTTAGACCAAAATGAATCATTTGTAATCCTTTTAGATTATACGTATTTCAATCCATACGTCTAAAATCGAAACCAATTGGAATCTAATCCAATGGTGTTACATTACCCGTTTTAATCTTAATAGATTGTGTTTTAATATGGAAGTGTATTTTTTAAAATATTAACATTAAAAATTAGTCTTACAAGAATATGTACTTAAGTTTCTCATATCTATGAACAATTTAAATTTAACATACAGCGATATAAACAATTTCTTTAATCCGTACAAAAAAAAAAGGGATTCCAAAATTTGTTTTCGTATGTGTGTGGATATAATATTCAATATTCCAGATTAATCTGGCGTGATTGTAACGTGGGTAAAAAATTGAACGACTGTGATATTATCGATTCCAATTTACATTTTTAATTAAGAATTTTGATACTAATGCTATAAACAGGTGACTGAGGATTTTCCTTATACAATATACATTTTGTAAATAGAAATTTGGTATAAGGAAATACCTCGTTAATATCCAATTTTTATAGTTAAATAGACGTTTAAGTCAGATCAGATTAATTATCTGAATGTTATAACCACACTACAGTTATGCTAAATTCACGGCGTATTGCGAATAGTCAAAATTGATAGCTCTGATTTTCAATAATGTTTTAATTTATTTGTTAACTTTTAAAGGCAAAAATTCAACAGATTACTGAAAAATAAAGTTTTCCTCATAGTCAAGGTAATTTTTTATTGAAAAACTTATCTCCCAGGATAGTGGTAAGAAATATAGGCGCTGATTATTGCAAATAACTCCCAATTTTTGCTGGGATCAGCTTTGGGCGGAAATTCTCATTCCTAGTATACTAAACAACATCTTAATTGACTGCATGTATACTTATTAATTTATTATGCACTGAAACTGGATACCGCAGCTAGTTATGTGGAAGTCCCTAAGCTTAGTAGTATTATTATCCTCTAGTTATGCTTTTCTGATGCCTGATAGAGCGCCAATCGAAACCCATAATCATGGCGTGAACGATAATCACCGAGCAAGTGAATAATAGCAGCTTGCTGGGGATAGGAAGCAAAAAACCATGTCACTTCTTAAGAAAACAAACAGAAATCTGCTCCCCGTCACTTGCTAGCAAGCTGCGCAGATAAAATATGAGCGAATATTAAATTTCCCTCCCTCGCCATCTCAGCTATAAATAAATTGAGCAATCAAAACGCGAGGAGTAGAATTTCCCGCGACAGGTGCCACCCATAAGATTTTCGCGCGGTCTGCCCGCTTTGCTGGCATAAAGTCCGGGAAAGGGCAACTCGCATGCGATTTAATTGCTTCATCAACGAGAGCCCCACACGCCGGTGTTTTGCGGAGCTCCTCCTACAAGTTGGCGCTTGCTGAAGCTGGGAAAATCGGCCGAGGAGATCCCATTCGATTAGATCGTTGAAGCTTGCGGCACGACCAGTGGAAATTCACGCGCCAACATAAAAAAATCACCGTGTGATATGAGAGCCCCACGGACAAGCGGGGACACGAGCCGCGACAAGCTGCGACAGAGAAGGCGCCCGTTGGCCCAGTTATTTGCGTTTTTTTCCCAAAGGCCTTTTCAAACTCTTCGATTGGTGCACTAATTGCAGCCGCTGCACATTTTCCCAGATATACGCCGCGCCCCGCATATGTGCACCAGTTCGTTGCGCCGCGGTGCTTAGATTTTCTTGGAATGAATGCAATTAGAATCGAAGCGAGTAATTACTCGGACCAGGGGACCGGACACCGCGCCACTCTGGTCCGCGCAATGCAGCACATGTGCTCGGCAGTAATGACGACAACAAAACTGGATCGTCCACATTATTCCCATGATTTCTAATCCGGACTTATCGCACGCTATTGAATTTTATCTTGCAAATTAAATCCGCGCAGAAAATGAACAGGTGTAAAACTGGATGAAAAGTGACCGTATTGTGTTTGCATTGCTAAAAGATCTAGCATCCAGTTACAGATATTGTTTAAACAATAACGAACAAATTCTTAGAGGTATAATTTATGTCTTTATCTAGTCTAATCTGAAATGCCCTCAATATTTGGTATAACAACTCAAGTGAAGGTCGGTGGCAAGGAGCATTTGGGGGGTTAAATCCAACCAGTTGAAGTGTCTGTCTGTGATTTAAAAATTAATACCAATATCTAAGTGCTACTATGAAATTTACACGATATCTTAGCATTAAAATAATTGTTTTTAAGAATTTTTGTCTGTCTGTTTGCCTGCTTTTTTAAGAAACTCAGCGATTATAATGGGTATTTAATTGTATATTTACATTATGGTTGATCGAAAAAATGTTTTTGACGACGAAACCATTTTTTAACACATTTTTCGGAATAGTGGACTTAATGAGCGTTTTTCTTTCATATAAATTGAAATAAAATTTTTATAATTTTTTCTTCTAATGAATTTGCTGAGAGATAGAACGGTTAATATATTTATGCAGAAAGATCAGGTAAATAATCTGCGAAAATTTATTTTAGCGCATTTAAAGTTGATTTTTTTGGCCTTTATAACAGTCTTAGCGCATTTTTCGAAAAATCGCCTAAAATTTATTTTGCCTTCAAATAAGGTCTGCAGACTCGTTATCGCTTCGTTCTGAGCTTATATTTCAAATATCATATATATATATTTCAGATTGATCAATTCCCTCAATTAGGAAAAACTGTACGAGACCTAGCGTAAAGAGTTTATTTTTAATATTGCCGTAAATTCACATTCGGAATAAAATAAAATAAATTTTTGGCGTATTTTTGAAAAATGTGCTAAAACTGTTAAAAAAGGAAAAACAAAATCATTTTTAAATGAGCTAAAATAAATTTCTGCATATTATTTACCTGATTTTTCTGCATAAATATATTAACCGTTCTATCTCTCAGAAACTTCATTAGAAGAAAAAATTATTAAAATTTTATTTCAATTTATATGAAAGAAAAACGCCCATTAAGTCCAATTTTCCGAAAAATATGTTAAAAAGAGGTTTTGTCGTCAGGATGCAGTAGAATATCTTATTTTGATAGGTCCATCTTCTGCATACTAGGTACTTGTTGGGAAAGATTAAGTTTGGCAACTATTAGAAATCAATTTGAACAACAAGCCTTTTTTCAATCCACCCTAATTTACAGTCTGCTCTTTGTTTCATCTCGATATCTTAAAGGGTTTCGAATATAGATAAAATCATAAGTCCATTTTTGTTTGTTTGTTGTTCAATCACGCCTAAATGCTTACATCGATATTTTTCATTTTTTGTCTGAAGGTAGTACACACTCCAACTTAAAATATAGAATACTTTTTATTTGGATAATATATAAATCCAATATTGTGACCGAAATTTCTCGAAATTTGAAGGATTTTAATACAAATTTGTTAAAAAAGGATAAATTCAAACAATAACTACAAAAGAGATTTTACAGCCTCTGCTTTCAAATCTACTAATGTTTACAATTTACATCAATATTTTGCGATTAAAAAAAACCGACTAAAATTACTTTATTCAAATTTTGGGATTTAATATTTTGTGGGGAATGTGGCAATAATAAATATAAGAAAGGAAATATGGTTTGTATGATATAATGTTCTTTTGTTTCCTCTTTTAGGGTTAAATTATAGTATTTTGGAAATGTACATCCATAAAAATTATAAAATCTCATAGCAGTTAACGTAACGTATCGCAAATTAAAGTTTGAATCCTAAAAGAAATCTAAAAAACGAAATTTCGCATTTCCAAATTTTCACATTTGGATTATCAAAATTTGCATCAAGAAAATCTTGCTTTGATTTAAAAAATCTAGCAATTAGAAAAATACTTTTACTTTTTCATCGTGATTTCTAATTCTATTATTGAGATTTCATTTTAGCGTACTGGAGAAAATTTTAAACTAGTAATATTAATCTCGCATGGATATAAAATATTATTTAAGTCACTTGCGAGTATAAAATAGCCCTTTATCCGATATTTACGAGATTTTAATTTGGGAAATCAGCAAGAAGTTTTTGATATACGAAATCTTAAAAACAAGTAAATAAATATTAACCAAAGGCTTTCAAATATTGCACATTTTTTTCTAAACTTAAAAACACTTTGCAAGTGCTCTGCAAGAAATTCATGTCGCATTAACATCAGTAACATTAACCAGTTTTACAATCTATGTATCTTTAGCATATCGTTAATTTGGGCTAATTCAGAAAAGATAATCACACAGTCGATATTTGTAGCATTAATAACATTTGTCCCTAAACAGCTTACTTCTAAATAAGTTTTAAATAAATAAGTTTTAAATAAGTATACAACATTTACCACCATTAAAATGGTTGGTTGGTTGGTAAAAATTGATTAAAATTCTTAAGTAATTGTTTACTTATAATTTTATGGATTGTCATTATTAACATTTAATTCCTCCTTTAAATGCAATTTTTTTTCTATCTATCTATTATTCTCTATCTCTACTTTTGTTCATATTATTATCACAATTATTAATTTTGGTTATGTGGATAAGTACCTTATTTTCGTTTGCTTAATATCTAATACCATGGTTTATTTTTGCTTTTCTTATATTATTTTTGGTATTTATTTTGAATTACGTATTTTGTATGGCCTTAACTATAATGCTGTATTTAAATAGTAGTTTGTAAATGAAAATAAAGTCAAAATTTCAAGATGTTGGGGAAATGGAAACAAAATAATATTTTGCAATGACTCGGTATATTTTGTAATTGATTTTATAAATTAGTAAATAACATTTTATTTATGAATTTCAAATAAAAATATTTGATTTATTATATTTATTTAACGTTAACACTAGATTTACGGAACCCGTCAATTTGACTGGTTTCAGATTTCGTGGCGAAACTTACAGAAGTCGTATTTATCTATTTTAAGTGAAATATATTCCATATAATTGATGTATATAATAATACTACGATATGTTCTTGTAAATTCCTTATCTGTCGAGCCCTTTATTTCGAACGTGAATAAATTCTAAACTTATTTTTTCGTATTCCCTACAAATCATGCAATAAATATCCGTAAATCTAGTGTTCAAAATATTGAAGTCAATAACTTGTTTTAACAAACCAAAATACACACTTAAGCTAAAATTAAAATATTGCCACAACTTCTTTAAAGAATAAGAGTAAGGAATAATACAAAATCTATACCAATATAACAAAGAGGTAAAGTTTTTGATGCTTTATGTTTGTCGGAGTTAATCTGTGGAACTACTGATCCGACAGTATTCTCCCATCAATACTATTGAGAAAATTGATTTTTTTTATATTCTTATTGTATTATTGTTTCAAGAATATTGTGAAAAAATAATCAAGTCGAAATCCCCAATAGTTTAGATACTACAGATCTGTAAACAATCTTAAACACTGATTTTTTCATTATGTAATACAAATTTAAACACGTTTTGTAAAAAATTCCATTTTTAAGATATTTAAAAAAATCTCCCTGCATTCTACTTGTCATTAAATTCGCTATGGTCTTATCCATAATTATAAATTTTGGTTAAGTCATTTTTTATTTTATAAACAATGTTATGGGTAGAAAACACAATTTTTTTTTTAAATTTTAGCTTTAAATTCGTGTGAAAAACTTTAAAATTTTGTTTGCTTCTATAGTAGATAAGTCGATACATAAGTCTTTTTATACTAGAACAATGTATAAAGATCCAAAACTCTTTTTCGATATGTCGTATAGCTTTTATTAAAAAAAATGAAAACAAACAATGTTTTATTTAAGCATTTTGAAGGAAAAGTACCCTTTAAAAAAATTCTTTCACTATTGCCCAGCTTATGTCTGCCCGGCGGATATAGGTTATGAATTAACACGAATCAACATTTTTACATTAATTTACACTATTTTTCTTATGACAGACATGACACACCATGCAACGCTACAACATAACTTGGCGTGACACATAACATGACAGATGACACAATACATGATAAGACACATGAAATTAAATTAAAGGTCTGTCTGGTAACTTTTGGGTACAAATTTCTTAAGTAAAAAATCTGGTAAAAGTTTCATATGGTAGTGGGGATAGACATTAAAAGTTACCAGACGATTTCAAGTAAAAATTGGGTATACCTTCAAAATCTTACTTGTGTATGTAAATTGTCAAACATGATCAAGATGTCAGATCGAAAATTTTAATATATAAATTTGTTTTTTAATTATTTACACATTTTTTCAATAACTTCTTCTTATATCTGAAACAAAACGCAAAAATTTAAACACGCAAATGACAGATTACACAGTGAAAAGCAATCGGTGATTTTATCCAAATTTACTCGGTCTCCGCAGCGTTGAGTAAAATCTGGTAAAATTGGGTAAGAATAGAAGTACTGTCAAGAGCTCAGTTTTTCCCCTCCGTGAGGTTAACAGGCACTTTAAAGTAAAAAGTTTTACCCATGAGTAAAAACTTTAGAGTTAACAGACAGACCTTAAATGACACGTGACATGAGATGACACAAGACATAACACTTGATAAATGACATGTGGCATCACACAAAACATGGAAGATGAGATTTGCTATACGCCAACTAGTAATATTAAATCTAAGATAGGTTGAATTGAACGTGAACGTTTGAAGCGTTTTTTAGGGCTAAACTGCCTTTTCATCTAAGTTTTCTAGCACATTTCTACGTTTAATTAATGTTTTGATGATTGCACCCAGACAACACCGAGTAACTCAGCTAGTTATTTATAAAATTTTAGAAAATCTGCTAATTTTTTCTTAATTATAACGCTGTATAAAATTCAAAAAATCTTTTATTGATCTTTTTTTTTTTTTTGAATTATTATTGGAAATTTTTTGGACAAAATAAATTTTTTTTCTTATGTAAAATTACATCTATTTTAAAGTGAAAAAAAAACCTGAAGATATTTTTATTTTAAAGAAAAATATGTTTATTTAAATCAATGTCTTTGAAATTGCATACTTTCCAAGGTTATTTTTAGCTTGTATATAAAAAATTATAAGGTTTTAATAAGGTTAATCCTCATATAACATTGATTTTGATACCTTTCAGGGTAGAAACACCATTTAACACTAAAAGCCATTGAAACAATTAAACGTAATTGATTTTTAATTAACCGCGTAATTGCTCACTAAGGCTACGCAGGATCGCCAGAGACGCCAAAACTCTGCTGTATACCTGTTGATTTACAACTTCAATAAATTACACTTGATCACTTAATAGCCGTAAGTGGAGCGGAAACAGGAGCCGCTTGTTATTCCCCCCAGCAACACTTCATCTCGCTCACAGATCGTGGCGTATTAAATTGATTTTATTCATTTTGATCTGTGAATGAGGGGTTTCTACTTCATAAATATGTAAATTAAAATGGGTGTCCCGAGCGATCGAGATCCTTTGATTCCTATATAATTCTTGTATAATCCAGTAAACAAAAAAAATGTTATTAGGGCTGGTATGCAGTTTTTATAATATGATCTGACGTATTGCTTAAATGCATTGTGCAGGTGTAATCCACGTAATTATTAGTTGAATTGAAGAAAAACTGACTTTCTGACGAGAGTGTCTGAATGCTAGATATTTTGTTTGTAGGCAACTGTAACCAGTCGTAGTGATGAACTTCAGCTGATTATAATTTAAAATCACTATCCAATCACTTTACCCTTCAAAGGTACGCTTGATCGTTTTGATCGAATGTAATTTTAATCAAGAAAGGTCAGTAGAAAATATTTTAAGACTCGAAATTTTTAAAGTAATCGAAATTCCCCACATTAGAAAACTGAAAACCATCGGTGCATAGGCAATTGTTGTGCCGTCAGGTAAAACTCACCACGATCACCGTTATAGAGGGGGAAAAGCGCCTTTTATACCACATACCTATATCAAGTGGGAAATTTTGTCTGAGTATGTGAACAGGTAAGGTAAGGTAATATTTTATAGTCCCAAGAAAATATAAGAGACTGAGACACTACCTAAACGTTGTGTGGTCAACGAAAAGAGATGGAAACGAGTAAAAACGGGCAGGTAACATGAGATTGTTTGTAGGTATTTTATATATACATATAAACTTGAATTCATGTTTATCTCACCTGGATTTATTTGAAGGTATTCAATCCAGGTTTTCAATTGTATACCAATCGCTACATTGGTCCCGATCATTGTATTGGCCCCCTGTCGGATGAGGCGAAAACACCGAAATGGATGACTGAAAAATTTATTTTTCAACGTCCACAAAGCAGTCGTCGCTTTGCCACCTTTCCGATACGGACGTGTCCTAGATAGTCGCAGTGCCGTTTGCTAGAATAATAAAAGTTATCAACAAATATACCAGCAGTTGGTTTTAGGCATAAACAATATTCGGAAATCTAGCGATCGAGACTGTAAACGGAGCAAAATATATTGTGGACTTGTTTACGGTGGAAAGCCCACTTTTGGACCTATATGTGTTTGATATCGCGGTATACTCTCTAGTGTATAGTGATCAAAAAAATAAAAAATAAAATAAAATCACAATTGAAATAAAACGAAAAAATATATCGCGCTAGATTTTGAGGTTAGAATTTTTTTTTTAGGTACTAAATAAAAAAAATTTTTGTGTGATCATATTCGATCAAAAAATTTTTTATTAAATTTCGTGAAGTTCTGTGAAAAACTGTGTGTATTTTACAGTCTCGATCATATGTAGTGCTAGATTATTTTTTTTTTTTCGATATTTTGGTGCAACTAAAGTGTCAGCCTAGAAACGATTTCTGCAAAAGAGAGAGACTTTTTATTTTTTTACCAATTCCCCACCCCAGAGTGAGTTTCTTGCCTACGCGCTTCGATGATTTCAGCGAAAAAGCAAAAACATAATTCCAAAACCGGACGTCGTTGGTATTTCTGTTGTTTCTGCGGGTGATTTTCTTAACACTTTATTTAAAAGAAATAAAAATAATAATAATACAAAATTCACATTCACATTTTACCGGCTCGGAACAGCAACCACCTGTGAGAGCACCTTAAAATGGCCTTTGCAAGGACTTTCGTGTGAAAACCCTGCATATGCAACCTGTTGCTTTGGTGCTGCTGTTCCGAAAAAATCCAAAGTGACACGTGTTAGCGTGTAGTTGTTGCTGCAGGCAACCATACAAGAGTTATACCAATACCATCATCATAAATGCCATCAACAAAAGCGAAGAAAAACAGGGAAAAATTAATGGAAATATATCTAACATACATATATATATATATATATATTTTTTTTTTATACCACCTCATACCACACCGCACTTTTACCTGTTGCATTTGGCGCGAGTGGTTTTGACTCCGTTGTTGGTGTGTTCGGTATATGTCGTTGATGCGTCGACGATCTTGTTCTTTCTTAGATATCTCTAGCCCGGCTAGCTGGGATGTATTTCGATAGTGTTATTGGACTCTCATCGTCGACCGTCGTCTTCTTCAATGAGAAATCGCGCCTTTAGAGAGAAATCGATAGAGCTTTTCACTTGCCGCAATCGAATGATAAATAGATAAACTCTGATAGGGGCAACTTTCATGTTGAAAAAAAAAATTTTTACGCACCTGTATCGCGTTTTAGCATATCGGTCGAACCGTCAACGGCCTCCCAATGTCTTCGCATCGGATTACAGTGGATCAGGCATTTGCTTATTCTTTCACACTTTTGCAAATGTTGACGTCACGTTGCGTAACTTGGGGTATGGCAAAAGTGATAAAAAGAGAGTAGTATAAAAATACCTTTGCAGGATTCTTATTATTACCTGAAAGAATCAATTTGTATGTACCTTTTCAATAATAATATATATATATATATATATATATATATTCATTCTTCCACCTGACTCAAGCTCAATCATTCGTTTACATTTTGTCCAGACAATTCATCGAACCTTCAGCCATTGTTTCGAATTTTCGGTGCTTTTCTACATCAAAAAAAAAAAAAAAATATACCAAACAAAAAAAACAAAAAGCCACAAGCAAAATGCATTTTTCTGTCAGTTCGAAAACCTTTTTACAATGACAAAAAAGAATTTCGCAGACGCTTTTGATGTATGCGCATCATCTCACACCTGAGGATCGCCGCGATCTTATGAAAAGGAGTTCATCTTCTTTTTGAGAGTTACATTAACCCCAGACAGAGTGCTGTGTTCCGGCAACTGCTACATAAATGCTGCTGCTGCTGCTGTTGCTGCTTCTTGGGGTCATTGCATTGTTTATTTAGATCACGGAACTGGTAGCTTCGTATTCGCTCGAATATTTTTTTTTTATAGTAAATGCATTATACGCGATTTTGTTGCATAACATATGCGCGCCAAGATCTATGTAAACGGCCGCAATTACTACCACTTTGTATGGGATGTTGCGTGCCGTCATGCTGGATTATGAATTTTCTGAAGTATTTTTACTTTAAATACGAAGAAGCTGAGTGGAAAATGTATTTGATTGTTAAGTTGGATTTTATTTCTTTAAAACTTAAGAAAATTTCTATTTCTATTCTTTATTCATGTTTAATGGCCTACTTCCGACCACTGGAAACTCTTTTCGAGTCAATTGTTGTTAATCAAAGCGGCTAAATAATTGAAGTTAAGATTACACTTTTATAAAATATTAAGTAAATAATTAAATTAAATCGTACACATTTGAAATATATAAGTGATCCTGTTGGAGCAATTCTCTTTTGTAACCGCCTTACTACGATAGGCTTAAACTTATTAAACTTAACCCTTTCGTCCACGTAATACACCCAAAACTATTTTTGGCATATATTGTTTATAAGGATATATTGATTATCCTATGTTAATCTCATTATTTAACACATCTGTTCCTTCACAGTCGGGTTCAATGCGCCAATTGATCTTGGTCTCGTCTTTTCAATAGTAGTTATGATTTTGTCGATTTTAATCTATCTTCATGTATGTATTGTAGTAATGAGCCATTTGATGAAATTGAATATATGTATATATAATATACAAATAAGTTGCTAAATTAATAAATATATGTATCTTTATAGTAAAGTTCTTAGATCTAGACCTTCTTGATCTAATCATGAAAACTGAGCATTACAACAACTCAAAAAACCCTTTATTATCGTATTTTTCATTTTCAAAATGCTAGTATATTTGCAAAAAAGTTATATGTCCCTATTTTTGGCCTTAAAAACTATAGTTTCTTTATAATAATCATCGTTTAGTCTAATAATGATCTAAGTCATAAGTTAAAAATTCCCAAAATTAGAAAATTAACTTTTCCAATAGTTACCAACTTTTTTAAAATCATTCACATTTCGTACTGAATAGGTACAAAATTTAAATGAAATTAAATATAGTAAATTGAAAATGTAGAAATTAGCTAATTTCTGAACGTTTTTAGATAGTTTAAATAGAAAAAATTCAAAATTTATATAACGACTTCTAGTGAGTATTTCACCTCTACACAAATCCTTTATCTGAACACATTATTATTGTTTTTTTAGGGTTACGTACCTCGAAACGAAAAAACGGAACCCTAATAGGATCACTTTGTCGTCCGTCCGTCTGTCTGTCTATCAAGACCATTTTGCTCAGGAACGCGTGGAGGTATCAAGCTGGAATTTATATCAAATACTCAGGTCTACTGTCCCTTAGAGCTGTGAAAAAATCAAACTTCTAAGCCAACGCAATCAAAAGATACAGCCGTTTATGCCGCAAATTTTCGACACTCGCAAGGGAATCAAAACCTACAGGGTACTTCCTGTGAACTCAGAATCTTGAAATTTGGTACGAAGCAACGTCTTATATCACAGATAAAGGAAAAATTGCGAAAACCGTAAATTTTTAGTTACATCATATAATAAAAACATTTTTAATAATTTTAAACTTACTACCCCTTTCCCCATTAACGCGTAGAGGTATTAAATTGAAATTCATATCAAATACTCAGGTCTATAAAACCTTTAAGCTGTAACAAAATCAAACTTCTATGTCAACGCAATCAAAAGAAACAGCAATTTAAGCCGCATATTTTCAAAATCGCAACTACTCGCAAGGGAATCAAAACCTAAAGGGTACTTCCAGTCGACCTAGAATCTTGAAATTTGGTATGAAGCAATGTTTTATAGCACATATAAAGGAAAAATTCCGAAAACCTTAAATTTTTAGTTGCATCACATATTTTTTGGGTGAAGTTTTACTTATATACCTACTGGTTTGTACGGAACCCTCGGTGCGCGAGTCCGACTCGCACTTGGCCGTTTTTTTTTCTTTTTAGATAAATTATATAAGTTTATAGTAACTATCACTTCTTATTGTTAGTACTTTTAAAAAGAAGATACGTACCAAAAACCTAAAGTAAATTAGTGTAATCAGTGCATTTTTTAACCATTTTCACAAAAAATAGTCCAGTGGTGTTAAATCACACGATTTCGGTAACGAATTGACAGGTTCAGTCCCTGAAATAAGATTTTCGCCAAATTTTCCTTTCAATAAATCCATTGTTTCGATCGCTGTATGGCACATAGTGCTTTCCTGTTGAAAACATAACTTGTTAACGTCAATGTCCCGAAGTTTTTGAAACAAAAACTCTCTTTACTTACCTCAGTACTTGAAAATTATTATAAAGACACTGAATGACTAAAATTGAATAAAAAAATAACTAAATTTTCTTTGTAAAAAATGTCTTTTGACTGAAGATTTTTCTTTTACAAATTGTCTTTTTATTAGGATTTTTCTTATACAAAATGAGAGATTATTGAACATTTTCCTTACACAAAATGAGGAATATCCTGAGTCTAGTAACTTCGATTATATTTGATTAACTCTTTACATTAAAAATATAAAATTATGTCAAATTTTTGAAAAAGGTTTTAAAACAAATTAAAGTAATAAATACGCAAATGTATATAATAAATTTAAAATTTTGCAAAGATTCCACAAAAAAGATTTGTTGCTAGCATATTTTATTTTGCATACCACTGTATAACACAACCAATATCATATAACACAACATAACATAGCATAATAGTAGTTAAAAATAGAAATAAAAGTTCAACAGTTCGAATGGTGGTATTTTAAATTATGTCACCGAAAGATGTTAGATACTGTTTACCAAAAACACTAAATTCCTCTACGAGTTTCGTATAAAAATTAGCAAACTGATTTACATATGTCTTCAAAGAGTGCTTTAAATTGTAATTCCGTCCCCCGCATGCTATAAATTGGTAATAATACCAATTTGAAGTGAGGTAACATAAAAGAACAATGCATATTAATTTTAAAATGTTTGTTTTAAAATTAGGTGATTGAGATTTTAGCTTTTGGGCAACTTTTCCATACAGAAATACAATAAAAGATATTTACTAGCATAACTGGCATAGGTTTATTATTATGTGATATGATACATACATATATATGTTTGTATTATGTATATTTTGAAATTTAACTTTCTAATCTGACGATGTCGACAACTTACCTCTCTATAGAGTTGCTGTAAAGTTGTAAAAATTCAAGACATCATTCATATATATGTATAAAAAAAAATTTATGCTTTCGACGGTCATCTTACTACACGCCTGGTCAAAACTTGACCTGGTCGAGAAATTACGGATAGCTCAAATACCACACTGAGGTTTAGTTGTTTTTTTGTTGTGATAACAACCGATGGTATCATCTATCTTAAATGAAAATCAATCTTCTTTGATTTAATGCCATTGAAGTTAAGCGCGCTATTGGGACACGGGTTTAAGTAAGTAACGAGTGTAGCTAGAAACAGAGAAATATTTAACGAAGATACCTTATTACAAACTAAAAAAAAAAAAATATTTAGAAATATTTAGAGAATTTTGATTTGAGAAACAAGGACAGGTATCGAAGGTAAAATTTAAAAAAAAACATATTAATTGTCAGTTTGTATTTTTTATTTACAATTTCATTATAAATATACAGTTTTATTGTATTTGTATTTTTATAACAAGATGAAAATTCATAAACATGAAATTTGAGGCAAATAGTAAAATTATTAATTTAAATTTAAAGATTTTAATTTTTGTAATATTACATTAAATATTTTTGGATGTGAGGTGGAAAAACTTTGAACCATAGGATTATTTTCAAAAACTTATATAAAACTGAAAAGTAGTCTTAACCCTAGAACTACAAACCTATTTTTCTCACCTTTTAACTATAAACCGGGGTAAATATTTACCCCACGGTTTTTTTTGATCTTAAAATGGTTTTAAAATCAGTAATTCGACTTGTGATTATATGATTTTTTTGTTCTTTTTTCATGCTGAAGAGAATGGTAAAGAGCAAATTCAATTTTATTAAGGATTAGTTAGTGAAAAAATCGATTTAAGTAGTTAAAAGTGCTGAAAATCGGTCAAAATGTCATTTTACAAATACAAATTCATAGCTTTTTTTTCTAAACATCAGATTTCAAAATTTCCAACGTCATTTCAAAGGAAACACATTGGGTTAAAAAAAATAACATCATAATATTTTGCCAAAAAAAGTCTATTTGTGTGGGGCTCTGAAAATTGAAAAAAAAGATAGGAATTTCATTTACGAAAAAGTCAAATAAAACCCCATGAAGTATTGGCTTTTTAAGAATATATTTCAGTTTTTTTTAATGCAAAATGTAATAAAAAGAGGAATTTGATAAATATCAAAAATAACTTATTCACAGGCACCATAATCGCTGCAGTAGACGACTCTGTGATTCTCGCAGGCCCGTCTCTTGCACTTTGAGCAATAAATTCGCGTTTTGCGATCCTCCGATATTTTTGCTACTCCCAGTGTACTTAAAATTTGAAATCATTGCTAAAATAATATATCTAATGTTTTATTGTAGAATAAGGTTATAATACGCGAATTAAATTTATTTTAGTAAGAAAGAAAAAAAATTACTTACCTACACAAACCGGGGTAGATATCAACCCCACACTAGCTTTATGTCTTGACTCCAGCACAGTAAACAAGAAACTGAAGGTTCTGGCGATGCCGCTCTATTACTAGAACCTTAAACTAAATTATGGTGTAGGTCTTCAGTTGATAATGCCACTGACTAGCTTAAGAGCGGAGTTATAAATTTATCTGGGGTAGATATCTACCCCGGTTGGTAGTTCTAGGGTTAATACTGAAAAAAATTCATTTGATTTCATATTAGAAGATCAAAATTAACTGGCAAAAAATTCGTAAACTCAAAAAACTACGTTAAAATTGAGAAAATTTATGAAAACTTGAAATATTATACAGATCAGTTTAAAATTTTAACAAAAGCTTCTTAAGTATATTTTTTAGTAATTAATCGAAGGTTTTTGCTCACCGATAAATACTTTCCATTTTATAAACAATTGAAGACCAAAATTTTTGTAAAAAATCGATTTCTTTTTTTTAAGAAGCTGCCATTTGGTCAAAAGTCCTTATTTTGCTTATTCCTTCGATTAATTACAAGATAAAACAATATATTAACGAAATATTTTTTGGTTTTTTTTCATTTTGGTTGATCCAGTCCAGAGATATCGTGCTCACGCCTTTTTTTTTAGAGTTGCTCCCAGAGATCAGCTGTAGCAGCTTTTAAAATAATTGTTTTTACAAATAAAAAACTTTAAAATATACTCAAGAGTTACCATAATATGTGTGCACATTTTTACATTAATAACTTAAAAGGTTATCTCAAGGAAAATTCTTGAAAAATCGACTTTTTTGGTCCTCCTGACTGTATATAACCCCTTAAATCGGAAAACGGAATGAATCAAAACTAAGAAACTGAAAAGAGATCGAAATTTTTGAATTGTTGGAATTTTTTTCGCTATAAAAATAGCATAAACTAAACTAAACTTGCTTTTTTCATTACCTTCATTTAACAATTAATTTTTGAGTAGTACGAGTACATACATGAAAAAATTTCAAATATTTGATATACATTTATTTATAATTCCAGCAATACATTAATTCTTGCATTATGGGGGGAAATAGGTGTAGAGACTCCATTCCATTTTTTTTTCATAAATCGATTGTAGAACTATTCAAAAATATATTCTGAAAATTTCAAAACAAAATTCCATGCCGTTTAAAAGTTATAAGCGTTTCAGTGAGTGTCCCTCTGTTGAACGGTTGGTGCGTGTGGCATTTTTAAACATCGAAATTACTTTTCTTCGAAATTTTGTACACTCTAGCTCCTAAAGTTTTTGATCAATCGTTATCAAACTCAGCACATAGTTTTTTAATATAAATACGCTCTATTTGAACCTCAATCCTAAACATTATCATTATTTTAACTATTTTTTTATTGCAAAAAAAGTACGAAAAAATGGTAAAAAATCATACTAAATTTTCACATTCCTTAAAAAAATATTAATTTTCGATTTATTTCTGAGGAGTGAGGTTCAAATTGAAAAGAAACTTATAAAAAAAGTTATTTTTTTTTGAAAAATTGATTTCAGATGAAAATTATAACTTCCAGGATGTACACAATTCGCTCAGCCGGTTGGCGACTTACAATGCGCGGTAGCTGATATCTCCTTTATTTTTCGCGAAAAATGTTTGAAAACTTCAGAATGTACTCTTGAATATATGTATAAAATGATCTCAAGGTATAAATAAAATATACATATTCCTTATGTGTTAAACACATTCATGAAAATCACTAAAAATACGCCGATCTACACCTATTTTTCCCCTTAAACTATGGCGGCGTCAGTAAATTGATCCTGAAATGATGATATTCATATTTTTATATTATACCTGAATAGTAAATTTAAATTAATCAGGGACATATACATACGTCGATATTTTATTTAGACTATTTTCAGTGTAATTTTAGCCCTTTGCTTCAAAACAAGTGGGCAAAGGCTATAGCGGAATAAGGTGATGAAAATTGCCCCCAGCTTTCGATAGGTTGTGTCAAAAGATGCCTCCATGCCAGTTTTTAGCCCTCTAAGTCTACAGTTACCGGTAAAATCGGTTTCGTCCCATTTTTTCGAAAATAAATTCTTACGGCCGCAGTTTTTATCCAAAAATTCTGAAAATTTCCACAAACTTTTATTTTTATGTTACCAATAATCGTGGATTTTTATAGATTTTTACCTTTAAAATTGGGGTCAAAAGAGCAATTTTAATTTTTCAAATTATTTTTAGGTTAGGAACCCTATTTTTCGCCAAGTTTTAAACCATTGTTTTTTAAGTCTTTTTTTCTGTTCTTTCGAATGGCGGAATCAAAATATCGAATTTCAGGGTGCGTCATTCCGAAAAATCGAAAAACCGTTTTTTTTTCATTTTGTCCACTTATTTAAGGTATAACCTCAAAATTCAAGGGCGCAATACTTACCCATACAACCAAAAATAGTCCAGGACTCATTTTCAGTTGAAAACATGATTGCAGGATCGATTTTTATGTTTTAAAAATCGAATAAACTATTTTTTTTTCGGTATTTTAACCATTTACTTGATATATAACCTTGAAATTAAAGAGCGCAATGCTCACCCATATGACCACACACACTCCAGGACTTATTTTTAGGTGAAAACATTCTTTTAGTATCGATTATTACTTCTCAAATCTCAAAAAAACTAAGTTTTTTGTCATTTTTACCATATATTTAAAGCATAACCACAAAAAGGCCGATACGACAACGTTCAAGGACTCATTCTTAAGTAGTAAAATTGTTGCAATATTGACTAGAATCTTTTAGAATTTTAAAGGTAAAAATCTATAAAAATCCACGATTATTGGTAACATAAAATTAAAGGTTTGTGGAGATTTTCAGAATTTTTGGATAAAAACTGCGGCCGTAAGAATTTATTTTCGAAAAAATGGGACGAAACCGATTTTACCAGTAACTGTAGACTTAGAGGGCTAAAAACTGGCATGGAGGCATCTTTTGACACAACCTATCGAAAGCTGGGGGTAATTTTCACCACCTTATCCCGCTATAGCCTTTCAGACCACATTTTTCAGTCTACTTTCAGTTCTTTTTACCCACTGTCCTTTAACACAGAAAAAATAGGTATAATTTTATCAGTCTGTTTTCAATTTTATTTTTTCTCCCTACACAAACTGCCCAACTACTTATCTAGCCACTTTTATTTCCTAGGCATACCAAAATTAATACCAATAGATATTTAAAAGTATGAAGGTGAGAAGGTATATACTAGCCTAGGGGAATTCCCTCGTTAATTTATCATAAATAATATTTAAAGATGCTGGTAACTTAAGAGTGGATAATTCCATTCACCATTATCAAGCACATTTAGTAGGTATATAATATACGAAGCCGTCACTATGATTCTATGTTTACACCTTCGGAGTGAATATAATTTGATAAGAAACAAAAAAACCAAAAATTATTATCACGTGTGTTAAAAATTGACGAGATTTCTTCCCCGGCTGACCATTTCAAAAGCGAGTTATCTCACCTTGAAAATGGCCATCGGGTATTTTTCTCTTATTCTTATACCTTAATCGGTATTTATTGCAATCGTATGCAGTTCACCATACATTCGAATTAATCTGTTTGGCTTAGGGAAAGAAGAATTTTATTATTTTTCTGGGATCGACGGGCGCCAAATAATCTTCCACGATGGAGGTCATATCCAAGTTATTTCCCAAGAATTATGTACAATAAACGTAAAAACAGGCACACAAAATAGGAAACATTTTCTGTCGACGAATGATGGATGATTACCAATTAACTAACAGGTGTCGTGTTGGCGCAAACTTAATTTTTAATGTTTCTCAACGCGTAGTTCTTTTTATCCAAAAAATGATTTCCTACCGTGTCTTTAAGTAAAAACAAAAAAATCCCTCAAACTGTCGGTACCTACCAACGAAGTTGTATATAATATATTGTGCAACAAAGTAAGTATGAAGTTGGAATAAATACATTTTGCCAACAAACTACAACAAAAGAGGCGATTTCCACCTGAACCTGAGATAAAAAGGCTAATTGTTTTTTGGTCTATTTGTCGCAAAAGCGCTTGTGCCATAGAACACAACATATAATTTCGGTCAGCTTAAAATGTCTCGATGAAAAAGTGACCAATTGTCAACGTCAAAAGGATTTCTTTATGTCTGTCGATCGCCTCTGTTTTGTTTGGAAGACCTATTGGCCAACTTCCGTGGTTTTTTTTATTTTATTTTGCGAAAAACACACTTTTGTCGCAATAAATCTTCACTCTTGAACGCATACTGTTTGTTGAAAAATACAATTTTCTCCATTTAGAATTCAATAGAAAATTACTAGAGACATGCATTCCAAGACTTAAGAGAGTGCGAAATTTTGTACTTTGTCATTGACTAATCTAACGATTTATTGAGGTTTTGCATGATTTGCATCTTCGATGAGATCTTATCTCGTGGGATAATGCACAATGGACGTTACGGGACACGTGGACATGGATTAGACCTTTAGATGAATTGTATAAAAGCTAATTTTTTCGACCTAGTTTCAGGATAAATGGTTAGTAGAAGCTGTTTAAGGATTAAATGTGACAATAGAGATTTCTATAAATCAAACATTGAAGGGGATTTTGAAAGATGTTATCCGTGTTTTGTAGTAGAATTAAAAAAAAGAAAAAAAACAAAGTTTCAAATTAATTTTAGCCCACTTACCTACTTTAAAACATAAATATTTTGGATAGAGCACGATTTTGCAACTACGCAATATTTATTTAAATATTTTGACAATTTCATCAAATAAAATGATTACTTTACAAATAAATGCAACAATATAAACCTAATCTTCGACTTCGCGTAAGTAGTTTACGCGTTCTGACCCTGTGTTTCGCTCTCTTTTTGTTTATTAAATATCTTCATATTTACAACTGAACCATTTATTATGAAACTAAGTGCGAGTATAAGGAATAACAAATCATGGACAACAAATATGTCCCTACAGATAAAACGATCATAATACACTCTATTTACTATCATTAAATTATACCACTGCGATCAAAAAGTAATGCCAATTTGTTTATAACTTTGACATTTTTTATTTATTCTTCCAAATATATATCATCCCCTTCAAAGTAGTCCCCGCCCGATACAATACACCTATGCCAGCGATTTTACCAATTCTCGAAACACTTCTGAAACTCAATGATTGGAATGGCCTTCAGTTACTTCTCCGATTTTTATTTTATCTCATAAGTCGATTCAAAACGGTATACCCGAAGCAGACGTTTGAGCTTAGAGAATAGCCAGAAGTCACATGGAGGCAAATAAAGTTGTGCAATGACATGTATCGAATTTTTGATGAAAAAGTCTCGAAGACCCAATGCAGTGCAGTACAAGAAATTGAGTGTTTTTTAAACTAATCGAGATGTGACTCTTCTCAAGCACGAATGTTCTTTCAAAGTGGACTGGACCGATCCAAATTAAATGTTTACGGTATCAGCAAGGTCTCTACTTGTCAATCGACGATTTTTGATTTCATTGACATGACTGATGTTGATTGATCTTTCTCTACTTTCTTTGAACTGTTTATACCACTTGTAAATATTTCTTTCAGACAAAACCTGATCGCCGAAGGCCATCTGCAACATTGTAAACGTTTCTGCAGTAGAAATTTCATTCCGCAAACAAAATTTAATGCAATTTCCTTGTTCAATAAAATCTTACACTGTAAAAATCGAAAAAAGCACTTTTAGTTGATCAGAAAACACAATGAAACTAACTAAACAAATCACGTACTGGCGTGAAATTTGATATGAGTGACAGTGCTGTCAACCTAAAAACAAGAATATTTGCTCGAATCGATGTACCCGCGTAATTAAAATTCAAAATTGGCTTTACTTTTTGATCACAGTAGTAAAGCACTGTATGTATGTAAATACATACAAATTTATTATTTTGTATGTATAATATATTAGAATTTATATTTTTTGTAATGTCTCAATATACTTTTGAGACGTATTAACGATTTTTTTTAAAGTAAAATTTCAAATGAATTCAAAGATAGAAATGACTATTTAAAGTGTTACTTTTTTGTTTCTAAATTTGACAACAGTCATCACTCTTGTATTATTCTATATATACAAATAAAAAGTTGAATTAGATTACCTTAAATTATTGAAAATGCGCAATAATCTTCGCAATGTAAAAAAAAAGTAAGGCTCATCTTCAATAATAAATGGGTGTTTATTTTAAAATTGATAAAAAACAGTTTTTTAATATTTTTACCTTTATTAAAATATATTTCTAAAATATATTATCTATGACTGTAATGCAATACTTCTATACTTAAAATATAAATGTGTATTACTTCCTTATTATTAATTGTATTAAATTTAAATTCCACCAAATATGACTTTCTATTCGTATTCTTCTTGTAAATTATTTGATAAATGATACGTTTTAGTCTCAAAATAATTTAAAACCTTTGTAATAAATTGAAAAAAATTCTATTTTATGCTTTAGATGTATTGCAAATCGCTTTCTCATATTGTCGCTTAACCCATAATTTGATTTAATCAGCATTTTGGAGCGAAACTTTATTAACCCATTAACGCCCAAAGAACCTAATTTTTTTGTGCAGTTTGAAACCTCATTCTTACAATTAAAGGACATTTATTTTCCAATAAAAACCATGAATCTTACTAGTTTTGAGTGTGCACTTTCAGAATCTGTCATCAAAATTGAGTATTTTCCAATAGGAAATTAAATATGGCGCCTTTTTGGAAAAAAAGTATCAAAAAATTTGAGATTTTTTTTTTTTTGTATTTTTTTTTCAAGTCAATAGAATTTTGCAATGCAATTCTTACTGTGATCAACGGTAATCGGAATGTTTGAACTTACAGAAAAAAGTTTTTTTGCTGATCGCAATCACTCATAACCTTTTCAAAATGGCGGATTTTCTATAGTGCAGATTCTGAAAATCTGGAACTCTGAAAATCGTACAGATTTTCGTGAAATTCTGTACCAAGGGATTTTTATCGTCACCGATTATGAGATTAAAATCAGATTTTTAAAATTCAAAATGGCAAATTCAATATGGCGGACAAAGAATTTTAAAAATCTCACAGATTTTCATGAAATTCAGTATACAGGAGTTTTGGTAGTCGCTAACCACAAATTTAACATCAAATTTTGAAAATTGAATACCCCTAACCCTTATTTATTTAAAGAAATTATCATTTTAAATTTAAATAGTTATCTTACAATGAGAAATGTGCCTTAAACCTTACGCTTAGTAAATTAACTAACAAAAAAGTTAGTTAACATTCAAATTCTAAGTTAATCAAGAAATGGTTAGAAAAAAATTTCTTATTCAAGGACTTATATCAGCAAATTAATTATTGTTGTTAAAAAAAATCAACCTTATGGTTTGGCGTATTTTTAACCTACGATTTTGGTTATTTTTATCACTGTTTTTCTTTTAGTATAGGGAGTAATTTATTCACGCAGTTCATTATGTAACTTGTTTCTAGTTTTGTCTTTTTCAGACCTATATCGGTAATTACATATTTATTTTTAAAATATATTCTCATGTTACATAGTTTGATTTACAAGTTTTAAATCCCTTGTATAAAAACAAAATTAATAAAATCAAGATAAACCAGTTTCGGATATTTCTTCGAAATTTATTTAGGGAATAAGGCACAAAAATAGATATAACGTATTAAAAAATGAAAAAAAGTATTATTTTTGTGGTGTAAGTAAATAACTAACTTACCAGAAAACATAAATTATTATAAATTCCATTTGCACTGCATGACACCGCAAAAACAAGAATACCAACCCCATCCGACAACATATTATTTAAAAACAGTGAAAAACTTAAACACTAATCAAAAAAAAAATTTTTATTTCTTCTACAGGTCTTAACGCCTCTAGAAATCCAGCTGGACGAGGAGGCGCCTGCTAATTGGCGGAGAGAAATGTGCCTAAAAAGCTAATTAAGCCCAGCACACTGAAAGAGTGCATTAAAATAAAAAATAAAAAAGTTATCGTGTCTCATAATTTCCGCGAATAAGCGCGGTAAAGTGTTTTTAGTGGCGTCACCTCGAGAACGAGTCACAAGAGGAAACGTGTGCGCGCGCAGGTTAAAAATTTACTTAATCATCTTCTTGTTCTTCTACACATTTTACTAGCTGTCGTTACTTGAAGAAGACATTCTCGTATTGTCTTAATCGCAGTCCTAGAAGGTCTTCTCTCGTCTTATTATATTTATTATAAAATAGAAGAAATAAAAAGGGAAATATTTAAACCAAAAAAAAGGAAAACCATAATTTGCTGCCGCCACAACATCGCGGAGCGAATGAAAGTCTACAGATAAAAATAAGGCGGAGTGCGCGCATGCTTCAATCAAACAGTAGAACACAAACAAAATGCAAGTTCCGGGACATGTTGTCTCAATGTATGTAGCCACCTGCGGACAAAATGGATCCGCTCTTGGCTCTGACGAGAAGGAGATCATCTTGCTTGTCTACGTCATCATTGATGCTGCCACGACTAAGGTGAGTTACATTCTTTTCTTATATATGTATAAATGTTATGACCACTTTAATCTGCGATCGTCACAATACAATTTTTTCTCTCCTGTCGTCCGAAGAAGAATTTTATTTCCTTCGGTATGCTCGTGATCAGTTCCCTGTTTTGATCACCGTACGGGGGGGAATTTTTATCTGACGTAAAGCACCTGTTCTTCGGCTCTGTTCGATTCATCCAAGATCGCGCATCGTCGCTCCGTAGTGGTCTAAAAGAATTTCACCCGAAATCAGGTTTTTCCAGAATTAAATCGTTTGCTAAACAATTTTTTTTTAGAGGAGTTCTTCACTCTAATCGGGTTTGTTTTTATTTATTTTACATTAAGTATCAAATACAATTGCTGGGAGTTTTCAATGAACAAACACTTACCATTTGATCCTTACCTATTTTTTTAATTATTTGAACTATTTTTAGTTTAATTCTAATATTTTAATGATATTATTTTAACACAGAAAAATAAAAATTACAAATTCAAAGCTCAAGGTATATGAAATACAAAAATCAAGTTTTTTTAAAGCCCACACAATGCATAGGCAAAAAAAAAGTGTCATTTTGAAATTATTATATTTACAAGAACTCCAAAGACCTTTGTAAACATTTGTATTAGTCTTCATAAAGTTTTTCATATTACAATAGATCTTTTTAGAGTATTTCATTTAAAACTTGTAACTTGTTGCTAGTATTTCATCAAAGCTTTATTAGAGGAATAAAAATAACAAAACGAGTTAATGGGCTTTTAAATTTAAAAGTAGCGACTTATTTTTCTGAAATTTAGAAATTTTATCACATACGTTATATAATATAATTTCGAAGCTCAAAATTTGAAATTTTAAAATAGATATTTTCAAATTTGAAATTTGTATTATATTGTATTTGATAAGTAGTACATATTTAAAGTAACATGCTAGAATTGAAATAATGAAAATAGCAACAAAATTTGTATTTTCAGCATCCTAACACACTCGAAAGCACACATATTCTCGATTTTTTTTTAATTTTATAAGCTACTATTACTTGATAGCCAAATGTACTATCACTAAAAACCACATATTTTTCAGTATCTTCGCGGTTACAGACCGGAACTGATACACTCAAAAAATTACATGACAATGCAATTTCTGCTTTCTTATGAAGTTTCGTTGAAATAAAAAAAAAGTGGTTACCATTCTTTTTAAGGAAGATTATTTTAGGAGACATTAATTTTTTTGATGAAATAATGCTCTGATGACCGACTAATCTTATTATAGTAGTTATATAGTAGTAGTTATTATTTCTTTCTAAACTTCAAATATCAGATCTGGGTCACACCCATGATTAAATATGGAAATATATGAAAACTGAAATCGGTAAGTTATGTACGTAAAATCGTGTAAATCGAAAATAAACTTAAATTTAATCTTTTATTTCAACGTAAAATAAACAATAAAATACCAGAATATTTATAAAATGAAAAATATGCCAGGTATAAGAAGTATGTAATTAATTTTACATAGAAAGAAGAAATTAAGATCTTTAAAAATTTAACCAAAAAATTGAATATTCATATTTTCTTCCTGATTGGTTTGTCACTTTCATCAGGAATAAGAGAAAATCTCGAATCGGCTACTGCTACGGTAATGAAATCCGTAATTAACAATTGTGTTTGGTTTTGGGTTAAATCTTTAAAGTGTATTTATTAATATATCGATGTAATCGACGAGCTCGTTAAACATTCAGGTTACTTTCGTAAAAATTATAACCTAATTTCTATTCTAAATAAACTCTTATTTAGACGATTATTATTGTGAATGGAATTGTAATAAAAAATATATTTAAAACTAGCTGGGTTATCCGGTTTCACCCGGCGCTGGGTAAATACTTACTACTTAAACTACTTACTACTCAAATGTTCTAGTTTGTTATATCCTAGAAATTGTTTCAACCCGAAAACCCGAAATAATATTCCAAATTAGTGCCCCCAGAATAAACATTGTACTAATTTTCATTAAAATCCGTTGAAAACGAGACATTTGGTCTCCATATTGGATCCGCCATCTTGGATTTATAAATTTTGATAATATTTTAAACTTGTAGTCCCAGAATAATCATTGTTTCAATTTTCATTAAAATCCGTAGAAATTGAGACATTCTGGTCGCCATGTTGGATCCGCCATCTTGTATTTTGAAATTTTGATAATATTCAAAATTAGTTGCCTCGGAATAATCATTGTACTAATTTTCATTATAATCCGTTGAAATCAACAAATCTTGGTTGCCATCTTGGATTTGTAAATTTAGACATATTGGATACGTCATCTTGAATTTCTAAATTTTGACGGCAGATTTGAAGTCAGCATTCCGCAAAACCCCTATGTACCAATTTTCATGAAAATCGCTTGAAATTTAAAATTTTTAGTCGCCATCTTGGATCCGCCATTTTGAAACGCTATGTATTATCCGAAAAAAATTAGCCTATATGTTAAGTTGGAACAAAAAATGAAAAATATTGATGCAAGCGTTTCGGCGTGATTGAGCAACAAATAAACAAACAAACAAACGTTCATTTTTATATAGGGATGTTCACTTTTATCAGTTTTTTTTTTTTAAATCCCTTATTTTAAAAACCGTGTAAAATCCAAATTGTGTAACAAAAGTACGTGCAAATTGGAGAATAGGTATATAGTTTATCCTTGAGGGATTCTCTGATCTAAGGACCCTTAAATTTTGACAAACGAAAGATAAAATACCGACAGTAGTTAAAAAATAATGGTGCACACGTCCGACTGGGAATCCTCGATTGGTACACGAATCGTTTGAAGAAGGATCTATGCTCCTAACTCTCTCCTAATCTCTTTAACTCTGGGAAAAATCCAAATATATGTCAAGCCGAAATTCTAGCCAATAAAATCTGCACCATAATAATCCTGGGAAAAGGGGATGAAGGGAGCTAGAATACGAGTATTCACAAATAGCCAAAACGATCTCAAGCTACTCTGTTGGTTCTAAATTGGTTTGGTGTTATCCTACCGCATCAAGGTCACTCTGACCTGGATTCTAAGATATGAAGGTCAATCAACATCGAAAAGTTTTTTATCATTAAATACAGTAGGTCATTCTTTACAGGACATTGTCTTTTAAGATACCACCTTAAAAAGATAGGTCTTTCCATTAATATTAATTTTGTTTTATACCTCAAAGAGGAGAAAACAGCAGAACATTTAATCTGCAACTGCCTAGATTTCGGTTGCCAAGGGCTGATACACTTTCGGATCACTTTTATATAATTAACACCGTCAGATGTGTTGAATGTGACTATCCACACCCAAAAAACTATCTGGTCCCAAGACCTAATTTCGTGATTCGTGTAACAATTTTTGCTTATAATTTTCACATCTATTTAAATATCATAAAACTATTTTAGTATTTAAATCACATATCTAGTTAAAACGATATGATGGAATTAGTTGAGATAACGAGGTCTATTGTTAACACTATAGTGATCAACCCGTCAAAATGACGTGTGTCACATTTATTAAATAATTTATTTTAACTTATGTAAAACCTGTTTGTTTTCTGACGTTGTGAGATATATTTTGATTCTGATACCTATACACTTAATTCTATAGAAGTAACGGGAAAACATAGAGAAAATAATTAAGTTATTTTTAAAAATTAATTCAGTATTCAACATTCTAGGCCATGGTTTATTTTAGTGTTACACTAATCTTTCGGGCAGGCATCTATTAGTTGTTAAAATAAACATTGATCATGTTAATTTATGTATTTCTATAGTAAAATTGATATTAAAATCTGTTTGAAGACTAATAAGTAGGGTTAACACAAAAGATCTTTTCATGTCGCCTTTGCATGATCAGAGACATGAAAGCCTACACGACATACTATAATAATAATAATAATAAATAATAATAATTTCTTACATATTTAAAAAAGAAACAACTTTATAAATTGCTTTTAGACAATATCCGTCATTAGATAGTGCCATTGATCAACAACCCCCTTGACACTGGTTTCCCACCCATTTTTGAATGAATTTAAATCATTTTAAACGATAATACTCACGGAAAATCACACAGTTTTCAAAATACATTTTAAGTTAAAAAAACCAGAAAGCCTCTCCAAGGCCGTCATGTGGTTTTGAGAAATACACAGCGATATGAAAGCAACAAATCAAATTGTTTTTTGGGAGTGTTTTTTTTTTTTATCAAAATTAATTATGCTGAAGAATCGTTAATTTAAAACTACAAAATTGCATTTGTATGGTTAATATCAAGTATATAGGCTTTTTGATAGCTTTTACATAATTATGGCAGACAGGTGTTATCAATTAAAAATTTTGATAAACATTAAACCATCGAATGTAGTCGGAATGGTTGCGGAAAAAACAGAATATCTAAATAAATCATCGACCACAAAAAATAAAAAAAATAAGTGAAGAAATTAAAAAAAAAAAAATTAAAATTGGAAAACACTTTAAGCCATTAAAGAGTCTCATTAAAAAAAGCAGCGTTTATGCCTCGATAAGCCGCGTAAACTATAGCGATCACCTCTGACCTTCATGAATCTTTAATTAATTAAGTTTTAATCGTGTCGCTGGTTAAATTTTGTACGTGGAATTAAATTATTGTCCTAGCCTGACGTATTTTATGGTGGTGGTCAAACAGAGCAATGAACGTCTAAAAAGAATTGGAACCCCAGGTGTTACGCACTACCAAAAATTTTTACTTCCCAACGGAAATGAGATCTCATTGGACTCCATTAGCCCCGTCTGAGTTGGCAGAATTGTCTAAATTTAGCTGCATTTTGGTCAAACATTATTCAGACAATGAAATTTAAGACTATGTCATGGAAATATGTAGAAAGTATATTCAACGGGTGCGAAAAACTTACTTCTGTGTGAATGTGACGACGACGGTGAACTAACCTTTCATAAGATCGAATTTTTATAAGTGCTGTGGTATGTTTTTTAGCTACTCTCAGCTTTCCCACGCGGAAAGGTTTGCGCATTGAACGTAATCGTTCTTTTTTTTTATTTTTTATATATATTAGTAATACCGCTAGTGCAGAGTCCGGCAAAAAAATATAGGGTATTAACGTAAAAAATATAAAGCCACTCCGCAGTGGATCAGAACAAGATCGTTAACTTTTGTCTTAAACGAAAGTTTCAAGACGGAATTTGGGCAAATTAAGCGGACGCCGCTCGCTCGCTGGCTACAGTAATTAGCCCATTGCCCACATTTTCTACCTTTTCCTTTCGCCGATATGCTTTTATTTTGATTCAACCGACGTCAATCCGTTTTTTAGCTAGAGTTAACTTAGTTCAGTGCACTTTTGTATATGCCCCCATAAGATGGGAGGTTACTTAGAAAGGTAGGAAACAAAAAGGAACTTCCTGTCTAAGAAGACATGGCAAATTGTCACTTAATTGGACCGTAGCCTCCTCAGGGGTAATTGCAATATTTCTCTTAACTATTATTGCACTTTTATGCTACGTACTTACTTTAAAAAACAAAAAAAACAGAGTCGACTGCTTCTTTTCTTGATAGTGTGAATATGCGCGCAAATTACAGGTAAAAACAAACAAAAGACATGGCGAAAAAAAATGAAAACACTGTTTGTTGTATAGTGTTGAGGGTTCATCGTGAGTTCAGTGGATCGTGGAAATTTCGAGGAAATTGAATGAAGTATGGCTCAAGTAATAATAACAGAAATCTCAAGGAGGTGTGTAAGATAACTGCGATATAAGCAACAACGTACCAATTTTTTTTTTTTTTTTTTCGATAGGGATCAATGCGACTGTCGTTCCACTTTATGGATATGGTGTACTATATATAATTTTTTAGCTTTTATAGGAAAGAGAAAATAAATTTATAATCAACTATCTCGAATTCGTTCAACCATCCTAAATAACGATTTCCATGAAAGTCGAACTGATTTATTAGGACCACCAAGTTACTTAGTAGGGTTCGAACTTATTATTAATAGCATAAATCTAATTCGACTTTCTTTTTGAGATTTAAAGAAAAAAAAATTGTTATAAAACCATCATTAACATCCATGTTCTACATTTCACTTTATGTGATTTTAAAATATGAAAATGATATTAGTTTCAATATGGTGTGTGAATTCAACATTTTTAAAATTAAAATTGTTGTTCTTTTAAAACTGCTTAAACTTGATCGAAAGGGTCTAGCCGGTTAAGAAGGTGAAAAGTGAAAAATATCTTTATATAGAACATGGAAAAGCACTTCTTTGCTGAAATTTTCAGACCCATAAACCCTCACATAACCTCAAAAAAAATTAAAACGTGATTTCAGTGTTTTAGTTATATCTCAGCTTCTTGTGGATGTAGAAAATTCTTTTTTTCCTCAAATTATAGGGTCTTTTGTCAGCTACAACTTGATATTTTTTTCGAAATTTTTGGCGGGAAATTCAAATTTTTATGCAAGTTAAAATTTTTAAAATTCAATTAAAAAAAAACAAAGAAAATAGAAGAGAAGAAAAACAAATTTGAATTTCCCGCCAAAAATTTCGAAAGCTGTTGTAGCTGACAAAAGATCCTATAATTTGAGAAAAAAAAGAATTTATATTTCTATATATCTACTCAGCGCATAAAAGAAAAAATTTAAAAAACTATAACCCGACTACGGAAAAAAATAAATTAATTTAATTAAAGGAATGTAAGTTCCAAAACCTTTAATCCGATTATGGATATATAAATAAATATAAAATAAAAAATAAGAATCATTAAAATTTAGTTTTCTAATTTTGAGCTTAGTGAGCGCACTATTTTGCATTGTGGTAGTATAATTTATATTTTAAAGGACTAAATGTTCTTAATTTATCTTATAATTTTCGAGTTTTTACTCCTGTATTCTATTTTCTATAAGCTTTGAAGTGCAGATTAAATAAAATGCGTATATACCAGGGGCAGAAAATTCTGAATAAAGTTTATTTTTCAATGTAGTCCGCCATCACCTCAATACACTTATTTGAGCGGGAAAGTCACTTTTCAATACCCCCTAAAAAATATTTTTCTTCCCTGTCTGAAAAATGTTCATCAATTGCCGCGTTCAACTCTTCATCGTCGGAAAATTGCTTACCTCGAAGATCTTTCTT
This sequence comes from Dysmachus trigonus, assembly GCA_949715965.1. Classification (NCBI taxonomy): domain Eukaryota; kingdom Metazoa; phylum Arthropoda; class Insecta; order Diptera; family Asilidae; genus Dysmachus; species Dysmachus trigonus. The sequence goes on along the minus strand of OX454319.1, from coordinate 97,442,974 downwards.
AAGATTTGGGAACAGAAAGTAATCACTAGGGGCCAGATCCGGACTGTAGGGTGGATGATTGATTTCTTCAAATTCCCACTCCCGCACAGCAGCCTTGGCAACGAGTCCTGTGTGAACCGGCGCGTTGTCGTGAAGAAGCAAGACACCTGCGGTCAATTTTCCACGTCTTTTTGCTTTTTAATTGCCTCCTTTAAATTACGTAGGTTGTTTGCGTAAGATGTGGCAGTAATACTTTGACCCTTTTTTGTGTTTTCAATCAGTAAGATTCCCTTAGAATCCCAAAACACTGTGGCCATGAGTTTTCCGGCGGATGGGGTGACTTTAAACTTCTTCGGTGGGCTTGTTCCTTTTTTATGCCACTGCATGGGCTCTTGCTTACTCACTTTACTTCATCATAATGATGAACCCACGTTTCATCACCGGTGAGGGAAAGAAATTCCAAAAACAAAATACAAAACAGATATATTCAAAAATTTTTTATATAGGTACGTTTTTTATTAATATTACCCTATTTTTCTCCGAGTGTATAATTTTATTAAATGATTACTATCAATCGTCTATATATATAAAGAAATTTAATTAATTATACATAACTTTACTTTAAAAAAAAAAAACTTCATATTATTTCAATTCATTACTAAATAAAGTAACCATTATTCATTATTATAAATTCCTATATTGCACCAAATAAGCTCAATCAGGTGATTTTTTGGGAATTTTTTGTAACCTGTTTTGTAAACTTTGTTAATCAATCACTTTCGTAAAATGAAGAAGTGTAATGCAAAAAAAAATTCCTCATTGCTTCTACCATATACCTGTTAGAAAAATCACCTTGAAAATGATGCTAATTGATTAATTGCACCATTTTAAACGCTTTTATAACCCTTTTTTGTCTTTCTATTTCACCTGCTATTTAAATGAAATAGAAAAGAGACGGGGAAAAAGTTTTTCTATGGCCTAAATGATGAAAATTAACTAAGAAATAGTAAAAATTAATTGTGGTTGTTTTTTATTATAGGATAAGATTTTGCTTGCTATTCATGTTTATCGCATCCTTTGATTCATTGAACCTTTTAGAAAAGTAAGTGGACAACTGGTTGTATTTTAGAATATTAATACTAAGGATAAATTGTATTTAGAATATGTAGAATAAGTCTTTGGTTAAAATTTTCACTCAGATCTAAAGTTCAAAAGTTATGATGAACTCAAATTTCATTTATCTCAATGGACAACCAGATAATAAATTTTTCAAATTGTCAATATTCAAAAACCTGTAACATTGTCACTAATTTAATAAATAATAATAACAAAATTTAGTAACAATGTTTTCACTTATTAAAGTTTAACAATTTGAGAGAGAAGTTATTTAAGACTCATTGAAATTGAGAAAGAGTTTTTTATCAGTATGAATGTATGTTAAGAAAATTATTAACATCGTTACGAATCACCCTTTATATCTCTAGCTCTAGTAAATTGCTTATTATTAGAAAATTTCAACATTTTCCCAGTAAAAATCATGTAGACTCTACTCATTGTACTCTATCTACATACCATATGTATAAGTAAATTACGTATATTTTATATTCTGAATTGATGCTGTAAAAAGTATCATTTTTAATATAAAATATAAAGGGTCCACACTAATTTTTCCTATTCATTTATTCAATTAAAAGCTTCTTTAGCAGTTGGTGACTATCGGCTATATCTAGTTTTTATTTAACCATCAGAAAAATGGGTAATATATGTAGGATGATTTTGTTATGTTAGTAAAATCATAAACCAAAATACAACATGCGTATCAAAAACGATGATGATTCAAAAATATTTTTTTTTTACATGTTATTAATAGGCTCATAGATACCATAGTTCTACAACTGTTGGTTTGTAGAAGGTTTAGATTCCTTAGGTTACGAGGGTTATCCCTAAATAAGAATTTAACTTTAAGGTACTATTACCGTCTAGAATTTTCAAAAAATGAATTTTTTTTTTTTACATTTTTAGATTCTTTATACCTTCAATAATAACTGTCTAAAATATTAAATCGAAATTCGAAGCCAGTGCCGAGATATAACGACTCAATTGAAGCGCGCTCTGGGCTGTTCTATGTTTCAAATAAACTTTAAACGTGTTTTTCTCGAGTTTAGGTTTTTTTAACTGGCGGACAGTTAATCTCCGGTTCTACTGGGCCGATTTTAATAAACTTTGAAGCATTTTGTTCGTTTTTATATCCTGTGTGTTAGTTTACCACAATTTTACCACAAAAAAAATATATAAAATTTTTGAGTCTGAAAAAAGGTCGAAAAAAAAGGCGATTTTTGAATAAAAATTTTCAAATGTCCGTCATTTTTTTATTTTTAATGATTTTTCAATTTTTCTGGTAAACTATCACGTAAGAGCACTTCCTTTTTGTAACTCTTTTTGAATTTTATGTTACCGTTCCAGAGATTAACTGTCCGCCATGCAGCAGTGTTTTTTTGAGAAGAAAATTTGAGCGCCCTCTATTAAATGTACAATTAATAGAAAATAAAAATAAAAATTTTTTTTCATAATCTTCAAGAACTGTTTAATACTGTAAAAAAAGTTTGATAACCATATATAATAAGGAAAGTGAAAAAAAAATTGTTGAATATATGTCATTTTTTAGCATTCTAGACGGTAATAGTACCTTAAGAGATGGGCACTCAATATTACCAGTTACAAGTTAGTAAGCAAATGTTATGTCAACAAGCAGTGTAAATTTGCTCCCATAATTTATAGCATTAAACAATAAACCACACCAGCTACAAAAAATGTTTTTATAATTTTTCTATAAAGTTCAATACTTAGTTCCAAAGTTATAGCGATTTGAAAACGTCTGTGGTCGGTGGGTTAATATTATTATTATAAATTTTATTTGTATTATATTATATGTGTCTATCTACTTAAAATTCTGTCAATCAGCATCAACAATTAGTTTTAGCGACTCCATCTGAAGTTGATTTTTGGTGATTTCTCTTATGTACTACTGTGATCAAAAAGTAAGGTGAATTTGTTTGTAAAATCAAAAATCTTTATCTATTCTTTCAAATCAATTTCATCCCCTTTTAAAGTAATCTTCTCCGGATACAACACCCTTATGCCAAGTTTTTTTTCCAGTTTTCGAAATAGTTGTTGAAGTCGATTTCCGGAATTGTCTTTAAAATCTTCTTCGATTCGGCTTGTATCTCTTTAATCGAGTCAAAACGATGTCCTCGCGCCAATTTTTTGAGTTTCGGGAATAACCAGAAGTCAGAAGGATCTAAATCAGGCGAATAGGGCGGTTGTTGACGTTATGGTAGTCCGAAATCACTGTCAAAGCGACCCTTTTTATCAAAAAAAAATTGGATATTCTTGGAGCCAACCAAGATTTGACGGGTGTGAAGCACAAAACATATTTTAAAATGCTTTGGGTTGATCCAAATAGCATCAAAAACGTATATAATTCAGTCAGTCTACGATTTTTGAGCACCAAACCTTTGATTTGCTTGACGTGGCTATTCGTCTTGAACTCGTTCTCGGCCCTCTTTGAAGACTTTTTACCACTTGTAAACATGTTTTTTGGTATCAAAGGTATCCTGCAACATCCTCAACATTTCTGCGGTAGAATATTAATTCCGCAAAAAAAAATTGAATGTACATTTTTTACTCAACAAAATTAGACATAGGGTCATTCCATACAAAATCATCAAAAATTAAAAAAAATTGAAGCCGCACTATTTTTGATTTGGACGAAACTTGGTGGGTATCTTTGTTTAGATGTCAGAAGAGAAAATTCACCATCATTTAATTTTTCTGATGTCTCAGCTTCGGTGCGCGACCGCTAGAGCACTCAAAAAGTGTGATTTTTACACTCTGCTACCATGCGCTGTCAAAATTGTTCTATTAGAGATATTTAAACATTTTTGGTCGCAGTTGAAAGCTACAATATCGTAGTTTTAGGAAAAAAATATGGAAATAGAAAAATATTTTTATTCGAAGTATACTAGCATCCTGAAAATACGATTTTTTTCACATTTTTATATGATTTTCAAATGGCTGGAGTATCTTTCCTGGTAAATTAAAAAAATTTAGTTTTTGTGTACATCATGTCCATATATTAAACAAAACAACAGTCCATTATAGACTTGTTCGACAAATTTTGTATATTAAAAAAATAAGCTTGAAATTTGAAAATTTCTCAAAATTGCATATTTCGAGCTTCAAAATGAAAATGTGGGACAGGAGATAGAGAACTGAAATTCTCAGGAAATTTAGGTGTAACCTTGAACTTTAAAAACCCGTTGAGTTTGTTTTGTTTTTTGCATCCCTCTAGTAATTACAGCCATTTCAATACAGCTAATAATGCAGATTTTCCTTTTTAATTAGTTTCTTTTCTTATTTCACAATACGAGGAAACAACAATGCAGTAATAAAAAAGAACAACAAAAACAATAAAAAACAAAACAATATGTAGAGATACTCCGTATACATACATCCCAAATGAAGAAGGCGATTTAAATAAATATGCAATTTATCGTAAATGAAGAATGCGATTTCAAATATCAGAATTTTATTTTGTTACTCTAGCATTAATATCATTATTAATACAACAATGAATTATTAATATTTTATGTTATATTGCTTGACATGTTAGACATACTTATACTTACAATTTCTGAATTATTTGAAGCCTAGAATTTACGAATTTTCAATTTACTTTGAGAAATGGGTACAAAACTATGAAACATTCTTGTTCCCTTTATTGTAATAATATTACTAAATCTATCACATAAAAATTTATCCGCAGCTTCAACATCAGCATTGCATACAAAAAAAAAAATTCGATTCCAGAAATTTGTTCGGAACAAAAATTGAACATAGCTTTAGTAGTTAATATATGACGATCTTCAATTCGTTGTAAACTAGCTTTCCGCAGTATTCGTTTGATCGTTGCCTCTGCACCATCACATGGACTTTTCCCGTGAGAAGTGGCAAAAAAATACCACTCTGCTTCCAACCCAAAATCATCATTATGATGACATAGATTAACAAAATTTTTCTTATTTTTGTATTGAGCCGCTGATCGATCGATGAAATATTTAACTTTTTTAAATTCTGGATAATATCTTTTGATGTATTGAATGAACACTTTTTGAAATGAATAGAAAGCTACAGTACTATGGGTTAAGTAGTCGCTAATTACACAAAATATTTTTAACTTAATTAAACTTTCTTTTTTATGATATACTACAAAAGGATGTAAAGTGGTTTGATCTCATTTGTTTGCTAGCATTTACGGAGTATCTGCTACACATTGTTCTTTTTTTATTACTACATTATTGTTTCCTCGTATTATGAAGTAAGAAAAGAAACTAATTAAAAAGGAAAATCTGCATTACTAGTTGTATTGAAATGGCTGTAATTACTAGAGGGATGCAAAAAACAAAACAAACTCAACGGGTTTTTAAAGTTCAAGGTTACACCTAAATTTCCTGAGAATTTCAGTTCTCTATCTCCTGTCCCACATTTTCATTTTGAAGCTCGAAATATGCAATTTTGAGAAATTTTCAAATTTCAAGCTTATTTTTTTAATATACAAAATTTGTCGAACAAGTCTATAATGGACTGTTGTTTTGTTTAATATATGGACATGATGTACACAAAAACTAAATTTTTTTAATTTACCAGAAAAGATACTACAGCCATTTGAAAATCATATAAAAATGTGAAAAAAATCGTATTTTCAGGATGCTAGTATACTTCGAATAAAAATATTTTTCTATTTCCATATTTTTTTCCTAAAACTGCTATATTGTAGCTTTCAACTGCGACCACAAATGTTCAAATATCTCTAATAGAACAATTTTGACAGCGTATAGTAGTAGAGCGTAAAAATCACACTTTTTGAGTGCTCTAGCGGTCGCGCACCGAAGCTGAGACATCAGAAAAATTAAATGATGGTGAATTTTCTCTTCTGACATCTAAACAAAGATACCCACCAAGTTTCGTCGAAATCAAAAATAGTGCGGCTTTGACCATTTGATGATTTTCTGTAGAATGACCCCATAGTAAAAATCGAAAAATTCACTTTTGTATGTTTAGAAAAATACATGTAACTCTGTAGCAATTGAATATATTGACATGAAACTCTGCATAAATGTTAAAGACAGTACTACCAACCCACAAAAAAAATTTCATAATTCCATAGTACCCGAGAAGTTTAAATAAAAAAGTCACCTTAATTTTTTGTTTTTATCACAGTAGTATATTAATTACAATGTAAAGTTCCGCAATTAATTTTGCACTGACCCAATTTTGACCATAAAAGTCGTGATACCTATCAAAAGTCGTAACAGACCTTACCAAAAAAAGCAAAGTACATGCAAACTTTCTTCACCTTTCATCTTTCTTGAGACAATACAAGGGACAAAACCTGCACAACCTATAATCTCTATAGCCAACATAACTACATATATATATGTATGCTGATGCGTTACATAATTGGGACAAGGCTCCACATACCCTATACAATAACCTGTTGCTACAGATATGCCAGAAAAATTTAAGAAAAATGAGAATAAAATACAGAAATTACAGTGGAATATGTATGCTCCAGATTGCGACTTCTTCCTCGCCGCCACAATAGCCGGTGTCGACTTCTTCTTCAGGGTCTTGTCGAGCAAACCACTTTATCGCTTAATCGAGCTCGAGACCTTGCAATGAATTTTCTTGAGAGCGGTTTCTTTAAAAAAAGTCATTTTTTGTGTTATTTATTATCTTTGTACAGTGACAAAAATACGAATATATACCATAGGTATATATTTCTCGGTAAGTTGAGTTTAACTTACGTTTTAAAATTGTCTTTTTTAATTCCCTTCTGCTTTGCTTGCGGCTAATGACAACAGCAAATTTTTGTATGCTATATAGCAAAAATGCCACGCAATAACAACACATGCTATACCCATCTCTGAGGTATATTACAGCAAAATGTGACATTCTCTGGAACTCACGGAAATTAATGACCTGCAATCACTTGCACGCAATGTTCCCTTGATTTGTAAAGTGAAAAAGACGGAAAAGCCCAGGTTATATGGGTATATTGCAGGTAGCTGTCTTACAAGTCAACCCGCACTTGAGTCAGATTGACATAGATCGTCCATCCATGCTGTCTAAGTTTAAAGTCTAGGAACTATCGAAGCGAAAAGTATGTGCACTGATTATGGGTCTATGATGCATTCAAACATGAAATAGCCAACAAAGGGCCTTGGATACCGCAAACGATATTTATACCATATACCTCTGAGGTTTACTGATTTTCTACTACTGTTGCCGGTAATCAAAATTAGACGTTTAGATACTCGTTTAATAGCTCCAAACAGCAATTTCACGCTTCGATCTCTTGGTATCTCTTAACAGAGATTGACAAAATTTCAATGTTTGGTTCACTTGTCTGTTATAAATGACCTCTAATTACGCGGGTCAATAAGGTGTCTGCTTCAATCGAAGTGAACATCTTTAACGTCTTCAGGTATACTGTCTAGTTATGTCTATTGGAAATATCTTCTGAAGGTGTAATTACCATAGTTTGATATTAATTACGGTTCGACAAAGTAGACAGACCTACGCAACTAGACACCTAGGGTCCAGTAAGTGCGTTGCAATTAGCGGAACACAACGCCACCGTGCCGCGCTAACGAGATGTGCCCGTAGTTGTTGTTGCAATGATCTTTCTCCAGGTGATCTTAATAGCCTAGAATATCAGAGGTTATCAGAGTTGCAATGTATATTTCTTCTTCTCTCGGTCTCTGCGGTTTAGACTGATTTACGAGGTAAACTTAAGACACTTGATGATGATTACTACGCTAAGACATGTCCCAAATGACCCCCTATGATTAGCCGGAAGTTTGTTTAGATGCTGTCTACAATTCCGCACGGTTGCGCGATGGAATGCCGCCAACATTGCCACTTGGTCGACTGCGCAAATGACTTTGTTATTTTGATTGATATGTATCTCTTTCGGGAGCAAATGAGTATCTACTCCATTTAAAATTGACTATTTTACAAAAAACTTTTAATAAGATGATGATTGAACATGGGGCTTAGGAAAATTGAACAAAATTAATTGAAAAATACTAGAAAAAGAAATATAATTGGTCTGTTATTGCTTGTTATCGATTATAATGTCTACTCTACGGTGGGCTTAATCCAATTAAGAGGCAAAATCTCTATGAACATTCAATTTATATAATTTACCATTAAAATGAACTGAGTCGGATGTCATCTAAGTAAAAATTACTTACGGCCCAAAATCACCTAAATTTTTTCAATTTGTTAACCACTATGTTTTTTAACAAAAATTATTTAATCTTTCTGAAACTTAATACCTTACAGTATTTTTTCCTGCACTTCCCGACTCTGATCGCAGATTAACGCTATCTAGTGCCATTTTTAAAAAATGGCGGCTGTAAGCAGAAAAAGTAGCGAATTTTTTCAATTTTGAGTCAAAAAATCGTTAATTAAAACAAGAAGCCATCCAACGTAGGGTGCTAATTCTCTGAATCTGGTGGTATAATTAGTTTCTCTAAAAGATAGAAGCGATAGTGATGGGAAATCGAATATGGCGAATTCAATATGGCGATTTTCACGCACGATTTTTTGAATTTTGCAAATTTTTGTTTTATTTATATACCTACTGTATTTTTTCTTTCAAAATTAACTTTTTTTATCATTTATGAGGTTGCTTATTATAAGTATGATGTCAGATTCCGAAATTTCAAAATGGCGGATCCAATTGATCGAATTGGGACTGAAAACTGTATATAAAGTCATAGTAGTCAATAGTTTCAAGTATAGAAAGTCATGAGATCGTCGATCTTCACGTTGGTGAATCAAATCTAATCCCAGATTCGTAATTAGCGAACTCAAAAACTTATATGTACAGTTATAAGTCCGGATTATATTAAATTAAGATATTTTATCCGCCATCTTTGATCCACCATTTTGAATTTTTTTAATTGAATCCCAGATTCATAATTAGCGACCTCAAAAACAAAAATTTTGTCCGCCATCTTTGATCTATAATTTTGAATTTTTAAAATCTGATTTCAGTTTCGTAATCAGCAACCAAAAAAACTTTTATATACATATAAATACGAAAAGTTAGTTATGTATATCAAATTAAACGTATTTATAAATGTCAAAACAACTTAAGTGGACATGAGATGCGTTTTAGTGCCAACATTCCAAAATGTCATATAACATAACACTTAAATTAAGATAATTCAAATTCATGACATTAACTTTTATGATTTAAATTCTAGAAAAAATAAAAATAATGTATAACGCAATTTTTAAAAATATAAAGCTAAAAATAATGACTATTATATTTATTTTGCTAAATCCAATCGATTTATTTATATTATATAATATCTTTGAATTGATTTCCTTAAAAATAACTTTTTTCGACTTCAGATGTTTTGATCACGATTCGTGGATTCCAAAACTACCACCAGCATCCAGACAGTATTTTTATTAATGGATAGTAAAAATACGTTTTATTATTTAATAGTTCTGAATAATAAAATGGTTAAACCTGACCGGTTTAAATGCATAATCTAGCTAAATGAGCCTAAATGACTCTATCAAATTCGATTGCTTTTACAAATTTTGTTTTTATCACAAAATTTTTAATTAATATTGATAAACATTTTAAATACATAAGAACAACAAAATACGTGTTTAGTTAATTTTGTAATGCTCGTTAGGTTTAATTGAGACCACCTGTGAATTCATGTGCGGTATTTTAATTATAATTAGATACTTACAAGAGATAAATTAAAACAAAACTGCTTCAATTTAAGTTAAAAATAACACAAAAACCGAATGGTTACAAAAATTGGGTATTAAAAAATGGCTTCAAATTAATTTTGCCCTTAATAAATGTATCAAAGATTAAATCGACCCGATAATTAGTTTTTTCGATGTATGGAACCAGGTTTTACTAAAATTTGGAAAATTGTATTTTAAGAAAAATACATTCATTATGTATAATTAACAGCAAACTAATTTTTCATTGGCTTCGGGATTGTCCGAAATTTTTATTTTTATATTTTTTGCTTTTAATTTACTCAATAAGAATTAATATCAGTAGTTTTATTATATATTAAATTTAATGGAAGTCTATTATTTTATTTAAGTATGAAATTAAGAGAATATATCACTAACTAACTAAGTTATAAGCAATAGAACTATCATCAAGACTATAAGCGAATTTTTTTTATGGATTAAATGGATCTTGACTTACTTAATAAAAACGCTTATGTTAAGATTCTAAACTAATTCGAAATTTAGTTTGAAATTCTTAAGATATGAAATAGTAAGATTCCGAATTGAGATAAAAATATGCAAGTCTTCTTGAATGCTATATTAATGCATATATATGTATCTCTTTTATTATTTAATCAGCTAATCAGAGAAAAATCGATTAAAATTAATAGGCTTTTAATAGTTTTTCCAATTAATTTTCATCAATAGAATAAAAGAAATCTCCAATATTATCCCCATATAATAAAAACCCCGCCCGACTGGGTGTCTCTGCGTGGTACACTGACGGCTCAAGATGCGACGGATTCTCCGGAGCGGGTGTCTACGGACCCAATTGTCAGATCTCTTTGGCCTTAGGGAGAACTCCCACAATTTTTCAGGCTGAGATAATTGCTATAGATACCTGCGCCCGAACCATCATAGGAAAGGGAATGAAAGGTACTAAAATATGGATTTTGACGGACAGCCAAGCAGCGATTAGAGCGCTCTCTAGTTACACCATAGAGTCGGATCTGGTTTGGTGTTGCCTGTCAACATTAAAAATACTTGCAAAGTCCAATAGGCTTACCATAGCCTGGGTACCGGGCCATGAAGGAATAATTGGTAACGAGAAGGCGGAACTTGCCAGAAATGGAACTAAATCCGGTTTCATCGGACCAGAGCCTTACTGTGGCCTTGCCAGGAGCTATTACAGATCCTACCTCAGGCTATGGGAAAAAGACAGTAAAGCCATACATTGGAGTAATCAAAGCGGATTAAGACAAGCAAAAAGATTTATCGGCCCCTCAGAACAGAGGACGAGGAAAATCTTACTGCTCAATAAGCCGGATCTAAAAATCATCACCGACCTACTAACAGGACACTGTGCCCTAAAATACCATCTTAAGAAGATAGGCGTAGAAGATGATGACACTTGCCGATTCTGTTTGGAAGAGGAGGAAACAGCAGAGCATGTAATCTGCCACTGTCCGGCCTTATGTGTCGAATGCGACGCCCAGATGTGTCGAATGCGACGCCCCAGATTACCATAGCCTACTTTAAGGACCTCGAATTGGATGGGGTTTAATCGAGAGGGGTTTAGCACAATAGATCTTTCAGGTCGCGTTTGCTATCGAGAGGTACCTTGAGTAACTTAACGACCCGCTACAAAATAATAATAAAATAATAATAATCCCCATATTAAAAATGCCGGATTAGAATATTGATTCAAAATTATATTGGTTGCTACTTAAGTTTTGAGAAAGACAAGTAAAAAAAAATATTTATAATCGAAAATGGCTATATTGTTTTTTCAAAATATTCTCCTTGAAGTTCAATACAATTTTGCATGCGTTTGAACCAATTTTCGAAGCACTTTTTCCAGTCCGATTGAGGTACCTTCAAAACATGTGATTTGAACGTATCAATCGCTTCTTCAGGCGTCTAAAAACGTTGACTTCGCAATTGATTTTTGATATGCGGGAATAAGAAGTAATCATTGGGTGCCAAATCAGAACTATACGGCGGATGACCCATCAATTCGATGTTTTGAATGCTCAAATTTGTTTGAGCTGATGTGTGACAGAGCTTGCATTGTCGTGGTGGAGAATGATTCGTGTCTTCTGCAATTGGTTTCCCTTATTTTTCCGAACACTTCTGGCAAACCAAAGGTGGTGAACCATTCAGAATTTACCGTTCTACGTTGTTTTAATGAAACGGTGGCGACATGTCCAGTTATTCCGAAAAAACAGGCGACCATTTGCTTCGAAGTGCTTCGTGCGCGAACAACTTTTGGTAAATTTGGCTCGTCTTGAAGGACCCATACAGTCGATTGTTGTTTATGACGATCTTGCAATATAAGTTCACGCAAAGCATCGATTTTTTCTGACACAAAAGCCGATTTGGGACGACCTTCACGAAATTCGTCCTATAACGAAGTGCAACCACGATTGAATTCAGAAAACCAGCGAAACACGGTGGCACGAGATGGTGCTTCATCACCAAAAGTCGTAGCGAGTTGATCGGCACACTGTTGTTGGTTTAATCCACGTCTAAAGTCATAGAAAATCATCGGACGAAAATGTTCACGATTTAGTTCCATTTTTTTTAACAACATTAATTTTTCAAGTATCTGTAAACAACACAAATATCACTCGTATGACAAAACGTTCTGAGTACGTTTACCATTAAAAATGTTAAACTTTACGATGACAATGTCAGATTTGATATATTCACACTAGTGATGCCATATCTCAAAACTTAAGTAGCAACCTACGTAGTGTTAATGTTTTAAACACTAGTCCTTGATATTTTTATTTCTAGCATACATCGAGTAAAAAGTCGAAATAAAACCTAAATTAAATTAAACTAATGCGATATTTGTACACTTTAAGAAACTACTGAATAGGTTTCAATTTTTCTTATGAAAGTTACACTGTCTTACTTAAATATAGGGTACACGATGAAATTTCTACTTTGTACTATTGGTAATGTGTGCAATCTTATTAGTATATATTTTTTTTTTTTCTTATTTAATTACGAATTCTTTTTACGATATTTTAAATAAAAATAATCATGTAAAAAACCATTGATTTACCAAGGGTGATTTTTCTGAGTGGAGTTTCAAAGAAAAATTCCTACATTCACAGAAGTGAGAATTTTGTAAGTTTAATTGTATGATTCGAATAGAAAAGTGGGGAGATTCTCTTCCAAAATCGTATATAAGGGGTTTTTGTTGATGCTCTTTCGGAATCTGGCATTTGTTTTTACATAAAAGATACAAAAAATCTATTATTATTTGGGTATTAAAAAAAAAAAAAGCCGATTATTTAGGTCTTTTTTTTCAGAGTCGATTAAGTTGACATTTGCTATTGAATGATCACTTAAAACCAGAAATCACGGTCCGAACATTTAAACTTTCTTAAAACATTTTGAATTTTTTTTTAGCTTTGGTTTTTGCAAAATGGCCTTTTTGTACAGCAATATAATAAAAAATTTCGCGATTTTTTTACATGAAAAGCATCAGTTTTTCAGAAATTTCGTATAGAATAGTAAATGCTTGAAATAAGCCAAAAAACGTGTGAATTTTTTCGATTATTTTTGGTTTTTTGGATTTGGCCAATTTTTGAAAAATCCAAAAATGTCCCAAAAAATTCTGAAAAAATTCAAACGTTTTATTTGATTAATTAAAAGCACTTTTTGTCCCACAAAATTAATTCGTAAAATTGGTCCTTTTTGAGTCGAAATATCACCAAACTTCATCATAAAAATCTTGATGATATTTTTATTCAAAAAGGATCAATTTTACGAATAAATTTTATAATATAAAAAGTGTTTATAATTAGTCAAAGAATACGTGTGAATTTTTTTCAGAATTTTTCGGGACATTTTTGAATTTCTCAAAAATTGGCCAAATCTAAAAAAGCCCAAAAATAATCAAAAAGCCAGAAACTTTAAGATAATCGATTTTGTAAAGAAAAAAGACCAAACAAAATCAGCATTTTTCTTAAAAAACCCAAAAAATAATAGGGTTTTTAAAGTTTTTATGCAGAATAAATGCTAGATTTTCAAAGAGCATCCCAAAAAGCCCCCTTTATACAATTTTGGAGGAAAATCGCCTCAATTTTCTATTCGAATCGTACAATTGCGTTTTATGCATTAATGGGTTAATATATCTTGATAAAATAAATAAAATAATTACATCAGCCATTATGTTGAAGCTAATTTTAATAAAAAACCGATAAAATTATAAAATCTTGTACATTTCACCACGTGCGGTATCAAGAACTCCATAATTTCATAATTTTCTTTGGATAATTGAAGAAAAATGTGCAACAACTACCTACCCCTTACCGAGGATCAATTATCACCACAGTCAGTGTCAGCGCTAGATTCATGTTTCATTCATAAAAAATAGCTTGTTGAAACGCGTGTCCGCACAACCTGATGGCACGTATTTTTGCGATCTATCATTAGAGTGAATGAATTTTCACAGGAAAAATATTCTTAAACGATCCAGAAAAAAAAAAAATATTTGCAATATCACTGCGCGTATTAACTGGATTAATTTATTCATAATAATTACCTGAAACTACACGATAATAATTAAAAGTGGAGTTCAGGTCATAGCGATCTGATTGGATAACATGCAACAATTATAGAAGATAGTTCTCACAATTGATCTATCTAAGATATATGTTGAGAGTGGGCGAAGTAAACAAATAATAATAAAAATAAAGAAATCACCGCGTCTCTTACATGCTAATTTAGTGGGCGTGCCACTGAATTTTACGGTCAGTGCTGAATTAGTTCTCTTAGGAATTTGTCACCTCGCCAAGCAAAATATCGTTGTTCTTTTTGTTGACTGAAAGAAAATGTTAATTGTTGACTTTTTGCGATCTAAGGGCGAAGAAACTGGGGCAATTACAAATGCTATTGTATACTATATATATATACTGGACTGGGCATGAAACAAAGATAACCACGAAAACCCAAATAAATCCAAAAAGGCATGTATAAAACTTTCGAAAAACTCAGTTTTTTTTGTTGAGAATCATGGCAGCAGGGCACAGGAAAAACCAGTTTCAGGTGAGAGCTGTCCGGTGTGTCGATCTTTTTTTCAGGGTTTAGCCAAAAGATCGCCTCAAAATCAGGCATTGACCACGTGAATTGACGACGACTTCTTCCAGATGTGTCCATTGGTATTGGCGAACCTTTTTCGTCTGGATTTCAAATGATCAACCAGCCACTATGGCTGTGAGGTCTATGAACGGCGAATCTTTTCCATCATCATATTGTAGTATATATAAAAAAAAAAAAAAAAAAATTATCCAAGAAAAGAAACAAACGCCTATGCAATGAAGATCGCACAATTTATAATCGATCGTAACACATTATTCGTATATCCAAAAGATATGTAGATACATTATACAGATACGAAGCCGGCGTGAATATTGCTAAGCTCAACCTAAAGAATGCCATTCCTCTTTCAACTCGCGAGAAAATGGTGCGTGGGGCGCTGTCGTGAGTTGTAAAAAAATGAAAACAGACCGCCGTGTCAGATTGCCGCTGCTGCCGTCTTGACACGATCGGACCCGCTCATTTGATGTAAACAAACTCGAACAATATGCCAATCTGCACCGTAGACAGACGTAGAAAACTTGACCAGTTAAAAAGCAGCGATGGCGATCTCTGGGCGGTCGACTTACTAATTGCACTATGACCGATCTACACGCGTCATCTTAAGCAGATTACTTACCTCTTTGAAAATGGCGATCGTTAAAGAACTTTACCCGCTGTGTTATTAAGAAGATTCGATATGGCGATCACCAATTTTCTTCAAATTTGCAACAATTACAGGGGAAAGTAGGTGTAATAAAATGTTCAACGGAAAAACTGCACCTTTCGAATAACTGCGAAATATTCGCTATGAAAGTACATAAATAAATTTATAATGCTGTGCATAAGCTTACCGTGATACAGCATTAAGCAGAGAACGTAAATTTTTTTTAAATTTTCATTTATTACATTTTTTTACACAAGTTGTTGGGTAAAATTGATTATATAAACATACAACTCATAAACAAACAACTTGGACCATAAAAACAAATTAATAAAGTAAAATTCCCTCAGACAGAGAATCACTTTACATATTAATTTCAATTAGACCTAAATACCAATGTTAAAAAACAGTCTAACAATTAAGGTATATATCCGATTCTATCACTTAGTCACTTTTAATGTTGTTACTGTAACACAAATAAAACATTCAACATTTACAAGTATATGAATTTTTAAATTTACAAACAACAATGTGAATATTTTAATAGTGGAAAAACTCACATGAAATAAAAAGTACAAATCTCATATTTTATAGCTACTTTAGGATTCAATATTTAATAGGTACATATGAGTCACATTTCAAGCTCTTATGATATTCCGGTTTTTTAACCAATTTTTATCTCACGCAAAATTTCACAGAATAGTGTTATTTTTAACTAGAAATGGTTTAAAGTGGTCAATTTTACATAACCGCTTAACAATTCCAGCATTGAATTTTTTTTTTTATGTTCGAACATCAATAAAAATATTCGATTTATAATTCAACGGTTGTAAATTAAATGGATGTAAATATAAGCAATTTATATGATAAAAAAGTTAGTAAACAATCAAACAAAATAAGAGAAAATAATAATTAAACAACATAGTAACTTTCCGGTCATTACAATTATCATAATAAATATTTGTCATGCTCGTATCAGATAGATTATGAAATAAAATATTGCTTCAATATTTTGTCTTATTATATCACTTTATAATAAATGTTGTTAATTTAATATATATTAAAATAATGGTAATTGATTTAGATGCACCTAAACTTTAAACATGCTTTGTACATTTACAGAGTGATGTTATGAACCAATTGTGTTGCGAGTTTAAAATTTTACACTTTATTTAAAATATATAAAGGTATGAGGGGCGCGTTCAATGTATTTTCGGTATAGGCATGAAAGAATAAACAGAAAATTCTGAATACAATTGATTTTTCAATGTACCCCCTAAAAAATATTTTTCTTCCCTGTCTGAAAAATTTTCATCAATTGCCGCGTTCAACTCTTCATCGTCGGAAAAATGCTTACCTCGAAGATCTTTCTTAAGATTTGGGAACAGAAAGTAATCACTAGGGGCCAGATCCGGGCTGTAGGGTGGATGACTGATTTCTTCAAATTCCCACTCCCGCACAGCAGCCTTGGCAACGAGCCCTGTGTGAACCGGCGCGTTGTAGTGAAGAAGCAAGACACCTGCGGTCAAATTTTCACGTATTTTTGCTTTTTAATTGTCTTCTTTATAATACGTAGGTTGTTTGCGTAAGATGCGGCAGTAATACTTTGACCCTTTTTTGTGTACTCAATTAGTAAGATTCCCTTAGAATCCCAAAACACTGTGGCCATGAGTTTTTCGGCAGATGGGGTGACTTAAAACTTCTTCGGTGGGTTTGTTCCTTTTTTATACCACTGCATGGACTGTTGCTTACTCTCAGGATCATAGTGATGAACCCACGTTTCATCACCGGTGACTATTCGGTCGAAAATACTATGCGGATTTTCACCACAGAGCTCCAAAAACTCCTTTTCATCACAGCGCAATATTCGATTTTTTTCAACATTGTCGCATCAGTCATCGTAGTTGCCTTTTCGTAATGATATCTTGAATATTAATGGTGATTAAATAAAATTTTATATTTATACCCTCAAAGAGTGTCTTTAACTAATGTGATAATTTAATTACCCTCATTATTAGTTTATCACCCCGATACCGAGAATACATTGAACGCCCCTCGTATATTATGATGATTTTAAAATTGAGTATAATCGAAATTCAAAATGTTTAGCCCACTTTAGCCCCCAAAAAACCATAATGCTGGTATCCTAAACTAGAAGTGAAAGAAGTTGTAAAGAATCATTATCATCATAAGCATTATTTATTTAATTATCTTAACATAAACTAATTTAGACTTATATATTTTTGTTTTAAATGTTTAGAACCTTTAGTTAATTTTTTACATCTTAAAAATATTAAATGAGCCAACAAATTAGGAGCTATAAAAAATCTCATCTCAATTTAACTACTTATCTAACTAATTTTTTATTAACTATATAAACTGGGTAAAGTTGCCGAAGGGTTGGATCATATTTGAATTTTTCGAAAAACTTTTTAGTAAGTCTAGTTAGCCTGTCTTCGATGATCTTAATATATGCTATAAAATGCAACCGATATATATACTATAAATATTAAAAGCTTGTTTTCCAGACTTAGGGGTGACTTTATGTGTATAATCCGGTACAAGATTCTGATTTATTGTGTTAATTTTGTTAATGGTTTTTAAAACATTATGGTCAAATGTAAGTTTATAGTAAAAAAAACACAACTTGGAATTTTTTGAAATTAATTTTTATTTTCCATTTATGGAAATATTTGGCTATCGTGTGAAGCTCCAAATGCATGTTTTTAATTATCTCTGTTCTGTTTACTACAGTAGAATACTTTTAAATTATTCTTTATGATGTTGTATTCTAATTTGTCTGGGCCTACTATATGTCTAAATTATCTCAACCCCGATATAATGCTAAGATCTGTCGATTAAAATTCTTTTTATTAGTTGTCACCCATTAAAATGATGTCAGTCTCTAATAAAACCTAATATAAAAAAAAACCTTTTCATTGTACTACACCGCAATCTTTTCACATCCTTATTAAATGCGTAGCCCGCTTAATTATACTTCACAACAGCAAGGTTGCAAAAACTAGTGAAATTTGCTCAAAAAATCAATCTGCGCATAGGTGTCATTGCTTATTAATTTACTCTAAAGTAAATATTTTCCCAAAAATTGTCAATGAAAGAATTTTGCATTTACCAGAAATTGCCGACAAGTCGTAAGATCATAGTTTTAATATTTCTATACCATTGAAACGTATGCAAATATTTGCTGCGACTTAAAATTCAGTTTTGAAAACACTTCATTAAGCCGGAGCAGATTACTTGCCCTCGTATATGTATGTATAAGCCGCTGACCTGTTGACATACGACATCAATTACTGTCTGCACGACCGTCTCTAAAGACAAGACAACAAAGTCCATGATTTATGCCGACCAGACAGACAGAGTTTTAAACATTTGCACTGTCCAACAATGACGCGCTGCTCATCACCTGTTGCCATGATCGATCACCTCAAGTATGTAAACAAGTCTTGATTATAGTCAAACAAATGGCTGTGACGGATTTATCTCGAACTGTATGGCTTTGGGGCTTTTTTAGGACTTTGATGAAATCTAGCACTTGTAACTAAGTAAGTGGCTTGGCTCTACCATGAACCCCTTGGCGATGTGTGGTGCAACTGAGAGCCTACTGAACCGACTTAACCTCGATTAAAATCGTTTTTTGCCAACTAGAGTGGCTAAAGGCTGACCAATGATCCATAAAAATCTCCAGGAAAAGAGGAAAAGTAAAAAGATGTTGTATATTAGGCCGCTGCACTTCGTACCCATAAAGAACTGGACACGGTCAATGGTTAATTATCTACGCGTGTGTATTTCACAAAAAAATTACCTTAAACACATGCTGAAATATTGCAATGAGTCGATGTAATCTTGAAATGCACAGGTGATTCTATGCCCACTTGGAATTAGGGCTGCCGTTACCCCTTTAGGGGATACAGGATCCCATTGATACACAAAAAATAATCCTTTTTAAATACACTTTTCAAATTCATAGTATTATAATAATTTTTGAAACAGCCCAGTTATATTAAATATAAAAATATTAAAAAATTAGCTGTGTAGCTGCATGTGCTGGTACGCCTCCCCGAAATTAATCGGTTTTATACGAGAATTTATAATTAAAGTATCTCATTCACCATTAAATTAAAGAAAAATTCATGAGACAAAACATGAACATGAATAAGAATTTTTTCCATCCCTTTTTAGAGTGTTTTTTAACTGAATTTCACTCAAATGTCACTCATTTTAAAAATGGTAAGAAAGTGTATTCAAATATTATTGATTATAATAAATTTATGTATGAAAAAAAACCTCCGTATGTCTTCTTTTGAAAGCAATTTGAGACATCTTGAGACCTGCGTGCATTTAAAAGTAATTGCCGATTAGTTTCAGCAACTTTCCGTGGGACACCCTGTTTTTATTTATCTAGACCTATCTATGTATCTATCTACCTGTCTATGTATGTACCTATCTATCTATCTTCTATCTATCTATCTGACGATTCCCCGAAAATAATAGGTTTTAAGTGAATTTCAATAACAATTCAAAAAAGGGAAAAACTTTTGCAAACATTTGATAACATTAAAGCCTATGACACACCCCTTTATATAGAGACTACGTAATATAAATTTCAAGGAGATCGGTTCAACGGTTTCGGAATCTATAAAAGATGAACAAACAAACATTCATTTTTATAACGACACAGTTCAATACCAACGTAATGTCATACCAAGTAATTAAATAAAAAAATGAACATAAATCGAGATCTATGAATATTCAATTTCACAATGCAATCGGAAACAATGAAAATGTTAAATGACAGCAGCTGTCAAAAAGCACACTGTCTGGCATGATCAATGTTTAGTATTGCGTGTGTTGCTATCATATTCAACAGATGGATAGGAAGAGACCGAACTGAATTATTTGAATTTAGGGTTGCAAAACATACTCTTACTTTTTCAAAATATAGTAGTTTGATTTGTATACCAATTTCTTTCATTCAGTACCAATTTTATTATATTATTTATTACATTTACTGTCTTAACTCTAAAATATCTTTTTAAACTATAATCTATTTTAACAAAAAGTTTCCATGTTGTTGGTTTCATGTGTGCTTTTAGTTCGAAAGAAAATGAGCTAACATTTCCTATAGTAAAGTTATGAGGTGAATGTTCAATTGTTAAATACTCGTATTCTATTATGTTACATTACTTTGTTAGTATTGTATTATTACTTTCTTTCTAATAGGCATACCTCAGTGTTGTAGTAAATGAAGTTCTTGATGAACTAGCTAGTGAAGGTTGACAATCTCAATACCAGCGTCCTGAAACCTTTTGCAGCATTGGTTGGTATTCCACTATGGCTGTGATGGAAGAATCGACTAGAAGCCAACATTCTATATTACTGAGAAAAGTTTCTTTGGATCTGAGGAGCTAAAGAGCTTATCAGACCTTTGAGAAAAACGAATCTCAGATTGTTGGTAGGCTTTTTATCTAGCGATCATGGTTTAAGACACCACCTTCATAAATACGTCTGTCTAATAATACTAAATATCGTCTGTATCTTGAAAACGATGAAATTACATCGCACATATTTTAGCGTTTCTTACAGTAGAAGTTCGTCTATTACTTTAAAGGGGTTTTGGCACTAAATACCTTTCGGTTGCAGTGCTCACCATAAAGGTAATCCCTACAAAATAATAATAATAATATATCTTCCTAATAAGAGTAATGTAATCTCATTTTATAATGTAACTTGTACTCTTTTATAGCATATCTTTTAATTATCTCTTTTATATTTTTCGTCTTAATTAAAACAGTGAAAGGATTCTAGATACATCTGTATCTTATTATGAAATGTTAGCTAAAACATATTTTAGTGAATTTTGTAGTACACAATCTCTATCGAACTGACAAAAACTAACAAAAAATCTAGCAGTAGACAACATTTTGTTAGAATTTAAATAAATATTCACTAAACTTAATCTATCAAAATTCACTAGAATAAATCGGCTGAACCATTTGAACTGGAATTGAGATAATTAAAATAAATTAAATTTAAAATTTTAGTACATTCAATAGATAAAAATTGACTCGAATCTAGTGAAAACAAAATTTACAATGATATCTCTTTTATATACTTTTAATGAGTGGTTTTTTTAAGCACGTCCGGATTTTGAATTTAAATAAAACACATAAAAATGGGGCATGTGACCATAAATTTCATTTTATTCGAAAGATAAATTTGTAACATTTAATATTTAAATTGAATTTCAAACATATGAACATCACGGCTGTCAATTACATTCAGTGCAATTGTTAACCAATTTTTCAAGCATTTGTCTTTTTAATAAATCCATTGTTTTGGTCACTGCAAGACAGTTATAACAAATGACAGCTCATTTGACAGTTATTCATATTGGAAATCCGGCCCTTTTGAAAAAACAAACTTCGGATAATAGAATTTAAACTCGTCTTAATTCTTTATGATTTTTCGATCCGATCTATTTGAAATTTTAAGAAAATATTTCGTGGCGCCACAAAATTTTTAAAAATATCATAAAATTTCTATTTAGAACCCTAAACCTACAAATTAAAATTTATGAAATCTATCTTTTCTAATTGGAGGGTCATCGAAGCTTTTTTTTCGTTTGTGGTAAGATTTTCCTAAAGAGATCATAGAGATAGCTAGCCGAAACGGGCAATTTTTATATAATAAAATATATCTGCGATCTAATTTTGTGCAGTCTTACAGAATTCTGATTTCTTGTGAACATGCGAATGGTGAATCATGCAATTGGTAACTAAATGCACCGCGCGAACAGCAACAACTAATTTTGTACTAGCCATTAAGTCTAGAAATGTCTAAAATGATCTAATGTGCAATGGCGCGTTTCAGGAGATACAAACGTGTACCTGTTTCTGTTACTGCACCTGCTAAATGTTTATAGTCCTGTCGTGCACAATGTCCAATCCACTGTATAGTGTGGCTGCTGTGATAAATAGATAGAAAGATTACACGTTCACCGGCATCGGCCTTGCAGTTCGTGACTGTGCAATCGGCGCGGCGATGGATAGAGGCCGTTTAAAGAACAGCCAGCCGGACAGGTAAGGCCCAACCGGAATAAAATAATTGAAGAAGTGCGACCACAGCATAAGGAGCACTATCGCCACGCCATGAGCAAATCTACAATATACTAGACACTTATGCCACTTCAATTAAATCAAATTAGTAGCCTGTAGCACCACATCTCCTTGTATGGTTCTTTCTATGGCTAACCGTGGATTAATATAATTAAGCAAAGTGAAGGTCGGTTTTGTTTCACCAAATCCACCGCTTATCATCGGATATCATCTCCAAATGGATTATGTTTTGTTAAAAAACACAAAACACAAAATTGCCGTTACACATATTTTCCAATCAATCTTCTGCGATTGCTAAAGGCCAGAGAGAAAAACAATTTAATATAGCTGTGAAGGCCTAAGAAGAATAAACAAAAGGGACATTTGACAAAATTTGAATATACTGAAGTTTTCTTTTAATATCTTTCTTCATAATGTATGTATGTGCAGCTGGTCTCGCAACAGAGCGACGAACTGACGACGGTAAAAAGTTCGAAAAGTACAACTCTCTTTTAAATTAGGCAAGTTGTTGCCATCCAAACCGGAAAAGAAGCATTTAAGAAACTGATATAAGTGTTTATCAAACAAGGAGAATGCCTTTCCGATTGGATTCTTTTTTTGGTCGAAATTGCCTGCAAGGCATTCCACTTAAGTAGGGAAAGAAATGCCTTTCCTTTCTCATTTTATATAAATAAAATAAGCAATTGTATTTGAATTTCAGGTGAGAAATAAAATTCTCTACAAAGCAATTGTTTTAAACATTTCAATCCATTGTTATTATCTATATAAATGGCCCAATTTACACTGCCTTTTCAGCAATAACGATAATAATAAATTAATGGGCGCTTTCGGTAAAGAAAATGTACGTGCTTACTAAAAGAGGCTGATTTTGTACGAGGCGCTTAGCACTAGGCCGTCCAGGGTTGAACATTTAAATCTCTTTCATCAGAATTTTATTGCTTGGGACGATCACTTAATTTTTTTAGAGGATAAGGTTGATCTTCTCCTTACCTTTTTAGAATTTTTATTGAAAATTTATTGCTGTTTATTTATTTATTTATTTATTCAATTTCATCAATGACTGATAACTTACAAGAAAAAAAGAAAAGTAAATTGAACAGAAAAGAGAAAATCGTGTAGTAATGGAATTACAAAAGTCTGTTCTTAACACTAATTTTCGATAAGTTAAAATCGAAGCTATCAAACTTACTATTGAAACAACGAGACATCGATGTGATAGGCTCATTGTATCCATAATTAGTGCGGTGTTGGGGGATGTTTAAAAAATGTCTAGTTCTCAAAGAGCGAGAGGGTACCGATACATTAAAAGAGGACAGCAACCTCGAGGAGTCGATGTTGCCTTGTAGGCACTCCATAACGAACACAGTTTTGGAGATGTTGTGCCGGGATTCTAAAGAGTCGAGATTAATGAACCTGAAGCGATGTATATAAGGAGGTAAATGAAAAGGGTCATCCCAAGGAAGCCCACGAAGAGCAAACCGAATAAATCGTCGTTGTACTGCCTCTATACGATTAATATGAGTTATGTAGTAAGGTGAGCAAGCACAACAAGCGTATTCTAAAATGGGTCTCACAAAGGTGCAATACAAAATTCGTGTTATATAGGGATCGTCGAATTCTTTGGACCACCTCTTAATAAAGCCTAAGGTGCCGTTAGCTTTATTAGATATTGCATCAACATGATCGTCAAATGTAAAGTGACTATTTAACCACACACCCAAGTCTTTGGTCTTATTCAGTCGCGTCAATATAGAGTTATTTATGTTATAGTCGAAATTAATGGATACTCTTTTTCGTGAGAATGACAGCGACGTACACTTGTTTACGTTAAGAGGAAGATGGTTTATAGAGCACCATGTATAAAAGGTGTCTAGGTCAGTATTTAAAAGTTCGCAGTCATTCACAGAAGATACAACACGGAAAATCTTGGCGTCGTCAGCATAGCATAGAATTTTAGAGTGTTTTAAGCACACACACAAGTCATTTACAAAAATGATGAACAATAGTGGTCCAAGGTGACTTCCCTGAGGAACTCCAGAAGTGTTAAATATTTCATTGGACAGGGATCTCCGGAACGACTCCCGCTGAGTGCGTCCTGACAAATATGAGCAAACCCAATTAACAAACAACTGTGGAAACCCAAGGGCTGTAAGTTTATGGATTAAAATGTCGTGGTTGATTCTGTCAAATGCCTTGCTAAAATCTGTAAAAATGCAGTCAACCTGTTCACCAGCTTCCAGTGCAGAAACACAGAAATGAGAAAATTCCAGAAGGTTAGTCGTAGTTGACCTACCTTTTACAAAACCGTGCTGAAAAGAGTTGAAAAACGGTTTACAATGGAAACCGAGGACATTTTATATGATAGCCTCGACAATTTTGGCAACAGAGCACAGTTTAGCAACTGGTCTGTAATTGGAAATGTCGCTTCTATTACCTTTTTTATGCAAAGGAATGATAAAGGAACTTTTCCACAATTCCGGGAAGACACCAGTGGAGATGGACAAATTAAATAAATACGTTAAAACACTAACAAGAGAACTGGAACACTTCTTTAAAAGAGACACGGGAATACCGTCGGGACCACATGAAAAATTACACAGCCACACAAAAAAAGAAAAGTGGTCTGTACTTTACATGCGATATATGGTTTTCGATGTATTTTCGTACGCTGAGCACGAATCTGGAGTCAGAATTGAGCCATCACATCACAGTTAATTCCTAACCTCAAAAAACAGGTAAAAAATAGCAAAAATCCGAATAAATGTACAAGGAAAAATACAGGAATTTCTTTTTTTCATATCCAGATGTGTATTTTTATGTAAAAGAACCCCGTGAATCCAAATCCACCGTCAGAGTTGAGGTGGCACGTCGTGTTTTTTTCCTAACCTCAAAAAACCGGTTCAAAAATATCGATTTTCAAAAGTCAACCGATTTACGCTAAATTCAGTGCGTGGGGGTTTTAGGGGTCGCTGATCACGAATCTGAAGTCAAAGTTGCAAAATTGAATATGGCGGACGAGATTTTCGAAAATCAATCGATCTACACCAAATTTGGTATGTGGGGGTTTTTGGGATCGCTGATCACGAATCTGAAGTTTAATTTGCATAATTAAAGATGACGGATCCAATATCGCTGACGAAATTATCGAAACCAACCGATCTACGCCAAATTTGGAATGTGGAGGTCTTTGGGGTCGCTGATCAAGACCTGTCGAAGTCTTACTCGATCTAGACATAGGAGCACATAAAGAAAGACAAGCAAACAAATTCTTGTAAAATGCACTGACAGCGACATCGATATCTCGTTCAAAAATTACATTATTCCAATTACAATTAGTTAATAAACTATTCAGTTTCGAGTAATCAGTCTTCTTAAAATTAAAACAATAATTATCACCGGTAGCTATAGGTGGCATCACTGGATCGAAAGAAAACGCAACGTGAAGAGCCGGATGGTGAGATGACTCGGGAAGCAAGGGAGTCAAGCAATGTCTTACCACAATTGAACTAGGATCGGAACTAAACACCAGATCCAGGAATTTGTCAAACTCATTGGCTACATTTGAACATTAAGTCAGCTCGGATGAAACGAGGTTGTCGATAAAAGAAGCACAATGAAGCGGAGCAGATACATAATTAGGTAAAAGCTCGTTGCTCGAAGGTAGGCCGATAGACAAGAACCTCCAAATATCTTTTTATAGGGGTAGCTAGGGTGGTTAGGGCTATCTGAAAGTGATTGAATTTCCTCCTAAATACACAAGAACCTACCTTCAAAGAAAATATTTTAATTTTTTAAAGGGAAATTTGTTTCCGAACAATTTTTGTTTTGCTACTTCAACATTTTACCCCTTTGGTTGTTGGCTTATAGGCAAACGTATGGAAAAGCAGGCTAGGTTCGGAACAATTTTAGGAAAACATCTGATGTGTCGCCCGTGAGTTTATTCTGAAGACAAAACGTTTATTTATTAGATATTTTATATCTATTTGATGCTTCTGACAAAACAATTTTTTCTTTGGAAAAATTTCAACAACTAGAGAATTTTGTTAGTGTCAGGAGAACATTTATCACCTAAAAAGGCCAATTTTTAATATAAAATGCGAATTTTTATAATTAAAAATCATTACCCATTTTATTTTTAGTTTTATATGTTTATATAAAATTTAAATCACTTGTACTATCTGAAGTTTGGTATTTTGTTGTAATCTTTAAAATACTCATCATTAGCGTAAATAATCAAATTTTTGGCGGACAATCTTCCGAGATAAAGTGAGAAGAAACTATTTTCGATCGTACGTTTTTGCTAATATGTGAAAAACCACAAGATTTAAAATTAAAACAAAAACAGAATGCGTAAAGAATGACCTTTTTGACCTAGTGAAAGAAGCGAAGAAGAAAAAATATTTTTTTCTATGTCTTTTGGTCTAAGTGGCTGACAAACAAGCTTTATAACCAAGCTTTATGCCAAATTTTAAGTCAATGGAATTTAATTCCTAACATAAATCGATTCGACATATAGACAAACAGATAAGAATCGCAGTCTTACCACAAGGGTGTCTTTTTTTAAATGTTGATACGGAATTCTAAAAACGTCATTTCAGCATATTTTAATACGATGATTGCACTAAAGCCAGATCATTTCTCTGTTAAGATACACCCGAAAATAAATTAGTCTCCACATCCTCTATTTAATTAACTCATTCATCAATCATAAAGGGGACTTTTTCTTAAGAAATTTTAAAAATTTCCAAAAAACCGATCAAAGTAAAACTCTAATCATAATGAATATTCATAAGATTTTAATAGCTATTGAGCTACGATACGATGAGATGAAGAGAGTTACAAATTCCAGAATCAATGGAAAAGAAGAGATCGTTTGACACCTGAGCGCATCAATCAGCAAAGGGACATGAACTTTGTTTTTGATTTTCTATGCACGAGTCATCGTCGCACCTTCGCAAAGATACCTGTTTTGATCTTCGGGACTTGGGCGCAGGCAGCATAGAAATTTTATATATAAAAATTCATATCGAGCAAAATCGCCGGCTTGGATCGCGTGTGGATCTTCAGCGAAACGAAACCCACACTTACACTGTGTGCATTTAATACGACGGCTTTGCTCTCTTCATCGCTTTTTGCCCATCTTTTCTGGTTTTTTTTTTTTATGATCAGGATTAGAATCTGAGAAATCTGGAAAAACTTGAATTACGTAAGTCTGAGACATAAATCTCCTGTAGTACTCTATAGAGGATAGAATGAGCAGAATGGATAGTGGCATCTGCACGTAAAATCAATTGATTCGCTCTGTTAAATCTTTTGGGTCTACGATCAGTATGATCAAAACAGAAAGCATGCACTTTTTTGCCCCTATATTAAAAGAAATATATCATAATTGCAGAGAACAAGTTTATTTCCTGTATGCCCACTAGAAGTGCACCTGATCTTTTATGTTGTAAATTTGATCTACCATAGTTTTAGGCTCAAGTTACTGAACCTAGTATTTTTCTATGCAATTTAATTATAAAAACGGAGCTCTAGAATACTTCATATTAATTAAAGAGACATCCGAAACGACTAATGCACAAATCATTATTTTTTTTTTAATCATAGAAAATAACAGACGAGTGTAAAAGTGTTTTAATAGAAATTTAGTAGAAGAAGTACAAGAGTTAGATTTCTACGCGGAAATGAAACTAGAAGATCATACGAAATAAAGTCCTACTTATTTGTATACTTTGTTTTTTTTTCAGTTTCTCAGCCTCTTTTAGTAATTCTTCATAAACTTCTAATAAATGTTTACTGCCTCTTTTAAATTTTAACCTCCTTTTCCATAAGAGAATCTAATTCAAGCATTAGATCACTTAATTATTTTGCTAATGAAAACACTTCATTTGACGTTATCACTGGAAAAATTAATTTAATCCCATTTGCAGCATTAAAAATCTGGACCCTATTATAAAAGTCGATTTTGCTCAAGTCGATTAGCGAAGAAACTAATTTTCTTAGCATCTCTGCTTTCAAAACGTATCTTTGCTAATCAAGTCGAACGAAATCGATTTTCGTAATAGGCTCTCTAATATTCCTATTTATTAATTTTTCTCAGCTTGCCAGGAAAGCTACTAGCACCACTACTGGTTTTCAGCCGATGCAGACTCATCAACAAATTTGACGTTGTTTAGGTCAACAAGATTTTTAAAATTTTTCGAATCAACATTTACTTGCAAAAAAAGATCGTTGATCGCAATCAGCGACTCCAAAAACAACCATATACCGAATTTGGTGCAAATTAGTTCATTGCTAAAAATTCCTCTACCATATTGAATTTTCGACCGCCATATTGGAACCGCAATGTTAGATTTTTTCATTCAGCCACACTAGCTTTTATAGGGTGTCATTTAGCTACAATTTGAGCCAAAAAACGATCAGATCGGTTGCGTATATTTTTTTCTAAAAGCTTTTTTTGTCTCATACTCAAATTTTTTCCAGCTTCCGGCCGCCATATTGGAGTCGCCATATTGAATTTTGAATTTCGCCGGCAATTTTTCGAAAGCTCTTGTCCAGACGAACATTTCGATATCTCGAACGTCAAGGTACATTAACACCAATTTTGGGTATGCAGGTGATCCGTTCTGCATGAAACGTCCCATATGTTTTTTAAGAGCTTTAAATAATAATACAAGACAGAAATATTGTTGGAATGAATTTTTTAATATTATAATTTGGTAGATAATTTCATGGCATTTAATTTTTAAATATGATTTCCGGCATATGTCCGCCGCGGCTACGAGTTACATAGTCCATTCGTTCAGTCCAATTTTTCACTACTTTTTCCAATAAATCTGGCCGTATGGCGTCAATGGTGGCTTGAATATTAGCTTCCAATGCTTCAAGAGAGACGTTAAGTCGCACGAACGAGGGCGCCAGTTAACAGGACCACTTCTGGAAATGAAGTTGTCACTAAATTGATTTTGCAATAAATTGATGGTTAAGCGTGCTGTATGGCAAGTTGTGCCATCTTGTTGGAACCAAATGTCATCGATGTTTGGCTGATTAATTTTTGGAAACAAAAAATCAGTCAGCATGGCTCGATAGCGATTAGAGTAAAATTAGTGCGAAAACGATCAATAACTGCACGAATTGATTGCTCACTAGGCTGATTATGTTGACCGGTAAAATAGACGAAGTGCTCTATGAACTTCGCGAATAGATTTATTTTTTTCAAAGTAAGTTTCCACAATTTGGAAGCGTTGTTCTGGAGTTAAACGATTCATGATCAACTGCCAAACCTTACTGAACAGAAATGTCAACACAGTATTACATTCTCAACTGTCAAACCAAAGACAACAACCATCGAGACTTCTCATGCACCTAAAAAAACACCCTTTAATATGGAATGTTATAAATTTATGCAACAACTATGTATATACCAAAAAATGGGTATCCTTGTCTAAAATCTTACATTTTTACTATTTAAAATAGACGCTTTTACACTTTTTGTGTACATTTTTATTTATTATTATTTCTCTCAAGAGTTTTCGTCGTTAAAGTACTAATAGAAGTATTAGAATCTGAATTTCGAATTATCGTAGTACTCCAAATATGCTTCTTTTGCACTGTATTCTGAAAATCTTTCCTACAAAATATTTATTACAGTGTATAATTTACAAAAAAACGTGTTAATTGATATCACATTGATTTTGTTACAATTATTAATTTGGTGACATTAAAATAACTTATTATTCCTTATATCTTCCTTACTGCCCTTTAGACTATAGTTATCATATCATTATTACTTTTTTTTCGATTCACGTCACTCAAGGCATGCATCCTGTCGATTCCCACAGAATTAGCATAAAAAACAACATTACAACTTGTATGTATGCTTATACAAATGCCCGATAATCATACAAATTAGTGCGATCGTAATTGCCCCTTTTTGTAGATCACCTCGGGAGTGTCAATTGATAGTTGGGACTTGGCCGTCGTCTCATAAAATCACTTTATCGCCTAACTGTGACCTTAATTTTCCGGATGTTTAATCCGTCCAATCTAACTACGAATAATCCCATCATCCTTTTGCTTTATAGTTCACTCGATAAAATCGAAACGCGATCATATTGATAGATATTGTAGAAAATTATCTTTTCCCATAATGATAATCTATAATTTTGTCGATCATACCAAATCTTAAAGTTTATCTCTGATGCATTTGGCGCACCAAATGTCCATGTGTCTTTCAGCTTTCAACCGATCCCCTGAGATGCAATTACAAGTAATTATCTAGACTTAGATAATTTGCAATAATTACACGACATATCGAAAAACGTCGATAATTAATTTTCTATTAGAGCTTCGATTAGACTAATTTCTTGTGGAGAAAAGAGCAAAAGACGTAATGAAAAAAATTGTTTTTATGCCTTCATGTGATCGTGCAAATTTAAATGCAAGTCAGTGATTCGGAAGTATAAATTTTCCTCCCAGGGGGATAAGATATTCAGTTTTAATGAAGGAAAGGATTTATGAGACTTTCTTCAAGAAATACTGTGGGAATGCGAACAGTGTGTACCCATAATTATGAGATTTATCATAAGGATCTGGAGATAATCCAGAAATATTTCTTATACTTTTTTGATTATTTTTTGTTGGTTGTTTTAAATATCTTTGGAGAAATCGGAATATAATTTATTGTATTGGCTAAAGATTGGTCTTATTGGTAACAGTCCTTTGTAACATTAACCCAATAATGCGCAAAACGAGGATTTTGTGCACGCAAGTTCAATTTTACGATTCGAATAGCAAATTGGGGCGATTTTCTTCCAAATTCGTATATAAGGGGTTTTTGCGGATGCTCTTTCAGAATCTGGCATTTGTTTTGCATAAAAGCTTCAAAAACCCTATTATTTTTTGAGTTTTTTCAAAAATGTGCTGATTTTTTTTGGTCAATTTTCTTTTCAAAGTCGATTATCTTATCGTTGCTGCTATTGGATAATCATACAATCACCAGAAATCGCGGTCCGAATGCCTAAACTTTCTCAAGCCATGGTGTTGAAAAATTTTTTTTGCTTTGGTTTTTGCAAAATGGCCATTTTGTACAACAATGTAATAAAAAACTTTGAATTATCTTACACGACAAGGATCAACTTTACAAAAAAATTTATAAAACAGAAAATGCTTAGAATTAGCCAAAGAACACATGTGAATTTTCTCAGAATTTTTTTCGAATATTTTCGGTTTTTTGGATTTGTCCAATTTTTGAAAAATCTAAAAATGTTCCAAAAAATTCTGAAAAAATTCACACTTGCTCTGTGCGTAATTATAAGCACTTTTTCTTATATAAAATTTATTCGTATAAATGATCCTTTTTGAGTAAAAATATCACCAAATTTCATCATAAAAATTTTCAATTTTCAAAATTTGATGTTAAATTTGTGATTAGCGACTACCAAAACTCGTGTATTGTGAATTTCATGAAAATCTGTGAGATTTTTAAAATTTGTTGTCCGCCATTTTGATTTTGCCATTTTGAATTTTAAAAATCTGATTTTAATATCATAATCAGTGACGATAAAAACCCCTTGGTACAGAATTTCACGAAAATCTGTACGATTTTCAGAGTTTCAGATTTTCAGAATCTGCACTATAGAAAATCCGCCATTTTGAAAAGGTTATGAGTGATTGCGATCAGCAAAATAACTTTTTTCTGTAAGTTGAAACATTCCGATCAACGTTGATTATAGTAAGAATTGCATTGCAAAACTCTAATGACTTGGAAAAAACTTACAAAAAAAAAAATTTCAAATTTTTTGATACTTTTTTTTTTTCAAAAAGTCGCCATATTTTTAATTTCCCATTGGAAAAAACTCAATTTTGACAACAAATTCTGAAAGAGCACACTCAAAACTAGTAGGATTCATGGTTTTTATTGGAAGATAAATGTCCTTTAATTGTAAGAATGAGGTTTCAAACTGCTTAAAAAAATTAGGTTCTTTGGGCGTTAACCTTTTGAGGACGGGAGTGGTCGATATATGGATCAGCCAGACTACACATAATATTTGATGTTTTTCAGGGAACATGTTATGCGCTAAATATGGGAAAAATAGTATAGAAATTCCTGGAAGCATCGTTGACCATGAAAATGGCGGATTTCAATGTAAAATTTTTTCTGCTATTTATATATTATACATATATTTCTATATGTACGATTCCTCTAAATTCAGGATTTTTAAAATTGACCAATCAATAGAATCCAAGAAGTTATTCAAATTGACATAATCAGCTTTACTAAAGTCAAACATAGAATTCTGATCATCCGCAGGTATAGCAGCATATTCATAAAACGGTAATGTGAGTTCAAAATTGCTTTATGATAATTATCAGGACTAACTAACGGAAAATCTACCTCAGACAAATCATTCATTAAATTATTACTAATAAAAATTAAAACTAAAAGCCTGCCAAACATATTATAATATTATTATTCACCTGCACTAAATCTAAACCAATTAGTGTATCTATAACAAGCTGATCACATTCTGAAATAACATTTGTTGGCGTTAATAAAAATTCATTTTCTCTAACTATCCATCTTATATTAGGAAGATAAAAAAATTTAGAACTTCTTATAATCATTGCATATTCATTATTAAATCAATAAAAACAAAAAATCATCGTGTAGTAATTTCAAAATATGTACGATATTAAAAAAGAACATATCAAGCATCCGGTCTTCCGAATATATTGAAATTCAAATTGATACAATGAAATAACGTCAGAATATTTTAATTAATTTCCGGTATTTTTCACTTTTTTACATTTTAATATATTGAAAATGTTTATTAGTTTTCCGCTATTTAAAACTAGATATATCAAAGTTTTTTTGATTTTTTAAATGAATTTAAACATATTTCATACTTTTAAGGGATTGGATCGTCTTAAGGTCTGCCCCATTTATGTTATTTAGTTTTATATTACGTATGAAAACTTCCTCTACCAAGTGCAAGTTGATGAATTTTTTTTTTTTCAATTATTGTTCTTTCCTCACTATTCTAAAATTTATCTTTAAATCAAATGGGGCAGAAAAATGTTTTTATTCCCTTTAACCAGGGCAGGCTAACAAACAACAGACTAATAAAACTTAAAACGAGAAAAAAACAATTCGGTACTACTAGATCACTCTCCAGACAAGGTTAATGGGGTAGATGATCACTACCGTGTCAAAAAAAAAAAAAAAAACCAAAAAACAAAACAAAAAAAAGGTGAATTTATGAAATACTGAAAAAGTCAAAATGTCACGTTGTTTCAACTGGCTGGTGCGTTAAAAGGCTAATTAACATCACCAGGCCAAGTGTCTGGCAGTTTTGTATAATTCTGCTTGACAAAATTCCAGCCGCCAATGGAAATATTCTCAGTCGTCAGAGCAGCCTATTAAAACACAACCGTCGAGGTCTGACCTCTTCTGACCCTTTCCGTTTTCTACTGAATTTTGCATGAATGTGTCCAAGTCAATTTTCATGTCTACAAAGTCTCTTATATTCCTTTTTTTTTTAAATTTTTATATTTTTATATTTCAGATTGTTGGA
Source organism: Dysmachus trigonus (assembly GCA_949715965.1). Lineage (NCBI taxonomy): Eukaryota > Metazoa > Arthropoda > Insecta > Diptera > Asilidae > Dysmachus > Dysmachus trigonus. The sequence goes on along the minus strand of OX454319.1, from coordinate 97,408,679 downwards.
GTACAACAATATTTGGTTAGGCCGCTGGGACAATTTGGCAAGGATCGGATAGCAGAACCATCATCTCCAACATCAAATCCACCAGAAACCCAACAGGTTAATGCCGAACTTCCAATAGCATTGGCCCAAGCGGCTGGAAAACCGCTTAATGAGGTTATTGAACAGGTGAGTCAAATTTAGATAGATATATCTACATATAGTATATATATAAATAAAATGCCCATTCATCGTGACATAAAGCACTTGACGTGCAGGTGGGCACAGTCTTTGGACACCTCTCTTTTGTAATCAAAGCTTCTATTATGGCAATTTGCCGCGAATAGTGAAACGCGCCTTTGGGTATCTTATCAGGAGATTCGAATCATCCAGTGTTAATATCGTGGCTATGCCTTAGTCCTTGATTAATGTCTTATCAACTTTCAATTCCACTACTCTACGATTATTGCACGGAAATCGACTCTGTCGGATGATTTCGAAGATGATAATTCTGACTGATTAGCGTCATGATCGCGGCGGTACGCAACGTCATTAAAACTTATCTGAAATGATGTTTGTCTTCTTGACAGGTAGACTTTTCTTTGATGATACATTGTGAGAATTTTGCGGATGGGTCAAAAGAGTAATAATAATAATGTTTTATGTCAATATTCGTTGCCCTTTTAACTTTTTATTCGCAACAACGTGAAATTTTGCTTTTAAATCTTACCTTCGAGAAAATTTGTTCTTGCATTTCATGTTCAATATATCGCATCTATACATACAATATACTATACAGTCGAATTTTTTTTTTTTAAATTCACATACGTCACTTATATAGTTTTTACTACATGAAAAAATCGTTTTCGAAAATATCAAATAAAGACAAATATACTGAATAAGGTGAAGACGTTACTTATTCAAAATAACAATAAAAATCATTATCGTATATCTCAAAAGCTCGTATACCCCTACATTTTGGGGTTTGGTATACTATCTGCTACTTTTTTCGTTCACTCGACTATGAACTATCATAAATATAAGTTATTATAGTCAGATCGAAAAGAAATGATATTAGGTATAGAGTAACGAAAGACAATCAAGTGAAACTAATAAGTCACACACACTATTTTTTGTATGGACTAATAATCGCTGAAATTATTCTACATATTTATAAATTCTTACTAATATCTCTTAATCGTGGTTTCTGTGTCTCGTCTCTCGTCACTGTTTATCTAAACTAATTTCTTTGAGTCAATGCATTGCATTGTCTTGGTTTATTTTATTATTTAGTAAAACTTGGTCCTGGAAGAATTAATAAGTAATGATTTTAATTTCGAAAAGTAATTAAAATTACATTTGTAGAATCAGAAATTATTTTTATAATATCACAAAGTAAAATTACATATTCATATTGCACTTCTCTTAGATTTAGGCATGATTTGGAGATAGTGAAATACTGCAATACGGTTTAGGACAATTTTTTCAAAAAAAATTATGCAATAAATATAATTTAGGAGTAATGAAGCTTTTAAGAAAAATAATAATATTGTTTTTTTGACTGTATAATTGAACATTTCATATATTTTATGCATTTTCTTAAAAAAGAAAAAGACAAAAGACAGAAGGTACAGCTCTTTACATCTATATAAATTCAGATTGATTTTAATGAAAATAAAATCTTCGATTGCAATAAAAGTACTTCTAGAATTAATAATGCTTTTTCATTAAAACTATGCATCCGTATTATAAAAATCGAGTCACTACAGTGATATGATTAATGGAATCATACCTCGCAATTCAGCTACAAGAAATCATCTGAATGGAGTGCCATGAGAAAAAATGACTCATTTTTCGTAATATTCATAAGAGCTCTTTTTTATGTTTGTTTATTTATCAGTCACTGAAAAGTTTGACCCACAATAGAATACTAAAAATTATGTATATTTTCAGTAACATATAACCCAAATATAGGCGGGAAGTAAAATAAAAAATTACGATATGGATTTTTAATCAACTCAGATGGAGCCAAAAAATGTCATTGAATTCCCGCTATATACCTAAAGATAACTATATAAAGGGTGTCCCGTAAATGAAGGATAATACTGCAACTGCGGAAAGGGGAGACCATGTCACACTATATGCTACAATTTTACTTTATAGTAAAAGTCCCACGGTTTTCAAGAAATTTTCACTTTTGTAATTTTTTGGAAAAATTCATCCGCGTTCACTTTATTTCATGCTATTTCTACAAATGGTAACTTTTTTACGTCCTATTTTTTTTAAAAATATACATGGTTATTCCTTTCATCTAAAATAGTTTTCGTTTTTACTAAAAGTGTTGCCAACATCTCATAAAAAATATTTTAAAGAAAATTTTTCATACAAACTAATTCGAAGGGCTAACTTTGATAGTCTGTGGTTTTAAAAAAAAATGTACTTAGTTTACAGTGCCAATGACTTTAAAAACTTGCTTTCTAAATGCCAATACCAAAAGTCATTAGTCATTGGTACTTATCATTTAGTACATTTTTTTTACACCACAGACTATCAAAGTTAGCCCTTCGAATTAGTTTGTATACAAATTTTCATTAAAATATTTTTTATGAGATGTTGGCAACACTTTTAGTAAAAAAGAACACTGTTTTAGATGAAAGGAATAACCATGTATATTTTAAAAAAAACAGGACGTTAAAAAGTTATCATTTGTAGAAATAGCATGAAATAAAGTGAACGGGGATGAATTTTTCCAAAAAATTCCTCGAAAACCGTGCGACTTTTACTAAAGTAAAATTCTAGCATATAGTAGGACATGGTCTGCCCTATCTGCAGTTGCAGTATTATCCTTCATTTACGGGGCACCGTAATGATTTCTGAAGGACAATTTTATAAAAAATGATATTTTCGATATGAAAGAAGTTTTGGAAAAAGCCAAAATCACAAAAACTCCTGCTCAAAATGTTGAATTAATAAAGTTATTAAACCTGGAGGTATGATTTTTATAATTAAGGGGTTGTAAACCAACCCTTAAATCAAAATTTTCACGTTAACTCGTTATCTTTTGGATTTTTCTGAAAAAAATTGATTTTGGTTTTCGAAAACTGGTGATAATGGGAAAAAATATAATAGAGAGGATAAGAGCCTGAATTCTGTTTTTATCTAAGGTGAAATTTCACCACCATCCCAAAAAAAAGTCCAAAAGGGGTCAAATTCGGCAGTTTTTCAAAAACACTGTTTTAAGAACTAAAGAGTTCTGAATAAATTAAATTCGGAAAATAAATAAGAGTGAAACTTATGGTCTTACATACTAATGTCAATGCTTATGATATATGGATATATGTAGTTAAAAATACTTCCCAACACTTTTTGGTTTTTATAAGGGATGAAAACTGGAAGATGCACAGTATTCATTATATAAAGTTGCAAATTAATACTAGTATAGTTTTTGGGCAAATTTTTATATAGTCTAGCTCTACAACTTCTTTTTAATGGTGTAAAACCGTAGCAGTAAGGGTTGAAAATTTGAAAATCCGTAGAATTAGTTTTACCCAAGCCAAAAACGGACAAATTGGGTTAATATAATTATATTTTGATTTACATTGTATAAAATACTTTTCATTAACGGAATGAAGATAACTTTTAAAGAAGTTAGGGTAAAACCGGAATAGATGCCGCACTGGGATAGATGCCTCGTTTCTGAAAACCAAACTGCCAAAACACAAAACAGCAAATGCGTTGTTTAAATACGTTGCACATGCGCCCCCCACCTCAGTGACACGCAATTTGTTGTGGGGGGCGGACGTTTCTCGCTTGTGTGTGTGAATACATTTGCAGCGGACGCGACGAACGCTTCAAAGTTTCTAAAATAAGTGTAATGTGTTACATTTTATTTTAATTGTGTTAATACATTGGTTCATTGAGAACACATTTAGGAGACAATTAATGGTTTTTTTGCATTTATTTTACTTGAAATACAAAGGGGCATCTATCCGTAGCGTAAAGGATAGATGCCCTTAGGGGCTTCTATCCCTCTATACTGTAAGAGCCCTGTCAAAGTATTTTTAAAGTGTTCTTATATTACGTAATGTCTATTTTGGTACTTACTAATAGTATATATAATATTGTAAGATGTGTGTTGGTACCTGCATGTCAATTAAACGTTTTATTCATGCCTACTTTGTCTAAATCGGATTGGATTCAGGGTATCGTATAATATGCCAGAATACTTTTTAAGAACTATTGCTCAAGATGTGGAAAATTCAAAGCGATTTCCGGTTCGACCTAAATGAAGAAGGATAATATCTACAAATATGTTGATTTTCCAAAATTTTTAAATAATTACTAAGATTAAACGAAATTGTTAATTTTTATTTTGTTAGAGATGAAAATTAATGTTGATTAATTAACTAATAATGTTGAAAAATCTTCTTAAACTCTGTAAATTATACTTCAAAATATAAAATAAATATCTTAGATATTTTATAAAATTTAAATTATTAGCTTTATAAGTGCAATCATAATTTTAATAAATAGAATTATCACATATCTTAAGAAATTTTACTAGAGGAGATCATTGATTTATGTTAGAACTATAATTTTTCTGAATATATAACTACCTTATTTAAAAATTCTGTTTCAAAAAGTTATTGTAAATAAAACTCAATACTGAGGTAAAAACAAAATTATTTGCTGTAAAATTATACTCATCTACTTCTAATGAAAAATTCTAAATTACCTGCGTGCAATGAAATTAAGGCTTGACCTCAAGGCGCATCTAGCGCATGTCTGGCGCCACCGCAAGCAAAATGCCTTTAAGAATTTTTTATAATTTTTAAAATGCTAGGCGCATTTTATATTAGGCTTTATACATCACAATTCATTCCTATTAACCGTCCAAACTTGCGTTAAATCACGTATTGCGGGCGATTACTTAGAACAATTCAGCAGAAATACCTGCCAGTGCTAATGAAGTTCTAAGAATAAGTCTATACAGGTAATAGAGTGCTGATTGGCTAGGAAGATTCTTAATTGCTGAATTAACGAATGAGATAATTCCAAAGCTCACCTTATACGAAGGACTTTGATCGGCGTCGCGTTGATGGAAAATCATGCAAAAAATATGTTAATACATTTTTAGGATACCTTACCGACTAATTTTCTTTGTCCAATTACAATTTAACAATTTAATAAATAAGAACAGACTTAAGAATTTTCTTTAGCGATTGTTTAAGAATACCTTAAATAGTAAATAAATCTACTACAATAATCGATTCCAATTAAACGCATAACAATCAAGAACTTTTTATATTAGAATAACAAGATATAGACAAGAAATTTTAATTTGTGTAATTAAAAATGCAAATTGTCTACCAAAAATGCGCGAGACGGCTATCGTAGATAAAGAAAATTAATGAGTTCTGTAAGCAGTAAAGCTCGATGAAATACTGATTAATGTTGAATGAGAATATTTGTGAAATAATTCATAGTAAAAAACTTGATTAATTTTTAATTTCAGGTTTAAATGTTCAGTTCATACTATAATTTGTGTCTACTTTGTCTCAGTGATTTTTATTTATTCTAAAAGTTGATAATCATACCAAAATGTTGAACTTGAACATCATAAGCAGGTGAACACAATTTATACCGACTTCAGTAATGCCCTTGATCTTGTATGCCATTCTACTCTTCTGTATAAAATCGAAAAATATGGTTTATCTGGATCCATTTTTAAGTTGGCTCTCATCTATTTGCGTGACCGTAAAATGCATGTTGTGTTTGCTGGTTGTTCGTCATTTAAGTTTGTCCCGGTTTCCGGTGTTCCCCAGGGTTCTATTCTTGGTCCTCTCCTTGTTCTGTTATTTATTAATGAGTTGACCATGAATATTATGTCTAGTTCCCTTTTGATATGCTGATGATTTCAAGATATTTAGAGTGATTGAATGTCATGTCGACTGTGGCTCGAAGACATTGCAGGAGGTTACTGAGTTTAAGGATCTTGGGGTCACTTTTGATAATAAGCTGGCTTTTGATGCTCACATCCACGATATCTCCAAGAGATCCTATAGACTTGCTGGCTTTATTCTACGTACCTCAACACCTATCTCCAAAATCTGACAACGGCGAGTCTGCTATTCTTGACCCTTGTGCGAAGCATTCTTGAGTATTATTCGTCTGTTTGGTCTACGCATTATCAGATTAAAATTGATAAAATCGAATCTGTGCAGAGGAAATTCTCCTGCAGTCTCTTAAGAAAATTCGATAAACCATATGTTCCTTATCCTGAGAGACTATCCTTACTTAAACTATCCCCTCTTGTTGATAGGAGATTGTATATCGACGAGTGCACCTTATATTATATTTATCACAAGTATCTAAATACTATATTAGTGAACAATCTAAATGTGTGTGTTCCTGTGCATGGAAGCAGAAGTAATGATGTCTTCTCACCACCTAGAGCTTTACTCGCTGTATATTATAACTCTCCCATGGTCAGGCTTCAACGTAACCATGACAAATTTCAATTTTGTCCTCTAAACTGCTCTTTAGCTAGCTTCAAACATACTGTCCTTGTTAAACTAAACTCTTAATTTAGTCTTTGTAATTGTATTCACGCTGAGTTGCTTGGTGTAATTGGAAATTGTATTATTTCTGTACTTGGCTATTCAATAATAATAATAATAATGTTGATATAAATATTGTTTTATAAATAAATAAAATAAAATAAATACTATAAATTCAAGATATACCCAACTGCGGATTAATTTGGGCTGGTATTTGTTAAAATTCATTTTCATCACAAATTTATGCAATTTATTAACGATCTCTCCACAAAAATACATATTAATTTACGGTTTAAAGTTTATTTATTACTTTTTAATCTTTATACAAACTATAAATTAATCCTCAAAAGAGATAAAACTTAGAAAAGATAATCTTTTTTAAATGTTTTAATGAAGAATTCCTTTTTTGAATAAAATTACAATAGTGTATGATGAAATTTTTCGAACGGCCTGATAAGAAATAAAATATTTTATTATGTGTTCATTTTTGAGCGAAAATATTTAAATATTAGGTGTATGACTTAATTTTTACAGATTTTTTCTTAAAGCTTAAAACTATATTTAAAACAGAAATATTTCGCGGTCTTTTGTGATTTTGTAACGATCGGACATAAGTGTTTAGAACAGCAAACGACAAGCCTATACAAGTTACATAACCTCTTATAATAGTAAAGTTTACGATGGCAACTGATAAACAGCACATTCGGCACTGCATTTTATACGAATTTCAGCAAGGAAAAAATACTTCTCAAGCACGGGAATCAATTTGTAGTCTTCTTGGTGACGACGTTGTATCTTATGAAACATGTAATTATATTGGTACAAACGTTTTAGAAGTGGTAATTTCGATCTTAGTGACCAGCCGCGCCCGGGGCAGCCTAGAAAGTTTGAACATTACATTTTTTACGAGAATCCCAAACGTACAAATTCGTGGGTAGATCCCGGGCAACCCTTTATATCGACGCCGAAACCGGACAGCCACTTAAAGAAAGTTCTTCTGTGTATCTGGTGGGTCATGAAGGGTGTGCTTTATTATGAACTTCTGGAAACTGGTCAGACGGTGACAGTGGAACGCTACAGTCGACAGTTGAACAAATTGAGCGAACTGCTGGATCAGAAAAGGCAATTTACTGGGCAAAGAAGCCGGCAAGTCATACTGCTGCATGACAACGCTCGACCGCACGTTGCTCGCGCGACTCAAAAGATCCTCTTGGATTTGGGATGGGAAGTTCTCCCGCATGCGGCATATTTGCCAGACTTGGCCCCATCTGATTTTCATTTGTTCCGGTCAATGCAGCACGACTTAGAGGTAAAACAGTTCAAAACGCTGGATGATGTGCGTAAATTCGTCGATGATTTTATCGCCTCGAAGCCTGCAAGTTTCTTTCGCGACGGCATTCGTATGCTGCCCGATAGATGGCGCAAGGTCATAGAGCACAATGGACAATATTTCCAAGATTAAGTTCGTTGTTTACTATTTTTTATAATTAAAAAAACTACTTAAGAATCTGTCTAAAAATTAAGTCATACACCTCATAAAATAAGCAGAGAATGATTTTTTAGATATAATAAATGCCAGTTACAGGTATACTCTAAAATGCAATGTTTATGAAATAAGTGTAATTTTACTTACATTTTTACTTAACACCCTGTAACTAAAATATTCGAGTTAAGTGTGATCAAATCAGCTTTCACCAATTCCAGTTTAGAACAATTTTTTAACTTTTCTTTGCTGTAAAGGAAATATGTTTAAAAACTTATAGAGCATTAAATTAAGAAAATACCATAAAATACACATATAATTGATTATGTTTATATCTTTCCTTTACTTGCGATCCTACAAACTGTTAAAAAATGTTAAATCATTTGATGATGAATAGGGTTTAAGGAACTCAACACAAGTTCTGTCCATTCCTTATATCCTCCAATCAAAATTACATTAAAATCACATAAATCGCAAAACTATAAATCGTATTCTTAACCAATGCACAATAAATTATAATTAAATTGCTCCTTTCTTTCTCTTACTATTGGCGTGAAAATTTTTCCTATTTTCTAATTAACAAATTTAATTAAATTGAACCAATTTGTCGGCAAGTAATTGCAATTTTTATTATTACATGCACATATAAAACCAAACACATCCTCAATTTATACCTACAATAAAATGAATTCATCAAGTCGGATGTTGTTTTCTCTGCTTATTTCCTCGTAATCGTGGTGCAATTCTCGCAGTTTACGACAGGAAACAGACAGTCTGCAAATTTGCAATTTTGTAGGTCTCTCATTAGCACCTATGAATATGGTATTTATTTCCAGGGACTCTTTTTACCTAGAAGACTCTTGAAACGTACTCAAATCGTTTACGATGAAAGAAAGTGCAGTTTAATAAATTTTTTTTTTAAATTTAAATTGTCAAGTGCGAGTCTGACTAAGGTTTTATATTTTTTTATCACGTTGTCCGGTCTAAATTGACATCTCGAGGTTTCTTTCTGGGTTTCATGGTTTTTATTGTACCAACAATTAACATATTTATTTATTATTAAGTATTGATAGTTTATTCAAAACAAAACAAAATATTAATATACAGGGTGTTCAGAGGTGGGTGGTCAATACTGAAAGGGGTGAAAGGTCAGACCGAGACAAGCAAAAAATCGTATGGGTGGGGGGGGGGGGCATCTCGCACCGTTTGGCAGTTACAGGGTGATTCGTAAATCAGGATTTTGCCTTATATGGGAACCGCTCTTGTATTTTTATCTTTTTTTCTACGCATCGCAGTGGCCCCAAACTGATTTCAAAAAAATCACTATTTGGAAGCCCTTTCCAAAAAAGTTTACACCACCCCCCTATCCCCAACCCCTTGGCCACAATCCCCCCTGGAAGTTGAAAAAATTAACTTTTATTTCACGATTTTTCTCCTTTCGCCCCACTTTTCTCCGAAATTCATGTTATTAACATACCTACTTTTTATTTTTTTTAAGTTGCCTATCTAATTACCTTACCAAAAAGGTGCGACATGCCCAGGTAGGAAAAGGATACGAAAATTTATTTACAAAAATCCTTTTACAGAATATCATGATAATTCGAATTTTTAGGAAATTATACTTAAGTTTACTAAAAAATACATTTTGTTCGCTTAAAAACTAATTACAATTAAAACGTATGTCCTTTAAAAGCTGTTCAAAATGTTCTCCGCTAGTTTCGATTCATGCAAGTAGCCTTCGTTTTATTTCACGTTTGTGGTCTATGGTAGCCAGTCTCTCCCGTATTTTCGTGGCTGCAGTCCCAATCCTGGTAACTAATTCTTCCCTGGTGTTGATTGGTCTTGAGTAAACTTCATCTTTCATCATTCCCCATAAGAAAAAGTCCAGTGGGGTAAGGTCCGGTGACCTAGCAGGCCAAAGAATCGGTCCACCTCGTCCAATCCAGCGCTCTGAGTAATGTTCATTCAACCTTGCCCTAACAATGTTCCCAGTATGCGCAGGTGCTCCGTCGAGCTGTAAATAAATTGCGCTTCTGGTGGCCAGGGGGATGTCCTTCAACAGATCCGGAAGGGTATTCTCCAAAAAGTCCGAGTATAGCTGACTATTTAGCACTTGGGGCAAGATGAAGGGTCCTATCAACTGGATGCCGATGATGCCAGCCCAGACATTGACACTAAATCTTTGCTGGAAGGACCGACACCTTGTCCTATGTGGGTTCACATCTGACCAGGTGTGGAGGTTGTGGAAGTTTGTGATGCCATCCCGGGTGAATTGCGATTCATCCGTCCACAGAATTCGGTCTAGAAACCTTCTGTTTTTTATGTCAGACTCGAACAGCCAAGTGCAAATTGCAATCGTCTTTCGGAATCTCCTTCCTGTAGTGCTTGGACCGGGATATGGTGGTATGGATGTAGTCCCTCTCGGTTCACAACGGTCCAAACTCTCCCTGAAGACAATCCTGACCTTCGAGCGACCTGCCTGATGCTTATTACAGGGCTGTTCCTGACGATGTTGAGGATTTGTTGGTCAGGGTCCGCTGAATCGGCCGATTTTCCTGCTCGCGTTTCTGCTCTGGGGGTGGTTACACTTCCGGTTTCTTTTAACCTTCTGAAAGTCCTTGAAAATACCTTTCTTTTGGGTACATGCCGATTCGGGAATCTCCTTTGGTATTCTCGTACGGCCTTACTATCACTTCCTTCTACTAAACCGTACACGTAAATTATATCGGCATACTCGTCAACACTGAATTCTGCCATTTTATCTTAATTTTTTCTATTAAACACCCGGTTTTATCGATTGCTTCTTCAACTGTGGTCAATGTCCTTTCAAACTTACCCATTTTTATACCTTAATTCATAGGAGGTATTAGAAACGGAGCGTCAGGATACTTAAGAGTCAATGCTGGATATAATAAACTTATAACGCTATTTAACGAGATTACATTTATTATTTTATTACTGTTTTGCTGAAATAATAAAAATGTACTACCTCTGTTTCCTAAACAAACATTTCCGAACTTGAATCATAAAAATTGTTTACTTAACGACTTTTTCCATTATAGTGCAATAAAGTAATTAGGTACCTGTGAGGATGTTTTAATTTCAGGACTTTTGCAACCCTTTTCTACCTGGGCATGTTGCACCTTTTTGGTAAGGTAATTAGATAGGCAACTTAAAAAAAATAAAAAGTAGGTATGTTAATAACATGACTTTCGGAGAAAAGTGGGGCGAAAGGAGAAAAATCGTGAAATAAAAGTTAATTTTTTCAACTTCCAGGGGGGATTGTGGCCAAGGGGTTGGGGATAGGGGGGTGGTGTAAACTTTTTTGGAAATGGCTTCCAAATAGTGATTTTTTGAAATCAGTTTGGGGCCGCTGCGATGCGTAGAAAAAAAGATAAAAATACAAGAGCGGTTCCCATATAAGGCAAAATCCTGATTTACGAATCACCCTGTAACTGCCAAACGGTGCGAGATGCCCCCCCCCCCCCCCCCCCACCCATACGATTTTTTGCTTGTCTCGGTCTGACCTTTCACCCCTTTCAGTATTGACCACCCACCTCTGAACACCCTGTATATACTAGGGTGCTTTTTTTCCGCTTTTAATTTTTTTTTTTTTTTCACTGCCACCTCGAAATTCTGTGGGAAATACCTAAAGGAAAATTCCCTGAAAATTTGAGCCCTTAATATTAATATTAAGTGCTCAACCAAGGCATGCAAAGATTTCCTGTTTAAAATACACGTAAACTTTGATTTTTTTTTTCAAAATTCTACAGCTCAGACGCATTTTATGGTATAATCTTGGTCAATGAAAGGGTTTCTTCAGAAATGAATGCTCTACAAAAGTGTCCATTGCGCGTAACCCTAACTCCCACCAGCGAGGTAGTACGGGTCACTAAACCCAATTTTTTCATGAAATTCTCGTTTTCTCGTTTTTTTGCCCCTATCTCGTAAATAACAAGAGCTACAGAAAAAATGTAAATGACAAACTTATAGAAAATTCAATTTCCTACAAAAAAGTTTCGGAACACAAAATCGCTAACATTGATATTTCTTGAGATATTGGGCTTTGAAGTTGATCTAGTGTTGCTACAATTTAGCTCAATAATCTATGAAAAGTCCACACTATCTCAACTTCAAAGCCCAATATCTCAAGAAATATCGATGTTAGCAATTTGGTGTTCTAGAACTTTTTGTAGGAAATTGAATTTGCTACAAGTTTGTCATTTACATTTTTTCTGTAGCTCTTGTTATTTACGAGATAGGGGCAAAAAAACGAGAATTTCATGAAAAAATTGGGTTTAGTGACCCGTACTACCTCGCTGGTGGGAGTTAGGGTTACGCGCAATGGACACTTTTGTAGAGCATTCATTTCTGAAGAAACCCTTTCATTGACCAAGATTATACCATAAAATAGTCGCGAAAAAAAGCACGCTAGTATTTATATTTTATTTCTATACAATTTAACTTTTTAAATACCCTTAACAAAAATTCAAAAAAAATGCAGAAATTTAACTTTTATCAAGCAGTTTCGATGAAAATTATAGTGAACGCTGAACCAAAGAAAAAAGTAAACGATTTCATAATTTGTAATGGAAATTTTATTTATTCTGAAACCCCTTAATGTTCTTGACCGATTTTATTTCGAAATCCAAGAGTCAAAAGTGTCATCGAAAAGTAGAATGATCCAAATACCAATGCGATCTTTTCAGCTTATACATATTTACGAATTTGTTGAAACAAACAGCCAGACAGGTATAATAGAACCAATGAAAAGTACATAATTTTGCACCTATATCTGTCTTCAATTAACTAGATCAAAAGACAGTACAATTAAAAGTTAAATACCATTAAAACTTCAATCATCAGTTAACCTGTCACGAAATCTTGTATTAATCCTTCAAATTGCAATTAAGTCTTTCTCCAGACAAGCAAACATAAAACCAAAATATCTGAAGAAGACTTTCTGACTGGGGCTTCCACCTGTGCCTTGAGGAGGACTGGCTTAGAGGAAGGAAATCAATTTTTCGCAGATTCCAATAAAATTTGCGGTGTAATCGGTGCAATCAGACAACATTTCATGCGAGTTAAGCCAGTTCGGTCTGACATAAGGAGATGATAGTTAAGTTCGTTTTACCTGCGCTACCTGTGCCAAGGCAAGTTGGCGGTCAACAGGTATGTACAAGAATTTCGCAGGTGATTCACTGTTGATTTAAGTTGATTGTATAGTCAGAAAATTCCCATGTACTTGTATAGAGAGAGTGAGGCAAGAACAGGGAATTGCTCCGACAGCAATGGAAGTTATAAAGTAATCGCAGAAAAAAATAGAAGAATCCACTGAATTACCGTCAATTAAGCTCACCGAAGGGGTAATGTGGGCAGATGGTTGCAATCTTTTTGTAATTACATCACAAAAATACCATGTCTCAAGACATCTGGGGGTCTCCTGATGAAGTTGTAAACTTTTAAAGCCCGACTTCCTTTGTGTATCTTGTTAGAGTGGGCTTCGTCGTCGAAGATGTCACAAATTGGCCTAATCGAGGCATTTTAACTATTGTATAGGTAGTTTCTATAATTAGTAGCTCTTGCTGAGCCAATTAAGAAAATATTTACACGCTGAGTTTGTGAATTTTCAATGTAAGCGGGCAGGTACCGCACGTGACCAACACACCTTTCTTTTTTAAAGCTTTATCGGCGATCAACAGCATAGTAACGTATTTTTTCTTTCCGTAGAAGTGACAAATCATTTCTATAAGATCTTCTACATAAATTGTGAATCTGAACACGAAAATGTTATATCACATTATGTTTTCGAGGAAAATAAAGTTATAATCTGAGATCATGCGTATAATAAATATTATCTGGATTTTTAATTTAAATAAAATACATAAAAATTGAGCAAGTTAATTTCGATCGCTGTATGGGATGTAGCGCTGTCTTGTTGAAACCACAAGTCATCAACATCAATGTCCCGAAGTTTTGTAAATAAAAAGAGTCACGGATCATTGCCTTGCACCGCTCTGATGGGCGATTATTCAGTCTATAAAATTCTCTCTATAAGTTCTTACAATTGAGCCTTGATCTGGAAAATTAATTTCCACAATTGCTATCGTGTCAGCTAATTTGAGGGGTGCTTCTTAAAAATCATTCTTTATAATGGTGTGTCGAAAGAACTCAAAACGAAATTCAAATGAAAACTTATAGTCTAAAAGGTATAGCTATAAAAAATCATTTATCTGCTTGGTTTATCTTGACATTTGATCTTAATTCAATATCTATTGTATGAATTAAATTAACGTAGAGGTTTTGAACATTTCATATTTTAATGTATTAGGTTAATATCCAACAATTTCAAACTGTGGCTTATTTTACTTTTAAACCGCAGTTTTCTTAAGCAACTTAGGTACTATTATTAGCTACTATTTTTGTATATACTTATTGTTGTCTTTGGAAGTGGTTTATGTCTTTTATTGTCTAATTCCCAAATACGGGCCCAGGTTTATCCCTCATTTTCGTTAGGATCAAAATATCAGGATAAATCGACTGAGTTTTAATTATAATTCCCTGTACTTCAACTCTTTGCTTATAGAACTATAAAATTTTTTATCTTTTACCTAAACTGAAATATAATATTATTATTACAATATTGTAAAGTAATCATTCCTCTCGAAAATAATTCCCATTCCAATACCATTCTCATAATAATCATTATATGTAATTATTATTCCATTTAATGAGGTGTGGAATTATAATTCCTCATAGCAACATTTCAAAACGATTTCGATGAAAAGGAATTAGGGACTAAAATCGCGCCGTAATTCCTTTTCAATTCTAATTGCTTCATTTTAATGGAATGCATGAGGAATTATAATTTCATACCCTTATTACATGGAATTATAATTACTTGTAATGCTCATATGAACAATTTAATTGGAATCGGAATGAGTAATGCAGTTTACAACTCTAATTTATTGTATGGTATGATATCATAATAAAATCAGCTTTGACATCAGCATCCGTGATTTTCTTGGTAGAAACCAAAAAATTTAACGACAACCATTGGACTCATATAGTCTGCGATATTTAATAAAATTGCGGAGGAGGTGCTCTTATCAAATTGATCAGCGGACGCGACGCGTTGATTTCTCTTGTTTTTCTCTGGCTTTTTGCCGCCGCCGCCGGTTTTCAGAATAATCTCCTGCAAATGCCATTCCGCTTGTGTCCGCAGGTCAGACCGTTTCTATCCGTCTTCAAGCTGTATAGTTGGAAGGCCGCCCGCCACCCGCTCGGACAGCGGATGAATGCAAATTGCAGGTGATGCCACTTACCTGCCGCAAAAACAAAAAAGTGCCTGCATACTAAGCAGAAAACACGCGATCAACCCAATCAGGCGTGCAGACACGTTTACTAGGTCAAGTTGAGGGCGGCTGCGAATCGCTAAGACGATGGGCTTCTTTTCTTCGGCTCCAGAAGAAGATTGCTCACTTAATCTTCTTTTGAATCATCTCTAGACGATGAAAATTTCTGAATGGAATTACAGGCTTACGGTTTCAAAGTTTATGGTAACCACAAGAAATATCACATTTTGCTATAAAATGACAACAGCACTGTTCTTGGGCATTCCATTAAAATATTTAGTTCAAGCATTTTACACTTTATTGAAGAAAATGATCTCTTATAAGTCGGAGATTTCGTTGTGATCAGGTTTTTCAGTGAGATCAATATCAATCTTGTCTAAATATATTTTTTGATCGCCTTCAATTTGGATACAATAAGATGAAATTGATTTTTTCTTTTAAATTTGATATATGAATGCTGAAGATAGGCTCCTCTTTTATTACTTGGAGCAATGACCTAAAATATCTAGGCATCACAGACACAATCAGACAAAATTTCTATATATAATTTAATAAAATCCCTTTATACGTTCATAAATTCAAACTTAGGAAAATAAATTCAAATCCAAATCCAAAATAAATTTTTAAAAATGCTTTTGAATCTACTATGACTTTTCTCCAATCGTCGCACACAGGTGAAATTTACGCAAAAGCTGGGGAAAATTATGTGAAAGCTAAATATAAATTTTTATCGCTTATATAAGTTTAAATAATACCTATAGGTATTTATTTTTAATAAAAAAAAAACTACTTATTAAACGGATAACTATAGAAATTTTAATTTGTTTAAATTTACAATCTATACTTATATAATATTATAAAACTGAAGAGTTTGTTTGTTTGTTTGAACGCGTTAATATCAGGAACTACTGGTTCTAATTGAAAAATTCTTTTTGTGTTGGATAGTCCATTTGTCGAGGAAGGCTTTAGGCTATATAACATTACGCTGCGACCAATAGGAGCGAAGCATCAGTGAAAAATGTTGCAAAAACGGGGAAAATCTATATATATAAAAGAAAGTCGTGTTAGTTACACTATTTATAACTCAAGAACGGCTGAACCGATTTGGCTGAAAATTGGTGGGGAGGTAGCTTAGAACCGGGAAACGGATATAGGATACTTTGTAGGGTTTCAAAATGGCGGCTGAAAATTTCAAATTTGAAGCGATTTTCATGAAAATTGGTATATAGAGGTTTTGCGGGCCAATATGGCGACCAAGATTTCCTGATTTCAACGGATTTTAATGAAAATTAGTACAATAAATTTGATTTGAATATGAACTGATTTTGAATATTATCAAAATTTAGAAATCTAAGATGGCGGATCCAAAATGGCGACCATATTTCTCGATTTCAAGGGATTTTAATGAAAATTAGTACAATGATTATCTTGAGGTCACTGATTTTGAATATTATCAAAATTTACAAATCCAAGATGGACCCAATATGGTGACCAAGATTTCTCGATTTCAACGGATTTTAATGAAAATTGGTACAATGATTATTCTGAGGCCACTAATTTTGAATATTAGCAAAATTTCCAAATCCATCATGGCGGATCCAACATGGCGGCCAGAATGTCTCGATTTCAACGGAGTTTAATGAAAATTGGTGCAATGATTATTCTGAGAATACAAGTTCCGAATATTATCAAAAGTTGTAAATCCAAGATGGCGAATCCAATATGGCAACCGAATATCTCGATTTCAACAGATTTTAATTAAAATTAGTACAATGATTATTCCAGAGCCACTAATTTCGAATATTATCAAAATTTCCATATCCAACATGGCGACCAAAATTTCTCGATTTCAACGGATTGTAATAGAAATTAGTAC
This sequence comes from Dysmachus trigonus, assembly GCA_949715965.1. NCBI lineage: Eukaryota > Metazoa > Arthropoda > Insecta > Diptera > Asilidae > Dysmachus > Dysmachus trigonus. Next base: position 97,391,429 of record OX454319.1, on the reverse strand, counting down.
AGTGATTATTCTGATACCACTAATTTTGTATATTATTAAAATTTCTAAATGTAAGATGGCGGACCCAACATGGCGTCCAGAATGTCTCGATTTCTACGGATCTTAATGAAAATTGGTACAATGATTATTCTGAAGCTACAAATTTCGAATATTATCAAAATTTGTAAATCCAAGATGGCGGGTCCAATATGTGACCAAATTTCTTGATTTCAACGGATTTTACTGAAAATTAGTACAATGATTATTCTGAGGCCACTAATTTCGAATATTAGCCAAATTTCCAAACTCAAGATGGCAGATCCAATATGGCGACCAACATTTCTCGATTTCAACGGATTTGAATGAAAATTGGTACAATGATTATTTTAAGGCCACTAATTTTAAATATTATTAAGATTTGGAATTTCAAGTTAGCGGATCCATAAAGGGGTTTTCGGGTTGAAACAATTTCTAGGATATAACAAACTAGAACATTTGAGAAGTGGTTAATTAGTAAGTATTTACCCAACGCCGGGTGAAACCGGGTAACCAAGCTAGTATTAAATAATGATTTGAAGTCCTTTAAGGGGAATTATAGGATTTTGTTTGATTTTACTTACTTTTACTTGTAATATAAGTATCAGACGATTTTAACTAATTCTCTCCGCCAAATTAACTCATACTATATTTTGCTGCGAACTACCTTTAATGAACTATGATGTATTTTATTATATTTTGTTAACGAAAGGCACATACAGGCAGGCTAATTTAGAATCATTAAAAAGGTACTGAAATAAGATTTAAAAAAACCTTTGATTCAATACTTTGTTACAATACTTAGTGAACAAAGTAGATGAAGAATAACAATTTATTACCTTATGTTTAAAAAAAAAAATGTATCTTCATAATCCTAAGTAATTTAGATGTGTATTCATTCAATAAACAAGAGTATTACTTCCTGGAATGGAATCCATAATGATTTTATACTAAATATTTCTAAAAGCAATATCACATTTAATTTTAATAACACTTTAAACAGTATTATATTATAAACATTATTCGTATATATAATAATTTTTTCTTTTTAAAATGTACGTATTTAAATAAAAGGTGCCAAGTGTATTACTGATCATCAATAGATAGTGCTATGTGTTTTGTCGATAAATTAATTATGATATTTAAATCCTAGTATATTATATGAACTTTCGAAAAAAGGCAAAATTAAAGAAACGTAAATAAAAACACAAAATTGTATACAAAAATTTCAAAATATTATTAATTAACATATTTCGCAGACAGTAAAAATTGATTTGCAGAGAAAAAAATTTGTGATTTATTTTTAAACTATTTATGATATTCAAATTTTTATTAGTCACATTTTGCCTGAGTGTTAAATGATTTGTTAAACATTAAAAATAAATAATTGAATGCCGATTAATGCGGCTTATGAATTTAACACTAGAACTACCAAGACCCGTCAAATTGACGGCTATTAAATTCTTCCCTTGAATTAATTATAGTTTTCAAAGTTATCTCTTAAGATTTATGCCAAAACTTATTAAGATTTAAAATTACGACATATTCAAAAAGCTTTTCCTGTTATAATTATCACTTCAGAGTTCAAAGCATATAACATTAAAGGTGCAGAATAATTATTAAAATTACAAGCTTGTGCTTCCGGTAGTTCTAGTGTTAAATGTTGATTTCGAAAATGAATGAATGAATTTTCCAAAATTGGATATTGGTATATATTAGGGTGCTTTTTTTTCGCGAGCATTTTTTTTTTTCACTCCCACCTCGAACTTTTGTAGGAAATACGTAAAAGGAAATTCCCTGAAAATTTGAGCCCTTAATATTAATATTAAGTGCTTAAAACACACGTAAACTTTGATTTTTTTTTCTTCAAAATTCTACAACTCAGAGGCATTTTATGGTATAATCTTGGTCAACGATAGGGTTTCTTCAGAATTGAATGCTCTACAAAAGTGTGCATTACGGTGTAACCCTAACTCCCACCAGCGAGGTAGTACGAGTTACTAAACCCAATTTTTTCATGAAATTCTCGTTTTTTTGTCCCTATCACGTAAATAACAAGAGCTATAGAAAAAATGTAAATGACAAACTTGTAGGGAATTCAATTTCCTATAAAAAAGTTCTGGAACACCAAATCGCTAACATCAATATTTCTTGAGATATTGGGCTTTAAAGTTGAGGTAGTGCGGAATTTTCATTGATTATTGAGCTAAATTGTAGAAAATTCGTAACTATGAAAATTCGTCAAAGATTTGGTCAATTACACACATTGGTTTACACTTTTGTTATTTCCTTCAAATATAATGTGAAGTTGTATGAGCTCGAGACATAATTCAAAAGAAAACTTAAATACTTGACCATATATAAAAAATATTAGTTATTTGCAACGTTTATCAAGACTTGTTTAATAGACAACTTTTTCATGAGAGTATCTCTCTTCTGTGTCCCAATTCATGAATTTTACAGGCTATAGGGAATACGTTACAAATAACTAATATTATATAGTTATTAATAAATAACTAATATTATCTAACTATAGTTAACGACCTAATATTTCATTTCAACTATGTGCGGACTTCCTACGATATTTCGTTATTTTTTAAGAAATTTTCAAAAATGTCTAGGATAAGGTTTTTTCAACTTCTTAACCTATTTTTCTTGAAAAGTTATATAAGAATAAATTTTCTATTTAACTGAATATATTATATATTAAATTGTTTTCTATTAGAAATAAGAAAGAGCAATTTTGAACGACTGCTTAAATAAATTATATAATTTTTCTTCGTTAACTCCAACAAATTGCGTTTCTACACATTAAAACATAAATTTGAAGGTTTAAAAACAAATTGAAAGGCTTAAATATGGGTTATTGAATCTGCCACCTTAAATTTTTTATATCCCTCCATGCAAATTTTCATAAGAATTTAAATTTAAAAATATCATTACAGATTGTAGAAACTCACCTATCTAAAAGTCACCGATATAGCGTAGAAAATTTGTCTACATCTTGTAGAACATTTGCCTGTACTTTTTAGAAAATTTGCCTACATTCTGTACACAATTTGTCTATATTCTGTAGAATAATTGCCTAAAAATTGTAGAAGAATGACCCATAAACATTGGCGTAGCTAGGGATTTTCCCTAGGGTGGGCAGCCGTCCAGCTGAACAATCATTTAATGAGAAATTAGTTCATTCACTCTCCTTATTACTATCTGGCGTCTTTCTTAACTACTTAATAAGGTTGAAAGTCTAATGGTGCAATTAAATCCATAGTTCTATACTAATATTATAACTAGTGAAAGTAAATCTGTCTGTCTGTCTGTCTGTCTGTTACCTTTTCACGCTTAAACAGCTGAACGGATTTCGATAAAATTTGGCAAGAAGATGTAATAGTATCCTAGGGAAGGACATAGGCTAATTTTTACCGCGGGAAAATATATCATTCCCAAGCGAAAATCTAATACGTTGTTTTTAAACTAGAATAGTTGATATTTATAAACCATCGCCTACCACAGTTCGTGGGTCATTTTCTTTAGATGTACTTGTTGATGCTTTAGGTTGTATAGAAGAACTAGAATTACTTCTATTTCCCATCTTTTCATTATCATGTATCACCGACTATTCGGATTTTTTAAAGAATGTTTTCATATCTTTAAATACGAGGGGCGTTCAATGCATTTTCGGTGTAGGTATGAAAGAATAAGCAGAAAATTCTGAATAAAATTTATTTTTCAATGTAGTTCCCCATCACCTCAAAACACTTATTTGAGCGGGAAAGTGACTTTTCTATAGCCCCTAAAAAATATTTTTCTTCCTTGTCTGAAAAATATTCATCAATTGCCGCCTTCAACTTTTCATCGGCGAAAAAATGCTTACCTCGAAGATCTTTCTTAAGATTTGGGAACAGAAAATAATCACTAGGGGCCAGATCCGGGCTGTAGGGTGGATGATTGATTTCTTCAAATCCGCATTCCCGCACAGCAGCCTTGGCAACGCGCCCTGTGTGAACCGGCGCGTTGTCGTGATGAAGCAAGACACCGGCGGTCAATTTTCCATGTCTTTTTGCTTTTATAGTCTCATGAAGGATAGTGTGAATGGTACCCACCGATAGGTTAGTCCTTTCTGCTAATGTTTTCACTCTTACAAGACCATCTTTAAGTACAAGTTTCTCAACGATTTTGACGTTTTCTTCAGTAGTGGCACTAACCGGTCGTCTTCAATGCTCTCTCTACCCCGTTTGAATTCACTAGACCACTTCTGAATAGTAGATAATGATGGAGCAGAATCTTGGTAAACAGTCACCATTTCTTCGTGAATAACTTTTTGAGTCTTTCCTTGTTTTGTAAGGAATTTTATCACAGCGCGCTGCTCGTTTTTTTTCAAAATTGTCGCATCAGTCTTCGTAGTTGCCTTTTCTTAATGATATATTGAATACTAATGGTGACAATTAAATAAAATTTTATATTTATACCCTCAAAAAGTGTCTTTAACTAATGAGATAATTTAATTACCCTCATCATTAGTATATCACCCCGATACCGAGAATACATTGAACGCCCCTCGTAAAAACAAACAAAAAACATTTCTAAATGAGGCGAGGCGATTGATTTAATTTGATGCCAACGTTCTAATTTACTAAAAACTTAGTAAAACAAAAAACATAACATACCTTACGTCTTTTCGATTAACTCGTATTAATTAGCTTTTATTGAATACTGTAATCCAAATATTGGAAACACCTAATACCGTGCGCAATAACAATAACCGAACAAGTGCACACCAACACTATTTTCTAGGTAGGGTTCGTATTGAATCTTAAATTAAAAAGCAATTATTAGTATAGTAATTCTCCAACACTGTCGATTTTTCTAGGGTGGGCAAAGAGGTTTCTAGGGTGGTTATTGCCCACCCTTGCCCCCCCCCTAGCTACGCGCATGCCCATAAATTACAAAATATGTGTCTAAATTTCATAAACAATCTCTAGAAAGCTTACCTACAAAACCTAGGTGATTTTATCTACAAATTGTAGGGTATTTGCCTAAAGGTCATGGAAAATTATTAGTTAAAATCACATTATTCAAAATAGAATCAGCGAAACGTTTTAGCTTGCTAAAAAAGCACCTACAGAAAATAGGTCTGTTGCCTATTATTTTACGCATTCTATTTTTCCGTCGGGTGTTGAAGAAAAGTGTTTTATTGTACAACACTTAAATGTTGCGGAAGAATTTTACTCCAGGATAGAAAGTAGACATCGCCGCTGAAATATATGAGTACTTAGTTCAATGATTGACACCCTGACGGAACCTGAAAAGATATAAAAAACTGCAATTAAGACCCATCAAATTGAAGGATTTGGATGTAAAAACTTGTCTAATTTGCCCGTCTTGTTACATAATAACAATTACAGCCAAACAACAACAACAAAAAAAAAAAACCAAAACATTTTTTTTTTTATTTTTAAATTTTTATAATTTCCGTCAAGTTCAACCAGTTCTCAAAATTATTGGTAAGAGGCGTGTGAAAGTAAACTTTGTGTAATATTCTATAAAATTACAGGGTCTGCAACTTAACTGGAAATTTGAGAGCAATTAACGTACAAGTTCCACTTTGGAATTTTTCCATTCCCCATATCTGAGAAAATTCTCTATCCCGTCTATTTGCATCCGTTCCGTCATCTTGTATGGACCACTTTTTTCATGATCTACATTAAAAACGAAAAGTTGTCTTACCGCTTATCGTTTTTATTGATATCACAGTAAATGCAATCAATATGTGTATATAAAGATAAAATGGTAGTGATTAAATGCACCATCCGGGGAAAATTTGGAAATTTAACTTTATCTAACAAGCAGCACCTTGCGACGACGATGAGACTTAAAAAAAAAATAGCCACACAACTTTCCCGAATTAATTATTACGTACTTGATTTAGACGATTTGTTTTGCTTTTTTTTTGCCTATTTAACATTCCACTTGGAATATTTTTAACGCAATTCAATGTATAATTATTGTGTTTTGCAGAGTCACTGAATAACAAAGATATATTTATGACGAGACTGCAAATTTTCCCAACTTTTCGTAATCCTGACGTAAAGGGGAAAGAAAGTTCCCATGAATTAATAAAAAGCCTTCAAATGGTATCATAGAGAAATTGGTCAAATAATAAATAAGCAATATTTAATTTTTCTAATGCAATTATTTTGTAGTTTCAAGCGTAGCTGATTAATTACTTTGAATAAACTGAAATGCTGTTGGTAGGTGTCTGATTTCTGTAATGACGGTTGCTTTATTATTTTTAGATACTGTCATCGTGACATACTACTGTGATAAAAAAGTAAAGCAAATTTTGAATTTAAATTGCTCGGGTACATCGATTAGAGCAAATCTTTTCGTTTTTAGGTTGGCAGCACTGTCACTCATATCTGTGTAAAATTTGACGTCAGTACTTAATTTAGTTGGTTAGTTTCGTTGTGTTTTCTGAGCAACTAAAAGTGAATTTTTCGATTTTTACAATTTTCGATTTTTACAATTTTATTGAGCAAAGAAGTTGGGGTAAAGTTTGGTTGCGGAATGAAATTTCTTGCTGCAGAAACGTATAGAATGTTGTAGAAGTCTTTCGGCGATCAGGTTTTGTCTGAAAGAAGTGTTTACAAGTGGTATAAACAGTTTAAAGAAGGTAGAGAAATGTTCAATCAACATCAATCATGTCAGTGAAATCAAAAATTGTCGGTTGACAATTAGAGACTTTGCTGATACTGTAAACATTTAATTTGAATCGGTCCAAACCATTTTGAAAGAATATTTTTGCTTGAGAAGAGTCACATCTCGATTGGTTCCAAAAAAAACTAAATTGCACTGCACTGCATTGGTTCTTCGCGACTTTTTCATCAAAACCTCGATGCATGTCGTTCTACAACTAGCTCCATGTGTTTTCCATGGCTATTCTCTAAGCTCAAAAGACCGCTTCGGGGAAACCGTTTTGAATCGACTGATGAGATAAAAGAAAATTCGAAGAAGGAACAGAAGGCCATTCCAATTATCGAGTTTCAGAAGTGTTTCGACAATTTTAAAATTGTTGACATAGGTGTGTTGTATCGGGCGGGGACTACTTTAAAGGGGATGATATAGATTTGGAAGAATAAATAAAAAATTTCAAAGTTATAAACAAATTGGCTTTACTTTTTGATCACGGTAGTATTACACTTAGAAATAAAATAGAATAAGTTTTTAATAAAACCTGAATCATCATATCATGAATATTCTACCATACACTCCCATCTCAAAATAATTAATTTATCTTAATATTATTTTTATCCACTAAATATTCTAATTCTTCTTTTTTTTAATTTCAGTTCGACACATACGTACGCTCTCTTTCAATCGATCCAGAATCCCCAATTTTCCGTATTGTAACAGATGGACAATTGCCAATTCGTCAATGTTTACTACCGGAAGCATGTGCCAAAGATATAGATCTACCTTCATACTACTGCAGATTTAGTGATCTTCGTAAAGAGTTTGTTAGATTTAAGTCAGCCGATTTATCGAGAGCGTTAGTTCCTGTTAAAGATATTAAAAAGTTGCCACAAATGCCCTCATTACCACCATTGCCACTTAGTATAGCAGATATGGTAAAAGGTAAGATTTTTAATTATATTTATAATAATAATAAGTATTTTTAACCCTCAGTCACAAAGGTCGGGTATACCATACCCAGAGCCTTTTAGAAACGCGTAGCATTTTCCAGGGGGAAGAGGTACATGTCTAAAGCGCATGCGTAAAAAAAGTAGAGGTACCAAAGTACCTAATTAGTGCTTCGTCAAAGTTATTAGTGTCACCTAGCATACTGTTTAATTTGTCCGAATATTGGTCTGGGTATTTTATACCCGCCATGTGTGAATTCGTTAGAAAACGTCGATAATCAAAATTTGACAAGTAAGTAAAAATGCGTACAAAAGAGCAATTACATCAACTTTTGATGTATATTTTTAGTATACAAATAATATTTTATCATTTTTTTTTCTTTCTAGCGATCAAAAAATGAGCAAGATGCGTGTTTTCTGTGACAGTTTAAGGATAGTAAATTCGTATATGGAGGCCTATTTCTAAAGTATGAAGACATAATTTTTTATGTAAAACAATTTAAGTTGGTGTTTCTTGAACTATTAAACTATAATAAATCCTTGCTTTTAGTATGGAAACCCGTGCACGAAGGAATGCGGTTGAAATTGCCTTGTAATTTGCTCTTCCACTTCTTTGGAAAATTGCTCATTTTCAAATTACAAAAAAAATATGGTTTTTGGAGTAAAATACTAAGTCGTGCTGTTTTTATGATAGTTCGAACATTTGTTTACAAGGATTGATGGTTTATACTTTTTAAAAATCGTACTTGATATGTTTTATAATTTTTTGAAAAAAAAATGTTTTTCTGAAATTTTGCTTTTTTTTTTTTTGTTTATTGCTGTGTAATTTTTACAATTAATAATTTTTTATGTTGGGAACGAAAGGTTAATATCCCAAACAAATGAAAAAGTAGCATCGAAATTGCTAACGAATACTTTCACTATACGGTATTCACGTCCAAACTCTGGACGGGTAGACCATACCCGCCTTTGTGAATTCTAAATGGAAAAGGCCTTGTGTGACTGAGGGTTAAGAATATAATAAGGATTTATTTATGTGTGAAATTTATGTTTTCGACAGTCGGTACCATCTATAATTTTTGCTGTCTTATTATGAGTATTCACACTTTGGTGCAAATTGGTGTAATATTTAAATTATAACTTTTTTGGTACCAAATTCGTCCGTCATCCAAATTTCATCGGCATCATCGAGTATTAAATTATCATTAATTTGCTTTTTGGCTGAATTCCACGACATTTTTATATAACGTTGTCCTGTACAAAATTTCAGACAATTTTAATTTTTTGAGATTTTAATCAGACAGCTGGTTTTTTTGACATATTTCCTTTATTCTGCAAAATATGTTCCAAAAAACCATAGGTAAGATGCACGTAGCACAAAGTTGCACTATATTAGGTATATCCTACATATTAGATCCCATATCTTGAATTTATTAATTTTGATAATAGAATCGAAACCAAAAATCTCAAAATGTGTTTAGTATCTATTAACAACAAGTAGAATGTAAAAAGTGTTGTTCGCCAATATTGGATCGGCTATTTTCAAATTCCATGTGTCTATTTGAAAACAGCATGCCAAAAAACCCCTAGGTACCAATTTTCATGACAATTACTTTGACTTTAAATTTTGAATCATAATTTTGAAACTCTATATTTTATCCAAATAAAAAGTAGCCTATATATTAAGTTGAAATATGTACTACCTTCGGACAAAAACTCAAAAATATCGATGCAAGCGTTTAGGCGTGATTGAGCAACAAACAAACAAACGCACTTTCGATTTTATCTAAATAATATTAATAAAGATGTAAGATTCGAAATCAGCGATCAATAAATTACTTTTGATATTGGATCCGTCCGTTCTGAATTAACAAATTATGATAGTAGATTCGTAATCAGTGACTTCAAAATCCTCTGTCTTCTAATTTTCATAAGAATCAATTAAATTACAAAATTGTTGATTACCATATTGGGTCCGCCGTCTTGGATTTACAAAACGTTAGGATGCCTAAAGCATTTCTTGAAAAAACCTCTAAATATAGGTGAAAACCGCATCAAAATCTGTTCACGGGTTCCAAAGTTTATCGCAATTATACCCAAAAATCATATTTTATAGAAGTAGAAATAAAGATGAGATGACTGTAATGACTTATACTCCCTTTTAGGTCTGGTAACACCGAAAAATGTTGTTCCAATCGACAAACAGATGTCCCAGTAGTCAATAATTTCCTAAGTTTCTTTTTAGTTGTAATTACAAGCAATAAATCAATTCATTTTTCTTCCTTCACCTTAGAAACCTCTCTCAATAAATTCAGTAGAATAAGATCTTGTCTTCAATGAATTAATTAGTTCTAATCTAATCTCAGCATGTATAGATCAATTAGAATATGCCTGTACTTCCCCATTTCTTACGTCTCTTCTCTTCTTCGCACCTTCTTCTTCCGCCAGCATAAATTCAAAAGGGTCACCACCAGTTGAATATGCAAAAAAAAAGCTCCGAGACTGCGCGAAGCGATCGAATTTCCTTTCCGATCGGGTCTGCTGAAACCTTTGCACAAGATCATCACCAACTTGTGCTGCTAGAAGGCTAACATAAGACCCAATGTTTACTTATAAGTCTCCGCTTGGACCACTCTTCCTTCCTCGTCCCGCTTACTTTGTGCTTAGATCGTGAAATCAGCGACTGATCGGTGATCGATCGACAGATTTGCAATGATTTTATTGTGGTTAATTTTATTAACACGTTACTTTATCATTTGTACTCGGATAATATAATAAATTGTTCATCTAGATCGTTTGTACATGTGCCGAAATAGGTGTAATAAATTCTCTGAAGAAGTAAGATGAATGATCATTCTTAGATGGTATAATGAACAGGGGATTAAAAGTGTTTGCGTTTTCATTTTATTGAATTGAATATTCAGGCATTGCTTTGTAAGTGACCAAAAAGGTATGGTTTTAGTGCTGAATCAACGAATTAATCCTAGATGCAAAATAATGGTGCATTATCAATTTATAAGAAAAGTTCTGAAAAAGCTCATAAATCTTGTTTAGTAGTGGTTTATTACATGCTTTAATATACCTTGTTGATATTATAATAAATTGCAACCAGTAATCGTTTTAACGATCATAACAAATATTACAGAAGTTATAAAAAGCTTCAAACAAGACCCATTTACTAATGCTAAAAGCGTTGAACAGCAATATACCGAAAGTGTTAAATTAATCGAATATTTATGTAAATAAATGGTTACAAAATGTTTCAATTTACTGGTAGTTTAAATTAATCTCAATATCGAACGACATAAAGTTCTATAATTGAATAATTGTGTAGATAAACTAGAATTTTCCAGCCGATGGGTTTCTTCCATAATCGATTATTCAGGCTTTAGCTATATTTTTGTTATTTCATATGTACCAGCTGTAACCTACTATTCATTATGCATTTTAAGCAATTTGATTGATAGTAAACTTTCTATATTAAACCATAAAACACGTTGATCATTTCCATGTCTGCTGTTAGGTACCAACATTTTGATTTTTTTCTAATGAAGTTGAAAATTTGTATTAACGCATGTTAGGTAAAATGCAAAATAATAAAACCCAAGGTTTACCAAAATTATAAAATATTTAAGTTTATTAAAGGTCTGTCTGTTAACTATAAAGTTTTTACTCGCGGGTAAAATTTTTACCTGAAAGTGTCTGTTAACCTCACGGAGGGGAAAAACTGAGCTCTTGACAGCACTTCTCCTCTTACACAATTTTACCAGATTTTACCACTGCTGCGGAGACCGAGTAAATTTGGGTAAAATCACCGATTGCTTGTCACTGTGTAAACTGTCATTTATGTGTTTCAATTTTGCGTTGCGATTCAGATAGAAGAAGAAGTTATTGAAAAATTGTTTAAATAAATAAAAAAAATATTTCAAAATCTTCAAAAATATTAAATAAATCCATAAGTTTTCCCTCTAACATCTTGATCACGTTTGACAATTTACATACACAAGTAAGATTTACCCAATTTTTACTTGAAGTCGTCTGGTAACTTTTGATGTTTATCCCCACTACCATATGAAACTTTTTACCAGATTTTTACACAAGAAATTTTTACCCAAAAGTTACCAGACAGACCTTAATTAAAGCAAGATTTGTCTGAATTTTGTACAGACTGTGTTATTAATTCAATAACCACTATTAGGTACTACTACCTTTATTTTATTTGTTTTTTTCTTTAAAGTGGAACATGCCTAATTTTTCATTATTAATTAATTAAGTATATTAATATTTCTTATTTCCATTTATTAATTACAGAACTCGAACTCACAACCTATGATGATCCAGAATTTTATGTGAAAGAATCTCGTGATATGGTGACAATCATTCAAGCACTTTTAGCTGCAGGTAAATAAACTCTAGATTTAATCGAACTAGGATTTTACTAATTAATATTTTATCCTCACAACCACCTTTTTATTTTAATACTAACAAGGAAACTTTCTTAGGTGTGTCCCACCGATTTTGATGAAATTGAAATATGTTTTAGAGTATCGAAAAATAAGAGACACATATTTTTTTTTATCTGCGGATATGCACATTTAGGGGGTACTTTTTATTTATGTTTTTTTTTTTTTTTATAAAAATTGGTGTATTTTTCAAAAGTTTGTCCGCCATGTTGGATCCTCCATTTTGAATTTTTTAAATTAAACATTAGATTCGTAATCAGCGACTCCAAAAACCCCTTAATACTGGTTTTCACGAAAAAATTGATGTCTGAAAGAATATACATCATTTACGTATTAGTGCTAAGGGTTGTTTTTTCCCCCTTGAGGAGCTTTTTTTACGAAAACGCAAAAACATGTCAACTTTATTTTTCAAAATCGTATGTAAGAAAATATTTTTCAATGATTTTTAATTAAAACTGTTATTTTTGTGACGCAAAAATATAAAAAAAAATCGTTTTTCTGCAATAAAAAATAAGGGTTCCCACCCCCGGGAACCGAATTACTTCCAAAAGATTAGTATATTTATGAGACATCATTTCCATTTTGTTTCATTCGAAAAAATTCATTAGAGCTTGAAATATTTAGGAAAAACTGTTTTTTGGAGTCAACTTTACTTTAGGGGTGGTTTTCACCCCCTAAATGTGCTAAACCTAAACCTAATAACCTGTGCTAGATGCAGAAATAATTACTGTTGTTTCCACTGCTTCTATAATATCACCCCGACAAATGTAAATCATCATCATGAAAAATAATTAAAATTTGAATTGTAATGTACAAAGTGTTTTGGTATGCGTTTTAATTACAATCCTTTGCTGAAAAGCCCGCAATCCCAATTTTTTTTCCTTATCTATGACTTTTGCGTATAACTAAATAAAAAAATAATAAAAAATTTATCACTTCGCTTAATTACGGACCCGAATCTTATAAAAATTGGGAAAGATCCGAAAAAAAGGTTCCGTACGCAGGGATTCGAACCCGTGACCAATGAATCACAAGCCCAAGTGTTCACCACTACACCAGCCACCGCTTTGGGGAAGTGATACAATGAATGGGATTTAGAGCCGCGTGAAAATTTTTTTATACTATTATTTTGTAAACGCTTAGCCATCTGGAGTTCCCACTTCGGGTACATTTGTAGCCAAGCCCTACATGTGCTATAAATTTGAGCGAAATCGGTGATGACGAGTACTTGCCTTCTCCTTGTTAGCTTTAATTGAATTTACTTTTAATTTGTTCACAACTAATCTACTATTATATTTAAATTTTGCAGGACATAAATTCGAGGCCAATGAGATTGTAAACTTAAGTTTGGAACCTGGAATTTGGTGAGTTTTTAATATTTATTTTTTATTTATTTCGTATTCATATAATTGGAATATCAAATATAAACTAAAAAAATACTTTCCAAAATCGAAATAAGGTTACATTTGATAGTTGACAACTTTCAAAATTTATTATATTTATTTTAGCTAAGCTAATATAATCTCTTCGATGTTTTTTTTTTTATTATCAATACTAATTTTTCTGTAATGAGTAATAATTTCACGCATTCCGTGTAAATTAAACTTTATCTTCAAAAATGTCTTATACGTAACATACATAAACATAAAACATTTTGTTTGCACTTGAGAGTACCACGCAAAGTTATTTTTATTTTCATTATCATATAAAGAAAACCGGATAAGACCTTTAATACTTATCAATTGCTACCATTTAACTTTCGATTGAATGTGATAACATCAATTTTGTGGCGTTTGTTTATAACAACAATAATCGCGTTTTGATTAGTAAATGAAGATATTGCGAATTTATTTACACTTACAAAATTATTGCTATAATAAAATTTAATACAGATATAAAACAGAAGAAAATCAATAATTATATTGTAGTTAAGAAAAAAAAGTGTTATCATCTTTGTAAAGCTATTGTAAATTTATTTTATATTATAGTCAAATAACAAAATAAATTCTGGTACTAATCTCAGACATTTTCCAAATTCCCAAGTGATCTTTTACGTTTTAAGATCAAGAAAATTAGTGGGCCTAAAAAAACTCAAAATTTTAATTATTAGAAAAACACTGATTACTGTTTAATTTTATTTTACCATTGGTGACCGTTTGGTAAGTCGCTACAAAAAATCAATATAGTACATAAACAATTATATAATTAATAAAAAAATGTACTTAAAAAAATCCATTTCTGAATACCACTGCGTTATGATTTTCAAAAAACCTTTGAATCTTGTAAAATACACTACCTAGCCTTACTTTTAAACATTAACTCCACTCAACATAACATTTATCAAAATATATACTATAATGATATTTTGAAAAAAAAGGATAACTTTGCCTAATGTAGTTTTTATCGCTACATATACCATTAATGATTACTAGTATCTTGCAAGGCACAAAATTGATACATAAAAGATACCATCATGATAACGATGACGATGATGATGATGATCCAAGTAGTCTAATATCACAACTTATCTGCAGAATTTATGTGCGTTTGAATAGTTTTCCTCGTTTTCTGCGCTCATTTCAAATTGAATATGTCGTAATTTAGAAAATAACCAGAAATGAAAAGCACAAGCAAAATGTTGCGTAATCTGGCACACCGCAACTCACATGCAAACGCAATGTTGCAGGTGAGGCGAATTATGAAAATGTACCATGCAAAGCATTGAATACATAGGACATAAAACAATTTTAGTTAGTTAGGAAAAACAATAATGCAATTTTAAAATCTTTGCCATCGTGACATTTTTATAAGTACTCGTATATTTTACAGTAGGTTGGGATGTTAATTAAGTTGGTCAAAACCCATATATACTATTTTTGATACCCACGATAACACCTTTCAAATTGTTATAATTTTGTTTATAACTGCCTTAACTTTAATTTATATAAAACGTAATTTTATGTAACTTTGTGAATTTATATTCAATCTAATATTTTTACACATCATACTTTAGAAGAAGTAGTCGACAATTTTATAAAGTATATATATATAAAATTAATCCATTTTTTAAATTAATTTACGATTTGGATTTTGGACAGGGACGGATTAACAGAGAAGAACAAAAAGAACGTCCTTGGGGGCTCAAGTCTCGATTATTTAATTTTAAAATTTTAAAAAGTATCAATTTCAGGGTTTTTGCGAAAAACGTGAAAAATCCCTACATTTAATATGCTTCCAGTTCTCTTATATAAATAAATCCACAAAAGTACTGAAAATGAGAAACTTTTATTTTTTCGATCTGTCATTTCTCAAAACAAATGCGTGCTTGTCACTGAAATAAATATATTTATTATTTAAGGGATTTACATTTAAATTCGCAACGGAAAAATGTAAATTTGCAAAATTTTAAAGTTCATAGAGAACACTTGATTTCGCATTTTCTTTTCAGTTAACATTTTCCAATTTTTTGACCTAATTTGTACAGTAGTATGATGTATCACACTATTTATATCATTCTCAATTTAGAGAACCACCACATCAATTTAGTTTATACATCAAATAAAGGATATTCACTATTTTCAATATACCTATGTATTAATTTACAAATAACTTACAATCTTTGAAAAGATATAATTATCAAATTACAACATTTTGGAAAATTAAAACACAAAAAACGCCAGATTGAAGCTGTTTACTTTTTTCCTAAATTACCTCTAAAAATCATCGTTTAAGTGCTTTTCGGATATGTCCGTAAATCGGTTAACTACCTCATCTTAATCTTATGTTTCTTTTACATTTCTCAGAAAGGGCATTTCTCGCTTAAGGACATTTTCCGTAGGATTAAAATCAAAAGCCTTTGTAATTTTCTTCTAATATGATAATTTTACTACGTGGGTTTTAAATTATGAAAAAATCTATTTTTTACTTATTTTTAATGGTTAAAAAAAGCACTATTACATTCTTACTTTTAAGTATTGAAAAGAGTAGCATTTGAACTATTTTCTATGAAATTTTTGTTGAAAAATATCAAAAAATAGCCGGCTGAGAGCTGTTTTTCGAAAATCTCTCAAAAATACGATAGACATCATAAGTTGTGCTAGATTTATCTGAAACCAAAAAATCAAATTTTTTATGTTAGTATACGAGTTGAGCTAGGGAGTGAACAAAGGATTTGTAAAAAAAATTTAAACCTGAATTTTTGACGGCGTTGCGTGTGAAAATTTCAGTTTTCAGTACGAAAACACAATACATATTACCATGTAAAGTAAGTTGTGTTGAACGAAAAATAAAATCCTTTATTCACTTCCTACCAAATGCTATTCAGAAGAAGTGTGCAAAATTTGAATAAGATCGGTATATTAGTTTTTGAGTAATCATGTCCATCGACCTCAAAAATTGAGTTTTAAGAAAAACACGTTTAAAGTAAAGATAAAATTATTGGACCAAAAAATTGAAAATTCAGGGAGTTACTCGCAATTTCCCAAGACTCAAAAAAAAAAAGTCCTTCAACTGCTGCAGTGATAGCGACCTTCACAAAAACCAACAAGTTTATTAAATTAGAAGATATTGCCCGTACCATGACCCTTGATCGAAAAAAAATATTGAAATTTAACAAATTGGCGGAATTTTTAACAAAAATTCAAATTTCAAATCAAATTTAAATGTCAATTTCAAAAAATATATTTTACACTAGTTATAAAGAATTTTTGGAAAATTAAAAAAATTAATTTTCTCGAAAATGGGTGAACCCATCTTGATGGCTAAAATATATGTTATACAGGGTACCAAAGCAGTTTTGGAAAAAAAAGTCGGAAATTAATTTCGTTAATTAGAACGGGGTCAAAAAAAATACTAAATTTTCAAAAATTAATTTTTTTATGAAATCTATTTTGTATCACCGCATTTTTGCTTATAGTGTACTTCAATCAAAAGCTACAACATATATATTTTTGAAAATTATCGAAAGGGCACTTCATAATTAAAAAACAAGAAAACTTTTTTTTTCTACCAAATTCAAGTTTTTAGTTGTGATCCCCCACTGCTGCTGTGATAGCGACCTTTACAGTGCCTGAAATAAAACAAAAAACAAATAGTTTATTAAATTTGAAGGTATTCCCCGTACCATGACTCTCGATCGAAAAAAAAAAAATTTAATTTAACAATATGGTGGAGTTTTTTTAAAAAAAATGTATAATTTCACGCGGAAATTTGATGATTTTTGGCCTGCTAAAATTACATTTTTTTATTCGATCGGAAAACTGGAGGTTCATGGTATGGAAAAACCTATATAAAAGACGTTGCAATAAAAATCAAATCGATCGGACGATTTGTCTTCGAGTTATATCTGCAGCAAAAAGTTTTTAAAGTTTAATTGATACATTTTTGAATACCTCGATACGATGAGTTGCTCTTTAGATGGCTGTAGATCAAAAACTATTTGAGATATGCACTTGAAATTTTAGTATGTTATTTTTAAAGGTATAGACTATCGAAATAAAATCGATTTTCAAATTTCACACTAGTGGTGCCCCTTAAAAGTTTGAATGTAATAGTACTTTTTGACCATTAAGAAATATCAAAAGAAAAATAACGATTTTTTTAATATTTGAAACCCTTCAAAATCTGTAAATAATATTTTTATTATATATTTTTCAATATGGATAACTTTTGGGTACAAATGAAACTTTTTTACAAAGTTTCATCAAAATCGCTAGAAGACCTCAAATTCAATCTGTTCCAAAATGTATTGTGTGTCGTATTAAACGAAAATCTTCTTTACTTCAAAAAAACTAAATAAACTATCTATATCTATCCCTACTAAGGTATTCATGACATGATGACTCACAAGAGGTCATAAGTTCCAACCTACAATTTGAAAAACACTGGTATATAAATATGAAAATTCACCAATAGGACTCTAATCAGAAACCTCTAAAACATAGGGTCCTAATCAGAAATCGCGCCCGTTTCAATATTTTATCACATTTGATTTCTATGGACGCGTTTACTCAAGCAATTCAATTTGTTGTTCACTTTGAAACATTTTCCTATATAGAGACGAAATGCCATTTCAAAAAAAAAAAAAAAACTTCGCGGTGAGATACAAAAGCCTCGGTGATCTTATCAAAATCAAAAAAACAACAAAAGATTCGTCAAAAATGGAACATCTCTGAACGTGATTTCTCACCAAAACTAGCAAAAGATCGTCGGTTTTATTACAAAAAGCCAAAGGCGCGGAGATGAGTCCGCGTTGTTACCGCTACGAAAACTGATAAGAACTTCAAAACGGGCTGCAATGTAACATTTCTTTCTTAGTATTTCAAGTACCCCCAGAGTCCGTGTCTTAATCTTATAATTTTTAAGTCTAAAATCCAAGAAAGAGACGAGGTGTATACCATATTTACTACCATTTGGTGTATTGGTAAATTGTGGTACCGTCCCCGTAGGAAGAGTGTTTTTTTACCTCTCCGTGTCAAGCCCGCCAATTTTAGTGTTTTCTTGATAAAAACGTGGAAAAGTCAACGTGTTGTGTGTGACAGACTGAAGGCATTGTATAAGAAATTTTATTGTCGTCGCTTTAGCTACGCGCGAGGCAACGCCACCACACTCTTCAGACTTTTCTCTCTCGAACCGCGGTAAAATACAGTCCTAATTTAGCTCAGTCCGCTCTAGAACTCAGTCGATTCGTGATCGATAGTGGCTAACTTCGCGTTTTCGAGCGCAGCTATATAATCGATGCTATATGTTTAATTAACCAAGGGGTGAAATTAGTAAAATTGTGTTACTTATAAGAATAAGTCTGTATAAAAATCAAATTATAACGACCACTAATATATAAGTGATTGTGAAGTGCTTGATCATTGTGGATAGTATGAACTAAGAAAAAAAAAAAACAATCTAGACTAGAACCCAATCACCTGAAAGATCTTAAAGCGGAATTTAGGTGTGCATAATTTTTGCAGGTATGTTATCATAAATAAGAATTTATACCAGGAAATCCATTCTATGAACAATTTAATAGCGTACATATGTTTAATAGAACAGTGATTTTATTATCACAAGCTCAGAGAAAAACAAAACGCCAATCTTAAGAAACTTGCCTTCATTTGCTCCTTATCTACGTCTTCGTCCGTCCCTCCGAGGAGTTGTTCTCTGCTTCTTCGAGCCTTGTGAAAAATTCATTGGAGATAAAGAAAACGTTCGGCACGATCGAATGGAGGAAACCTCATGATGAACGGAGGCGATACACGATTCTAATCCTTATCGCGATATATTTATTATTGTACTTCTGTGCCGCTCAAAATCTCACATTTTTCCCCCCAAATATGTTTTTAACGTCTCAGAAAATTCATATCTTCAAATGTGGGCTTTTCTTGGAAGTAGTGTTGGGACAGTTGCTTCGGAGGGAACCAGAATTGTATATGTTTGTTCAGGTGATCTGGCAATTACATACCTACTATACTACTCCAAAGCAAAATAGTTCGCCCACTGGGTTCAAAACTAGAACACTAAACTTTAATGATGTGCAACACTGTTATGAAAAGGGTAAGTACAAAAATTTTTTTTCGTAATTAAACTTTTATGTGTTTATAATAAGTTTGCTCTAAAAACTAAGTTATTTTGTTCATTTTTTTTACAACATTATTTAAAAAAACAAAAACAAAACCAATTCAAAATAATTCGCCCAGGCGATATTCTCCTCAAAATAGTTCGCCTAATTTAAGTTTCAGTTTACAAAATGCGAAAATTAAAATTTAGTGACGTCGCCTTTATTTAGAATTACTTCTCGCATTCTTTGAGTCATGGTGGCGACAAGATCTGAACACTCTTGGGGTTCAGTTGAGTTCCAGATCTCCTCAATTTTCGTTCGTAGCGCTTCCATGTTGGTCACTGGGCTTTGCCGCAATTTTTTCTTAATTTTGAACCACATGGACTCAATTGGGGACAAATCCGGGCTATTGGAGGGCCACTCCATGGTTGGCACATTATGTGCAGTCAACCAATCCTTCGTGCTTCTTGCCGTGTGGCAAGAGGCTCCGTCCTGTTGGAAAATGAACTCACCATTCGGAGATTCCAACAAAGGAATCGAAGGTAAAAGTTCAGTTTCCAGGAGGTTTTGGTACTTTACAGCATTAATGGTACCATTAATAAAGTAAAGCCTACCCACACCCCTTGCAGACATGCATCCCCACACCATGACTGAAGCGGGGAACTTAGTTTTTCTCCGCAAACACTCTGGCCGAAACGCTTCGTTCTTCTGCCGGATGACCTTTCTTCCTGTTTCACCTAGTGGAAGTTCAAAGCGCGACTCATCGCTCCAGATTACGCACTCCCACTGCCTAGCGGTCCATTCTAAATGTTCTTTCGCGAATTTTAACCTAGTTTTTTTCTGCCTTTGCGAAAGATATGGTTTTTCCTTTGGTTAATAAAATTTCATCTCAGAATTTGTGCATCCATTACATCCAAAATGTTAGCTTAAAGAAAGAATATCCCAAATCCTTAATCCTTCTTGTACAGGTGGATACGGAGACGCACTTGCCAATTCGTTCTTTCCACTCTGCGGTTATTTCAGCGGTTCGCGCATAGCGGTTTTTCTTAATAATTCGGCGCAGCACTCTCATATCTTTCTGATTTGTCTTCTTTTTTCGTCCCGTTTTCACTTTTTCTTTCACTTGTCTCGTACTTTTATACAAATTAATTATATCACGAACCGTCGATCGTGACATAATTAAATTTCCGGCAATAGCATATGCACTTAGTCCTTGCTGGTGTAATTCAATAATTTTTAGTCTTAAATCTTCGCTTAAACTCTTTCCGCGTGCCATCGTGACAAAATAACTCCACTAAGTGCTCTCAAAATAACTCTAAAGCCAGTAGGAACCAAATAACACCGATATTGTTAAAAACAGTTATTACATTTACGTTTTTTGAACTGAAACTTAAAGTAGGCGAACTATTTTGAGGAGAATATCGCCTGGGCGAATTATTTTGAATTGGTTTTGTTTTTGTTTTTTTAAATAATGTTGTAAAAAAAATGAACAAAATAACTTAGTTTTTAGAGCAAACTTATTATAAACACATAAAAGTTTAATTACGAAAACAAATTTTTGTACTTACCCTTTTCATAACAGTGTTGCACATCATTAAAGTTTAGTGTTCTAGTTTTGAACCCAGTGGGCGAACTATTTTGCTTTGGAGTAGTATAACATTCAGTCGGATTTTTTTTTCTTCTTTTAAATAGGTGCATACTTTGCATTTATTGGCTTAAGTTAGCCGGCTAGCTGACAGATTGTAAATGTGTATAAAGAAGCTTCATTATATGCATAATTTATCCTTTAAAAAAAGTACATTTCAAATGTTAATGATATTGCAATCGTTTTAGATAAAATAAGGCTTATTATACTCAATTTGTATTAGTGGATAGTATCTGACGGTCCAGATGAAAGTCTATAGAGTCGTTATAATGCACAACCTATATTTGGCCATCTGTTAGAACAGAACCCTAAACAACATAAGCTAAATAAGGCTTAATAACAAAATATAAATCTATATTTAAAAAGAGGGTTCCATACCATATTTTCTAGAATTTCTAGAAATCTATAAGACTTTCGTATTAATTTTTCTGTAAACTTCAAGTAAGGCGTTATATTACCTGATTTTTTTTTTTTTTTTTAAATTTAAAAAGGTATTGAATTTCTATATATTTTTGATAATATCTTTTTAAATATGCTATTTCAAATTATAAAAAAAAATTTTTTTGTATTACAATGATGTATAAAATTTAGGAAAATTGTTTAAATTTCATATTAGGGTATTTCTCATCAAATTTCAAAATTTGATTCCCGAGTTATTAGTGCCGAGTCATATGCATTAACTACATAAGTCTATTTTTTATTTCAATGCACGCTGTCTATACCGCTATTGTTTAAAAAGAAAACGTATTACCTCTATAAAAAAAAAAAAGATATGGCTACTTTTTTACCGTGAAAGTCATTCCCTCATCTTGTCCCTTAGTTCAAAAACATTAATAAAATTCCTATTCATCTCAAATATATCAATATTCTTAATAATAATATTACGCTAATATATTAGAAAGATGTGTGGTATTGTCTATAAAAGCTTCCATCTTACAACAACGAATTTATAAAAACGATAATTCGATTTTAAATATGTCCCGCCAAATAAAATCATTCCCTCACCCTATTACGAATATTCGATTTCTGAACGTATCGAACGATATTTAGGAACGCACCCTTAAGTTTTTAGTACCTGGCAACACTCTCAAATGATTCAAGATGGCGATTTCTTCTCAACCGTAGGTGAGTTTGTGCAAAAACATATTATGTGAAAAATTGTTAAGAGTTACATTTATGGCGATCATTACCTCACGTTACATGAATATATTAAGCATTTTAATATATATATATAAAATTTGTTGTTTTTATGCGTTTTTGGGAGTAAAATGCATATTCGAAATGTAACAAGCATTTTGAGGTTATGTGCCGGTGTTTTTGTAGCTTTAGTTAAAATTTATCATTCCCTAACTGCATTTAGGAGTTTATATAATATATATACATATATATTATATACAAAAATATGGAAGACCAATACTCCTAAATAGATCTCTTAAAGCAACTTTTTTGATCTCTGCAAAAAAAATATCTAAGTTTATAAAATAAAAAAAATTTCAATAATATCTCAAATTTTGAAATTTCATAAGAAATACCCATTAATAACACTGGTCAATAAATTCAATGTTTCTTTTTGTTTCCGAACGAGTATCATTTCTATAGGATTTCTTCCGTATATTAAGAATTATTAAATGAAAATCCTCAATCAACTTCCGTTTTCGAGAAAAATAGAATGGAAAATTCAAAATATATTATATTTTTGCCATTTTTGAAAATTCATCAAAAAATAACAGAAGGTCATTGGAACTTGTAACATGGCTCAAATCAAAGCCTGAATCTTATACTAAAAAATATCAAATACTAATAATTTCTATAATTTTTCTAAACATTGTCGCGAAAAAGTATTTCATGAGCGTGTATTTATTATAGTCTTCATTCAGCATCTGTTGTATTAAATAATCGGTTTGGTAAAAAATTTGATTTTTAAGGTATTTTTAAGACCTTTAGTATTTTGAGATAATACCTGAAGGTTCTAACTTTGGTTTTAGCCACGTTACAAGCGTCTATAATAATCCGTTATATTTTAATGATTTTTCAAATATGGTCAAAATAAGGTATTTTGACTTTTTCACTCACCTATTCCTTGAAAACGGAAGCTGATTCAGCATTTTCATTTACGAATTCATAATCTACGGACAAAATCGTGTATAAATTATTTGCCACTTGTTCGGAAAAAATTTGGTGTTGAGCAGTGTAATTGAATATTTTAAAGTATAGTGCAAAATACATATGTGGGTTAATAGGAGGTATTACTAATCCAACTTTCTAGTTTCTATGTCACATGGTTTCTGAGATAATCGGCTGTGACAGACAGACAGACATACGTATAGACATTAGACACGCGTATGGTCTTATTAGGGTTCAGTTTCGTTTTTCCTTTGGAGGGGTACGGAATACTTAAAGTTAGCAAAAGATAGCCCAGTAAAATTATACTGCATTTTTATAGAGACCTTAAGTTTTATTTTTTAAGCATATCTTGAATAGTACCCTTAATTTTAATTCTGGTTTATTTTTTTTTTGGGCATTGAATTCTAGTTTATTCGCAAATATCTAGAAAATTATCAAATTTTCAAGGAAAATAGTTACAAAAAACGCTTTAGTTAATAAAATTCTACACAAAAAAACCCATCAAATTTTTTTCGTAGAATCGATCGTTTTTTAATAAAAGGTGCAGTAAAATTGCAATATCGACTTAAAAAAAAAATTGATTTTCTTTTCCATACCACCGCAGGGGTAGAGAGTACTAGACATGTTTGTTATGTGGTATCCCCATAGGCCTAATCCACATTTAAACACAATTTATAAATAATAATCCTCATAATCATCTCATAACTATTTTATTCGAAAAATGATAATTTAAAAAAAAATTTCTTTCCTTTTCACCCCTAAAAAAAAGCTCTCTGTTCAAACCAAGGGTATCTTTCAGGATATGATAAGGACATCAAAATAAAGAACTGCAAAAATCCAGCTTGGTCGACATTTTTTTTTCGAAATGTTGTGCTTTTTGTGTTTAATTTTACTTACATATGTACCCCCCGTCATTCAAACCTCAACGAATAGAATACGACAATATTTTTGAAATTTAATTTATGTCTTTTGTTTAATCTACAGCTCTAAAATAAATCTCAGACCTACTCTGCAGTTAAACAACAAATAATTAAAATCTGGGTATTTAAATAAGGTCTGAGTTTGACAAATTCAAAATGGCGTACTGTCAAAATTTAATCTTCAAAAGATTTTCATAAAAATAAGTATATAGGATTCAAGACTTTTATTTTAAGGGGAGGTTCCTCTGATCGACTCTGAAAAGTTCGTCACTTTTATGAATTTTTTTGAGGTATAAAGAAATGTGATATGAACAAACGGTTTTTTGTACAATGTTTATTGATAAAAAGAGTCCCTAAATTTATTTTTTCCCCCCTCTCTCAATTCAAAATGGCGGCTCCAGCTATATCTCCGCGAGGCCTTGCGCGCCATACATGCGTCTGCGCTGGACGTTCCCGAGGGTCGTAGGGGTCACTGAAACATGAACATTTTTTAAGTTAGTTAAATAAACATATGTAGCGGCCCTTCAACCAAATATTTCGAAATTTTGATAAAAAAAACAGAGAAAGTTATCCACTTGAAAATTAAGGTCGTGTTTTGGGGTGTGTTTTAGTTGTTTAAGACAGGCGTAAACATTGTTTATTATTAAAATATATTATTAATAATGGATAATAATGGCTCCCAGATTGAATTTTACACATGACTTTAAAATTTCAAGTGGATCCGATCAGTGGTTCTCGAGATACACTGTCCCGCGCACTGAAAATATCAACTTTCGGGAAAACGCGTTTGAAGTTTTAGAACCATTTCGTCTTGTTCGCTAGTTGTGCCGCGTTGACAGTTGCACGCTTCTCTTTGAAGCGCTGTAACTTTCTAAAAACTGCATAAAACGCAAAACGGTTTTAGGATCATGTTTTTAACATATTATAGATTGATAATATGTAAAAAAAAAAAAAAAATCGATTTTTTCATCGCCGATCAAAGGAACCTCCCCTTAAGTGAATTCCAAAAAAATAAAATCTGTAGAAAGTATGAATATCATATACCAAACATATTTTATTTTTTGAAGAATATTATAAAACATGACTGCTACGACACATCTCTCGAAAGTAGTGAGAAAGATTTCTAAAAACTACAACGAACGATAGACATAAATATTTGAGAAACAACATTAAAGAATTACAATTATGTTAAATATTATTGCCCCAAACCATTTAACCATTCTTTTAAATTAGTTTGGCCATTTTGGACAGTGTTTCAAATGCTGTGACATAGAGAAAGAGATCTAGTTTCATAAATTATTTGATTTCTACATATTTATACCCCAAATACCTTTAATTCAAATACTTGTTCATACTGCGAACTACTCTAAATTTTATTCGATTCTTTTGCACCTGCACCAGGGTATCACTTTCGCGTCACAAAATTTCAATTATTTTCTGGAGCTATTCTAAAGTTATACCAATCATGGACAAGATCATTGGAAGATATCTGAACTCAAATCAATTAATTATAGCCTACTGCCTCAGTTCTCCAGCTAATAGAGGCAGTTCTATCGGCATGCAAATTGGCAAAAAATATTTCCCGCCCCTAGGATATTAAAAGTCATAACTTCAACAGGTGCCAGGTAGTACAAAATCGCAAAATCGGTAGCAAATCGTCATAAACACGTGGCCACCATTATTTGTTAGAGCCAATCGTTTCCAATGCCCTTTGGAGCTAAAACACATTTTTTTTCGCATTCTATAAGAAAACCCGCCTTCTTGCTGATTTGCAATGGAAATTATTTTCGCATTTTACACTTTTATGCACGTTTTACCTAGGAATATAGCCTGAAAGCAATCAACAGCGGATACTGCCGCAAATCTTAAGACGCTAAGCGATTAACTAGCACGCGGCGATTAGACTGTCGTAGAAATCTAGTTCTAGTGTGCTTATTTCGATTTGTTACTTTTTATACTAACCAAATTATCTTTCTTGATTTCAGCTCAATTGATGACGAAATAGACGGCTCCTGCATAGTTCGAGCTAGAGGACTACCTTGGCAGAGCAGTGATCAGGACATAGCGAAATTCTTCCGTGGTCTTAATGTGGCAAAGTGAGTTTTTATGTTGCATTAGTACCAAATTATTGTAATTAGAAAATATCCTTGAAAAGTTTCCCATCTCTGCGGAGTAAATAGGCTTGTTTTTTTTAAGGTTGGAAGGGGTATAAGTGAGTAATAATATTAACCCATTAATGTGCAAAACGAGGATTTTGTGCACGCAAGTTCAATTGTACGATTCGAATAGCAAATTGGGACGAATTTCCTCCAAATTCCTATATAAGGAGTTTTTAGTCAAAAACCCTATTATTTTTTGGGTTTTTTAAAAAAAGTGCCGATTTTTTTTGGACATTTTTCGTCTAAAAGTCGATTATCTTCTCGTTGCTGCTATTGAATGATCATATAACTACCAGAAATCGCGGTCCGAATGTCTACACTTTCTCAAACCATGGTTTTGAATTTTTTTTTTCGCTTTAGTTTTTGCAAAATGGCCAATTGCAATTACAGCAATGTAATAAAAAACTTCGCGATTTTTTTACACGAAAAGGACCAACTTTACAAAAATTATTTATATGACAAGAAGTGCTTATAATTAGCCAAGGAAAACATGTATATTTTTTCAGAATTTTTTTTGGCTATTTTTGGTTTTTTGGATTTGGCCAATTTTTGAAAAATCCAAAAATGTCCCGAAAGATTCTGAAAAAATTCACATGTGTTCCTTGGCTAATTATAAGCAGTTTTTGTCATATAAAATTTCTTCGTATAATTCGTCCTTTTGGAGCAAAAATATCACCAAATTTCATCATAAAAAATTGGTGATATTTTTACTCAAAAAGGATCAATTATACGAATTAATTTTATATGACAAAAAGTGTTTATAATTATCCAAAGAATACGTGTAAATTTTTTTAGAATTTTTCTGGACATTTTTGGATTTTTGAAAAATTTGCCAAAACCAAAAAACCAAAAATAGTCCAAAAAATTCTGAAAAAATTTACATGTTTTCTTTGGCTAATTATAAGTACTTTTTGTTCTAAAAATTTTTTTTGTAAAGTTGGTCCTTTTCGTGTAAAAAAATCGCGAATTTTTTTATTACATTGCTGTACAAAATGGCCATTTTTCGAAAACTAAAGCAAAAAAAAAAATGTAAAACCATGGTTTGAGAAAGTGTAGACATTCGGACCGCGATTTCTGGTAGTTATATGATCATTCAATAGCAGCAAAGACAAAATAATCGACTTTTAGACGAAAAATATCCAAAAAAAATCGGCACTTTTTTGAAAAAACCCAAAAAATAATAGGGTTTTTGAAGTTTTTATACAAAACAAATGCCAGATTCTGAAAGAGCACCCCCAAAAACCCCTTATAGACGAATTTGGATGAAATTCGCCCCAATTTTCTATTCGAATCGTACAATTGAATTTGCGTGCACAAAATCCTCGTTTTGCGCATTAATGGGTTAAGGGATAAATATCGTGAAAAGCCCGAAAAAGAAGCTAATTCTTAAGACGTTTTTGTGGACTAGTACCACCAACCACTAGTAATAAATTATACAATAATAAAAAGATCTTTTTAAATAGAATTTCTATTACGACTTCTAATCACACAGGTCAACAAGGTTTTTGCCTATGATTACCTGTTAGTGTTAGGTAATTTCCATAGAATTTTTCCCTAGATTATAAACGATGAAACGAGAATTTCCTATTAGCTTGCTACATTCAAGAAAAATAAGGTTAACAAGTACAAAAGGACATCTTTTGGATTTTTATGGAAAATTATTAAAAAATAACGAATTTTTGGAGTAGTCTTCTCAAAATTCTTAGATAATATAGACAACTGATATTTCCTATATTTAGGTAACGATTCAAAATTTCATTTGACCTACATAACAAGTTTTTATAACATTCCAATATAAAATAAGATTTTTTATACTTTTTAACCCTGTTTTTCTCGAAAACCAGAGCCAAATTAATCAATATCGTTCTCGTTTTCACAGAAAAAATCCTCTATCACTTCTTGAGAAGCAGAAAAAATTTAATTTGTTGACTAGTGCTATCAGTCTACTTGGAAATATACTCTCCCAAACGCATATAAATTCATTGTAATCAGTAATATTTACTACGTTTGTATTGTCCATCTCTAAACCAAAGTACAAATGAAAATAATGTACAATATATTTATCATATTCTAATAACATGACTCACAGGATGATAACATACTTAATAGCGCTAAAAACATACGGCAACTCACTGGGGAGTGGCTGAAGATCTTGTGAATAGTGCATAATTTATTACTATTGATTGTCTATTCTCCCTTTTCAAATGATAGTTAATGACATTGAATAAGAAACTGTAGAAAAGATTGTTAAAATAGAGTCATCAATATTGATTTGAAGACTTGGAACAAATTAATCAGTGACTAAATTATAGTCATAACTTGCACAAGAGCTATAATTTAAATTTTGATATTGACTGAATTATATTGGAAAATATAGATAATATAGTTCCCATGGAAAAATACTTTGAAAATATTTCAACAACAAATCGAAAAAGGAAATTGTAACATTCTCCAATTCGAATTTGTGAAGCTGACTGATTCGTTTTTTACCAAATTTAATTTTATCACTTACTTTGCAAAGGCTGTAAACCTAACCAGTTTACGCCTAATGGAATTTTCACGAACTTAAATAGTTTTAATACAAATAATAACATTTTTTGGATATTGTGCAATACTTCCCGGTCAAAACAAACAAATTCGAGCGTAAAAAGTTATCAGTTGCTGCGTACAAAAAGTTGCATGTTAGCGCAAAATTCAAACATCTGATAAAATTCGTAGGAGTCGATATTCTTTTATTCTTATTATTATTATTTTATTTTCATTTATTTGTCCAGAGAAATTAGATAAAAGAAAAGGCCCAACCTTGATAATGTTTTTCTAAACAAAATGTGAAATCGATCCAAGTGCTGCTAAAAATTTTACACGGGGTGAAAGGTGACCGAAAATGTTTTTTTCGTGAATATTTCACTGATGGTCAGTTTTACGGAAAAAATATGTATATAACTTGTAGATTAGGAAATTTCCTAAAAAAAATATATTATAACTTTTTTTTGTACAAGTAACCATTTTTGAGATATTAGGTCTGTTCGTTGACAATCCTGTGGCACCTCAGTGCGCCCTAGTTACACTGGTTTTTAAACGTCAAATGCCAGTTCTGTGTTTTTTGAGAAACCTGGGGCGCCCTGGTGCGCTCTGGTGCGCTCTGGTGCACCCTGGTTTTACCCCAGATAAAAACTCAGGGTTAATGACGGATATCAGTTTAATTGTTAACAGATACGGTATTTAAAGTGGAATTAACTCTTTTTGCGGGCACAAGAACTTAATTTTAGCAGTTCGATGTGAACATTATGAAAAAGTAGTGGTTTTATTTTATAATTTTGTGTTTAAAAGGCCAGATGACAGTTCTCCTTTTTAACCCGTCAGTTCCCAGTGTCACCTGTAGGTGACAGCAGTTTATAATTTGTTTTCCCCTATTAAATGATAACATAACTCAAGAAACTTTTTACTATTAGGATATTAGTGAATAGTAATATTTGGGTTTTTTTTTTCCACACTGATGTCATGTGAGCTGTCAAATAAATTATGTTATTTCTAACGGTATTATTATTATATTTCTAATTTTTTGGCGTGACAGTGACTTGCTCTGCAAAAATTGCAATAAAAAATGTCAAAAGCCTGAATATTATTTTTTTTCTTACTGCATGTCATTTTTTAATAAATTAACTAATATAATCAGTGCATTTTGTGTGAAAAGCAAATTCCAAAATATGTGTTCAATTTTCAAGTGTCATCCGTAGGTGGCACGTTTTTTATAATATAAAAACCCTAAAAGATTTTTTAAGAATAATTTTACTATTCTTCTTGGGGATGTCTAAGGAATACATAACAGAAAAATAATATTATTTTTTCTATTAATCTCGTCATGGGAATTGAAGGGTTAATAAGCTGTTCGCTGGAGTGAAAAACACTGGGATGCCCCGTGTTTTTTGACAGTTCTCAGGGCGCACCAGGGCGCCCTGGGGTACCACAGGTTTTCAAGCCAACGAACAAACCTATTTTGATTTGCACAGTTGTAACCTTCATGAAACGTGCACTCCTTTCTGTACCATCTTCGAGGTAGAGTACTTTTTTTCACGTGTCTTTCTCCAGTAGGCGTAATCCACGTTGGTTTTTTGTTTGAAAAATGTTATTTTTTTTAAAATCACTATGAATTTGTTTATTAATTCATTTTTATTTAAAACTGAAGTTATTAATTTCAATTTTATCCTTCTGTTGTCTCCTGTATTTCCATGGATTCAGTCAAGAAACACGATGGATCTACATCTTCAATAGAGTTGCAATAATAATCAATGTCATTCATATCGGAACAAGACTGACCTTGGCAATTACCACAAACTGGTGAACAATATAAAACAATTTTTCTGCAGCCGCAGTTTAAGCTGCAACCCTTGGTGTAATTACAAAATATAGTATTCAGCACAACGTGTGGAGCAGGTGGAAGCAGAGTTTGAATTTGCTCCAAAATGTCCAAAATCCTTGTACGACCATCCCCAGTTTTCAGGAGTAAGCTCGTTGCCTAGCCATATTTGAACCTGGTAGTAGACCTTATATAAAATACCGATAGGAGAACAAGTATTATTGTGGGTGAAGACATGGATTTATTATTAATATTGATTGCATGAATCCCTGTTGATAAAATCATTTATTTGTTGAAACCTGGAAAAGCAAAAACCATGAAATATTCACATTGACATTTTGTTTAGAACAACATTATCAAGGTTCATACCAAAATCCAACTTTCCAGGAATTTTTCCGAAGCGCAATGTCTAATTTGTCTGGACTATATCGTTACATATATGTATATATTAAGAGATTAGTTTTTTAAGCTTAAAGGGGATTTTTAACTAAAGTTATATTTTAAAGTTTTTATTTTATTCTTTTATAAATACAGTATTTTTAAAATTTGCAATTTTTGCTCCGCCATTTTTAATTTTTTTTTTTTTTTAAATCAACAGTCACAAGAATCCCCATATGTTTAGTCTTATGAGATTTATTAAAAGAAAGCCATTTTTGACCCAACATCATGAATTTTGAGAAATTGAAACCGAAATTAGCAATTTTGTATAAGAATATTCATGATTTTCTTTTCAATTTACTCCTTTCACACATTCTTCATACATATCATTGTATCTTTCGACAAACCAACTCTATCCAATAAAAAAAGAGTTATCAAGATCGGTTTATGCGTTTCAAAATTTGTTTGCTGAATGAAGATCCTATGAATAATAATTCACTCGGATTTTAATTCATTCAATGCAAGACACACGGGCATACGACTCGATGATATTTCGTTTTGACAGTTCAAAGTGCAAATAGCTGAGTTAATTCATGTTTTTGAATAATTGACACTGAAAATCAGCTGATTTTTACAGGACTTCCATTTTTATCCGCTCTGAATTAAGTTTTTGGAACTTCATCGAGTAGCCTTCGAATGCAGTTATGAATGAAGATTCAAACTTAATCCACAGTGATACACGGTACAGCCGATGGTAATCCTTGCTGGATCTTCATTCGGTCGTGCCCGTGTATCAAGGGTATAATATAATGGTTTCAAGACCTAAAAGTTTATTTTGTAGTAGAAAAAAATATATCAACCACCGATATGTAGATCTTAATATCGATATCGTAATATAGTATAATCTAATATAGTATCAAATATATTTTTACAAGATCTCTACATGACAGCTGTCTAGAATCAGGGGAATCCCCGTCCAAATCAATATCAATAGTAAACTTTCTTTTTGGGAATCGCTAAAGATATACAGGGTGTTTGGCAGAAGGACCGACAAAACTGGTGGGTTGGTGGGTTCATTTCTAATTTTTTACCGATAAATAAAATAGTTAAAATAAATAAATAGTTGCTTACGATCACCGCTCTTTTTTGTACGTAAACTGGTTTCGTAATCAGCAATTGAAAAAAAAATTGTTAGGACCTTGCAGCATTTTTACAGCTTTAATGAATAACTTTATTTTAGGTACATGTGGCATATCGTTGGAACGGGCGTAAACCAAGGAACTTTTTAAAAGAAAACGAAGCTCTCACAATCAGTTGCAGCTTGTTATTTTAAAATTAATTTTTGAAAAAAGCTATTTCTTCACGCAATTACCTATTTTTTTAGATTTTGGATCTCACATGTCCTTTTTTTTTTGTTAATAAACTACATCAAATTTTGATGTTTAGATGGAAAACATAAATTAAACATGCAATAAAAAATAATTTCATGCTATTGTGACCACAAACAATACAGTTATGAGGGTTTGAAGGGGGAATTTAGGGATTTTTTTAAAATAAACTGGAATAAGTCGTATATCAGTAACCGAATCACACACGACTTAGGTCTCATCGGTAAAAAATTAGAAATGAACCCACCAACCCACCAACAAAATTTTGTCGGTCCTTCTGCCAAACACCCTGTATATTTATTTGTACAGAATAGAATAATAATAAAGTTAACTGATAGATGACATGGTATAAAAATTAAGAATATAAAATTATTATAATATCACGCAAGGAATTCAGTCGCTTTCTCCTTATCACTATTATATTATATCTATTTATTCGCATAATTCAATTTAATCGTTGAAAATTCGAAATACAGATTTGAAAAAAATTTACAAGTGTCTATACCTTCATTAAACCTGGCCCATATTATGAAATATCTAAATTTCTGCTTCAAAATACTCCTTATCATGGCAATAATTTATGATATGAATAATGCTTAGATAATATGAAATTTAATTTTTTCCAAGTAGTTAACACACAAAAATTAGCTTCGTCAAGATTACGTTTTTATTTCTTCATTCTTAATTGTGTGTATTGGTAGTAGTAATCAGTTGTTGATGAAATTGTACAAAATAAATACATATGTAAGAAAATTGTTTATTTGCACGATTCATTTTTTTTGCGAAATTAAAAATTACATAATTTTTAAGTAAAATGTTGGAGTTATCTTCTTTTAAAATTTTTAAAATAAATTGATATCCTTGTTCCGAATATTTTAGGTATGTAGGATACTGGATACACTATCGGAAAGATTATTATTTATCACATTTAAAATGAAAATGTATGTTTTTTTCCCATATTAACACCATAAAAGTCTACTGGCTGGGGTATAAAAATGATTCCCATTCCATTATCTCTTGAACAGGGAGAGATATAGGAAGTAATATGCCATAGTTCTGTGGTCTTGAGATTCACACAGGCAACATGAGGCGCTTAAGTGATCTCCATAAGTGTTGTGATTCTTCGACATTAAATCAGTAGAGGGATCATCATCAGTGGCAAGTCTTATCGCGCGGCGCTCAGTAAGCAAAAAATATATAAAACAACTTCTTCGGGTCCAAAACTAATCTTCTTCCGAGATTATGTACACGAGACCTCGACGCGTCTTAAGGGGTTATATACAGTCAGGATTTTTAGAAAATCGATTTTTTTATTATTTTATTTTTGTAATGTACATATATTTAAGTACACCCACAGAAAATTTCATGTCAATCCGGTGAATATTCTCGAAGTTACACGCATATTTGTAATGACGTGTTCGAGTTTTTGTACTAAATGTAAAATGCTTATGAAACTTTAAACGCGTTTTTCTCAAAACTGTGTTCTTATAGTCGGTGAGCAAGATTTCTCGGAAACGGCTGAACGGATCAGTTTCAAATTGTAACATAAGCTTCCTAAGTATATTTTTTAGTAATTAATCGAAGCTTTTCGCTCACCGATAAATATTTTCCATTTTATAAACAATTTAGAGCGAAAATTGTTGTTAAAAATCGATTTTTTTTTTTAAGAAGCCGCCATTTTGTCAAAAATTCTTATTTTGCTTATTCCTTCGATTAATTACGAGATAAAACAATATACTAACGAAATAAATTTGGTTTTTCCATTTTGGATGATCCAGTCTAGAGATATCGTGCACACCGCAAAACGCTTTTTTTTACAATTGCTCCCGGAGATCAGCTGTAGCAGCTTTTAAAATAATTATTTTTACAAATAAAAAACATTAAAATACACTCAAGAGTTACCGTTATATGTGTACAGAATTTTACATTAATTACTTAAAAGATCATCTCAAGAAAAATTCTTGAAAAATCGACTTTTTTGGGCCTCCTGACTGTATATAACCCCTTAACTTAACTGTTGAGAAACGTGAGCGGCTTTTTAAAGAATGTCGCTAGCAAGATCTCTTTGGACTTTAGCAGCTATTGTCTAGACTGCGCATCGTTAGCTGGCATGACATAGGCTACGAAATCAGAGCATTATGCCAAGTATCGTAGAGAAGAAGTACGAAGAAGTAGAAGAAGTCGTACTCTATCATGTTTGTTTGGTTTGAAACTTCTATATTCTCACATTCCGTCGATAACCCTGTCCGAATAAGCGATATACTTTAAAAACCCCGACCTTTTATACTCGGACAAAAAAATGAAGCGAAACGCATATTTTTGCAGCCATTGCTCCGGTTATGGAATCAGCAAATTTTCTGCCCCTGTCTTTGCTTTTAGTCAATGAAACATAGTTTTTTTGCTCTTTCAGCGAAATTGCATTGACGGGAAATGGATTTATTTTTATTTTTTATTTTTTTTCGTGTTTTTAATACCTACATATATTTTTTTTTAATTTAAATGCAAATTTGGCAATTTTTAAACATTTCTTTTTTATTTTTCAGAGGAGGTGTAGCGCTTTGTTTATCAGCATTAGGTCGCCGTAACGGCGAAGCTTTAATACGTTTTGTATCTCAAGAGCATCGTGATATGGCTCTTAAAAGACATAAGCATCACATCGGTAATCGATACATTGAGGTGTATCGTGCAACAGGTGAAGATTTCTTAGCTGTTGCGGGTGGTGCTTCAAATGAAGCACAAGCTTTTCTATCAAAAGGAGCTCAAGTTATAATACGTATGCGTGGTTTACCTTATGATTGTACTGCTAAACAAGTTGTAAGTATATTGGAATTTTTAAAAAACAAATTTTTAAATTCATTTTTTTAAGCTCGACTTCTTTACAACGGGCGAAAATCCATGCAATGTTCTAGATGGAGCTGATGGTGTGCTATTTGTTAAAAAACCAGATGGTCGAGCAACTGGTGATGCTTTTGTGCTATTTGCAAGTGAATCTGATGCACCAAAGGCGCTTTCAAGACATCGAGAATCGATCGGACAAAGATATATTGAACTGTTTCGTTCAACAACAGCTGAAGTGCAACAAGTAATTTTTTATATTATATATATATATATGTGTTTTACTTAATATACTCATTTTAAAATCTAAAACAGGTACTTAATAGATCATTAGATCCAAAAACATATGAGCCTCCACAACCTCCCTTAATAGCTCAATTGCCTACGGTGCAAATGCCACTTTTGCCACAGGTATATTATTATTTATAAACTTATTTAATTTGGTTTTTATGCAATAATATAAATATAATTCAATTTACAGCATGTTATTACATCTGGCACGACGAAAAATTGCATAAGACTAAGAGGCCTCCCTTATGAAGCTCGTGTTGAACATATTTTGCATTTTCTCGATGATTTTGCAAAAAATATTATGTACCAAGGTGTACATATGGTTTTTAATGCACAGGTAAATATAACATTATTATATATACAGGGTGTCCAGGAAATAGTGCGCCAAAATTAAGGGGATGGTAGCTTGGGTCATGACCTACCAAAATATCAAAATATGAACTTAGTGAAAACCTCACCGTTTTCGAGATATTTGGGTTTTTATGAAAAATTAAATTTCAGTTTATTGACTAGTTGGTGCACATAAAAAGACATGTTCTCATTTTTTTTTTTTTTTTGCTAAAATATTCTAGATAAGTTGCCCTACCTGGTAAGCATGTAATTTTTTATTACTAACACAAGACTGTCGAGAAAAAAAATAATCAAATTTTTTTTTTGCTGTTCAAAATTATTTGACTCTACTTTGACCTTAACTGGTGAAAAAAAAAATGTACTAGGCAGTGATGGGAAAGCAATTCAAAAAATTGCTTAATTGATCCAGATTTCAGAATCACCCATTTTATTCGTGAATAACAAGATATTGCCATGTTCATTTTAAATCAAATTTAATTTTTCATAAAAACCCAAATATCTCGAAAACGGTGAGGTTTTCACTAAGTTCATATTTTGATATTCTGGTAGGTCAAGCTACCATCCCCTTAATTTTGGCGCACTACTCCCCGGACACCCTGTATATTTAAAGTTGAATCTTTTAGTTAAACCAGCAGCTTAGATACTAGGTATTATAATTTTTGAAACCCTATCTCAATAAAAAAATTTAATATGGGGCAATTTTAGCAAACAAAATGATAACCTAGAAGCCTTTATACAATCATTTCTTAGTAATTATCAACTAATATGAAAATCTCACTATAACTTGTGAACTCTTGAAAAATGTCCATAATGATGAAGACCTTGTTTTATGGGATTGTTTTAAAAAAACAGAACATTTTCCCATTTTTTTAATTATACATACATATAGGATAATTTTGATTGGTTCAATTTTAAACTACAAAGCAGTACGATGAATAAATTTGTTCCTAGTTACTGAAATGAAAAAGATCCCCGATGGCTCTGATTTTTAACTTTTTACTATACTACTACATAACGCACAAACTTATTACACTGAACCTCAAAATTTAATATTTAGAATTTTGTCTGCAGATTATGAATTCGCAAACAAAAATGTCCTATCACGTCATGTTTTTTAGCAAAATAGGATTGAAAAATACAAAATATCATATTTCGATCATTTTTAAAAATTCGTTAAAAAATAATGAAACGTGAAAAAAGTTCGTAATATGACTTAAAAGAGAGCCTAAATCCTTATCTAAATATATGAAATACCACTAATCTATACCGGTTAAGAAGCATCTTCGGGAATAAGATTTTCATGAGCGTGCGCAAACAGTGATCTTCATTCAATATCTATTGTATGAAGTAATAGGCTTTTGGAAAAAAGTGAATTCCACGGAATAGTTCGCAAAGTATTAAATCCTCTCGTAATTTAAAATAATAACTAAAGGTTCATACGTTTATTTGAGCTACTTCACAAGCTTCTACAACAATTCGTTATTTTTTAATTAATTTGCAAAAATGGCCAAAATTCGATCTTTTGTATTTTTCAAACCTACTTTTTTCAAAAACGTGACGTGATAAGATATTTTCGTTTGCGAATTCGTAATCTGCGGGAAATTCCTATAGAAATGATATAACACTTATTCTATCGCAAAATTGGTGTCGACCAGTGTTATTAGTTTGGAAATTTCGATGGTTGGCTCTGACTATAATTTATTTTGGGTTGATGCTAATAAACGTTTCTTTTAAAAATTTAGAAATACGCATCAATAAAAATTTATTTTACAATTGTCATCTTACTCACTTTGTCAAATTGAGTCACCTCTGAGAGTATAAACGAAAAATAATTCATAATACAGTAAAGACACTGCCCAAATTAAAAAATAGGACACTTTTTCAGAGCTTAAATTTGGCGTTTTCTAAACATAGGGCATTTTGCTAAACTGCACTCTAAAAACAAAATTAAAAAGTCGTCCCGAGATACAATTATCTAGTTTAGAAATACCACTCTGGAATTTTTCCCCGTCAACCCTAGCAAAAGATAGGACCACCTAAAATAGAGCACTTTTTTTAAAGAAAAATGAAGCTCTTAACACAAGAAATAGCCTATTTATGGTCTCTATAACTTGATAAAACTTAAGTAGGAATATATATTTCTTAATTATAATAAAATGAAAAATTCTAATTAAAAATGCATATATTGATTTAAAATTAAAATCAACAGAATTCTTTCCAAAAATTAAAATTAAAATGATAAAAAGAAATTTTCTAAACATACCCAAATATTCACCAAGTTTTTAATTAATTTATTAATTAATTTTAATTTGTACTTACTTCATAGCCACCCTTTATTTTTATGTACATAAATATATGATATACTATACATTAGTGATACAACTATGTACATTTACCTAATCAAAATGCTAAAAAATTAGCTTTTTGAAAAGATACAGAGATACACCAAAGATTTGAAATATATAAAAGAAGGGTACTCCTGATTCGACCCTTTCCGGAATTAATGCTAAATTATAACTACACTAGTTTACAACGTGTTTGTCCCCTTAAAAAATTTACTAAGTATGTTATTATTAAGATTCTCTGATTTCGAAAAAAATAATAAAACAATTCCATCACGTAACATTTTCAAGAAAAATTGGGTTAAAAATTTAAAAAATCCGTATTTTAGTCATTTTTAGAATTATTATAAAAAAATGAAGGGACGTCGTAGCGGTCCCAAACGTAGTTCAAATGAAAGTTTAAATTCAATACTATACTTATAAAATACTAGTTAATTAAAAACTTTTTCAAGGTTTGTTGAGGAGACAAAATTTTCATTAGAGTTCCACCCCTACATACCGTGGGTTTATTTCATTTATATGGCAGAGAGATTCATGAAAAACTTGTTTCCTGAATAAATCTTAATAAAATTTACTAACAACATATTATAAAGCTATAGTTTAGAATTTAAACTTTGATTTGACTTACATTTCGAGCTGCTACGAAATTCTGTTTTTAAATTATTTTTCCAAAAGTTGCTAAAATTTTGTTATTTTCATTTTTCTAAAGTAGAGCTCCCCGGATCGGGTTCTTTAGCTAAATCGACTCTCAGTAAAATAACTAGATGATTTTAGGCAAAAACCAGAAAAGTCTAGAGGAAAAAATCGGAGAAATTCAATTTTTACATTTTCGCTTGCATTTCTTAAGTCATATACAGGCAAAAAAATTATTTTCTAAAATAGAGCTCCTCGGATCAGGTTCTTTGGCTAAATCGACTCTAAGTAAAATAACTAGATGAATTTAGGCAAAAACCAGAAAAGTCTAGAGGAATGATCGGAGAAATTCAATTTTTACATTTTCGCTTGCATTTCTTAAGTCATATACAGGCAAAAAAATTATTTTCTAAAATAAAGCTCCTCGGATCGGGTTCTTTGGCTAAATCGACTCTAAGTAAAATAACTAGATGAATTTAGGCAAACACCATAAAAGTCTAGAAGAAGAAAAGTCTAACCCTATTTTTCTCGAAAATTTAACGTGATGGAAAAAAACCGATTTTACATTACTGATTAATTTCCATTAAAGTATGCAAAAAATTACAAGAAAAAAATTATAAAAAAAATATGATATTTATAAGGGGTATTATGAAAGAATATGGCCAATTTAACTTAGAAAATATTTATAGTTAACATGATCTATTTTTATAAAAACTTTTCCTTTAAACAGGGTCAACCAAGCGGTGAAGCCTTTATTCAAATGGACTCAGAGGAGGCAGCTCGCCAGTGTGCTCAACAAAAACACAATCAATTTATGGTATTTGGTAAAAAATATCGTTACATCGAAGTTTTTCAATGTTCTGGAGATGATATGAATCTTGTACTAAATGGAGGACTTCAATCACCTGTAAATCCAGCAAAGCCGCCATTATTATCACCTGGTATGTTACCACAAGCACAACAGGCGACACCACAAACTGTAACACAACTCCCACCTGCCGTTTCTGTTGCTCATCCACAATTTTCAATATCCAATCCACATACAATGTCTCCCTATATAACAACTCATCCAAGTTCAGCAGCTACAAATACTGTCGGTGCGACTGGGCATATTCCATCAATGATACCAATACCTTCAGCAGCAGCAATGGCTGCAGCAGCAGGTCCCTTAACTCTATCAATTCCTCCGCCTAATCCTGCATTATTGGCTCAACAGCAGGCACAATTCATAGCACAACATAATCTTATAGCTAGACAAAATGCTGCTGCAGCAGCTGCAGCTGCTCATCATAATGAGCATCTTTTCTATCCACAAATGGGTCTTTTACACCCTTCTTCACAGCATTCTTTAGCAGGGTTGGCACAGACTGCAAATTCAAGTCCGTATCTTATAATGCAACGCCCCTATTTGCCCCATCATATGCCGCTTAGTTTCTTACATTCTCCAATACAACAATTTCAATTAGCTGCAGCTCCAACGGCTACTCAAGTTAGTCACGCCCTTTCGAACAGTTTGTCTGGTTCGATTAAAAGAACCTACGACAGTGCTTTCCAACAAGAACCGCCTTCTGTAAGCGCTAAACGCCAATTGACACGCCCAACAACCAATGTTTACGCCCCCTTTTATCCTCCTAGCATGTAATTTTTTACATATTCGTACATCGTGTACTAAAATTGTCTTAAAGGCAGCTCACGATATACCTTAAGGACTTATCGTCTTTTCTTTTTAATTGTAAATATTATATATTTTTTAAAATTCGGATATTGCATGGTAATGCAACAAATGACATTCCAGTACTTAGCCCTTAAGTACTTATACTATATAGAAAAAAATATATATAAAAGACAGAGGGAGACCGCGTTTTGTCCGTCCCTCCACTTCCCGATCACTGATCCGGACTATACTCTCTAATTCCATCCTTTTATACCTTGCAATATATTTTTTAACTTTCTACTTTTATGAAGTAAACTTTTAGTTCTTAAGGGATTCTTGGATTAATTTTTTTTAAAATTCTTATTTTTAACTTTTATCTTATTGGAAAGCTATATATTGTTAGAACATAAATACCTGAATGAATTAATGTGGTCACTTTGCTGAGTTGTGTTAGATCCTAGGACTTAGCTGGGGTGTTGTTGGTACTTTTCTATGATTTTTCGGCTTTTCCAATAGACGCTGCTATAATATCGCTGTAATAGATTTATATATAATATACTATAAGTATAATTAAGAGATCGAATAGATTTGATAATGCTACATTATTAAACTTAATCATTTTTTTATTTACTCACTCAGTTATATATATATATCAAAAAAAAAAAGAAAATATTCCGAGATCATAGAATATCAACAACAGCCCAAAAATTATAGATTAGTGAAAACGAATCACGATTTGATTTAAACTGGGTTATCATCAAGCTAGAAAGGTGTTTTGCACTATAAAAATCAAAAAACAAGAAAAAAAAAAAAAACATAAATGTGTACAAAACAAACATTTACATTAACATGCACCTTTCAAGCTAAAAATCAGCGGGCAGCTAGCTAATTGGAACAGAAAACTAAAGAGGCTAGCAAAATTAGTTGCAGGAAAATTTTCAATTTTAAATTACACCCATAATTCACGTAACATTCCAATATCAATACATCAGTAACTATTAAAATACATTGAACTATAATATCCAGATATACCACATTCCATATATTACATAAATATTTTCCTGCAGTTAATTTTGTCAGGTGTTGGGATCGTTGAATTTTAAAACAAAACAAAAATAAATCAGTCAATTTTGATCAATGTTAAAAAAATTCTCAATCGAATTAAAACATTTTTTTTTTTAACAAAATGCTAAAGCTTACTTTTTCACAACTGCAAGCAGAAAAGGTAAAAAAAAAAAAAAAAAAAAAAAATATGGACTTGATCCGATGATGAAAATCGGAATTGATATTAATTATTGTTTGTTTCTAGTTGTATTTTTTGTTTAAGAGAATTAATATATATATTTTTTTTTTCTGCACACTCCTTATTATTAATTATATATTCTTATTACTTATTAATCAATATACATTTTGTTCGTTTTATGCTGGTGTAAGTCGCAAAATCAACTTTGTCTGTCTGTGCTTCAATTTTAGATTAGAAATTTAGTAGATAATGCAAAATTCAATATGCCTTAAAACAGAAAAAAATCGATTAAAATACGTGAATTTTAAGTATATTTGATTCAATTATAATTTACATTTCATTAAATGCCGCTTGCCTTTTTTAAAGATCGCTTAAGTCGTTTTAGCTACCACAAAAAAAAAAAAAAAAAGAAGGCATTTCTAGTCTTTGGTTATGTTTTAGTCCTTCATTTCATTCACTATCTTTTTCAATACTCGTATGTTAATTTGTCAAGTGTTTATTAATATTGTGGGATTAAGGGTTAATTTTATACTAACAATAAATATTGAACTATAACAACGTTTAACCCATTATTGCATGAATAACAAAAAATTTGGCGGTAACTTCGAGGTCCTAGCTTTTATTGAAGGGGTGGTCAATTTTCATTGAGACCAACTTTTCTAGACGTATTTTGAGTCGCCCGACACGATCCAACAAAAAACAAAAAATCAGTAATCAGTGACCCTAAAAACTCCGGATACCCACTTTTTTTTTAATTTTGAAAATTTTGCACAAAATTGTCCGCCATCTTGGATCCGCCATTTTGTATTATGAAAATCTTATTCGTAATCAGTGACACTCAAAACACATTTTTGGGAATAGTCGAACATAGTGAGATAAAAAAAGTGATCTAAAGTATCGCAAATATGTGTAGAAGATAATTTACAATGTTGCAATTTTTATGCAGCCTACTATTTAAAAAAAAAAAAAAAATATACCTGCATATTTTTGAAATTCAAGTCCTAATAACACATTTTATGCATTTTCATCCGTCCTTTTTCGAAAAAAAATTTACGTGAAAAAGGTATTAATTTACATAATATTGCAAAAAAAAAAAAAATAATTGTAATTTTTTCACTTTTTGTTTTTGTTGGATCGTGTCGGGCGACA
The DNA here is from genome assembly GCA_949715965.1 of Dysmachus trigonus. Classification (NCBI taxonomy): domain Eukaryota; kingdom Metazoa; phylum Arthropoda; class Insecta; order Diptera; family Asilidae; genus Dysmachus; species Dysmachus trigonus. The sequence continues at coordinate 97,348,293 of OX454319.1, read as the reverse complement.
AAAAATACGTTTAGAAAAGTTGGTCTCGATGAGAATTGACCACCCCTTCGATAAAAGTTAGGGCCTCGAAGTTACCGTAAAATTTTTTGTTATTCAGCATTAATGGGTTAATATGATATTAATAGATTTTATTTTATTTTGTTTGGAAAATGGATATTCCAACTATTACAGGTTAGTAGATTCAGATTTCTAAATAAACAATTTTTAGAAGAATTTTATTTCCAAGATAAGGATAAGCTTAAAAAATCGTAGTTAAATCCAATTTCTAATTTGGCTTTTTTAAACCCGTATTAATAACTTTTGGAAAATTTGACACGTTCGAAAGTCATCATATTTAATTTCGTTATTCACTGAGCCCCTACTAAACTCTAAGTAATGAGGGTTATAAAAATATTCAAATATTAGAGCAACTTCCAATTCTAGTAACGTATAAAGCTAAAAACCTGAAGTAAATTAATAATACAATATACAAACGTTATTATTACAAAAAGGTTATTATTTCTTAGTTACTGCTTGTCTTTCAACCTACTAATAAATCGAATTTCCCTACAAATATTCAAACTATTAGTACTATTGAAATTTTAAAAACTGGTAGGTGTTTTTCAAAAATTTATTCAACCTCAATTTTTGTTTTCTAGTTTTTAAAAACTAAAAGACTAAAATATTTCGATATTTGTTATCTTAATACCTATGATACTCATTAAGGTATCATTTTATACAGAGCTTTTCTGAACGTCTGTTTTAGACAGAGCTGTAAAAAGTGGCATTACCAGTAACATGCATTACCATTACAGGTAATTTAATTTAAAGATGATTACCAGTACCATTACTAGTAATGGTAATGCAAGAAAATCGAATTACCATTACAGTTTCTGGTACTGGTACTTCACCATTACTGTAATCACACGAGCATTACTTAGCATTACTCGCCATTACTAGCATTACTTACTCGCATGAGCATTATTTAGCATTACTTATCAAAATGTAAAAAAAATACTTTCAAATTGGCATTTCTTATTATGAGTAATGCTGAGTACTGCTGTATAAGTCTGAGTAATTCAAAGTATTGCCATGTAATGCTACGTAATTCCGAGTAATGCTAGTAATGGCGAGTAATGCTAAGTAATGCTCATGTGATTACAGTAATGGTGAAGTACCACTACCAGTAACTGTAATGATAATTCAATTTTCTTGCATTACCATTATTAGTAATGGTACTGGTAATCATCGTTGTATTGCATTACTTGTAATGGTAATGCCTACGTTAATGCATTCCAAAGTAATGCAATATTTTACAGTATTGGTTTGGATATTTTAATTCCTTCCAATTTTAGAAAAAAATTTATTTTATATTTTTAACAACATATTTTTCACCCAACAAAATATAAACACTCTAAGGCATGAAATCGAAATAAAATGAATAGTAAAAATTTCTTTTTAAATAGAATATGTTACTTTAAAAAAGGTACATTAAAAAATTTTTAGAACGAAGCATTCTAGCAATTCACAAAATTGAATAAATAAAATAAAAATCCAAAAAGATGAGACCTAATTGATTTTGCGGCTTGCTTACTTTTGATAATTGGGCTAGTAAGACTAGCAATAAAAAAAAAAAATAGAAAAAAATATGGAATCGTTGCAAGACCTGAATCGAGAATAAATTCTCATTCGGTCATAATTTTAGGTTGACTATAATTTTATTGTCGTACTTAGAACATTTTATTTTCTTTGCTATATATATTTTTACTTTTAGTCATACTTTTATGTGTTTTAAGTATCTTCCTTAAGGTGTTTGGATTCATTTGTTTTTTTTTTTTATTATACATACCGTATGTATGGACTCTTAGAAGTACTTTTTATATTATATCAATGTTTAAAACGTTTTTGTTATACATACAAACACAGTCATCTTCATAACCTTTAACTTCATTCAATTATTAATTGGGCTTTTATTTGCAATAATTTAATGAATGGCAGCTGAAATGCAAAAAAAAAAAATAAATAAATAAATTGGGCTTCTTTAGAAATTAGCTAGATATGTGAATTTGTATGTTGGTCACTTCTCTTCTAACTTTTGCCTTTAGAATATAATTTTTTTTTGGGATGTAGTATTGCAACTTTTTTTTACCAGCTTTTGAACTGAAAACCCGAATTGACCAGCAAAATAAAGCACTAATTAATAATTAAATAGAAGTTAAAATTTTTAAGGTTCGTAAAAAAAGTCATTGTGACCTCAAGAAATCGTAATAAATTTTGCGTTTTCTTTAGGTAACATTTTTTTTTAAGAATTCATATTTTACAGAAGTGCATTATATTTTCATCTCTAGCATTTAATAATTTCATAATAGTTAAACAAATAAAACGAAATAAATAATACAATAAAAAAAAAGAAAAAAAAAAAACTCCTGGCGCTTATTCTTACCAAGTTTTGTGCATTTGTGTGTCACTGGGTGTTTCGGGTGTTGCGGAGTCAAATTATATTTTGCATCCCTTCGATGATTAGTTACTTCTTACGTTCTGGCTAAGTAATCGGGAAGAGCGTGTTGCTTTATTTAATTTCTTTCTTTTATTTCTACTTAAAAATATATATATGGGATAATCCATGTCAAGTGGATCAGAGCTGTGGCCAAAATTGTAGGTGCCCAAAAAAATCAACCGAGGGCTCATTTTAAAGCTTATGACGTCTACTTTCGAATGCCGTGTGCGCCTTTGAAAAATCAAATATGGCGGTTTCAATATGGCGACCGGAAGTGGAATGAAAATTAAAAATTTTTGGAAAAAAGCTTATAGAAAAAAAAATTTGCAAGCAACAAGACCGTATTTCGACTCAAATTGTAGCAAATGAACAGCTCTTTAAGGCTGGTGCAGTTGGATAAGAAAATTCAAGATGGCGGATCCAATATGGCTGTGCAAAATCCCACCTTATGACCAAATTTTTCAAATCCAACCATTTCGCACCAAATCTTGTATACGGGGGTTTTTGGGGTCGCTGACCACGAATATAAAATTATATTTGAAAAATTCAAAATGGTGGATCCAAAATGGCGGGCGGTTGTTTTCGAAAATCAACCGATTTGCACCAAATTATGTAAACAAGGGTTTTTGGGGTCGCTGGCCACAAATATGAGATTATATTTGAAAAATTCAAAATGGCGGATCCGCCATCTTAGTTTTTTTCGAAAATCAACCGATTCGCACCAAATCAGGTATACGGGGGTTTTTCGGGTCGCTGAACACGAATATAAAATCAGATTTGCGAAATTCAAAATAGCAGATCCAATATGGCGGACGGTTATTTCAAATCGAACGGCTTTCAGAAAACCTTTTAGCCATATTATATTCTCATAATGTATTTTGCAAATCTGACTTTGTATTCGTGATCAGCGACCCCAAAAACCCCCTTATACCTGATTTGGTGCGAATCGGTTGATTTTCGAAAAAAACTAAGATGGCGGATCCGCCGTTTTGAATTTTTCAAATATAATCTCATATTTGTGGTCAGCGACCCCAAAAACCCTTGTTTACATAATTTGGTGCAAATCGGTTGATTTTCGAAAACAACCGCCCGCCATTTTGGATCCACCATTTTGAATTTTTCAAATATAATTTTATATTCGTGGTCAGCGACCCCAAAAACCCCCGTATACAAGATTTCGTGCGAAATGGTTGGATTTGAAAAATTTGGTCATAAGGTGGGATTTTGCACAGCCATATTGGATCCGCCATCTTGAATTTTCTTATCCAACTGCACCAGCCTTAAAGAGCTGTTCATTTGCTACAATTTGAGTCGAAATACGGTCTTGTTGCTTGCAAATTTTTTTTTCTATAAGCTTTTTTCCAAAAATTTTTAATTTTCATTCCACTTCCGGTCGCCATATTGAAACCGCCATATTTGATTTTTCAAAGGCGCACACGGCATTGGAAAGTAGACGTCATAAGCTTTAAAATGAGCCCTCGGTTGATTTTTTTGGGCACCTACAATTTTGGCCACAGCTCTGATCCACTTGACATGGATTATCCCATATATATATATATTATATATAATAATTTGTTTAATAGCTGTGCAAATATATAAATTGTATTGTCGTGGTATTTCAAGGGCTGTCGCATCCATCACTCGTTAGCGCTCGATGTATAGCAATCATAAAATCTATTTATTGTGCAATTTTTATATGTGTTTTTCTAAATTGTGGCTAACAATATTTAAAAAATTCTTAGAATATAAGTATTTCAATCTTATTATTAATATCTAATTTTCTACTATACATTATCATCAAATCATTTCTTTGCGATTATTATAAGTGATTTAGTCGTTTTTTTTTTTTAAATAATTTTAATCTCTTTTTCTATCTTCTTTGCCTTAATTGTGCTATATAATCACTAATTTCATTTCATTCTCTGTATTCATACTATAATATTTTAATCTACAGTGGTACCAGCACCTGGTCAATCACTAATGTTAGAAAGTAGACTAAAAGTGATTGAGAAAAATAACTCACCATTATTCGTTTCAGAAATACAGCATGTTATTTTTACTATTTTTTACTAATATCACACAAATGGACAAATTACATTAATTTTTAGTGTAAGAATGATATATGTAACTCTGGAGCGAATAATGATGGATCAATACCTACCTGGACGCTGTATGCTTACTCTATTACAAACAGAGCTGTAAAACATGGCATTACCAGTAACATACATTACCATTACAGGTAATGCAATTTAAAGATGATTACCAGTACCATTACTAGTAATGGTAATGCAAGAAAATCGAATTACCATTACAGTAACTGGTACTGGTACTTCACCATTACTGTAATCACATGAGCATTACTTATCATTACTCGCCATTACTAGCATTACTTACTCACATGAGCATTATTTAGCATTACTTACAATTACTAGCACTACTTACTTACTACTCAGCATAGCAGTAGCACTCAGCCTTACTCAAAATTATTACAATAAACATGAATATTAAAATAAATAAATCTAAGATTTTATTACCAAAATTTAAAAAAAAAAAAACTTTCAAATTGGCATTTCTTATTATGAGTAATGCTGAGTACTGCTGTATAAGTCTGATAATTCAAAGTACTGCCATGTAATGCTACGTAATTCCGAGTAATGCTAGTAATGGCGAGTAATGCTAAGTAATGCTCATGTGATTACAGTAATAGTGAAGTACCACTACCAGTAACTGTAATGGTAATTTGATTTTCTTGCATTACCACTATTAGTAATGGTACTGGTAATCATCGTTATATTGCATTACTTGTAATGGTAATGCCGACGTTAATGCATTCCAAAGTAATGCAATATTTTATAGCTCTGATTACATATCATATTAAAAGCAAAAAGGTTTATAATGCCATTTTTCACTATTTTTGATAATATCATCAATTGTAATGTAAACATCATAAAAACCATGTAATATCAATTACTTCATCACCTTTTTTATTCTAATTTATAAATTTACTAAAGGCCCTTTTTGTGTTAGTATATTTAATTAATTTAATACTTATAATTTTTTTTAATACTTTGACCATATTTCACTATTTTGCTTTATCAGCATCAAATTAAAATATATTATTATATATTAAATACCACATCCACATAAAATGTTGGCATTTTAAGCTTAATTTTAAATGCGGAATCTGTCTGTCTGCCTTCTATTTATTCAACAATTTACACAGATCTTTTTCTTGTATTTTTATAAAGTATACACTAGTTTTAGATGAAATTAATAATTGTGGTCTTTAGTAAATAGTATAAATAAGCACTAACGATAGTACAAAAATACATTGAAAATCAAAATGCTTTCAGTTTTATTACAAAAACGTAGATTATTAGGAAAAAATTGAAATAAATTTGGTGTTTTTTTTTGTTAAATACTTTTTTTCGAATACCGGCTTCGAAATCTTAAACTAGGGCGAAAATTATAAAAAAAGGACTATTAGTATTGGGTGGTATAAGGTTTAGAATAAATATGCCCAGGAAACATTAATATTTAAGTCCAAATTAACACTACAATATACGGCATTGCATTTTTGCTATCTGTAATATGATACTCTTACTATGTTTGTATCTTTATCAAATGTATGTGTAATAACTTGTTTATTTATCTAAGCATAATATTGTCCAGATCACCTTAGCTTTTTGTGTTTACGCACAGCTGCATAATAGTAGTAGTATAAGTGTTAAAATTGTGTTTTATTTGTTTATAAAACTTAATATTGAAAACTACTTGGAAAACACGTTTCGTTAGAAATTCGTTATTTTCGATTTTCCTACTATGACCTAAATCATTTGTTGAGCCGATTTACAAAAATATAGTCTTTGAAAAATATCGCTCTATCCCAATTCTGAAAATACTTGATAGAAATCGTTGAAAATTAATTTAAACAAACTTAAATTTATAGTTCAATTATTTTATGTATTTAAAGCAGTAAATTGTAAATTGTTTTCTATTCAACGTTCCCTTTTTAATACTAAATAATAAAACTTTCTATCTATGTTACTAATACTATTCGCCTCCATTACATATTTCTATATATCGAATTGTTTTTTTTTTTTTTCATTTTTTCACGACTAAATCACGCTTAATCTATCAGTAAATAATATAGTAACAATAGTAGTTTTAAAAAAATGCAATTGCTATATGTCTGCGTCTAGCACTTCAGCCCTAAAAAATAATCTTTGGAAAAGAAAATGTTGTGGTAAACGGGTCGTCACGCAAGCAACAAAAAATATCTTCATCATTTGTGGTTCAACTATAAAATAATAATCCCAAAAAAAAATTGTCGCAAAGCAGAACTAAGGTGGAAAAAAAAAATGATTTTCTTGGTGGTGTGTGTGGTTTTATATATTTTTGGGAAGTGGTTAAAAAAAAAAAAAATATCTTACAAATTTTATATGGCTAAAACGGTGAGTGTTTCCATTTATTTTATATATATATTTTTTAATTTAATACATATACTTAATGTTAACTTTTTCTTAATGATCTTGTCCTCGATTAATTTATGAGTTTTTTTTTTTTGGAAAAAGAAGAATACTTTGTGTTTGTCAATATCATTCTCTTTTGTAAAAGTAGTAGGCCTTAAGTATTAGATTTTAGTCTTTAAAAATGCTTTTGGAAAGGTAAACAATCCTTCTTCTCATTCATTTGCATGCTCCCTTCTTCTATCAATTCATATCTGATTTTTGGATTTAAAAAAAATTTGCTTAAGTGGTTTTAATGAGCAGAGAATTTTATTTATAGATTATGTTAAGTACTTTGGATTGGTTTTTTATTTCTTAAAGAAAAAGAAAATTCAAATTATTTTTTAATTGCAATTATTTTAAGATACGGTTTTAAAAATTGCTGGGACATATTAAAAATTATAATAATAATATTTTTCTTTAGGTGGAACATTGGTAGCACCTCCTTTTGGTGGGTATACACCATTTGCACCACCGGCAACTTTACTACCACCACCTCATAGAGCGCATCCGGCTTTTTATCAACCCTTCGTTTATTGGCCCTACCCAAGCCCACCAGTTTCACCCACTACTTATTTTGGACCTGCTCCACCGCCACATGTAGCTCCAAGCATACCACCGCAACATCAGGCCGCGGCTTTGGTAAGTTGAATGATTAATTCAAATATATTAACATTGTTGCTTAAATTAGTGTAGAAGCATTGGAGGATAAAACTATGTTTAAATATTTAACATTCATAGCCCATATCTCTTGTATAGTATGTCATAAAACTATGGTTTTTAAAGTGTGAATCAGAAGAGAACGCCAGGGAAAGAAACGACGAATGCTTTTAAAATTGATTACCTTTCTTCTTCGTCTTAAATTAATGATTATTGGCAATATGTTTTAAATAGTAAATTTAAAGACAATTTGGCATTTAGAATTCATAAATATTAGCTACATATATCCAGAGCTATAAAAAATGGCATTACCAGTAACATGCATTACCATTACAGGTAATGCAATTTAAAGATGATTACCAGTACCATTACTAGTAATGGTAATGCAAAAAATCGAGTTACCATTACAGTTACTGGTACTGGTACTTCACCATTACTGTAATCACATGAGCATTACTTAACATTAATCGCCATTACTAGCATTACTTACTCACATGAGCATTATTTAGCATTACTTACCATTATATATATTCTGCTCAGTATAGCAGTAGTACTCAAAATTATTACAATAAACATGCTTTATGAATATTAAAATATATATTTATTCATATAAAATCGAAGATTTTATTACCAACATGTAAAAAAAAATACTTTCAAATTGGCATTTCTTATTATGAGTAATGCTGAGTACTGCTGTGTAAGTCTGAGTAATTAAAAGTACTGCCATGTAATGCTACGTAATTCCGAGTAATGCTAGTAATGGCATGTAATGCTAAGTAATGCTCATGTGATTACAGTAATGGTGAAGTACCAGTACCAGTAACTGTATTGGTAACTTGATTTTTTGCATTACCATTACTAGTAATGGTACTGGTAATCATCTTGAAATTGCATTACTTGTAATGCTTATGTCTACGTTAATGCATTCCAAAGTAATGCAATATTGTACAGCTCTGCATATATCAAACATCCCTTAAGCTTACAAAACGCGAAAAATGACCGCAACAAAAAAGGCCATTTTTTCGTCTGCTTTTCCACATTTCACAACGAACTAAGGAAAAGACATAAAAAAAATATATCAGGTATCAAATTTCCTCACTCAAAAAGCAAAACTATTTCATATTCAGAATTTTCCAAAACATTTTTACAGTATGTATTTTTATGTTTAGGGGATGATTTCACCCTACTACTACTGCTACTCTGTACTAGGCTGAGGGTCATTTTTCCCTCAAAACTGGAAAGAAATGCCAATCAAGGGTTTTTCATCACTCGAAGCCCAAAAGTATGTTACATTTAGAATTCCAGATTATCCCAATATTTAGGGGATTATTACACCCCTAGCTCCTATAGGTGAATTTTTAACTCTTCTTTGTTGAAAACACATCACATTGCATTTTTGAGATTGATATAAATAATTTAATGAGAAACATGTTTGTACTAAATAATAATTTGTTGATAAAATAAATCTTTTAGAGTGATTTCAACCCTCAATTAAGGGTGATTTTTTAAAATTTTCGAAAAATTAAAAGTAATACCTTTCTTGATTTTTTACGACGATTAATTTGATACCTGATACATTTTTTTATGTCTTTTCCTTAGTTCCCATTTACTCTTTCAGTAGCCATAAAAAATCTAGTCCCTGTTTACGAAAAAATCTAAGTATTTCTATTTTATAAAAGTTTTTATATATACATAGGTACCTGCTTGAATTGAAACTTATCACGAATAACACAGACAAGATTTAAAGTGTTTTTAAAATAATATCAAATTGCCATGTTTTACTCTGAAAAATATTGATTTCAAAATTTGAAAGTACATTTCAAAAACTATCAAATCTTTATTCTGAGCAGCTAGTAAGTAAGTAAGGAAGTTAGTAAGCTTACGTTCAATACGTTCTGAATAGTAGAAAAAACCGCAGCTTATGTAGTTGAAGAGTAAAATATCATATTTTGTGGTTTTCTATGGAAAACTCTTAATTTTGACCTTTTCTTGGATGATTGTCACATAGAGAGTAGAGTTCAAATACGTTTATTATATTTTTATTTTTTGTAGGTACTATGTAAAATTTAAAACACATGCAAAATCCCTAGTACTTCAAGTGTGCGCTTTTCTGAAAAAGTAATTAATTCACTATTTTTAATTCACTATACCATTTGTAAGCGAATTTGAAACTCGTATTAACTTTTAGCGAAGGTACCCAAACTTTTTAAAAAGGAATAGTAACTTGAACGATTTTTGAAAAATAATGGTCGCTGTTTTTGAAAATGTCGTTTCTAGAAAAACAGATTTTAAGTGTTTAAATACATTTGATATTGCGGTTCAAGTTATTATAGTTACTATATTAATGGTCGTATATCCAACAAATTTTATTGGATATATTTGAAATTGTCAGAGAATGTTTATAAACTTTTATAAATACAAAAAACCAAAAATTAGTTTTTCAAAAAATAAATTATACCTAGTTTCTTCAGGAAAGAGTAAAAATAAGTACTCCTAGTATATGGCAGTAGTGTAACAATAATAATAATAATATAATTAGCTCTAAGCAATTTATTTTTAGGATTCCATACCTCGAAATGAAAAGATGGCTTTTTTTTGGGTTGATCTAAAACTAATAGTACTATTACTTTTATCCTTCAATGCTTGGTTGGTGCATTTTCTGTTTGTTTCTGTCTATTTTCATTATACCTTCCCTTCCTGGACTAATTGCATGTTAAAGAAATTGGTTTTTGTTTTCTAAATACCATACCCTACTTATTTCCCCATCCTCACATAGCTCATGAATCTCAGACAAGTCATGAAATTTTTCTCTTTCTATCACTTCTGCAGGTCTCACTAGAAAGTTTTTATTAAAAAAAAAAAAAAAAAAAAAACATATTAGACAAAGCAAAACTCAAAATGAAACCAAACAAACCTTTCACATAGTTTCCGGTTGATTTTATACCTTCAACATATCAGCCGTCGCCAGCATCACCATCACAACCGACGGTAGTCACGACATCTGCGCCTGCGTCCCACCAATACCCGCATCCAGCTCAATACCACCCGCTAACGAATGCAGCCGCTCCTCCGGCGGGTTCAGGTGCAGGTGTGGCACCATCGCCCGCACAGCCGCAGCCACTAAATGGAACCTATCCAGGAACTCAACATTTACTTACCATTGACACGAACACGTCACCGTTGCCGGGTCACGAAAAGTTGGGAACACCAAGGGTCCTAACTCCGGCCGCATCGACGACATTCGCCCTGGCCGCTGCCGCAGCAGCCGTTGGACCACCGACTTTGACCCTCCAGAGCAGCCCCGTACCCGCGACGGGTCCTTCAATGGCTGCCAACCAATACGTCGAACTCTACATTGCCTGACGAGAGGACCTCTGTTTGTTTTTTTTCCAATACTTGTTCCACAGCTGTGTGGTGAGTTTAATTTTGTTGTGTTTTATTAGTTTTTCAAGTTAGATTAGAACGATAAAATCTCGTTAGAGTATAGCAACCAAAATGATGAGTAGCCGAACAAAATCATTCCAAGCATTAAAAATTCAAGGATACTGTGGGCTGATTCTTAAAATTAATAAATTGGTAATACTCATGAAATTGATACAGAGGAGATATAAAAGTATTCAGATTTTTAAATGAAACTGCAAAGAAATTATGCAACAATTCAATTAGTCTTTAGAAAAAATCCCAGCTATATGAGACTGTTATCATAATTCGGTTCTGTTAGTAAAACCAGAACTAACATACAATGTGCAGAGCAAAATTTGATATATTATGATTTATGACGATCAAACAGGAAATTGTTAATCGCTTGCTTGCTAAAATAGGCATTAAATAACTTAGCTTGTCTATTAGCATTTAAATATAATCGCATATGTACGTATATTGGGTCAAACTCATCATAGTTTTAGTTTGCAGAACACGTTGTTCCCTTATATTACGAAGGTTATCCCTGAATACAAATACGATTCATATAAAGCAATTTTATTAAAATCAAAATCGTTATTAAACAAATTCAGAAAAGAAACTTGCGTCGTAACATCATATCTGTCTATAGAGATATCAACCATAAATGAAGGAAATCAGGTATACATATAATGTACCATAAACTTGTGCATAAACAAACATGATTTTATGGTTCATCTAATTTTGTACACAATTGTGTATATGCCATTAATTAAAATGTTATATTATATGTTATATTTTTAATAGAATTGATACGATTAACTCTTATACCGACACAAGTAATTTTTACAAAACATTTACCCGTATTTCTAATATTGTACAATAAATCTCCTCACTTCATATTACAAAATAAATATATTTTTTATTTATTAATAAAAAGTACTCACTTTTACCTTTACACAGCTGTACGAGTTTTTGCTTTATCTCAAACATTAAAAATTCTATCAATTTTTCGAAGATTATGCCTTTCAAATTGAATCTTCTAGTTCTCTAGTATTATTATTTTTTAAATATATTGATACCAATGTTAACCCTTATCAGTCACACCTCAGTAAAATCCCGCACCGGTCATTCTGGGGTGTATCACACCCCAGCGTGTTTACAGGCTTATAAAAAGTTGTAGGCAGCATAAAAAAAAGAAAAAATATATCCTGTTAAAGTTTAAGTTTTCCTCTAAAAGATTCTATGGGTTAGATATGTGAAAATTAAATTTAAGATATTTAAAAAAATTCTTGAAAAAAAAAAATCGAAAAACTGACTTTTTTCACTAAAACTACTGTAACTTTTTTAATTTTTAAGATATTTCAATTTGCCAAGCGGTTTTGTAATCCTGAAATGATGCCCATTCAGCTGGTATGTTCAGTTTTTTTGGCCGTTTCAAAAAGTATATTTATTTTGAAGACTGAAGGTACCACTTTTATGAAGAAAATGAACAACTGATTTACACACAAAAATAGCAATTAATTAAAAATTGATTTAAAAATCCAAAAAAAATTGTTCATATAGTATTTAATGCAAATTAAAAAATTAAAAAAAAAATTATTCATTAATTATTAATTATTCTATGCCAAAAGCACATTCAATGCACATGTACGCTCTATGCGTATCACACATCGGTTGAAGGGACGATGGACACATTGAATTAGTCTTCTTATCACTTTCTCTTGGACAAATCGCGTACCTTTTTTGTTTTTCTACCTTTCGACGCTCATTTTGAGTGGGAAGATGGTCCTGCAAATGCAAAATATTTGCAATTCCAGCAAAAGTTGCCTCTTCTTCCCTGTCCTCACACAGTTCCTCACGAATCGTGCGTGAACGTAAATTATACGCCATATCTTATAGCGAAAATACACGTAAAAATTTTTTCAAAAAATTGTAACAAAGAAAAACTGTTAAAATGTACTTACTACTTCAAATTAAACTCCTCAGAAAAAAAAATTTCCAAAAAACTCGAAAAAATCACGTATTGGTCACACTGGGTGTGAGATACCCCAAAATTTGAGAGGGTCTACTTTGAGCGACTGCCAGGTAGAAACTAACGGTCCCAAAAATATTTTGCCGGCGGGGAATGAAAGTTTGTAACGCTGACTAACTTTAGATGGCGGTATTAGACCCATATCCATTGGTTTACTGGGTCGTTTTGGCGCTCAAAAAAACGTTGGGGTCTATTTTACCCAGTGTGACTGTTAAGGGTTAAAGAGCGTGAATTTTGTTTTTCGAAAAATTCAATATTTTCGGACTTATTTCAAGTTAAAACCGCTGGGGTTGATTAATATGTGAAAATATCCCTTAACTCTTATTTTTGATATATTCAAACATTTAACTCTAATATTCTACAAAATTATAAATTCGTCTTTAATTTACCTACAGAAAAATAATTAGCTTTCTTCGAGAATATAACTTTATAAAAAAATCTAAAAAGCAAGCAAAAAATCATACAATCGTCAGTAAACATCATTTTATTTTAAAAAGCATTATTACTTCAAATTAAACTGCAATGGATTAAATTGACCACTTGCTAAACTTAGTATTCAGATAATTATTCTTTAAGTTTTTCAAATAAAAAACCGATAAGTTTTAAAAGTATTTCGCCGGTTAATCTTTACAATTAAATTAATTGTTACTTAAACAATTAAATTAATTGTAACTTTAACAATTAAATTAATTGTTAATTAAACAATTAAATTAATTGCTATTTAAAAGCCAAGTGTAACGACTATTTTTGTCCATGGACATATATAATATAATAATATTAAATCTTGTTGTGATGCAGTTTTTGGATTTTTCAAATAACAGTCATGATTTTGATAAAACTTTTAAAAGAAGAAGCATTTGTTGTATAAGCTCCATAAATTGTTTTATTTAAAAATTATTTATTTGCAGTTTCATTTCAAAATGATATGTTTACGAATACTTCTGTCCACCTTTGTACATAAATTCGTTTACTTAAAAACAAAACCTACTCGACTCGTGAATAGTTATCGAACAAATATGTGTTAAATTGTCCAAAAGTGATTCTTCTATTCTTCCTCGTGAGAGTAGTATCACAAATTTTCGAATAAAAAAAAATTCAGAAAAACAGAAACCTTCGATTCCCATAACTTGGAATGATTTATGAAAATCAATGATATCGAAAAAAAAAACGTGACGTTTTATTATATTTAAATTTAAGTTTTTTTCTTAAATTAAGTGCAATATTCAAATGTAGGTTTGCCACATTATATATTTACTGTGTTTTATTTTTTCTTTGTTTTTAAGATATAATGTATATTAGAGTGTTTATCAAGTGTTATTTACTGTATATTTTTTCATTGTTGACGTCAGGAGTTCTTTACGAAGATTTTTTTGTTAAAATATGTTGAATACTAAGTCCATTACATGATTGAGTGTAAACGAAAGAAAACATTTGATATTACTTCTAAGGTTTAAAAAAAAGCAACGCGTATATAACATATGCTTGCTGAAAATATTGTATATACATTTATTTCGTTTTTTTTTTTTAGGAGAAAACAAGTTAAGAAAAGTAGAAAATATAGACAAATATATATTAAATAGAGAGATTCTTCTTTTTTTTTTTTAATGTAAATGTTTTTAGAAAATTCTTGCCACAGGCTGCTATCTCTTCTTAATTTATTTATTCGATACAAAGAACGTAATAAGAATTTTATTTGAATTTCATTATTGGAAACGATACTTACCGAAGATTTTGTTATTTGTAATGTATATTTTAATTGGGTTGTTTTAATGTGGTAATAAAAGGAAGCGATTTACTAATTGTCTTAGCAATATTTTAAATACTTATAATTTTTAATTATATACATATAGAAAATAGCGAAAGATTGCAAACTAAACCTTTAAAGCCGATTACTAAAACGGTTTAATTTTTCAAGAAAGGAAAACTTTAAAAATTAATTGGTAACCTTAAGAACATATCTTACTAAAGGTCTTCATCTGAATATGTACATTTGTTAATTATTTAAAAACGTATTACACTCAAAACAAAGCGAACTTTGCGAGTTAATAGAAATTCGAAAACGTTCGAAATTTTAAACGTGATATCTTTGAATCTAATATGAATTGACCTAAAATTTAGAAATATAGCTTTATGGTTACAAAATATCAATCATTATTAAAATAGTATCGAATCAAATCATCAAAACTGATCCTATGAATTACCAAAATTATACATAAAATTAATTCGATCCCACTTCTGTTTCCACATTAAAATACCTAAAAATTATACAAACATTGTACCAATCTAGATCTAGATATAAGTAGTCAAATACTTAATGATAATTTATAGACGTAATACACATATCATAGTCAAATGTAAAACAATTTGATAAAATCAAAGACAATTTTAGTACTTAGTCACCTAAACTAGTTATAGAGCAACGAAAAGCGACAACGTGCAACAACCCAAAATTTCAAAAAAACAGAAAGGCAATTTATAAAATTCGGCAATCACAGAAAATCAGTTGCAATAGAAAAGCGAAATGTGTTAACGATATATTATATTAAAAAAAAAAAAAAAATCAAAAAGTACCTTAAGCGTTTCGTCTAAATCATTATGATAGTCTTTTTTTTATTTTTTATTTTTATTTTTCAAAAGAGGATCATTTCTTTACGATATTGTCTACTAGACACAAAGCGAATCGACAACATGTCACAAGAGTCTTCCAACCTCCAATCTTGGAGTTTAGTTAAAAGTTTGATTTTATTTTTATTATTTTTATTTTATGTTTATCCTTAGTTATTTAGAGTAAAAAGAATGTTTACAAAACAGGTTATACCACAAGGATATTACTTTCAAAATTGAAAATTAGTTTGAACAAAGCCTGATGCGGCACTGTGCTTCAGAAGTAACGAAAATTATGAAAAAATTCATCATAGTGCATACTTAAATATTTTTAAACTTAAATTATAAATTAAACAATTAGATATACTGTCGCAAATAAATTGTTAAAAATGAAATGAATGATTTTTATTTTAAATTCAAATTCCTTTAACCTTATTTAAAAATTCGAAAGTACCTAAATAAAATATACCCAGAAAACCATGATGCACCAATTTTTAAATACCATAAATGATTCTATTCTTAAATTTAATATGAAATAAAATTGAGATCGATTTAATTTATTCCTACTTTATCATACAAAATATTTTCCATTATTAAAAATTAACTAAATTTTCACTTAGGCAAATACTTAACGAGTTTTAGCTCATGAGTCAGCCAAACGGCCAATGAGAGCAAAACCAGCGATCCTGACTGGTGTGCAGCCGCTAATGAAACAGGCACATAATTTAGAAGCGTAAGAATTCCCAGTCCGACCTGTGCCCAACCCATCAGGGCTACTGCATTTGCCGCAAAATGTGCCCTTCGCGGTAGAACCCTTCGTTTCGACAATAGCCACAATCCAGAAATCAATGAAAGAGTTGTGATCCCCAAAATTCGATGATCCAACTGCACTGTTGTTGGATTTTCAGTGAAATTTCTAATTGTAGGAGTGATCGCTAAAACATCGTTAGGTATCCAATTATCACCCATTTTTGGGAATGAATTATAAACTAATCCTGCATCTAAACCAGCCACAAAGGCTCCTGAAAAGGCGGTTAAGAAAATCATACCCTTCGTAACGTGCGCTAATTTCCGAAATCCTATCGCTCCTCTGGTGACCTGCGATAATCTTTCTGCAGGCAGAAGGTGACTTAATGATGACCATAAAAAGAGGGTGTAGAGCACAAATGCAAATGTTAAATGCGTTGCTAAACGATATTGAGACACCCTAGGTACGTCGCTTTCACCCTGGAATCGGTCCTCTAAGCCGGATTTGACCATGTACCAACCCATGAGTCCTTGAAGGCCGATCAGAGCGCCAAATATTAAAATTCGTGGTTTCATCGCTTTTGTAAAGTATCCTCTGGTCCAGAAATAAACCGCAGGAATTGCATAGAATGCTCCAATGGCACGACCCCACATACGATGACCATACTCCATCCAGTAGATCCATTTGAACTCCTCCAGTGTCATAGTTGAGTTCTTCCTGAAAGCAATCACTTTAATTCAGAAGAAGCTCTATTTACAGAAGAATTCACAAATTATAAGAAATCAGCGTATTTCTAAACATTTCTTAAATGATGCATTAGAATATTAAAAGGCAAAGCCAAAAATTGTAATCCTTTTTTAACCTATTTCCCGTGCACTTATCTAAATGAAACGTATATCAAACGAAAGGTATTTTTTCATAGATGTGCAGAATATATGTTTTATTTAGGTACGTACATAGGGAAAGGTATGAAAGCTAGGTAAATTTTCCTATACTGAAATTTTTTTTTGTTTTCACACTGTCCATTATAAGAAACAGGAAGCGAATACATTTTGTTTCGATTCGCTTAATTTCATATTCTCTTTGCACTCACATTTCGTTAGGAGTTATTTGGAACTTCTCCCAGCTCGTGCGATACATCAACATCCGAAGAAGGAGAATTTAAATAAAACCCTCATGAATAAAAAACAGGACAAAGGAAGTCGATTTGAGTAATGCCCAGGTCGAATTCGTTTTTTATTTAAGGATTGAAACAAAATCCAATAGATAGAAAATGAAGGCAGTATACCCCAAATTATATAGTATAGCTTAAAAAGATACTCTCATCTTCTGGGGGGAAATCAGTACCGTCGCGACGATTATTTTCCAAGGCTGGAGCTACCGCCACCAAAAATAAGATATAGATTAAGCACGAAACAGCTAGCAAAATTATTATTTTTGTAATCATGGATTAATAATAAAGAATAATGTTGTAATAATCATGATTATTATTTTTTCCGATTTAATCGCGATGCAATTATTATGACCGATTAATGGATTAATTTATAGTCCTGATTTATAAAACAAGAGATAGAAAGTATCCAAGTAATTATAGAGCTATACCGTTGATAAATTCATTAAGTAAAGTCTATGAAAAGGTTATATGCAAGAGAATTGTGGAATTTTTTAATAGAATGCCACTTCAGCTATAATAGATGCTATGAATTACCGAAATACAGCTTTAGATAAAAATAAGTATGTAGTAGCAATATTTGTGGATTTTAGAAGGGCATTTGACACTGTGGACAACGAAATATGCGAAGGCCTTGGAAAGCCATTCAAGCTATTAAGAGATTATCTGGACAAAAGGATCATCAAAACGAAACTAAAGAGCATCTATAGCCAGGAAAAGTATATCAAAATCGGCGTACCTCAAGGGTCAATATTAGAGCCTTTGCTTTATTTGTTATATACTTATAAACAATATTAAATTCCAAAATTCTGAGCGCGAAATACAACATATATGCAGACGACACGTTATTACTATATTAAGCAGACTCGCCAGGAGAATTAGAAAACAACATAAACATTGACGAAGTAGGTTCATGCATACCGTAATTCGTGCTATGATGTGCTATATGGAAGAAGCTGTGATTCCTCAAAGAGCGGGAAGGAACAGAGACCTTAAACATGTCAAGCAATTCAGGAGAATGTATTGTGCCCTGTATACAGTTAAAAGCCAAGACAGTTCTGGAGATATCACGCGTAACAAGAGAAAGGAGAGGAAATAGCTTTAGTCTGTCAGCGTATGGCGGAAGGGCAAAAGGATCAATCCAGTTAAGACCTCGAAGAGCGAAGCGTATAAATCTTCGCTGGACGGTCTCAACACGATCAATGTGGACGGTGTAAAAAGGGGACCAGACAGGGCTAGGATACTCAAGGATGGGGCGAACAAAGGAACAATAAAGAACCTTTGTTATATGCGGATCATTGAATTCCTTTGACCATCTCTTGACAAATCCCAAGGTAGCATTGGCCTTAGCGACAATAGCGTTAATATGATCGTCAAATGACATAACAGTATTAAGTACAACCCCCAAATCTTTGGCTTTGTCACGACGAGATAATGAGCTACCAGCTAAACTATATAAGAAAATAAAAGGGCTCTTCTTACGAGCAAACGTCATTATGGTGCACTTCCCTACGTTAAGAGGGAGGCAGTTAATAGAGCACCAATTAAGGAAGATATCTAAATCAGAGCTTAAAATTGCACAATCCCTTTCACCAGAAATCAGGCGAAATATTTTGGCATCGTCAGCATAACAAGGGATCTTAGAGTTGTTTAAGATCAAAGATACATCATTGATGTAAATTATAAATAAAAGAGGACCCAGATGGCTACTCTGAGGGATACGTCAGATAAAGCTCCGCGAAATTTAACTCGCTGCGTACGATCGGACAAGTAAAAACTTAGTCAATTCACAAAAATAGAGGGGAAGCCCAGAACAAATAACTTATAAATGAGAATATTGTGATTTATTTTATTGGAAGCTTTTCTAAAATCAGTGAAAATTTAATCAACCTGCATACCTGCAATTAGTAAACTCCAACAAATTAGTGGTGATAGATTTCCCTTTCATAAAACCATGTTTAAATGAGCCGATGAAAGGTTTATAGTGAAAAAAAATTGGACACTATCACGAGGATAATATTTTATATGAAAGGATAGGCAAATTTAACCTGAAGCAAATAACAGAAATAGAAAAGTCTAAGATCAGTTATAACATTATAAAGAGACACTCAAAACCATCTATTAACCTCGTTTTGAGAACGGAAATTCAAGGATATAATACAAGGAATCTACCAGTACCAAAAACTAACAGATTAAAATATGATACAATTTACTCTGGGGAGCACAAAATAGAATTAACTTTTATTTTTAAAATTTGTTATTTAGTTTATAAAGATTTTCAGAAAATTGTTCCTCAGAGCATAAATTCGAATGCCTTGGAAGCTCAGCAGCTTGCAGCAATATGCTGAGAAGTGTGATATATAAATCTATTATAAAAAAAAAAAAATACTTTGACGTTTTTACCCATCTTCTAGTTGTATAGTATAAAAATAAAATTAAAAACAAAATAAAATACATACAGTTTAAATTCAGGATATTGTTTATATCTTTCAAATTCCTCTTGCCATTCTTCCGGAGTAGTTGGCCTTTTCTCCCCGAGAAGTTTCCACGTAACCATAGATAGACCAGATTCAGTTAATCGCGTAACACCGCCTACAATAAATAGAAATATAACTTTTTTTTTTTAACACAGACACATTTTTATTCATCTATTAAAGTTTGTATATAAATAATTTAAAACAAATCACTCTACTGCGGCCTATTAAAGTATTTAAACTCCCTGTTGGGATAGCTAACTACTGTCCTTTCGTTACAGTTTCTAAAACAATCCCAACCACAGAAAGAACGCTGTAAAGAAGTGCAAAATATCCCAAAGTCGCACCTAAAACCACCGCGACGAAAACCATTCCGCTGCAGCCGAGGAGCCATCCTCCAACTAGTTTTCTCCCTTTTTCTGGAAGCGAAGTGTTCATGCATCTTATTATAGCTGCATTTGGAGTTATTCGTTTTGGGATAATTAATATATTCTGGAATTATAGAAACAAATTAGTGAACGTGACTCAACTCAGGGAATCGTTGGGAAATTACCCGGGTGCCACTTTGCAAGAGATTTCGTCGGGCTGGAGTTTGTGAAATATATCGACTTACAAAGAATTGTGGTTTTGGAGCATTTCTACAAGCGCATTGAGCTACTTTTAGGATATTCGAGGATAATTTCACTGAAGCAAACATTTTAGTTAAAGCGCAGAGTTTTCAATTTCACGAACTGTCCGTTCTTTAGAAATTTGTAGAACGGGTTTCTGAAGTAAAGGGGAATTAGATTTTAAGTGGAATTTAATGAGATTGTAATTACAATAAAAACCTACTTACCGAGGGTATTTAAGTAAAAATCCTAGAGAATTGTCACTTCTACAAACTCCGTCCCTGTTGAAGGAAAGACAACTGATAACTGTCATCCAGGGATGTCCATTTTTTACTCTATTGCATATAGGAACGAAAGGAATTGGGAGACCGAATGCCAAAATTAGTTTGACAACTGACAGTTGGTTTCCGAAAGTGGACGGGGTGCAAATTCCCCCGGAGAAAGCACGAGATTTGTAGGGAATAAACATATTGTATTTATTAAAATTATAAACGAAACAATTCCTTGAGTGCAAGAACTACTTTACAGAATTTTTTATCCAACTGAAAGAGTTTCGCTGTTGCCAGTTTACTCAAATCTGTCAAAATCTGTTGAATAATCAACTCTTAAAGTTAATTTTTATCTCAAAACCACTTAAAACCCGCAGTTTTCCGTTTGAAAACCCATCACAATAACATAAAGTATGATAAATCAATTGTTGATATGCTTTTTTGTGCTACCCCTCGTAAGTTATCCAATAAAAATTGAAGTAAACAATTTATTTTTATCCCTTCTGCTTGCAAGAATTAGAAGAAGAACTGAAGACAAGCCTGGAGGAGGCTAGAAAGTGCCCTGTGCTATTATATATATAATGCTCAATATTCAACGACTTCTCTCTGGATCCTTAAACATCAACAGTTTTCTAGAAGTTCATCAGATTAGGTCGTTTGGGGCGAATTGTACTGCACTATCGAAATCAAGTAACAAATCGAACCGAATAAAGAGCTCCCGAATATTTAAGAAGCCAACAAATGTTAAAATGGAACCACAAAAAAATTATGCTGAATCTGCAGCTTCTGGATCTTCGAAGTTTGGACAAAACGGCTTAGGAAATGACTCGTTTAATAAACAATTCAACTATTCTCAAAAATCGGTAATTAAAAATGTTGTTTATGATTTATAACATAAATAGGCAATCAAATATCTGCCTCTCTTCTTAGGGGGTTGGAAATCATTCTTTTGTTATAAGTTGTATAAGTTAAAATCAAAGCTATCAAACTTACTATTGAAACAACAAGACATCAATTTGATAGGCTCGTTGTATCCATAATTAGAGCGGTGTTGAGGGATGTTTAGGAAATGTCTGGTTGTCAAAGAGCGAGAGGGTAAAGACACATTAAAAGAAAACAGCAAAAGACGGCCTCTATACGATTAATATGAGTTAAGAAGTAAGATAACCAAACACAACAAGCGTATTCTAAAATGAGTCTTACAAAGGTGCAATACAAAAGTCGTATTATGTAGGGATCGTTGAACTTTTTGGACCATCTCTTAATAAAGTCTAACGCGCTGTTAGCTTTATTACATATTGCATAAACATGATCGTCAAATGTAAAGTGAATATTTAACCACACACCCAAGTCTTTGGTCTTATTCAGTCGCGTCAATATAGAGTTATTTACGTTATAGTCGAAATTAATGGATACTCTTTTTCGTGAGAATGACAGCGACGTACACTTGTTTACGTTAAGAGGAAGATGGTTTATAGAGCACCATGTATAAAAGGTGTCTAGGTCAGTATTTAAAAGTTCGCAGTCATTCACAGAAGATACAATACGAAAAATCTTCGGCGTCGTCAGCATAGCACAGAATTTTAGAGTGTTTCAAGCACACACACAAGTCATTTACGAAAATTATAAACAACAGTGCTCCAAGGTGACTTCCCTGAGGAACTCCGGAAGTATTAAAAATTTCTTTGGACAGGGATCCACGGAACGACACCCGCTGAGTGCGTCCTGACAAATAAGAGCAAACCCAATTAATAAACAAATGTGGAAACTCAAGGGCTGTAAGTTTATGGATTAAAATGTCGTGGCTGATTCTGTCAAATGCCTTACTTAAATCTGTAAAAACGCAGTCAACCTGTTTACCAGCTTCCAGTGCAGAAACACAGAAATGCGAAAATTCGAGAAGGTTAGTCGTTGTTGACCTGCCCTTTACAAAACCGTGATGAAAAGAGCTTTAAAATAGTTTACAATGGAAACAGAGGTATATTGTATATGACAGCCTCGAAAATTTTGGTCTTGTGTAGTCATTTTTGCGTATCCTTGTGTAGACTCCATGTTTCTGCACCATATAAGAGAGCTAACATTTCAATAGCCTTACTTTTAAAGTCATATTAATGCCGCTTTCATACAGACTCTGCAGTTTAACTTGCTTAATTCTGCACTTAATTTCGGTTAACGATCTTGCTTTATTTCTTTTTGAAATGACCATGCATTTTGTATGTATTATTTATGTTCACTTTAAGTCCATTTTCATAATTGACCTACTGTATCTAATTCATAATTCGATTTATTTCAGTTTCTATAAATTCTTATCTACAGACAACTTAAATGAGGCTACCCAACTACAAAAACTTATTTACAGATTTTTAGATTTTTTGGTAGTAAAGTTCCTTAATCTCTACTTAAGATTAATCGAGCGTGATATTGACCCCAATTTTATTTCTATCTGCCATAAATTAAAGGAGCAAGAGGTTTTTTCAGGTATTAAGCTCTTCTTTTTGTACCCGTATCATACCTTTAAAAAACCCTTAAATAGGAACTTCGTACGTGCACCGTTAAAGTTTTTGAAAGTAAAACAAAACCACCACTTACTTTACTTACTTTTCCACGTTTATCCTTTTAATCGGTGCTCGCAACAAACAATGTCATGATTAAAAAAATTCACTATTAAATTCTACACAAAAGAGGTCTGAACTTCCTCCTCAAGGCTTAGTTCCATAGAATTCTTGCAATAAGGTATAAAAATTAGGGCTTACATCAGAAACTTAATTATTAAATTAAATAAATTAAGATATCGTTTTATAATTCTGATCTAATAAGACTCTCAAGACTTTGACCCTTAGTTTACACATCTCGGACTACTTGCATAATTAAAATTACTGAGCCAAGAAAAGTTTAAAATTAAAATTCGTTAGACTACTAGAAAAAAACGTTTAAAGCTAAAAATGTTAAGAGCGAAACTAGAGAAAATAAACGTTGAAATGCCAGGGCGAATAGTCTTTACTTAGTACTCTTGAAGAGAGAAACTTACTTTTCTAACTACCTAATTCCATGAATTTAATTTCATTCTCAGTCGAATCAGGAGAATATGCGAAACAGCTTCCGCCAGTGGGAGGACGTTGATCCATCGCCCGGTACCCAAAATACTTTCTCTGAAGGCAATAGTGGGAATATTTTCACTGTGATGTCGTACAACATTCTTTCCCAGAATTTGTTAGAAACTCACTCGTACCTGTACACGAATCACGATCGTAACGCTCTCAATTGGGAGTTTCGATTGTCTCGACTAAAAAACGAGATTTTAAACATTCGACCGGACATCCTCTGTCTGCAGGAAGTTCAAGTGGACCACCTCGATATGATCTTAGACAGTCTGAAGGAGTTAAAATTTAATCATATATATAAGAAGAAAACTGGAGGCAGAACGGACGGTTGTGCGATTTTTTACAATAGAAATCAATTTACCCTACTAGAACGACACTCGGTTGAGTATCATCAGCCCCAAATCGAGGTAAGAGCAGTCTATCACTACTATGAAACAAATCATTAGAAAAAACAATCTACACTCGAAGCAATTGAACAGGGACAACGTGGCGATAATAGCGAAGATGTGCTTGAAATCTGATCCAGCATCTTGTTTCGTAGTGGCAACAACACATTTATTATACAACCCCCGGCGGCAAGATGTAAGATTGGCACAGATACAAGTTCTTTTCGCTGAGCTGGACAAAATCTCTTACAATGGGTACAATACACAAGGTCGTCCGAAGCGGCTACCAATTATTCTTACTGGTGACTTCAATTTAAAGCCTTGGTCTGCCCCATACCGTCTCATCACATGTGGACTTCTATATTACTACAATCTTACGGTACGGCAATTGCAGAAACCAATGGATGAATTAAGTCAACTAACAGGCAACAAATTTCTACCACCTAGACTAGGGATAACCGATAATTGTCAGCATTTTAACTATTCTCGGGTATGTTCTGTGTAATTTAATTTTAACAGAATCTCTATTTTAACTAGATCTTGTAGTTACGCAACACCGAAATAACAAATCAAAATGCGACAAGTTTTGAAGATTTGGAAGATGAAAATTCAAGAAATCAACATCTTGAACTTTTTGAATCTGGTCGCCTCACCCACAGTCTGAATTTCACCTCTGTTTATTCCCATAAAAAGGCGAACAATCAATGGGAAGCTACAACGTTTCAAGAGAGGTGGATTACCGTCGACTATATCTGCTACAGTGAGCCCCTTGAACCTACTAGTAGTGATGGGTATTTGAAGTTGCTTTCGAGGTATACTCTGCCTTCTGTGGACGAATGCCATGCCATTGGACTGATACCGAATTCGAGGCTGGGCTCAGATCACTTGTCGCTTTCGGCTAGGTTTATTTTGATTCCTCCGAAGAAGAGTCAACTTTAATTTTAAGGCTCCTTTTTATGTAAATAATAATAATTACAAATGAAGTTATATTTTAAAAAAGTTGTATGTCATTTACTACCTGTATAATTTTTTATTTATCGTTCCTCATCAAATGGCTGAAATATTTTAATTTTTAAATTTAAACGTATTCACACCTCCAATTTAAACGTATTCACCATGGCCATGGGAAGACAAGTCATCTTGATAATTAATTTGAGCCAGGACGGGCTTTAGCCTGCTAACGCTTATAATACAGCTTATGAATCGGTTAAAGAGCTTCAATATTTAATAATAATAATGTCCTACTGGTTTTACCTCTTCTAAACCTACTTTAAGTGAAGCGTTCACATCAAATGTTTTATAGAAGAGTCAGTTTCAAACAATAATACCACAGCTTAAATGCAAATACCCGGTTTTGAAAATTACTAACTCAAAAATAAATTAAATTTCGAAAAATATTTTTTCTTTTCTGAAATCCCTTTAAAATTATAATTTTTTCGGATTATTTGAATACAAAGGTATAACAATAAAATCAGATTTTAGTTAAATGTTTTTTTTTTTTTTATTTTAAGTCGTCTCCAAACAAATTGAAACTGGTGAGCATGTGTAGATTCAAAAAAACTCCTTAATGCGGACAAAGAAAAATTTGTAAAAGGCAAAATTAATGAATAAACTTAACTCAAGGTTTCAGAAACTAAAAAAAAATGTTTGTTTAGCTTTAAATAAAAAACCCGAAATAAATTTAACATAGAAATTGAACAGGATACGCTTGAAATAAATAGGTAAGGGATAGTAAAAAGTACGAAAACTAATTTTATATCTCTACAAAGAAAACAAGACAATTGGACTAGTCCGTGGGATTTTGGATGACAATTAGGATGAATTCTTTGTCTGGTGCAACCATGATTTCGTGTTTCTTCGATCGGACCCTGAGGAAGGTAAGATCGTTGGATGGGTCCAAATCTCTAACCACACTTCGTGCCTTGTCGGCCAGCTGACTCATCAAGCCAGCGTATTGCACTGTCGTCGTGTTGTCGAGGGTACTCTTGACCGGAATTCCTGTAAGGGACCAAAGAGTAATTAATAATATTTGTTATTCATATACTCTATATAGATATAGATTTATTTCTCTTAATAATAATTTGCATAAAAATATGGATGGAAAAACAATAGAATGACATCATACAGCAGTTTTGCGATTTTTTGAGATTTTTTAATATTATTCACATTTCAATTTCAAAATCTTTCCTTATTTAAGACAACAGGTCCTAAAAAACAACTTTTGTAAGAAAACTAAGGTAACTTTAAAATGTTTAATCGATACTAGAGTCAGCGGAGAACCTCCCAGGGGCCGTCAGGTGTAAACAATTTTAGACGAAACCTCTTATTTGATTTACTAATTCTCTTCCTATTTCGACTAACTACTTTTTTAAATTCTATTATTATATTGCTGTTTAGTGACTTAAAACAAATTTTAACTTTACTTACCCTCGTTGTTGACGACGATGGTTCCGACAACACCTTTGTGGGATTGGATTCGCTTCAGAGTTTCTTCAACTTCTTGAGACTAAATGGTAGAAAGAGGTCGATTATCTCACAGCACAATTTAAAACCTTCCTTTAAAAATTACCATTTTTCGGCTTTACCAAAGCAGCACCAGACTTTACTGAAAAATTAACAAAACCCAAAGACTTGCCCTGTTCCGCTGTCTTGTCAACAACTGATTTCTAGCTGCAATAAACGCTGTCAAAAAGTTCATTCTAGTGACCGATGAACATTTCCAGTTCACTGCCAGGAATATTTTATTTCGAAGGTTGATTCTTGTGTATATTTGAAAAAATGATAAAGGCGTTTCTTGCTGAAATGGAAGTTAGCGTACTAAATAGAAACCAGACAGAAGAAAAATGTTGTATAGATATAGCTCTATTTATTTGTTTTTTTATTATAGAGAACTTTCGAAGGGTACAACATTTAGAGACCTATTATATAGGGTGGTCCATCTCTTGGTTTTTTTTTAAATTACACGTTATTTTGACATAGACAGCTCTTTCATGCTCAAAGAATTTATAGAAACACAGTATCATATCTCCGCGGTATGAATTGAATAAATTTACGCTCAAACAACGTTGAGAAATATTGAAAATTTAGTTTGAAAATAAGTACTATGTTGCCGAAACAATGAGAATTTTGAAAAGAAAGTTCGGTCGCAACCGACATATAGGGGCCGCCATTCATAAATTACGCAACGCTCGTTACGGAGTGAGCCGGGGGATCCTAAAACCGTTACGT
Source organism: Dysmachus trigonus (assembly GCA_949715965.1). Classification (NCBI taxonomy): domain Eukaryota; kingdom Metazoa; phylum Arthropoda; class Insecta; order Diptera; family Asilidae; genus Dysmachus; species Dysmachus trigonus. The sequence continues at coordinate 97,320,626 of OX454319.1, read as the reverse complement.
AATATTATTAATACAAACTTAACGAACTAAACTAAACAATGAAAAATGTGTTCTCTTGGAAGCTATTGTCAATTTTTATTAATTTTAATTAATATGAACATATATTTCGATACATGTAGTTTTACAGATTACCTAAAACGATTTTTGATATGTTTGTCTGTCTGTTCACTCTAATCTCCGAAAGTACCGAACAAGTCTTCATGCGGTTTTCACATATAGATTAATTATAGCTTGAAGCAACATGTAGACTTTGTTTCCTCGAAATCGGATTTCGGGAAAATCGTCGTAAAGATAACTAGAATCTTGAAATTTAAGCGTAGGCATTCACTAAAATAGGACTTTCTAAAATTCAACCAAATAGGGGTAACGTTGGGGTGTGTGATAAAACCGAATTCCAAGCGGAGGAAGTCGAGGGCAATAGCTAGTGTTATAATAAATAATAAAAATTCAAATATTTATTACTTTTTACAGAAAATAGGAAATTATAAAACAAAGGGGGGTGATAAAATTGTTCGTTACGTAACTTTGGGGGAGGGGTTAAAGGTTGTGTTACGGAGCGTTATAAAGGGATGAGGGAGGTTAAAATTCTTAAAAACTTGTGTTATGTAATTTAGGAATGGCCCCAGACCAGACTGCCGATCCCATAGAAAAACTTATTGTGGTATTTTATTCACAACTCGATTCGCAAATTATCGCTTTATTTAGAATCGATATTAAAAAATAAAAATAAACCGAATTACTACAAATACTTACAACTTACGTTAAACCAAGAATATAATTGTTATACTGTGTAATCTCGTATTAATTTATAATATTCAAAAACATAATATTATTTATTACATTCTGTTTGTTTTTAATTAAAAACGGAGTTATTATAATCGTAATTCACCCTTAATTAACCCGTGATTTAAAAAAAAAAAGAACGTTCAGAGTGAACCTAGGTACAATACCTTCATTACTACGTCAAAACACTGTAGGTGTACCTCAAAGTTCAGTTTTAGGACCAGTTTTTTTTATGTACTCACATCTGCTAAAACCTACGTATTGGTATTGACATTCTTGCTAATTATTTTCATAAATGGAAAATAAAGATTAATACAAATAAATTCCAAGCTGAATTTTTTACTCGCAGAAGTCCCCGTTTTCTACCCAGCACTAACATATTACTAAATGGAGTTCAGAGTTATATAGGCTAGCCTACATAGATTTAATTCATGATAGAACTTAGCTACTGTCTTTCGTGAATTATCATCAGATAACCCGTTAATTAGACAACTTGTCGATAGTTAACTGTAAGATTTAGCATAAGTATAACTAGATTAGTATTAAATAATGCAATGGATTTTAGAAATTATTTCTCCCAAAATATAAATTATATAAGTCTATACATTTATTTTCCGGTAGGCTAAATTATTTAAATTACAGATGAATTAAGTTTATATCTTCTAGCACTAAAATGAATTTTTATATTGTATATATGAATATTTTGAACTTGAAATAACACGAAATGAAATGTAATTCATCCTTTAAAAAATCCGAATGTATGGAATTTACAGACTGAGTTTTTATGTGACGAATTTACTTTCATCAAAATTCAAGAATCGCCAAATTATATTTTTCTTTTTCATTTAAGATAAGGTAATAATCGTATATTTTTAGTTTTTCTGATTTGGAATAAATCCTGACTAGAGATCTGATGGCGTCCGGGACTGCATTTTAATTTTTATTAAGAATTAATTTAATGTTTTTAGTAATGAAAATAATCAAATATAAGCTAAAACATTTTTTTTAATAATATGTAAATAGAAGCTAATAGTGTAAAAACCTACTTTCTTTTAAGTTATCATGCTACTTATTATTGATTTGGATTTAACTGCCCTGAACATTTCTTTCTGGCTTTTCTTTCCCCTGTACAACAATTTGCAGCACCTCTCATCATATTATTTTAATTTCCTTATATTAATTATATTTCTTAACTACCTAGAATTGCCCATTCTATTCAAAATTTCTGAATTTGGTGTAAATTTGTCTTAAAATTATATTTCTGGTGAAAAACTATTTTTCAAAAACAAATTTTGACTTACCTAAATCCATTTATGGGTCATTTGCGTTCGCTACACTTTTTTTTCTTGACCTATGAATATTAAGGATTAAATATACCTTTTGTTACCTTTAATTTTAAACAGCGTTCAGAATTCGAATTGGGTATTCATAAGTGAAAAACATTTTTTTTTTTTTTGTTGATAATTATTGTTTTCATTTATTTTTATATAATTTTTATAATTTTACTTTAGTTTACGTTTAAATTATGTTTTTTTTCTGTTTATAATATCCTCAAAAAGTGTATTAACGTGAATTCTATTATATTTGTCTTTATTATTAGTATTATGCGATCAAAAAATATTTATCTCTCGTCCTTTTCTTCATACATAATAACTATAGCCGAACGGCGCACCACCCAGGCAGTTCGTACGGCAGCAAGAAAAAACCGGAAAAGAGTGTGTTTGTTATTACAGAAACTGCACAGGCAAAAATGGTAATTTACTGACGTGAAGCGAAGGATTTGTTGGTCTGCAAACAGAAATAGTTCAGTGTGATCTGTGTTAAGTTGGTTAAAAGAATTACATGTACTATATATATACATATTTTCAGAATATTATTATTATGACAACCTATACGAAATTTGAGTAAGATGTGGATCAATTTAAGGAGATATAAATTTGGTACAAAACTAATTTCATTTCCTAAAACATATTTTAAATTCGTATACAATGTATGTTATTACTAATATTTTATATAGGTGGTCATAATATGGCTAGCAACTGTACTATACAGGTTATTCCGTCAGCAATGAATTAAAATAATAAGGAGATAAAATAGAACTTTTCCAACAAGAAGGTTCATGATCCACAACTTGTACTTTTGTCTTACTGAATTTTTTTGCTAGAAAATAAACAACTTAAATAGTTGAATTTTAATAATTCAATTCGAAAAAGCTAATGTTTTGGTAGATTAATTTAGTAAAAGAAATAAGGTGATTAATTAATATGTGAAGTAAAATTATTAAATTTCTTTTGTTGGAAATGTTCTCCCCTGTCTCTTTAGTTTTTATAAATTATTTACGAGTTTCTAATTATTAATTTCAAGGTGGGCAAATATTGTTATAATTAAATTGGCGAATACCTTACAAATAATAAATTAGTTGCTGGACCCTGAATCCGGTTGTTATTAGCTTGCACTTTCGGGTTTGCAGTCTCCGGGGCTGTAGTTGAATTTGTTATACCACCATTTGTGGTATTAACATTCGTTTTACCCAAATTATTGCTGTGTCCAGCTGAAAGTAAATTTCACCTGTTGACATGCATCCGATTGTGATTGGTGCTAGGTGTTGAATTTGTTGGCGCCACACCAGATCCTTGGTTCACTTTGAAAAGAGAAAAGAAGAAAAAAGAAAATATTTTTTTTTCGATTTTAGTAAAAAGAAAATTCACAAAAAAATAAATATATTTGATGTAATTAGGGCCAATAAGGTTTTATTAAGCTACTATTGACCGCAGGTGTTTTATGCTATTTGTTTTGAATCTATTTTTTTTATCAGCAAAATTTATATTATTCTTGTATTATTAATTTCCCATTGATTTATATATATATCGCAATTTATTATTACTTAGCTTTTTTCATCTTGAAATGCCCAGCAGTTTTATTCTTTTATGTATTTATTATATATCAAAGGAGATTCGCATGGAATACGTTTGTTTATCATAAAAATGGCGTAGTTAAAAATAAAATAAAAACATAATACTCATTAGATAAATTGTTTTGTAACTAGTAAACAGATTTATACAGGTTTTATCCGATTTGGGTTTTATTCGTACTTGATTTATAGTTTATCATCAGCCAATCTTCTCCTTTACACGTTGTTATTTAATGTTATTGTATTTAATTTATTCTTTGACTGTAAAATTACGGTTGGCATTTTTTTTAAATCTAAAATTTATGCTCAAACAAATAACGAATTAAAAAAGTGGAAAGAAATCGGTATAACATATAAATGTTTAGTATTAATTAATTAATAATTAAACGCATATTTATTATCAGGTAGACACGTCGTTATACTTTCTGTTATATATATTTGTAAAAAAGGTTAAAAATTAGTTATATTTTCTTGTATTTAACTGATCTGTTATCCGTACAGCCCCAAATTGAATTTTCTGGTTGAACGTTGCGTTTCGTTTTTATCCTTTTAAACGCGAAATTTTTTCCGAAATTATATACCTTAGGTTTTGCCTGATGAAAAAGTAAAAAATCAAGAACGAATTAAGCCGAAGTTGGACACATCCATAATATATTTAAAGACGACACTTTACTTACGCTGCACGTTCGGTCTTGGTACAGGTACTCCTCTTCCTTCTCGTTTCCTTGCCTTGCCCGCGCTCCCCGCTTAAACAGAAGATAAATATACAAATATTACCCCACCGTTTAGGTATATTTTACGCCCGAATGCCGAAATAAATAATGTGAGATTTCTTTTCGGCATTTGGGTGTAATATACACACCGCGCAAATAATAAGAAAAATTTATTTATTTTTCCAAAACAAATTTTATGAGTTTAATTTTTTAATTTAAAGTAGTTTCTGTAGCGTAGCTAAAACCTCTAAAAGTTTAATGTATGATTTTTCGATCTGCTCGTTTTTTGTTTTTTAATTCTTCATTTAAGAATTTGTACAATTATGCATTTTCAATTTTTTAGGAGTATTTATATAAAATCGGATTGCAGTTTCATATACAAGATTAATTACTAGAGAAATTAAGTATAGTAATATTTTATAGTTTACTTAAATACTTTAATTATAAAGTTTTTAAAAACGAATACCTCTAAGCACATTTAATCAAACACTACTTTATTGATTTTTTTAATTTAATTTTTCATTTATAATATTCTAAGAAAGTTTAGAGGAAGTCAATTGGAAGTTACTAGTTTGTGTGCAGAGAACCACACCTTTTCAAATTTATACTGCGACTGACTGGAAATTTTACAGATAAGTTCTGATTACACATTTTGCTCTTTTCGAAGAATAGATTAATTTAAAAGAAAAAAATGTTTTCCTATTTTCTAAAAAATAAAAAATAAGGTTTAATACCAAATAATGTAAATAGAGCTATATACTCCTGCTATTTTGACTTTAGGCTTTTTTTAAACAATGCTCTGGATCATCTGGCTGCATATACACTGTTTATGGCATAACTACTTTTATAGTAAGATGAGTATGGTTTTCTTCTTAACATGGCTAACTTTGTAAACATTGTACTACCATGTACTTCTTCTCGTACGAAATTTACCTAATATTTACATTACAAATGCTTAAGATTTTGTATATTATTTACTTAATTTGTATACCCACTAGAGAGCATTTCAAGTCAGTATTCGTGTTTTAAAAATATTGGAGAAAGAAAATTCAGACCAAAAAGCATTAAACAAATAAGAAAATTAAAACAAATCAATATGAAATGGCTGATTACAAAAATAATGCATAAAACTCCTGTTGGTCAATTTCAGATACAAGTTTGTGCAAAAAGCAGTGATATGGTTTTTTTTTTTCTTTTATGAAAATTTGGAAAATGTTAACACACAATTGGTCCTTAATATTTTAATTAATTATTACTTGTATGGAATACGACCGATATTTTTTTTTACTTTTTAGATAAAATCAAAAATATAAAAATTAATTTGAATTTTACAAAAATTAAGTTATGTTAGACGTTAAAGGATTGTCTAAAGTCAGCTTTATTGGCTTTATTAATAAAATATTTATTTACTTTTAGTTGCCGTATTATTTCACATTTTATTTTTTTGACATAAATTACGCTCTTTGTATATAGTATATTTAAATAAAAAAAACTTATTAAAAATCAATAAATGAATTACCTGGTAAATTTTTTGAAGATTTTTATGTTTTTTCAGATTTTGTTTTGATATTTTGCGGTTTTTGTATATTCGTTTTGATTTGGTTTTACGGGTATGATTTTTTTTTTTTTTTTGCTGATTTTGTTGTTGATTTTGTCATACACAACACGTCACATAAACAAGACCACGATCTGCACCATTGCTTTATTTTTTATTTTTATAATATTTTTTTCCTGCAAATAAACTTTTGTATCTTGTTTCGTTTTATATAAAAGGGATAATTTTTGTTATGAAGGGATTTTTTTTTTTCTTTTTCAAAATATTATTTAAGATACGTCTGTGTATTTATTTATTTATTTAGTTTTATAATAAAGAGTTTCATAAAACGTAAGGTAATGAAAACAATTGTTGTTTTGCATGAAAATTTTATTAGTTTTTTGTTTTTTTTTTTTATATTCATTTCATCAGTAGTTTTCTTTGGAATATTTTATAATTGTTTATTTTTGAATTTATAATATCATTTATGTTAAAATTACATTTTCGTATTGTTTATGTCTTATATTTTACTTTTGTTTATAACACTTTTATTTTTATGGGTCTTTTATACATCAACAGATGTTATTACAAATTATATTGGTTTTGTTAAGTAGACAGAGCCTGTATGAAAATTATTTTTTAAATTGGTTCAGTATTGAGGAGACTTTATTAACTAAAAAATAGTAAAAGAGGCTTATTATTGTTATTTTTTTTTTAGCAGTTAGCGGAGCAAGTTCTTTATGTTATACTTTTTTTTGATACAACATTAAATAGCAATATTCTGTACTCATGAATATGGTTAACAGATAAAACATTATTTTTAATTATGCTGTAGTATGTGACTGTTTAAATTTCATGAACTTTTGTATAGGAAAATCCACTTAAGTTATTTGATTAAAATGGAAAAATAGTGCAACATATTTCAACTGGGGTCCTTAGTTACACAAATACGTTCCAAAAAATTATCTAATAGCATAATGCCAATTTTAGACTATATTCTTTTTTTTGTTACTATTGTAATAATATAATATTAAAACAATGTAAGAAAAAAAAAAAAAAAAGACTTGTTGCTGTGTAAAATTTAATTATCTAATATGCTGTAGGGTTCTTTGCTACATTTCTTCGCTCCGGTTGCCTGAACCAATTTCTGCTAATCGTCTCTTAAACCCAAAAGAAAATATAAATTGTATCCATGCCAGATTTGTTAAGATTTCGAAACAAAACTTTAATTATACATTGCCCTTTATGTTAATCATAACCCATTTGTATTTACAAATTTCTCAATTATTTGTCTTTACCTCAAATTTAAAGAGTTGCCCTTTTATAAGGCGCTGTCTTAAAATTTTCATTGGCTAAATTAAGAGCTAACAATATTGTTAATTAGTTTTTTGTTTTTCCATTTTTTATAATTTTTCTTTTATTTATTTATCTTTTTGTTTCTTTCTATTTTGTGTCATTATTTTTTAACATTTACGCGGTTATATATTTTATAATTATGAATTATAATTTTTATAGAAGATACATATTTTCTTGTTATTGATTAATTTATAATTGTTATTCTTTTTTTAATCTTTTATATTCATTATTTCTACATCTACTTTGTAATATAGGTTGTTATGCATTATATTTTTGTATTCTTAAGGAAAATATACGGGACGAGTTCTTAACTGATTAAATACAATATTATTTCCTGCTTTTATTGATTTTTGAAAAAATTTGCTTTTATAAAAAGTAGAAAATAAATGTAAAAATACATATATATATATATTTTTATATTTTTTAAATAGATTGTACTTGCCTTGTTTAAAGTTAAACAAGAAATGATTTTTTGACAAATTCGATTAGTGAATAGTATTTATAAAATTACTTTGTTTGGTTTTGTCGCAAACAAATCAAAATTAATTGATGAGTATATTTTTTCGGTAAAATGGTAGAGGTTACTCGAAGTGAGTCAACTTTGGCTTCAGTTAGTTCAAATTTAACTCAATCCTAGTTAAAGTCTCCGTCTAGTTCTATTTTTTGAAGATCTAGGCAGGAATTTAGGAACTTTAATATATCAAAAATCATGATGATGAACACTACGGGATAAAATTTAAATACACAGTAACTCACATTACATCAAATCCAGATCAGTAGAAGAATATTTATATAGACTTTTATTTGTGTCCTTTGACACTTTAATTTGACGGCATATTTATTTCTTTAATATTTAGGTCGTATTTATAAGATAATAACATTCAAATGAATAAAAACGTAAAACTGAGAGCAGTAGGCCTTTGTTCTACGATCCAGCGAAATTTAAAAATGCCAACTTAATGTGGGATCCTTCTGTGATAATAACAAATATTTTTAAAACTCCTCAATATTTGGAAAAACCAAATAACTTCCCTTTGATATTAATATTAAAGGATGGTTTTATTATTACCTACATCGAATTTGTCAAAAAGCAAATTTTTCCAAAAAAATACTTTATTTAAATAATAAAAACCGGGTGTGTAGATGTATCTCACAATTTTTATTATTATTATTGGAATCAATCAATATTTCAATAAAAATTCAGTTTATGCATCATTGCATTTGTTTTAAAATTTTATAAAATTTTTGTTTTGTTTCTTTTTTTTGCCTTTTCTCCGTACATGTGGAAAAATTTAATTTGTAAAAATTTATTTTGGTCTTGAGTATGGTGCATTTTTGTAGCGTGCCTCGCGGCTACTGTGTAAATGTTTTGAGCCTGACGATGACATTGAGGGCGGTGGCAAATCGTCGTGTCGTCTTGATGATGACGTGGAGTGATAGTTACCACCGGCACTATTCGATGTCTGTTTCCAAGACGGATGATGGACACTCGATGAACTTGATTTCACTATAATTTTCGGTTGATTTTAAAATATTTTTTTTTTATTGTTATTTAGATTTTTAATCATGAAATTTTATCTTATTATTGTTTCGAAATTATTAAGATGACTTTTTATAATGGAGTACTTTTTTTTAGGTCAGTCTCGGCAAATATGTATATATATTTTTTCATTATAAAACTTTTCATTACAAATTTTAGGAATTAATACCGGTTTAGATTTTATAGAGATTTGAAAGATATGCATTTAAAAGTATTTTCAAAATTGAAAAACGATTGCATTCTCTCTTTTTGTGAATTATTATAATTTTTAAATATTGTTTTGAAACTTTTATTTGCGAAAAGCGCTTTGCATGGTAGGGGATACTATAATCTAAAAAAAACACAAGTGAAATTAACAAAAGATACTTACCAGGTGGATGATAGTTGGGCGAGTGTTGATAGTATTCACGGCGATATTCTGTAGGCTCGTATTCGGGTGGTTCATAGGGGATGCGACTTGAAACAGTCGGAGGATGGCTATACGAATAACTGTCATAAGTTGGGGGTTCATATGCAATTGGTTCCTCATAGTGTCTGCTTTTTGTGTTTATAAAATGTTTTACTATTTTTTGTTTCTTGTTTGGTTCTTCTAAGAATATTTAAGTTACCTGTACGATTCGTCCATTGCTGTACGAGCTTTATCCAATATAGATAAGACTTTTTGTTTTGGTGGCATCGCAATCCTTGAAGGTGGTCCTGATGACGGATGTGATGCTGCTACTTGTTGTGGCGGTCTGTCGATGATGTGTTTGATTTTCTTTAGATTTAGCACAGCATTGACTCTACAAAAACTTAAATATAGCTCAAAACTATCATAATTGCCTTTACACCTATTTATTATTTGTTTTTTTTTCCTAAAAAGGCTGATGTGGTATGAAGAGATTAAAATTAGATTAAACAAATCCAAACACTGAACTTTGTCTTTGACAGATTATTATAATTAATTCCTTGACCCTTTACATTTTTAACTATAAAAAAGAACCATCATCATTAATTATTTTTGCATCTAAGGCCAGCGTATTGCGATTCATTCATGCACTCATTTGTTCTAACATTAGACTTATTTATTCTCTTTCAAGAAAATCATAGAGCCGATGGCAACTTTCTAGATATATTCAATTAAAATATACTATTAAAATTGTATTTAGCTTGCAGAAGTAAAAAAGACAAAAGCATAATCTCTCACTTTAATTTTATTCGTATTTTAACAATCAGAAAGTTGGACCGACGAGTAATTATAAATTCCATCTATCTGTAAATTCTAAATTTGTTCTGCATGCAAAAACGACTAGAGCACAAAAACAACAGCCAGCTTAATTGCATAATAAAAAGCTCAATGCATTCAAATACAACTTACCTGTATCCATATGATGGTTTTGGTGGTATAGAAGGACCAGGCTTCTTGTATGGTAAGGGTTTTCCCTCATTTTCTGGCTGATCCATTAATTCCCTCAATTGTTCCTGTCTTATAACATCATTGCTATCTGGTATCAAATATTTTCTTAATTCAGCCATAGCATAAGCAATCCGGGCGTGTGCTTCAGCTGGCGGAGCAATTGTAGATACTTCAACATGTAAATCTTCATTTAAATGGGCATATTTAGGATCCATTGAGGCACGCAATTCCTCTTCTTTGGCGCGATCTTTCATTGAATTCCTTCCAAGAACTGTCATTTTACAAAGTGTCTCCTCTTGAAGACGACGCAACGAATTACCCTTAGGTCCAAGAAGTTTACCAACAAAATTGAACTGTGAAGAGTTGCATTTTAATTAGTATACTTTTTTTCTTTTATTTAGGATAGTATGAATAAGGAAAGAATATAATTACTTTTGGATGTTCTCTAACAGGCACACGAACTTTTTGAGAAACTTTTATTGGTTTCTCTCTGTATACATCAACGTATTTTGGGTCTCTTGTGGGAATTCTGCCAGTAGTTTGGACTTTTTCAATTTCTAATAGAGAGGAGAAAAATAATAAATTGTTAGTTGAAGTCTACCATTTAATACGAAATTTTGTACAGCGAATAAGATTTAATTTTATATTTCTATATTTAATTTTAATTGGTAACAAGAGTAAAACCTAAGTAAAAGGACCCCGCACAAAATGTATGGAAAACGGGTCCCGGTCAAATTCGCTGAAACTTTGCAGAAAGGTAGTTCTCGACGTGCTGATCAAAAGTCTCTATGGGCCCGAAGTCATCCTATGATTAGTTGCGGAGATATAGAGGGGTGAAATGTGAGACTTTTGCTGTACAGCAATGTAATAAAAAAATTTCGCGAATTTTTACACGAAAACGATCAACTTTGCAAGAAAACTGTATATAACAGAAAATACTTTAAATGAGCCAAAGAACACGTGTGAATTTTTTCAGAATTTGTCGGGACATTTTTGGATTTTTCAAAAATTGGCCAAATCCAAAAAACCAAAAATAGTCGAAAAAATTCTGAAAAAATTCACACGTGTTCTTTGGCTCATTTAAAGTATTTTCTGTTATATACAGTTTTCTTGCAAAGTTGATCGTTTTCGTGTAAAAATTCGCAAAATTTTTTTATTACATTGCTGTACAGCAAAAGTCTCACATTTCACCCCTCTATATCTCCGCAACTAATCATAGGATGACTTCGGGCCCATAGAGACTTTTGATCAGCACGTCGAGAACTACCTTTCTGCAAAGTTTCAGCGAATTTGACCGGGACCCGTTTTCCATACATTTTGTGCGGGGTCCTTTATTAGGTATTTATTCTTTATGATTTTCCATATGATTGAAGTAAACAGTAAAACAATATTAGAATTATATATTAAAGAAATATGGGAACCCATCAAATTTGAGCTTAGAGGAGTTTACGAACTTCCAGAATTGTCTAGGTTCACTTTGCAAAGTCAGCCTCATAAGGGCTTGCGCAAAATAGTTCCAAAGGAGGATTGAACATGGGATGTTTCATCTTTTGTATGGAATGTATGTGCAGCTTATGTAAATAAAATATATATCATATACAAATTGGCAAAGCAGCGGCAATGGTTTTTGTAACTGATCGGTTTAGAGAAATCGCAAATCTTTACAATGCAGGTAAATATTTATTTGATGTTCGAAGAATTATGAGTCACAGATTAAATTCAGTTCTTAATAAAAAGGCAGCTGACTAACATAAGAAATACCTACAGTTCGGAATGAAATCTAAACTATGTGGACAAATTAAACCTAGGGAAAAAAGGAAATGTGTCCGAGCGAAAATATAGTTTCTGGAATTTTACAGGCCCGGAAAAACCCAACTCTAGCCTCAATTTATTCAAGTACTCGTCGTAAGACGCCTCCATGAACGCTACATATCTAATTCACAAATCAGAGTAAGTCTTCATCTTTCCTTAAGGAGCAGAACCTCTTCTATGTTTTGCTTTTCAAGTTACTAACGTGTTTCACAGATTTATTAAGTACTTGTTGGCAAGAGACAATAAGAACCCCAAAAAGGGAATGTTCTTCATCGATGTTGTACTCAGTCAAAACTCTAGATTAGTCATAAGCGCTTTCATCGATTTTATTGTGTCTTCTTCAGAATCCAAGGTACAATTTTAGGCATTCAATAATTGGTGTGATATAAATTATTGGTTTATTGGGATAGAGTACAGACATTTAAAAAAAACTCAGCTGAATTGAATTTATGACATTTTAGAATATATACTACAAAATCTAGCGAAGTTTGTGGAACAATTTAAAATAGCTTATCAGATAGAAGACTTTCAGATTTTCTGCAACGTACGATAAATCTGGTTATTTCCGTACTCTAAACTGGAGCAGAATAAGTCAATTTACGGGTACCAGGGAGGACATATTTGAGGAACTCAGAGTTTGTAAAGTACAGAATAAAACTGCTTGTTTACAATCTTAATTAAAGGCAACCTTCAAAGAATTTTTGCTTTACCACGCTCTAATATTGATCTCTATAAAAAAAATTAGTTTTAAGCAGAAATTATATATCTAGTCATTTAAATCAAGATATTTTGGGAGCAAGAATTATTGCACATCTTTCCTGTCCACTGGTTGGCATAATTTTTCGGGAGGAGCGGCATCTTCCTGTTACATCACTTGGCAGTTGGCAGATATCCGCGAAACAAATTGTTTGGTGTCAAACAAAATGTGATGACAAATTCAGTTTCTGTGTTTACCTAAGAATTTCTCTAGTCGCCTTTTCTAAGGGGAACAAGCCACCGGACTGGCCGCAACATCGAAATCTGGCTCTATCACTGCTCCAAGAGACAAGAGACAAATATAGACGATGCGGGGTGGGTTAGATAGAGGAGTTCGGTGTGTATGCTGCGAATTGTTCTATCGTGGGCGTAGGGAAATTAACCTAAATAACCGAATAGTAGAAGCCTAGACCTTAAAATAAAATAGCGCAACATATGCGTGGCGCTTTCACTGGCCCATATAATTTGAATTTCCTGGTGAAAATTGAAAGCTGTTCGGCGGTAAAAATAGCCAGTGGCATTGAAGCGGCCTCAGAGAAGCGCTGTCAGCTCAGGTAATTGGGGCAACCACCTGTCCGGCAGACTTCTTTTGTTTTTTCGGCCAGCGCAGCACCGTTGCATGTTGTGCCCCACTCTTACGCAATACAGGGAAAATTCATAAATTTATCAATTTTAAATAAAATCACACCTTCCACCGCCGCAGAAGAGAATTTCGCCGAGAAAAAAACATTTTACCACCCTGGACAAAATGGCCGCAAGCGTCATCAGAATGGCCCAGGAAGAGGGATCCACCGCCGCCGCCGCCGCAGACATTGATTTTGTTTCGGGCATTTTTCTACCTATGGAAAATTTAAACGCTTCTCACCTGACTCGAGGAGGCGCTCCGCGATCGGAAATTTCTTTTCCAGTTTGCTCTTCTCGAGCAAACAGTCGCGCAGATATTCGTTCGCCTTTTCGTTCAGCGTCGAACCCTCTTCGTTCTGCTGCTCCTTATTTTCATGATTATCGCCGCTTCCTTTGCGTTTGAAATCTGAGTTAAATTGGTCAATATCTTCGTCATTATACGAATAATCACCATTCCCATCGAATGTCTCCGTCATTTTCGAGCTTTTCGACCCGGTTAACTACTTTACAACTGGCTTAATTCCTCCGATCAACTTTGCTCGGAAAACACAACTTTTTCGGACCACACTTCTCTCGCTGTCCTTCGCCGTCGTCTAGTCTTGCGGAGGTGTTGTACTAGCCGAAAAAACACGCAGGCCGCTAACTAGTACTGCGTTGTGGGAGGTTTTCTGTAGAAGATTTGCTGTCATCTGACAGTTAGCAGTACTAGAATGCAGGCGGAGGGAGGTAGTAAAATCAGGTATTTTGAAATCTTCGTGATGAGCAATTGGGCGGGATTTTTAACTTTATGATTTATGCTCGAATATTATTTAAGGTTTGTACAGTGTTTAGAAATATAAATACTTATTATTAAATGTAACAAGATAATAATAATAATAACTTATTAGCATATCCATAGCCATTTTACAAACATATCAATATCATACATAATGCTCTCTTACGTACTGAACAATTTTTGTTTTAAATGATCTTACACAAGTTTCTGCCTTAATATCTATTGGTAATTCACTTGTAATTCATGCAAAAAAAACTTTTTTAGGAAGCCAAACTCACCCCTAAAAAACATTTTATAATCCTTGACTATCGAGATATGTGTATAGGGCTTAAAAAATGCAGCGGGAAATGTAAAAATTGAAATTCTGCGAATTTTTCCTCTAGACTTTTCTGTTTTTTGCATAGAATCATCTAGTTATTTTACTTAGAGCAAATTAAGGCAGAAATCCCGATCCGGGAAGCCCTTTTTTAGAAAATAGTTTTTTTTGCCTGTATAGGACTTAAAAAATGAACCAAAAGTTGAAAAAATTGAAATTCTGCGAATTTTTCCTCTAGACTTTTCTGTTTTTTGCATAGAATCATCTAGTTATTTTACTTAGAGCAGATTAAGCCAAAAATGTTGATCCGGAAAGCCCTTTTTTAGAAAATAGTTTTTCTTGTCTGTATAGAGCTTAAAAAATGCACCATAAAATGTAAAAATTGAAATTCTGCGAATTTTTCCTCTAGACTTTTCTGTTTTTTGCATAGAATCATCTAGTTATTTTACTTAGAGCAGATTAAGCCAAAAATGTTGATCCGGAAAGCCCTTTTTTAGAAAATAGTTTTTCTTGTCTGTATAGAGCTTAAAAAATGCACCGAAAAAAGTAAAAATTGAAATTCTGCGAATTTTTCCTCTAGACTTTCCTGTTTTTTGCATAGAATCATCTAGTTATTTTATTTAGAGCAGATTAAGCCAAAAATCTCGATCCGGGAAGCCGTTTTTTAGAAAATAGTTTTTTTTGCCTGTATAGGGCTTAAAAATGCACCGAAAAAATGTAAAAATTGAAATTCTGCGAATTTTTCCTCTAGACTTTTCTGTTTTTTGCATAGAATCATCTAGTTATATTATTAAGAGCAGATTAAGCCAAAAATCTCGAACCGGGAAGCCGTTTTTTAGAAAATAGTTTTTTTTTGCTTGTATAGGGCTTAAAAATGCACCGAAAAATGTAAAAATTGAAATTCTGCGAATTTTTCCTCTAGACTTTTCTGTTTTTTGCATAGAATCATCTAGTTATTTTACTTAGAGCAGATTAAGATAAAAATCCAGATCCGGGAAGCCCTTTTTTAGAAAATAGTTTTTTTGCCTGTATAGGGCTTAAAAAATGCAGCGGGAAATGTAAAATTTGAAATTCTGCGAATTTTTTTTCCTCTAGACTTTTCTGTTTTTTGCATAGAATCATCTAGTTATTTTGCTTCGAGCAGATTAAGCCAAAAATCTCGATCCGGAAAAACCTTTTTTAGAAAATAGTTTTTTTTTGCCTGTATAGGGCTTAAAAATGCATCGGAAAATGTAAAAATTGAATTTCTACGAATTTTTCCTCTAGACTTTTCTGTTTTTTGCATAGAATCATCTAGTTATTTTACTTGGAACAGATTAAGCCAAAAATCCGTTCCGGGAAGCCCTTTTTTAAGAAATAGTTTTTTTTTACCTGTATAGGGCTTAAAAAATACACCGGAAAATGTAAAAATTGAAATTCTGCGAATTTTTCCTCTAGACTTTTCTTTTTTTTGCATAGAATCATCTAGTTATTTTACTTAGAGCAGATTAAGCAAAAAATCCAGATCTGGGAAGCCCTTTTTTAGAAAATAGTTTTTTTTGCCTGTATAGGGCTTTAAAAATGCACCAAAAAATGTAAAAATTGAAATTCTGTGAATTTTTCCTCTAGACTTTTCTTTTTTTGCATCGAATCATCTAGTTATTTTACTTAGAGCAGATTAAGCTAAAAATCCCGATCCGGGAAGTCCTATTTCAGAAAATATTTTTTTTTGCTTTATAGGGCTTAAAAAATGCATCGGAAAATGTAAAAATTGAAATTCTGCGAATTTTTCCTCTACACTTTTCTTTTTTTTGCATAGAATCATCTAGTTATTTTACTTAGAGCAGATTAAGCTAAAAATCCCGATCCGGGAAGTCCTATTGCAGAAAATGGTTTTTTTTGCCTGAATAGGGCTTTAAAAATGCACCAAAAAATGCAAAAATTGAAATTCTGCGAATTTTTCCTCTAGACTTTTCTTTTTTTTGCATAGAATCATCTAGTTATTTTACTTAGAGCAGATTAAGCTAAAAATCCCGATCCGGGAAGTCCTATTGCAGAAAATAGTTTTTTTTGCCTGAATAGGGCTTAATAAATGCATCGGAAAATGTAAAAATTGAAATTCTGCGAATTTTTCCTCTAGACTTTTCTTTTTTTTTTGCATAGAATCATCTAGTTATTTTACTTAGAGCAGATTAAGCTAAAAATCCCGATCCGGGAAGTCCTATTGCAGAAAATAGTTTTTTTTGCCTGTATAGGGCTTTAAAAATGCACCAAAAAATGCAAAAATTGAAATTCTGCGAATTTTTCCTCTAGACTTTTCTTTTTTTTGCATAGAATCATCTAGTTATTTTACTTAGAGCAGATTAAGCTAAAAATCCCGATCCGGGAAGTCCTATTGCAGAAAATGGTTTTTTTTGCCTGAATAGGGCTTAATAAATGCATCGGAAAATGTAAAAATTGAAATTCTGCGAATTTTTCCTCTAGACTTTTCTTTTTTTTTGCATAGAATCATCTAGTTATTTTACTTAGAGCAGATTAAGCTAAAAATCCCGATCCGGGAAGTCCTATTGCAGAAAATAGTTTTTTTTGCCTGCATAGGGCTTTAAAAATGCACCAAAAAATGTAAAAATTGAAATTCTGCGAATTTTTCCTCTAGACTTTTCTGTTTTTTGCATAGAATCATCTAGTTATTTTACTTAGAGCAGATTAAGCTAAAAATCCCGATCCGGGAAGTCCTATTGCAGAAAATAGTTTTTTTTGCTTTATAGGGCTTAAAAAATGCATCGGAAAATGTAAAAATTGAAATTCTGCGAATTTTTCCTCTAGACTTTTCTTTTTTTTGCATAGAATCATCTAGTTATTTTACTTAGAGCAGATTAAGCTAAAAATCCCGATCCGGGAAGTTCTATTTCAGAAAATAGTTTTTTTTGCTTTATAGGGCTTAAAAAATGCATCGGAAAATGTAAAAATTGAAATTCTGCGAATTTTTCCTCTACACTTTTCTTTTTTTTGCATAGAATCATCTAGTTATTTTACTTAGAGCAGATTAAGCTAAAAATCCCGATCCGGGAAGTTCTATTTCAGAAAATAGTTTTTTTTGCTTTATAGGGCTTAAAAAATGCATCGGAAAATGTAAAAATTGAAATTCTGCGAATTTTTCCTCTAGACTTTTCTTTTTTTTGCATAGAATCATCTAGTTATTTTACTTAGAGCAGATTAAGCTAAAAATACCGATCCGGGAAGTCCTATTGCAGAAAATAGTTTTTTTTGCCTGTATAGGGCTTTAAAAATGCACCAAAAAATGTAAAAATTGAAATTCTGCGAATTTTTCCTCTACACTTTTCTGTTTTTTGCATAGAATCTTCTAATTATTTTACTTAGAGCAGATTAAGCCAAAAATCTCGATCCGGGAACCCCTTTTTTAGAAAATAGTTTTTTTTGCCTGTACAGGGCTTAAAAATGCACCGAAAAAATGTAAAAATTGAAATTCTGCGAATTTTTCCTCTAGACTTTTCTGTTTTTTGCATAGAATCATCTAGTTATTTTACTTAGAGCAGATTAAGCCAAAAATCTCGATCCGGGAAGCCCTTTTTTAGAAAATAGTTTTTTTGCCTGTATAGGGCTTAAAAATGCACCGAAAAATGTAAAAATTGAAATTCTGCGATTTTTTCCTCTAGACTTTTCTGTTTTTTGCATAGAATCATCTAGTTATTTTACTTAGAGCAGATTAAGCCAAAAATCTCGGTCCGGGAAGCCGTTTTTTAGAAAATAGTTTTTTTTGCCTGTATAGGGCTTAAAAATGCACCGAAAAAATGCAAAAATTGAAATTCTGCGAACTTTTCCTCTAGACTTTTCTGTTTTTTGCATAGAATCATCTAGTTATTTTACTTAGAGCAGATTAAGCCAAAAATCTCGGTCCGGGAAGCCGTTTTTTAGAAAATAGTTTTTTTTTTTGCCTGTATAGGGCTTAAAAATGCACCGAAAAAATGTAAAAATTGAAATTCTGCGAATTTTTCCTCTAGACTTTTCTGTTTTTTGCATAGAATCATCTAGTTATTTTACTTAGAGCAGATTAAGCCAAAAATCTCGGTCCGGGAAGCCGTTTTTTAGAAAATAGTTTTTTTTGCCTGTATAGGGCTTAAAAATGCACCGAAAAAATGTAAAAATTGAAATTCTGCGAATTTTTCCTCTAGACTTTTCTGTTTTTGCATAGAATCATCTAGTTATTTTACTTAGAGCAGATTAAGCCAAAAATCTCGAATCGGGAAGCCCTTTTTTAGAAAATAGGTTTTTTGCCTGTATAGGGCTTAAAAAATGCACCGGAAAATGTAAAAATTGAAATTCTGCGAATTTTTCCTCTAGACTTTTCCGTTTTTTTGGATAGAATCATCTAGTTATTTTACTTAGAGCAGATTAAGCCAAAAATCTCGATCCGGGAAGCCGTTTTTTAGAAAATAGTTTTTTTTGCTTGTATAGGGCTTAAAAATGCACCGCAAAATGTAAAAATTGAAATTCTGGAAATTTTTCCTCTAGACTTTTCCGTTTTTTGCATAGAATCATCTAGTTATTTTACTTAGAGCAGATTAAGCCAACAATCTCGATCCGGGAAGCCCTTTTTTAGAAAATAGCTTTTTTGCCTGTATAGGGCTTAAAAAATGCAGCGGGAAATGTAAAATTTGAAATTCTGCGAATTTTTTTTTCCTCTAGACTTTTCTGTTTTTTGCATAGAATCATCTAGTTATTTTACTTAGCCAAAAATCCCGATCCATGAAGCCCTTTTTTAGAAAATAGTTTTTTCTGCCTGTGTGTACCTTACGAAAATTTACCATTGTGCTAAACTTCAAATTCCTACGTTACGTCGTTTTCGAAAGAAACTTTTGTGACAGATAAAGGGACGGATGCTATAGTGATTTTATAAGGGTTCCGTTTTTTCCTTTTGATGTACGGAACTCTAAAAATTAAAATATTATTATCATCGTAGCTAAGTTCAGATTGTTTACTGGATTTTATTTGACTTTAAAAATTAGCCATGGGTTTAATTCGATAGTGTTATACTGTTTAAAATATGAAACTCATTTCGTACTATATTGAAAAAATAAATTAATCTGAAAAAGAGATCATGTAGTCAATATACATTACATTTACAAAATTGTGTTTTACACGCTTTATATTAGCTTCTTTTTTATGTGTGCAATTATTTATGCCTCAAACTTTTATAATAAAATTTTTGCCTATTTCCGTATTAAATTGACTAAGTGAAAAATCTGATATTGAGTTTTTTCTAGGAATTTAGGTATTTAGAATTCAAATATTAAATATTGCGAATGAATTTTTTTATATATAGTCTTATTCAACTCAAATTCGAATGTTTTTAAATACCTGTTCGGTTAAATCACAGAATTCTTGGTTTTATGTCACTAAAGATAAACGCGTGAGGCTCCATAAAAGGAATATTATTTTTATAACAAATTGAAACTACCATATTTAAATATTTGCTATTCTGCAACAGGTGCCCTGAAAAATATGTATACAATAATTCATCCTTTCACTTCACAACAATGAATAAAAAATAGCTCTGATAGTCACTAAATTGCTTCTCTTAAAAATTATACCGAGCTTAACCCATGATAAATAAAAAAAATGTTTAAAGCAAATAAAAGTTTTGATTTCCCAATTAATTATGTTTTAAAATAAAATTGAATTGATTAAACAACTTTTTCTGGCCGAATTAACCTGAATCCTGGGATTTGAAAGTATATGACCCGTTTGAAAAGTTTCTGGTCTGGGGTATGGAGCTGAATGGGGCATTTTCGATGGGTCATCGAATCGGATATTTGCCTGGAACGATAATTAGCAGAAATCCCCCCATTCGGGCTGAATGTTGGGATATTTTAACCCCAGCAATGAGTTATGACACTTTAATAAACCTCGTCTGGCCGTAAATTATGACCTCATTGATCCCGCAGGATGACCAGATTTCTCTGCTCGTAATTATCCTGCCATAACTCACTAGAGATAAATCAACAGCTAAATGGCCAGAAATTTTGGGAAACTGCGGGCGATGCATAGTCCTGCAGGAATAATTTTGCTTTAGTCACCGCGATTTGCATTCTCTTCAAGTAATGAACTGTCTGAGCCAAATGATGCAGCAAGAGTCTTATTTCATGAAATAAATTATTTAGAAATCCTAAAATTGCACAAAATTTAAAGGTACTTTTCAACAAATTCAGAATTATGTATACCGAGAGTTTGAAAAATCTTAAAGCAAAAATAGGGTAACCTGCCCAGTGATGGCCACTTTAAGCGCGGTGCTTCATAGTTTGCACGACTATGCGTCTCCAGTACAACTCAGCGGTATGAAAAAAATCACGGGTATACTAGAGGGTTTCAGAAAGGTGCTACGCTTTTCAAAAACAGAAAAATAAAATTTATTTGATGTCAAAATAATTATAAACAAAAAAGTACAATCTGCCCAGTGATGGCCAGGCCTAGCCCAGTCATGGCCACCCCCTTGCCCAGTGATGGCCACTCCACACACTGTCAACCGCAGCCAGCACCCGAGCCTCCTGTTCCTGGTTGACCGGTCTTGGAACCATGTTGATGCACCTATGCCTAATTAAAATAGAAACCGAATTAGATCGAACCAGAACTACGCCCCCTCCCCCACCCCTCCTCAGAGTTTTCTTCCTTACTCAGAGTTTTGCTCTTCTCCACAGCCCGCCCGTCCCATACCCTAACATGGTCCTTCCCTCTGCACGGTGACGGTGGGAGGGAAGTGGGGGAAAAAATGGCAGGGGGGGGGGGATGCAGAGCTCTAAAAAAAAAACACAGCGCGCGTCTGATTTTACTCTTATGGGCACCCACAACGCATCTCCTCTTCTCTACGAGACGCTCGGCGGCGCACTATGGGCTAAACGGCACTTTTTGTGTTTAAAACCTAATATCTCGGAAAAAACCGAAGATATTAACGTAAATTTTTTTTTAAATTGAAGCTGAGACTATGTAGATTACTGGAAAATTAACCAGAATGGCTGAAATGAAAATAAACACTATGTAATATAACCTCAAAGTTGCATTTTTTTCTGAAAAATTGAATAGGCTCACACCAACAAAAAACTTGGTCTTTATTTTAAATGTAATATATGCTATCCGATGAACTTTAACCTGCTGATCACGAATCCGAGGTCAGAATTGCCCCCCACCCTACAGTTTTCAGAAAAATGTAGAATTTCCGTGCCTAGTATAAGCCTTTTTAACTCTTTGAGTTACAAAAGACGAGCTTAAATTAATTTTTACTATAACATACTAACTGAAGATTTTTGGGGTCGCTGATCACGAATCTGAAGTCAGATTTTGAAAATTCAAAATGGCGGATCCAATATGGCGGACCAAAATTTTTACATTTGATCAAATTTGGACTAAAAATTGTATACATGGGTTTTTGGAGTTACTAATTACGAATCTGAAATCAGATTTTGAAAATTCAAAATGGCGGATGCAATATGGCGGACCGAAAATTTAATATTTGACCGAATTTCGACTCAAAACCGTATACATGGGTTTTTGGGGTCGCTGATCACGAATCTGAAGTCAGATTTTGAAAATTTAAAATGGCGGATGCAATATGGCGGACCGAAAATTTAATATTTGACCGAATTTCGACTCAAAACTGTATACATGGGTCTTTGGGGTCGCTGATCACGAATCTGAAGTCAGATTTTGAAAATTCAAAATGGCGGATCCAATATGGCGGTCAAATATTAAATTTTCGGTCCGCCATATTGCATCCGCCATTTTGAATTTTCAAAATCTGACTTCAGATTCGTGATCAGCGACCCCAAAAACCCATGTATACGGTTTTGAGTCGAAATTCGGTCAAATATTAAATTTTCGGTCCGCCATATTGCATCCGCCATTTTGAATTTTCAAAATCTGACTTCAGATTCGTGATCAGCGACCCCAAAAACTCATGTATACGGTTTTGAGTCGAAATTCGGTCAAATATTAAATTTTCGGTCCGCCATATTGCATCCGCCATTTTAAATTTTCAAAATCTGACTTCAGATTCGTGATCAGCGACCCCAAAAACCCATGTATACGGTTTTGAGTCGAAATTCGGTCAAATATTAAATTTTCGGTCCGCCATATTGCATCCGCCATTTTGAATTTTCAAAATCTGATTTCAGATTCGTAATTAGCAACTCCAAAAACCCATGTATACAATTTTTAGTCCAAATTCGATCAAATGTAAAAATTTTGGTCCGCCATATTGGATCCGCCATTTTGAATTTTCAAAATCTGACTTCAGATTCGTGATCAGCGACCCCAAAAACCTTCAGTTAGTATGTTATAGTAAAAATTAATTTAAGCTCGTCTTTTGTAACTCAAAGAGTTAAAAAGGCTTATACTAGGCACGGAAATTCTTCATTTTTCTGAAAACTGTAGGGTGGGGGGCAATTCTGACCTCGGATTCGTGATCAGCAGGTTAAAGTTCATCGGATAGCATATATGACATTTAAAATAAAGACCAAGTGTTTTGTTGGTGTGAGCCTATTCAATTTTTCAGAAAAAAAGTGTTTATTTTCATTTCAGCCATTCTGGTTAATTTTCCAGTAATCTACATAGTCTCAGCTTCAATTTAAAAAAGAATTTACGTTAATATCTTCGGTTTTTTCCGAGATATTAGGTTTTAAACACAAAAAGTACCGTTTAGCCCATAGTGCGGCGCCAGTACTGCAGCGAGTTCAAGTGTGGCCATCACTAGGCAGACTATGTTTTTCTGGCCCAGTGATGGCCACCCCCCTTTCCCCCTTTAAATTTTGAAAAAATTTGAAAAGCAGCATAAAATACAGTAACCTACCTATCCTTTTCCAATTAAGAAGCTGCCCGAGGTTCGTGCGATTGCTGTGAGTCGAATGACAGCGTGTCTCCTGAACGGCTGCTCTTAACACTCTGACTAAGAAAACGACCGCTCAGGCTGCCGACTGTGCAGCGTCCGACGCGATGCGCTCGTGCGCTCAGCCGGGCAATGGTCGAACCAAAACCCGATTGGAATCTTACTGCCAACATGTGAAAGAATATGGATCACAAAGGCGCGCATCTTGAATTTCGCTTGGTTGGCTGGAAATCCACCCCAAAGACAAAAGTGGCCATCACTGGTACAGTGGCCATCACTGGGCAGCTTACCCTACATCCTGTATTATTTAATCAAGTACTTTTTAATGCTGCATAATATTTGCAGAAAGAAGACGTAAAATATTATTCCAAATTCATGAAATTTCCAGTTTTAATCCCTTGTGAGTTCCCGTCATTGCTTAAGTCTGACAAAAATGCACAAGAACCTCATCCTTGAGCTAAAATATTAAAATTTGAAATTGTTGAATCATAATAAATAATTTTTCAGCTTTTAAGTCCTAATTTCTTTGACTCAAGCGATTGAAATTTACAAGTTTACAAGAAAGTTATCGGTCTATCTTATCTGTTGCATTAATTAATTAATTTAGTGAAAACTAAACTTTAAGTTAAAGAAAGTATTATGTTTTTTGAAACTTTCAGATTTTTATCTCGTACCCTAAAGTTTATTAAAAAGAAGAATCTGACCAAGTTTCATTGAAATGGTGATTTTATATGTAAATTACACCTTAATGAGTAAAATAATAATGTCTAACAAGGAGAAGGCACGTACTCGTCATCACCGATTTCGCTAAAATTTATAGCACATGTAGGGCTTGGCTATAAATGAAAGTATGCGAAGAGGAAACTTCAGATGGCCAACCGTTTAGGAAATAATAGTATAATAAAAATTTAGACGCGACACTAAATACCATTTATGTGAATACTTTTCCAAAGCGGCGGCTAGTGTAGTGGTAAACGTTCGGACTAGTAATTCAATGGTCACAGGTTCGAATCCCTGCATGCGGGGGCTTTTTTTTCGCATCTTTCCCATTTTTTATAAGATTCGGATCGCAATTAAGCGAAGTGATAAATAATTTAGTTTATTTATTTATTTATTTACACGCAAAATGCCTAAATATATGACGTCTTTTTTTAATAAGCATATAATCGTGGGAAATTTACAGTTGCGAACTTTCCCGGCGCAGGTGCTTCTTATAAAGCAAAATGCTTATTATTCGAATTAATTGCGCTAGGAGATAAACGCAGTGTTGCATGTGCATTATTATCATTCGATATAATCATACAGAATTGCTATAAAATATCAATTTATAGTATATGCTCCTAGTCATCAAAATCGTTCAAGGAATTTATTAATAAACCTCATTATTGAACAAATTATGGCTTTCCAGCACGAATTTCGAAGGACAACTTGCTGTTTCAAAATGTGATCGTTGTATATTAAATTATTTAGTATTTAAGTTATCACTAGTCCTTTATTCTATAGACTGAAATAAATAATTTTGTAATGTAACTCTTAACAATTATAAAAAAATCACTGGATTTCCAATTTTTTCTTATTACGTATTCTCAATATTAATGAAATTTCCAAAATGTATCAAAACCGCAATACTAAACATTGATTATGCCGTATAGTGTCATTTTTGACAGCTGCTGTCACTTAACATTTTCAATGTGGCCGATTGCATTGTTAAATTGAATTTTCATAGATTCCATTTTATTTTCATTTTGATTTAATTATTTGGTATGACATTACGTTGGATTTGAACTGTGTCGTTATACAAATGAATGTTTGTTTGTTCGTCTTTTATAGATTCCGAACTAAACCGATCTCCTTGAAATTTATACTACGTAGTCTTTATATAAAGGGGAGTTTCATAGGCTATTATGTTTTCAAATGTTTGCAAAATTTTTTTCGTTTTTGAAGTTTTATTGAAATTTGCATAGAACCGATTATTTTCGGGGAAGCGTAGCAAGGTAGATAGATAAATAGGTAAATACATAGACAGATAGATAGATCATAGATAGATATAGATACATGGAGTCCCACGGGAAGTTACTGAAATTAATCGGCAATTATTATGAAATGCATGCAGATATCAAGATACCTCAAATTGCTTTCAAAAGAAGACATATGGGGGTTTTTTTTCATACATAAATTTATTATGATCAATAATATTTTAATACATTTATTTCCTATTTTTAAAATCAATAAATTTAATGATAAAATGAAGAAAGAATTGACCATCACGACTTGAGCAACATTTGAGTGAAATTCAGTTAGAAAACACTCTAAAAAGGTACGGAAAAAATTCTTATTCATGTTCATGTTTTGTCTCATGAACTTTTTTTTAATTTAATGCTGAATGAGATACTTTATTTATAAATTCTCGCATAAAACTGATTGTTTTCGGGAAGGTGTAGCAATAGCTAGTATACATATAATAGAATTATATCCATACATTACGAATTTGAAAATGAGAATGTTCAATAATCTTCCATTTTCGAGAAAAATAGAATTAAAACACAAAGTACTATTTTTGAAAATTCATTACAAAATAGCAGATTTTCATAAGGCTCACAAACTCAAATGAAAGTCTGAATCCTAATCTAAAGATGTGAAATATCACTAATTTATAAGCCTCATCACAATTTTAATAAGCGTGAAGGCAGGTGAGAATTCTATGTATAACAGCTAAATAAAAGTTCGAACTTTAATTTTAATCAATTGAACATTTATTTACTTTCTAACTACAATTTTCTACAAAAACTAATAATATGGTTAAGTAAATTAACCATACAAAAGAGAAAAGAAAAAGCAAAGGGAATTATGTCCGAACCTATACTATATTCAAAACATTGCTTTTAAATTGATTATGCGAATCAGTATTATCTACACCACAAGTGTTTATCGCAATAGGTTCATTGTAAGCATAAGTGTTACGATAAGCTTGAACATATAGGTGATATTCTAGGTTCATATACTATGTATTTAATAAGGCAACAAGTTCCGGTGAATGGATTTTATAGCATAACTTATTACAACGATTTCTGAATGGTTTCAAGACGATTACAATGAAAAGCCATTTAAGGATTCTACACAGGAGAGCCATGACAATCAGATAAATAACAAAATAAAGCGTAACGTTATCAGCATAAAGTAACCGTACAGCATAAATGTGAAATATCATTAATAAAAGAAGCGAGCCAAAAACAGAATTAACAATTTCGTCTATGTGTTGTGCTGTGTGTTTCCGAATCCTGCGCTCCTGGTCGTAGGATTTCCTTTTTACGAAGCTTTATGAATTTTGAATCTTGTTACCGTCGTCAGCAAGCGACTTAATTAACTGCAGATTTTATGCGCCCAGATCAAATTTAAGTTTATTTTTCAATTAAACGACTTCCTCGAATCTTGTGATAATATCAGTACTTTATGAACGTTAGATCCTGTCTTCGTACTTTGTATGCGGAGACTCCTTTTAATTCCACAGCAACGTAAGGTTGCGTTGCTTCTTCGCTCGAATGTCTCAAAAGTGCTTTAAATGCTTTACAACCCCCAAAAACGGGTAGACGTCGTCCACGTTCACTGCTTTTCTATTTTCCAATTAATTTTAATGTAAACTCCTCCTTACATCCGTACGATTTACTCCTTCGGGCCGATATGGTACATTTGCTAGAAAGATGGTAGTTGGGTTGGGACCCACATTGGAACCCCGGCGATGCTATATCCTGGGCAAACTTTCGTCTTACAAAGTTGTTTATCTCTTCCTAAATTAGGTCGTAAACAGTTTGCCAATGACTTTTTAGCAAACTCATTAACATTTAAAATTTTAATCACAGACTTGATGACTGTGTGTGTCCCAGCATCCGGATGGTGCAGTGGAACAATGACGTCCTTGCTCATTTTGACTGCATATTCATGGTGCATACAGTGCAATCGGAACGGTTGCCCTCAACCGAGGATGACTGTAATTAAGCCTAAGTGCAGCTGTAACCGTGTTTATTCCAAAAGGTGACATTTTACAGATGCAGAGGTGTGGAAGAATCACTCTAATGCGACATCATTAAAAAAACAGAAACTGGCAAAAAATTTGCTTCGCATAAGTGGTTCAGGTTGCCAACCTTTAATCTACCACACTATGAATTATTGAAGGCGGTGGGGACAAGATCCCATTTTATTTAGGGACCTCAGACAAAAATTATAGACAATTGCATAAAAACTGCATCTAAACTGCATTGAGGCCTTATTCAGACTAGTAACTTCTGAAACTGATTTGTGCATTGGGGCGGTTTCTATAACATTCAACTTATTCGACAACAGAAAATAAAATTAAATTCTTTCACCAAGAATAGAGATCTATTTGTTCATATAAAAGGTTTCTTTGGGAAAACAGTAGCAAGACGTTTAAAAGATTACATTTATAGGATAGATTTTATTTTATTTTTCCAAGAAAATATAGTTTTTAGGGAAATATTTTACGAAAACTATTTATAAAAGTAACCAAAATATTTTTTTTACATACGATTTTGAAAAATAAAGTTGACGTGTTTTTGGGTTTTCGTAAAGAAGAAAGGGTAAACAAGCCCTAGCGCTAATACGTAAATGATGTATATTCTTTCAGACATCAATTTTTTCGTGAAAACTAGTATTAAGGGGGTTTTGGAGTCGCTGATTATGAATCTGATGTTAAATAAAAAAAATTTAAAATGACGGATTCAACATGGCGGACAAACTTTTAAAAAATACACCAATTTTTATTTAAAAAAAACAAATAAATAAAAGTAGCCTCTAAATGTGCGTATTCGCAGATAAAAAAAAATACGTGTCTCTTATTTTTCGATACTCTATAACATATTTCAATTTCATCAAAATCGGAGAGACACACCTGAGAACGTTTCCTTGTAAGTCAATCCGTTTAAAAATTAATGAGTTGTGTCAGATAGACACTGAGTTGAGAATAATTTGCCCTACCAAGATAATGAGAATGAAATACTCGTATTTAATTACTTGTAGTTCTTCGAATTTATAAAACCTTCACTATATGAAATGTAAGGTATGATATTTCGAAATCTAAATATTTATTTAATATTTGAATTCAAGGATGCTACTCTTAATTCGGTTAATTGATTTTGACAGATTGATAGACACCCATAGGAGAAATTCTATGACTTTTAAATTTTAATGATATCAACCTACAATGATTAAGAGATAATTTAATAATTTAATCCATTGTTGGGCGTAACATTTAAATTAAAGTGATTGGCAGATTCTCTAAGATTGTTTTCAACCAACATCTGTCTGTGACAGTGTTAATTATGGTCTCATATCCACTTTCCTAAAGTGTCATCCTACATACCCGACAAGAAAATTTGTCAAACCGAATAGAGGACAAAGGCAGGGGCCACTCGAGCGCCAACAGTTCTACACGTGTCTGTGCCCAACTCCTTCACCTCTCAATTTAAACGTCAATTCGAACGGATCCCCCCACTTCCGGTGATGGTCCTGAAGCTCAAAGAAAACCATCATCTACTTTGTTGCGAAGCCTCAAATGCTTATATCAAGGAATACAAAGTTCGTTACGTCGCGTCGACTTTGGCAGCTCAAAGGAGTTGTGTTGTTTCCACTTTTTGTCTTCGAACGGCTCCTTTGAGGGGATTGTTTTTGGGTCTTTGGAAGCCTGTCGGCACCCCGTACAAGGTGCAGTGATTTGTGAATTGTTTTCACTGCATAAGTAAAAGCATTTCTTGTAAAAAGAAAAAAACGGAAGGGCAGAATTTACGATTTTCCCTCCAGTGTAATATGTGGAGATGGTAATGGAACCCTTCTCGGGATGAGCGCTATAAATTTTCACATTGACAATCCTCTTGCTCGTCGGATAGAACTTTGAAAATAAAATTTTTGCGCTCGTGTTCTTGTGATTCCTTCTTACTTTTTGGCAAACATCAAAACAACGCAGGATTGTTGCCTTTCAACATTTCACTTTCTAGATTTAGATTTCTCTTGTCCTGTCGTAAAAGAAAGTTATTGCTTTACTTACTTTTGTTTTTTCGATTTGAATTAAAAGGAGCAAATATCTTTCTCTGATGGAAAACATTGTATTTGATATATGTACATTTTTTTTTAAAAGAATAACATCTCAAAGTTGTTTTGAATAACTCAAAGAACTATAGAAGTTTAAATGATTTTTCTTCAAAATTTTAAACGTACTCTTATATTGGAATAAGGTTTTTCAAATATAGGTACCATGGATTATTCAACAATGGACTAATCTATTTAGATACCTATGTTTTTTACATGAAATCTTATACAATTTGAATTTACCTTTATCGTATTATATCGAATTTGGTAATTGTTTACTTTCACGGTCACCTAGATTTTCACCAACTAAAAATCAAAAAATGTATGGATTTTATATACTTTTTGTTCAAATTGTTCGTTTTTGCGTATGATTTAAAAAAAAAAAAATACAAAATTTCGAAAAAATCATTATTTCTGTTAATTATTTAGCTTTGAATGCTGAATGTATTTTACATAAAAGAAACGAACAATTAGAGAAAAAAAAATGTGTAGTATATTATTGGATTTTTCACAACCCAATCAATATTTTGGAAATGGAAGAAAGTTAAAAAAAAGAGTCGATAGGGTCGGGGGAAGGCAGGAGGTGGGGGAGGTGTTAAAACCTCGCCTGAATTTTACTACTACTCTCTCTGGAGGGGAAGGGGGTCAATATAACTGTCAATGAAATCCATCTGGCTATAAAATAAAAAAGTTATAACGAGTTAATCGTCAAAAAACGCTTTTTTCAACATTCAAAAGCTGAAAAATCAATAGAAATATTGATTTTTTCAAATTTTTGTATTTATTTTCATAAATTCAAAGCAAAAACGAACAATTTGAAAAAAAAAGGTGAAAATGTTGATTCTTCGATTTTATATCCTCAAAAAACCAGGTGACCGTGAAAGTAAACAATTACCTCGAATTTTTAAAATTTTATTTCTACCTTCACATAAAAATTACCAAAAATCGATAAAAACTCAAAGTTTTTCTTTAATCATTACGTTCAAAATTCGAACTTTGAAAATCGATTAAAACAATCGATAAAGATATGAATTTTTGAAAAGTATATCAAATTGTTATGATTTTTATTTATTCAAGCAAAACATGAAATCTTGAACAGAAATTTTTCAGATTAATTTTTAATTTAATTTGATGCTAATTTTAGAGTATTTTAAATCGTTGCTATTAATTTTGAACAGAAGTTTACTGGCATCTACCCAGAATAAAAAATTTTATATTTTGATATATGTATTTGGAAATGTGCATTAAATTGTCATGATTTTCATTCATGAAAAATTTCAAATCTTGAACTGAAAAATTTTCAGAGTAATTATTGATAAAAAAGTGGTTGTAAGTCAAAAAAAAAAAAAAGAAATTTTATAACTGACAGAATGACGCACTTTTGGAATTGAAACTCTGAAAACAGGCATTTTTCTTATCAATTTTTAAATGTAGAATCAAAAGTTTTTGAAATAAAATTTTGATTCTAGTTTTGGCCATAGCCGCTGGTGTTTTAAATAACATATCAAAATTTCAGATGATTTGGCTTGATAGTTTTTTCTTTTTTCACAATACCATGCAAAAAAAAAAGTAGTTTCGAAAAAAATGAGTTTAGAGTTTAACTCTTAAATGCGAGATTTTTCTTTTTATTGCGAAAAAAAAAAAATTTGGTAGTATTTAGAATATAAGTCAAATAAAAAATATAAAACAAATATTAAATCATTTTTTTTTAGTATATTTATATCAAAAAAATCAATTGTTGTTTATAAAGTACACTGCGCAGTCACCAGAGATGATGTACTATGGTTAACAAATCAAAAGTAGTTTTTAAATAAAGTGTTATTATTTAAAAACAGTTCTATATAATAAACAATAACATTTATTTCATATTCTTACATGCAAACTTCATCAGAAAATTCTTATAAAAATCGTTATCTACCGCCAAAACTTCCGAACATTAGTAGTTGTCACTTTGACAAGGCCATAGAGTGGCCAATACACAGTTTTAATTTCCCAAACAAATGTAAACAATAATTAAAAAAGATTATTTCTAAAAAGTTGGTTGGTGGTTGGTATATCCGAATTTATATAACATTTTACTGTCTGTTGTTTTTAAACAACATTGCGCATTTAAGGGTTAAAGTATGGGACCGTTCGCTACCTGCTAATAATGCTGTAGAACCTGAAATACTGTCACTATCCTTACAAAAATTTGACAGTATATTCTTGAAAGACTATTCTTTCGAAATATCGAAAAAACAAATCAATTTTTTGAAAATCGTAGACCACTGGGTTCCCTTAAGTAGAAAAATAAATAATAGTAATAATAGTAAAACAGTTTGGGCAAGGGTTTCAAATTTCTAATGATGGCTTAAAATAAATTAAAAAAGACAAATAATAACTATGTATAAAGAAAAGGGATGATTAGAGTAAAGATATGACAGTGGTTAGTTTGAATCGATGAAATTGGATTAAGTAGTAACATTTTTTCAACTGAGTTACATTTTGAAGCCTGGAATCATATATCGAAATAGTAACTTTAGCAATTTTGTAGGTTAGATAATTTCCACCTTATATTTATCTTATCAAATTTACGCCAGTTAAAATTGCAGTCACATCTGTTGCATTAGCACGTAATTATGAGTATAAAAAGCCCGAAGAAGGTCGTCCGGTCTTCTATCGTACGCCTCACTAATCTGCAAATAAATCCACATCTTGTTCCAGAGAAGAATTACAATGAAAAGGCCCAGGAGGCATCATCGTGAAGGTCTGGGCGCCATTAAGTCTCGCTTGCTAAACGTGACTGACACGGCGAGTCCTTTTCTTCCTTGTTTTATCGCACGTCCATTACTATGGTACATATATATAGTCTGGTTCTCTTGTGTTTCAAGGACTAAGTTTTATTACTGACTTGCAAAAATTGACTGAATTTAATGACAAGGAGGCCCAAAGAGCTCCTTAGAGTGCAGGAGTTCCGGTAATATCCACAAAGATTTATATATACCGAAGAGATGAGTCTAGGGATTTTCTCCGATTTGCTCCCTTCAAATTGTACCTTAAGCGGCACAATAAAATTCTAATGAATCCTTTCCCTTTTGTATACACAATGTTGTTTGATAAAAGAGACCTCACTCGATGGCTTTCTTAAACAAATAAGGCAAAGAGACCTTCATTAGTATTCGCCTCAGATTGTTCCGCCTCATGTAATCCTCACGACGGTCTACTGTTAAAAGGTTTAAGACCAAAACCCAGAATTTTACCAAAGAGAAAAAAAAAAAATTACTTTGAGCCCTACATGACCTTTATTACATCCAAAAGCGGCCCTTTTCAACCAAATCCGTTCCCGCAGTGAACATTCCTTTGATCAATAGTAATCCTTATTGTCAGGGGGTGCGGTACACCAGCTTACCAACCACCCTGTTACCCGTTCATTTTCTTCTCGCAGATCAAATCAAAGACGGCTTTAGGACAAGCCCTAGTTTGTCCTGATGATGGAATATACATATACAGAGAGAAATCGCTCAGTAGGATGACGATAGCGTTTGGGACTTTTCCGCCACCGCCGCCCGCCACCACCTATATGCTTTTCATTTAATTTCGGTTAAAAGAATAAGAAATTTAGTCACGTACAACTTCCTGCTTCCATTACACAATCAGCCTATACTGACGTAATTCCATTGACAGGAGACGACGTCGCCGACGTGGCACCATGCCCGCATTCACCGGGTCTCCGGAGAGACAAAGGCTCTTTAATATGACCATAATCAGGTGATGGCGGTTCACCTGTGACGAAAACTGTGTGCTTTGAATTCAAATAATGATTCAAAGGGATTTTGGGATTTTGCGACTTTGCCCTAATGAGGTCCCTTTATTTTCATATGAAAGTGGTAGTAATTAAGAAGCTGTATGACAACATCCCCTCTATACCTGTTACACATATTTCATTTACAGGAGATTTTTGTACAGTGTAGAGTGATATGTGTAATAATATTTAAGAAAACATAAAGGAATAATCGAAAGTTTTTATCTTTTAGCTTTTCATCACATTAAATAAGGATTAAGCTTAATGATTATATACGAAAACAAATTTTTTCTGAAAATACCATTTTTCATTCAATGGCTTATTTTCAAGTAAGTGATGTTCCACGGGAGGAGTTGCTATATTAACATTAACCCATTAATGCGCAAAACGAGGATTTTGTGCACGCAAGTTCAATTGTAAGATTCGAATAGCAAATTGGCGCGAATTTCCTCCAAATTCGCGTATAAGGGGTTTTTAGGGGTGCTCTTTCAGAATCTGGCATTTGTTTTGCATAAAAACTTCAAAAACCCTATTATTTTTTGGTTTTTTTCAAAAAAGTGCCAACTTTTTTTGGTTATTTTTCATCTCAAAGTCGATTATCTTGTCGTTGCTGCTATTGAATGATCATATAACTACCAGAAATCGCGGTCCGAATGTCTACACTTTCTAAAACCATTGTTTTGAATTTTTATTTTCGCTTTGGTTTTTGCAAAATGGCCATTTTGTACAACAATGTAATAAAAAACTTCGCGATTTTTTTGCACGAAAAGGATCAACTTTACAAAAAAAATTTATATGACAAAGAGTGTTTATAATTAGCCAAGGAAAACATCTAAATTTTTTCAGAATTGTTTGGACTATCTTTGGATTTTTGGATTTGGCCAATTTTTGAAAAATCCAAAAATGTCCCGAAAAATTCTGAAAAAATTCACACGTGTTCTTT
The DNA here is from genome assembly GCA_949715965.1 of Dysmachus trigonus. Lineage (NCBI taxonomy): Eukaryota > Metazoa > Arthropoda > Insecta > Diptera > Asilidae > Dysmachus > Dysmachus trigonus. Next base: position 97,286,415 of record OX454319.1, on the reverse strand, counting down.
GGCTAATTATAAGCACTTTTTGTCATATAAAATTTATTTGTATAATTCGTCCTTTTTGAGTAAAAATATCACCAAATTTCATCATAAAAAAACTTAGTGATATTTTTACTCAAAAAGGATCAATTATACAAATAAATTGTAAATGACAAAAAGTGCTTATAATTAGCCACAGAACACGTGTGAATTTTTTCAGAATTTTTCGGGACATTTTTGGATTTTTCAAAAATTAGCCAAATCCAAAAATCCAAAGATAGTCCAAACAATTCTGAAAAAATTTAGATGTTTTCCTTGGCTAATTATAAACACTCTTTGTCATATACATTTTTTTTGTAAAGTTGATCCTTTTCGTGTAAAAAAATCGTGAAGTTTTTTATTACATTGCTGTACAAAATGGCCATTTTGCAAAAACCAAAGCGAAAAAAAAAAATTCAAAACAATGGTTTTAGAAAGTGTAGACATTCGGACCGCGATTTCTGGTAGTTATATGATCATTCAATAGCAGCAACGACAAGATAATCGACTTTGAGACGAAAAATGACCAAAAAAAGTCGGCACTTTTTTGAAAAAACCCAAAAAATAATAGGGTTTTTGAAGTTTTTATGCAAAACAAATGCCAGATTCTGAAAGAGCACCCCCAAAAACCCCTTATACACGAATTTGGAGGAAATTCGCCCCAATTTGTTATTCGAATCGTACAATTCAACTTGCGTGCACAAAATCCTCGTTTTGCGCATTAATGGGTTCAAGAAAATGATGCTATCAAAATGGGAGCACATTTTTCAATGGAATATCAACAATTTATAATGGAAACATTTTTCAATAGTTTGGTTAGTTTTGGTAATTTTCCCATAAACGGTAGTGTTTTTATAAAAATTTAAAGCAATTTCTGCCTTCTTATTTTCATAATTTTACAGTGGTGGTAGAGTTGTTACCATTGCATTTGGTACATCCAATTAAATCAAAGGTCTACTTGAAGTACATGTTATTGTTATAAATATATAGTACATACTAGTATAAACAATAGTAAGTATAGTATAAGCATTTATAACAGTTAAGCATTTATAACTTTTATACAAGCATCCAATTACCACATAGTTTCTAAGAAAATCGGCTGTAACAGACGGACGTTTGCTCGTCTGAAACAGTCAAACACGCAAGTGATTTTATAAGGGTTCCTGTTGGAGGTACGGAACCCTGAAAATTAAATGAGATATTCTAGTCACTATGAACGAGATTTCGAATTTCGAGCGTAATCAATTTCATAATTATCATATAGGGTTAAAATTAAAGTCTGAACATTCTTTAGAAATTTATATTTTTTTGACTAGGTACTCTGAAAAATACTACATTTCTTTCAATCCTTCCGGAATAATTTAAGCGATATGTTTCATATCGGCGATGTATTAAAATAGCTTGATTTAAACCGTCTTACATGTACCTACATCTTGAATATTCTAATTCCTTCGATATTTTGCTCCTCTAAACTTAAATATAACCACGCCATTAGGCGATTACTCGATGAGCATTCATAAATTATGGGCTCGAAAATAGCACGAAACTGCCAAAGTGTCTGTCAGGGAAAGCTGCAAATGATCACCTATAAAATGTTATGCGCCCTACAAAACCTCAGCCCGAAAGGATGTTAGGAAATTTCTTATTTTATCTCCTCTGAATTATTTTGTTTCCCTCCACTAGACTAAGGGAGAGCTCTAGATGGATGGGATTCTGACGAGGACACGCAACTTCTTTTGATAACGCATCGCATTTTTTGTCGGAGAAGACAGCGCTCGAAAAGAAGTCGAAAGTCAATTGAGTATAACCGGGTGAAAAGATTTAGTTGCCACCGCCACAGCAGCATTTCCCTTTTTCCTTTGAATTATTCAGAGTGATTCAAATGTTTCTCACTTTTAAGAAAAAAAAAATTATTCTATTTTTTCGTTTGTAACGTTACGAGTATATGTGTATTCTGCTTTTATATCCTTTCAGTTCGAGCTGTAATGCTTTTTAAGAAAAAGTGAAGATTTTCTTGCGTGCAAGATAGAAAATTCCAAGAAATTCTTGAATGAGAAGCCTGAGGGAATTTAAGTTCGTCCTAGAATGTTAGTTTTTTTTCTTGTGAAGATTGCTTCAGGTTACCATCTCTTAAATGCCATTTCCAATTCAATGAACGTTCATAGGTGGGTGAGTGTGCATCCAAAATATGCATTTGCAACTGCAACTGCATATTTCATATGTTCCAGGTTCACAGACAAAAAATATGAAATATTTTCCCACCTGGAAGAACTTTATTCACTCATCGGTGTACACACCGCTGCATTACTTTTGCAACAAAATTTATTTCATCGGTTGTTTACAATATTTTTCCATTTAAGCAAGGCATGTGATTCGGTTTCTATTGGAATAAATTTTAAAAGAAAGCAGTTCTTTCTATCTGAATATTCAAAATTCATTGTTGTTACAAAATTTTTCCTTAATATCGAAAAAAATATTATTATATAGTATGTACTTGTGTTATATCCTGAAAAATGAACGTACTAAATATATTCACCCCATACTGTACAAAATTATGCTGGAAATCTGTTAAAACTCAATTTTTATTAGTAGAACAATTATTAATTCTAAATTTTAAAATACACTTAATTAAAAAAGTCTAAATCTGGAAAATAGAATAAATAAGCTCGAATACCGAGAAGATCGAAGCAAAAAGCCTGTGATTATTTTGGTAATTTGAATTTGAAAGGGCTTCCATTATAATAAAATAGATAATTAAATTTAAATTAAATTAAGTTCTTCAAATGTATGAACATTTCCAAAAGAAAACTTTCAGCTTTCTAATGGCGTTAAAAATACTCGTCTAGTATCATTATTTTGGGAAATATGGGAGCTCAAAGTTGAAAATTAGGTTTTTGGTTTGACTGTTCATAGCTCGGTTGGACAACACTACAGGTAAATAAAAAAAAAAAAACTTTTTAAAGGCGAAAATACTTGCTTCAAAATCGTTCACGTTGATTTACTCGCAAATTCTTTTTCAAGACTATAGAAGCCGCAGTATTAAATTAAAAATTAAAAAATCATGTTTTGTTTTCTTCTGGGATATTTTTAGGGGGTGATTGGGAACAACAAAATCTTTTAGATATATAAATTTCAAAGTAGAGAGAAAAAGCTTCAAAATAAGCTCTTATTCGTCCAAAACCTTCAATTTTTCGCAAAGATACAACGTTTTAAAAAGGAAAAAGAGTATTATTATCCTTCATGATCCTGCCATTTCAAAAATGTCAAAAATAACGTGATCAAAGTATCGAAAAATTAATACAACAAGAAATATTTTTGAAAAAATGAGTGAAACTATTTTGAAGAGGATACTTTCAGCTTTCCAATTACATCTAGCGAATTATTTTACGGCCAGTAGTTTAGGAGTTATAGAAGATCAAAGTTGAAAATGAGATTTTTGCTTTGACAGCTCATAACTCAGTTGAACAAAATCACAGGCCAATTAAAAAAAAAAAAATTTAAAGGGGAAGGTTTCTGCTTTAAAGTGCTTTATTTGGATTTACTCAAAAAAAATTGTTCATGCGCATAGAAGAAATTAAATTAAAAAAAAAAAATTAAGGGTTCATGTCTTTCTTCTATTTTTTTACTCTAACTAAGCAGTAGGATCAATACATAGCTTTTAAGCTTATATTTTAACTATACTAAAGAATATTTCTAGAAAAAAAAATCACTTTAAAATATGTATAAAGTATTAATTTTATTCACCCCATCAACAAAAATTCAAAACAGAATCTACCAACATCACCGCACTAATTCCTATTCTACCTCATCAAATAATTGGCACCCCTGAGTGCTTATATTGCACTCAGTTTCTGATTTATTTAATTACGAAATGCCAAATTAGCAATCCTTACAAAATTCACCCCAAAAGCCACTCTTCACCGCCGCCAACGTGGCGGCGCCGCTTTCCTCACTCATCCTTTTTATCATCGTTCCCCACAAAGGACATTTACATTTTCAACGAAATTCATGTTACTACGAGTACAAACCTAATTTGGAGTATCGCGATTTAATCTGAAATTGAGTGCGTTCTCACCTTCTGAGCAAAGTTAAAAATTCACAGGGTGCTCACCTGGAACTGAAGTATACGGGGTGTGGCAGACGAAGGAGTAGAAGGTAGAAGGGATGCCATTCCAGTGCCGCTTGGAAATTACGTAAATTTGCATTAGCGAAAATCCATCAGATGCCATCATCACAAATATTCTGTGGCAGTATAGAGGTAGGTACTTTAAAATTGTTTTTTTTTTTTTTTTTTTTATAGTATGCTATATAAAGTTCAGGTGAATTTTTGGTACACATCTGCCTGCACTTAATTCATCCTTATGGACCGATTAGCTACATTACTCTTTACGATTTATGAGCCCAAGGGCGGGTGAATTTTTGTTTGAATAAATCAAACTTTTCGCTTGACCTCAGTGCCCATAACATTAATTGAGAAGGGCGAAAAACCGCACAAAAAAAGTTTATTCCGGCGCAACATGTAAAACAGGGTGTGCAAAAATTTTCAGTTTATGATGCCTTTAGGTCAATGCTATGCGAGTCCTTTCATATTGCATAACAAAGAGGACCTCGGGCCATGTTTCATGCAGTTTGACGGAAATATTTTTCACCTGAGGTCATTATTCATTGTTACTTGTCAGCCGGTTGGGTGACCATGACCGATTCTTGGGCTCTCCCAAAATATTGTCCCCGTTGGTGCACCTTGTTGCAGACTATTATTATGAAATATTTATTAGTAAGGCAATCACGATACTGTCGCTCTCTGGTTTTCATTCTATCTGAAAATGGCTTCTTTTATATAGGGTAGGTACTATGGCCTGACGTTCAATAAAGCCGTCACCTGTCGACCTAATATTCAATTAACTTCAGCGTTATTACCATGAGCTTCATCAAGCCATTTCAAGTTGGAATTTTCTCGCTGTGACAAGACTGCTGCCGGAAATTTCGTTTTAATTATCTCTCTTTCCAATAAATTAGAAGTAATTTACGTTTTCTAGGAAAAATTTCAAATTAGCGTGGCCTATGAGAAAATTGCCTTTAAACTAGACAATTCGAGCTTAAAGTCCTTTGATCAACATATTAAAAAAAATGTTGTCAAATTTCATATTTATTACTTAATTTTAATTCAAATCATCCCTCAAGGTCTTCAATTTAATAATTCATTTACCTACTGGTTAATTTACAATTTTTATATTTTATATCAATTTCAATTTCTTACTCAGCGAAAATTTTATAGGATTTTTTCCCACAAAACTTTGGTGAAAAAGTTTATAAAAGACAATTCGATTAAATTACAAGAGTTTTGGTAGTTTTACACAAAAATAATGTTTCTAATAGCCAATTAAATGGCATGAATATCAGAAATTGTCGCAATTACATTTCTCACCTTTTACCTCCTCTACAACAGTTCGATTGATTTTATTGAATGGTATCAATTCTATAAAGTTTTCTCAATCGATGAATTAAACTGGAATCTTTCGATTATTATCATCGTTTTACCGAGAAAAACAACTTTGGCAAAAGTGTAAAACTTTGCTCAGATAAGCGAGCAAATTGTTATTATTGTTCTCATTATGTTTAACTTCGAATCGATAGCATTCCTTTCCTCCTTCTCCGAAAGTTTATAGTATACGTAAACTTCTGAAAAATGTTTCCAAAGTTTACGAATAAAACTATGGAAAGTTTAGGACGGTTTTGTTCCTTTTTGTTTGTGATAATGGAAAGTATACTAACAGGAAATATACATAAAGTATGTGGAAAGTTATTGTAAGAAAATTGATAAAATACATTAGATATTGGGAAAACGTACTATATAGAGGGTGTCCAATAGGAAATTGCGAAAACTAATGGGTCACAATTTTTTAACAAATGGAGAGATCGGTAAAATGTAAATACTTTTTAATAAAGGAAAGTCGTCATTTTTATTTCATGTCCATTTTGTTATAAAAAAATTAAATCTATTTAATACAAAACAATTTATTTAAAAATATAGTGAAGAACGTTAGTGACTAATGATATATATTTTCGATATTTTAATCATCTTATTTGCCACAAATATCCATATGCTTTCTAAAACTATTAAAAACATGCTCTAACGTTTCATTTGAAATACCATTGACGATCTTCCCAATGTCTTTAATAAAATCCTCAACTGTTTGTTGGTTATTTTTATAGCAGAGATCTTTAATGTAGCCCCATAAAAAGAAATCATTATTAAGTGAGATCTGACGAGTAATGTGGCTATTCTATTCCTTTTCCCCTAGCAAAGCGTGGGTACCCTAGGCCAGTAACTCGATCGCCATAAAATTTATTGATGATACTTCTTGTGTGCGATGAGGTGCTGCTCCGTCTTGAATAAAAAAAAAAAAAAGATTTAACACGGCTCCTCTTTTTCGCTTGAGAAAGGATTTGGTCTCTAACATCCCTTTGTATTTCAGCGAAATTGGACAAGTAGTTTTCGAGTAATCGTGGTTGCAAATTTTAAAAATGTTGTTTTGAGAAAAACGCGTTTAAAGTTTTGAAAACCTGCTATGCGCTGAAGAAAGCGTTCTCGAAAAATGAAGAAAAAATATATAAGGAGTTCGATTTTCGACCTGAAACTTTTTGGAGCGTATTCTACGGGAAATTTCCTAACTCTTTAGAGGAACAAAAAAAAAAATCGATTTTTTTGAACTTCTAATTGTACATATTTACCCCCTTAAATGTAAAATTAATACAAAAAGTCGTTTTGAACTAATAATCATGTTCATTTGATAAGAAAACTATGAACAAATCTTTTATTAGAAATGCGGAATTTATTATTTTATATAGAATTTTTTTTTCTTGTAGCTTTAGTTCGTTCATTAAATGGTTACAGGTGCGCTGATGAACGTCCACAGTGATCTCAGTTTAAAAATTTAATTCAAAACATCAATCTCGAAAGATAGAACTTTTTACAGAATTTTGAAACATTCAAATTGTTTCTTGTAAACTTTGGATTGTATAACGTCTGCTAGTACCAAATGGAAATTCCCAAACTATTGTTTTAAGGAGTTAGAGTAGTCATAATTTTCAAAAAAATGGATTGTTTTTTTGCATTTTCTTAAAGTGTGACCTTTCGAAAATATTATCTGGAAATTTCAAGTAAATCCAATTAATAGTTTTCGAGATATCCTACAATTACTGAAGGGTCCTCAGCCCCTCGACAGCAAATAACTGACGGCAGCTGCAAATCGAATGTAAAATTTTAAATGAGTTTTTCTTGAAACGATTTTTTCAAAGTCGGAGACAGCTCTAATTCAAAAACAACCCAACGGATTTGAATGAAATTTATATAGCTTATTGAAAGAGTAAAAAACTAGAGCCTGATCGAAGGATTTTATTTTTAAATTAAAACTTATATTTTTTTATAAGCAATAAACTTTATCCTTGAAAATCCGCCGCGATTTTATTTTTATTAACAGAGGCCGTCATTTTGTTTATTTTCAAAAAAAAAAAAAAAAAGCTTCGATCAGGCACTAGATTAATTATTAAATTAATGTAGTTTCAACCATAGAGAGAGGTATTAAATTCAAATCGATTAAGTAGTTTTTGAAATTAATTATTATTAGTATTCTGAGGATACATTTTCATTGTAAACCTTTTCTGCAATCTTTTCAGCATGGCTTTCTCAAGGGAAAGTCTACTTCCACTAATCTTCTTGAATTTTCTAATTTCTGTTTAACAAACATTGAAAATGGTGGACAAATTGATTGCATTTTCACTGATTTCAGTAAAGCCTTCGACAGAATCAATCACAGAATTCTGCTCTCTAAATTACATTTTCTTGGTTTCCCACCTCTTGTTATCAAATGGCTTGGGTCCTACTTGTCTCATCGCTCACAGCGAGTCCTATTTCGCGGTCTGTACTCCAGAGAAATCCTTAACACCTCGGGTGTACCTCAAGGCAGTCATTTAGGTCCCTTACTTTTTATTATTTATATCAACGATGTGTCCCTATCTCTTTCTAACTCTAGGATTCTCTGTTACGCAGATGATGCCAAGATCTTTCGTATTATACGTAACGAGCATGACTGTGACCTTTTAAATTCTGACATTGATGTTTCTTGTGTGAACGTTAAACAAATGTCAATTAATTTTGTTAACACGGAATTGGTGAAGTGTAGCGGTTGAAAGAAAAAAAAAGGTATTGTGCAGTTTTTACTTGATTTCTATTTTTTAACTCAAAATTTTTAGTTAACAAACAAATAACAAAAATGAGTATAAATTCAATTCTCGAAATTCTCTAACTCCTAAATAAGCTATTCTACAATTTTAAGCTAAGTCTACAGAAAATTGCATGTATTACAGGGTATGACTCACTTGGAGCATGTATCCCGTATTTTATGACAATTTTCTAAAATCTGATTTCACTGACTCTACTAAGTGTTACTCGCTTGAAGAACGCAAAAAGAAGAGAGCGATCCTTCCTTCGTTGCTGCTTAAATAGGCCTCGGTTGTGTCCTGCTTCCTTCTCTCCAGGTTCCACTGCCTTACCAAGTTGACTTATAAGTTTGTTTAATTTAAATCTGCAGGGAAATGTCACCCATCTGTTGATCTTGGGCCACTTCTTCATTGGTTTTCAAACTATTTCCTCATTCGTTGCAATTTATTTATCACTCGGCCTTTTATATTTATTAATTTTTTACCAATTTGACATACTGGTAAAGCGACATTTTTTCCGCCATTTTAGACGTTTTTTGAGGGGAAATTGAAATATTAATATTGTCCTTTTCTTGCTAGACATCTCTTTCGCTCTTATTGAAATTATGACAATTCTAATTTTTTCTGAATTTTTAATTAAATCGATCAATTAGCCAATTTCTGGCAACGCCATTGAATTTCTCGGCGGCAATTATCCATATTTCAATCAGAAAATTAGTCCTGTCAGTCGCGGTTTTCAAGTTTCGAGTGTCGCCCGAGTGTCGCGAGTGAACTAATCTTATGTGATTATTTTATACGGATTTTCGTGTTTAATTGCAGGTGAGTGTAGTTTTTCTATATGTACGATGCATATTTTGTCGGTGTGCCAAATATGATCGCATAATGTTGTGTGTATGTGTCACATACTATGCATGTGTTTTGCGCAGGTTATGTTTATGTTGTTGACTTCCGTGAGCCTTTTTTGCTGATTTTTCCTCACTGGAAGTCGTTTTAGATGCATGGCTATGGTATCTGATCATAAGAGATTCATTTCGCATGCTCTGTGTATTATTTCCAAGTCATAAATGTATGTGGAATTTCTATGTTTTGTACCCGGTGATTGGCTGTCACTTCGGGTTTTCTTAATAATATTTGCTTATTAGACGGATTTGCATGACAAATCATCTCAGTAAAGTGCTTAATCTATCATTCGAATCTCCTGCGATGATTTGCATATACATCCGTGTTATGCAATTGGCAAATTTTATGTTTTTATGCTTGCATGCATTGTTGTTGTTGTATTCGTCTCAACAAGTGCTTGCATGAATTTGTGTTATGTTTTTTGAGAATTCAGTTGTTCTTTAAAATTTTATAGTAATTCTATTATTTCAGATTTAGTCTGGAGCACCTGTTGAGTTTTCCCAGGTGCCAGGTATTTCATCAGTAATTCAAATTCATATTTTTTTTTTTTAAAATTCATTTTTATTTTAGGCATTTAGTCTTGTTGATTCAACATTCTCCCTCCCGTTGAACTACTCAGTTCAAGAGTTTTTTCTTTAGTTTCGCTATTCCGCGCCTGTGATAATTGTAGAAAGTTATTCGACCATTGGCGCTTACTCGCAGTCGGACCTGGTACCTGTCCGGTAAATTAATTGTTTTGTCCGAACGTCTCTTACGTTGGAGTCCATTAAAATCAATTATTTCTAGGGTCTCCCGTTTTAGGTATATGGAGACGCCTTCCCTCGTGATAAAACGTTGATGGGAGTTCTCCATTCGCATTTCCACATCCTTCACCGTCTCTGACGCTAGCAGCCGTTCTAGCGATCCTAGGGCTCGTCCGTTGATCCAGATGGGACTGTCCGGAGTTGAAGATGTGTGGGGGGCCGCTCGTGCTGGATGATTTCCCCTGGAACTGGTCCTTGCCGGTGTCGTCATCGTAGATGCCTTCTTCGGAGATGCTGTTGAAGTTGATGCCTTCTTCGGAGACCTCGGAAATAAGTCCCTCGGAATGGTGACCTCAAATTGGGTAGTCGAATTTCCTGGAGCCGACAGGTAATCTTCATCAAAAATGTCGAGTACGTCGTCTTCAATTTGATAGGCCATCTGTAAACGAGCTAATAAAGTAAGTCGTTTGGAATGGGACAACACAACACTGATCTGGACAACAATGAACATAAAGGTGATAACACGAGTTACACTTATATGCTTATTATGTTATGTCCTGCTGTGCTGTAGTTTCTTCCATTGGTAAGCGGCAAATTTTAGCAATTGGTCTTTTAAATGAACTATCCTTTGTTCTTACTTGAACCACCCTTACTAATCCATCAATGCCCGGATAGATTTGTTCTACTCTAGCTAAGGGCCATGTTGTTGGTGATGAGGTTTCGTTCTTTAACAGGACAACATCTCCGATATTTATGTTATCTTCTGTACGATTCCATTTTGGTCTGTTCTGAAGCTGGTTCAGATAGTCCTTCGACCACTTGTCCCAAAAATGTCTCACTTGTTGCTGTAATTGTTTCCATCTTGCTCCTGCTGGTATTTTTATATCAGAATAGTTTGGTTCTGGAATGGTATTTAAAGCATCTCCAATAAGAAAATGACCAGGTGTGAGTATAAAAACATCTTCGGGATTGTTATTAATATAACATAGTGGACGGGAATTTAGGCAGGATTCAATCTGAGTTAGCACTGTAGCATATTCTTCGAACGTATAGATAGAATTGCCTAATGTTCGACGTAAATGAAATTTAATAGATTTGACCCCGGCTTCCCAAATACCACCGAAGTGAGGAGCCGCAGGTGGATTGAAATGCCATTCGATTGAATTTGAAGCGAGGAAATTTGTTGCATCTTCTCTCGCAGATTTAATTGCTGCTTGAAGTTCTTTTTCTAGTATTGTTTTGGCACCTACAAAATTACTTCCACAGTCAGAATATATATCAGAGCATAAACCTCGTCTTGCGACGAATCTCCTTAACGCTGCAATGAACGCTTCTGAGGTAAGAGATGATACTAATTCTATGTGGATTGCTTTGGTTGACATACAGACAAATATGCAAAGGTACGATTTTAGTAACTTTGCTTTTCTGCAAGGGGATGATTTTGTTGTAAATGGACCCGCATAATCAATGCCAACATGTAGAAAAGGTTTTGAGATGTTAACTCTAGATGAAGGCAGATTTCCCATTAGTTGAATTGTTGATGATTTGCGGAATTTATAGCAAATCAAACATTTGTATATTCGGCTGTTGATAGCCCGTCGCGCATCTAAAATCCAGTATTTGCTTCTGGTTGTTGCTAACACTAGTGATGTACCACCATGCAATGTTTCCACGTGTGCCTTATCTATGATAAGTGCAGTGATCTGGTGGTTTTTTGGAATGATGATAGGATGTTTTCTATCATACGGAATCATTGCATTGGCTAATCTTCCTCCTACTCGAATTAATTTGTTTTTGTCCATATAGGGATTTAACTGTATTAATTTACTCTTTATAGGGATTGGCTTGCCTTGTAATAGGGTTTCATATTCCTTTGGGAAACTTGTTCGTTGCACGAGCCTCAAAATATTTTGTTCAGCTTCTTGCCATTCAATTTTCGTAATATTTCCTAACCGTTTTGTATTTTTATGTTCAGTATTATATTTAAAACGTTTGAGTAGAGCAGTTATACGAATTAATTTTGTATAGGAGGAATAACGTGTGAGGAGATCATTCTCTGTTTGTAGTGAAAAACTTAACGTTTCTTGAACCTTTGACTCAAGCGTAGTTTGTTCCTGACATTTTTTTATTTCGGGCCAGGTAGATTGATTGTTTGTTAGCCACGCTGGTCCGTGCCACCATAAATTATTATGTAATAAGGTGGATACAGTTGTTCCGCGTGATGCGAGGTCGGCTGGATTATGTAGGGTTGCTACATGATGCCATTTTTCATATTTAATGGTATCTTGAATTTCAACAACTCGGTTTGCTACATAAGTTTTCCAGCGGGATGGATGTTCTTTTATCCATTGTAATACGATAGTCGAGTCGGTCCATGCAAATATCGGAATATTTTTTAATTGCATATCTTCGACAGTTGTTTTAATTAACCTCGTTAAGAGTACTGCTCCATTAAGCTCGAGACGTGGTATAGTTATAGGCTTAGTGGGAGCTACTCTGGTTTTTGCGGTTAGTAAGTGCGATACTGTAGTTCCGTTAGTGTGTTCTACTCTGAGATATAGTGCTGCAGCATAGGCTTTAGCCGCTGCATCACAAAAACCATGAAGCTGACAGTTCGCATTTTTTGAAAATTGAACCCATCTAGGTATTTTCAATTTCGACAAATTTTCTAAATCATTTTTGAATTGCACCCATGAAGTGTCAATGCTGGCTGGGACTTTTTCGTCCCAATTACAACCTGTTATCCATAAAGCCTGCATTATTATTTTGGCTGATATCACTATAGGCGCTAACCAGCCAAGTGGATCATAGAGAGATGCAATATCAGATAATATAGTTCGTTTGGTACTCGGTTGTTGCCTTTGTTTGGGAGTGTATTTGTATGAAAAATAATCTGTTCGAGGATGCCATTGAATACCTAACGTTTTTACAGCATCTTCGTCTGCAAATATGCGTGTTTCTTTTAATTCCCTATGTTCTAGAGGTACATTTTCTAAAATTTCGGATTTATTACTTGCCCACTTTCTCAGATTGAATCCGCCGGAACTCAGCATTTCAATTAATTCCTTTTGAAGTTGTGTTGCTTCTGTTATGTTGTCAGAGCCCGTTAATAAATCATCAACATAAAAATTTTTGCGTACTGCTTGTGCAGCTAACGGCCATTTGTCCTTTTCGTCCTCTGCTAACTGTTGAAGTGTTTTGATTGCAAGATACGGAGCTGAAGAGGTGCCGAACGTTACAGTATTGAGTTGATAATCTTGTTGTTTTTTCGTTATTGGATCACGCCAAATGATTCGCTGATATGTACGATGTTCGGGTAGAACTTTGATCATTCTGTACATCTTTTCGATGTCTGCATTCATAGCTATTTTGTATTTTCGCCAGTTTAATAGCGTTGCAAATAATTTTGGTTGGAGAACTGGTCCCTTTAACAAATGATCATTTAATGATTTTTTATTTGTAGTGATGCAGGATGCGTCAAAGACAACGCGAAGCTTTGTAGTAGTGCTGTCCTTGAAGACAGCGTGATGAGGAATGTAATAATGTGGATCATCTTCCTTTGCCGTGGTTACTTCTTCCATGTGTTGAAGTTCTATATATTCGTCTAGACATTTCGCGTAATCTCTTTCAAGTTCAGGGTTTCTGGAAAATCTTTGTTGTAAGCTTAGAAATCTTTTAAGCGCTTGTGGCCTTGATTCTCCCAGAGAGGGCGCTTGACCTTCAGAAAATGGCAGATTCACTTGATATTGCCCGGTTTCTAGACGTTTGTGTGTGTTTTTGAATATAAGTTCACACTCTCTTTCTTCCTTTGTAAGGATAGTTTTTGGTAATATTTCTTCTAATTCCCAAAATTGTTTAATTCGATTGCTTAAATCCATATTTGAAATGGTCGTAGAGAATGAATTGCTGTGGTTGTGCTGTTGCATTGCTGAAGGTCCGAGAAGAATCCATCCGAAAATTGTGTTGAGTGCAATGGGTGATGTTTCGGGGCCTCTTCGAATACCTTCTTGAATTATTTGCGAATAAACGCGCGCTCCTAAAAGGGCGTCTATTTTCCCCGGTTTCCAAAAGCTTGCATCTGCTAGTTCTAACCCTTTAAGATGCTCATAGTCTTTTACAGGAATCCGTTTGCTAGGTAGAGAGTCAGTTATTCTTTTTAGAATTAAAAAATCTTCTTCTACTATTGTGTTGTTCAACCCTCGTGATTGAAGCTTTAAAATAGTTTGTTTTCGTGCTACAGCAGCTGGGCTAGCATTTATGCCCGAAACTGAAACTGCAGCGGGAGTGTAAGAGGCCTGAAGTCTTTGACAAGCAGACTCTGTAACGAACGAGGACTGAGATCCAGGATCAATGAGACATCGCAGGATTACAGGCTCGTTTTGATTAGCTTGCACGCGTACTAATGCCGTTGATAGCAGCGTATGAACATTTTCACTAGTTGTGAACGTGTGGGTGGTATTTGAATTACCAGTAGCGTTAATTTCCTGTGTTTCACTTCTGTTTGAAGTGAGTTCAGGTGTGTTCGTTTTGCTGTTCCTTACCGAAGATTGTTCATTGGAACATTCTTCATGGAGCGTAGTATGATGCGCTTCCTTGCATTTAAAACATCGGTTTTTGCTAGGACAGTAGGAACTTGAATGTTTTTTGGAAAGGCAGTTTAGACAACGTTTTGCAGCTAAAATAACCTTTCGCCTTGCTTGGGGAATTAAATTTTGGTACTTTTGACATTTTTGTACAAAATGTTTTCCGCTACAAGCTGGACACCGATCTTCTTTAATTGCATAGTGTGTTAAAGTCGATGGGTCTTTGTTGGATGTTTTATGGAGGGATGTTTTAGTGGTAATGGTATCAGCGATTGATTCCAATACCTTCGAACGTGTGTTTAGAAATGTTAGAAATTTCTTAATTTGGGGAAGTTCTTGTGTTGAACCTTGCTCTTCTTCCCAAAGCTTGAACGTTTGTAGTGGTAGCTTTTGAACCAAAAGAAATATGAGTATAGCATCCCAAGTAGATACATTCACGCCTAAACTTTCTAATTGTTGTAGGCATTCTTCAGTTGTATCGATCAACGATTTTATGCCCTTTGCTGATTCGGAATGTACCTTTGGTTGGGTTGTTAAGATTTTTAGCTGATGATTGACGAGTATTCGCTTGTGTTCGTAGCGTTCCTTTAGTTTTTTCCAAGCTGGTTCGTAGGATTCTTCCGTTATAGGAATGTGCCGTAAAACTCTTTCTGCATCACCAGTCAAGCAGGTTTTTAAATGATGCAGTTTTTGCACTTGAGACAAACCAGATTTATTGTGTACTAGAGACACGAATAAATCATGGAAAGGACGCCAAAGATCGTAATCGCCATTAAATTTAGGTAGAGAAATTCGAGGTAATGACGTTTCGTTGGGGATTATGACTGGATGTACTTGGGTTGAATTATTTAACTCGGAGCTGGTTGATGCCACTGAGCTGTTCTGTATTGTTTTACGCAGACCATCCGTTAATTCGCTTACGTAGTCGGTGTATTTCTGTTCTAGAATACCGTATCTATCTTCCAGCGTATATGCAACGGGTTCTTTAGGCGAATCTTCGGCTAATAATGTATTTATTTCCATGTCTAATTCGCTGTATGGTATCCAACTTCCCTTTAATTCTGCCAATAATGTTTCATAGAAACCTTGTGTGCGCTTGGCGATAGGTTTCTTTTTTCCGTTTTCAATTAGCCTTTCTATTCGAGCCCGAAGTAATCCTTCTTTCGTTAATAATTGTTCCAACGAAGCCATAATTTATTTAAAATTGTTAGTCACGAACAATTAATGAAACAAAAATCAAATAAATTGCACAATTCCTGGATGGAACCACCAAAAAATGTTTCTTGTGTGAACGTTAAACAAATGTCAATTAATTTTGTTAACACGGAATTGGTGAAGTGTAGCGGTTGAAAGAAAAAAAAAGGTATTGTGCAGTTTTTACTTGATTTCTATTTTTTAACTCAAAATTTTTAGTTAACAAACAAATAACAAAAATGAGTATAAATTCAATTCTCGAAATTCTCTAACTCCTAAATAAGCTATTCTACAATTTTAAGCTAAGTCTACAGAAAATTGCATGTATTACAGGGTATGACTCACTTGGAGCATGTATCCCGTATTTTATGACAATTTTCTAAAATCTGATTTCACTGACTCTACTAAGTGTTACTCGCTTGAAGAACGCAAAAAGAAGAGAGCGATCCTTCCTTCGTTGCTGCTTAAATAGGCCTCGGTTGTGTCCTGCTTCCTTCTCTCCAGGTTCCACTGCCTTACCAAGTTGACTTATAAGTTTGTTTAATTTAAATCTGCAGGGAAATGTCACCCATCTGTTGATCTTGGGCCACTTCTTCATTGGTTTTCAAACTATTTCCTCATTCGTTGCAATTTATTTATCACTCGGCCTTTTATATTTATTAATTTTTTACCAATTTGACATACTGGTAAAGCGACATTTTTTCCGCCATTTTAGACGTTTTTTGAGGGGAAATTGAAATATTAATATTGTCCTTTTCTTGCTAGACATCTCTTTCGCTCTTATTGAAATTATGACAATTCTAATTTTTTCTGAATTTTTAATTAAATCGATCAATTAGCCAATTTCTGGCAACGCCATTGAATTTCTCGGCGGCAATTATCCATATTTCAATCAGAAAATTAGTCCTGTCAGTCGCGGTTTTCAAGTTTCGAGTGTCGCCCGAGTGTCGCGAGTGAACTAATCTTATGTGATTATTTTATACGGATTTTCGTGTTTAATTGCAGGTGAGTGTAGTTTTTCTATATGTACGATGCATATTTTGTCGGTGTGCCAAATATGATCGCATAATGTTGTGTGTATGTGTCACATACTATGCATGTGTTTTGCGCAGGTTATGTTTATGTTGTTGACTTCCGTGAGCCTTTTTTGCTGATTTTTCCTCACTGGAAGTCGTTTTAGATGCATGGCTATGGTATCTGATCATAAGAGATTCATTTCGCATGCTCTGTGTATTATTTCCAAGTCATAAATGTATGTGGAATTTCTATGTTTTGTACCCGGTGATTGGCTGTCACTTCGGGTTTTCTTAATAATATTTGCTTATTAGACGGATTTGCATGACAAATCATCTCAGTAAAGTGCTTAATCTATCATTCGAATCTCCTGCGATGATTTGCATATACATCCGTGTTATGCAATTGGCAAATTTTATGTTTTTATGCTTGCATGCATTGTTGTTGTTGTATTCGTCTCAACAAGTGCTTGCATGAATTTGTGTTATGTTTTTTGAGAATTCAGTTGTTCTTTAAAATTTTATAGTAATTCTATTATTTCAGATTTAGTCTGGAGCACCTGTTGAGTTTTCCCAGGTGCCAGGTATTTCATCAGTAATTCAAATTCATATTTTTTTTTTTTAAAATTCATTTTTATTTTAGGCATTTAGTCTTGTTGATTCAACAATTGATGCTTTTCACACATGGTGCTCATTAAACCAACTTCCACTAAATATTGACAAATGCACTTACATGTGTTTCTCTCGCAAGAAAAGCACTACTTCTTTTAATTATACTATTGACGGATGCTCGTTACTAAAACTTGACAAAACCAAAGATTTGGGCATCTGGTTGAATAGCCATTTTACATTTTCTGAACACATCGATGCGATCGTTCGTAAGGCCAGCTCCACGCTTGGCTTTGTTAAGCGTTGGTCCAAGGAATTCAATGATCCTTTTGTAACTAAGACCCTGTATTGTACATTTGTAAGGCCTATTCTTGAGTATGCTAGTATAGTTTGGTCTCCGTTTTATGCGACTTCTATTGATCGCGTCGAGGGTGTCCAGCGTAGATTTCTTAGGTTTTCCCTCCGTAATCTTCCCTGGAGCAACCCTTCAGTGCTACCTCCTTACACTGACAGGCTGCGGCTCTTATCCCTTCAGTCTCTTGAGGAACGACGCGACACTGCGAAAGTAGTTTTTGCTTTTGATTGCCTATCGGGCAGGATCAACTCACCTGAGCTTGTCGCTTACTTTCAGATTTCTCTCCCGACTCGCTCCGTGCGTGATCATGATTTCTTCCGAGTGCCTTTTCATCGTACTAATTATGGTATGAATAATCCTCTGTCGTCGATGTCACGCGCCTTTAATAATCATAAAGCCAATATCGATTTTAATTTGTCGCGAAACCAACTGAAGAGTCAGCTTCGTTAAGGTTTCTATTTTTGTAGTAATCAGTTTATGATGAATTGTCACTAATAAATAAATACACATGTCTATAAATCGTTATAACTGTTGGAATTTTGAAGGTTTTTAAAAAAATTTCAAGGAAAATTATTAAGAAAGGATTATTAACTAAAAAAATAAAAAATAAAACAGTTTAGGAAAATTTAACGAGAATACCCCCTTTAAAGTGAAATGAAAAAACATTCTCGACTGCTCCGACCTTGCTTGAGTTCATTTATAATATCGAAAAAAAAAAAATCTCATATTCTCATATCCTGAAAGGACGTAAATTTAACTTAATAATAAACCTTCCCTGATTTCATCATACACCCACACGTCCCATATTTTAATACATAGCTTGTTTCTTGTCTTGTCGAAAAAAACATTAGATGTACATAAATACGACAAGGTATAATATAATAAATTCCCAAAAAATAAAAAAAAATACTACCATAATCTTTAAGAGCCTCGTTTTCAGACACAACGCGACGACTTCTAATATTCGACCCACGAAAAAAAAAAAATGAAAACAGGCTTTCAAGAGTATAAATTTCCACTTTATGACATCAAGATCGATAAGTGCTACGCGAAATTCTTTTACTTTCGCCGCCGCGCCTACGTTACATTTCGAATTTAATTTGCACGCCTCGGCGGCGAAGACATAATCTTTTTGAATGTCGTCGTCGTCTTCTCTCAGCTCTCAGCCTCCTCCGAACGGAGTCGCGACTGCGAAAGGCCGCTGTTTTCCCACACAGCCCGTTTCAGTGTCAAATCAAAAGGTGAACGTTTCATGCTGGGAATTTCAATCAAGGGATTAAGGACTTGATGAATACATCATCGTGTGTAAACTCTGCGAAGGCGGCGCGGCGGCGCCACCCGCCTCACACGCTACTAAAACGCTTTGCAGGTCTCAGAGGTTAGACCAGGTGGCATGCGGCAGGCGCTGGTGGATACGGATGTAATTTCATACATACGTAATTGCGGGACGAGGGCACATATTCGCGCGTTTCCGCATGATTTAATAAACGCACTGGGGCCCTCTGTGTGCCGGGGTTTGCGTAATAAGGATTTAATTTACATTACTTTCCATGTTTTGGGAAACGGCGGCGCCTATCTAAATATGGGTGGTATAAATTCTAAGAATCCACAGGAGGCGCATATTTTTGAATGCTAAGGTCGTTTTTACTTCATAGTAGGCATTCAGTTCAAATATGATTTAAAGTCTGGCCTAGACCCACTAACAACATTTTAATTATGCAATTCGGTCAGTTTTGCAGTACTATATAAATTTAATATATTTTCTACAACGAGTTCGGCTCTTTATTCTTTATTATCATAATTAGTAAAGAAACTTTTATGTAATTAACCCTTTAAGTGAAAATGACTAGTCTCGCCCTCAAAGATTTTCTGTGCCAAATTCGAATTTTAAGGATTACATCCACCGCATGTTTAAAGATTTTAAAAACAATATAAATTTCTTTTAACTTGTAATAAAACATTACTAATATATTTATTATTTTTTTATAACTCCACATATAGATTTGTTTGCTAAATTTAATTGCGTACAAAAGCATACCATTCTTTGAAATTAAATCGTAAGGTAAAGAGTTAATATAATAACATAATGAGTTAAAAGCCTGTTATGAAGAGTTTGATAAATCGTATTTTTTGGAGGGGTTTGAAATGACAGGGACGTCATTAAATTTGTTAAAAAGTTGCGCCTTCATTCGTAATGCGGACACTTATTGATCCACTCTTGTAGGTATATGTATACATCAACATATTAATCAAAGAACATCAAATCAATGCTGATATTTAAAATTAAACTGGAATTTAAAGACATCAACGATTTTTATATTTTACAGAAAAAATTATTTTTACACCGAATATATATGGTAATTATTTATTTTAAGGTCCTACTCTTCAATATGACCTTGCGCTTGAGAGGCGCATTGATGAGCTTAAGGAGGAGAATACTATACTTCACGAAGAAATTAGCAGCTTGAAGCAACGGCTGGAAGTGGTTGAGTCCCAGGCATTATCAACCTCTTTGGTTTTTCACAATATTCCTAAAACGGCGGCTGGTAGCGAAGCGGATATTGTTAGTAAAATTCATGGGAAACTTAAGGTTCAAATTAATGAAGGTGATATTTCGAAAATTTATAGTAAGATGTCTAACTCGGAAACTAGTAAAATTGTTGTTAAATATTTATCGGATAAGATTAGAGAGAGGGTATTAGTGGCTAGTCGTTTAAATGAAGATATTTCTTCTAACGAATTGGGTTTTGTTGAGGACCATAAAATATACGCGACTGAATTGCTTACGGCGTCAACGAGGAAATTATTGTATAAGTCAAAGCTTTTTAAAGCGAAACATGATTTTAAGTATTTTAAGAATGGCAACATACTCTTAAGAAAAGATGAACGATCGAAGATTTTTAATATTAAGAATGAGGCGTCTTTGGATGGCATTTTAAAAAAATTAAAAAAAAAAGAAGACATTGCCTCCAATGAATCTTAATATATATTATCAAAATATTCGAGGCTTAAGGACCAAAACAGAGGATGTTAAACTTTGCATTATGTCTAATAATTATGATGTTATATGTCTTACCGAAACTTTTCTTCAAGATTATGTTCAAAGTTATGAAATATTTGATGATCGTTATGAAGTTTTTAGAAGGGATAGAGATTTAAGTTTAACTAATTTAAATGATGGTGGAGGTGTGTTAATAGCGGTCAAGCGCGATTTAGGAGCAGTTAAGGTCTCAGAATTTGAAACTTGTGGTGAAAATATCTGGGTGAAGATTAAAGGTAATAATCGGAGGAATATTTACATCTGTTGTGCTTATTTTCGTCCCCAATCTGAC
Organism: Dysmachus trigonus; assembly: GCA_949715965.1. Classification (NCBI taxonomy): domain Eukaryota; kingdom Metazoa; phylum Arthropoda; class Insecta; order Diptera; family Asilidae; genus Dysmachus; species Dysmachus trigonus. Next base: position 97,265,454 of record OX454319.1, on the reverse strand, counting down.
TTTGAATCTTATGACTCATTTTTCAAAAGTGTTGCAGATACTAATATAAAACTAGGTACTGCTAATCGAATGATAGTATTGGGAGACTTTATCTTTCCATATATTTCGTGGACCCCTGACCACATTAACAATTTCCTTATCCCGGATGCTACCAGTAATCGTGCGGTAAATTCAATGATCAATAATATGTCTTTTTGTGATCTTAATCAATTTAATGGGTGCCTAAACATCAACAACCGAATTTTAGATTTAGTCTGGGCAAATATTAATAGCTCTAATATTTCTGTGGTAAAATCTTTATCGCCTTTGTCCACTATCGATAATCATCATCCACCTTTAGATATTCAAGTTTCATTTGAAAAAATTGACTACATTTCAAAAAATCGAGAAAAAACTTTAGATTTTACTAGAGCTAATTATGATAGACTTAATAAATTCTTCGCTGGCATTGACTTCTCTTTCATCAAAACACTTGAAACTAACGAAGCTTTCGATTTATTTTATAATATTATTAATACTGCAATTGAGTCGTCTGTTCCTGTCAGGTTGGATACAAAAAATAACTATCCTATTTGGTTCTCTAATTCTTTGATTAATACTCTTCAATTAAAAGAAAAATATAGAACAAAGTATAAAAGGTTTAAATTGGATGGAGACTACGATATATTTTCTTATCTGCGGCGACACGCGAAGCAACAATTGAGGGATTGTCATTCGAAATACATTGAACGAATAGAAAGTAACATAAATAAAAATGTTAAAACCTTTTGGTCATATACTAAAAAAATTAAGCAAACGAATTCATACCCGAAAGAGTTAAAATATAATGATGAAATCGCCACAACTCCTTCTCAAATTTGCTCTCTTTTTGCTTCTTATTTCAAATCAGTATATTCAATGAGTTCCTCTTGTACACGGTAAAAAATTTTGGATTAAAAACCAATATTTTTTGGATTGGATATAAGTCCACACCAAAAATGTATTAGATTTTAATATTTTGAAAGGATTAAAATGAAACTGTAATACTGGCAGGTATTAAAATTAAATCTCTTCAGTATTAAAAGAATTTTAATACTAGAACATTAAAAATCAATACTTGTTGTATTAAAAGGTAATATTACCTATACTTTGCTTCTAATCCACTATGGTTTTAAGAAGTTAATACTAATGTATTGTTTTAATACAAAAATATTGAATAGTAATCTTTTATTCAGGTTAAAAATTAATATTAACGATACTTCACCTCGAACCTTCCATGGTTTTAATAAGTTAATATTAAACCATTTGTTCCCAGCGTTGCGAAAACGCAACACTTGATTTTTGTACATATGTTCGGACGTGATTTCCACTCGCCGCTTGAGCACTACTGTGCACGTCTTATCATGTTGCGTTTTCGCAACAGGGCTTTTCAGGCTTTCCCTGTTCACCATAGGTGAATTACCAAAATTTTTGTTCAATGTGGTCTAAAACAAAGTGATTCTGAAGTTTTTGTACGTTTCTGAAGACATAAGAGTTCTGGGAAAGAATGGGTTAATTATATTGCATTAATCCCTTGATACAGTGACAAGGATTTTTTTTTTTTTGATTTCAGGGAATATTTAGGTTGTTAGGTAGATGTTCATTATTTTTCCAAAAACATTTATTAATTTTTTTTTTCATTGAAAAAATAAGGAAATATTCAAACAATTTAAGTTATTACATATACTGTACACAGAATAATGTTAAACATAATTACTTTCATAAAATAAGGCTCATAGCTCTGTTTATTTGTTAAGGAGTTGTAGTTGACAAGGAATGAATTTGAAGTTTTACTTACTTTAAAACTATTTAAAATCCGAGTAAAACCGTGTCAAGTATTTTGTTAAACTGAAGTATAAACATTTACCATTGAAATATATTATTGAAATTTGGCCAAATGTAAATCAGTAAACTCCGTCCGTATACATTTCACTTTCCACTCGCACTGAATCTTGTTCTAAAACTGTGAATGAAATGGTTTACTCAAGCCATTACCAACTCAGCATGACCAACGTGACACATTGTGTCATAAGAAAAAAATAAATAAAATTCAATTTACTTGGATTGAAGTAATAACTTTTAATCTAACTTTAATTCAATTAATATTGAAAATTAGTCCAAAAAGATTACAGAGCATTTTAACATATATTTTGGATTACTTTTTAATACAAAAATTATTGCATTTTTGAGTAATATTCGATGAATATTTACTTTTAATTCGAAGTGGATTGAAAAATGGCTATAATACAAGCAAAAGATTAAATTTTACTCCAAAATTTTTAACCGTGTAGTCAAGTACTATGTAATGATAATACAGGCAGTAATAATCTTCCGGTTATAAGTGTTCAATGTTTTTCCATAAATGAGGTTAAAGATGTTTTAGGAAAGTTAGATGCCAGTAAGAAACCTGGGCCTGATGGCATCCCAAACGTATTTTATTCACACTGCGCGGAATCTTTGTGCGATCCCATCACTCAGTTGATAAATAAATCAATTTCTAATGGTATTTATCCGGATGTTTTGAAGTCAACTTTCGTTACACCTATTTTCAAAACCGGTAATTTGAAGAAAGCTGAAAATTACAGACCTGTTGCAATATCAAATAGCTTAGCTCTAATTTTTGAAAAACTCGTATATGCCCAACTCATGCCTGCTACACAGGATATAATAAGTGAATACCAACATGGTTTTTTCCCTGGTCGCTCGACTATCACAAATCTGGCTGTTTTGACAGATAATATTTCATCGGCGCTGGATAAAGGTAAGCAGGTTGACGTGATATATACTGATATCTCTAAGGCGTTTGATAGAATTGATCATGACATACTTCGTAGAAAAATGTCTCAATTTGGTTTTCATCCTAATCTTATAAAGTGGTTTTCCTCTTATTTAACAAAACGTAAACAGTACATAGCTCTTGACGGCCATATTTCTTCTTTCTATATACCTACATCAGGTGTACCGCAGGGGACTATTTTAGGACCTTTTACCTTCTCTTTGTATATAAATGATCTCCCACCACTTTTAAGTTCCGCCTGTCTTCTCTATGCTGATGATTTAAAACTATATAGAACAATTGAACAAGTTACTGATTGTGAGTTACTACAAAATGACATCAATGTACTACAGAACTGGTGTAAAAATAACAACCTTTCCTTAAATGTCAGCAAATGCTGTTGTATTTCCTTTTCCAGAAAATTTGATACCTTAACAGCTAATTATACTGTAGGAGATGAAACTTTAAAAAGGCAAAATAGTATCCGTGATTTGGGGGTGATTTTTGATTCTAAATTATTATTTGACCTTCATATTAGTAGTATAACGAGCAAGGCCCATCGTATGGTCGGTTTTATATTGAGAGTGTGCAAATCATTTAAATCTGTATCATCTCATTTGATGTTATATACATCTTTAGTTAGAAGTATATTAGAATATGCATCAACTATTTGGAATCCTATTTATGATATCTATAAACAAAAACTTGAAACGGTTCAAAGGAGATTTACGCGCTTCCTAATGTATAAAACTGAACGTAACTGTTTTGAGTATCCTGAAAGATTAAATAAGTTTTCAATGTGGTCTCTTGAAGATCGTAGAACTTTTCTTGATGAAATGTTTCTCTATAAAATAGTAAACGGGCATGTAAATTGTACAGAATTAGTTAATTCAACTTGCTTTCATGTCCCTAGTAGATCCACGCGATTCAGCTACACATTTAATATTGGTGTATCGCGAACTAATTTAAGACATAAGTCGCCTTTAATAAGAATGCAAAAACATCATAATGAGTTGTTTAATCATATTGACATCTTCTTTTTGGGTCATTTTGCCTTTAAGAATAATTTAAAAAATGCCATCAATGAACGTCGGATGTAATGAATTTAAAAAGTTTGACTTGTTGCCAATCTGCAGCACCACTTTTATAGTTTTGGTTTTCCTCTCTTCCCTCCTTTCTCTTTCTTTTTTAGTTTTCGATTTTTGTAATTAACAAGAATAGCAGTTTAGAACTTCGTGAACTTTTGTGTACAACATAGTTATTAAGTAGAAGTAGGTACTCTTTATATATGAAAAATATTGTTATTAAATAGAAAAGCGGTATCATGTAATAGGCCAATATTGTGCTGTTTGTTATCGCTTAAATGAATTAATAAATAAATAAATAAATAAATAAATAAATAAATAAATATGTCATTCTTGGAGTAATTCTGTATATACATATATAGATGGCGCACAAGTATATGTATATACATATATAGATGGCGCACATTTACCTAATTTTTTTGTTTTTTTAAAACAAACAAATCCCAAGGTCAAGATCATCGGAGAGTTGGACCTTAAAGTAAATAATTACCGAATTTTTTAAAACGCAATCTTTCTTCATGACAATGCAGCGTGGCTAGAAATATTTCCGTAGAACCAGGTTTATCTAGTCTACCTTGGAAGAAAAGATAACTTAAACTTGAAAGCAATAGTGGTCAAAACAATGAACATAGCAAAATCAAATTTATATGAAAAAGATATAATAAATATTAAGAAAAATTAAACAAAAAAATAAGTATAAAATAACTATACAAAAAAAAATAAAATTAAAAAATAATTGATGTATGATTAATTACTAAATAATGGTAATGTTGGTCTAACTACATAATTTTATTACAAACATAATAAAGTTTGAAAATATTGATTATTTTAATCAGCATTTGGGTAAAGTTATAGTCTAAAAATAACATGATATACCAAATTATCATCCTTTTCCCTATTTCATAGGATGAATGGCATTAATTTCGAATGAATTGAATACACTCAACTTACGATGGTATTGGTAATTTGAAAATATAACTTCTTTAAACCCCTGGGGTCCTTTTACTAAAACTCATTTCCACTCAAATCATTTTGATAGACAGCTGAAAGGTTCAGAAATCGTCTAAAACAATTTCCTTTATATGAGCCAACCCATCACCTAGTCCATTTACTTGCCGAAGGATTCATTTCCTTTTTCCAAATGGAATGTAATTTTAATCAAATTTGAAGGCGATAATCGCAACGTAAGGCTGGGGCCCAAGTTTATTGAATACTTCATCAGTTCCTTAACAGATTGCCTGACTTCGGTTCCTCTTGTTGAAAAACTTATAAGCATCCTGGAGAAAGTTCATCTCCTTTTCGGTGTGTCTCTAAAAGCAAAAGCCCGGACCAAAGATGAATTTCTTCTTGAAAGGCGGCGTACAGTACAGTAGAGATCGGTGCAGAAAAATAAAGTGGGAAAAATACTTTTCCGGACAACCCTGATCCATTTTAAAACTTCAAAAATTGCGCCGAACTTGTGAATAATTGAAACCAAACATTCTAGAGGGCGTATCTTTCAATAGGGCAAGGATACACAGGGATCCAATTCATTTAGGCCAACTTCCTTGAATGGAAAATCCTGCTGTCCGGGTGGCTTAAAATTCTGGTCACACATCCGGTGAGGGGTGGCCAAGGTGGCCGGGGATTAAGAGTGTCATGCAGAAAGCATTGGTATAAAAAAAAAAAAAAAAACCTCTCCACCTCTATACCCTTAACAAAATTGGCCCAACGAGCCGGCAATTCAATTTTAAGGCTTCGGTAGAGAGTAAACAGCTTCTGGGGAGTAGTTTTCAAGTCAAAACATAGCTGGGTGCAGGCATAGGTCCTTTATTTTTTTTTTTTTTTTCTTCCTTAGAATTTTACAAACAACATCAAAAGGGCGACATTTGTTCGCTCCTTGAAAATTTGAAGGTATTACTCGACGTGGGCAAAAGGATGCTGCCATTTCGCTCTTAATAATTTACCCCAATGGTCAATAAGAGCCTTCTGGTCCAGCCCGTTCCCTCACCTTTCCTGTTATGAATTTTTTAAGGACTTTTGGGGCCCCAGGATTAAATCAGATCCATTTAAAAATTAAAACCAAGTCCCCTGGAATGTTCTCTCCGTACAACTTTACGCGAATGTAAGCACCTGAGTGTTTTTGAGTTTAATTTTATTTTTTTTATTCTTATTTTTATTTTACTTTAAAAGGACGAAGAGAGAGAGGCCTTTGTAGAATTGCCTTTCTAGGGGGATTTTATATCGTTGTGACTAATTAGTGACAAACAAGGTTTGCAACTGTTCTCGTCGACGTAATTTCATTTTTTTTACTGCGGGAAAGAGAAAATAAAAATCGCAATATCAAAATGACTTTCGAGAGGCTAAAAAAAATACACACGACTTGCCGGTGCAAATATAAATTCCATTACTGCAAATGCTTTTGAGGGTAAAAACAATTTATATATCATGACAAGAGTATCGTCTCTATGAATTGTTCATTATTAAATGCATTCTATCCAGTTCTGCGAATTAATCGAGACTACAGGGTGGTGGCAAAATGCATTTTCCCCTTAGTCATCATCCAGCGGATTCAGTTCATGCGGTGGGTTCTTGTAAAGACCTAGTTAACACTTATAAATAGTTCCTATTTAACCCAAAATATCAGAACTTTATATAAACTCATTAAGCTTTTCGACTATCCGAAGTATTCCTCGAGACCGGAATTTATGAGGAGACTACAAGTTTTGCGGTGCAATTTACTTGTACAAGAATCTGTTTAGTGTTTGCATCCCCTAAAATTATACAGTATCATCGAATTCTTCTTCCCCGCACAGACCTATGGATGAGTTGTAGTTTGGAACTCCCTTTTCTCCACTAATGGGGTCTTAACCAAACAAGATTTACCAAAAATTCACTTTCGGTAGAGACGAAATCATTTTTATATAATCATTATGGATCATTGTATGCTGTAGATAGGAAAAGTAATATATATATTATTTTCTTTGTTGCATTTTTAGGATCTAATTTCCCTATCTTACATTTAATAATAACTGACACATGTAGCAAATATTATTTGATAAAACAAAGTGAAATGTTTTTAGTTTAATAATATAATATGTAATAGGTTTTTATTTCACATTTCTCATCTTCATCATCATGTCATGTGTCTTGTTATGTACCATGTCATGAATCAAATGTCAAATTATGTTGACATGTGGCATGTCAAAGTAAAGAAAAGAACTTATACAAGCAAAAATTTAATTTTCCTGTCATAAGAAAGTACTTTAAAAGTGTTTTCTAATTTAAAGCCTATATCCACCGGGATGACATAAGTTTGTCGAAGTGAAAGTATTATTCAAATCGATTTAGTAGTTTCTGAGATTACCTCATACAAAATATATAAGCAAACTCGCTCTTTTTATATATTAATATCGAGCATAGATATATAGTACATAAATTATTAGCCTACCGACTACAAAGATCTTACAGACATGAATATTTCATTTACTACAACACGAAAAATACCTATTCATAAATTAATATGATTGTTTTACAGATATAAATCTTTTAAAATCAAAAACTAAAACTAATGTTATTCATAACTATAAACTGTCCTATTAATTTCAACTGAAAAATCTTATTCCAAACCAAACCTAAAATTAAGAAATTTGCTTATTCAGCAAGCTCAAAGCATTTTATAGTGTATTGTTCTCCTATAATTTTAATTTCAGTGCTTAATACATATAAAGAAATTTTTCCCGCAAACACAATAATGTGAAAATCCTTTTTAAAATATATTGTGCAAAGAATATTTCTAGAAATTGTTTCTACCCAAAAACCCTTTATGGATCCGCCATCTGAATTTCCAAATCTTAATAATATTTAAAATTATCATTGTACCAATTTTCATTAAAATCCGTTGAAATCGAGAAATCTTGGTCGCCATATTGGATCCGCCATCTTTAATTTTTAAATTTGGATTTGAAATCAGCATTCCGTAAAACCCCTATGTACCAATTTTCATGAAAATTGCTTAAAATTTATAATTTTCAGCCGCCATCTTGGATCCGCCATTTTGAAACCCTATGTATTATCCGAAATTAGCCTATATGTTAGTTAAATTGGAATATGTACCTTCGGACAAAAAATTAAAAATATCCATGCAAGCGTTTAGGCGTGATTGAGCAACAAACAAACAAACTTTAAATTTTATATATATATAGGGATGTTGGTAATTGGACCAGAATTCATTTAAAATATAGAAAGGAATATGATACTGGTGTGGTACTAATCGTTTAAACTGCCATACAGGCCATCTGCCTTTTGTTATCATAAAATTAAATAAATTCCGCACTTTTCATTACTAAGCAAGTTTCTAATAATACCGACTAATTGAATAATAAATGCTACATAAGATCACATTAAAAACGTTTAGTGCTCCCTAGTTAATTGCCTTTTAGCCCATATCCAGAGGAAAATATGTTTTCACTCTAAAAAGCCCGAAACTGATGATTCAAGCAAGACCTTTATGTTACGACAATACCGCGCGGTAAATTACCCTACATCCAGCTTGTGGTAGAAAAGGTTTGGAACTGCAAGGATCGCAGGAGGACTAACGTGGTGTAATTTACGTACGAAAATAAAACAGGAAGAGGGAATAAAACATTTTTAACATATACTACATATACATTCGAGAAAAAGAAAAGTTTTTTCCATTGTTCAGATTTTCCGCCAGACACGGGTAGAGCAAGGTCGGTGTTCTTGGAAAGTTGCAGAGCAAGGCAATGGCGCCCTGTTGCCCGATAGGGATATCTTGCTTTTCTGGATGAGAGAATCCCACCTTTTGCAGCGATGTCTGCGAAATAAAATCATTTCATGGGACGCCAATTAACGAAGTAAAATTAATGTAGTTTTCATTTACGATAAACCCTTTTAAACTTTCTGTAGAACACAGACTCTGGTATGGTGTTTAGCGATTATTTGATTCTTCGATTTTCATATTAATCTGGATATTGTTAAAAGAAATTATAAAATTTTAACTTCATAAGCATTTTATTTTATCACCACCGATGACTCCACTTGGTATTGACATTTTCTTCGGAATTTCTGGAAAAGGATCATGTGATCAAAATTGATCAATTAATTTTTTTACGTTTATGTCTTATTATCTCCGAAACGGTCAGTCCTATGATTAAAAATTATTCGAACGATATGTAGGAAATTTTCTAAGCTAAAAATTTGATAATAAATATTTATTCCGTAAAAGTGACGGTTAACGAGATATTCATGAAAACTTATCTAATAATTTGATTCGATCATTTTTTCCATATCTTAATACCAGTGTTTTTCATTAAAAATTAAATATATTTTTTAAGTTCTTATAAAACGAAATTCTTAACTCTTAAGGTATACTTTCAATTACTTATTCCATAGGTTTCCTCTATCGTTGAAAATGCGAAAAATTACGAGGAAGTGACATCTTATACTAATGAAATTATATTGTTATGTATTGAGAACAAAACAAAGTATGTTTTAAGGAAATTGCCCTTGTATAATGAAGTGTCTAATTACAACGTGAGATGCAAACTTTTGCGTCTACAAATCCTTGAAGTAAAAAGGAAAATAGCTGAAATAATGTTTGTAAGTGATATCTTGTGTTATAGAATTTGCTCGTCTGACATTTTAGCTTTGTTTATTAATTATGTACCTGGCGTATCTTCTAGATCTAGGTATTTGTTATTTATACGTATTGATTATAATCGAACTTGCACTTATGGAACTCCTAGAATATATTATACAAAAGAATTAAATTAAATTAAAAAGAGGATAAAATATCGATTTAGCTCTGTAGTCGATTTTAATTTAAGAAAGCTTAATGACTAGGAACTTTTCCTAGGTTTTAGGTTAATTTAAACAGTAAAAATCTAGTCACGATTTTTATATAAAAATAATGTATTTTTACAACATTTTCACAAAAAAAGGGGTAACTTTTTCTTTTTCCTAAACAAAATTTTATAACAATATATAAAGTATTGAATTTTCTAAAAAAGAGCTTCCCGGATCTGGATTTTTGGCTAAATCTGCTCTAAGTAAAATTAACTAGATGATTCTATACAAAAAACAGAAAAGTCTAGACGAAATATTCGCAGAATTTCAATTTTACATTTTCCGGTGCATTTTTTTAGCCCTACACAAGTTTTAGAGAATTTTCTTTTAGAAATATGTAAACATAAATATTTTTTAACTTAAAATTGAGAAATATGTAGACTACACAAAAATTACTCACGATTTTTATATCATAAAAATGTAATTCTGTGAAATTTCCATTAAACAATGGTAATTTTTTTTTTTTAGGTCACGTTCCAATACAATATGTAAATTAGTGAATTCTACTTAATCTTAAGGAAATATTCCTTTCTTATATAAAAATGCATGTCTATTACATAAGTCAGACAATCCCTTACGCAACCTGTTACTATACCATATTTTATGTACACTGAAAACACTAAAATACAAGCGCTATACGGTAAAAGTTTATTCGGCAAGGCGGCGACACAGTGCACACATATTATGTGCATCTATAGTCTTAAAAAGAAACAAAGGAAGCCTTTGTGCGACATCTCTTTCTTCATTAAAATAAATGTTAATATTATTTTCATGCTACAACTTTTATTTTTTTACAAAGGGATACAACATTTTATCAATAAATGTAATATGTATTGTGAATTGGAAATGAAATCGTATTTCTCTTTAAGATTAATTTGTTATTTAATTCAAAACAGTGCCGATTAATAGTATTTAAGATTTTAAATATTGCTACACTAAACATGATATAAAGATATAATTTAATACGATTTAAATAAAAATATACATATTATTTATGTCAAAATATACATTATATAGGGATACATTTCCATAAATATTGTGGAATTATATACACAAAAAAAAAGAATAAATATGTACACATTTTATGTGAAGATAACTAAAATTGATATGATTTATTTAATTAATTTATGGAATTTATGGTAGCACAAGTTGTTGTTACAATTGAATAATACTAAGTTATGTAGCATGTGAGATTATGGGTAAAATCGAAATACAATCTCAAAATGAACTTTTTGCCCATCGAAATTCAACTTCGAAGTTACATCTGAATTTGAGTTGTCAGAGGATGAGGTTTATTGTTCCAAAGTTTTTAAACAACCAGACTGCCCGCATGTGGTTTCTGGTTTCTGGCATCAATTTGAATCGTGATGTGCTTTTAAATCACTGTTTATGAGATATATATATTTTATTTTAATTTTACACATAAACGCTTTTATATTCCGTCTATTTTTGATCACGACTATGTAACAGACGGCAGAAAAATTTGCCAATGGCACAATAAGCCCTCGAAAATCGAATTATTCACTCTTAAATTGGGTCCATGAAAACAAAAACAAAAACAACAACGATTTCACTACTTAAACAGCCGAAGTTATGACGTCCTTTTTGGCTGGACGATAATAGCGAATGCTGTGAACATAAATCCGAAACGCAGATTGCTAAACGAAGTGCAAATTCATGCCACGACAGCCTGGTTCCACTCGAAAAAAAAAAATTTTTTTTTAGGCATACCACCCCCAATGGTTCGGGAATATTTTATAGATTCAGTTCACATGTCGATAAAAATCCTCAAGAAGCACTTTTCCGAATATTCAATTGGGGGTGGCCTCCCTTGGAAATATTAAATTTTTTTTTCTTCTAAAATGGAAAGCAAACGGATTGGTGGAAGCGTGGAAATGGCATTTTCCCATCAAGTTGCCAGGAGCAGCACACCACCATTCCTGAATCGCTGAATCCTGGCTGCAAAGCTGCCCAGAATAGTGATGATTTTTTTTTTTTTTGTTTTCCGGGACGATCTGCTTTTAGTAGCTCAGGTGATTTAAGAAAAAAATCGCTATGCCAGCATTGATGCATGAACGCGGAATAAACAACCGGGAGAACATTGGGCAACAAAATGTTTACTTTCTCTCCATTTCCTCGAATACTATTGACAAATTTATGGAAAAAAATTTCGCGATTTTTCACATTCCGTCGGGACAGCTGATGGAATAGATGAAAACGATGCTACGCCACGGCGGGCTGCGGTAAGCTGTAGAAGACCCCCACCTCTCGAATATCCGAGAATCCGAGATAGGTGCCCACGGGAAATTGATTTGAAAATTATTTATCGCCAGAAGCTTCCTCTTACCACCCTCATCTTTCAAGCGTACGCGCAAAATGTATAAAGCGTAAACAGAGCTGCAATAAATCAAAATCAATATTAGTACCTTAATAAGGAAAATACATTTCATTCGGCGGCGCGAGAGAAGTTCGTTCTTAGCATCGATTTCAAGGTACTTTTTTAGGGGTGCCGTAAAACGCACAGCAGGAATTTATTACATATAAGTATTTGTATTGCGGTTATGCGAAGGACAATTTACCTTTAGTCCTTGTTATATCTAAAAGATAAATTTATGAGCAGTGAAGATTAAAAGTTTTCAAATTCGAGACAATAGCAATTTGCGAACTCGTAAGAGTTATTAATCTTCGTCTTTGGATCTGTATCCTTAAAGGGTGTTAGATGTAAAATATCATTTATTTTAAAATTGCCAATTAGCCAGTAAAACACGGCACATAAGCAGAAAAAAAATTTGAAGTTACATATAATATATAACCATGGGCGTACCCAGGTTCTGGGCCAGGGGGCGGCAAATCAGATTTTTTATAAGCACCTAGGCAAATTAATATATAAACATAAATTCAAATAGGTAATTTTTTATATAAATTCTTTAATTATACAATTGCTATTTTAAAAGTAACTTTCGAGGGTCTTCAGCAAAACGGTTTATAACGTCTTCCGTGAAAGAATCGCCCATAGTGTTAACAAATTTTCTATGTACACTGAGCCACAGACCGAGCCGCCGCACAGTGGGCCCAGTGGGACTTTTTCGTGTCATAAATCTTTTTTTACATACATGGTGATCCTAAAGTATGGAAACGGCTAAATAAATTTCGAGGAATGCATTTTGGAGAAAAAAGTTTTAGACAAAAGTTTTAGGAATTTTCCCAGGCTATTCAATGGTGGCCGTAGATTTGACCTTGACCATGGCATTGAAAATCATTTCAAAGTCAGGTTGACTTTTTTAAATGGGGAAAAAAAACCTTTGACCTTGATGTGACCTTCGGGGTCATGATCAAAGTCATGGTCAAGATCAAGGTTGTGGTCAAGGTCACAGTTGCACGTAAAACTTCCCCGCTTTCCAAATCCGCAGTAACAATGCAGGTTCCCTTTAAAGAGCTATCTTGACCTTGATATGATCTTCGAGCTCATGGTTAAGATCATATTTGGACATAACATTTTCCGCTCTTTCCATTTCCGTGGTCAAAAATATGGGTTCGAATTTAAAAAAGTCAACTTGACCTTGAAATGACCTTGAAGGCCATGGTCAAGGTCAAATCTACGGCCACCATTGAATAGCCAGAACAAATTCCTAAGACTTCTGCCTAAAACTTTTTTCTCCAAAATGCATTCCTCGAAAGTTATTTAGCCGTTTCCATACTTTTGGATCACTCTGTATAATATTAGGAATATAGACTTTCTAACGATAGTGCAAAATATAATATAAATATTTATTTTTTTTTAATTTAAAAATAAATATTTGAAAAAGCAGTTTCACTTTGTCATAGGAAAACCTAAGCTTATACAGGGTGTCCGGGAAGTAGTGCGCCAAAATTAAGGGAATGGTAGCATGTGTCATGACCTACCAGAATATCAAAATATGACCTTCGTGAAAACCTCACCGTTTTCGAGATATTTGGGTTTTTATGAAAAATTAATTTAATTTGATTTAAAATGAAAATGGCAATATCTTGTTATTCATGAATAAAATGGGTGATTCTGAAATCTGCATTGATTAAGCAATTTTTTGAATTGCTTTCCCATCACTGCCTAGTAAATTTTTTTTTCACCAGTTAAGGTCAAAGTAGAGTCAAATAAATTTGAACAGCAAAAACAAAAAATTTGGTTATTTTTTTTCTCGACGATCTTGTGTTAGTAATAAAAAATGACATGCTTGCCAGGTAGGGCAACTTATCTAGAATATTTTAGCAAAAACAAAATGAGAACATGTCTTTTTATGTGCACCAACTAGTCAATAAACTAAAATTTAATTTTTCATAAAAACCCAAATATCTCGAAAACGTTGAGGTTTTCACTAAGGTAATATTTTGATATTGTGGTAGGTCATGACCCAAGCTACCATCCCCTTAATTTTGGCGCACTACTTCCCGGACACCCTGTATAAAAAATTTAAATGTTAGCGCTGTTTGCCGATATCGAGATTTATATTGCACTCTATAGTTAATTTTATCTAGAATAAGGAGGAGCAAAAAAAACTTTTTGCGCTTTTTTTTAGAATTAGAAATTATAGAAATGACGATTTTCTTAGTATTCCCTTGAAATTTTCTCCTTAATTTCATTGGATTTCATTTAAAATTAGCAATATACTATGAGTAAGCCTTCAAAGAATTTATCCAATAAAAAAATACTAATAATAAATGGACAAAAAAAATTAATTAATTTATTTAAAAAAACTAATTACATCGGCAAACAGCGCTAACATTTAAAATTTTTAACAAACTTTATAAAGTGAATACAACCCTATATTTTTTTATTTAAAAATTTGAAAGTTTTTTTCAGGGTTCTCTTTTTGACTGTTAATTTTATTACAATATTATTTTTAATGAATTTTGTTGTTACACCGATAAGTATAAAATAAGGTTAATTTTCACGTAGTTATTTTTATGAGTTCTGTGAACTCGAGAACTGTAATACTGAGTTTATAATTGCTAAACATAGCAATCTTAAAGTTGTAATGGTTAATTAAAAAATACACATAATATAAGCTTAGGTTTTACTATGACAAAGTGATACTGCTTTTACAAATATTTATTTTTAAATTAAAAAAAAAAAAAAAAAATATTTATATTTTTCATTATAGTTAAAAAGCCTACATTCTTAATATTTTATTTAAAAAAATTCATACAAATATGTCGACAAACAAAAAAGTTACAGATTTATGAGACGAAAAAGTCCCTCTGGGCCCACTGTGCGCCGGCAGCCGAACGGGGCATTTTTGCTTGCAGCGCTGCTAGCGAGTAGGTAGAAGGGGCGCGTCGCACGATTTTTAAAAGTTGTATATTGTATTGCAAATGGCAAAAAGTTCTTTTTCTTAACTTTTATCGACAAAAGTAGATAGTTAGTAGGGACGTAAACAAAATCCAGGGGGGGGCAGCTGCCCCTCCCTGCCCCCCCCCCCTGGGTACGCCCATGTATATAACATTGTTTTGCAGATTATGAGATTAAAGAGATTTCTCTATTCATATTAATCCATTAATGCGCAAAAAGAGAATTTTGTGCACGCAAGTTCAGTTGTACGATTCGAATAGAAAATTGGGGCGTTTTTCTGCCAAAATCATATATAAATGTTTTTGGGGATGCTCTTTCAGAATCTTCAAAAACCCTAATATTTTTTGGGTTTTTAAAAAAAATGCTGATCTTTTTGTTGTCTTTTTTCTTTTCAAAGTTGATTATCTTGACGTTGCTGCTATTGAATGTTCATACATATAACCACCAGAAATCGCGGTCCGAATGTCTAAACTTTCTTAACCCATGGTTTTGAAAGTTTTTTTTTTGCTTTGGTTTTTGCAAAATGGCCATTTTGTACAACAATGTAATAAAAAAACTTCGCAATTTTTTTAAACGAAAAGGATCAACTTTACAAAAAAAAATGTATAGAACGGAAATTGCTTGAAATTAGATAAAATAAACGTAACAATTTTCTCAGAATTATTTGGACTATTTTTGGTTTTTTGGATTTGGCCAATTTTTGAAAAAATCCAAAAATTACAATCACGAAAAATGTCCCAAAAATTTTCATCATAAAAATCTTGGTAATATTTTTATTCAGACAGGGTGAATTTTACGAGTAAATTTTATAAAACACAAAGTTCTTATAATTGGCCATACGTGTGATTTTTTTCAGAATTTTTCGCAACATTTTTGGATTTTTCGAAAATTGGCCAAATCAAAAAAACCAAAAATAGTCTACAAAATTCTGATAAAATTCACATAGTTTTAGTTGGAATTTTCTTTTGATGTATTTAAAATCATATAAGATTGTTATCTTGTAGTATCCAAAAACCAGTAATAATAAATTAATGAAATAAATTAATGTATATTTTGGTAACACTAAAGAAGAAGAAATTAATTACACTAACAATTTAAAAAAAAAAACAATAAAAGATATGATGAATTTATTAGAGGACATTAACAGGTTGACTGGTACAGCTTTTTTTACCTTTCATGCCAAAACTGATAGCCTTGAATACTTTTGTAAATTATACAAAGGGATTAAAAATAAGGATTGTGGTGTATTTCTGAGTTTTTTAAATTCGTTATCGAAGCACTACAAATTTTTTTTTATAAGGGTGTGTAATTTAAGCATAAGATTTTATTCTTGATGATTTTCACCCCTGAAAAGTGTAATTTTGGGGTTGAAGGTTACATTTTTGAGTTCCTTATATTTTAAATCATACTATTTAAAATTTTATATATGGGTGTTTTTTAGGTGTCCACTATATTGAATTATTAGGAACGATTTCAAATTCGTAATTAGTTACCAAGAAACCCTTATATACAGTTTTTCTGAAATTCTAAACATATTAAAATATATATATATTAAAATATTTGTCAACCATTTGGGATCGGCCATTTTGGATCTGCCATATTGAATTTTTTTTATTCTGATATCAAATTTGGATTCGGCATCACCAAAAACTATTGTATACCAAATTTGGTTCAAATGGCATGAAAATTCAGGAAGTTATTCTATTTGTACATACATATACGATACAATGCCACAATTGGCACGATTGTTTTTTGTACATTACTATGTTACAATACCAGTGAACAGGTTAAGAATAAAACGTGGATATCAAAATGTAGATTTAGATAATTCGGAAGAAGAAGATTTTTGTTATGAGAACAACAAATTTTATTGTACTACTTTTACATAAATTTCTTATCGTGTTTAGTTGCCAAAAGGTGCAAATTCCAAAGTTTTTAATATGCTTCTATAGTCCCAATAAATACTTACGTTTTTATTTGCATATCCTGTATATATCTGGTTTTGTTACATAGACTGCCCTTTGAAAAAAAAATACTTTATATATTTCTTTGATTAAATTAATAAACCAAAAACTTGGAAAACCAATGTATTAAAAAATACTAACTTTCTAAATGTTTGTTTTCTGGGCTTAACCGCATTTGAGTTAAAAAAATCAATATTATTGCACATTGTTATTAAATACACTATACTATCTAAACCAAAACTTCCTATTCTATATTTATTATTACCTAATTTAGGCAAATTCACTTAGATCCAATTAAATTATAGTAAATTAAGGGCCATTCCAAATCCAAGATGAAGATGAATATCTTTTGTGTTTTTCCCTTAAATCACGTAACGTGCCGCGTGTATCGAAAATGGCCCAGAAATGAAAGTTATCTCTATCGTCAAATGTATGCTTTGCACGCGATTTCCAACTTATTTCTACCAATCTACCAATTTTTGGAGCGCCATTGAGTTCAATCAACGCCCTTCAAATTAAAAGCTACTTATTATTTATTCAAGTGAGTACAATTTTATTAATGTTTATTAATTATTTACAATTTTTACTCTTTAAAACAGAATTTTCTTCGAATGTGAGAAATTAAAAATTATTAATGCAATATTTTATAATTTATAGCATTAACCACAATCAGCTTTTTATCTATTAAAAAATTAATTGTTTAAAAATTCATTGATCATATTTCAACGTTTTAAAGTGGAGTTAAAACTTTATTGAAAATCGGATCTTAAATTTTAAAAATATTTCACTTTTTTGTTTGTCCTTTACTGGGTGTTTTTTAAGCGCGTCCACATTTTAAATTTAAATAAATTACATAAAAATTGTGAAAGTGACTATAAATTTGATTTTATTGGAGAGATAATTTTTTAACATTAAATATTTAAATCAAATTTCGGTTACATAGCGCATCAGTCCAATTTTTTACCACTTTTTCGAACATTTGATACGTTTTATTGTTGACTTCTAATGCGTTAATCGAATACTTGACATATCTGTACAAAAAATATTCCAACAGTGTGAAATGGTGGCTAATTGAAAAGTTCATTTCTTGAAATAAGATTATTTTTAATAAATCAATTGTTTCGGCCGCTGTATGGCATGTAGCGCCGTCCTGTTAAAACCCGAAAACAAAATATTTGGAAAATAAATTCTCACGATTTCGAACCATTGGTGCGGTGCTTATTTGTCTATGATAATTCGTTAGGTCTTAGCGAATAAAAATTACATTGACATTTACAAAAAATGACAGCTCATTTGACTGTTATTCTTATTGGAAATCCGGGGTTTCTTAAAAAAATACTCTTTATATATTTATTATACAGATTTGGTTATAAAAATTTATCTACTTTGTGAGTAAAGTCGAGTTGAGACATACTTTTGAAACATATTTTCAAACCCGTTAATTTAAAGATAATAACTTTTGCAATTTCGGCACTATTGTGCTCTAAATCCATTACTTTGAGTTTTATATAACCATTGTTCTGCATCAAGATGAATCTAGTGCAGCGCTTTGTTCATCAAAATTATAAACCATTTCGGTGCTGTAGTGGTACAAACAAACATACCAATTTAACGAAAACCATCCCTTCTGTAGTTGGGTGTAAAAAGAAAAAAACCTCTTGAAGGGCATGAGGACGAAAAGGTAATAAAAGATTTATGCACCTCTTGCAATTATCAAGAAAATCACGTAGAAAACTTTTCCAAGCGGACTTCCACTGCAATTTTCTGTTATCTCGGTGAATATTTTAATCATTTTGCAAAAAAAACCTAAAGCTAGAATTGCGCCTAACTTGTATATAGGTATATACCACAGACTTGTTCTTCTATACTAGAACCGTGTCCAGTGTCGAGTTGGCAAGATAATTTTGTACTTCTTCCATAGTTTCTCAAAAGTATCTTTCCCTCGTTCAGTAATTACTGTGTTATAAGACAGCAAGACGTTTCATATCTCTTTCGTTGCAGTCATACAAACAAACAACTTCTGCTAGTGCTGTAATGCCGCCAAACACTGTCTGACTTGGACATGGGCAAAAGATGCATTAGAGAAATTACTTGAGAAAGTGAGTCGTGTTCGCAAGTCAGTGCAAAAACTCACTCTCATTCCGTGGCAAGTTTTCAGAATTATTAAAAAAGTTTTACTACTGTAGTAGTAGCATGATACTTGTGCCTCACCTTTGCGGATTTTGCCCTTTTCTCAAGGAGTTGGAGGTCAGGAAAACCGAATTGGAGCTACTTTAACCATAGCTTTAATGGGGATCGTTGTGCTATGCTTTTCTTAAAGATTGAGTCATTTTCCTAAAGAGAATCTTTTGTAGAGAAATTCCTAACCAATAACAATGCCCCGAAATTTAATGGGTTGCTATTGTTATTACTTGGAATTCGAAGGGATAGACAAGATGTCTAGGATGTCACGCGAAATCAAATAAAATTAATTTCACCACTCCCCTTCTATAAAGTAATATTATAGAAAGATATCGTTTCTGCTTATACAGAGGCAGAATTATCAAGCCACTGCTTGGCAGGTATTAGATAGTTCATAACACAATGCCGCCACCATTCGTTGTCTTCCCACGGCCCCCCCATCGGATAGGGTTAACTTTATGAATTATAAACGGATTTAATTAGACATTAACACTGGCAGCTAAAGCTTCCTCAGGACTGAACAACGCCGAAAAGGCATTACATCCAATTTCCTTAGTGACTTATTCTTTGAAAGCCTTTCCTAGTCATAAACAAGGTTGTGATGTGATTAAACTTTTACAGTCCCTGTTTTTGTTCCCTCCGGTTGTACCCCTTGCCCTTTTTCATAGCTAAAACGACAAGTCCTTAACTCGTGTTAGTCAAACTCATTTCAAGGAGGCGAATTTTATTGGTTTTAACTAATTTAAAGGATGTTGTGTAAGAAATACGCATTTCAAGGAAATTCCATTTTTATTATCCTTTTATAGATTAAGCCCCCAACAGCTAGCCTTAAAGGTTTCTTATGTAGTAATTGGAAATCAACCGGAAAACAACTGGTAACAAAAATATTATTCATTGGAAAAACAAAACATCGGTAGAGGGGTATACACTTAAAATGTTTGTGTTTTTGTCAAGAAGCTGCGGAAAATAAATTAAGTACTCTTCCAGGAGCTCTTTTACAACTTGGAATTACTCAAAAGGGAATCTTGAAGTAGTCAAGCTTAATGGCTCTTGTTTGGGTACATAAAATTAATGAGATTTTCTTTCTAAGTTGTTGCAATTTTCATTGTTGGGGAAATAAATCTGTAGTCATAAAATCAACGAATGATTCTATCTACCGTGATTCTAATATGAATTTCATTACTTCGTTAAGATTCGTTAAATTGTTATATAGGTTCTATACCTTTTTTTTATTTACCATTTAATTTATGTTTTGAAATAAAGTAAGATACATTTATATATATTACATTTTAAGAGCTATGGGTGATAATTTACAAGAAAAACCGAAAATACTTAATCTGATTGTTCTAGAACTTTGGCTTAAATTAAAGCACGTTTTATAGCTTATCCTTAATACACCCTAAGTCACTAAAGTAAATGAGTACATACCTTGTTAAGTTTAACGATGTGGTTTCACCTTAATTTCATAGCATGACAAAGATGAATAATGAAGTCAGCTCAGCTTACTTTTAAAACTTATAATGAAAGTATTTAACATTTTTTAAATTGCCCTCAAAAATACCATCGGAAGTTTAGTTTGCGACATTGTACCACATTTTTTAATTTAATTTTAATTTCGAAAACTTAAAAGCTAGAACTTATAGATTTTAAGGGAAAATAATTAAAACTAGAAGGGACGGTTCAGAACTTTCCTAAGTGATGATTTATTCAGATGGATATCGAACGGAGATGTGGAGTTGGTTTTATGTATCATCCTGGAAATTGATCACTATTGAGACAACTGAAGCGATATCAGAAGCGAAGGAGGGAGAAATTTATTGTCATTTTGAGATGTTTAATTCCAAGAAGTTTTTATTCATATGCAAAAAGAATTCAAATATTCATATCATCGGCGTAAATTGGAAAGTTATACTCAACATCGTTTACAGCCAGAATAAAGATGGCTGGACCCTGATGGCTACCTTGAGGGACATCGGAAGGAGCTGGAGAAGGAGATTACTGAGCCGAAGAGAACACTATATTGACGTTGATTTAGGTTTAGTTTAAAAAGGATTATTTAATGTGACATTTTTTCAAAGTTTTTATTTACACTCAATTTTCACCGTGTTGGTGTACAAGAAAATTTCGCATTTGTAATAGTAGTATATGTTTTGAGATATAAAACTTCAGATCTTATATACTTCTAATTCTAGTAAGAAAAAAAATGTGCAAATTTATTTTTAATAGTCATAACTAATAAATTTGTATTCAGGAAACTTCGAAGTATCGATTTCTACTTATTTTTCGATTATTTTTATATTAAAAAAAAAGTTATCTTAGACCCCAGTGTTTGAGGATTTTCGAATCTGTTGCATTACTTTACAAAAAATTATATAACTTCTAAAATATCAAAAAGCTTTTTATGGAATTCGAAGTGAAGGCTTCAAAATATTCATTCAAAGATTTTATTTAGATTAATTTACACACATAAATTTTATGATTGGATTTTTATTAAAAAAAAAAAATCATTTTTATACAGGGTGTTCAGAGGTGGGAGGTCAATACTGAAGGGGGTGAAAGGTCAGACCGAGACAAGCAAAAAATCGTATGGGTGGGGGGGGGGCATCTCGCACCGTTCGGCAGTTACAGGGTGATTCGTAAATCAGGATTTTGCCTTATATGGGAACCGCTCTTGTATTTTTATCTTTTTTTCTACGCATCGCAGCGGCCCCAAACTGATTTCCAAAAATCACTATTTGGAAGCCCTTTCCAAAAAAGTTTACACCACCCCCCTATCCCCAACCCCTTGGCCACAATCCCCCCTGCAAGTTGAAAAAATTAACTTTTATTTAACGATTTTTCACCTTTCGCCCCACTTTTCTCCCAAATTCATGTTATTAACATACCTACTTTTTATTTTTTCTTAAGTTGCCTATCTAATTACCTTTCCAAAAAGGTGCAACATGCCCAGGTAGGAAAAGGATACGAAAATTTATTTACAAAAATCCTTTTACAGAATATCATGATAATTCGAATTTTTAGGAAATTATACTTAAGTTTACTAAAAAATACATTTTGTTCGCTTAAAAACTAATTGCAATTAAAACGTTTGTCCTTTAAAAGCTGTTCAAAATGTTCTCCGCTAGTTTCGATGCATGCAAGTAGCCTTCGTCTTATTTCACGTTTGAGGTCTATGGAGCCAGTCTCTCCCGTATTTTCGTGGCTGCAGTCCCAATCCTGGTAACTAATTCTTCCCTGGTGTTGATTGGTCTTGAGTAAACTTCATCTTTCATCATTCCCCATAAGAAAAAGTCCAGTGGGGTAAGGTCCGGTGACCTAGCAGGCCAAGGAATCGGTCCACCTCGTCCAATCCAGCGCTCTGGGTAATTTTCATTTAACCTTGCCCTAACAATGTTCCCAGTATGCGCAGGTGCTCCGTCGAGTTGTAAATAAATTGCGCTTCTGGTGGCCAGGGGGATGTCCTCCAATAGATCCGGAAGGATATTCTCCAAAAAGTCCGAGTATAGCTGACTATTCAGCACTTGGGGCAAGATGAAGGGTTCTATCAACTGGTTGCCGATGATGCCAGCCCAGACATTGACACTAAATCTTTGCTGGAAGGACCGACACCTGGTCCTATGTGGGTTCACATCTGACCAGGTGTGGAGGTTGTGTAAGTTTGTGATGCCATCCCGGGTGAATTGCGATTCATCCGTCCACAGAATTCGGTCTAGAAACCTTCTGTTTTCGATGTCAGACTCGAACAGCCAAGTGCAGAATTGCAATCGTCCTTCGGAATCTCCTTCCCTAGTGCTTGGACCGGGATATGGTGGTATGGATGTAGTCCCTCTCGGTTCACAACGGTCCAAACTCTCCCTGAAGACAATCCTGACCTTCGTGCGACCTGCCTGATGCTTATTACAGGGCTGTTCCTGACGATGTTGAGGATTTGTTGGTCGGGGTCCGCTGAATCGCCCGATTTTCCTGCTCGGGTTTCTGCTCTGGGGGTGGTTACACTTCCGGTTTCTTTTAACCTTCTGAAAGTCCTTGAAAATACCCTTCTGTTGAGTACCCGCCGATTCGGGAATCTCCTTTGGTATTCTCGTACGGCCTCACTATCATTTCCTTCTACTAAACCGTGCACGTAAATTATATCGGCATTCTCGTCAACACTGAATTCTGCCATTTTATCTTAATTTTTTCTATTAAACACCCGGTTTTATCGATTGCTTCTTCAACTGTGGTCAATGTCCTTTCAAACTTACCCATTTTTATACCATAATTCATAGGAGGTATTAGAAACGGAGCGTCAGGATACTTAAGAGTCAATACTGGATATAATAAACTAATAACGCTATTTAACGGGATTACATTTATTATTTTATTACTGTTTTGCTGAAAAAATAAAAATGTATTACCTCTGTTTCCTAAACAAACATTTCCGAACTTGCTGTCATAAAAATTGTTTACTTAACGACATTTTCCATTATGGTGCAATAAAGTAATTAGGTACATCTGAGGATGTTTTAATTTCAGGACTTTTGCAACCCTTTTCTACCTGGGCATGTTGCACCTTTTTGGAAAGGTAATTAGATAGGCAACTTAAAAAAAATAAAAAGCAGGTATGTTAATAACATGAATTTCGGAGAAAAGTGGGGCGAAAGGTGAAAAATCGTTAAATAAAAGTTAATTTTTTCAACTTGCAGGGGGGATTGTGGCCAAGGGGTTGGGGCTAGGGGGGTGGTGTAAACTTTTTTGGAAAGGGCTTCCAAATAGTGATTTTTTGAAATGAGTTTGGGGCCGCTGCGATGCGTAGAAAAAAAGATAAAAATACAAGAGCGGTTCCCATATAAGGCAAAATCCTGATTTACGAATCACCCTGTAACTGCCAAACGGTGCGAGATGCCCCCCCCCCCACCCATACGATTTTTTGCTTGTCTCGGTCTGACCTTTCACCCCCTTCAGTATTGACCTCCCACCTCTGAACACCCTGTATATACGTAATTCTTGAATTTTTGAAAATCTGATCTCGATTTCGGCATCAGCAATCCAAAAAACCCACTTCTACCAAACTTCAGTGAACACTTTACAGTCCCCCTTCGCCATATTGGATCCACCATCTTGAAATACTGGGTGCGTGATCTAGAATTTGAAATCTAACCTCAGATTAGTGTTTAGCGATCCCAAAAACTCCTTAATACTGAATTTCCTATAAATCCAACCATAATAAAAAAAAAATATGTCCGCCATTTTGGATCGGCCATCTTGAATTTGAAATTTGACTTCGGAATCGTTATCAGCGACCCCAAAAATTCCCATATACAGAATTTTGTAGATATCGGTCAAAAACAAAACCAAATACTGTCCGTCATCTTGGATCCGCCATCTTGAATTTGAAAACTGACATCGGATTCTTGTCTAGCAATCCCCAAAACCTCCAAAATAGTAATTTGGTCAAAATTATTTGAAAAGTTTTATTTTTTTCGACCATTTTTGCTGAAAAAATGGCATTTTTTGGTGACATGCGTGTTTCTAGACAGTTATTTTGAGGTTAGAACATAGTTTTTTTATAAAACACCAGACGACATCAAAAACTATACTTCATGGCAAATTTTTTCATGTGCTCAAAACATTTTTTCTCCCACAAGAAAAGTGGTCAGGGGGGGGGGGGGGGGGCGTATTTGAGAAAGAATGCCCCATATACATATCTATCTATAAGTCTATTACAATACAAATAATTTTTAACATTTTGATATTTTTCGAAATATGTTCCTCTGTGAAGATTAATTGAGTAGATCAGAAATTCTTGCCGGTTTCAGGGCAAAAAATAAAAGACTCGTTTAATTTTTCATATAAATAAACTCTTTATTCAATAAAATAACCTCCATTACAATCAGTGAACTCCTGCCAACGACGTCATTTAAGAAATCTTTTATCTCATTTTGATTATTAAAAATATTATTCGTTTAGGGTCCGATAAAGATGATAATCGATCGGTGAAACATCTGGACTATAGACAGGATGTGGCAAAATATCCTAGCCCAGTATTAATATTTTTTTGTCTTGTTATAATTGCAACATGTGGCCTTGCATTATCGTGCAGAAAACTGACTTTACGATTTTGAGGGTAGACTACTTGTAATCTGTTTGTAAGTTTTTGTAATTAACTGCAGTAAAATGTAAGGGCTCACTGCCTTTTATATACCTTACTCTAAATTTTCTAGAAACTTTCTGACTATTCTTTCTAGAAAAATATAAGCAACCGCAAGAACTCGAAAGTGTTAAAATGCAGTAATTAATATTTGCAGTCCTTCCAACAGTTGGTAATTATGTTTTTATATTAAAAAATTTCTAAGTATAGGAAGAATAATAATTTGTTGTACTTTAATTTAAATATCGATCTTCTAAAATACGCTGCCTTCCAGATTCTTGCCATCCCCTAAAATTAGACAATCCCAAAAAAAAAATGTGTGGTAATTCGCAAAAGCATCAGATTCATTTGGTCCCTTTTTAGTCAGTCTAATTTTATTATTGAAATTAGCACGCAGCAGCTGGCTTCCTTAAAAAAAATGTTCGCTTTTTGCTTCGTAGAATTCTACAGAATTTTAAACGTCTCTATTTCTAGCTTGTTATAAGAGGCGACATAATCCGAGGACTAAAAACTGCTAATTTCCTTTTAGTCCAGTCAATTTAACCTCTGAAGCGGAAGTTTTTGATGGAGTGCTAATTTTTGGATATATTGTTGGGGACGGTGAGAAATGAAGCTATAATTTCTTTCACCCCTGAGGGGTGTTTGCGAAGGGGTGAAAAAGGGTGAAAAAGGGTGAAAACGGTTTTTTGTTTATAACTTTGAATAAAAAAGTCAGCCTGGGTGGGAACGTTAGAGGGTGATATAATAAATGATTATTCATCTTGTATTAAAGTTTCCCCCGGTTTTGTTTATTGCAAAATTGTTTATTAACAATTTCACTCTCCCAAACCGGAAAAAATCACGGCTGATTTTTTTAAAAATACTTAAGCTCGTACGATGTCTTTCATTTTCACAATATCACTAGAAGACGCAATCCCCCATCATATACCAAAAATTCAAAACGGTTCCATGCATTTCACCTGAGATAATCACCCAGATACCTCACCTGTTTTACACCGAAAAATGTACAGTTTTAATCCAAGTCAAGATATCCCCCACGAATCGTCGCCCTCCGACCAGATATCGCTGAGCAGCACACATTTTTCACATTTTTTCCCAGCCCACGGTGGGGAAGAAGAAGATTTGCGACTGATTCAAAAACGGAAATCGCTATAACTTTCGATGTATGTAACGGAACTTAATGTATGATGGCTTCAAAAATCACTTATTTTTTTCTCCATCTTTTCCTCATACACCACTTTCACCTAATATTTTTACTTTTTTTTATATTGAATTAAACTTAAAAAAAAAATAAAATTTAATTACATTTTATTCCTTTTCTCCCACAAAACTAAACTTTTTTTAAATATTCTTAATTTTTTAGTTATCTACAGATTCCACCCTTTATTCCCATAATTTTTATTATTTTCCACAAATCCCCCCTGACCCCCCGAATAAATATATTACCCCTTAAATTTTACAAACAAAAAACTCGCCAAACATTTTATTTTTTTTCTCCCACAAAACTAAACTTTTTTGAAATATTCTTAATTTTGTAGTTGTCTACAGATTCCACCCTTTATTCCCATAATTTTTATTATTTTCCACAAATCCCCCCTGACCCCCCGAATAAATATATTACCCCTTAAATTTTACAAACAAAAAACTTGCCAAACATTTTATTTTTTTTCTCCCACAAAACTAAACTTTTTTGAAATATTCTTAATTTTGTAGTTATCTACAGATTCCGCCCTTTATTCCCATAATTTTTATTATTTTCCACAAATCCCCCCTGACCACCCGAATAAATTTATTACCCCTTAAATTTTACAAACAGAAAACTTACCAAACATTTTATTTTTTTTCTCCCACAAAACTAAACTTTTTTGAAATATTCTTAATTTTGTAGTTATCTGCAGATTCCACCCTTTATTCCCATAATTTTTATTATTTTCCACAAATCCCCCCCTGACCCCCCGAATAAATATATTACCCCTTAAATTTTACAAACAAAAAACTTGCCAAACATTTTATTTTTTTTCTCCCACAAAACTAAACTTTTTTGAAATATTCTTAATTTTGTAGTTATCTACAGATTCCGCCCTTTATTCCCATAATTTTTATTATTTTCCACAAATCCCCCCTGACCACCCGAATAAATTTATTACCCCTTAAATTTTACAAACAGAAAACTTACCAAACATTTTATTTTTTTTCTCCCACAAAACTAAACTTTTTTGAAATTTTAATAATTTTGTAGTTATCTACAGATTCCGTCCTTTATTCCCATAATTTTTATTATTTTCCAAACATCACCCCCTGACCCCCCCGAATAAATTTATACTATTTACCTTTTTTTTAAATTATTCCCCATTTTTACTATTCAATTTTTTCCACCAATTCTCAATTAATCTCACTTTTTTTTTCATCCACATCTACTTCAAATGATCCGCTAGCACACACGGGGGTACAAACTATTAGCAATAATGGAGAAAAAAAGGTAGATTTAGTTTCGGAAGACCTTGAAGTAGATGTGGGTGAAAAAAAAAGTGAGATTAATTGAGAATTGGTGGAAAAAATTGAATTGTAAAAATGGGGAATAATTTAAAAAAAAGGTAAATAGTATAAATTTATTCGGGGGGTCAGGAGGTGATGTTTGGAAAATATTAAAAATTATGGGAATAAAGGGCGGAATCTGTAGATAACTACAAAATTATTAAAATTTCAAAAAAGTTTGGTTTTGTGGGAGAAAAAAATAAAATGTTTGGCAAGTTTTTTGTTTGTAAAATTTAAGGGGTAATAAATTTATTCGGGGGGTCAGGGGGGATTTGTGGAAAATAATAAAAATTATGGGAATAAAGGGCGGAATCTGTAGATAACTACAAAATTAAGAATATTTCAAAAAAGTTTAGTTTTGTGGGAGAAAAAAAATAAAATGTTTGGCAAGTTTTTTGTTTGTAAAATTTAAGGGGTAATATATTTATTCGGGGGGTCAGGGGGGATTTGTGGAAAATAATAAAAATTATGGGAATAAAGGGCGGAATCTGTAGATAACTACAAAATTAAGAATATTTCAAAAAAGTTTAGTTTTGTGGGAGAAAAAAAATAAAATGTTTGGCAAGTTTTTTGTTTGTAAAATTTAAGGGGTAATATATTTATTCGGGGGGTCAGGGGGGATTTGTGGAAAATAATAAAAATTATGGGAATAAAGGGTGGAATCTGTAGACAACTACAAAATTAAGAATATTTCAAAAAAGTTTAGTTTTGTGGGAGAAAAAAAATAAAATGTTTGGCAAGTTTTTTGTTTGTAAAATTTAAGGGGTAATATATTTATTCGGGGGGTCAGGGGGGATTTGTGGAAAATAATAAAAATTATGGGAATAAAGGGTGGAATCTGTAGATAGCTACAAAATTAAGAATATTTCAAAAAAGTTTAGTTTTGTGGGAGAGAAAAAATAAAATGTTTGGCAAGTTTTTTGTTTGTAAAATTTAAGGGGTAATATATTTATTCGGCGGGTCAGGGGGGGATTTGTGGAAAATAATAAAAATCATGAGAATAAAGGGTGGAATCTGTAGACAACTACAAAATTAAGAATATTTCAAAAAAGTTTAGTTTTGTGGGAGAAAAGGAATAAAATGTAATTAATTTTTATTTTTTTTTTAAGTTTAATTCAATATAAAAAAAAGTAAAAATATTAGGTGAAAGTGGTGTATGAGAAAAAGATGGAGAAAGAAATAAGTGATTTTTGAAGCCATCATACATTAAGTTCCGTTACATACATCGAAAGTTATCGCGATTTCCGTTTTTGAATCAGTCGCAAATCTTCTTCTTCCCCACCGTGTGCTGGGAAAAAATGTGAAAAATGTGTGCTGCTCAGCGATATCTGGTCGGAGGGCGACGATTCGTGGGGGATATCTTGACTTGGATTAAAACTGTACATTTTTCGGTGTAAAACAGGTGAGGTATCTGGGTGATTATCTCAGGTGAAATGCATGGAACCGTTTTGAATTTTTGGTATATGATGGGGGATTGCGTCTTCTAGTGATATTGTGAAAATGAAAGACATCGTACGAGCTTAAGTATTTTTAAAAAAATCAGCCGTGATTTTTTCCGGTTTGGGAGAGTGAAATTGTTAATAAACAATTTTGCAATAAACAAAACCGGGGGAAACTTTAATACAAGATGAATAATCATTTATTATATCACCCTCTAACGTTCCCACCCAGGCTGACTTTTTTATTCAAAGTTATAAACAAAAAACCGTTTTCACCCTTTTTCACCCTTTTTCACCCCTTCGCAAACACCCCTCAGGGGTGAAAGAAATTATAGCTTCATTTCTCACCGTCCCCAACAATATATCCAAAAATTAGCACTCCATCAAAAACTTCCGCTTCAGAGGTTAAATTGACTGGACTATTTCCAAAGAAAGCAAAGCTCAGATTTACATTTAATTTCAAATTTGACAAAGCCAAGAATATAATTTTTCTGCATGGAAGCGCTCTTGCTTAATCCTTGTGATATCCTGCAGCATTTTCTCTCACATTTCTGCAGGCGAGAAGGGTTGGGTTTAAGATGTCAACCCTTTTGATAAAAATGACTTCAGACGTTCTGCTTTCACTTCAAAGAAGCTCGTAATCCGATTTTATTGCACAAAGCCAACCGGTAAGAAGAAAATCATATAGTTGTTGCAACAAATTAAATCTACTATAGCCTAGGAGGAGATGTACGAGTATAAGTCTTTCTCGCAAGTGTCTGGGGAGCACCTCTGCTCTGTAGTGATTGATCTGTTAAGCGTTTAAGGAGCACTCTGCTCTGCCATGTTGTTAACATTTTAAGTGTGTTATCAAAACAGGCATTAGGCGCAGAATCCTGTGCAGGAGTCGGGAGAGAATATTCCTCTTGGTTCCCCTTAATTCGATAACTGGAGCTTTTCCCAGGAATTGACCCCCTATTTACGAGGTAGCTTTACTCGAAAAATTATTATACGATGCATTCTCGCTTCGATGGCTTTTAGTCCCTAACCTACTATCAATTTTCGGTGTAAAAGATAAATCTCTTAAGAAAATTTTTTTCGCTGATCACATTACAACAGCTTTTTATGTAACGTCTTAAGATATTTGGCTGGCGGCGTTTTAAGAGCCTAGAAAGCAAAACCATTGAGTAAATTGCTTTAGGCGCTTTTTTTTTGCGGGAGAGAAAGAGACTCGCGAATTTCTCGTGAAAAAAAATATTTATCGAGCACTCTTGCGAAGGGGGAAAATTTCGAGATTCCCAAGAACCGCCAAAGTGTTGAATTAACACCAGTGCCCAACTCCTGGGATGAAAGGTTTGTTGTTTTGGGGCTCGATGTTTGGCCACTGCTTTTCCCTGTGATGCGACCTACTCTGCTTTTTGCGCGGTTGTGGATGAATGGATACGATGGCATGCTTTGGCACTTTGATGTTGATGGTGTTGCTCGTAATTTTATCTGATTTTTCAATTTTACATTACATTTGGGCGCAATTAACTTAGTAAGAAAATGAGAAAATTAGAAATGTAATGAAATCGCGTAAATCAGGTCAGAGAATCCTTATGGCATGCTGCCCTTATGGGAGAGATTTTAAAATTCGACTTATACACCAACTTTTCTTTTGAGAATGGATTTTTGGAAGATTAGACAAAAACGAAAGATAAAAGAACTGAGGGGTAGTAGTATGCTGGCATAAGTAAGGAGAGTTCAAAATTAACATTTAAGGTATAACTTCAAAGAGCATTGGCAAAAAGGATTCCCACGATTTGTAAAATCCAGTAATGAGATGAATTACATAAAACATGAGCCGAGTGCTAAGATTGGATTGAGCCTGTCGCGTAACGAATTGCAATAAGTTTTTATAAGGAATGACAAGGGGATAAAAATTGGGTTCTCACCTTTTTTTTGCCCATGCCTCAAGAAGCACAATCTTCGCACCCTTTTAATCTTAAAATACCTACTTATATTTTCGTGAGAGAATGTTAAAAGGATTTCAATGCCTTCTATGAAATTTTCTATCTGTTGTAGGGGAAAGGTACATCTGTTGTAGGGGAAAGATTACATTATACTTATAGGGTGCTTTTTAAGTGAGATACAACATTAAATTAAAATAAAAAGGAAATAATCCAGTGGCGTAAAATCGCATGATCTTGAAGGTCAATTAATAGGACCATTTCTGAAAATAATATTGTTGCCTAATTTATCACGGAATAAATTGATTGTTTCGATGGCTGTGTGGCATCTAGCGCCATCGTGTTGAAACCATAAGTTGTCTATATTGGTCTCATTCATTTTTGAAAATAATAATTGATTGATACGAATAGCAAGGTCTTTACGTCGATCAAATGCACGATATAATTCACAAAGAGTTCTATAAGTTTTTTGACATGAACACTGATTTTTAAATAAGTTTCCACAATTTGCAAGCCTTGTTCGAGTGTATACTTTTAGGAAATGCATTATAGAAGAAAAAAAGTCTAAATTTTCAATAAAAAGAATAATTTCCTATAAAAACTGAAGAACTTGATCCACTTTTGAGTGAAATTTAGCTTCACTTGCTATATATTTTAAAGAATCGAGCTTTCAATTAGCAGCAAAAACCAGACAAGAAGTCCATAGATATTAAAACATTAGTAAAGAAATATGTAACTTTAGCAAACCAATGGTACCTACTATAAAGAAATATTTGGAGAAGTTTGAGAAGTCTCACTTGGTTACTAAAATTAATATAAAAGGGTTTTAAGCAAAATAAGTTATTTGATTTTTTTTAAATGAAGGTTCTGGTGAAAAAGTCAGATGAGTTCAAACATACAAAATGATTTTTTTCCCCTGGTTTTTTGTTTTAATAACAATTTTTCCTAACCCCATATTAAATACCACTAATTTCTATGTAGGAAACCTAATTTCGGTGGATTGCAAAGTTATTACAAAATCTGGAACGTTTTATTAATTTTTCCAGAAATTTTGATTTTAAGGCTTGGTCAGTTTTTGTATCAAAATCGTTTTTCTGATGCTTCCATTTCTATTTTGAAGCAAAACACTAAATTTACTCCTATGAAGCAAGACTATGGTATCACGAAATTATTTTTTTGTTATCGCAATGATTACTGTTAATAAAACATTATTGTAACTTAAAATTAAAAACGGCATATTTAATTACTAATTGTAAAAAACAATCAAACCAAAAACAACAAAAACAGCAAAGCAGGAAGGAATATCAAGGCCGTAACAAAAATCAAAATAAGAAGTTAATAAGTTATTTTTCTTTTAACTATTAAAAATACCCAAATCATAAGAAAAAGATAAACAAAACATCATTTGCCATTGAGAGCGGAGTTGCTGCTGCCACCTGAAGAATAATCCAAAGGAAGAAAACAAAAAACAAAACAAACTACACTCAGAAAAATCTTGCCGCAGCTACAACATAAAAAGGCCATTTTAAATTATAATTTTTATTAAAACTGCTGCGTACGCACTTTCACTTTTAATCCAGAAGTAAGAAGGAAACAAAAACCAAATCACTTCACTCACAAATATTGCCGCAACTGCAATATAAAAAGGCCATTTGATTGAAAATGTTTCCAATTTCTAACTCAAACTGAACTGAAAATTGCTGCGTACACCACTCTCACTTGATTTATTTTATATTTTTATTTACTTCCGAGATCAAGACTGAGATTTCCGTAAATTTTATATTTAATAAATATTAATTTTTCACAATATTCACTTTTTTCTACCATCCCGAAAGACAATTTTCCGATAATTTGAAGTGGCATAAAACCGTTAACAGGAAATGGCGGAAGTTACGTTTGCGAGCAATTTCTATAAATAAAAAGAGAGTAAAAAGCTGAGAATTTTCGAGGGTCCGCTATTTTGGAAAACTGTTGATTTCTTTTCGATGATTCGACAAAGAAATTTTTATTTCCTTAAATTCACAATTTCCCGGGAATCTTTCCAGATTTTACGGTTTCAAATCAGTTCAACTCACATCCGAAATAATTTTTAAACTTTCCAAACGGAAATTATCTAAAATTTTAGTTATATTTTGCATCCGTCGCACAGTAAAACCCGACCAATCGATTCGAAATCATCCGCCGGAACTGGCAATTCGCCGACGTTTTCCGGATGTTTTGAATTCGCCGGAAATGAAGTAACCGTTTCCAGAACATTCGAAGTCGCCGGAGAGCGACTCACACACAACTCTCTCTTTGTTTTTGTCGCCACGCACGCAGAAGCCGTCCAATTCGCAGCGCTTTTTCCTGACCAAAAATTTATTACAGGAAAATGAAAATTTTAATAATGTGCGAAATTTTCATCAGTATTTTTTTTTTTTTTTTTTTTTGATTAGAACCATTTTGTTATTGTACTAAAAGTCGATTTATTCTAAAACCTCGGCCCTGCAGGCCCTTTTAAGAAAATAAATCTCCCGCTCAACACTGAGATCCGTCAAAAGTTCAAGGGATCGCGCTGAGAGAGAATTTTCCTCCGCAGTGTGCCGAAAAATATTTTTTTCGCCAGAGAGGGTTCCACATCCCGCCCTCCTTCGTCTCTTTGTCTTTTTCGCCCCTTCACCAAGTGTTTCAACGTAACGGTAACTTCAAGTTGGAAGATGGCCTCCGGAAGTTCAAGTTTTCACATGGTGTTTCCGAGAAAAATTCGAATTTAATTAATTTTGCTGGTTTATTTATCGCGAGCGGTTGTCCTGTTGTCCCATAATAAGGTAAATAATAAGAAAATCTCGGTTAATGTTACGGAAATATCGTGAAATATAAATTTTTGCAATTTATGTGCGAATCGGGTGGCCCCAAAATTATTTTCCGACGGAAAAGGACGCCTAGGCCTCTGCCCGCCGCCCGCCGCATGGCCCCGTGGCTCCGCGATTTTAAGTGACTAAATTTTGCTAAGAGCGTTTAAACTTTATAAAAAGTGCTTAAACTTTATAAAAAGTGTTTAAATTTTATAAAAAGTGCTTAAATTTTGTGTGAGGTTTCAATTTTGTTTGTAAAGTCCGTTAAGTTTAATAAAGAAAGAGTGTCTTAAATTGAGTGAAATTGTGTTCGTTGGTGGTTTTTGGATTCCAGGGAGGCTACAGCAGTCAAAACAACTGTTAACGGTTAGTCAATATGTATTTTATTTTTCTATTTATTGGGACCAGCGGGAAATTGATGACTAAAACTGTTTTTGAGCCTTCAAGAAAATTGTGAACTTTTCGCTCCTTCGTGATTACACTTCGAAGGGATTTTTAGTTAAGGTTTCTAATTATTACCAATTTATCAGTTTAAATAACATGGCTTTCCTAATTCCTTGTCGTTTACTAATAACTCTAGTCTGTGATATCTAACTTTTTTTGCTAGTTTCTTTTCTAACTCTTTTAATGTCGTGAATGACACTAATATTAATTATTCGTATTTATCGTCTTGTCTTTCTTCCTATTCCTCCCATGATATTAATGTAACAAGTGTTGATGACTCTCTGTTGTTTGAATGTGTCCATGAATTGGATGAATCTTGTTCTTCGGCGCCCGATGGTATTCCCAGCATAATCCTAAAATAATGTTTTACTAGTCTTTCTGAGCCACTGCTCTTTTTATTTAATTTGTCCTTGTCATCAGGGGTATTCCCGGATGCTTGGAAATTGTCTTTCGTTATCCCAACTTTCAAAAAGGGGAAGAAAAATAGGGTTGACAATTACAGACCAATTGCTAAGCTGTCAGCAATACCTAAACTCTTTGAGCGTGTAGTTTGTAAGCTTCTAATATTCGATTGCAAGTCTTTGATTAGTTCGAAGCAACATGGCTTCGTTAAAGGACGCTCTACTTTAACTAACCTTACTGCTTTGACATCCTTTATTTCGGATAGCCTAGAAATGAGAGCCCAGACTCATTTTATTTACACTGACTTTTCTAAAGCCTTTGACAAGCTTGTGCTACTTTTCAAACTTTCCAAACTTGGCTTTTCTTTCCTTTTAATTAAATGGATTTCATCCTATTTAAGCGATAGGAGTTTTAGAGTTCTTTTTAGAAATGCCTTGTCAGATGTAGTTATTACAAAGTCTGGTGTTCCTCAGGGTAGTCATCTTGGTCCCTTACTATTTATTTTATTTATTAACGATCTTGAATGTGTGATCAAACATTCTGAACTTTTAATTTATGCTGACGACATTAAGATTTTTAAGCGGATTCATAATTATAACGACTGCTCCCTTTTACAGAGTGACATTGATGTTTTCAGTTTGTGGTGTACGAATAATAACTTATGTTTAAATATTGGTAAATGTAATGCCGTAGTCTATAGTCGTAAACTCCTTCCGCTTATATTCCAATACTCCATAAATAACATCCATCTAGATTTTTCTGATGATATTAAAGATTTGGGAGTCATCTTTGACACTAAATTAACTTTTTCAAAGCATTTAGATTTTGTAATCAATAAAGCTCTATCTATGCTTGGTTTTGTTAGACGTTGGACCAAGGAATTTAGTGATCCTTATACCATGAAGGCCATATATGAATCATTGGTAAGATCTGTGCTAGAGTATGGTTGCCAAATTTGGAATCCCTACTACAGCGTTCATATTGATAGGCTAGAATCGGTACAAAAAAATTTTTTACGATTTGCTCTGCGTCGACTTCCGTGGAGTGATCGACTTGTGCTTCCTCCTTATGCTGACCGTTTGTACTTACTCGGTATGACTTCACTTTATAAAAGGCGCGAAATGCACTTATGTCTATTTGTGCATAAAGTTTTGGTTGGATTAATGGATTCGCCTGATATCTTGGCTTCTATTTTCTTCAATGCATGTAACAGATCTGTGCGCTCGCGAACTTTTCTTTACATTAAAAGTCATCGAACAAATTATGGATTTTTTGAACCAATAACTGATATGTGTAGATGCTATAACAAATATTTCCAGTCTATAGATTTTAATCTTGATATATATAAAATTAAACAAAAGCTTCTCTCCTGTAGTTAATTTTGTTAGGTCAGATTACTCGTTATGATGTATGTTGGCTTGTAAATAAATAAATAAACATAAACCCATCACATAATTGATTTTAAGATTAGTAATTAATTAGTTTTGCAACCTATTCTCCCGGTGGTCTAGCACCCCAATACACGTAAACTTTGATTTTTTTTTCTTCAAAATTCTACAGTTCAGAGGCATTTCTAAGAAATTCGATAAAAATATAAAAATGGAATAGAATTAAACACAAAAGTTATTTTTTGATCGCAATTTTAATTTATTGTATTTATGAAAAATAATTTATTTACACGCTGGATCGAAAAACATCTCCGGTGAGTTATGTGCAAAATTTCAATCACTCCAAAGACGTTTAAATTTTATACCAGGGAGAATGAGTATCATGGATTATTCTTTGTAAATTTTGAGGCATTTTTGCGTTATTCTGGGATTAAAATTTTGTTAAAATTATATTTTTATACGTTTTTCAGAAATTTCAAACAGGTTTAAACCCCCAATTTGTTATTTATTAGGCACAGTGCAAATATTCGAAAATACAAAAAAGCGTATAGACAAAGATCCTCATAATTCATGAAAGGATTACAGAGGGATATTCTGAAGTTATGTGAATTGCTTCAAAAGGGCACATTGATGTCCTAAAAACGGGGAGAGACAGTGTTCATAAATCAGCTTGACTTACAGAGATGCGATTGAATATCCATACATATACCACATCATATATATATAATATATTATATAACGACGCATTTCTGGCCATTTACCATTAGTAATTAACAAATAACGATTGAACAATTTAGTCAATAAAGGTGATTCCACTCGTATTAAGCAACCCTAAACCTTCTGATTTATAGCGGTAGCAGAAAATTACATGAAACGATTAAACGATCTTATTCATCCCTTTATGGGCGATTCAAGTTTATGGTGAAATTATTCAAAACATTTTGAAGTGAACGTGTCACAAATAATTAAGCTTCCATGAATAATTTAACTCATGCAATTTACCAAAGCCCACTGCATTTTGCTGTTAATTAATTTCGAAATAGTCGAAACCATAAAGAAAACTGGCGCTCAAACGTATATAAATGCAGGAATCGAATTCTCTGCAATTCAGCTGTTTCTGCCACTACCATCGCCGCAGGTGAGGCTAATTTGCGTTTCATCGGTGGTAGACTTTAAAGGAATTTTGCAAATCACTGAAATTCAAATTCCAAAAGATTACATCGGCCTTACAATTGCATGAAAACGAAGAAGTCTTATTTAAAAGCCTCTGCAATAATTAATGATTCAAAAATAAGCCGGCTCGAATGATTCGAATAATTAAAATAAGCCTCTACGAACTCACAAATTGCGACATAGGAGATATTTTTATAATTCAAAAGATCCCACAGCCGTGAAATGTGATTAGGCTAAGGCGGATGAATTCGAAATTTCTTTGAAGGGTTTAAAGGTATTAGGCCCTGTGCCTGACAATAAAATGTTGAAGGGTTTTCTATAAAACCACCTGAAATTGGGAGTTCAATGGATATTTAACACCTGATTTATGTAGATTAGGAAAGAGGTGTATCTATGGAAATGGAAGTATTATATTTTACTTATTCGTCTCAATTTGGACAATTTCCCAGGAAAAGATAGGCAATATTTTATGAATTTTTAATTTTTAAGGGATTTTCGCTACTTTGAGTAAAGAAAGGATAATATAATTGAAGATCTGGGTCTTTCGAGGATCAAGAGAAATTCATTTTTAAGCCACCCATTTGTTAAAATTTTCTTTCGGCGCAAATTCTCCAATACTATGAATAATTTACAATATTTCAATATAGAGCTTAGTATAAAGGTGCAAGAAAGAAAGATTTGTCATAGTATATGGTCATTTATTTATTAACTCAATTCCAACTACATAGTATACCTCAAAAATATGTTTTTCACCTGTATATACAATATTAATAATATTTAGGGAAAATCCAATAATGTAGGTCATACTTATTTTTTTAAATTTTCAAAAAAATACCTATACTAAGGCTAAAGCCGTGAATTTGGACTTTTGCATATGTGGACGAAATAGAAAAATGTATACCAATATAAATTGAGAATTTCTCGAGAACTAAAACTTGAGATCAAATTTTGTTATTATCGTTATAAGCTAGCACTCACAAGGTAATCGTCAGTTTTTTTTTTTTGTACACCCTGTACTGTAGAGCTTTGCATATTTCATAAAACTAAACCATCGAAGCCGATTGAAAGCTGCTTTGACTTCTTGACTTTACTAAACCAACTTTCTAAGACCTTTCTGTGGAATAGGGTGGATTTGAAATTATCGTTTTTAGAATTTCCCAAACACATTGTAGCCCGAAAAACATCACAAACATCACGTTTGGAAGATGTTTTCGTTGCACTTATCCACGGCAGGAAGGGATTAAAGGAATCACTCCGACCACCGAGCCATGGTGAAAGTAGAAAAACTCTGAAACAACATTGAAACTGCAGAGTGTTCAGAATCGAAGTGTTCTGAAAGTGTTCTTTATAAAATCAACTTTTTTTTTGTCTTATACATATAAGTAAATCCCCGCTCAAGGGATGCGATTAACTAGGGAGAAATTGGCTTATCTGTTTTGTTTAAATTTTTTTGTGATTAAAAGTTTTTTGAAAGTGTTTTGTTTGAATTATTTTCTTAATTCCCTACACGAACGGTGATGTGGCTGCTACCCTGTGGAAAACATTCACAATACATAGAGAAAGATATTAAGGATAAGAGATGTACATATGTATGTACAACCAACCAAACATCTGCCAAGGCTCAGGAGTAATCGGAAATGAAATTCTATGCATACGAAATGAGGAAATATTGCAATTTCTGATAATAAGCTCTTCTTCGTATTTCCTTCTCCTCCAACTCGTGCAGAGCAAACACACATTCGGATACGCTCTATGCGTAAAGAATACGCTTTGTTTCGGTGATACGAGAAATTGAAGACTCAATTGGGAATAGCATGTCAAAGACGCCGACGTCGAGTGCCAAGAAGCGGATGTAAAGAAAATGCTGAGCTAAATTGCTATTTTCACCAAAGTAATATAAGAAGAGTTTCACGGTAAAGCAGTCTTTAACATAAACAATTCGGGGCGCTTAAGTGAAAAAAAAAAAATCAGACGGTAAGTATTACGAATCCTGAAATAAAAATATCTCATCATATGATTATTTTAAGATAAATAGAGCTAAAATGTGAATAAGAAACATTGGTGTAGTTATAATAGATTTTTTTTTGGATGGACCTAATAGTTATTTGGTTTTCTTCACAATAATTTTGTTTAATAAAACATAATTGGTTGGTATGTTAGATTCGTACGAATAAAGTACCAGGAAGGGGTGAAATAACAAATAATTGTTTATTAGCTTTGCCTCTAGCTGGTCTTGTATATTTGAGCTTTATTATCAAGTCGTACCTTAAACTGAAATATTTCCCTATAATATAGAAAAATGCAAAGGTAATACCTGTACCTAAAGCCGTCTTATTATCATGCCATCAACCTATTAAATAATTTATCAAAAATACTTGAAAAACTAATAAAATATAAAAATCTTGGACTATACTGAAGTAGGTAACATAATACTGAACCAACCGTTTGGGTTTAGAGCTGGTCATAACACAACCCAAACTGTTCTAAGGATTCACCAACATGTCAAAAGCAATTTCGATAAAAGATATTCAACCAGACTTGTCCTAGTTGATATACAATCAGCCTTTGATTCGGTATAGCATGACGGACTGGTACATAAAATGTTAAAAGTTAGCTTTCCATTTCTTCTAACTTCTTTAGTAAGACATTTTTTACAAAATAGGTGATTTAAAATGTTTATTGGGACAGTATCGTCAACTGAAAAATATGTAATCTCAGGTGTACCTCAAGGGTCGGTCTTAGGTCCAATTTTATACAATATCTATACTACTGATTTTCCAAGTATAACCAATTGTCATTTATCTATATTCGTTGATGATATAGCTATATATACCTCCATGTGTAGGGATTTAAAAAATGGCTTAAATATTCTAAAAGACTATTTCAATAATTGGAAAATAAAAATTATTATTATTATTATTATTATTTATTTATTTCGGAATATAACATATAAAATTTCATACAATGAGAAAGTCTTATAATTAGTGCGGGAATCTATGTTCATTCAACTATAATATTATTATGTAGTCTAGCAGAATGTATGATTAAGGTGATTATTCAATGTTTGGGAAAATAAAAATTAACCCCAATAAAACGCAAGCCATGTTCCTTACTCGGAAAAGAATTCCTACCGAATGAGGATTGATGGAGGTGACATTATATGGAATGAGCACGTAAAATATTTAGGAATCACTCTTTATAAAAAAAAACTCACCTTTGTATAGCATATAACAACAGTTCTTAAAGTTTTATACGCTTTTATTAATAGACGATCAACACTCAGTTTGGAAAATAAGCTCTACCACTGAGCTACATAAATTAGCTGATGTAGAATTAATCAGCAACAAATTAAGGAGTGCTGCTGAAACATTTCATGAAAGGTGTAACTATGCAGAAAATCTCTTAGTAATTTAGGATAGGAGGTAAATACAATTTTATGATATGATATAGATTTAAATGTTAGGTTAATTGCGTTCATTGGGTTTTTATACATTTTTATTCCCTAAAAGTTATATTAAAAAACGAGACACGCACTCTGACTACATCAATGAATTAATAATATAGATGAATGAATTTTTATGTTCCGCACTAAATAAATAGGAGTCTTTTTTTTTACTCCCATCTCGAAATTTTGTGAGAAATACCTAAAAGAAAATTCCCTGAAAATTTGGACCACATTTTGGTTTAAAATACGAGTTCCACGATGTAGGCTAATTTTGTCCTATTTTTGCGGTCACTATTTAATCCTAGCTTTGAGTTCATAAATTTTCGATGTATTGAATACATATATCAGTTATTTCCTTAGCCAGCACTAAATTGTAAGGTAGTTCGATTTACTTGCAACATTTGCGGTGATTAACAGAGTTGCTTCTATTGGTCCAGGAGCATTTGGAAGGATGCACTCCATCATCGGGTGTCCACTTAATCAAATTGTATACCCATAGGAGCACAAAGGGTCTCAGAATATAGAACTAGGTCTAAGCATTTGTCACAAATCAAGTTTTGCCACCCCCCGGAGTGATCGTAAATCAGCTCGGGGAGGATAATTAAGCTGGTCGGCCTCAAAGCAAAGCCCACATGCATCCGTATGCATGTTTAGGGTCCATATAGAGGACAGACACGTCTAAGAACTGAGAGCAGGTCAATAGAAGCAGTAGTTTCAAATTGTGTTTCCTTAGCCCTTACCACGGTCTAACCACTGTCCAATTGAACACTGCCCTGATGATGATGAAGTTATTAACGTTGCATAATCTTGTTGTGATTGCAACGGATGGGTTCATGGGACTGTTTAGAAAACAACAGAGACTGAAATTCTCATGTTCGTACGAAAGTACAATATCCTTTCCGTTTTTTGTTGCGCTATGCAATGGTGTCGGAAAGGAAAGGGTTGCATACTCTATACATGTCATGCGGGCACAGAACATCCTAATCCCTCATCCCCCCCGGCGAGCCCACATGGTGATGTATTTTGTTTTTGAATTTCAAATTCATTAACAGCTGAAAAACTGTGCCCAGAAAATATAGGGGCGGGTTGCCTTCTGCGCAAAACCCAAAATGCTATCCGAAACCATCTGTACCGAGTAGGGGGTATGTGCTTAAATTTTAATTGCAGCTAGAGTCTCCTGCACTGATTATACTCGAGTCAAGGGAGGAAGGGCGGCTGAGGAAGGGCCCGGAAACTTAAGAGTTTGGACCGGGGGAATAGGGGAGGCTCCTGAAAATTCTCATTAGCAGTCGGAGAAGTTTTAATTCCTTTTGAGTATGTTTTATGACAATTGTGGGGGAAGTAATGCGGGGCGCTTCAATACAGGAACACTCGAGGGTGCAATACATATTCAGGCACCTTTCGACGAGTCTGTTGTACGGAAGAAATTGGTCAAGGTTAATAGGGACTTTGATATTTTGCTTTGTATGCAGTTAAACATGCAATGTTTCTTTTAAGTTAACTTTAAATAGGCGTTTTTGCAGACCAAATCAATTTAAGATACCATTCCTTGGATGTTGATTTTCCATATATGTAGTTGAATCCTAACCATAAAAATATCTTAGACATAGACTATTTTTTAAAAGATTGGTATAAACCGTGAGAAAAACACCGGCGTCAGATACTTAACCAACATTTGTCTTTATGCCCTAAAAATTATAATTTTCAGTACGATTTCTATGTGTTAACTAACCCCACCGATATGAAGGATACAAGATTAAAACCATAATTTTAGGCTTAACAAATTATTTAAGAATTTTTGTTTGATATTATATGTGTTTTTAAGTATTTATCCGTTGGTACATAATTAGTTGGCTATTAGCAATCGACTTTTAAAATTGTGGTCTACATTTTCGAATGATTTTTTTCTAAGCACAGACTGCAGATAAATAAGAAGAGGAATTTTGGGGTTAAATTAATATTAAAAGTAAAATTATTACTAAATTTCATCACGAAAACTTGTGATAAGAAACGATAAAAAAATAACAAGTGGCCATATAAAGGTAAAAAAACTATGTTCTAAAATACAGCTCCCTGGATTAGGTTTTTTAGTTCAATCGACTCTAGGTTTGATAATTAGATGATTCTTGCAAAAAAATAGAAAAGTCTAGAGGAAAAAATTGGAGAAATTCAATTTTTACTTTTTTCAGTGCATTTTTTCAGCCATATACAGGTAAAAAAACTATTTTCTAAAATACGGCTCCCTGGATTGGGTTTTTTGGCTAAATCGACTCTTGGTATGATAAATAGATGATTCTAGCCAAAACACAGAAAAATCTAGAGGAAAAAATCGCAGAATTTCAATTTCTACATTTTTCAGTGCATTTTTTCAGCCATATACAGGCAAAAAAACTATTTTCTAAAATACGCTTCCCTGGATTGG
This sequence comes from Dysmachus trigonus, assembly GCA_949715965.1. Taxonomy (NCBI): domain Eukaryota; kingdom Metazoa; phylum Arthropoda; class Insecta; order Diptera; family Asilidae; genus Dysmachus; species Dysmachus trigonus. Next base: position 97,222,117 of record OX454319.1, on the reverse strand, counting down.
GTTTTTTGGCTAAACCGACTCTTGGTTTGATAACGAGATGATTCTAGACAAAAAACAGAAAAGTCTAGAGGAGAAAATTGCAGTTTTTACATTTTTCAATGCATTTTTTCAGCCATATAGAGGTAAAAAAACTATTTCTTAAAATACGGCTCCCTGGATTGGGTTTTTTGGCTACATCGACTCTTGGTATGATAATTAGATGATTCTAGGCAAAACCCAGAAAAGTCTAGAGGAAGAAATCGCAGAATTTCAATTTTTACATTTTTTAGTGGGTTTTTTCGTTTTTTATAACTAATGGTAATTTTTTTATTTTCCACGACGTGTATATGCGACAACCGAACCGCAATAGAGCTTTGAATTGACGTGTATATACGTCGAACGCAGTTGACTGGTTAAACCCATTCCCATAATTTTTTTATAAGGAATTCTGCAAGAGTCTTCAAAGTAACCAAATCATTGTAATTGTTGGAAATAAAGCTGGGAAATTTTTTAATATGTTCAAATTTCGCTTTTTCTAGTCGAATGATTTTCAACTGAATTTATTACTCTTTTAAACTTAATAATCTTTAATATGATTCCAAAGGTTCATTACAAAAAGAAACAACGTTGACATGGGTGCTGAAAATCACAAAGTCAGAATTTCACGTATTTAGCAAAAAGCATTTAAAAAATATTTCAAAAAAAAAGGGACGACAAGAAATATATTCTCATTTGCGCAGATAACGTTCAAAATCGCGAAAAAGTGCTGAAGCATCACTCGAGAAAGTTTTCATCTCAAATCGAAAATTACTTTTCAGTCTTACAGAAAACCGAGGAAAAAAAAAAGTTAATTAATACGTTGCCGCGCACCGCCCCCTTACCTTTTTTAAGAGTTCGTAGCGTTTCGGCTTTCTTTTCTAGACTTCGTTCAGGAGGAGTAAACCCTTCTTAGCTAGGATCTGGTTCTTTTCTGTATAAAGGCGAAAAAAAACTTAAAATACATTTGCATCGATTTTTCAATTTGTTTTGAAACTTTCAAATGATAGGCTGCCCCTTGTCAATGGTAATAGGGCCCGAAGGATCAGGATGGATCCGGCTAAGCTGATAAGGATAGTAGCGGAATTTTGCTGGGATTATCATTTATTTTTTTCTTTGCACAGGAAGGACATTTGAGTTTTTCACTGTTTTATTGAAAAATAAATTCTCATCAATTGGAGGGTGGGATATCTGACCGAGGGGGGGGATTATGTCCATTCTACTGCTGCCGACCGCCTACAATATTCTCGTAAATAAACTAAAAGTCTGCGATAAAGTTACCAAGAAGACATAGCATTCTATATATCTTCGCGTCATCCCCGGTCGACAATTTTTACCCTTTGGGTTCTGTGGCTGTGTATAAAAGAAAATCGATAAATAATGTTCATCCATTTTCCGATCTCATTTGCCGTAATTGACTCGAACTTGATCCCGGTAGCTCCCAATTTCACCAGCAGGAGTACCAATTCCAGTTCATTACAACCGATTCATCAGCCAGCTCGAATAGGAATTGACCACTAAGGGCTAGGGGGGCAGGGGCAATCTTTATAAATCTTCCGTCCTTGAAAAATTATCTCACCATCTGGACTATAACCGCATCGGAATTCTGTCTGCGACAGACGAAAAAGGATATGTATAATCCTACTTCGACCATTAAATATGAAGTGGAATTCAAAGGAATTTCCTTAAATATAACTCTATGATGTATTATATATCATAGTGTCACTGGCTAACTGCCAGTCCAAACCTTGAACTATTATATTATATGTTATGACACATAAACATTAAACATACCATAATACCATAGAAACATCGATTCGGCAAAACTATCAGACAGACAGCTTTCTGCCGTATGCTATCCAATATTTGACCTTGTCATTTCCTTCCAATATCCATTCCAGGATAAAAATGAATTATAGGTCCCAAAAATATTTTCTTGCTTATTGTTGACCTGCTATATATAAATGGTATAACAAACAGATGGGGCCGCGAAAAGTTTTTCTCATACTCGTATCTATCGACTTAAATTTTTCCTGAAGTTTTTATCCAATTCCTTTGCGTTGCCTGCTGTTGTTGTTGTTGTTGTTCGACCTATGTCCTAACTTTTCAACTGCTGATGTTGTTATTTTTGTTGTTGTTGCTAAGTGGCAACTACTGAGTTATTCAGATAAAATTATCTTTGTTTTACGTGAAAAAAAAATTTTTCCCAGTACTCTGGTGACAATAAGTAAATTTGAACTAACTATATACATATGGTACGTATGTAGAAATCAAATGCATTTATGGGTATAGTTTATCACTTTATGGATTGTGTGAAAAATTTATGAAATAAGATCTCTCTTTCTCTATGTCACAGCATTTGAAACACTGTCCAAAATGTCCAAACTAATTTAAAATAATGGTTTGGGGCAATAATATTTAACACAATTTTTAATTTCATGTTTTAATGGATTGAAATGAAATTCTCTAGCTTTGTTTTTCAAATATTTATCTCAATTGTTCGTTGTAGGTTTTCAAAAATCTTTCTCACTGCAAAAAGTCTAAGAAAACACTTTTCGGAAGATGATGATGTTTTATAATATTTTTCAAAAAATAAATTTTGTATATGATATGAGATTATTTAGTATGCAGCAGTTTGTTGACAAATCCTAATTATATTTACTTTAATTTATTGGTAATTAGACACTGAAATGTCCTTTTCTATTCAAGAATATAAACTCTAACAAAATACACTTTAATCTCTTTTATTTGGTAAGGAAGTAATTTTTTTTACAAGCTGATATAAAACCAACTTTATCCGATGTATACACGGTCTGTCCAAATCCAAGTCTACATTTACGTCTTTTTATGACAGTAAATTAATAGACAGATTAATTACAAATTAAGACGAAGGCAAAACTAGCCTGTTCGAATTTGTTTGGTTGGCTTGACATTTGACGTTTGAAGTTTACTTAAGTGGAGGTCTAAACTGTAGCATTAAAAAATTAATCGAATCTTTGTTTTTGAAAGTGATATAAACCCATTTTTGGACATGTGTACTGGGGCTATTATTAATAATATAGGTGATTCTCAAGATATTCGTGTTATGGTTATGTTGGTTGGTTGTATGCCCTTACTTTTTCTTGTTTTAATGTAACTAATCTTGCTGCCTTATGTGGTTATACCTTTTTTAGCCGGATTCTATTCTAAGGATTTAATTTTAGAAGTTGTTAGTCTTTCCTTATAAATTAATCAAAAGAAGTGAATTGAAAATGGTAAAGCGGAAATATTTTTGTTGAAAAATACGATGGTATAAATAAGATTTTACAAGTTTATAATTTTAAATTTAAATGTTTAACGTTTACCAATATTTTGAAATATTTCTATGTATTAATAAATGGACTTATAGGACTTTCAAAACTGACGGCTCAATTAAAGTGAATCGATTTTGGATGAATAGCAAGAGAATTTGTATTGACCTTAATTAGAATGATGAAGTGCCTGAGCATACTGTAGGAAATCAAATACAATTACAATACTAATAACAATATATAATTTCATAAATTTTTGCAGTTTCATTATTGTTTGTTATCAAACTCGACTGCGCAACTGAATTAATTTTAAAACGTTTTCTTTAGTTCTTGCAATAAACAATTTGCTCTCAAGTCTATACAATTACAATTAATTGTACTATAACAATTACAATTAATTGTACTATAACAATTACAATTAATTTTACTTAAATTTTGTAGCCGATATTGTTAATTAATTTCAAAAATGTACATTAACAACTGCGTGTACCACCGGTGGTACACAATCTGTATCAAAACGTATGTATAACAGTTGGCACCGTCGTACTTAAAGCAGTATGATTTCTTAATGGTTACAATAGAAATTGTTATACCTACTTTTGGTAGAGATGAGAGATCCCTTGTTCTTTAATATTACTATTTCTGCCAAGTAGTAGTTAGAATTTTAAATATTTAGAACAATTATATTACGTTATTAATATGATTAGATTTACTGCAAATCCTAAACTCACAATAAAGTTAAGATATAAAAGTAATAAAATTATACGAAACAACATTTTATAAATGTACGTATATTAAAAAGAGTAATATAACTTTTTTCTGAGTTTACAAGGAATTTAACAAATTTATATAGACGTGTTAAATTTTAGTACTCATTAAATAATGTGAAGTTTTGAGTATTAATTATTTTATGTGTCTTGATATATACTGAGTTATTAACATAAGTAAACTTTTGAACTCACTAATGAATGCTTTTAGTTTAAGTAGTCTACATAAAATTCTAAAAAATTTCTTGTGAACTCACAAAAAAGTTATATTACTATTTTTAATACATTAATAAAAGAGTTATTTGTAAAAGTGGTTTTCATATTATTTTATTTTACTGTTTTTAGTTAGCCTTATAAAATATGAATTTTTTAATGACGTCACATAGCTCTTTTATTTGATACGTCGTAATATTAATTAATATCAAAGAAAGAGAGTTAATAGCAGCATTTTAAAATGTAATATATATTTGAGAGTAAAACGAAAAGATTGAGTGCTGTTAATTCATCCTTACCTATTTTTGTCATATTAGAAAATTAAACTATAATTTTTATTAATATGAATCCAGAGGATCCTCATCACTTTCCCATTTCTCTTTAATATAATTCACTTTCTCTTTTTAAACGTTTTCTTAAGTGCAATTGAAATGAACGATGGTACAGCTTTCAACACTTTATTTCTTCAAAAACTCTAATTGCTATCATTACTCCATTCCTTAAAGACCACTTGTTTGCTTCCTTTTCCACATCCTGCAGAAGCACCTGTATACTCTTAAAATCATCCTATTAAAAGAACCTTCTGGCAGTAAGGGATGTGGAACGTAAAAAAAGTGTTTCACTGCAAGAATGCATCAGAGTTTTTTTCCCATTTTCGTCTCCTCTGAGCTGGTTTCTTATGATCTCAACTCATTTATCCAGAGGTGGCAGCATCTTCAATTCAACCAACTGCAGTCGATGCTTCAAGGTGATTGATTACTCTACTTTTCGTGGTGCACTTATTTTTATTGAGTTGAGGGTTCGTTGTTTTTTTTTTTTCAGATGATCTCTGGGACAAAGTTATGTACCATAAAAAGCCACTTTGCATCATCAAAAGAGGTACTTAAGTTATCTAAGGGTTTCGGCGTCGGGATAAGCTAAATTTTTTTGTTATAGAAGCTTTAATAAAAAGCTGAGTATGCTTTCAATATAATTTCTTGGTTTTTACTCATTTTAATTCTTTTAAAAACATTCTCGTAATTTTTATTAAATACATTTTCACTCAAAGTCAAAGCAATTGCATTATTTTAATATTAATGTTTTATAATTGATAGTACAATTAATGAAATGTCATAGACATGATATTATAATTTGAAGTTGAACCTATACTAAAAAATTAAGTATGACATACACTACCGCTCATAAGTATTTGCCCACCCCATATTTTATAGATTTAGCTAAGGAATGATGGAAAAACTCTGGTTAAAGTATTATAATTTTAATTAACAAGTTATTTCAAATAACTGTAACAAAAAACAAAAGATAATTCTAACAAATAATACTTAAATTTTTGACTCATCAATGTAACCACCCTTTGACTTGATAACTGCTAAGCAAAGTTTGGGTATCCTTTCTATCAGCTTTGACAGATATTCTTCGTCAATTTTATGCCATTCGCTTTGTAAGATATTCCAAAGATGTTTAGGTGAAGTTGGGCACTGTTTCCTTACTTCGATGTCCAATTTATCCCACAATAGCTCAATGGGGTTAAGATCCGGAGACTGAGGTGGCCAGATCATTAATTTGAGAACCCTTTTCTGTTCCAAAGTTCCCAAATATGTTTTGCATAGCTTCGATGTGTGTTTGGGGTCATTATCCTGTTGAAAAATGAAATTTCTTCCAATCAAACGTCGTCCAGATGCAGTAACATTCTCCTTCAGAATTTTTTTGTAGCCTTCTTTGTTAAGGATTCCATCAATTTTTACGAGGTCTCCGGTTGTTCCTCCTCCAAAACAACCCCAAACCATCACAGAGCCTCCGCCGTGCTTAACTGTAGGTACAACACATTGGTTTAACATCCGCTCTTGGGCTGAACGACGAACAAACACTCTTCGTTTTGAACCAAAAACCTCAAATTTGGACTCGTCGCTCCACAAAACGTTTTTCCATTTGGTCCAATTTTTATGTTCTTGAGCCCATTTTAATCTTTTCATTTTATTTTGGTATCGAAGAAGTGGTTTCTTTACTGCTACGCGGCCAAAGAGTCCTGCTTCTTTAAGACGCCTTTTCACGGTAGAGGTACTCACGTGAATTTCCCTGGATTCATTCACCTGACCTGTGATTTCTGATGCAGTAAGTCGTCTATTACGTCTACTTGTTAATACTATATAATTATCTTCACCAACAGTTGTTTTTCGTGGACGTCCTGAGCGTTTTTTGTTGGCAAAACTTTGGGTTAGTGAATATTTTTTCACATTATAGTCCACTGTCCTTCGCGATAGTTTCAACTGGGTGGCTATTTCCCGGTTACTTTTGCTTAATTTGTGAAGACTAATGATTAAAGCACGTGTTTCAATACTTAATTCTTTAGTTTTTGCCATTTTCTGCTTTTAAACTACTAATATTGCAAAATTGGTTGGTGAAAGAAACACTAATGATTTAAACCGACCTGAACGACTTCAAATTTTTGAGTGAATCTGTTAATTATTTACTTCCTAGGAGCATCGTGTGATGCTCTCTCAGAATATATAAAAAATTTACCGTTGTGACCACCTGCGACCGAACAGAATAGTCTCGAAGTACACTAGTTAGATTCTGCTAATTGAGCGAAATGTAAATAACGTGATAATATACAGAAGCAAAATATCAGAATGTTGGTTTTTTATCTTAAATAAAATATTACTAGGATTCTGTATTGTGATAACAACAGATAAGCTAGGTAGATTTGGATTTAACCCCTTAACCTACAACATCGAGTCTCACTCGTGGTCGCTCGATTGGGCCAAAAATGAAAACATCGAGCCTCACTCGTGGTTGCTCGATTGGGCCAAAAACGATAACATCGAGCCTCACTCGTGGTGAGTCGTTTAGGGCAAAAATTATAACATAGAGTTAGGCGCGTGGTGCTCGTAGGACAGAAGGGCAAAAAGTTTTTTTTCTAATTTATGTGTTGTGATTAGTCCTATGCGCACACAGCTATATTTTATAAATAATTAAATTAAATATTTAAAAAACCAACAGATCAGACTTAGATTTGGATTCGACCCGAAAGGTAAATACAGAATATGCATTTGCATATAATCCGGTGTCTACTTATAAACCATTTGTATGTTACACATGTCTTTGCATATCATAGGGCGCCCAATTTCGGGCCGATTTGTTGTCTACTGCATGGTTGAATTTGGCCTGCTCTGTTGGAAATTAAATCGTAGGTTAAAGGGTTAATAATGTTTTGTTACATTATTTAAGGTGGGCAAATACTTATGAGCGGTAGTGTATTAATGTAAATTTTTTATAATGACAGACAAATATATTCAAATAAAAGGAGATTAAGGGGTTTTTGTGGGAAAAAAATTAAAAGAATTTATTTTTTAAAATATTTTTTTCTCATAGAAAGAAAAGAGATATTGTTTTGAAAATTTTCATGTATATTTATTTAATTTTAAAGATTATAAAAATAAATTTCTTGGATTTTTTCGTTGGTTTTTTGAGCCCTTACAAACTAAAACAACAAAAAAGTATCAAAAAATGACAGCGGGACTTTTAGAATGATATGTTATACCACTTTTTCGTTCACAAAATTGGTCTTGACCTGTGTTATTTATAATAATAGACTTATAAGGCATACCTATTTTTATTATATTCAAAAATATTTTTTTTTAAATATTTTTTTTTTCCATAGAAAAAAAAGAAATATTGTTTTGAAAATTTTCAAATATGTTTCCTTAATTTTAAAGATTACAAAAATATTTTTCTTGGATTTTTTCGTTACTTTTTTGTGCTCTTAAAAATTTTTAAAGAAAACATCAAAAAATGGGCATGATTTCTGGCGACTGGATCAAAAAAAAAATTATTCTTTGATGAAGTGGCTATAGTCCCAACTATAATGAATTTTCTTTACAAAAGTATAACAAAATTGTGGCAGTTTGAGAGAAAAAATCGATTTTTGAAAATTTTATTACTCTTTAAAGTCAAATTTACATACGTGAAAAATGTCAAAATGCAATATCTTATTTTTTCTATGAACAAACATATTTAAAAACAAAGTCCCCTTAAATAAAAATAATTTAAAATATGTAAGGTGTGCCAAGTGCATGATTATAAATAACACAGGTCCAAAGATTAAGAATTTTAAACGAAAGTACCCCATTACATCACCGTTTTGAGAAAAATTGGGATGAACATTTTCAAAAACTATATTTTGGCCATTTTTTGGAAAATAATTAAAAAAATAACAAATTCTCATAAATAAAATTTTGATCCTTTCTTGTATATAAAAATATGAGAGGCTATTTCATAAATCTCTTATTTTATAAAATAAATAGTAATAGTAGTATTTCATATTATGTATCTAAATAAGGCTTTGAATTTACTTAATTTTATTTAATAATTTTCAAAAGTATACAAAATATGGCTTTTTCTATTTTTGACCCTATTTTCATTAAAATCGTAATCTGATCAAACATTTTGGTTTTTTTTTATATTAAGTATATCTTATAAAATTAATAATAATATTTTGTAAAAATACTAGAAATTCCGTACTGACTTCCAAAATTGATACGCTTGGCATATATCCTTCATATTAGAAGCGTATGAAAACAATACGAAAATAGTTAATAATTTGTATTGATAAGACAGTAAAAGTTCTTTTTCTTATGAAATTGATATTTTTATTATTAATTTTATATGTTTTGTATGAAAATCATAAGAATTGATTGATTGATACATATTACTTTATATTTTTTTTGTATTGTTAAATTGGAAAATTAATAAGAAAAAAAATATTGATAAAGTAAACTAGTTATGGCTTTAATAAAATAACTTTAAATCAAGTTAATTCTGATTGGTTCCAACTGTCAATGCTTATTGACAAACTTCTTAACTTAAAGACTATCTAAATTTTATAATATCAGGAGTTAGGAAGCACAATATGATAGATAGTTACTCAATCAAAATAGGGTGATAATAGGGATGAGACTCTCCATTATTAAGTGAAGTCTCCGGCAATAATTGGAGTCAATCGCTATTACTTTGCTTGTGTGTACATAAGCATAGACACTGATTGTGTGCAATTATTGGGCTCATAGACATCAGATTTAGGTTAACAAACAACAAGATCCCCACTTGGAATTGGTAAAGCCCCGGGAATAATTATGTCATCAATCACAGAAAACGTGTCTTATGCAGATGTAATCAAAGCACTCAGAAGCTAATGAACACTTGTTGACACACCCTCGTCTCTAAGTGACGGATGGAGTGCTTTCGTTGGTACTGTTCCATTTGAGGTTTTCAGAATACAAAAAGAAGCACTCAGCGCGAGTGCTGAATGAAAAGCGCTCTGGGAAAACAGTGGAAAAACGCTCAAACCCCTTTTCAAAGGTGCATTTCTCTGAAAATTGAATTTTCGGTATACATATAACCCTTCTTGTGATTGATAGCGTCTCAATTATGAGTGAAATGGTCAATTAAGAGTCCATCCATCGTATAAGAAAGGCGCCAACCTGATTTATGGGGGAATATTCCTTCCTATAACCATAATTGCCATAAAACTTGATTTGTTGCCTCGAATTCGTCTGAGTTTATGGAATTCAACTGACACGGCCCATCGAAACGCACCCCGTACAAATCGTTTCGGGCGAATAATTGCGGCGTGAAAGTTTTTCGCAGCGATAAAAAATGAAAATAAACCCGAAAGCCCAAAGGGGGGTTGGCAGTACTTCGTCTGGCCGTTTTCTGAGTAAAAATCTTGAATTTATGGCGTAACTTCAGTTGAATTTATAGCGCTCGTCGAGGTTATTTATTGGCTCAACTAGGGAGAAGCATAGCTGTCGAAAGGGTATATGTACTATAACCCAAACGAAAAGGTTTGGGCGCGCGCGGGTGGGCACCTGAAGGCCTATTTTCGTTGAATATATTTTCTCTAAGGTGTGGTGTGGTATGGTGGCGCGCGCTTTACGAGACCTGCATTCATTATTGAGACATGTCCGATCATTTGAAATGCAAGCGAGGCAAGATAAGACGCGTCGTCCTCGCCGTGCCGCCCGCTCAACCTACTGCGGGTGGCCACTTTTTGTTCGTGTTTGTCTATTAATGTGAAGCGACTTAATGGCTGCCTGACGGCCTCCAAGTTTTATTGCCCGTAAAATATATTAAAGACATAAAAGGCTGAAAAGGTGGTTCCGCCTTCAGTATCCGTACGCCGTTAAAATTATACCAGAAAATTCCCTTTATGTCCTTTAAGGATTGCTCCAGTAAAGTGGTGTTTTCGCTTATTTTATTATCCTCAAGTGGTATGCGCGCCTAAATTTATAGGAGACGCATTCGGTGAGTGGGCCAGAAACACACTGCCATTTAAATATTTTAATGAGTTTCGTTACTTCATCGTTACGAAGGGTTCTCAATTTATGCCCTCCACTATATTAATCATGTCAACGTAACGCTTAAGTAAGCAACATAATCAAAAAAAAGAAGAAAAATTACAACGAAAAAGACGCCAGCAAGGCTTTTTCGGAGAAAAGTTCATTTCCTTTTTTTATTGTGCTATAATAAGCGTTAAGATTAGGAGAGGAAACTTAATTGAAGGTTAAGTACTTTTACGATTACTTAAGAAATTTTGACTTTGTAGATAAACCTCATACAACGAGGTACTTTTACAATGCGGTTAAGGAATTGCGGAAATACTCCTATAATGTGATAATTATATAAATTTTATTCGTCATGTTACTGAAAATTTGTTTCCGAAACTTCGGGACATTAATGTTGACGACTTATGGTTTCAACAGGATGGCGCTACGTGCCATACAGCGACCAAAATAATCGATTTATTTAAAGGACAATTTGGTGAAAATCTTATTTTAAAAATGGACTTGCATCAACTATTTTTTATCTAGCTATGTTAATAAACCAGTTCCGATTAACGTATTGCAAGTAAATATAAGACGTATCATTGCGGATATACGGCTCCAAATGTCCGAAAAAGTGGGCAGAAATTTGACTGATAGGATGCGGTATGTAACAGCCAGCTGCGGGGCTTATATTCCTGAAACTGAGTTTAAATATTACATATTAAAGAATTATCTTTTGTATAAAACCAAATTTATGGTCAATTGCTCAATTTTTGTACGTTTTATTTAAATTTTAAAATCTGGGTGTGAGGTCGAATTTGACAATGAATTGAGCTCCAATTTTTAAAAAAGGACAGTTAATCGTTCTCAACGAAATCAAAACATAATTTAGTGACGATGAGGAACAAGTTATGTCCTGGACCAGTGATGGCGAACCTTTTTGAGAAGTGGGTCATATTTTGTTCTTTATTTTGTTTAGTAACTAGCTCTTGGGTCACTAAGTCAGTGGCGTCCCTTGGAAAGGAGAAGGGGAGGATGGTTAAAATCTACTTTCTTTTGGTTCTCACTTTTAAAATTCTCTAAAAAGTTTACGTTTCCTTTCTGTTTTACAACTTTTACTCTTGCAAGTGAAGAGCAAAAAATAGAGGTCGACATCAAAAAATTTATAGAAATGGGGTGATACCATGAATTGCCGTACTAGATGACACCAAGCCCAGTCGGCAGTTGCCCCTGCACTGAGTATGAAGAACTAACATTTGAGGATTATGCTCATGTTGACGATAACATCAGTGTCCACGATGCCCTAACCGATGCCGAACTGTTGAATTTGGTCCCTCTGGATGAAGACGAGAAAGAAAACGAAGAGGAACAACAGCCCATTCCAGTCACACTGAGCGAGGCAAGGAGATTTCTTACTAACCTACGCTTCTACGCCCTAATAACCGATACAAGTGACACGATTTCTTCGCAGCTCTCACGACTATCGAAAATTCATTGGACAATGATTGACTGAAGTCGCTCACTCAACAGAAAATTACGGACTACTTTTCAGTAAATAATAATTCTTTGTGAATAATTGTACGAATGTTTAAATTATAAATCTCGAATCTTGATCAAACTCTTGTTATTTTGAACTCTTGGTAATTTGAAATTTTTCCCTGGTTGCTTGAGTTTCAACTTATCGAGAGTCGACTGTATCACTTCCTCGTTTGTGCTAAACTGTTTACATTTAATTGACGCACTTTCTCATTTCAGCAGTCCTATAAACAACTGAATAAATTGTTACATTTAATTGACGCACTTGTTCATAAACAACCGAATCCACAAATGTTCGGCAAAAGGAGTTTTAAATACATGCGCGATTTTTCAGTTATGACTTTAAAGGTACAGATATTTTCAGTTCCTTACTCCAAGCAAAACTGAGGATAAGGAAAACAGTAGCCCTTTAAGTGATCAGAGGGTGGCTAATGGAAATGTTAAATCTATTTAAAAAAACCAACAGTGCAATAAAGCTACTTAGATGAGGAGTCTAATAGCATTCATACCCTAGGTTAAGATCTGAAATACTACATGTTAGAGCTAATCAAGCTGATTCATGTACACTAAATCTATTATGTTGAATAAAAAAAAAAAAAAAAATTTTTAAAAAACAAAGATGATGTGAAACAAGAAGCTAGAGCCAAGGAACCTCAACAGAAAAAGGTTAAGAAGAAAAAGGTTCAGGATGAATATTGTGATTTTAATACGGTAGCATAAATAATTAATAATGGAAGACATTTTGTAATTAATTATATTTTTTTCATTAGATTATGGGTGAAATTGTCGAAAATCCCATTACTGAACCAGAACCTCTGCCTACCGAGAAATTTGTTGATGCTCATGCCCCGAAGAAAAGGATTAGTAGATTTAAGCAAATGAGAACAGCTCAATCATAGCATTTTTTTGTAAAAGAATAAAGTCAATAATACAATTTGTTACAAATTTTAAAATTATATACGTTATTTTATTTCTATCAACACTTCTTGTATATAAGACCCCTCAATGTTTCGAACCGAGTAGATCCAGATTACTCTTCTAGCTAAAATTTCTTTGACGAGTCGCTTCATTTCGCTTTTTATAGCATAATTGTATGCAACATTTCTTGCAATAATCATTTCAGATCAGATTTCATTTTCCCATAATTAAGTCTGTTTTTTGACATTGGAAAAGAAACATTGAAAAAATTACATTCTCTGAGAGGCTGAAAAGATGAATTTATCGAATTTTGCATAATGTAGCTTATGGGTCATTCCATACAAAATCATCAAAAATTAAAAAAAATTGAAGCCGCACTATTTTTGATTTCGACGAAACTTGGTGGGTATCTTTGTTTGGATGTGAGAAGAGAAAAATCACCATCATTTAATTTTTCTGATGTCTCAGCTTCGGTGCGCGACCGCTAGAGCACTCAAAAAGTGTGATTTTTACGCTCTACTACTATACGCTGTCAAAATTGTTCTATTAGAGATATTTGAACATTTGTGGTCGGAGTTGAAAGCTACAATATAGTAGTTTTAGGAAAAAACTATGGAAATAGAAAAATATTTTTATTCGAAGTATAATAGCAATCTGAAAATACGATTTTTTTCACATTTTTATATGATTTTCAAATAGCTGCAGTATCTTTCCTGGTAAAAAAAAAAAAATTTACTTTTTGTGTACATCATGTCCATATATTAAACAAAACAACAGTCCATTATAGACTCGTTCGACAAATGTTTTATATTAAAAACATAAGCTTGAAATTTGAAAATTTCTGAAAATTGCATATTTCGAGCTTCAAAATGAAAATGTGGGACAGGAGATAGAGAACTGAAATTCTCAGGAAATTTAGGTGTAACCTTGAACTTTCAAGACCCGTTGAGTTTGCTTTGTTTTTTGCATCCCTCTAGTAATTACAGCCATTTCAATACAGCTAGTAATGCAGATTTTGCTTTTTAATTAGTTTCTTTTCTTATTTCACAATACGAGGAAACAACAACGCAGTAATAAAAAAGAACAACAAAAACAATAAAAAACAAAACAATATGTAGTAGATACTCCGTATACATACATCCCAAATGAAGAAGGCAATTTAAAGAAATATATCCCAAAAGAAGAATGCAATTTATCGTAAATGAAGAATGCGATTTCAAATATCAGAATTTTATTTTGTTACTCTAATATTAATATCATTATTAATACAACAATGAATTATTAATATTTTATATTATATTGCTTGAAATGTTAGACATACTTATACTTTTAATTTCTGAATTATTTGAAGCCGAGTATTTAACGAACTTTCAATTTACTTTGAGAAATGGGTACAAAACTATGAAACATTCTTGTTCCCTTTCTTGCAACAATATTACTAAATCTATCACATACAAATTTATCCGCAGCTTCAACATCAGCATTGGACACAAAAAAAAAATTCGATTCCAGAAATTTGTTCGGAACAAAAATTGAACATAGCTTTAGTAGTTAATATATGACGATTTTCAATTCGTTGTAAACTAGCTTTCCGCACTATTCGTTTGATCGTTCCCCCTGCACCATCACATGGACTTTTCCCGTGAGAACTGGCAAAAAAATATCACTCTGCTTCCAACCCAAAATCATCATTATGATGGCATAGATTAACAAAATTTTTCTTATTTTTGTATTGAGCCACTGATCCATCGATGAAATATTTATTTTTTTAAATTCTGGATAATATCTTTTGATATATTGAATGAACACTTTTTGAAATGAATAGAAAACTACAGTACTATGGGTTAAGTAGTCCCTAATTACACAAAATGTTTTTAACTTAATCAAACTATCTTTTTTATGATATACTACAAAAGGATGTAAAGTGGCTTGATCTCATTTGTTTGCTAGCATTTACGGAGTATCTGCTACACATTGTTCTTTTTTTATTACTACATTATTGTTTCCTCGTATTATGAAGTAAGAAAAGAAACTAATTAAAAAGGAAAATCTGTATTGAAATGGCTGTAATTACTAGAGGAATGCAAAAAACAAAGCAAACTCAACGGGTCTTTAAAGTTCAAGGTTACACCTAAATTTCCTGAGAATTTCAGTTCTCTATCTCCTGTCCCACATTTTCATTTTGAAGCTCGAAATATGCAATTTTCAGAAATTTTCAAATTTCAAGCTTATGTTTTTAATATAAAACATTTGTCGAACGAGTCTATAATGGACTGTTGTTTTGTTTAATATATGGACATGATGTACACAAAAACTAAATTTTTTTAATTTACCAGGAAAGATACTACAGCCATTTGAAAATCATATAAAAATGTGAAAAAAATCGTATTTTCAGATTGCTATTATACTTCGAATAAAAATATTTTTCTATTTCCATATTTTTTTCCTAAAACTACTATATTGTAGCTTTCAACTGCGACCACAAATGTTCAAATATCTCTAATAGAACAATTTTGACAGCGTATAGTAGTAGAGCGTAAAAATCACACTTTTTGAGTGCTCTAGCGGTCGCGCACCGAAGCTGAGACATCAGAAAAATTAAATGATGGTGATTTTTCTCTTCTCACATCTAAACAAAGATACCCACCAAGTTTCGTCGAAATCAAAAATAGTGCAGCTTTGACCATTTGATGATTTTCTGTAGAATGACCCTTATATCACGTGAAAATAGTAAACGAGAACATTTTTTCTTTCAGATTCGGGTTACTGAAAAAATCATATATATTACTAAAAAAAACGAATAATCTCCTTTAAATATTTATTAGAATTTCAACAACATCAATTAGCTAGTAAATTTTAATACTCGTAAAATCTTGAAATATATAATAATCTCCAGGTAAAAGAAAAATTATAAAAAAAGAGTAAAACGTTAGTCATAAAAATATAATCAATCTTTAGAGAAAAGAGAGTAAATAAAGTTTAGCCCTGAGGCATGTGAATTACACTAAAAATACACATTTACAATATGTTATAAATATTGCTCGAAATGGCCATAATCTCTAGATGAAATCATGATTAATTCTGAAGATGTCTAATGTATGTATTTATATATTTAATTTATTTTGGATGATGCAATACTTCGTTAGATATTTAAGACTTTATTCAAGCGCAGCATCGTGAGTGCATTCCTCCTCAACAGTTATGTACATGCCTTCTTCCTCGTAGGCTGAATCATGTTTAGCCAAAATTCGGAATAGAGGACGGAGTTTAAGCCACCATTGTTTCTTGGGAATACGTTGCCCATCGATAGAAAATTAATTAATATTAAATAGCAAAACCAGTTTCAAAAATAATTACTCGAAATTAGTTTCACATATCAAGTCGGCTAATGGAGTAAACTTGTACTGGCGGCGGACGATTCCTAGTAAGCATGCAGTGTCAGCAGTATCGCAAACAATAGTACCATCACTTTGCTTGTGAGTATTGAGTTGCTCTACAAGCCACTGAACGCATTTAGCTGCCATTGTAGTACCCATATTTCTATCAAAAGGTGTAGGAGAGCCACCTTGTTGCATATGACATGGAAGAGATTTGATTTAGAATTTAAATTTTGAATACAAGAAAATTCAAAAGACAATACCCAAAATATTCATTCTGCTTGAAAAGAGCCCTTTTCCTTCTTCAGAATATAGACGATGAAGTGAAAAATTCGTATAACTGCAAATATTTTCTAAGCCCCAAGTGGTCTTGTTTAATTTCCAATCGGATAACAGCAATACGGTTAAGTGCAAAAACCGCATAACTGCAAGCTGATTTATAGCCCCAAAAGCTCATTTCTTTGCAGTTTCACATTGATAAGTGGAATTTCTTTTCTCTAATACAATTTGCCTTCTAGTACGACATAATTAGAACTTATTTTGTACAACACAATCTTTCTTTAGATTCAATCGAAAAAGTTGAAGATGAAGTTTCTAATTCAGTAAAAACGAAGTTGTTCCAAACGACTATTGAGAAATATTTTAAGTAGCTTTTGAATCATTGCGAGGTACATACATAAAGCAAGAACTCTAACAATCACGTAAATTATAAAATTTTTGTTTTGTTTTTCTCCCAAATGTGATTTTTCACTAATTTTATTTGTCTGAATGTATATACATTAGGGTGCTTTTTTTTCGCGACTATTTTTTTTTTTTTCAGTCCCACCTCGAAATTTTGTGGCTAATACCTAAACATACATTCCCTGAAAATTGGAGCCCAAAAAAATAATATTTAGTACTAGACCAAGCCGCATAAAGATTTCCCATATAAAATACACGTGAACTTTGATTATTTTTCTTCAAATCTCTACAACTCAGAGGCATTTTATGGCACAATCTTGGGCAATGGTAGGGTTTCTTCAGAATTGAATGCTCTACAAAAGTGTCCATTGCGATGTAACCCTAACTCCCACCAGCGAGGTAGTACGGGTCATTGACCCCAATTTTTCCACGAAATTCTCGCTTTTTGCCCCTATCTCGTAAACAACAACAGGTACAGAAAAAGTGAATATTGCAAACTTGTAGCAAATTCAATTTCTTCCAAAAAGTTCTTGAACACCAAATCGCTAACATCGATATTTCTTGAGATATTGGGCTTTGAAGTTGAGATAGTGTGGAAGTTTCATGGATTATTGAGCTAAATTGTAGAAACACTACCTCAACTTCAAAGCCCAATATCTCAAGAAATATCGATGTTAGCAATTTGGTGTTCAGAACTTTTTTATAGGAAATTGAATTTGCTACAACTTTGTCATATTCACTTTTTCTGTACCTGTTGTTGTTTACGAGATAGGGGCAAAAAGCGAGAATTTCGTGGAAAAATTGGGGTCAATGACCCGTACTACCTCGCTGGTGGAAGTTAGGGTTACATCGCAATAGACACTTTTGTAGAGCATTCAATTCTGAAGAAACCCTACCATTGCCCAAGATTGTGCCATAAAATGCCTCTGAGTTGTAGAGATTTGAAGAAAAATAATCAAAGTTCACGTATATTTTATATGGGAAATCTTTATGCGGCTTGGTCTAGTACTAAATATTATTTTTTTGGGCTCCAATTTTCAGGGAATGTATGTTTAGGTATTAGCCACAAAATTTCGAGGTGGGACTGAGAAAAAAAAAATTGTCGCGAAAAAAAAGCACCCTAATATACATATATATTAAAAGTTCCAGTGTGGTTATTCTTCTTAAGTTTTGAAGTTACAAGATTTTCTTAAATAAATGTTTCTAAATTTTTTTTTCTTTTTAATGCAAACATTCAAACTTCAAGTGCAAGAAGATACACTTATCCGTAAGTGCAAAAATATGCACTTATCCGTAAGTGCAATTACTGCTTAACGGCACAAATTAATTTTGCCTGAGGGAGTTACACTTATCTGTTTTCGACTGTAGTTAGAATTCGGCCAAAATTTGGTCTTATTTTCGAGCGAATTTTTGTACAGGATCAGCAGTCGAGTTCTTATATGTCAGTGATATAACCTCTAAAGAGGGGGAGTTATGAATGCTTAATTCGTTTTAAATTGTGTAAAATGGAAAAAAGGGAAGAGACTTTGAAAGAGGTAAGCAAGAAAACAAGTGGATATATTCTTTGAGAACGTCCAATGCTGAACAGAGTTGTAATTTAAAAAGAAAATATGAATTTAATCTAATACAAAGTATCCATAAATAGCATTCTTAGTGTTCTCAAAAATCTTCTGTTTTATGAATTTTATGATGAATTAAGAATAATTTAATTGTTCGTGAACCCTATTAAAGTGTATTTTGGTCGCCATATTGGATCCGCCATCTTGAGTTTGGAAATTTTGCTAGTATTCGAAATGAGTGGCCTCAGGATAATCATTGTACTAATTTTCAGTAAAATCCGTTGAAATCAAGAAATTTGGTGTCATATTGGACCCGCAATCTTGGATTTACAAATTTTGATAATATTCGAAATTTGTAGCTTCAGAATAATCATTGTACCAATTTTCATTAAAATCCATCGAAATCGAGACATTTTGGACGCAATGTTGGGTCCGCCATCTTGCATTTAGAAATTTTGATAATATACAAAATTAGTGGTCTCAAAATAATCACTGTACTAGTTTCCATTACAATCCGTTGAAATCGAGAAATTTTGGTCGCCATGTTGGATATGGAAATTTTGACAATATTCGAAATTAGTGGCTCCGGAATAATCATTGTATTAATTTTAATTAAAATCCGTTGAAATCGAGACATTCGGTTGCCATATTGGATCCGCCATCTTGGATTTACAACTTTTGATAATATTCGGAACTTGTATCCTCAGAATAATCATTGTACCAATTTTCATTAAAATCCGTTGAATTCGAGAAATATTGGTCGCCATGTTGGGTCCGCCATCTTGGATTTGTAAATTTTGATAACATTCAAAATCAGTGACCTCAATATAATCATTGTACTAATTTTTACTAAAATCCGTTGAAATCGAAAGATATTGGTTCCGCCATTTTGGATTTGTAAATTTTGATAACATTCAAAATCAGTGACCTCAAGATATTCATTGTACTAATTTTCATTCAAATCCCTTGAAATCGAGAAATATTGGTCGCCATATTGGGTCCGCCATCTTGGATTTTTAATTTTGATAATATTCAAAATCAGTGACTTCAATACAATCATTGTACTAATTTTCATTAAAATCCGTTGAAATTAGGAAATCTTGGTCGCCATATTGGATCCGCCATCTTGAATTTCTAAATTTGGACAGCGGATTTGAAATCCCCATTCGGCAGAACCCCTATGTACCAATTTTCATGAAAATCGCTTCAAATTTAAAATTGTCAGCCGCCATCTTGGATCCGCCATTTTGAAGCCCCACGTATTATCCGAAAAAAAATTAGCCTATATGTTAAGTCGGAATATGTACTACCTTCGGACAAAAAATGAAAAATATCGATGTAAGTGTTTAGGCGTGATTGAGCAACAAACAAACAAACAAACAAACAAACAAACAAACGAACTATTCATTTTTATATATACATATATAGGGATAATCTACGTGTGTTCAATCTATTTTAAGGCCCTTCTAAAAAATGAGGCAGATACGAAACGCTGGGAGACGTACCAGAAAGACGTCGAGAGTGCTCTGGAAAATTTAGACTCATTTTCAAAGAAGCTGTCCGTTGAAGTGATGGTGCCAATTGGCTCAAAAGCATTTATGCCTGGCGTAATTTACCACACTAACGAGGTATTTCTTAGCCACTTGGCTGGATTGTTTTCAAATTGCTCAGTGGATCAAGCGCAGACGATCTGCAAACACCGGCTGGAGGTGGCTAGGGAGCGATTAAAGCAGGTTAGAGAGGAGTACGATTTATTACTGTAAGTTAATGGTTTCTTATTTTTTTATTTTCTAAGCACCCAGAAATCTAATGGTCAAAATTACTAACATTTTTATGTGAGAAATTAATAGATTCCGTCTTTTTAAATTATTGCATTTAGCTACACATTCCGTATATTTGTTTCAAGTCTTGCGATTGATTTTTAAACCACATCCACTTAACCGATTCTTATGAAACTTTGTACACGTACTCAGTACCCATGACAATAAAACATTGTGATAATAATAATTTCATCCTTTGATCCTCAAATCCTGATGCCGACAGGTTTCTAGTAAATGCGCCCCATTATTTTATTTTAGTCTGGCCAAAGCTGCAAGATTGGTGGCCCATAATTATTTAATTATTTTCTAGCTTGAAGTAAAAACTAACTATCCAGAAAGAGAATATCGGCAAACTAACAGACTGATTCTTCGACCTCATTATATCAGATACCTCTAGATCCAAACCTCAGAATTGAAGACCATCACCCCTATTCTTGATTCCGACGGAAGAAAATGTTTTCGATCGAACCAAAGTTTTACATTCCTGATTTCGATCGAACTCGAAAAGGGATTCCGTTCGAATGTCAGTCATTCTCTATTACGTTAGAAGTGTCAAAACAAGTCGAATCTTCTCCGACAGAGGAGCTTTGCGGAATTTTGGCTTTACGAAAATATGTGAGTATATAAATACATAAATTGAGTAATTTGAATTCTATACATTTTTTATTAGGTCGAAAACAACGAAAAGAGAGCAGTATGAGCAGCTGGTTGAATTATTAACCACTGAACCGTACATTGCAAAACGTATTTATAAAGGAAGTCAAGGCGCCCAAAATATCTTTTGGGAAAAAGTGGCTGATGGGCTAAACAGTTTGGGACCACCTGTTAAAGATGCTTCTGGTTGGAAAAAGGTAAGAATTAATTATGCGTAATGACTGTAAAATAATTAATTATGTTTTCAGGTGTGGTTTGATTATAAGTGTTACATAAAGAAAAAGTTGTCACATAATAAGAAAGAACAGAGTGCTACTGGGGGAGGGCCTAATAAGCTGTACGTATTTTCACCATTAGAAGAATTGGTCATTTCATTGACCGCTCTCGATCAAGCTGTTTAAGGTGTGAAAAATAGTTCTTCATTCGGTGCACCGTCAACCTCAGGGATGTTATCTACGAAAGGATCACATTCAAATACAGCAAACAACCAGTCTCCTAACGATGTTACATGCATACTAAATAGGCGGCCTGTTTCGGCAACAAAGTCTAATTGTGAAGCAGAAGGAGAAAAAGAGAACGATTTCAACAATTCCGGATGTCTTCTTGGTGAAAATATTGGCGACTCGGCAAATACGCCTAGACAGAAAGACACTACTCTAAGCTTGCTTAAACTACAAATAAAAATGCAGGGAGATTTCCATAACATTGTTAAGATTGCCTTGAGAGAAACTAATGAAAATGTAAAAGAACTGCTGTCCATATTAAAAGAAATTATGTTGTCTCACTGATTGTTCTCAAAATAAAACTTTGACGTTACATCTCAAAACATACATCAGCTGATTTCGAATACTGATTTCATATGACAGCACCAATTCGCATTTCGAACGGATTTAAGAAAGTAGAAGTGAATTCCGTTCGAAAACAAAATCTCGAACGAAATAGAATTCCGACGGAATCAAGAATAGACGTGCATGTATCATTTTTATTCGATATAAATGTTCAGAAGTATCTGGCATTTATCAAACGCTGCGAAGGAATTTTAATTCCTTTAAAGTTATTTTAACAGCAATTAAGAGACTAAGAACTGCTTTACCTGGCACACCTTTTTCTAAA
Source organism: Dysmachus trigonus (assembly GCA_949715965.1). NCBI lineage: Eukaryota > Metazoa > Arthropoda > Insecta > Diptera > Asilidae > Dysmachus > Dysmachus trigonus. Next base: position 97,199,851 of record OX454319.1, on the reverse strand, counting down.
ATAATGTTTATATATTTTTTTCATTTAATTATTAATTAAATTGAATTCTAGATAAAAACTAGAGTTGCCTAAAGATGGTGCTCTACCCGGTGAAGGGGAGCATGAAATTATTGAGGAATACGATGAAGAGAAAGAAAAACTCTGGCGGACAGAACACAAGAGAAAAATGCAAGAGTATAAACAGGAAGAAAGGAGACGTGAAAATGCTTTAAGGGATTCTGAACAGAAAACACACGAAGAAATAATGAATGCGCTGGATGAATTAGAATTGATGGAAGAACTGGAACAGGAACTGCAGGAGCTTCAAATTGAAGACGACGATACTCTGCAGAAGCTCATGTCCAGGGAAATAAAATTACCTCCAGAAAAGAAAAGAATATCCCACATTTCAGAAAAGTCCGATGTAGTTGTAGGCATGGAAAATTTTAACGAAAGTAGGAAAGACAATAAGCGACTTGCTTCCATAGTTGAAGAAATATCGAATAAATATAAAGATGTAAACTTTCCGAACTTCCAACGGATTTCACAAACAACAACAGCATTCCTAATTCCGATGATTTTAATAAAACTGGTAGTGATGACTCGGACGATTCTTCCACAGGTGATATTCCTGAAGAGGTTTTACAGGTAGAAAAGGACACTGTACACCTCAGTAAGAAGCGTCGAATAAAAGTATTTAAAGCAAAAATTAAAGAAACTGAAAAATCCCTGAAGAATTTAAAGCTTCAGAATCTTGATGATATGGAACGAAAAGTTCATCTGCTAGAAGTCCGGGAGTATTTCATGGATTACCTTGAAATCTTAAAAGATGATGTAGATAACGAAGATACGAGCTCTTCTTCGGAAGAAAAGGAGAAAGAAATTAAATCAAAACCCAGAAAGGAAAAATCTCGAAAGAAAAAATCAATCTCATTTGCTGTAGAAGACGAAGTACAGTATGTACATAGATAAAAACGCGACAGTTGATTCAATGTTTAGAGGAGAAGGCAACAAGGATATAATTAAATTAGATTCAATATTTAATACAGAAATATCGCAATATTCACAAACACATTCTGCAGATGAGGACAATAATAATCAAAATTCTGTTAGAGATAGAAAATCAACAATTCTTGAAAAAGTTGAACAAAGCTGTAGGTTCACATCTGAGAACCAAAGTCAGCAGGATTTTAATTTAATAGATAAAATTTTAAATGCGGAAGTGCAAAAAGGGAAAACATTATCCATAAAATTCAACCACTCAGAGCAAACGTTCCAATATCCAGGATATGATGTAGAAAAAAATGAGGAGGCATCCAATATAATTGGAAGTCCTGCCGAAATTTATAAAATGTTCAACATTGCAACAAATTCTGAACTTCCAAAACAACAGACTCCTTCTGAAAAGCGATCAAGTCATGAAGAGGCCTATGTGGCATGTAGCTTTTTAATATTTATTTATATATTATTTTTTAGTTATAAGATTAAAAATATATATGAATAAATATTAAAAAGCTACATGCCACATTGGTGACTCCGACATTGGCATTAAGTAAAGGAATAACCCGGACACGCATCAAAATGGAAAAACCCAAAACACCGCCTTAAAAAAATTCCGAAAAAGTCGATCTAACAACGCAAAAGGAAAAGGCCTTTAGGATCCGGGACAAGCTCATAATGCAGGCAGCTAACCACACGTATATATATGTTGGAAAAGGGAGATTTACTCTCCAGAAGTTGGATTAAGCACTTCACACGACGATCAAATCAGCAGCAATCTTCCATAAACAATTTTCCAGGCGGCCCTTCATCATTTTTATTTTTTTTGTCTCTCTCCCAACAGACTACGGATCACTCAATGAATGGTCCATATTAATCCAAAAATTGTGCAATAAATCATGCAGCAGACATTTTAATATTTATACTTATATATAACACTTTTTGGGATATAAGATCAAAATTATTGTTTATTACAATTTTATTATATTTATATTTATTACATTTTTTAATTAATATATACTTTTATTTTATTTAATTATTAAATGAACTGAGCAGTCAAGCAAATTATCAAGAAGTTAAGAAATACATTTTATTTTTAAGAAACAAAAAGAATCAGGTTACTTTGATTTCTTTTTAAAAATCCTGGTTACTTTGATATCATTTTGAAATCAAGAATTTAAGTAGATAAGTTAGAGGTAATTAACTAATTTAAAAGTAGAGAAGCGAGCAAGTAAGTTAATCGGCGGGCAAGTAAGTTAGTTAGTTGACGGACAAGTAAGTTAGCCGTGGGCAAGTAAGTTAATTGGCGGACAAGTAAGTTAGCCGCCACAAGGATGTAAGAATTAAGGTAGTCATTTTTTCAGCAGCACAATTTAAACCGAATAAAAAGTTAACTTTGATTTAATAAATTAATGGATTCAATGAACGTAATTACGAACTTAGGTTCAAAAGTCAAGATTGAGACGATTATCATTAACTATAACCTTATGAAAATCATTATAATAAGAAACCGTTTAGTGGTAAGTCTATGAATGTTATTCATTTTTCATTTTGTTCTTACAGTCATGTATGAGAGGAAAAAATTATCAAAAATTAAAATTTCGAGCTTTCATTTCGATAAAGTTGTCACGTATTTCATCAAAGTCCAAATTTCGAGCCAAAGAATGTTCTGTCGCCAGTTATGCTAAATTCTGAGACTTTTCTTGCCCCATAGAATTCCTTAGATATGTTTTTATTAATTTTAATTTCGAAATCGATCGTTCGGCACTAGAAGTAGTGACGTGGATTGTAAAAAAAAAAAAAAACATCTATTAGCACCACAACCTACTAATTGCACTGTGTGACAGTGATTTCGTACCAAAACAAGTAATATGTCATTTCAATCGGTTTTTTTCCATAGATTGCGAATTCTTGATTCTTATCACGTAAAGTTTTTGAAAAAAATTGGTTTCAAAAATACTAAATACCGTATTTTGGCCATTTTGGGATATTAATTAAAAAACTAACGAATTATTGTAGGAGCTTCTAAAGTAGCTCAAATAAAAGGATGAATCTTTAGTTATTGTAGTAAAATACGAAAGGCTTTCATACTTTCCGAAATATTCCGTGGAATTCACTTTTTTCCATAAGTCGATTACTTCATACAATAGATAGTGAATAAAGATTACTGTTTGCACTGCTCTCGCTCATGAAAATCTTATTCCCGGAGCTGCTTTGTAAGTGTTATTGATTAGTGGTCTTTTATACCTATATACATATATCGATAAGGATTCGGCTCTCTTTTGAGTCATTTTACTAACTTTTTCCACGTTTCGTTATTTTTGAATGCATTTTTAAAAATGGTCATAATACGGTGTTTTGTACTTTTCAAACCAATTTTTTTCAAAAATATGACGTAAAGTGTGTAAAGATATCAATATAATATCAAAAAATAAAAAAATATTAGGTGTTATATAAGATAGAGTACATTTTATAATAAGTGTGAGATCCTTCAATTTGACGACATAATTGTTTCTGTCTTAATAAGTGAGCCAAATAAAAAACAATAATTGTCAACAAACCCAATATTTTTTCTGGCTACTGTAATCGCGCAATGAGACGTTTGGTAGAAAAATTGAGTATAAATATTTGGTTGTTCTTTTGAAGAAATCAGTCTTTAAGCTTTTTCGTCTACATCAAGGTAGAAGTAGATCTGCAAAGTATACATTTTTAAAAATGTTTTTACAGTGTTTTGCTTTTAGATGAAAGCTGTCTTTTGTTTTATGGTATTGTTCAGCGGTATTTTGGCATATGGACCATATGACCCACAGCATTGGAGAAGAGGTGACGAATTTTCTGCTACACCTAGATATTGTCACACATATCCGATATTTTCAAACATAACGGAGGATAAAACAACGATTCATAAGGCAAGTTAACTTAATTATTTTCTTGAAGGTCTTTATATAATATCTTTTACTACTTTGTCCTAGGCTGTTGGTAAATGCCAGAAAATTCATTACGTTGAGTTTGCGGACTACGAATATCCAATCTCTGAAGTAACTGTAGAAGAAGGTAATGTAGGGACAAGTTCTATCACAGTCAAAATTAAAGCAAGAGATCAGTTAAACGGAGATTTTAAAGTTTGTTGTTGTGCTGATGACAGTCCCTGTGGTTAAGTTGCTGAGAGGCAGTACTTAATTTTTATAAATATAAATTTAATAAAATAAACTCTAAAACATCAAGAAAAGTTCTTATTAACATTTTTTTTTTCATAAACATTCTATATTCAAAAATTGTGTGCTTTCGTCAAGCTTGATCACTTTTTTTTTTTTGGATAATATGCTCACTAGAACCTTGGAATGATTTATTAATATTTTTCCAAATTCTTATAGTCTCACCTTTTAAGAATATTCCCTGTACATTTTAAAGAGTTACGTAAATTATTTTTCTATCTTTCCGAGCAGATCTAATATCAAACGCATTTTTCTAAGAACCGCTGATCAAAATATTTCGGAAGCATCAATATTCATTTCGTTTTATTATTTAAATAAAGGACTGGTCTCGCTAGCCATACAAAATCGGTATAATTAAACTTTTCTTCCGTGAAATTACTAATGAACTTTTGCCCTTTTCTTTTCATATTAAGTTCTTTTACCACTTCAAGAATTGTTTAAGGGTCTCTGAGGTTATCGTAAATACACTTCTAAATTCCACGTTTATTTCACCCAATTTCTAAGATAACCTAAAGTAAATACATATGTTTAAGATACTGAAATAAAACCACAAAACATTCTTCGTTTCGGCAAATCACTATAAAAGTAAAATTTTGTTCTACTCCGAAATAGACGTAAGGCATCAGATAAGTCTATCGAAGCTTATCACACTAAGCTCGGATCAAGATTAATGGATGATTCAAAGAAACTGAAAATCTCAATACTATGGGTTGATTTTCTAGGATATACGATAAACTGTTGAAATAAATAGATAGGGATGCTTTACCGAAAATTTGTTGAACGATTACAAATGTGATACAACACCTTTTAGTATAACACTTTAATTTCAAAGGTATTAAAATCGATAGACGAAATTAAGTGTGGAAAATTTTAAAAATCAATAAAATTAAATCGGATTTTTATGCAATTATTTTGCTTTATAGTAAGTAAAATTAAATGAGGATACTAGCAAGTAGTAATTTGTGTTCTAATTTACACTTTTGATTTTTTATAAATTTATTGTTCACTAAAACTTATACACAAAAATTTCAATAAAAACCTTATAGCATTCGAGAAATTTTTCATTATTAATTATATAATATTTATAATACTAGTTTTATTCTTAAGTAGTCGAATACATTTATTCTTTAAATAATATGATCTTACTAATGAATTTTGTTGTGATTTAAAATAATTTTTTTAATTTATATGTTAATTTTTAAAAGGCGAAAATTTGTACTAGATATTATAATAATTTTGCATCACAGTCAAGTTATGAAGTTTTTATTTAAAAAATAAATTTCTTTCCATAGTGGGATGTGATTTAAGTTGCAGGATAAAAATAATTTTAATGTATCACAATTAATGATAGGGATCCTTAGCCCTAGGTTTAGCAAGGTCTCTAAAGGAGTAATTATGTATTCTGAATTTTTCTTTAAAAATAATAAGGTAAAAATTTATCAAAACTAAATTTTGAATTTAGTTTAAAATCTCATAGGAGTTGACCTTTTATATGAAAACCAATGAAATCAATTTTGCAAATCTTATCGAACGAACTCAGTGAGTTATGAATTTAATTGTAAAATGTTAACTGAATTGAATATGAATTTAATCGTAAAATGTAAATTTATAAATAGCATTCCTATAAAATTTACACCAAATTTTTATGGATTTATATATGCTTTAGTTTAGATCAAATTTACCCAAACATTTTTTACCATGTATGTAATTTAACTATAATATGGATCAACGTTTTAAAGTATTTTTTTTTTTTTGTTATAATATTAGACAGATGTGAGTCTCTTAAATTTTAATTGTTATTAATTTGAATCCTTGTTCATAAAATGATATATTTGTGAAAACTTTTATTGACAATTCTGTCTACTAACTTTACGGAATTTTCAAAATTTTGGTGAACTTATTCCATTAAAACAAAATATGTTAAAGTTCTAATCGTATAATCCCAATTTTACAGAAATATACGAGAACTGACTGACAAGTGAACTAATTGTGATATTCTGAATTCTGCTAAATATTCCAAAATCCTAAAACAAATTCAGCATACGGAATTGAACAAAAACCTAGAACTGCACATGATAGAATCTCGCGAACAGCTTATCCTTGAGCCATTGCCATTGCTCTATAAAACCAACATCTGAATTCCTCCATTAGGCAATCGGATTAAAAGTTTTTTGCGATTCATTTGCAATCAATTCTGCGTGCCACAACAGTTGTACAGCATGCAGCTTTTATTCCGAAAGCATTTGGGAATAGCCACCACCTCGAGAATTTGTGAAATTGATTTATTCTGGAAATATGTCGGTATATAAGGGAAGAAGAGAGATATTCCCACAAAAAAAAAAAAAAAGAAGAAAAAATGAAAAACTCTGGAGTCCATTCTGACGAGGTCCTTCTGTACTCATCCATTAACATGCGGAACCTATTAAGGTTTTGGTTGGAAAAGTTAGGAGAATAGGTCACAGGGCGGGAATGGTCGAGCAATCAAAAATCAGACCTCGGTCTCGGATGTGACAACTTCGTTTCCTTTTGTACTCAAACCCACCACAATAATTTGAGCACAATAGCACTGGATTGTGGAATGACTGATGCCTTCGACACTCCCGCTCCATGGGCAATTTGCTCCCAGATTGACTGATATTGCATGCGTCCAACCATTGGACGAATTATTGATTACTTGATTTGGCCACTAGTCCCCTCGGAACGCGGGGGGAGAGAGGAAGGAGCAAGTGTTTGTTTAGAATTATACAAAGTGCTAGGCCTTTAGGAGGTATGCTGAGAGTTCTATCTTGATTCTAGACATTGTTTATTATTATTGTTGTATCTAGAATTAATTATGTATTGGGGACTTAATGTTCAAATGGATGTTATCTGGGACAAGATGTTTTATTGATTTTATTAAATTGATTTTATTAAACCATTTATGGCCCACAGTCTATTCAGGGATAGTACAAAATTTTACCAAATCTATTTAATATTAGTTAACATTTTCCAGAAACTTATTTTATGTGTTATTCGAAGTATTCCTACCAAATTTGCACCTTTTTGGAAAGGTAATTGGATAGGCAACTTAAAAAAAATAAATAGTAGGTATGTTAATAACATGAATTTCGGAGAAAAGTGGGGCGAAAGGTGAAATAAATCGTGAAATAAAAGTTAATTTTTTCAACTTCCAGGGGGGATTGTGGCCAAGGGGTTGGGGATAGGGGGCTGGTGTTGACCGTTTTGGAAAGGGCTTCGAAATAGTAATTTTTTTAGATCGGTTTGGGGCCGCTGCGATGCGTAGAAAAAAAGATAAAAATACAAGAGCGGTTCCCATATAAAGCAACATCTTGATTTACGAATCACCCTGTAACTGCTGAACGGTGCGAGATACCCCCCCCCCCCCCACCCAAACGATTTTTTGCTTGTCTCGGTCTGACCTTTCACCCCCTGCAATATTTACCTCCCACCTCTGAACACCCTGTATATTTTCGATATTTTACCCATCTAAATTGGCACAAATATTCAAATGCTTTCTAAAACTATTAAAAACATGTTTCATTAGAAATGCCATTGACGATCTTCCTAATGTCTTTTATAAAATCCTCTATATTTTTTTTGGGTAATTTTCATAGCAGTGATCTTTAATGTGGCCCCATAAAAAGAAATCACATTCGCGGGCACCCTAGGTCAATAACTCCATCGCCATAAAATTTATTGATACTTCTTGTGTGCGATGAGGTGTTGCTCCGTCTTGAATAAAATCAAATGAATTAACGAGACCTCTCTTTTTCGCATGACGAAGGGATTTGATCTCTAATATCCCTTTGTACGTCTCTCCGGTGAAGGAAGATTATTGACATTTCAAAAATATTTATCATTAATAATTCAGGTTCTTAACTTTATTTTTAAATTAATGGTTTGTATTAAATAGTTTTAAATTTTACCGATCCCGATTTGTTAAAAAATATTGACTGTACTATAATACATATACATCTGTAATAGTGGGAATATTAAAACAATTTTGTAAAAATAATCTTTGAACTAGAAAATAAAATGCCGAGTTTATCAAAAAGTAAAATAATTTAAAACAGCCTTGATTTTTAATTAGAAATATTTTTCGGTGCTTAGTTAACTTAATTTTAATATATAATAATATTTTGTGTTATTTTTTTTAATGGCTTATGAAGGAGAGAACATAAAAAAAAAAATACGATTAAAATTTAATATCCGGTAGCTTTTGAGGTCGCTGATTACTAATCCGATTTAAGATTTTTAAAGCTGCAAATGACGGGCTTATTGTCCGCTATGTGGAATCTATCCTTTTTGAGTTATGAAAATTTGACTTCATATATTTAGTCATTGACTCAAAAATCCCCTATGCACTAAGTTTTATAAAAAGATGGTTTAAAGGCAAAATGTATGCATCAGAGCCTTAATATAAATTCATGAAAGACATTTGAAAATAAAAAATAAAAATTGTTTCATCAAGCGACTAACGAATAATTAAATTTTGACAAAATAAAGAAGTCAATTGTCAAAACTCTGGTTGAATTATTGAAAGGAAGGTGTAATAAGAATTTTAAAAATTGTCAAAAATCTGTATTACACTTTTAACAATTTTATCTGAGACATTTAAAAATGTTGGATCAATTCAATTAAAAATTAAATACATAACCTATAAATTCTATAAGGCGTAATTGAAGAATCAAAACAAAAGTATAGAAATTTTTCGTCTTTGTGACATTTTACTTAATTTATCGATTTTGATGATACATATTTAGCTTTAAACTTGCCTGTAAAAGTTCTTTATATATGTGACCTGGTCTACCAAAAGGTGTCTAACTTGTGAAAATGAGTTTTCGAGAAAACAGCTGTCAGATAGAAGATTTCGTATTTGTACCTACTCGACTTTTTCTGCATGTTTATGGAACTTCTAAACAAGTTAAAACTTTCTGGTTCTCACCATCTAAAAAAGCATCTCAAACTCTAACAAAATCCAAAAAAATAGTAAAAAATATTTTTTGACACGTTAGCCTCCTTCTCGTAGACCAGGTCACATATAAGCAAGCCAAAACTTTTAACTTGAATTTATAATAAGTTTTAGTTAGGTTTTTTATTGATCTAAAGTGTAAATTGAAATAAAATGTATCTAATTTTATTTCTTTTACTTCTGGCTAAAAGTTCTCCAACTTAATACTAAAGTGAAGTACTCAGACCACAAGTGGAAAAGTAACAAAAAGAATTTGCCTAAGATCTTTCAATGAAATTCCTATTAACTTCCAACCTAAAACTTGTAGAACTATAAGGACCTCACGGTTCACTAATTTCCCATTAGAGTTCTCCCATCCGTCCATATTTAATGCGTCTACGAGCAGAACGTTCTCTTACTTTTACGGCCGAGCAAATTGCGAAAATAAAGAGTTGAAGCAGATGTGCCTTAACAAGTAAATCGTCGTCCATCTTGGAAGATTCCTGGTACCTTCTCTTTGTCCCAAAAATCCCCCCCGATACTCATGGACTACATGTGTAAATCATTAGCCATCGTTGAAAGCGAGTATAACTACAAAACTTTGAGGAAGTCTATTCAACTTTAGGTAGAATAGTTTGCTAGAATTAATCCTTGGATCAGGTTGGGATCCGCACCCATCCAACCGCCACCATTTGCTGTCCGTATACCTGATACTTTATAAGCTCTAGTTTCTAGGGAGAAAACCTTCCAAGGCCTATCACGCGTTATAATAATGGACCACTCTGCCAGCATTAACTCAACTTTTGAGAATTGCGGACGTAGCTGAGAGGAGATGCTTTTATCCCACACATGACACCATCTGTCTTTGTGTTTTCGCCCAACTTTCTCGGAGCATAGCGTTTAATTCACAAAAAGTTTTCTCGTCTTGTCATATCTTGGCCACAACGACGACACGGTCTCAAGTGCGGTACCGTTCAAGTATATAGTACAGAGGGCGCATCAAGTTCAACTAGGACACGTTACGCAATCCTAGGCCTTATCTTAGTTTTGGGAAAACTTTAACACGATTAACACTTGCCTTCCAGGTGCACGGTAAGTTTCCCTTCTTCAGTTACAAACAGAGAGTAGCACTTCTCCGGGTAAAGTTCTGCACTTAGTACTTCTTGTGGAAGGAACAATGGTGGCGGCCCACCAATGAAATGGGCCTCAGCTTTTTGGGGGGCTTATAAAATTAGCCACAACAGTAGATGTGGCATGTGCCTTACATTATAAGGCGCGAACTTGGGCGACAGGCACGGATTGTAGTTTCAAATGAAATTTGAATCTAATTAAATTAGAAGCAAACTTGTGGACCTTGCGCGGTCGATTTAATTAGAGAACACAAAAACTTTAGCTATTCCAGGGAAAATGCCCCGGATGTCTTTGTGGCTAGATGATAGTAGGGGATAGACAATCTCTCTCTCTCTGGTGAAAAGACTTGTCTAAACTTTAGACAAATTTAATCTTTTTAAGGTGGCGTTCGTATCTCCGACGCCTCTGCGCTTTCTTATATAACATTGTCGCCGAAAGATAAGGAACCTACATTGTTTCTATACGCCGCCCGACGGGTGAGTGGAGAGTACGAGCCCATTATTTTTTATCATATCAATCCTAAGTCCCAGAGTCACTTACCCGGCCCAGGACCTCGCTTATCCTCCCAAGGCAGCCAGATGTACTTGTATCACTCACGAAGACATTTCAATTTAACTTGCCTTCTTTTCGGTGATGCCCAAAATCCCCAAACGGATCCTGGATAGGGATGGTAGGGTGGTTGGTTGTCTTCATACAAAACGCGCCCTTCTGTTTTTTCCGAGGATTACTAAAGGTTGCCAGTGGGGGATGGGTATCGTCACCATAAAGAATTCTTCTTCTCCCGTTTATATTCATTTTGAACATTATGTAAATAGCCAGTTTAGTGTTATGGCGACTGGTGGTGGATACTCGCGACCACATTTTGAAAACCAGCCGCTCGCTGGTAAAACAACCAAAAAAAAACCACCCACTAACCGGAGGAGTAAACTTGAGTCTCAAATGAATTAGGAGAAAATTAAAAATGCCTAAAGAGGCCCTACTGCCGTGGTGGATTGGTAAGGGCCACATATTTTAATATTTGATTGTGTCTCCAAATTGCGTCTGGGACAACTTCAGGAAAGTATCCTAAATAAAATCATTTTAGGGGCCAAAATCCCTGCTCATTTTTTGGCAATAGCGCAATGCTCAGCTGCCAGGTAGGTAGATTCTACAGAATGCAAGGTTAGATCACTTAAATTTTAGTAGAATGGGAACCAAATTGTGGACCTTTTAAGGGACTTTTTACATAAATTTAGCTACTTTAGCATAACCACCGTCGACCTCATGAAAAAGAAATCACATCGTTTTATTTGCTCAAGTTATTACTTATAAGTGTTACAAGTTTTGGGATATAATTTATGTCAACAATTCCATGAAAATTTATTTAAAAAAAACATTTTCTTGTTAACTTTTTAACCTGTCTAACCGGAAATTCTTTATTTTTAAAAATTTGTAAGTACATTGAAAAATAATTGTGAGATGATATGAATATTTTGTGATAGTATCCTCGATTTGAGAAATATTAGAGCTATTACATCAATTTTCATTTGTATTAAGGAAAAGCAGAATTAGTTTGCTATTTTTTATCTGAGTACATGCTGTAGAAGTATTTACTTCTATCTAAGAATTTACATTTTCTTCTTTTCTTCTATAAAGTTGTAGAGTTCTTCAATTTAAAAACTCACCTTTTCTTTTAAAACTTTTTTTATGTATTTTATATATTTTTTTAAAACGTGAAAATGAATTAAATAATATTATTTATCGTAAAAATATTAAAGCTTGTTATTGTGGACAACAACCGCCACAATGCCAAAATTTACTATCACTAGATTGTCCAAGTCATATGCACTAAAACCAAGTAGTGAGCAAATCCACTATCATTACATTAAATTCACAAGTCAATTATACGATTTTATACGATTTTTTCCGGAAAAGGAGAATCCAAAAACGAACATCTTCACTATAAAAAAAAAATGTCCAATTGGTCCAATTCCAAAAATATTTTCTTAATCAATTCAAAATTTAAATTCCTTAAGATATATAACATATGTATAAGGTGGACCATCGGCTGGTTTCTTTTTAAAATTACTATAAAATAAATACTGTTCATTACTTTTTCAAAATTTGTTGATTTATTGAAAAGAGTAAACTTTCCGATTAGTTATGGAATAAGATTTTATTTAAATGGCTGCCTCGGCTGGCCTGTCAACTTAATTTTGCAGTACATATACGATGATTTGGAGACCTATTTCACGAATAGCTCGATCAATACTGTGCTAAATGCGTCTGAATCGTTTTTGGGTTTTTAGCATAATGTTTACGTGTCCTTTCAAAATTCGTACTATTTCGACAACTTTAGGAAAAATAAATAAGTAATATTTCTCAACGTTTAAGGGTAAATCGATTAATTTCGCACTGCGGTGATATGCTACTTCGTGTCTGTCAATTTTTCTAGCACAAAAGAGACGTATGTGTCAAAATAACAACTAATTTAAAAAGATACCACCAGATGGCCCATTTTTTATATACCAACATATACGCACCAAATTGGAAAGCACCTTTTTTTATTTCGAAAGTGAGAGTGTGTCTATCAATTAATTGCACTTCATTGTGCTTAGATATTAATATTTCTTGATTCAAAACAATGTTCTCTAAATACTAAGTAAACAGAAAAATATTTATTCTTATTACAATATCGAATTAATTCCGCTTTTCATGATTTCTTGCCCTTCAACCGCAATATATCTGCAATTGACGGATAAACTCATACAAATTAACTCCTGTTCCCTGACTACAAATGCATTAACTTTGACTCGGAATTTAATACGATGCCAGATCTTGCTTAAATCATAATTAAATGAAATGTTGCATTTATCATACATCAATGCCCGACAGCTAAATGGAAACTCAATTGCATTTCCGTGTTTAATGTACAGCTGGCGTGTATTTGTTCTCGAGAACAATTGCTCAATTTAAAATAAATCAATTCAAACAAATAAATTGTTGTGTACACATTTTTGCCATTCATACTTTTTATAAGATTTCCGACTGATATCAATTAAAATCAAATAAAGAATTAATGGTGTGAAAATCTGGGCTTTTTTATTATTTTTTGTTTGTTTTTTGTGTGATAGAATGCTCGGAAAGGTTTCTAACCTCAATCTGTGCCAAAAACGAAAATATGTGCACATAAATCACATCACCGGACATTCCAAAAATCGTCTTTCATTCCTGAAGAAAGTTCATATCGACGCACGGTAATAAACTGGGGGCATTCATCCATTTGCCTTCTTTCTCCCTTGATTATTATTAGAATTGCCCAAATTCCGGAGTAACCCTTTGAATAGCTTTGGTTCAGAAGCCACTCTACTGGAATTTTAGGATTGGTCATGTTGTAATTGAATAAACTCTCTCAAATAGCCATGGACGAAGGAATTCTTTCACAGCTCTGCATTCTGACGCACATACAAACGTAGATATATGTACTGTACATACAGACAAACACTTCCTTCTCTAAGGGTTGCACAAACCCTTTGCGGTATTCCCTGATGAATACCTATTTCACCCGCTTTATCTTCCCTTGGATGCTGTGGAGCACAATGCGAAATCGATTATCTCCTGTCGTATGTTGGTGGAGAAGCGGTTGGCGGTGGGGAGACGATGGGGATTCTTCATACTGGTTTTCTAGGGCCACTTGCTTCCTTTTATTGATTTTGCCGCGTGACTAAGTTTGATAAGTTCTTAGGAGAAATTTCAAAAACAACCGGTGAACATTTTATTAAAATTTTCTCAGCCAAGGTAAGGTGGAGGGCTTTGTTGTTCTTACCTCTCAAACGAACTTTGACGGGCAATATATGTGATAGTAGATGACTGAAAATGCAATTTCGACATCAACACTACCAAGTCACTTAAATGCATTTAAAACATTTATTCCACTTTGTCTTCGTTTTACAACAGTGTTCTCTGACACTCAATTTTACACATGAATTAAAATAATAATTATAGAAATAATATTCGGTCACATACGTTCAAACTCTACTCTGTGAAAGCTATACAAATTACAATATAATGAATATTTTCACTACACAAAAAAATATTGTATTATGAATACACCATAGAACAAGACTGACGACTTAAACGTTGCTAGAGATGAAAATTCTCAGCGATTGAGGCTAACAATTTCAACTCAATAGCATATAAGAGACATTTTACATATTTAAAGTAAACTACAATATCGTCGATAGCAATTATAAATAAGAACGGACCTAGGTGGCTTCCTTGAGGAACGCCAGAGAGGACATGACCTTGAGTTGAACCAGCCGAACCTTATGAAAACTTCTATCCTTCAATAATGAATTAAGTTTATATAAGTTTATGACTTATCCTATTAAATACTTTAATAAAGTTAAAATAAATAGTAGCCACTTGATATTTATCTTCTAATGAAGTTTGAAGTTAGAATAATATTGGTAGTAGTGGATGTGTCTTAGAAAAACTCACAAAAATAGATAATAATAGAATAAATAGAAATTTAATTTGTTATTAATAAGTCTTTCAAAAGCACTTCGATTTTGATATTCTTCTGTAATTTGATATATAAATACTGTATCAAGTTTTTTAGATAGGAACAACGTAGGAAAATTACCATAAATCAATAAAGACACCATATAAATTTAAATAAAGTAGTGCGTAAAGTAAAAGCTAGGAAATCAGAATATTTTTTGAGGATAAGTAAATGAATTCTGGTGGAATCACCATTAGAACCTATATCAATTGATTTTAATTTATATAACACTTCAAAAACATCGAACTGCAACATTATAATATCTAATAATAAGTGCTATATTTTAAGTAATACTCTAACTTTTTGCATTATAACAATTTTTTTAGCAGTAGTGCTATGATTTCTTGTGTATTTTTTAATAATAGCTAATATTTCATAAAGTTAAAATTTTGTAATTTTCCATTTAACGAAACTCAATTTATAACAAACAAATGTTTTGGAATTGCTTAGATTTTTTATTGATTAATTCAACAGTCAGTTTCAAAATAAAACGTATTCAAACTATAACATAAATATAAAAATTAATAAAGTAAAAATTACAACGAATATGTTTCAATGATGACCACTATGTGAAAAAATGTTTAGATTAGTTTTACATTTACTCTTAAGTGAAGTAAAATATATAGTAAAATTACAATCTTAATAATAAGCGTACATTATGTTGAATGTTTGCTACAAAAAAAAAAAATTCAATATTTATGACTTGTAAATCAATTTGAAAAAATAAATATGACTAAATTAATGTAAAAGATAAATATAAATAAATTAAAGATAAGGAAAATATGACTAAGTTTTAGCAAAAAATAAGTAAAACACAATACCCACGGGATCTCTACAGTTTACTTGTGAAACAATCTTCAAACTTTTGACTTCTTAATTTGGAATCAAATTTTTTTTCTTGAAATACTTTGACTGTTCTTAGGCGTTATATATCAGAGGATAGGGTGTTTAATAAACGACTTGAAACGTATGTACGTGACAATTTTCAAGTTAATGAGGTTCACACACCTGAGTGATAATTGAATTACATGATTTTGAGATATATTTAGTTATATATCATAGATACATATGTATGTACAGTGTTTTCGTTATCCAGATCCCACTTCTTAATGAGCCAGAATCGTATAAGATCTTATTCAAACAGATAGTAAAACACGTATGTAGTAAAATGCATCTTTATTTTAAGCGGAAACCCTAAGCGTTTTATTTCTCGGCAACCCTAACTCTAGCTCAGTGTGAGTCTTACACGTGCTCTAATTATACGACTCATCTTCATTTGTCCTCCATTTTAGGTAAATTGAAATTGTCCTTTGAATGAGTGAGAGTGTGCTACATCCTTTCCAATTCATCATCACCGTAGGTGTTACTAAGAGCACGTATAAAAGCGAAACAAGCTGACTTGACTAATTTATACTTCTCCACCTACCAGAAAAGACAGCCCATTTGCCCGAAAGTGTAGGCCCAAAGAAAAGCAGCCTCTCTCTATTCTCGGATTCCTGGATGCCCGCTCCAAATCGGTACTCCTGTCGCGTTTTCCAATCCACTTTGCCTGAAAGCCCGAAGCAGTAACCAAAACAACTCCTCACATTGCCAATTGATTTCCATTTCGCAAACGACTCTGGCTGTGTCGTTTATCTGGCCCACAAGGAGCTGAATGAGATTAACCAGGTGAGTGAATCCAAGGTGGAGGTACGCCCTTCGATTTTATGTTTGTTCAAAAACGGTGCTGCCACCACATCAAAACAGGAAGCACACTCTCTTCGGAAAATTTATTACTGTTGGGCCCGAAGGTGCCGTCCAACAAAAAAAAAAAAAAAAGGCATCATCTGGAAGCACAGACTAGTGTATACATACATAGATTAGGGCAGCAATAGTTCACCCTATACTCGGGATCTGTTCCACTTGATATCCGGATGAGTCCTGTCCAATTTGTTTCCTTTTTTTCTTCTTCTTCTTTTTACCAGGAATATTGCAGAGTTTTTCCAGGTTCGCTAGGGAGAAAATATCCATTCCATTGCTGAAGTAATAAAATTCCTATTTTGGACTTGTAGTAGTTCTAAATGTCGAAACACCACTAAAAATTCTGGTAAAGTGATATTGGGTGGGTGGTCGAGCATTAACAGGAAACGAGAAGTGGCCTGTTGTAATAACTGACGTCCTAGCTATGATTTTTTATAACCACACCGTCATTATAGTATATAGAGTTGTGCAAGTATATTCAAGACTTTTCCCGCCCTTAAATTATACAACAAGGACTCTTACGAAAAGATGGTGTCCCGCAGGGTGCACATCTTACGTCAAGTTTTTATTCTATGCATAGGAGCTTCTCGACCCGCCAACGCCACATAGCGTAAACGAGCACCTTCGAGGGTAAATATTTTCAAGTAAATCAAGGACGAAGGATGGTTGCCCTTAAGGTCTACAAGCTGTCATCAACTGACCCTAAAAGGGCATAAGGTTGTCCAGGCTTCTGCTCTATGTGAGCAAAATCAAGGAAATATTAAATTCCTTGAATTATGGAGGGTAAATCAAAATATGTGGACAGATGTTTCATTCCTGGTGCTAATACGATAAATGGACTAGTATTCCAATGGGATGTCCATCCATATGTGATTCAATTTAAGTGATGATATGTAGTTATATTTTAAATATGATAAATTCGTTATCTGGGAACAGGAATGTGGATGAAATGTTATTTTATTACTTCATTTAAATTAATCTTAAGTGGGTTTTTTCGTTTATACAGATCAGTAGAAAATTTTGTATTCTATTGAAGCTTACTAATAGCTATCCAGAGTCAAAATTTGAAAATCCAATGATATAGATTTATATAGAAACTTTACTTGTAGTTGTTTGTTTAGGAAATTTATTCATTAAAGGGTTAGGCCACCTTAATATTTAAAAAACATGTTATTTTGCTTTAAGAGGGTATTTTCCATTTTTCCATTTTTTTCGTATAGAATTATATCAACACAATTTTTCCAAAATCATTTCATTACAAAAACAAAATTTTCCGAGTGTCCAAAAAAAATTTTGACTTTTGATCGATAGTAAAAAATATGTTTTTGAAATATTTTTTGAAATTTCATAGTTTACCTAAAGGGTAATATTGTTTTGAATGTGTGTTTAAAATTACAGCGGAATCGATCAATAATTTTATGAGTTATCCTATAAGCAAATTTTGAAAAAGTAGTTACGAAAAAAACGCGCTTAAAGTTTTCGCATATAAAATTTATGTGATTTTAGTAACTTACCGCTTAGTCTGCTATTTCAGTGCTACACATAAACGTCAATTCCTTTGTAATACTCCTGCTCCTCTGAAAGTTGCTCGCCATAACTGATTCTAAAATTCCCAAAAATTCCCCAAGAATTTCCCAAAATTTCCCGAAAATTTCCCAAAAATTTCCCAAAAATTTCCCAAAAATGTCACAAAATATTTTTATAATATGAAATTATTTGGTTTTTTACCTTAACGTTTTTCTCGAAAACTACTTAGCTGATTTAATTCAAATTTTAGGCTAGTCCTGCTAAGCACAAAATCTTTTATGTTGTAAAATTTCACACTATTGGTTTTGTTCTCGACTGAAATTCAAACAAATTAAATTTAACCAAGGTTTAACTCTTCAGTTACATTGTTAAACTACGTTTAAAGCTGCAATTTAAACTTAGCTTAATCTATTCATGAAGTTAATCTTTTACGGACAATGAGATTAAATCTGATGAAGTTCCTCCTCCGACGTATATACAAAGGACCACATGGTCTAAGTGTAGAACAGTTTTCCTCGCTTACTAAACTCTGCATCTACAAAATTTATACCCGAAATGTCGTCCTCTTAATTCCGATTTTCTAATATTTAATTATGTTGAAATTAGCTGTCTTAACTCTTTCAGCCACACTTTTATTAAAATGATTTTATAATGAAAACAATTGGATATTTGTTTTAATTAAAGTTTAATTATTAAGAAAAAAAATATTTTACAAAAGTACCGCATAAGGCTTTTCAGGAATAAGGTGGTTAGTTTACTAACCACCGTGGCGGTTGGCATGAAAAATAATCAAAATAAGAATGAGAAAGAAAATATTATTTACAGGCAAAATTTATTAATAACTTATTTCTTATGGAAATCTAAAAAGCATGTTTTATCTTTGCGGATACAAAGAGGGACTTTACAGGTGCTGCATTGCCATATAGTACGAGCTGGACTTTTTTTAGTGCTGCATTTCGCGCATCTTCTTGAAGTAGATCGCTCTGGCTGGTGCATATTGCTTTCCGTGCGTAATTCTGATGAACTGATGGCTTGTGGCGTTTTATCAAGACTGGTAATAGAGCAGAACGTCCAGAGCTATTGAGGGAACGTCTAGAACTTGGCTTGCAGTTCTTCGCCTGAACTGGTGCTAGCATCCTTTGGTAAACACTTCGGCGAAAGTCTTTTGTGTCCAACTGATCCAATTCTGGACGGTGTTCTTTCTGGAGACTGCACACACTCTCACCATCTGAAGGAATTTCTTCTAGAAGAACGTCTGGAATTTCACGTTCATTCAGTACACGCGGCATTCTAAAAAAGTAACATACAATGACATGGACGAAACGAATAAAATAAAACCTGTTATAGTCACAGTGGTTAGTAAACTAACCACCGTATTATTACGTTATTTATAAAAAAATTATAAAAGATAATATTTTTTTTTTTATCATAAATCAACTAAACTAATACTGAATAACAGATAAATACTGAAATCGTAACATAATAAACACTCTTACCTTTATTATTGAATTTCAAACTGTTCACTTGAAAAAACAACACTACACTATTTTTTCAATTATTTGAATAAACCTGACCACCACGTGTTAACGTCAAGGGTTCGCAACACACGATCGACAATGACTTAAAAAAGCATAATAGTTCCGTACATTGTCAATAGATGACGTTAAAATATATTTTAAACAACCGAGAATAAGTGGTTAGAAAACTGACCACCAAACCTGAAAGAGTTAAAGCGCTAGCTTACATCTGGGTATATTTAGTTCAATCGCATCAAATTAGAAGCAGGCGTTGGTCCCAGAATAAGATTAATATTTCTTAAGAACTGGAAACAATGTCACTTCTGCTCCAAGCAATAGACCTAGACCTTTATACAGCAGCGCTCGAAAAAACTTTTCTTTCAGCAATTTGTCCAACTTCAAAGGGAACTTTTGCGAGTCCCTCCATAGCGTCTTAATCCTAATCAATTCGTCACATCCCCCCAAATTAAAAAAAGCATTAAGTCCTGAAAACCTGTTTGGAAAGTTGGACACACTGTTAAAAAAAATTACCCAATTACCAGCTAACAATCGGGGAGAGAGAGAGAGAGGAGACAGACGTCTTCTTCAGGGTGACCATTTGAAGAATATTCTCATTAAAAGTCCCCGGGAGTGATTTAGCGAATGGTTTTATGCTGATTTCCCTAATACATATCAGTCGGCGAGGATGAGGGTAAAATCGAGACAAAAGGACCACTTCTATACAGTTTGGAGAAGTAAAATCCGTGAAGGCTTGCTTAGAGCGCTAATCGACAGAACTCCTCTTTAATCCAATCCATAAATCTCATGGGTATATACCTTGGCTTTATAACAGCCAAATGGGTGGTGGCACTTGTTGGAAGGGCTATGCTAAATTTGGTTTTTGGGTCCACCTGCAAAAACAAAAGGCGCTGGTCATGGTGGCTAGCGACAAAATATCCCTTCAAATTGGATAAGGGAGAATTTACCAAAGTCTGGGACCATTTAGCATCATAAAGAGACCAGAGAAAAACTTCGTGATTGATGATTTTCTGTTTTGTTTGTGTTGTTGTTTTTGTGGAGATTTTTAAAATGAGGATGAAAGGAACGAAAACAGGGAACCAAAAGCTTGAGTTTATACTGGGCAATAAATAATAGTATTTAGTATTTATTGGCAATGTATGCGTTTACATATTTATACATTTTTGGAGGATTTAAGATTTAAGAATTCCGAAATTAATGTACAGAGGTTTTTAGAGTGGTTGATTTAAAATGCAATAAACTAGTTATTGAGTCTTTAAGAGTAAATGGTAGAATACAATGAAGTTTTCTGGAATTTTATAAGTAGAGCCTCAGACAAGAAACATACATATGAAACAAGTAGGATATAAATTCAGAAAAACCAAAGCATCTCAGGACTTATTAAATTAAAGAATTATTATGTAGCTTAGTAGACAAATCCACAAAATGAGGAATTATAAAAAATAAATTTGAAAGTTTTCAAACATTTCTTTCCTTCACTCTAACTATTTCTTTATTATGTAATTTTATTTCAGTGAGTGCAAAACGTAATTTGGGCATTTTCGCAGACATCCAAGGGCTCATATTAGCGAAAATCTAATTAATTTTATGTGCAAATTGTTCACAATTGGCAATAGTGGCTATTTGCCATTTTAAACCATTGCAAGATTTTCTTGGGCATAATTTTTAAGATTCCTTTTGAACATGGAGAAATTCAAGTATCTTCAGGGGTTCCTCAAGGTAGTCACCTAGGATCTTTACTTTTTCCGCTATTCATTAATGATATTGTTACACTAAGAGAAATTTATTGATAAAATCGCCGTAAAATTTTCGTTTTTCTTTTACAACTTTCAACAATAGAGAAACACTTTATTTCAGGGATCGAAAATAATTATTTTCAATGTTTCAAACCAAAAAATCATGTAGACAAATTTGTGGGAAAATTGGTTCAAATGTAGCATTATGATTCTTATAGCCTGAGCTTTAAGCATTTTATGTGCTTTTTAAATGCCCTAACTTTATTTAGGATAGTTTTTGACTAAAAATTTCGATTCAAGCCATTAGACAATCGATTTGCAGACTTGGAAAGAATTGGACTCTAGCTAAATAATAGTGACAATTCACAAAGGCCCGTAATATCTCCATTGATCCGAAAAATCAAATTGGTTCGGTAAATAGCGATCGTAAAAATCGGATGTTTTTGCACATTTCAGAGCGAAGGAAAAGACGTAAAAAAAAATGTATCTAATTGCTTCTAATTTTTCCAAATTATTAAAAAATCAGCCCTAATTGAGGGTTGAAATCACCCTAAAAGTAAAATCTGAATTATTTTTCAAAATTCTAAATGTAAGATACTTTTGTGCTTCGAGTCATGAAAACACTTGATTCTTGCCAGTTTTGAAGGGTCACCTCAGACTAGTGCAGCTACTCTCTGAGGGGGTAAAATCATCCCCTAAACATAAAAATTCTGTGAAATATTTTTGAGAATTTTGAATATGAAATATTTTAGCTTTTTGAGTGAGCAAAAACATGATACAAGCAGTTCTTATGCGTCTTGAAAAAAAAGAACCCTCATCAGGGTACAAAAAATCTCCAAAGGGGTGAAATCATCACCTAAACATAGAAATAATCTAAAAAAACGGCCGTTTTTGCGGTCTCTCTTTCTGTGATACAAATATAAATTTAGTAAAAAAATGAAATGGGTTATAGGAGTGATAAGAACATTTTATGCACCGGGTGAATTTCTACTGGTATCTTATAAATCAGCAAAAATTTAGGGCTTTTCACATGTCAGGTCATCTGACTGTATCGCCTGGTCTAATACAACACTGGTCCAAAATATACGAGCTCGGAGAAGTCGTCGGCGAATATTTTGTAGTCCGCCGTCACCATTCAATTATCGCTGCGGAGGACCTGCAGCCTGCATTGTTCCTAATGAATTCCCCCATTGCTGGGGCGAGCATAATTATTAAAACAGGAGCCCGTAAGCGGATTAGAATGACAATCCGGCGAGCATAAAACAGAACATAATTCGGAGATAATCCCTTACACGCTTAGCATGATTAATTGCCTGAATTTTAATTATAGCGCGATCCTGCGGGGACAACACGGTGTCGTATGATTTTATTTAGGCCCCCTTTTTTGGATAGACCCCCCCGCTATAATGAACGTACGTGGATGGATTCGACAATCCTCCGAAACTTCCATGTTATTAAGCGTTCTGTCCTTTTTCAGGAAAAGCATTCTGTTAATGGATGTTATTTCACAAGTGATACAATGCCAAGTCAAATCCTTTTCACCACGCGCTTTTCCCACGGGTTATGTCACTGACAGAGGAGACAGGGGAGAGACTACCTGCGGTGTTAGAATGGATTTCATGCATATTTTATGAATTGAGAGAAGCGATGTGTTGTTTAAAAAAATTGTTTCATAGAAAATATACAAATAGTGTATTGGAAGCAGTGATATATTCAGGTAAAAAGGTTAGTTATATACATTCAGAGAGGATTTTGTAGCAACGCCCGTTGAACTAATTTATGGTCAACCTGTGATACTTTTGGAAGACTTTTTAGAATAAGATTCTGAGGATATCCCTAAAAGCGTTTTTGTGAACCATTTGAGAAATTTCTTCAAAAACATAAGTATGACAAATTCCATCAATAAATCCTATCAAAAATAATATTTGGAAATTTAAAGAGTTTTAGACTTGTTCTCATGTTTTTGTTCGAAATGACATTTTCAGAAATGATTTTCAAAATTGCTTTAAAGGACCATTTCCAAATAGTCAATTTTCTATTTTCTTATTGATTATGAAAAAAAGGTACGATTATAAAGAGTTCGTTTAATTTAAGTTGTTGTGAGTAATTTAATTATTATTATTAATTTAATTTGAAACTATAACTCCAAATGGAGGGGACAAAATTATCAATAAATTGGATTCGACTTAATAACTTTCTAAAGGGTGGGCCATCTGTTATTTTCTTTTTATATTACATGTTATTGTCGTACAGATAGCACTTTTGCGCCAATGAAAATTGTCAGAAACATAGTATCATATCTCCACCATACGAAATAGATAGATTTATACTTGAACAACATCGACAAAATATTGAAAACTTATTTCCAGAGTGCGGTGTTGTCGAAAAAGTGAGAATTTTTAGTAGAAATTTCGGTTTAAATAATGCAAGTCAACTTATATTTATGAATTCCTAATCGGAAAGTTTACCCTTTTTAATAAATCAAAACACTTTGGAAAATATTAAATAGTATTTATTTTACAGTAGTTTTAAAAAGAAACCAGCCGATGGCCCACCATATACAATAAAGCAATGTTAATATCTTAAAGGTGTAACGAAATAATATACAAATTTACTGATTTAATAGACACAATTTTTTATTCTATATACTAATATATAATTCGTTTCGCTGTGTGTTGTATGTGCACCCGTACTAAGCTTTCTTTCATATACCCAGGTGAATATAAAATTAAAATTCCTCTTCTCTTAACAAACTTTTAATCGAACTTGATGTGTTCATTTCGGCAGTAGATATCCCCTAATTTACTTTTAAATGAATTCAATGAATTGCCAAAAAAATCTTCTACTAGTACCAGCTCTTCACAATGCTCCACACTGCAACAAACAATCTAATTTCCGTTCAACTCACCTCTGAAGATAATGCAAACTCATCCACCAAAGTCATCAGACACGTCCGGAACTTTAACAACATCGCCCCACCTAACTATCAGCAATTTTTTGCCCTGTCCAGCCAGTCCCGAATTTTACCTAGGACCCTAGAAAAATGCCCTAGCTGACGAGCACATCGATCAAGCCAGCAGCAAAGTATCACAATCCGTCAAAAGTTATCAGACCTAATCGCGTCCCATACATTTCGAAAATTTGATGAAGTCATTCCGGCGTCCCTCGCTACGTCAAAACGACTATCCACAACAACCCCACTTTAAATGGGGGCTTTAAATTAAGTTTGGAACGAGGCGCGTCGTTGTTGTGACTGTTTCGCAGGGTTTTCTCAAACATCGTCTTTGGTTATCTGTGCCCCCTGCCCTAGCCACGTTTTATTTGTTATGGACGAAGTTTCAACTGCACTTAATGTGTCCGCAACTGACCATTTCAGCGGCCTTGCCGGGTTTTATCTGCACACGGAACCCTTAGCCCTTGAGTTTAAGGTTCCACCCTTCCTGGTACAGGGGAGGGAATTTTATATAAAAGCAGAAACAGTTGTTTTGCCAGCAAGCGCATTCAATCTGCAGGTGTATATGTAAGGTGGGGGCTGGCGTTGTTGCGGTGTGTTCCGGTGTTTCAGTTTATCCAGGCTATAAGATTCCCCGTGGACAGTAATTTTGCGTCGTTCGGTCAAAAACGTTACGATGCACTTTTCATTTGGTTCCATGATTTGATGCGATAAAATGCTGCAACAGATTACAACCTGCAAGCAATAAAGTGCAATGTAAGATGTTAAAAATGGTTTTATGAGTCAGTTCATTCGTCATTTCGTGGATAATACGAATTGGGAATGTTCAATTTTAAATTGCGGACTTACGAGTCATAATTACATAAATACATTGTCTCAATGCAATATTATTTGTCCTGGAAAATTGTATGGAGTTTGTATGATATATTAACACAATCTAAAAGTGATATTGTAATTATAAGATGCTGGTAAAGGTATAAAAAATTAGGGCCGCCGAAAAAGTGGCAGTTAAATTTATACATTCGTCTGGGATTGTACGCATAAAATAATATTATTATTATATTACTTCTAACCTTCACGCTTACTAAGACCTTAATTTTATTTGTATCTTAATACATACTTTTATTTGTGGGTCGTCTGTTGGTGATCGTGTAACTCGTGAATTACTTGACCGATTGAGGTCATATTCCCACAATATATTTGGTACTTAGGGCTTTTGGGGAATGCTGACTCCAAATCCGCTGTACAAAATTTAGAAATTCAAAATGGCAGATCAAAAATGACGACTTAAAATTCGCGTTTTTATAGGATTTTATTGAATATTAGTACACTGAATGTTTTGAGGCCATTAATTTTGATTATTGTCATAATTTGTAAATTCAAGATGGGCGATTCAATATGGTGGCAAAAATTTCACGATTTCAACGTTTTTTAATGATTTTGAAATTTGCATTATTTACGAATGATTTTGCTCTTTAGGTGTAATCGAAATGCACTTACGTTTTTACTTATTATTTGTGATTTCTTTTGAAATTTAAATTCTAATGTAATTTTACATGTAAAAGTTCGAATTCGAAATTACAAATTAAAATTTACATTGATGTTTTAATTTTACAATTATCATTGACAATGGCTTTTATAATACAAACGTGCGAATAGGAAATTAATTTTATTTTATTTAAACCCAAGAAGGTTAAGTTGAGTTAAATTTTTGATGTTTGAAATGTAAATGTTTAAAGTTACAAGAAAAACATTGCAAATTATTTGATTTAAAAAAAATAAATAAACTGGAAGAAAAAGTGCAAAATAATCCGCACACGAAGAAGTAATCTTTGAGGAAAGAACCAAAGGAGATGACATGCTACTTTTGTACATTTTCTTATTTTCCCGAGGTGCCAGAGGTGGGGTTAGAAATTGTTTATGTCTTATACTTCATTACGACTCTGAGCAGAACACCCTGTGGTGGCAGTTGTAAACAAAAGCGATTACTCGAAATATTGAGTTGAATTTCGAATCATGCTTGTACAACATTTTCTCGCGGAAAATTTAATAAAATTTCACTTCGCAGCACTTTCAAAAAAAACACGACAGCTAAACCTCTGCCAAAATCATTGAATATTCAAGATGGAGAAGATTTTTAGCTTTACTGTCACTTATATGTTTTTTTATGGGATGTTGTCTCCTTCAGTTCTATCCTCAAAGTAATTTAAAAGTTTTTCTGATTTTTAAAGAAGTTACATTTAAAAAATGATGATGAAAATGGTTTAAAACAACCACCAACACATTTAATATCTAAATATGGTTACTGTCGGCCTTATCGCAGACGAAATAACTACCTAAATCAAATCTAAAGTATTGAAACCTTATTGAATTTTTTACAGAACCCAAAATCGGGAGACAAAATCAAAGAACATCTTTATACCTCGGTTCATCCGATTAAATCGTCAATCACTGGCATTTACCAAGCAAGCAAGCATAATGGCATCTAAACCGTCTCTGATCCGCGCCATTAATAACCCGATTTCGAAATTAATAAGCAAATAAACCCAAGATTTGATTCATTTGGCAAATCGATCGGAATTAGCCCGGCTTGCTAGTATTAAAGACTAGCTCACAGCCGCCTATATTGGATCACTCCCGACCCTACATTGAAAGGACAAAACAAAAAGAGCAAAATTATTTTGATGATGTGCTCGACAAATTAATTTATGCAATTTGCTGACCATTTGAGCAAAGATTGAGAGTAATTGGACGGGTCGTGCCGCATCAATTATTTACAGGCCGGTTGACGCTTGCCTAGGGCACTTTTAATTAAGGGGGAAAAATTATTGGAACTTTGGTGTTCTCATTAATTCCACCCACGCACAGAAGAAGCACTTCAATATTTACCAATAAAATTATTTTTGGGAGGACATCTTCGTTTAACTAAAAGCATTTGCACACGCCTTTGATTTGAAATACTGCCGTCAATCCTTCTGGATCAAGAAAATACAAGAGGAATGATAGCAAAATGGAAGATATATAACAAATATTTTCTCGAATTAATTACAAGATTTGCCTTCATTTGTGAAACGATTCTTCATATCCCCAGGCCAATTTTGGAAGCAGTTCTTGTTGTTTTGGGCCAATTCCGATCTGGGGTCTTTTGGGGGGATAAATAATGAAATTTGATTCTACTATACACCCTGGACAGTAGCGGCCCACAAATTGGTGATCAATTAAAACATCTCAAAGCCACCATCCATACACCCTTGTCCCTTGAGGACAAGCACGTTGTTTGAAGGGAATTCATTAAAGTGGAGAAATTTATTAAACCCAACCCCCTTCCCTGCGGCTCTATCTCTTCATATAGATTGCCCCTCTTTAATTTAATTGAAGACAGTGAAACCTCGATAAGCAGGCAGCCAAACGATGAAAGACATAAGACATTGACGTCCGTCTGGCTTCCCCTTCCCCCTGAAAAATCAATACTTAAGTCCATAGCCCAGGGTGATTCTGTTTTAATAGAAAATCGACGAGAAGATAAACTGCGGTCTTCGAGGTCCCCGAAAGACACATTCAGAGTATTGGATAAAACCGAAGTTTTCGATAAATTTCATAATTTTACCGGGGGGGAAATAATGAGGGAAATGGAATGTCATTAAAAGGTGCCTGCAAAACTTTTTCAATATAATAGAGATGTTTTTATATCTCGATATGGCTAAACCCCTCTGGTACCCTCTCTATCGCTAAGAAAAGGACATTTTTAGGGATCTCAATATGTCGTCTACAGCACGCGCCAAATAAAGAAGAATAACAGAAAACTTTGTCGGCTTTTATTTGTTTATTTTTTTCCCTAAATCTCAGAGATATAAAATAGAAAAAGGAGAGGCAATTACTAGTCGCCCAATCAATCCGAATACAGACATTCAGCAAAAATAAGGTTGGGTCAGGAGATGGGTTTTAGCCCTAGTGCTGTCTTCTGGATTTGAAAAGGAAACGGATAGCAAACTAGGCGAAATAAAGATTTTCTCCCAAAAATAGTTAAGCCTAACCCTAAAATGTTGGATTTTATTTTATATCCGCCAATATGCTTTGCAAAATCTCAAGATTGGCATACTATTTTTAAGTATACTTATATCCTTTTATATATACACTATAGTGATCCAGAAAATATTTACTATTTCCTTGAAAGAAAGGAATTAGATCCTTAATGTCACTCTAATTTAAGATGAGAAATTCTTTAGTATCTTTCTTTTTAAAGAGCGATTAAAACAACAAATGTTTGAGGGCTTCTATAATCAAGTTTAATCATATAAATTAGTAAAGTAGAGTAAAGTAATAATTAATGATGGTACGTATTTTTATAATAAAGACTTACTATTACGAAAATTTCAGAAAAAAAATAATTAACAAAATAACGTAGGGGAAAAAAAAGTAAATTATCATTTCAATAAATTTTACGATTTTATTTTGTACACAAAAATATTTCATATTTTATATATACAGCAGATGCAATAACTCGATAATTATTCGATGAATTTCAAATCAATTGAATATCTAATTCCAGAGTTATTTATACTATAAGATTGAAAAGCTGCATATTTAGAAAAATTCGCTTTAAGTTCCCCTTTAAATAAAATTAGTTCGAAATATTTAGAATTAAGTGAAATAAGAAAATGTGTTTACTTTACACTATACATACTACCATGATCAAAAAGAAAGGAGACTTTTGGCGGTATAGTGCCATCTTTTGTTCGATTGTAGCAACGAAAGGGTTAGAATATTCTATAATTTCTCTATTTTAATTTGTTTGTTTTACTTTTTTTCAAATTTCTGTAAAGAATATATTGGAAAGGATCTAGCTGGTTAAGAAGTTGAAAAGTGCCCCCATCACTTTTGAAAAAAAAAAGAATATCCTTATATAACATGAAAAAGTACATCTTTGCTGAAATTTTCAGACCCATGGACCCTCACATAACCTCAACAAAAAAAATTAAAACGTGATTTTCAGTGTTTTAGCGATATCTCGGATTTTTGTAGACGTAGAAAAGTCTCTTTTTTTCCCCAATTTATAGGGTTTTTGTCAGCTACAACATGATAATTTTTTGGCGGGAAATTCAAATTTTATACGCGATCGAAATTTTTTAAATTCAATTAAAAAAGTTTTTTTTTCGTCGTTTCTATTGTTTTAATTTTTTTTAAAATTGAATTGTAAAAATTTCGAACGCGTATAAAAATTTTAATTTCCCGCCAAAAAAATTTTGAAAAAATATCATGTTGTAACTGACGAAAGACCCTTTAATTTGAGAACAAAAAGAATTTTCAAGAAGCCGAGATGTCGCCTGAAAATCACATTTTAATTTATTTTTGAGGTTATGTGAGGGTCAATGTGAAATAAGGATATTTTTTGTTTTTCAAAAACGCTGGGGGCACTTTTCACCTTCTTAACCGGCTTGACCCTTTAAAATGGTAACCGACACAACTGCAGAATGAACGAAAATTATTGAAAAATTTAAATTGACCACCGTTTTCACCGGATTTAACCACACCCAATTATTTCCTTTGGCGATATTTGAAAGAATGTGTATGAATAAGCTACAGACAATACTCGAACTAAGAAATAATATTCGAGAAGAAATTCAAGTCATAACTCTTGAAATCTGACGTAAAAACAAGGAAAACGTCTTAGAAACTTAGACCCACCTACACGACGTTATTTTTCACGTTTAAATTAAACAGATTCCTCATTAGTGTAGTGTATTTTAAAGAAAAAAATTTAAATGACTCTGAAATAAAGAAATTACACCCTTCAATTTATTATTTTAGGTAAGAACACTCAAAAAAAAAAATGTTTACAATTTCAAATGTGCCTCCACTTGTTACTTAAATTAACATTTTGATTTCCAAACAATACGTAAATATAAAATGTCAGTTATTCATAAACTTTCCTTAGATTTGTTTAAGGAACAAGTTATTAAATAGGCTTTTCTATTATGGAATTTAAGGTCTCATGAAAAAATGAGCAAATTTTTATACATACTGGCCATCGAATTATAAACATTTGTAAAAGTATTAAGAAATACATTTTTCTATGAAAAAAAAAGTGTATTTGAAGCAAAATAGAGAAATTAAATTAACGTTTTTCTAACATAATATCAATATATAGTTAAGATTACTAATAATAATATAATGTTAGTTATATGTAATATATTTTTGCGTCACCCTTATTTCTAATAATAGCTCTAATCATATCCAGCACCTTGTGATAACATCTTTTAATGAGAGATCTTCGTTTCAAAATTTTTTAATATTATATTTTTTAATATTCATGTAATTTAAATTTGTTTATCCGCCATCTTTGGGTCCGCCATTTTGATTTTTTGAAATCAGATCTCAGATTCGTAATCAGCGACCCCAAAAACCCCTTAGTGCAAATTTTTGCTTAGATCCATGTGTTTTTAATTCTTTCGTCCACCATCTTGGATCCGCCATCTTTATTTTTTTCAAATCTGTCCTCAGATTCGCAATCAGCGACCCCGAAAACCCCCTAGGGCTATTTTATGCTCAGTTTTATAAAATTTTAATGTCTTTGTTCGCCATCTTGGACCCGCCATTTTGAATTTCTTATCTTATCTTATCTTAAGGTTTCAGTAGAATTTAGGGCGGCTGAAAAAACTTATGAAAATGCGTGAACCGGTTAATCCAATTACAAGCTTAAGTTTGTGCACGAAAGGTCGATTCGTCACTTAAATAGAATCTGAAGAAATGCAAAAATGTTAAATTTTTTTAAATGAAAAATGTTTATAAGTGAAAATACTTGCGTAAAAATATCTTATATCTTGTATTAGAAAATTTTGAAATACAATAACCAATCCACCAAGAAAAGGAAACAAATGAACTACAAAAATTATGAGATACAACTTTTTTTAATTTCCTACTGAAATTATCACTTTACCTATAATTGGATATATTTATTACTTTAATCTTAAAAACATTTAAAATTCCCAATCATCCTTAATAATTCAAGAAATTAGAAATATAGGTTTATTGACTTGTAAAATTTCTCGAATTATGATAAAATCAGATAAAAAATGCAAGCACGACATTTCGATTATTAAAATCTCTTACCATCCTTTTAGTATGAAATATGAAAAATGCAGATCAATATAATAAACCAAATGTATTACACCAAAAAGTTTAATTCTAATTCAATGGAACACTCTATCTAATACATAAATTTAATATGAATTATATAATTATAGAAACCACGTAGACAAAAAACGACATTTGATATTTTGAACGTGTCAAATTTCAATTTCCTCCGGGTTTACTTTCACCATTGATGTTAAAATAATGAAGAAGAAATGCCGCAGTCCTGACTTTGCAATTACCAAGGTAATTTTCTATGCAAATTAAATCTCTTTCCGCCGTAGCAGTCAAAATGACGAAAATTTTCTCATTAAGTCAATGTAAGCGAAATTCTAAGAAAATTTACTTCTACAGAAGCAAACTTTTTTTTTTATCAAACCCCCGGAAGTTTCTTTACCTGGGTAACTTGTCTTAGCTACGAGTTACATGAGTAAGGGTATGATATAAAAAAAAAAAATATATATATATAGTAGAATACCGAAACGGTTACACTTTTGAGTGGCTCTAGAAATATTCTTAAACAGCGAAAAATTCACTAATTGGCACATAGTAAAGAACAAAAGCGCTATTATACATGCAGAGGAAGGGGGGCAACGAAGAAATGGAGCAGCTTCATCTTGGCGGAATTGTTGTTCCTGTGTAAAAGTTTTCGGGAAAAGTTAGAAATTGCCGAGAGTGTTCGCTGAAACAATTTCCACCACTGTGTATAGTGGAGGGAAATTTTTCATTTCTATACATGAAAGGGAGAATAAATCCTATACAGTATACAGCCCTTCGAATATGTCGGAGTCGCTGATATAGTGCAGTTTTCAAAATAAGCCACCACAATAAAAAAGTGTTTTGGTTCAAAATACCCTTAACTTTGTACTACTTCATAGTTGCGGGAATAATTTGTAAAATTAATTTCTCGCTAAACGTTTGATTTATACATCCACAAGCCCCCACAATTTCGACACAGTGCGGTGTTGCACTGTGTTTACACTTCCACAGTTCACTGGAGGTCAACTCAAAATATTATAAATTGCATTTCGGCTGGTAAAACCGTGTTCCAATTTTATCCGCAATTTTATCCAATTGGGATAGGCGACTTAATTTAGATAAATCTCGATCAGATAGGGTTCCTGTGCTCTGTCGGAACAAACAATAGGGCAACAGGAGAACAATATTGACACCGAAGTAATAGTGTAGGTTTTAGTGTTACACATGACCCAGACTGCCCCCTAACACCTGCCCGTCGCCGGTACTCGGTGCTCTGTGAGTATTTGCTCGTGATTTATTTGTTTACTCGAATATGAGACAATTTATGACGAACGAGAAGACGCCTGAAGCGTCAGCATATATGGGAATAGAATAGAATACTCATAAAAGGATAGACGCTATATGTGGTCCAATCCCCCCACACATAGCAACAACACGCAACATAGTCGAAAACATATTTACTTCGGAAAAGCCTTTCGATATGTGTGTCCTCCAAACTGGGTCGAAACAAGTATTGTTTATTCGTAAGAAAAATTCCACTCAAGATTGGCCAAAAACTTGGAAACATGAAGGAGCCAAAGTTGTTTTTGAAAACAAGGTGCAGAAAAGATGATGGCTCAGCTTGTGTTTTGTGGAATTCGTGAAAAATACGTGACTCAATAACTGGGTGCGAAACTTTGTTATACAGGGGGAGTCACGTTTTTTATTCTGTACGTTGAATTGGAAATACATTTTAAATATTGGCATAACATTCTGTACTATAACATTTGTACTTATACATACTATATTTATATATTTATACACGAAAACGTAAAATTCTGTAATCATTTTAGAATCAATATATTTAATGTAACATACAACAATATTCCTACTCTACATTAACATTTGATTATATGATAAATTTTAGGCTTTCGGTAAAATAATGAATTACTCATCTCGATGTATTTATCCATTTAAATATGCATATGTAGTTCTGCAAACAGTACCTGAAATAAAATGAGTTAAAACTATAAATTTTAAAATATCAGAGATTCAAATATTCTGATTTTATAGACAAATAAAACCAATTAAATTTAATTAAATTATGACGTTATTAATATGAAACTGCCAGAAGGAATTTGTTTCTTATTTTTTAGTTTATTTTATTTATGTACCTAGTCGGGTTAAAGGTTTTGGGACTTTTTTTTCCTTAATTTTATTTTTTATTTTTTTGTAATCGGGTTACAGTTTTTTTAACTTTTTCTTTTATTTTACACTTTTCCATTTTTAATATTTATTTATATTTTTCAACTCAGAATTTTCTTCTCTTTCGTTTAACATCTCACTCGAAACGATAGAAAAAAAAAATAAATTTCCAAGACCCCGATTTTTGGATGTAACATCCGTCATATTGACTTAATTCATATAAAATAGAGTCTATGTCACCCGGACCATAATAACGAATCGATTGACACTTTATTCATCAAAATCGGATCAGTAGTTTAAGCGCTACAGTGGAACATACGTAAATACAGACATACATACATACATAGACTGCTTAAATCATAACCCTTCCTTTTGGCTTTGCCATAGTCGAGTAAAAAATACACGTTTCTTTTGGCCATTTTTATATATTACATAAAGAATATTTAAAAACAAATTTCTTACCACTTTTAATTCTTCTTGACCGATATAGAGGGCGTCTCCCAAAATACACTTTTTAATCGATGGGACACTTTGCGGACTTCCTGTAATAAATTAAGTAAAAATTCAAACAGGATTCTATTCATAAGAATTAATATTAGACGCCTTTAAAAGTTCAAAATACTACACCTTGTTTTTTTATATAGGGGTAAATTGCCCCAAAAATATATCGTTTTTTTCGACTTTTTCAGAAAAAGGTGTATAAGTTAATAAAAAATACAAAAAATAAAATGTTTTTTAGGTTTAGTGCCTGGTATTAAATCTTATATAAATTTTGTTTGAGTTTTTACTTAATTCTTTACAAAAAGTTCGCAAAGTGTCCTACAGCGGTCAAGAATAACTAAAAGTGTTAAAAATAAAAAATTTTATTATATAATAATAGCCAAAAGAAATTATTTCAAGAAATATAATAGCCTTTTCACACACAGATTTTAAACAAGTGTTTTTAGAACTAATGCATTTTATAAAATTATCCAGCCCAATCTAAATTACTGCTTTTAATTTCTGTTGGATTTAAAAAACTAAAATAAAATAATAATAATAATAATAACAATAATATAATTTCTGGAAAATAATCTCATTACCTTAAAAGACATCCTTCAAGCCTTTATGCTATACGAAGCTTCAATTTGATTTCAATCCTCTCGTACTCATATAAAAAAAATTGTAGATAATTCGTTAAAATGATTCTTAATTTGCCATCCCACTTCTGGAAATAAGCCTATAGAAACATAGGCAAACATGCTCGCAAGCAAATTTTTTGAAAAATGCTCATTTGCATACTAAAGCTATGCCCTGTAAATCTGTACAAATAGTAGTAGTCCTAGGGGTACCCTTGAGTTGTGAATTGTAATAATAGTTAAATAATGAATGAATGAACCTAGATTCCAGAATTAATTATAATACTTTATATTATATGAATATTCTTCCGAAATAAAATATAATAAATAATAAAAATAATACAATTTTCTAATAAATTGATAAATGATTCTTTAAAATCAGTTAAAATTACTTTAATAATGTTGTTGGAATTTTTGCTATTTTTCTCTCCTCTAGTCTTAGTCACTTAATTTATTTGCCTACGATAAACCTGAATAAGATTGCAGGCCTCTCCTCCTTGAGAATTCGTAAATAGGCCAAATTTATTGCCACTGACTGACTCAATAAAAGAATAAAAATGCCATAAGATTTGCATAAGAAATAAAGACAAAATTATTCGTCGTTATACTTGTCATCAAGAATTATATATCATCATGTGTAGTCAAGCATATAAACGCCTAGATACTCGTAATATTCTTTAATTTGTTCCATAACGTGGATAGAAAATAATGCTTTAAATTTTTTAATTAAGATTTTAAAATGAATGTTACGAGCTTGAATATTTTATTCAGTGTTCATGCAATAATTGTATAATATAATTACAATTAATGCATTTAATTATAGGGCTATATTTTCACGAAATTTAAATTAAAAATCCATAAGATAGCGAGTTAGCGTAAAATTGTTGATTTTAAGGGTGTTTTACACTTTACAAATTGGGACTATATAGGTTAATTTTATTTTTGTTCAAGTATATACAAAAAATAGCATTTCTCTATATGGAATTTCATCCCTTATGTCATAATAATGCCAAAAGTAGACAACATGTAGTAATAGCCTTTGATATTGTTAAGCCTTTCACGAAACCCTTTACTTGAAAGATTTTACAATGCCCCGAAAATTGCTATTAAATTAAGCCCTCCTTAGGGTTTATATTTCGATTAGTTACTATCTGGCGAGACCTTTAAGACCAAAATCTATCCCGAGATGTCCAATCAGATAGCGCTTATCCCTTCGCACTTGCAAAGTGCCCATAAACCAAAGTAATGGCGGAATGTATGGCGTTGATAAAGCCAAAACTTCCATGATTCGGCCGGAGCACATAAAATTTTTCAGGCCGCTCTATCGGCGGGTCTTGGGCCAAACAAAGCCATCAAAGAAAATTCACCACATAAATCTGGTTGAGAAAAAAAGCCCACAACCATCGGATGGGTCGACCATTTCCTCACCTTCGGCGCCCATTCCAAAGATGTCCATGGTGATGGTGCTGCTCTCTGGTGGAGCCTTAGCGCCCCAAAACTACCCATAACAGTAAATCACCGATGTGACCCGGTGGGGTTTTGGTAGCTTAAGCCACCACCTCGGATAAATATCAATTCGAGGATTGCGCTCAAACGGCTGGAAACTCTTAACCGGCTTAAAATTTATGTTAATTAGAGGAACATCAGCGGGGTGCGGGTTGTTTAATTTTCAGCCCGGATGATGCTGAATTAAGTGGATGACGACAGATGCTCGCCTCGCCGCCGTCGCCCGGAGCGGCCGCCCCATCAAGATAAATATTTGCGGAGAGGCGCGTTATGAAGGCGTCTAATATCGCGTTATGCTCCTGAAAGTGCAGTAAAAGTTTATTTTAACGAGCGGCGGCGCCAGAGTGCTGCCAAGTGGTAAGTTATTCTAAGTCGTTTTTTTTAAAGGCTCCTTAATTGCTAATCCCCTCTAATTTGTGTTTATTCTTGTCCATTGGGTGTTTTCTAGGAAAAAAAAAATAATAAAATAATTATAGCAAAAATGAAACGAGAAAATTATGAAGATATCCTCATCACAACACAAAGCAATTCTAATTCCATCCAACTGTCAGTCAAACAGTTTTATTTCTGTCTATTAAATTTCGTTTTACATTTTATCGTAAAATTTTAATGTTGTTGTAATCCTGCAGATAACCTATTCGCCGCAATTATTATTAAATGTTTGCAAGGCATTGAGATCTTTATCTTATATTTTGAATATACTCATAGGATAAAATATACATACACTAAGTGAAAAATAATGATAATAACAAGGCATTGCAGATAACATTTAGGTTAGATTTAAAATGATCAGATTTTCCTTTAAAAATATCTTTTAAATGCGATTTTCTCAAGATCGATTTAAAAAACAGTATTGCACCGATCGGTCTGAACTTTTGATGGTATTTGACACATGACAAGGATTGAACTATGGGAAAAAAAAATATTTTCCGAACATGTTACGATTTTAATCAAATATTCCGGGCCAAAAATTTGCATTTTTTGAAAAAACACCAGAACTTTGTTATTTTTTTATGACAATTTTTTCGTCTAGTTCAATCCCTAGAGATTTTCATACAAATTAAAACTCTTTCTTTTTTTTTTTTTGGCTGACGTTCCAGGGACTCAAAATCGCATACACCGTGATTTTTCCAAGTTTTTTTTTTTTTTGAAGAAAACTCCACCAGCCAGAAAACAGTCTAAAAAAATTTAAAATTTGATTTTTTGCAAGGACCGTAACGGTTATGATATTTTCGGTAAAAATCAGATCTAAAAAATTACTTCGTGACTGTTATTTTTCTAGACAAAAATAAAAATTATGTTTAGATTTTTTTTTTAAATCAAAAATAAAAATCAGAGTATGATTTTTCAAAATCAGGAATAAAAATTAATAAAAGATTTTTATGTACTTTTAAAATCAGAAATAAAAGTCGGAAAGTGATATTTACTTTTAAAATCAAAAATAAAAATCAGAATATGATTTCTATTTTTAAAATCAGAAATAAAAATCAAAAAATGTTTTTATTTTTAAAATCAAAAATAAAAACCATGTAGTGATTTATATTTCTAAAATCGGAAAATTACTTGTGTTTTTAAAATCTAAATAATTAAAAATGTAAATGTTCATTTGTTCAAAATCTTAAATCTTTGAAAGTTCTTCACAGATTCTTGACAGCTGCTGTCACTTAACATTTTCAATGCTTCCAATTGCATTGTTAATTTTTTTTTTTTAATTTTAAGTTATGAATTTATGTGAAGTCATTTTCTGATTTTTATTTTTTGATAATTAAAATCATTTTCTAAGATTTATTATTTTTCGAGTTTTAAAGTAAAAATCATTTTCTGAATTTTATTTTTAATTTTAAAAATGAACATCCCCTGGTTTTAAAAATAAAAATAATTTCTTGATTTTGATTTTTGATTTTAAGAGTAAAATCCATTTCCTGAAATATTTTTTTGATTTTTAGATTATGAATCATTTCCTCATTTTTATTTGTGATTGCAATAGTAAAAACAATTTTTTATTATTTCCATTTTTGATCTTTTGATTTTGAATCTTTTCTTTATTTTTCAGATTTTAAAAATATAAGTCACTTTCTGATTTTAAAAATAAAAGTCACGTCTTGATTTTTAATTTAGGTTTTAATAATAAAAATCGTTTTTTGATTTTTATAATAAATGTAATAACCGACAATTCTAAAATTCAATGGAAAACTACATTAATATTTTAAAAATGTCTCTAAGATCAAAACAATATTCAAAATGCTAGGTTTAATTTCGCGAATTTTCACTGTGTCCTTTTTTAAAGTATTTGCAAGGAAAAAAAAAACTTAAAATTTAAGTCGCAAGTGTTCAAATGACATCATGGCACAATAATAAAGATAATAATTCATTTGATTATAATATAACAAAAATGGCAACCTTTCAAAATTGGCAAATTTTCATTTCTTTATTATTTCAAAAGCTGTGTGTGTGTCTTGTCCTCATATATGCTTTAATATTTTACCATAACTTTTTTAATATTTTATTAAATTAATTAATGCATAATTAATATAATTAATAAAAGTCATAAAGTAATCCTCAGTTGCTTTAATTAATTACTACATAAAATATTATCCCTGATAGTGTTATACCGCCATACTTCACTCCTATTTTACTTTAATTATAATTTTGATAAACCAAGACAAAATAGTTCAATATTTTGAATTTGAAGAAAAAACTGGACTATAATTTTGTACTAAACTTTTATTTTATATAGTTAATAAATTTAAATTCAATACAAAATTTATTTGTAAATTTGCTCCGCATCAAGTACTATTGAATAACGTTGACGTTTTGAGTATACTTAGCATGCACAAATTCAACTATCTGTAAAATTTGTTATCATGACAAAAAGTGACCTACTTGCTTATAAGCTCATTCAAGTAAAACATCACATCATGTCTTTTATACTGATGTTTTTACCATATGACTGCATTAAAGTGTTAACGCCATATTAAGATAACTCCATCATACGTTTCAAAATATATTTTACATGTGTTGTTGCGATTTAAACGAAGTTGCTTGTAATTTCAAAAACAACCAAATTAACGCACACCCAAGTTGCTCTTGCGAGCGATATCTTGATATTTCTTAACGTCTATTTACATAACCATTCTCGCTAACTTGATTAATTAACACTAATTACTATGCCCTCATCTAGGTTAGCTTGGCTTTTTATCTTTTAAATTTCCTTACTGACTGCGCTATCAAATTTCAAAGTGGCATACATCAAGGTGATGGTGACACTTCTTTATCTTGGTGTACGGATCTCTGGATCTCTGGTCCCGCCCGCCGTTCCCTCGGGAGTGTGCGAGCGACGGCAGAACTCGCCTTAATGGCTAAATGGTTTGGGTAATCCCCGTGGGTAGCGCTGGATAATTTCGGGTATTACGCTACTTTAAGGGCTAATGTTTTAATTATAACGTGTACGCAAGCATATGAAGACAGTATGGAGGATAACCAGAAATTTTACGACTTCATAAAGAGAATTCATTGGTTTACCCCCTGTCCAAGACTTATGGGACCTTCCTCTGAAGGATTATTCGCCGAAGCTTCTGCTGCTGTTAGATCTTGTCCTCTAGTGTAATGTTTTGTCGTGTTTGCCTTTATAATGTCAAATTGATTTAGTTTAACTTAACGTATCAAATGGCTTACAACGGGTGGGGATACAAAATTGGTCATAAAATGTTTAGGTTATTATATTGGACTTGTAAAATACGTTGACATTTAATTAGGGTGATTCTTGAATTTGAATTTGTTTTGTTTTATCATATAATATAAAGTTTTTGCAAACAACATTGATATGTAATAACGAAAAAACTAAACTAAATTCATGGATTATTTCAGTATAGAGTGGGCCATCGATTGGTTTTTTTTTAAAAATGCATTAGAATTAACAATATTCAATATTTTTAAAAGTTTATGTATTTCTTGAAAAGAGTAAAGCTTCCGATTAATTACAAAAAATAATTTAATTTAAATCGATGCTCCGACTGGTTTGGCAGTAGCCCATCGCAACAACCTAATTTTGCAGCACATTTTTGATGGTTTGGGGCCGTATTTCATGAATAGCTCAATAAATATTTTGCTAAAGGGCCTGAATCATTTCTAAATTATCAGCATAATATCGATCTTTAACGGCATCCCACAAAAAGATCAAAATCGTAGCTAAGCGATGTCTACGTCTTTATTTCGACTGAAATTTCTTTTCAAAATGCGCACCGTTTTGGCAATATAGCAATTACTATAAAAATAAATTGCCAATATTTCCTAATGTTGTTCAAGTGTAGGTCTATTCATTTCGTACCGTGGAGATATGGTTCTGTATTTTTATTAAATTTGAGCGCGAAAGAGTTGTTTGTATCAAAATAACAAGTAATTAAAAAAAAAAAAAAACCAAGAGATGGCCCACCCTTTAGTTAAGTAATATTCTTCTCATGGGATATAACAACTATATTTTTTCCCAATTTTTAAAGAATTTTAATAAAGAAAAAAAATTTTTGTTGTTGATGAATGACCTTAGATTTTGGCTTTAAATTAAAAATTTTATTGTAAAAATAAATTGTACAACAACTTTTGAAGTACATACCTATCTATCTACTTAAATTAAACTAAACCACATTCTGAGTTTGGGATATGCGTTGTCATATACATATGAAATGAATTTCAATCCAAACAATAGCCGAGCTATGAGATTAAATTAATTTAATTTTTAAAGATGACTATTATTAATTTAATTAAGATTTAATGTTTAAAGACGGCGATCTTGTTATTGATACAGGCAAAATGAAAGCTTATTAACTTGTTGAATTAGAAAATGCAGCACTATAGTGGACATTAGGGATATATCGCACCCTAGTCATTAAATTTGTTCAGTATTCATTAATCAAAACTCAATTTAAGTCAAAAAACCTCAAAAAAAATCTTTAACACCTTAATTGCTTTATAATATTTCTTTAGTGTTTTTTCTCGAAATGTTAGGACAGATTAAATGAATAGTTGAAAATATTAAAAACATCATTAGAGACTTTCGATGAAAGCTGGGTATTATTAAATCTTTTTTTCGATTCTGTTCAGGAAAAATAACGACAGAAAATAAATTAAAAACTGTTTGTAGTTGGAAGATGACAATGAAATTAGATATATATTCCAAGTTAAAAAATACTATGTTGTCTGTAGGCAAATATAAAACTACAGCAAAAACTCTATAATTCGAACCTTGTTAACTCGAAATCCTCTCTAAGGCAAAGCAATTAGCCACTCCGTTTCTCTAACATACAAAAACCTCCATAGCTCGAATTATTTAGACTTTATAACTCGAACTAAATATGATTTTCTTACAATGTACTATTAATGCATATCTGTAACTCAAACTACTAATTCAGCGGAGTCTATATTTCGAAGAAGCAACATCTTAAATTGTAAATTGATTTTCTCCATAACTCCATAATTCGAAGTAATAAAATTTGAAATATCAAAACTTACCTATGCCGCCGATGGCTAATTCCAAGAAAGTATTGTATATGTATTATAGTCTTAATCTGCGTACCAACTGTTTGTTTTTTGTTACTAAAAAGTTTTCAACCTATTGCTTGGAAGAAATATACCATTTACTGCTTTCTACTGAGAACCTCCATAAATCGAAAAATCGTTAACTCGAAAATTTTAATGTTTCCCTTGAAGTTCAAGTTATAGAGTCTCTACTTTACTTAATATTATTTCATTTCAAGTATCAAACTCAATTAAAGCACTTAAAAAAGTTTGTTAATTTCAAATGGGGTATGCAGCTATTTTTCGAGGTAGTAAAATTAATACTTTGAAACTAGTAGTAAACATTTTATATGCTATTTTATGCTGTTTTTGTAGCCTGTGTTGAATAGCACATACTTTTGCAGTTCCCAATGAGTTTGCAGTAAATATGCAGATTCGAGTTAAAAGGTCCCCCTCTTGGCTCGTTGGAAAAACAATTTGAAAGTACTCTTTTAGTCATTTTACAATTTAACACAATTCTGCCAACAATGCACCATAGAAAATTTCCAAAATATGTGTGTTGAGAAACTTTCTGTCCTAAACATTTACTCCCCGCACACCATTTTAACATGTCACATTTTCAGCATCACATCACCTGGTCGGGTCCCGAAAATTGTGCTAAAATATGAGCCTCTCTGTCTCAACTTGAGCGTATATTGCCCTAGAATATTGTATAATTAGTGGAGTGACACACAGCAACGAAATAGCTCAAGGACGGGCCACCCCCGTATGGCGCACCTATGGTGCGGAAAAAATATCGCCCAGAAATTCTGAGTGCTGACGACGATGAAGAGGGGGATACACTTGTTAGGGGCCGAAACATTTCTATCGCGCGCTGCTAAAACATTCTTGTGAGTGATGCCGTGGAACGTGACAGGGAATTTGGAAAATTCATTCAAACAA
Organism: Dysmachus trigonus; assembly: GCA_949715965.1. Taxonomy (NCBI): domain Eukaryota; kingdom Metazoa; phylum Arthropoda; class Insecta; order Diptera; family Asilidae; genus Dysmachus; species Dysmachus trigonus. The sequence goes on along the minus strand of OX454319.1, from coordinate 97,157,171 downwards.
TGTTATAAAGCATTCTAAAACTACACTTGAGAGACGGCAATATGAAGGGTCCTTCACTTGCGACGAGTTATGGTTTCTGAAGTTCTCATATTTGCTGCATACTTGGCACGTGGGGTGAAATTAACTATTTTTTATTTTATTTTTCACCCCAATTATTGCTACTGTGGTGTCCAGGTCCAACCATTGTTAAAGAAATTAAGTTATAAAATAAAACCCGAGTACGTCTCTTAACTAAAGGCCTTTTATAAAAGTTTTCAACATGACTGCATTGTTTTCATATAAAAATTATTCTACATTCATTAACACCAATTGTCCCAATTTGTCCTTTTTTGTCCGTAAACTTTAATCTCGGACAACTTCGTTATTTATTTTTTAAAAGTTCTGAAAATTCATACCCGGGTATTTCTAAATTTAAAAAAAAAAATACCCCTTCCTAATAAATTTTTAAATTATTAAAAAAAAAAAAGGTTTTTGAGGGTCAATTTGTTTTGGAAAAAGCCCAAACCAAAAAACCTCAGACTCAAAATGTCCAATTAATAAAGTTAAACCCGGCGGCGGCGGTATGATGATGATGGTGGTTGTAAACCACCCCTAAAATCAACATGTTTACGCTAACTCGCTATCTAATGGATTTTTCTGGAAAAAAATTGGGTAAAACTAATGCTACGGATTTTCGAATTTTCAACCCTTACTCATCCCCTGCTACCCTTTTACACCACAAAGAAAAGGTTGTAGAACTAGAATATTTAAAATTTGAAAATTACATGCCTAAAAATCTTACAAATATTAATTTGCAATTTCTTCCGGTTTTCATCCCTTATAACACCCAAAAAGGAGTGGGACGTAGTTTTAAGTCTATCATAAGGATTGACACTAGTATGTAAGACCATAAGTTTCACTCTTCAGAATTTAATTTAGTTCTCAAAACAGTTCTTTTTTCGAAAAACTGCCAAATTTTATCCCTTTTGGACTTTTTCTTGGAGTGGTGATGAAATTTGACCTTACATAACCCATTTTCAACTGTTTTCGAAAGCCAAAACCGTGTTACCGTAAAAATGTTGATTTAAGGGGTGGTTTAAAATCCAATTCAAAAATATTGTAGAATAGGATAGATTGTCACTTTTCTTAATTTTCATGTGATATTCTGGAAGAGCACTTTTCAAAATATCCGGGTATGAATTTACAGGACTTTTTAAAAATAATAATAATACATATTGTCTATGACATGCGGAATACTAAGCCGAAGCCAACAACTTCTCATTTGTCAAAATGTGATTAGTACTTCAGGAGTTACAAGGGAACAGATGAACATACATACTAACATAGACTGTTAAAATCATAACCAAAATTATAAAATATCTGCGTCCAGAAATTATCTCTGTTATGCTATGATAATAAATGAATACGTTTTTGGCTCCACGATTTCACATACTGAATTTCTTGTGACATAATATAGTCTAGAACACATTCTAAATCAAGATGAATCAAATGACACCTTATTTGTTGAAATAGGTTCAGTAGTTTAGCCTGTACAAGGTAACAAAGTATCTCATATACATATATATATATACATTGCTGTAGTTGCGAAAAATATGAATTGGAAAAATCGTAGGCACATATTAGGCATATTTAATTGCTAAATTAAAAATTTAAACCTTATTATTCAATGTGAGACAAATCTGATTTACAGGGTGTCCAATAGGAAATTGCGAAAACTAATGGGTCACAATTTTTTAACAAATGGAGAGATCGGTAAAATGTAAATATTTTTTAATAAAGAACAGTCGTCATTTTTATTTCATGTCCATTTTATTATAAAAAAATGAAATCTATTTAATACAAACCATTAATTTGAAAATATAGTGAAAAACGTGAATTATTAATAATATATATTTTTGAAATGTGAACCATCTACATAAAAGGTATCTACCTTCATTTCTTTGAATCTTCTGTCGCCGGAGAGAAGTACAAAGGGATGTTAGAGACCAAATCCTTTCTCATGCGAAAAAGAGGAGCCGCGTTAAATCTGTTTTTTTTTATTCAAGACGGAGCAGCAGCTCATCGCACACAAGAAGTATCATCAACAAATTTTATGGCGATCGAGTTATTGGCCTAGGGTACCCAGGCTTTGCTAGGGGAAAAGGAATAGAATAGCCACATTACTCGTCACATCTCATTCGATTTGATTTTTTTTTATGGGGTTACATTAAGGGGTTATATACAGTCAGGATTTTTAGAAAATCGAGTTTTGTAATGTACAGCCACAGCAAATTTCATGTCAATCGGGTGAATAATCTCGATGTTACACGGATATTTGTAATGACGTGTTCGAGTTTTTGTACTAAATGTAAAATGCTTTTGAAACTTTTAACGCGTTTTTCTCAAAACTGTGTTCTTATAGTCGGTGAGCAAGATTTCTCGGAAACGGCTGAACGGATCAGTTTCAAATTTTAATATAAGCTTCTTACGTATATTTTTTAGTAATTAATCGAAGCTTTTTGCTCACAGATAAATATTTTCCATTTTATAAACAATTTAGAGCGAAAATTGTTGTTAAAAATCGATTTTTTTTTTTAAGAAGCCGCCATTTTGTCAAAAATTCTTATTTTGCTTATTCCTTCGATTAATTACGAGATAAAACAATATACTAACGAAATATTTTTGGTTTTTCCATTTTGGATGATCCAGTCTAGAGATATCGTGCACACCGCAAAACGCTTTTTTTTAGAGTTGCTTCCGGAGATCAGCTGTAGCAGCTTTTAAAATAATTATTTTTACAAATAAAAAACACTAAAATACACTCAAGAGTTACCGTTTTATGTGTACAGAATTTTACATTAATAACTTAAAAGATCATCTCAAGAAAAATTCTTGAAAAATCGACTTTTTTGGGCCTGCTGACTGTATATAACCCCTTAAAGATCTCTGCTATGAAAATAACCAATAAACAGTTGAGGATTTTATTAAAGACATTGGGAAGATCGTCAATGGCATTTCAAATGAAACGTTAGAACATGTTTTTAATAGTTTTACAAAACATATTGATATTTGTGGCAAATTAGATGGTTAAAATATCGAAAATATGTATCATTAGTAACTAACGTTCTTCACTATATTTTTAAATTAATTATTTTGTATTAAATAGATTTAATTTTTTTATAATAAAATGGACATGAAATAAAAATGACGACTGTCGTTTATTAAAAAGTATTTACATTTTACCGATCTCTCCATTTGTTAAAAAATTGTGACCCATGAGTTTTCGCAATTTCCTATTGGACACCCTGTATATTAAGTAGTTACTCCAACAAGGACAACTTTTTAGGGAAATCTCTTGAATAAAGCAATGTTATAAGTTATTCTCTCCTGTTTTTAACATCGATATAAGTTCCTTTCGGTATATCAGCTTGATTTTGGTTAATGGTTTTTTCTATAGAATTTTCTCTTCAAATTCCCATTGCCTAGAAGGTGACTTAACATAAAAAAGCACATCTAGGATATTGATTCATTTCCAAATAATATAAAATTCAGATTCTAATCAAGAAGAGAAAAAAAAAATCAATACACAGACAGTACAGAAAAATATATAATTAAACTATAACTTAAATAATGTTAAAAGACTTTGAATATGTCGTAATTTTGAACCTTAACAAGCTTTGGCATAAAACATAAGATATATTATAATTGAAAAAATTAATTAATTCAATTTTATTAGTTTTTTATTATTATATATCATGACATTTCTTTACAAACGAGAAAACACAAGTGATAGTGTATTAGAATGAAATTACTTCTTGTTGACAATTATGTGATACTTTATTTTATAAATTAATTAATTAATTAATTATTAGAGATAAGTTAAAAATTGTATGAAAAAGTTCACTTACACGAACAAATATTTATAATACAACGTTACTTTTAAAATTATATACACGAATTTATGAATGACAGTGCAGAAAAAATTTCAATAATAACTTCATAACTAGTTGCCCTTTGGGGTTTTTGCAAAAATGTTACTATAGCATAAAAATATGTTGCTTCATTAATTCCCTAAAGGCAAAAAGGTAATACAATTTTTCGTTTAAATTGGAGGCAAGGCAACGGCAGTGAATTTGTTCGGAAAAATAATTTCCTCTCAGAAACACATGCATAAAACTTTGTAAATGCTTTGCTGACTTCGGGGAATGAAAATTGTTCCATTTCTTGGCGGGAAAACAAGGAAGAAGAGAAAACTCCCTTTTAATAATTGGCCTGATTTCAAGCAAACAGAAGTTGCGCCAATAGGAAAAAAATTTAAAATTGGCAAACCAACCCTATATTTTGGGGTTCTTGAAATGGAAAAAAAAAACCTTCCACCCGCACCCCATTTACCAAACACGAAGTAAAGTTTCCTTTGTCTACAGCCGTCCTAGAAGTTAGCAAAAGGTGGCTCTGTTCGGTAACTCGCCTAATTCGATATTTGAGTTTTTTTTTTTTTTTTTAAGAAGGGTTTTCTACCTTTAATTTCCTGGAATACGTGGGGACTAGAAAGGGAACAGAGACAAAACAGTTTTCGCACAATATTTACTCCCCTTTGGTAGCACTAACCATCGAAATGTTGCTAGCAGTCTTCTTTGTGGCTCGATACGGAAGTCTCACGGCTAAGCAATTCCCTTTGTTTGGGTCGGGAAGAGAACGACTGCGGCCGGGAAGCTAGGGACACTTTCATGGCTCCGCAGTGAATAAAAAGCCTAAGTCCTCCCTTGGGCCATAAGTGTTATCGGAATAGGGAAAATGAAGTCAATTAGGACTTTTACCTCGGTCTCGTGACTATTCCTCAGGTGTGTCATTCATCCATTCATTGTCTGCAATCTACATAGAGACCCTCGTCTGGGCATGATACCTCAAAGGTAGGGTGAATGTTTTTGCAGATCAAATTCCAGTACATTTAAGAACATTGTGGAGTTGAAATTTATTGTTTTAATAAATTGAATGGTTTAACTCACTTGTAAGCATTTTAATATAAATAGATAATAGTATTTTTAATTAATAGCACTAGATAGCACAATACGGCGACCCTATGATATGAGAATGTGTACCTTTATACTATATTTATAGCACTAAAATGAACTGAATGAAACCATTTTCGTCTAGCTTCTGAAAATGAATAACAAAGGTAGTATACGAAATGCACTACTAGCTTGCATGAAAAATAAAAAAATATTGGTTGAATCATCTGTTGGTTTCTTTTTAAATTATATTTTATTTTGACACAGACAGCTCTTTCGCACTCAAAAAGTGTGCAGAAACACAGAATTATATCTCCGCGGTACAAAATGAGAAAAGTTATGGTTGAAGAACGTTGGAAAATATTGAAAACATATTTCCAAAGTGAGTCATGCGTTGCCGTACATTTTGAAAAGAAATTTTATCAGAAATAATGTATCAGCGGTTCCTGTTATATGGAAATTAGACATTTTCTTGTGCACTGCCATTCAAAATCAATATAATGCTAATAATACAGAAATGATTCAGGCACTTAAGCACAATATTGATCGAATTATCCGCGAAATAAGGTCCCAAACCATCGAAAACATAGTTCAAAAATAGATTGACAGGATGGGCTATTACCAAGCCAGCCGAGACAGTTATTAAAATGAAATCATATTTCATAATCTAATCGGAAGGTTTACTCTTTTTACTAAATCAACGAACTTTGAAAAATATTTAACATTCTTTATTTTCTAGTACTTTTAAAAAGAAACCAGACGATGGTCCAATCTATATGTATGTATATTCTATGTTTTTCGCTTTATTTTTTTTTAAATGTCCTTTTTTTAAAAGTTCAAATAAGATCTTTAGAAGTCAGATATCTTTAATAGAATGTGATTTCTTGGTTGAGGACCAAAATTAACGGCACGAAAGCAAATTAATTAAAGTGAAGTTTCTTCCTTGTCATTTTTATCCAAATAATCAAAAGAACTGCTCATTAAGGATACAAAATAAGTATCAATGAAGAATTACATATTCAATATAAGAATCAAAAAATTTGTGTTATACAAACAAGATCAGTGAAATGGTCACTCTGTTGACAGTTCAAATTCTTCTCATAATTTCCCTTTACGCACTTGTTGTGGGCAATAGAAATTAAAGCAAATTTTGTCCTAGTTCTCCCAAAGGACTCCCCATTGCGACCTGAGATTCCTCGACTTACCAGGGCGCCTTGTGGCATTTTATTTCAATTTTTTTTTACCTAGGTTCACCAGTAAATTAATTTGAATTCAGTGCCATAAGCTTACGATAAACTGCACCCTTGAGAGTACGGGAACAGAAAATTGGTTACCCTTGGTAGCAAGCAATCGCCTGAATCTGACCAACTCGACCAAGGACGGTGACTGTGTCCTTTGAGTTTTGTAGTTGATGTGCTACCTACAGTGCTAGGTGATTATCCATAGTCCTGACTTCATTCGTGGCGCCGCAAGTGGTTGACCATTATGCGAACTCGAAACTTCCGTCACCTGACCATGGCCCTATTATGTACTGGAGAACCTCGTTCACCTACAAGTGCTCCCAGGTTCCAAGAACCATTCCCTATGTAGGTAGATTTTAGTAGGGCACGTAATTACTTCATGAGAGGACGTGTGCCGAACTTTTACCTTCGGTTGCAGTATACGAGTATACCTCAAAATTGAAATGGCCTTAGAGTAGAAGATTAAGGAAAGGGAAGGAACTCTTGACCTGACGCGTACAAGCCGGAAAATGTGCCATAGTACGACTCTTATGGGATGACGAGATCAATAAAAGTCATATTGCTCTGCGACAGGCAGAGACAGAAGGAATATGTCACCATTAGACCGAGGAGGGCTTATCAAAAACATTTCTCACATACGCTTTAACATATATGTATGTATGTATATAACAAACCCCTATACGAGTGTGGTGACGAGGACGACGACACACGGTGGCGTCGAGGTGGTGCCGCCTCACTTACGTCACCTTTATCAAAGTTTCTAGACTGTTTCCAGCCGCGTTATGACAACAGGCGCAAGGCGAGAACCATAACGATAATTTCTAGCGAGCTGGTGAAAATACTTAAGACGGTCTCTCATCGTACAGAGGCGGCCACCAAATTCCATCTCTTCTACTCATAAATGGAAATCTAGGAATGAGTTGTGCCATTTCATTGTGCGATATTACATTGTTGTAAAATGCTCAAGACCACAAGGGCGGAGAGTGCCGAAAAGGGGATTTTCTCAAACCACCCTCTATATACATATATATATGTATAAATTCTCGCCTCGTCGAAATACACCAACAAAGTCAAAGGAATTGTTTCCAGTACGAAAACATTTTGTGACCATTTGCATAATGCTACCCCGCCCGAAATTAGGGCATAAACGACAGAAAGTAGTCAGAAGCGGGATAAAAATCTCCACCCGCAGTTGGGTGCTAGATCTACTCTTTGATTGCCAAAGCTTGGCCCCGAGACCGGCACAACACAGCTCCCTTTAACTCTTAAGTAGTCTTTAGGGAGAATCCCACTCCCGGTAAAAGTAAAATTGAAAATTTTCAAATATTTTCATCTCAAGCGAGATGAATGAAATGAGCTCGATTAAATTTTCAGACTTGAAAAAAGCGGAGGCGAATATTTTCATCGTAATTTCAATCAAGAAAGTTGCGACAAAATAAAGACATTACAGCACAATTCGCTTAAGACGGGAATATGAACGTGTTCTGGGATTAATTTTAAATTTGTCCTTCCAAAACTTGAGTAGCAACAGTGCAGTCTTAAAGGATATCTTTAAATTATTCTAAATCTCATACAAAATTCGCTATCATATGCATCCACTTCAAAAAGTCATCTACATAAAATCAAGAATTTTGCATGCGCACCAGCAAATCTCTATCATGATGCACTACGAATAATAAAATCCCATTAGACGAATTTTCGAAACTGGTTTACTAGAACTATCCAACACGCCAGGAGGATTTATTTTCGTGGCGCATAACAAGTTTATTGCCATGTAAAAGCCACATTTAGTGGTATACTCCGATGAAACTATAAATAAAACTCTTTTTATAGAGTAATCTATTTAAACGGGTAGAAATGCGCCTGCGAAACAACTCTCTTCCATCCTCGACTGCCCCAAATGCATCTTTTAGATGCATTTTTGAGAAAATCCTCCTCAGGGACTGCCGCAAATAAATTTGTACCTGTACCTGTCCCGGAGGCGCGCTACCTGCAGCTCTTAGCGCGAATACCTCGATTGAGCCGGCAGAAGACTTTCTAATATTAACCAACAAGCATACACCTGGATTAAGTGGCCGTGCGGGAACAATAAATTTTCCATAAAACTTGGGATCTTTTTAAGATTCCTGCATATATAATACATAGTATATATAGAGTTGATGTTATTCAAGCGACTCAAGCGGCTTCATTTACAATTCAACGAACAAAATTTCCACCGTAGTGGCGCGAACCAAGGCTCTAGGTTATGATACCTAACATATATTTAAATGGGCACAGCAGCGCTGGAACGAATGCAAAAAAGAGCTTATGTAGGGCAACATAAATATTGACCTTTCAGACAGTTGCATTTCTCGTACTTTTTCGAATAATTATATTACACTCTTTCATACTAATTTACATAGGAATGTTTTCCCAAGAGTATTAGGATGCAGGGTAGTATATCCTAAACTGCAACTAGACTGATGGGATTTTTCTAAAAACCTTTTCAAAAAATAAAATAGTACAATAGCTAATAAGAACCATTTTTAACCTAGTATAATTTTTAGAACCCTTTTGATATCGTTTTATCTTTATGTAATTCAATATACTCGTATGCAGCGTTGCATTACTTTTGATATGAATAATGTAAATATTTTCCATTAACCATTACATTTGTAATTAGTAATGTAAATATTCTATATAATCATTACTTTTGTAATGATTAATGTAATTATTACTTTCGTAATTATTTTGTTCACATTTTGGTGAATTTTTTTTGGTTATCATGTGGTTTCTTTTCTTTTTTATTTGTCTTTTCTATTTTTTGTTTTCTTTATAAACTAGGAGCTTTAGTAATTGATTTTTCAAATCGAAACATTCGATTTTCTAATGGCAACAGTTTTATTAATTCCAATAGAATTCTTTTGAAATTTCTTTTTTGAATGTTTATCTTTTACTCTGAATTTTTTGATTTTCAAATGGCAGCTTTGAATGATCCTGAAGCTCCTTTGCCTTTAGTTTGAATTAGTTTTCCTTTAGAAATAGAATATTTAATATATCTTCTTACTAGGGGTGCAATTTTGTTAGAATTTAATTGATAACAATATACTTTCTTATATCCTGTAGTGAAGAACCATGACGATTTCTTTAGGCTTAGGTTTACTAGATTTTGTATGCATTTTACTAAAAGATGATGCAATTTTCGGTAATTCTGCGATAATTAAAGAATAAGAATAATAAAATTATAATTATTCTCTTATGTTCGTAGACACCTCTATTAGTCTGTAGGAAATGTACTAGTCAGTTATTAATTACAAAAGTAATGGCTAATGTCAAATTTTTATATTACTCATTGCAAAAGTAATGGTTAATGTGAAATATTTACTCTAGACTTTTCTGGTTTTTGCATAGAATCATCTAGTTATTTTACTGAGAGTCGAATTAGCCAAAAATCGCGATCCAAGAAGCCCTATTTTAGAAAATTAAATTTTTGCCACTATAAGGCTTAATAAATACAAGGGAAAATGTAAAAATTGAAATTCTGCGAATTTTTCCTCTAGACTTTTTTGGTTTTTGCATAGAATCATCTAGTTAGCGTACTTAGAGTCGAATTAGCTAAAAATCGCGATCCAGGAATCCCTATTTTAGAAAATTAAATTTTTGCCACTATAAGGCTTAATAAATACAAGGGAAAATGTAAAAATTGAAATTCTGCGAATTTTTCCTCTAGACTTTTTTGGTTTTTGCATAGAATCATCTAGTTAGCGTACTTAGAGTCGAATTAGCTAAAAATCGCGATCCAGGAATCCCTATTTTAGAAAATTAAATTTTTGCCACTATAAGGCTTAATAAATACAAGGGAAAATGTAAAAATTTAAATTCTGCGAATTTTTCCTCTAGACTTTTTTGGTTTTTGCATAGAATCATCTAGTTAGCGTACTTAGAGTCGAATTAGCTAAAAATCGCGATCCGGGAATCCCTATTTTAGAAAATTAAATTTTTGCCACTATAAGGCTTAATAAATACAAGGGAAAATGTAAAAATTGAAATTCTGCGAATTTTTCCTCTAGACTTTTTTGGTTTTTGCATAGAATCATCTAGTTAGCGTACTTAGAGTCGAATTAGCTAAAAATCGCGATCCAGGAATCCCTATTTTAGAAAATTAAATTTTTGCCACTATAAGGCTTAATAAATACAAGGGAAAATGTAAAAATTGAAATTCTGCGAATTTTTCCTCTAGACTTTTTTGGTTTTTGCATAGAATCATCTAGTTAGCGTACTTAGAGTCGAATTAGCTAAAAATCGCGATCCAGGAATCCCTATTTTAGAAAATTAAATTTTTGCCACTATAAGGCTTAATAAATACAAGGGAAAATGTAAAAATTGAAATTCTGCGAATTTTTCCTCTAGACTTTTTTGGTTTTTGCATAGAATCATCTAGTTAGCGTACTTAGAGTCGAATTAGCTAAAAATCGCGATCCAGGAATCCCTATTTTAGAAAATTAAATTTTTGCCACTATAAGGCTTAATAAATACAAGGGAAAATGTAAAAATTGAAATTCTGCGAATTTTTCCTCTAGACTCTTTTGGTTTTTGCATAGAATCATCTAGTTAGCGTACTTAGAGTCGAATTAGCTAAAAATCGCGATCCAGGAATCCCTATTTTAGAAAATTAAATTTTTGCCACTATAAGGCTTAATAAATACAAGGGAAAATGTAAAAATTGAAATTCTGCGAATTTTTCCTCTAGACTTTTTTGGTTTTTGCATAGAATCATCTAGTTAGCGTACTTAGAGTCGAATTAGCTAAAAATCGCGATCCAGGAATCCCTATTTTAGAAAATTAAATTTTTGCCACTATAAGACTTAATAAATACAAGGGAAAATGTAAAAATTGAAATTCTGCGAATTTTTCCTCTAGACTTTTTTGGTTTTTGCATAGAATCATCTAGTTAGCGTACTTAGAGTCGAATTAGCTAAAAATCGCGATCCAGGAATCCCTATTTTAGAAAATTAAATTTTGCCACTATAAGGCTTAATAAATACAAGGGAAAATGTAAAAATTGAAATTCTGCGAATTTTTCCTCTAGACTTTTTTGGTTTTTGCATAGAATCATCTAGTTAGCGTACTTAGAGTCGAATTAGCTAAAAATCGCGATCCAGGAATCCCTATTTTAGAAAATTAAATTTTTGCCACTATAAGGCTTAATAAATACAAGGGAAAATGTAAAAATTTAAATTCTGCGAATTTTTCCTCTAGACTTTTTTGGTTTTTGCATAGAATCATCTAGTTAGCGTACTTAGAGTCGAATTAGCTAAGAATCGCGATCCAGGAATCCCTATTTTAGAAAATTAAATTTTTGCCACTATAAGGCTTAATAAATACAAGGGAAAATGTAAAAATTGAAATTCTGCGAATTTTTCCTCTAGACTTTTTTGGTTTTTGCATAGAATCATCTAGTTAGCGTACTTAGAGTCGAATTAGCTAAAAATCGCGATCCAGGAATCCCTATTTTAGAAAATTAAATTTTTGCCACTATAAGGCTTAATAAATACAAGGGAAAATGTAAAAATTGAAATTCTGCGAATTTTTCCTCTAGACTTTTTTGGTTTTTGCATAGAATCATCTAGTTAGCGTACTTAGAGTCGAATTAGTTAAAAATCGCGATCCAGGACGCCCTATTTTAGAAAATTAAATTTTTGCCACTATAAGGCTTAATAAATACAAGGGAAAATGTAAAAATTGAAATTCTGCGAATTTTTCCTCTAGACTTTTTTGGTTTTTGCATAGAATCATCTAGTTAGCGTACTTAGAGTCGAATTAGCTAAAAATCGCGATCCAGGAAGCCCTATTTTAGAAAATTAAATTTTTGCCACTATAAGGCTTAATAAATATACAAGGGAAAATGTAAAAATTGAAATTCTGCGAATTTTTCCTCTAGACTTTTTTGGTTTTTGCATAGAATCATCTAGTTAGCGTACTTAGAGTCGAATTAGCTAAAAATCGCGATCCAGGAAGCCCTATTTTAGAAAATTAAATTTTTGCCACTATAAGACTTAATAAATACAAGGGAAAATGTAAAAATTGAAATTCTGCGAATTTTTCCTCTAGACTTTTTTGGTTTTTGCATAGAATCATCTAGTTAGCGTACTTAGAGTCGAATTAGCTAAAAATCGCGATCCAGGAAGCCCTATTTTAGAAAATTAAATTTTTGCCACTATAAGGCTTAATAAATATACAAGGGAAAATGTAAAAATTGAAATTCTGCGAATTTTTCCTCTAGACTTTTTTGGTTTTTGCATAGAATCATCTAGTTAGCGTACTTAGAGTCGAATTAGCTAAAAATCGCGATCCAGGAAGCCCTATTTTAGAAAATTAAATTTTTGCCACTATAAGGCTTAATAAATATACAAGGGAAAATGTAAAAATTAAAATTCTGCGAATTTTTCCTCTAGACTTTTTTGGTTTTTGCATAGAATCATCTAGTTAGCGTACTTAGAGTCGAATTAGCTAAAAATCGCGATCCAGGAAGCCCTATTTTAGAAAATTAAATTTTTGCCACTATAAGGCTTAATAAATATACAAGGGAAAATGTAAAAATTGAAATTCTGCGAATTTTTCCTCTAGACTTTTTTGGTTTTTGCATAGAATCATCTAGTTAGCGTACTTAGAGTCGAATTAGCTAAAAATCGCGATCCAGGAAGCCCTATTTTAGAAAATTAAATTTTTGCCACTATAAGGCTTAATAAATACAAGGGAAAATGTAAAAATTGAAATTCTGCGAATTTTTCCTCTAGACTTTTTTGGTTTTTGCATAGAATCATCTAGTTAGCGTACTTAGAGTCGAATTAGTTAAAAATCGCGATCCAGGAAGCCCTATTTTAGAAAATTAAATTTTTGCCACTATAAGGCTTAATAAATATACAAGGGAAAATGTAAAAATTGAAATTCTGCGAATTTTTCCTCTAGACTTTTTTGGTTTTTGCATAGAATCATCTAGTTAGCGTACTTAGAGTCGAATTAGCTAAAAATCGCGATCCAGGAAGCCCTATTTTAGAAAATTAAATTTTTGCCACTATAAGGCTTAATAAATACAAGGGAAAATGTAAAAATTGAAATTCTGCGAATTTTTCCTCTAGACTTTTTTGGTTTTTGCATAGAATCATCTAGTTAGCGTACTTAGAGTCGAATTAGCTAAAAATCGCGATCCAGGAAGCCCTATTTTAGAAAATTAAATTTTTGCCACTATAAGGCTTAATAAATATACAAGGGAAAATGTAAAAATTGAAATTCTGCGAATTTTTCCTCTAGACTTTTTTGGTTTTTGCATAGAATCATCTAGTTAGCGTACTTAGAGTCGAATTAGCTAAAAATCGCGATCCAGGAAGCCCTATTTTAGAAAATTAAATTGTTGCCACTATAAGACTTAATAAATACAAGGGAAAATGTAAAAATTGAAATTCTGCGAATTTTTCCTCTAGACTTTTTTGGTTTTTGCATAGAATCATCTAGTTAGCGTACTTAGAGTCGAATTAGTTAAAAATCGCGATCCAGGTCGCCCTATTTTAGAAAATTAAATTTTTGCCACTATAAGACTTAATAAATACAAGGGAAAATGTAAAAATTGAAATTCTGCGAATTTTTCTTCTAGACTTTTTTGGTTTTTGCATAGAATCATCTAGTTAGCGTACTTAGAGTCGAATTAGCTAAAAATAGCGATCCAGGAAGCCCTATTTTAGAAAATTAAATTTTTGCCACTATAAGGCTTAATAAATACAAGGGAAAATGTAAAAATTGAAATTCTGCGAATTTTTCCTCTAGACTTTTTTGGTTTTTGCATAGAATCATCTAGTTAGCGTACTTAGAGTCGAATTAGCTAAAAATCGCGATCCAGGACGCCCTATTTTAGAAAATTAAATTTTTGCCACTATAAGGCTTAATAAATACAAGGGAAAATGTAAAAATTGAAATTCTGCGAATTTTTCCTCTAGACTTTTTTGGTTTTTGCATAGAATCATCTAGTTAGCGTACTTAGAGTCCAATTAGCTAAAAATCGCGATCCAGGAAGCCCTATTTTAGAAAATTAAATTTTTGCCACTATAAGGCTTAATAAATACAAGGGAAAATGTAAAAATTGAAATTCTGCGAATTTTTCCTCTAGACTTTTCTGGTTTTTGCATAGAATCATCTAGTTAGCGTACTTAGAGTCGAATTAGCTAAAAATCGCGATCCAGGAAGCCCTATTTTAGAAAATTAAATTTTTGCCACTATAAGGCTTAATAAATATACAAGGGAAAATGTAAAAATTGAAATTCTGCGAATTTTTCCTCTAGACTTTTTTGGTTTTTGCATAGAATCATCTAGTTAGCGTACTTAGAGTCGAATTAGCTAAAAATCGCGATCCAGGACGCCCTATTTTAGAAAATTAAATTTTTGCCACTATAAGGCTCAATAAATACAAGGGAAAATGTAAAAATTGAAATTCTGCGAATTTTTCCTCTAGACTTTTTTGGTTTTTGCATAGAATCATCTAGTTAGCGTACTTAGAGTCGAATTAGTTAAAAATCGCGATCCAGGAAGCCCTATTTTAGAAAATTAAATTTTTGCCACTATAAGGCTTAATTAATACAAGGGAAAATGTAAAAATTGAAATTCTGCGAATTTTTCCTCTAGACTTTTTTGGTTTTTGCATAGAATCATCTAGTTAGCGTACATAGAGTCGAATTAGTTAAAAATCGCGATCCAGGAATCCCTATTTTAGAAAATTAAATTTTTGCCACTATAAGGCTTAATAAATATACAAGGGAAAATGTAAAAATTGAAATTCTGCGAATTTTTCCTCTAGACTTTTTTGGTTTTTGCATAGAATCATCTAGTTAGCGTACTTAGAGTCGAATTAGCTAAAAATCGCGATCCAGGACGCCCTATTTTAGAAAATTAAATTTTTGCCACTATAAGGCTTAATAAATACAAGGGAAAATGTAAAAATTGAAATTCTGCGAATTTTTCCTCTAGACTTTTTTGGTTTTTGCATAGAATCATCTAGTTAGCGTACTTAGAGTCGAATTAGCTAAAAATCGCGATCCAGGAAGCCCTATTTTAGAAAATTAAATTTTTGCCACTATAAGGCTTAATAAATATACAAGGGAAAATGTAAAAATTGAAATTCTGCGAATTTTTCCTCTAGACTTTTTTGGTTTTTGCATAGAATCATCTAGTTAGCGTACTTAGAGTCGAATTAGCTAAAAATCGCGATCCAGGAAGCCCTATTTTAGAAAATTAAATTTTTGCCACTATAAGACTTAATAAATACAAGGGAAAATGTAAAAATTGAAATTCTGCGAATTTTTCCTCTAGACTTTTTTGGTTTTTGCATAGAATCATCTAGTTAGCGTACTTAGAGTCGAATTAGCTAAAAATCGCGATCCAGGAAGCCCTATTTTAGAAAATTAAATTTTTGCCACTATAAGGCTTAATAAATATACAAGGGAAAATGTAAAAATTGAAATTCTGCGAATTTTTCCTCTAGACTTTTTTGGTTTTTGCATAGAATCATCTAGTTAGCGTACTTAGAGTCGAATTAGTTAAAAATCGCGATCCAGGAAGCCCTATTTTAGAAAATTAAATTTTTGCCACTATAAGGCTTAATAAATACAAGGGAAAATGTAAAAATTGAAATTCTGCGAATTTTTCCTCTAGACTTTTTTGGTTTTTGCATAGAATCATCTAGTTAGCGTACTTAGAGTCGAATTAGTTAAAAATCGCGATCCAGGAAGCCCTATTTTAGAAAATTAAATTTTTGCCACTATAAGACTTAATAAATACAAGGGAAAATGTAAAAATTGAAATTCTGCGAATTTTTCCTCTAGACTTTTTTGGTTTTTGCATAGAATCATCTAGTTAGTGTACTTAGAATCGAATTAGATAAAAATCGCGATCCAGGAAGCCCTATTTTAGAAAATTAAATTTTTGCCACTATAAGACTTAATAAATACGAGGGAAAATGTAAAAATTGAAATTCTGCGAATTTTTCCTTTAGACTTTTTTGGTTTTTGCATAGAATCATCTAGTTAGCGTACTTAGAGTCGAATTAGTTAAAAATCGCGATCCAGGAAGCCCTATTTTAGAAAATTAAATTGTTGCCACTATAAGACTTAATAAATACAAGGGAAAATGTAAAAATTGAAATTCTGCGAATTTTTCCTCTAGACTTTTTTGGTTTTTGCATAGAATCATCTAGTTAGCGTACTTAGAGTCGAATTAGTTAAAAATCGCGATCCAGGTCGCCCTATTTTAGAAAATTAAATTTTTGCCACTATAAGACTTAATAAATACAAGGGAAAATGTAAAAATTGAAATTCTGCGAATTTTTCCTCTAGACTTTTTTGGTTTTTGCATAGAATCATCTAGTTAGCGTACTTAGAGTCGAATTAGCTAAAAATAGCGATCCAGGAAGCCCTATTTTAGAAAATTAAATTTTTGCCACTATAAGGCTTAATAAATGCAAGGGAAAATGTAAAAATTGAAATTCTGCGAATTTTTCCTCTAGACTTTTTTGGTTTTTGCATAGAATCATCTAGTTAGCGTACTTAGAGTCGAATTAGCTAAAAATCGCGATACAGGAAGCCCTATTTTAGAAAATTAAATTTTTGCCACTATAAGGCTTAATAAATATACAAGGGAAAATGTAAAAATTGAAATTCTGCGAATTTTTCCTCTAGACATTTTTGGTTTTTGCATAGAATCATCTAGTTAGCGTACTTAGAGTCGAATTAGCTAAAAATCGCGATCCAGGAAGCCCTATTTTAGAAAATTAAATTGTTGCCACTATAAGACTTAATAAATACAAGGGAAAATGTAAAAATTGAAATTCTGCGAATTTTTCCTCTAGACTTTTTTGGTTTTTGCATAGAATCATCTAGTTAGCGTACTTAGAGTCGAATTAGTTAAAAATCGCGATCCAGGTCGCCCTATTTTAGAAAATTAAATTTTTGCCACTATAAGACTTAATAAATACAAGGGAAAATGTAAAAATTGAAATTCTGCGAATTTTTCCTCTAGACTTTTTTGGTTTTTGCATAGAATCATCTAGTTAGCGTACTTAGAGTCGAATTAGCTAAAAATCGCGATCCAGGAAGCCCTATTTTAGAAAATTAAATTTTTGCCACTATAAGGCTTAATAAATACAAGGGAAAATGTAAAAATTGAAATTCTGCGAATTTTTCCTCTAGACTTTTTTGGTTTTTGCATAGAATCATCTAGTTAGCGTACTTAGAGTCGAATTAGCTAAAAATCGCGATCCAGGAAGCCCTATTTTAGAAAATTAAATTGTTGCCACTATAAGACTTAATAAATACAAGGGAAAATGTAAAAATTGAAATTCTGCGAATTTTTCCTCTAGACTTTTTTGGTTTTTGCATAGAATCATCTAGTTAGCGTACTTAGAGTCGAATTAGTTAAAAATCGCGATCCAGGTCGCCCTATTTTAGAAAATTAAATTTTTGCCACTATAAGACTTAATAAATACAAGGGAAAATGTAAAAATTGAAATTCTGCGAATTTTTCCTCTAGACTTTTTTGGTTTTTGCATAGAATCATCTAGTTAGCGTACTTAGAGTCGAATTAGCTAAAAATCGCGATCCAGGACGCCCTATTTTAGAAAATTAAATTTTTGCCACTATAAGGCTTAATAAATACAAGGGAAAATGTAAAAATTGAAATTCTGCGAATTTTTCCTCTAGACTTTTTTGGTTTTTGCATAGAATCATCTAGTTAGCGTACTTAGAGTCCAATTAGCTAAAAATCGCGATCCAGGAAGCCCTATTTTAGAAAATTAAATTTTTGCCACTATAAGGCTTAATAAATATACAAGGGAAAATGTAAAAATTGAAATTCTGCGAATTTTTCCTCTAGACTTTTTTGGTTTTTGCATAGAATCATCTAGTTAGCGTACTTAGAGTCGAATTAGCTAAAAATCGCGATCCAGGACGCCCTATTTTAGAAAATTAAATTTTTGCCACTATAAGGCTTAATAAATACAAGGGAAAATGTAAAAATTGAAATTCTGCGAATTTTTCCTCTAGACTTTTCTGGTTTTTGCATAGAATCATCTAGTTAGCGTACTTAGAGTCGAATAAGCTAAAAATCGCGATCCAGGAAGCCCTATTTTAGAAAATTAAATTTTTGCCACTATAAGACTTAATAAATACAAGGGAAAATGTAAAAATTGAAATTCTGCGAATTTTTCCTCTAGACTTTTTTGGTTTTTGCATAGAATCATCTAGTTAGCGTACTTAGAGTCGAATTAGCTAAAAATCGCGATCCAGGACGCCCTATTTTAGAAAATTAAATTTTTGCCACTATAAGGCTTAATAAATACAAGGGAAAATGTAAAAATTGAAATTCTGCGAATTTTTCCTCTAGACTTTTCTGGTTTTTGCATAGAATCATCTAGTTAGCGTACTTAGAGTCGAATTAGCTAAAAATCGCGATCCAGGAAGCCCTATTTTAGAAAATTAAATTTTTGCCACTATAAGGCTTAATAAATATACAAGGGAAAATGTAAAAATTGAAATTCTGCGAATTTTTCCTCTAGACTTTTTTGGTTTTTGCATAGAATCATCTAGTTAGCGTACTTAGAGTCGAATTAGCTAAAAATCGCGATCCAGGACGCCCTATTTTAGAAAATTAAATTTTTGCCACTATAAGGCTCAATAAATACAAGGGAAAATGTAAAAATTGAAATTCTGCGAATTTTTCCTCTAGACTTTTTTGGTTTTTGCATAGAATCATCTAGTTAGCGTACTTAGAGTCGAATTAGTTAAAAATCGCGATCCAGGAAGCCCTATTTTAGAAAATTAAATTTTTGCCACTATAAGGCTTAATTAATACAAGGGAAAATGTAAAAATTGAAATTCTGCGAATTTTTCCTCTAGACTTTTTTGGTTTTTGCATAGAATCATCTAGTTAGTGTACTTAGAATCGAATTAGATAAAAATCGCGATCCAGGAAGCCCTATTTTAGAAAATTAAATTTTTGCCACTATAAGACTTAATAAATACAAGGGAAAATGTAAAAATTGAAATTCTGCGAATTTTTCCTCTAGACTTTTTTGGTTTTTGCATAGAATCATCTAGTTAGCGTACTTAGAGTCGAATTAGCTAAAAATCGCGATCCAGGACGCCCTATTTTAGAAAATTAAATTTTTGCCACTATAAGGCTTAATAAATACAAGGGAAAATGTAAAAATTGAAATTCTGCGAATTTTTCCTCTAGACTTTTCTGGTTTTTGCATAGAATCATCTAGTTAGCGTACTTAGAGTCGAATTAGCTAAAAATCGCGATCCAGGAAGCCCTATTTTAGAAAATTAAATTTTTGCCACTATAAGGCTTAATAAATATACAAGGGAAAATGTAAAAATTGAAATTCTGCGAATTTTTCCTCTAGACTTTTTTGGTTTTTGCATAGAATCATCTAGTTAGCGTACTTAGAGTCGAATTAGCTAAAAATCGCGATCCAGGAAGCCCTATTTTAGAAAATTAAATTTTTGCCACTATAAGGCTCAATAAATACAAGGGAAAATGTAAAAATTGAAATTCTGCGAATTTTTCCTCTAGACTTTTTTGGTTTTTGCATAGAATCATCTAGTTAGCGTACTTAGAGTCGAATTAGTTAAAAATCGCGATCCAGGAAGCCCTATTTTAGAAAATTAAATTTTTGCCACTATAAGGCTTAATTAATACAAGGGAAAATGTAAAAATTGAAATTCTGCGAATTTTTCCTCTAGACTTTTTTGGTTTTTGCATAGAATCATCTAGTTAGCGTACATAGAGTCGAATTAGTTAAAAATCGCGATCCAGGAATCCCTATTTTAGAAAATTAAATTTTTGCCACTATAAGGCTTAATAAATATACAAGGGAAAATGTAAAAATTGAAATTCTGCGAATTTTTCCTCCAGACTTTTTTGGTTTTTGCATAGAATCATCTAGTTAGCGTACTTAGAGTCGAATTAGCTAAAAATCGCGATCCAGGACGCCCTATTTTAGAAAATTAAATTTTTGCCACTATAAGGCTTAATAAATACAAGGGAAAATGTAAAAATTGAAATTCTGCGAATTTTTCCTCTAGACTTTTTTGGTTTTTGCATAGAATCATCTAGTTAGCGTACTTAGAGTCGAATTAGTTAAAAATCGCGATCCAGGAAGCCCTATTTTAGAAAATTAAATTTTTGCCACTATAAGACTTAATAAATACAAGGGAAAATGTAAAAATTGAAATTCTGCGAATTTTTCCTCTAGACTTTTTTGGTTTTTGCATAGAATCATCTAGTTAGTGTACTTAGAATCGAATTAGATAAAAATCGCGATCCAGGAAGCCCTATTTTAGAAAATTAAATTTTTGCCACTATAAGACTTAATAAATACGAGGGAAAATGTAAAAATTGAAATTCTGCGAATTTTTCCTTTAGACTTTTTTGGTTTTTGCATAGAATCATCTAGTTAGCGTACTTAGAGTCGAATTAGTTAAAAATCGCGATCCAGGAAGCCCTATTTTAGAAAATTAAATTGTTGCCACTATAAGACTTAATAAATACAAGGGAAAATGTAAAAATTGAAATTCTGCGAATTTTTCCTCTAGACTTTTTTGGTTTTTGCATAGAATCATCTAGTTAGCGTACTTAGAGTCGAATTAGTTAAAAATCGCGATCCAGGTCGCCCTATTTTAGAAAATTAAATTTTTGCCACTATAAGACTTAATAAATACAAGGGAAAATGTAAAAATTGAAATTCTGCGAATTTTTCCTCTAGACTTTTTTGGTTTTTGCATAGAATCATCTAGTTA
This sequence comes from Dysmachus trigonus, assembly GCA_949715965.1. Classification (NCBI taxonomy): domain Eukaryota; kingdom Metazoa; phylum Arthropoda; class Insecta; order Diptera; family Asilidae; genus Dysmachus; species Dysmachus trigonus. The sequence continues at coordinate 97,136,120 of OX454319.1, read as the reverse complement.
GCGTACTTAGAGTCGAATTAGCTAAAAATAGCGATCCAGGAAGCCCTATTTTAGAAAATTAAATTTTTGCCACTATAAGGCTTAATAAATGCAAGGGAAAATGTAAAAATTGAAATTCTGCGAATTTTTCCTCTAGACTTTTTTGGTTTTTGCATAGAATCATCTAGTTAGCGTACTTAGAGTCGAATTAGCTAAAAATCGCGATACAGGAAGCCCTATTTTAGAAAATTAAATTTTTGCCACTATAAGGCTTAATAAATATACAAGGGAAAATGTAAAAATTGAAATTCTGCGAATTTTTCCTCTAGACATTTTTGGTTTTTGCATAGAATCATCTAGTTAGCGTACTTAGAGTCGAATTAGCTAAAAATCGCGATCCAGGAAGCCCTATTTTAGAAAATTAAATTGTTGCCACTATAAGACTTAATAAATACAAGGGAAAATGTAAAAATTGAAATTCTGCGAATTTTTCCTCTAGACTTTTTTGGTTTTTGCATAGAATCATCTAGTTAGCGTACTTAGAGTCGAATTAGTTAAAAATCGCGATCCAGGTCGCCCTATTTTAGAAAATTAAATTTTTGCCACTATAAGACTTAATAAATACAAGGGAAAATGTAAAAATTGAAATTCTGCGAATTTTTCCTCTAGACTTTTTTGGTTTTTGCATAGAATCATCTAGTTAGCGTACTTAGAGTCGAATTAGCTAAAAATCGCGATCCAGGAAGCCCTATTTTAGAAAATTAAATTTTTGCCACTATAAGGCTTAATAAATACAAGGGAAAATGTAAAAATTGAAATTCTGCGAATTTTTCCTCTAGACTTTTTTGGTTTTTGCATAGAATCATCTAGTTAGCGTACTTAGAGTCGAATTAGCTAAAAATCGCGATCCAGGAAGCCCTATTTTAGAAAATTAAATTGTTGCCACTATAAGACTTAATAAATACAAGGGAAAATGTAAAAATTGAAATTCTGCGAATTTTTCCTCTAGACTTTTTTGGTTTTTGCATAGAATCATCTAGTTAGCGTACTTAGAGTCGAATTAGTTAAAAATCGCGATCCAGGTCGCCCTATTTTAGAAAATTAAATTTTTGCCACTATAAGACTTAATAAATACAAGGGAAAATGTAAAAATTGAAATTCTGCGAATTTTTCCTCTAGACTTTTTTGGTTTTTGCATAGAATCATCTAGTTAGCGTACTTAGAGTCGAATTAGCTAAAAATCGCGATCCAGGACGCCCTATTTTAGAAAATTAAATTTTTGCCACTATAAGGCTTAATAAATACAAGGGAAAATGTAAAAATTGAAATTCTGCGAATTTTTCCTCTAGACTTTTTTGGTTTTTGCATAGAATCATCTAGTTAGCGTACTTAGAGTCCAATTAGCTAAAAATCGCGATCCAGGAAGCCCTATTTTAGAAAATTAAATTTTTGCCACTATAAGGCTTAATAAATATACAAGGGAAAATGTAAAAATTGAAATTCTGCGAATTTTTCCTCTAGACTTTTTTGGTTTTTGCATAGAATCATCTAGTTAGCGTACTTAGAGTCGAATTAGCTAAAAATCGCGATCCAGGACGCCCTATTTTAGAAAATTAAATTTTTGCCACTATAAGGCTTAATAAATACAAGGGAAAATGTAAAAATTGAAATTCTGCGAATTTTTCCTCTAGACTTTTCTGGTTTTTGCATAGAATCATCTAGTTAGCGTACTTAGAGTCGAATAAGCTAAAAATCGCGATCCAGGAAGCCCTATTTTAGAAAATTAAATTTTTGCCACTATAAGACTTAATAAATACAAGGGAAAATGTAAAAATTGAAATTCTGCGAATTTTTCCTCTAGACTTTTTTGGTTTTTGCATAGAATCATCTAGTTAGCGTACTTAGAGTCGAATTAGCTAAAAATCGCGATCCAGGACGCCCTATTTTAGAAAATTAAATTTTTGCCACTATAAGGCTTAATAAATACAAGGGAAAATGTAAAAATTGAAATTCTGCGAATTTTTCCTCTAGACTTTTCTGGTTTTTGCATAGAATCATCTAGTTAGCGTACTTAGAGTCGAATTAGCTAAAAATCGCGATCCAGGAAGCCCTATTTTAGAAAATTAAATTTTTGCCACTATAAGGCTTAATAAATATACAAGGGAAAATGTAAAAATTGAAATTCTGCGAATTTTTCCTCTAGACTTTTTTGGTTTTTGCATAGAATCATCTAGTTAGCGTACTTAGAGTCGAATTAGCTAAAAATCGCGATCCAGGACGCCCTATTTTAGAAAATTAAATTTTTGCCACTATAAGGCTCAATAAATACAAGGGAAAATGTAAAAATTGAAATTCTGCGAATTTTTCCTCTAGACTTTTTTGGTTTTTGCATAGAATCATCTAGTTAGCGTACTTAGAGTCGAATTAGTTAAAAATCGCGATCCAGGAAGCCCTATTTTAGAAAATTAAATTTTTGCCACTATAAGGCTTAATTAATACAAGGGAAAATGTAAAAATTGAAATTCTGCGAATTTTTCCTCTAGACTTTTTTGGTTTTTGCATAGAATCATCTAGTTAGTGTACTTAGAATCGAATTAGATAAAAATCGCGATCCAGGAAGCCCTATTTTAGAAAATTAAATTTTTGCCACTATAAGACTTAATAAATACAAGGGAAAATGTAAAAATTGAAATTCTGCGAATTTTTCCTCTAGACTTTTTTGGTTTTTGCATAGAATCATCTAGTTAGCGTACTTAGAGTCGAATTAGCTAAAAATCGCGATCCAGGACGCCCTATTTTAGAAAATTAAATTTTTGCCACTATAAGGCTTAATAAATACAAGGGAAAATGTAAAAATTGAAATTCTGCGAATTTTTCCTCTAGACTTTTCTGGTTTTTGCATAGAATCATCTAGTTAGCGTACTTAGAGTCGAATTAGCTAAAAATCGCGATCCAGGAAGCCCTATTTTAGAAAATTAAATTTTTGCCACTATAAGGCTTAATAAATATACAAGGGAAAATGTAAAAATTGAAATTCTGCGAATTTTTCCTCTAGACTTTTTTGGTTTTTGCATAGAATCATCTAGTTAGCGTACTTAGAGTCGAATTAGCTAAAAATCGCGATCCAGGAAGCCCTATTTTAGAAAATTAAATTTTTGCCACTATAAGGCTCAATAAATACAAGGGAAAATGTAAAAATTGAAATTCTGCGAATTTTTCCTCTAGACTTTTTTGGTTTTTGCATAGAATCATCTAGTTAGCGTACTTAGAGTCGAATTAGTTAAAAATCGCGATCCAGGAAGCCCTATTTTAGAAAATTAAATTTTTGCCACTATAAGGCTTAATTAATACAAGGGAAAATGTAAAAATTGAAATTCTGCGAATTTTTCCTCTAGACTTTTTTGGTTTTTGCATAGAATCATCTAGTTAGCGTACATAGAGTCGAATTAGTTAAAAATCGCGATCCAGGAATCCCTATTTTAGAAAATTAAATTTTTGCCACTATAAGGCTTAATAAATATACAAGGGAAAATGTAAAAATTGAAATTCTGCGAATTTTTCCTCTAGACTTTTTTGGTTTTTGCATAGAATCATCTAGTTAGCGTACTTAGAGTCGAATTAGCTAAAAATCGCGATCCAGGACGCCCTATTTTAGAAAATTAAATTTTTGCCACTATAAGGCTTAATAAATACAAGGGAAAATGTAAAAATTGAAATTCTGCGAATTTTTCCTCTAGACTTTTTTGGTTTTTGCATAGAATCATCTAGTTAGCGTACTTAGAGTCGAATTAGCTAAAAATCGCGATCCAGGAAGCCCTATTTTAGAAAATTAAATTTTTGCCACTATAAGGCTTAATAAATATACAAGGGAAAATGTAAAAATTGAAATTCTGCGAATTTTTCCTCTAGACTTTTTTGGTTTTTGCATAGAATCATCTAGTTAGCGTACTTAGAGTCGAATTAGCTAAAAATCGCGATCCAGGAAGCCCTATTTTAGAAAATTAAATTTTTGCCACTATAAGACTTAATAAATACAAGGGAAAATGTAAAAATTGAAATTCTGCGAATTTTTCCTCTAGACTTTTTTGGTTTTTGCATAGAATCATCTAGTTAGCGTACTTAGAGTCGAATTAGCTAAAAATCGCGATCCAGGAAGCCCTATTTTAGAAAATTAAATTTTTGCCACTATAAGGCTTAATAAATATACAAGGGAAAATGTAAAAATTGAAATTCTGCGAATTTTTCCTCTAGACTTTTTTGGTTTTTGCATAGAATCATCTAGTTAGCGTACTTAGAGTCGAATTAGTTAAAAATCGCGATCCAGGAAGCCCTATTTTAGAAAATTAAATTTTTGCCACTATAAGGCTTAATAAATACAAGGGAAAATGTAAAAATTGAAATTCTGCGAATTTTTCCTCTAGACTTTTTTGGTTTTTGCATAGAATCATCTAGTTAGTGTACTTAGAATCGAATTAGATAAAAATCGCGATCCAGGAAGCCCTATTTTAGAAAATTAAATTTTTGCCACTATAAGACTTAATAAATACGAGGGAAAATGTAAAAATTGAAATTCTGCGAATTTTTCCTCTAGACTTTTTTGGTTTTTGCATAGAATCATCTAGTTAGCGTACTTAGAGTCGAATTAGTTAAAAATCGCGATCCAGGAAGCCCTATTTTAGAAAATTAAATTGTTGCCACTATAAGACTTAATAAATACAAGGGAAAATGTAAAAATTGAAATTCTGCGAATTTTTCCTCTAGACTTTTTTGGTTTTTGCATAGAATCATCTAGTTAGCGTACTTAGAGTCGAATTAGTTAAAAATCGCGATCCAGGTCGCCCTATTTTAGAAAATTAAATTTTTGCCACTATAAGACTTAATAAATACAAGGGAAAATGTAAAAATTGAAATTCTGCGAATTTTTCCTCTAGACTTTTTTGGTTTTTGCATAGAATCATCTAGTTAGCGTACTTAGAGTCGAATTAGCTAAAAATAGCGATCCAGGAAGCCCTATTTTAGAAAATTAAATTTTTGCCACTATAAGGCTTAATAAATACAAGGGAAAATGTAAAAATTGAAATTCTGCGAATTTTTCCTCTAGACTTTTTTGGTTTTTGCATAGAATCATCTAGTTAGCGTACTTAGAGTCGAATTAGCTAAAAATCGCGATACAGGAAGCCCTATTTTAGAAAATTAAATTTTTGCCACTATAAGGCTTAATAAATATACAAGGGAAAATGTAAAAATTGAAATTCTGCGAATTTTTCCTCTAGACTTTTTTGGTTTTTGCATAGAATCATCTAGTTAGCGTACTTAGAGTCGAATTAGCTAAAAATCGCGATCCAGGAAGCCCTATTTTAGAAAATTAAATTGTTGCCACTATAAGACTTAATAAATACAAGGGAAAATGTAAAAATTGAAATTCTGCGAATTTTTCCTCTAGACTTTTTTGGTTTTTGCATAGAATCATCTAGTTAGCGTACTTAGAGTCGAATTAGTTAAAAATCGCGATCCAGGTCGCCCTACTTTAGAAAATTAAATTTTTGCCACTATAAGACTTAATAAATACAAGGGAAAATGTAAAAATTGAAATTCTGCGAATTTTTCCTCTAGACTTTTTTGGTTTTTGCATAGAATCATCTAGTTAGCGTACTTAGAGTCGAATTAGCTAAAAATCGCGATCCAGGAAGCCCTATTTTAGAAAATTAAATTTTTGCCACTATAAGGCTTAATAAATACAAGGGAAAATGTAAAAATTGAAATTCTGCGAATTTTTCCTCTAGACTTTTTTGGTTTTTGCATAGAATCATCTAGTTAGCGTACTTAGAGTCGAATTAGCTAAAAATCGCGATCCAGGAAGCCCTATTTTAGAAAATTAAATTTTTGCCACTATAAGGCTTAATAAATATACAAGGGAAAATGTAAAAATTGAAATTCTGCGAATTTTTCCTCTAGACTTTTTTGGTTTTTGCATAGAATCATCTAGTTAGCGTACTTAGAGTCGAATTAGCTAAAAATCGCGATCCAGGAAGCCCTATTTTAGAAAATTAAATTTTTGCCACTATAAGGCTTAATAAATACAAGGGAAAATGTAAAAATTGAAATTCTGCGAATTTTTCCTCTAGACTTTTTTGGTTTTTGCATAGAATCATCTAGTTAGCGTACTTAGAGTCGAATTAGCTAAAAATCGCGATCCAGGAAGCCCTATTTTAGAAAATTAAATTTTTGCCACTATAAGGCTTAATAAATATACAAGGGAAAATGTAAAAATTGAAATTCTGCGAATTTTTCCTCTAGACTTTTTTGGTTTTTGCATAGAATCATCTAGTTAGCGTACTTAGAGTCGAATTAGCTAAAAATCGCGATCCAGGAAGCCCTATTTTAGAAAATTAAATTTTTGCCACTATAAGACTTAATAAATACAAGGGAAAATGTAAAAATTGAAATTCTGCGAATTTTTCCTCTAGACTCTTTTGGTTTTTGCATAGAATCATCTAGTTAGCGTACTTAGAGTCGAATTAGCTAAAAATCGCGATCCAGGAAGCCCTATTTTAGAAAATTAAATTTTTGCCACTATAAGGCTTAATAAATATACAAGGGAAAATGTAAAAATTGAAATTCTGCGAATTTTTCCTCTAGACTTTTTTGGTTTTTGCATAGAATCATCTAGTTAGCGTACTTAGAGTCGAATTAGCTAAAAATCGCGATCCAGGAAGCCCTATTTTAGAAAATTAAATTTTTGCCACTATAAGGCTTAATAAATACAAGGGAAAATGTAAAAATTGAAATTCTGCGAATTTTTCCTCTAGACTTTTTTGGTTTTTGCATAGAATCATCTAGTTAGCGTACTTAGAGTCGAATTAGCTAAAAATCGCGATCCAGGACGCCCTATTTTAGAAAATTAAATTTTTGCCACTATAAGGCTTAATAAATACAAGGGAAAATGTAAAAATTGAAATTCTGCGAATTTTTCCTCTAGACTTTTTTGGTTTTTGCATAGAATCATCTAGTTAGCGTACTTAGAGTCGAATTAGCTAAAAATCGCGATCCAGGAAGCCCTATTTTAGAAAATTAAATTTTTGCCACTATAAGGCTTAATAAATACAAGGGAAAATGTAAAAATTGAAATTCTGCGAATTTTTCCTCTAGACTTTTCTGGTTTTTGCATAGAATCATCTAGTTAGCGTACTTAGAGTCGAATTAGCTAAAAATCGCGATCCAGGAAGCCCTATTTTAGAAAATTAAATTTTTGCCACTATAAGGCTTAATAAATATACAAGGGAAAATGTAAAAATTGAAATTCTGCGAATTTTTCCTCTAGACTTTTTTGGTTTTTGCATAGAATCATCTAGTTAGCGTACTTAGAGTCGACTTAGCTAAAAATCGCGATCCAGGACGCCCTATTTTAGAAAATTAAATTTTTGCCACTATAAGGCTTAATAAATACAAGGGAAAATGTAAAAATTGAAATCTGCGAATTTTTCCTCTAGACTTTTTTGGTTTTTGCATAGAATCATCTAGTTAGCGTACTTAGAGTCGAATTAGTTAAAAATCGCGATCCAGGAAGCCCTATTTTAGAAAATTAAATTTTTGCCACTATAAGGCTTAATTAATACAAGGGAAAATGTAAAAATTGAAATTCTGCGAATTTTTCCTCTAGACTTTTTTGGTTTTTGCATAGAATCATCTAGTTAGCGTACATAGAGTCGAATTAGTTAAAAATCGCGATCCAGGAATCCCTATTTTAGAAAATTAAATTTTTGCCACTATAAGGCTTAATAAATATACAAGGGAAAATGTAAAAATTGAAATTCTGCGAATTTTTCCTCTAGACTTTTTTGGTTTTTGCATAGAATCATCTAGTTAGCGTACTTAGAGTCGAATTAGCTAAAAATCGCGATCCAGGACGCCCTATTTTAGAAAATTAAATTTTTGCCACTATAAGGCTTAATAAATACAAGGGAAAATGTAAAAATTGAAATTCTGCGAATTTTTCCTCTAGACTTTTTTGGTTTTTGCATAGAATCATCTAGTTAGCGTACTTAGAGTCGAATTAGCTAAAAATCGCGATCCAGGAAGCCCTATTTTAGAAAATTAAATTTTTGCCACTATAAGGCTTAATAAATATACAAGGGAAAATGTAAAAATTGAAATTCTGCGAATTTTTCCTCTAGACTTTTTTGGTTTTTGCATAGAATCATCTAGTTAGCGTACTTAGAGTCGAATTAGCTACAAATCGCGATCCAGGAAGCCCTATTTTAGAAAATTAAATTTTTGCCACTATAAGACTTAATAAATACAAGGGAAAATGTAAAAATTGAAATTCTGCGAATTTTTCCTCTAGACTTTTTTGGTTTTTGCATAGAATCATCTAGTTAGCGTACTTAGAGTCGAATTAGCTAAAAATCGCGATCCAGGAAGCCCTATTTTAGAAAATTAAATTTTTGCCACTATAAGGCTTAATAAATATACAAGGGAAAATGTAAAAATTGAAATTCTGCGAATTTTTCCTCTAGACTTTTTTGGTTTTTGCATAGAATCATCTAGTTAGCGTACTTAGAGTCGAATTAGTTAAAAATCGCGATGCAGGAAGCCCTATTTTAGAAAATTAAATTTTTGCCACTATAAGGCTTAATAAATACAAGGGAAAATGTAAAAATTGAAATTCTGCGAATTTTTCCTCTAGACTTTTTTGGTTTTTGCATAGAATCATCTAGTTAGTGTACTTAGAATCGAATTAGATAAAAATCGCGATCCAGGAAGCCCTATTTTAGAAAATTAAATTTTTGCCACTATAAGACTTAATAAATACAAGGGAAAATGTAAAAATTGAAATTCTGCGAATTTTTCCTCTAGACTTTTTTGGTTTTTGCATAGAATCATCTAGTTAGCGTACTTAGAGTCGAATTAGTTAAAAATCGCGATCCAGGAAGCCCTATTTTAGAAAATTAAATTTTTGCCACTATAAGGCTTAATTAATACAAGGGAAAATGTAAAAATTGAAATTCTGCGAATTTTTCCTCTAGACTTTTTTGGTTTTTGCATAGAATCATCTAGTTAGCGTACTTAGAGTCGAATTAGCTAAAAATCGCGATCCAGGAAACCCTATTTTAGAAAATTAAATTTTTGCCACTATAAGACTTAATAAATACAAGGGAAAATGTAAAAATTGAAATTCTGCGAATTTTTCCTCTAGACTTTTTTGGTTTTTGCATAGAATCATCTAGTTAGCGTACTTAGAGTCGAATTAGTTAAAAATCGCGATCCAGGAAGCCCTATTTTAGAAAATTAAATTTTTGCCACTATAAGGCTTAATTAATACAAGGGAAAATGTAAAAATTGAAATTCTGCGAATTTTTCCTCTAGACTTTTTTGGTTTTTGCATAGAATCATCTAGTTAGCGTACTTAGAGTCGAATTAGCCAAAAATCGCGATCCAGGAAGCCCTATTTTAGAAAATTAAATTTTTGCCACTATAAGACTTAATAAATACAAGGGAAAATGTAAAAATTGAAATTCTGCGAATTTTTCCTCTAGACTTTTTTGGTTTTTGCATAGAATCATCTAGTTAGCGTACTTAGAGTCGAATTAGCTAAAAATCGCGATCCAGGAAGCCCTATTTTAGAAAATAAAATTTTTGCCACTATAAGACTTAATAAATACAAGGGAAAATGTAAAAATTGAAATTCTGCGAATTTTTCCTCTACACTTTTTTGGTTTTTGCATAGAATCATCTAGTTAGCGTACTTAGAGTCGAATTAGTTAAAAATCGCGATCCAGGAAGCCCTATTTTAGAAAATTAAATTTTTGCCACTATAAGGCTTAATTAATACAAGGGAAAATGTAAAAATTGAAATTCTGCGAATTTTTCCTCTAGACTTTTTTGGTTTTTGCATAGAATCATCTAGTTAGCGTACTTAGAGTCGAATTAGCTAAAAATCGCGATCCAGGAAGCCCTATTTTAGAAAATTAAATTTTTGCCACTATAAGACTTAATAAATAAATACAAGGGAAAATGTAAAAATTGAAATTCTGCGAATTTTTCCTCTGGACTTTTTTGGTTTTTGCATAGCATCATCTAGTTAGCGTACTTAGAGTCGAATTAGCTAAAAATCGCGATCCAGGAAGCCCTATTTTAGAAAATTAAATTTTTGCCACTATAAGACTTAATAAATACAAGGGAAAATGTAAAAATTGAAATTCTGCGAATTTTTCCTCTAGACTTTTTTGGTTTTTGCATAGAATCATCTAGTTAGCGTACTTAGAGTCGAATTAGTTAAAAATCGCGATCCAGGAAGCCCTATTTTAGAAAATTAAATTTTTGCCACTATAAGGCTTAATAAATATACAAGGGAAAATGTAAAAATTGAAATTCTGCGAATTTTTCCTCTAGACTTTTTTGGTTTTTGCATAGAATCATCTAGTTAGCGTACTTAGAGTCGAATTAGTTAAAAATCGCGATCCAGGAAGCCCTATTTTAGAAAATTAAATTTTTGCCACTATAAGGCTTAATTAATACAAGGGAAAATGTAAAAATTGAAATTCTGCGAATTTTTCCTCTAGACTTTTTTGGTTTTTGCATAGAATCATCTAGTTAGCGTACTTAGAGTCGAATTAGCTAAAAATCGCGATCCAGGAAGCCCTATTTTAGAAAATTAAATTTTTGCCACTATAAGACTTAATAAATACAAGGGAAAATGTAAAAATTGAAATTCTGCGAATTTTTCCTCTAGACTTTTTTGGTTTTTGCATAGAATCATCTAGTTAGCGTACTTAGAGTCGAATTAGTTAAAAATCGCGATCCAGGAAGCCCTATTTTAGAAAATTAAATTTTTGCCACTATAAGACTTAATAAATACAAGGGAAAATGTAAAAATTGAAATTCTGCGAATTTTTCCTCTAGACTTTTTTGGTTTTTGCATAGAATCATCTAGTTAGTGTACTTAGAATCGAATTAGCTAAAAATCGCGATCCAGGAATCCCTATTTTAGAAAATTAAATTTTTGCCACTATAAGACTTAATAAATATAAGGGAAAATGTAAAAATTGAAATTCTGCGAATTTTTCCTCTAGACTTTTTTGGTTTTTGCATAGAATCATCTAGTTAGCGTACTTAGAGTCGAATTAGTTAAAAATCGCGATTCAGGAAGCCCTATTTTAGAAAATTAAATTTTTGCCACTATAAGACTTAATAAATACAAGGGAAAATGTAAAAATTGAAATTCCGCGAATTTTTCCTCTAGACTTTTTTGGTTTTTGCATAGAATCATCTAGTTAGCGTACTTAGAGTCGAATTAGTTAAAAATCGCGATCCAGGACGCCCTATTTTAGAAAATTAAATTTTTGCCACTATAAGACTTAATAAATACAAGGGAAAATGTAAAAATTGAAATTCTGCGAATTTTTCCTCTAGACTTTTTTGGTTTTTGCATAGAATCATCTAGTTAGCGTACTTAGAGTCGAATTAGTTAAAAATCGCGATCCAGGAAGCCCTATTTTAGAAAATTAAATTTTTGCCACTATAAGACTTAATAAATACAAGGGAAAATGTAAAAATTGAAATTCTGCGAATTTTTCCTCTAGACTTTTTTGGTTTTTGCATAGAATCATCTAGTTAGCGTACTTAGAGTCGAATTAGTTAAAAATCGCGATTCAGGAAGCCCTATTTTAGAAAATTAAATTTTTGCCACTATAAGACTTAATAAATACAAGGGAAAATGTAAAAATTGAAATTCTGCGAATTTTTCCTCTAGACTTTTTTGGTTTTTGCATAGAATCATCTAGTTAGCGTACTTAGAGTCGAATTAGCTAAAAATCGCGATCCAGGAAGCCCTATTTTAGAAAATTAAATTTTTGCCACTATAAGGCTCAATAAATACAAGGGAAAATGTAAAAATTGAAATTCTGCGAATTTTTCCTCTAGACTTTTTTGGTTTTTGCATAGAATCATCTAGTTAGCGTACTTAGAGTCGAATTAGTTAAAAATCGCGATCCAGGAAGCCCTATTTTAGAAAATTAAATTTTTGCCACTATAAGGCTTAATTAATACAAGGGAAAATGTAAAAATTGAAATTCTGCGAATTTTTCCTCTAGACTTTTTTGGTTTTTGCATAGAATCATCTAGTTAGCGTACTTAGAGTCGAATTAGTTAAAAATCGCGATCCAGGACGCCCTATTTTAGAAAATTAAATTTTTGCCACTATAAGACTTAATAAATACAAGGGAAAATGTAAAAATTGAAATTCTGCGAATTTTTCCTCTAGACTTTTTTTGGTTTTTGCATAGAATCATCTAGTTAGCGTACTTAGAGTCGAATTAGTTAAAAGTCGCGATCCAGGAAGCCCTATTTTAGAAAATTAAATTTTTGCCACTATAAGACTTAATAAATACAAGGGAAAATGTAAAAATTGAAATTCTGCGAATTTTTCCTCTAGACTTTTTTGGTTTTTGCATAGAATCATCTAGTTAGCGTACTTAGAGTCGTATTAGTTAAAAATCGCGATTCAGGAAGCCATATTTTAGAAAATTAAATTTTTGCCACTATAAGACTTAATAAATACAAGGGAAAATGTAAAAATTGAAATTCTGCGAATTTTTCCTCTAGACTTTTTTGGTTTTTGCATAGAATCATCTAGTTAGCGTACTTAGAGTCGAATTAGTTAAAAATCGCGATCCAGGAAGCCCTATTTTATAAAATTAAATTTTTGCCACTATAAGACTTAATAAATACAAGGGAAAATGTAAAAATTGAAATTCTGCGAATTTTTCCTCTAGACTTTTTTGGTTTTTGCATAGAATCATCTAGTTAGCGTACTTAGAGTCGAATTAGTTAAAAATCGCGATTCAGGAAGCCCTATTTTAGAAAATTAAATTTTTGCCACTATAAGACTTAATAAATACAAGGGAAAATGTAAAAATTGAAATTCTGCGAATTTTTCCTCTAGACCTTTTTGGTTTTTGCATAGAATCATCTAGTTAGCGTACTTAGAGTCGAATTAGTTAAAAATCGCGATCCAGGACGCCCTATTTTAGAAAATTAAATTTTTGCCACTATAAGACTTAATAAATACAAGGGAAAATGTAAAAATTGAAATTCTGCGAATTTTTCCTCTAGACTTTTTTGGTTTTTGCATAGAATCATCTAGTTAGCGTACTTAGAGTCGAATTAGCTAAAAATCGCGATCCAGGAAGCCCTATTTTAGAAAATTAAATTTTTGCCACTATAAGACTTAATAAATACAAGGGAAAATGTAAAAATTGAAATTCTGCGAATTTTTCCTCTAGACTTTTTTGGTTTTTGCATAGAATCATCTAGTTAGCGTACTTAGAGTCGAATTAGCTAAAAATCGCGATCCAGGAAGCCCTATTTTAGAAAATTAAATTTTTGCCACTATAAGACTTAATAAATACAAGGGAAAATGTAAAAATTGAAATTCTGCGAATTTTTCCTCTAGACTTTTTTGGTTTTTGCATAGAATCATCTAGTTAGCGTACTTAGAGTCGAATTAGTTAAAAATCGCGATCCAGGACGCCCTATTTTAGAAAATTAAATTTTTGCCACTATAAGACTTAATAAATACAAGGGAAAATGTAAAAATTGAAATTCTGCGAATTTTTCCTCTAGACTTTTTTGGTTTTTGCATAGAATCATCTAGTTAGCGTACTTAGAGTCGAATTAGCTAAAAATCGCGATCCAGGAAGCCCTATTTTAGAAAATTAAATTTTTGCCACTATAAGACTTAATAAATACAAGGGAAAATGTAAAAATTGAAATTCTGCGAATTTTTCCTCTAGACTTTTTTGGTTTTTGCATAGAATCATCTAGTTAGTGTACTTAGAATCGAATTAGCTAAAAATCGCGATCCAGGAAGCCCTATTTTAGAAAATTAAATTTTTGCCACTATAAGACTTAATAAATACAAGGGAAAATGTAAAAATTGAAATTCTGCGAATTTTTCCTCTAGACTTTTTTGGTTTTTGCATAGAATCATCTAGTTAGTGTACTTAGAATCGAATTAGCTAAAAATCGCGATCCAGGAAGCCCTATTTTAGAAAATTAAATTTTTGCCACTATAAGACTTAATAAATACAAGGGAAAATGTAAAAATTGAAATTCTGCGAATTTTTCCTCTAGACTTTTTTGGTTTTTGCATAGAATCATCTAGTTAGTGTACTTAGAATCGAATTAGCTAAAAATCGCGATCCAGGAAGCCCTATTTTAGAAAATTAAATTTTTGCCACTATAAGACTTAATAAATACAAGGGAAAATGTAAAAATTGAACTTCTGCGAATTTTTCCTCTAGACTTTTTTGGTTTTTGCATAGAATCATCTAGTTAGTGTACTTAGAATCGAATTAGCTAAAAATCGCGATCCAGGAAGCCCTATTTTAGAAAATTAAATTTTTGCCACTATAAGACTTAATAAATACAAGGGAAAATGTAAAAATTGAAATTCTGCGAATTTTTCCTCTAGACTTTTTTGGTTTTTGCATAGAATCATCTAGTTAGTGTACTTAGAATCGAATTAGCTAAAAATCGCGATCCAGGACGCCCTATTTTAGAAAATTAAATTTTTGCCACTATAAGACTTAATAAATACAAGGGAAAATGTAAAAATTGAAATTCTGCGAATTTTTCCTCTAGACTTTTTTGGTTTTTGCATAGAATCATCTAGCTAGTGTACTTAGAATCGAATTAGCTAAAAATCGCGATCCAGGAATCCCTATTTTAGAAAATTAAATTTTTGCCACTATAAGACTTAATAAATACAAGGGAAAATGTAAAAATTGAAATTCTGCGAATTTTTCCTCTAGACTTTTTTGGTTTTTGCATAGAATCATCTAGTTAGTGTACTTAGAATCGAATTAGCTAAAAATCGCGATCCAGGAAGCCCCATTTTAGAAAATTAAATTTTTGCCACTATAAGACTTAATAAATATAAGGGAAAATGTAAAAATTGAAATTCTGCGAATTTTTCCTCTAGACTTTTTTGGTTTTTGCATAGAATCATCTAGTTAGCGTACTTAGAGTCGAATTAGTTAAAAATCGCGATTCAGGAAGCCCTATTTTAGAAAATTAAATTTTTGCCACTATAAGACTTAATAAATACAAGGGAAAATGTAAAAATTGAAATTCTGCGAATTTTTCCTCTAGACTTTTTTGGTTTTTGCATAGAATCATCTAGTTAGCGTACTTAGAGTCGAATTAGTTAAAAATCGCGATTCAGGAAGCCCTATTTTAGAAAATTAAATTTTTGCCACTATAAGACTTAATAAATATAAGGGAAAATGTAAAAATTGAAATTCTGCGATTTTTTCCTCTAGACTTTTTTGGTTTTTGCATAGAATCATCTAGTTAGTGTACTTAGAATCGAATTAGCTAAAAATCGCGATCCAGGAAGCCCTATTTTAGAAAATTAAATTTTTGCCACTATAAGACTTAAGGGGGTAGTCCAGTGAAAAAAAATTTTTTTTTCGTTTTTTGTTTTTTTGCTTAAATCTACTCTACTACACCTCGAAAATACTCCCTTAAAATATCTAAGCAAAATATTGAATAGTTTGAAAGATACAGAGAGTTTTCGAGAGACGTGTAATCCGAGCGCTCGAAGGTCCCCTGGCGTGTTTCGGAGCAAGGAGGACTCTTGTATTTCTGTTTGCTTCGCCCATTTTTTTTCGGTTTATAACGGTCTAGGTCCTTCTGCTTTGTATTTAAGGTTAGTTATGTATGGAGGAGGCATCGCGTTATCTATGGAGCAGGCATCGCTGACTAAGGTAAAATTAATTTTTTTAGCTTTTTTCCGCATAAAAAACTTTAAACGCGTTTTTCTGAAAACAGCATGTTTTGACACGGCGGACGTCAGATCTCAGAGTCTTTTGCTCCGATTGATCTAAAAATTTAGCTGTATATTTCTTGATTGTGTATCTATCGTCGGAACTAGAATTATAAAAATCCATTGTTTATTTACAAAGTTGTAAACAAATTAAGCACCCGAAAAACACCCGAAAAATTCGAAATGCCGCCATTTTGTTATTTTTTATTGAAAATTAATAATTCTATTTCCGACGATAGCCAATGTTCTACAGATTAAAACCTCGTTTGAATTTTTTGTTTCAAATGAACCGTTGCAGAGATTCGACGTCCGCCAACAAAAAAAATTTTTATTTGGAGCGGCCATTTTGTCGGGATGACTCATCGGAAACAAAAAAAAAATTTTTTTTTTGTGTATTTTAATAGTTGTACTACCATATGTCAAAAAGCTTTTTAATAAAAATTGACTTCTAATATGAAAAAAAAATCGTTAAAAAAACAGTCGTTTTCACTGGACTACCCCCTTAATAAATACAAGGGAAAATGTAAAAATTGAAATTCTGCGAATTTTTCCTCTAGACTTTTTTGGTTTTTGCATAGAATCATCTAGTTAGTGTACTTAGAATCGAATTAGCTAAAAATCGCGATCCAGGAATCCCTATTTTAGAAAATTAAATTTTTGCCACTATAAGACTTAATAAATACAAGGGAAAATGTAAAAATTTAAATTCTGCGAATTTTTCCTCTAGACTTTTTTGGTTTTTGCATAGAATCATCTAGTTAGCGTACTTAGAGTCGAATTAGTTAAAAATCGCGATCCAGGAAGCCCTATTTTAGAAAATTAAATTGTTGCCACTATAAGACTTAATAAATACAAGGGAAAATGTAAAAATTGAAATTCTGCGAATTTTTCCTCTAGACTTTTTTGGTTTTTGCATAGAATCATCTAGTTAGCGTACTTAGAGTCGAATTAGTTAAAAATCGCGATCCAGGTCGCCCTATTTTAGAAAATTAAATTTTTGCCACTATAAGACTTAATAAATACAAGGGAAAATGTAAAAATTGAAATTCTGCGAATTTTTCCTCTAGACTTTTTTGGTTTTTGCATAGAATCATCTAGTTAGCGTACTTAGAGTCGAATTAGTTAAAAATCGCGATCCAGGAAGCCCTATTTTATAAAATTAAATTTTTGCCACTATAAGACTTAATAAATACAAGGGAAAATGTAAAAATTGAAATTCTGCGAATTTTTCCTCTAGACTTTTTTGGTTTTTGCATAGAATCATCTAGTTAGTGTACTTAGAATCGAATTAGCTAAAAATCGCGATCCAGGAAGCCCTATTTTAGATAATTAAATTTTTGCCACTATAAGACTTAATAAATACAAGGGAAAATGTAAAAATTGAAATTCTGCGAATTTTTCCTCTAGACTTTTTTGGTTTTTGCATAGAATCATCTAGTTAGCGTACTTAGAGTCGAATTAGTTAAAAATCGCGATCCAGGAAGCCCTATTTTAGACAACTAAATTGTTGCCACTATAAGACTTAATAAATACAAGGGAAAATGTAAAAATTGAAATTCTGCGAATTTTTCCTCTAGACTTTTTTGGTTTTTGCATAGAATCATCTAGTTAGCATACCTAGAGTCGAATTAGTTAAAAATCGCGATCCAGGAAGCCCTATTTTAGAAAATTAAATTTTTGCCACTATAAGACTTAATAAATACAAGGGAAAATGTAAAAATTGAAATTCTGCGAATTTTTCCTCTAGACTTTTTTGGTTTTTGCATAGAATCATCTAGTTAGTGTACTTAGAATCGAATTAGCTAAAAATCGCGATCCAGGAAGCCCTATTTTAGAAAATTAAATTTTTGCCACTATAAGACTTAATAAATACAAGGGAAAATGTAAAAATTGAAATTCTGCGAATTTTTCCTCTAGACTTTTTTGGTTTTTGCATAGAATCATCTAGTTAGCGTACTTAGAGTCGAATTAGTTAAAAATCGCGATCCAGGACGCCCTATTTTAGAAAATTAAATTTTTGCCACTATAAGACTTAATAAATACAAGGGAAAATGTAAAAATTGAAATTCTGCGAATTTTTCCTCTAGACTTTTTTGGATTTTGCATAGAATCATCTAGTTAGCGTACTTAGAGCCGAATTAGCTAGAAATCGCGATCCAGGAAGCCCTATTTTAGAAAATTAAATTTTTGCCACTATAAGACTTAATAAATACAAGGGAAAATGTAAAAATTGAAATTCTGCGAATTTTTCCTCTAGACTTTTTGGTTTTTGCATAGAATCATCTAGTTAGTGTACTTAGAATCGAATTAGCTAAAAATCGCGATCCAGGAAGCCCTATTTTAGAAAATTAAATTTTTGCCACTATAAGGCTTAATAAATATACAAGGGAAAATGTAAAAATTGAAATTCTGCGAATTTTTCCTCTAGACTTTTTTGGTTTTTGCATAGAATCATCTAGTTAGCGTACTTAGAGTCGAATTAGTTAAAAATCGCGATCCAGGAAGCCCTATTTTAGAAAATTAAATTTTTGCCACTATAAGGCTTAATTAATACAAGGGAAAATGTAAAAATTGAAATTCTGCGAATTTTTCCTCTAGACTTTTTTGGTTTTTGCATAGAATCATCTAGTTAGCGTACTTAGAGTCGAATTAGCTAAAAATCGCGATCCAGGAAGCCCTATTTTAGAAAATTAAATTTTTGCCACTATAAGACTTAATAAATACAAGGGAAAATGTAAAAATTGAAATTCTGCGAATTTTTCCTGTAGACTTTTTTGGTTTTTGCATAGAATCATCTAGTTAGCGTACTTAGAGTCGAATTAGTTAAAAATCGCGATCCAGGAAGCCCTATTTTAGAAAATTAAATTTTTGCCACTATAAGACTTAATAAATACAAGGGAAAATGTAAAAATTGAAATTCTGCGAATTTTTCCTCTAGACTTTTTTGGTTTTTGCATAGAATCATCTAGTTAGCGTACTTAGAGTCAAATTAGTTAAAAATCGTGATCCAGGAAGCCCTATTTTAGAAAATTAAATTTTTGCCACTATAAGACTTAATAAATACAAGGGAAAATGTAAAAATTGAAATTCTGCGAATTTTTCCTCTAGACTTTTTTGGTTTTTGCATAGAATCATCTAGTTAGCGTACCTAGAGTCGAATTAGCTAAAAATCGCGATCCAGGAAGCCCTATTTTAGAAAATTAAATTTTTGCCACTATAAGACTTAATAAATACAAGGGAAAATGTAAAAATTGAAATTCTGCGAATTTTTCCTCTAGACTTTTTTGGTTTTTGCATAGAATCATCTAGTTAGCGTACTTAGAGTCGAATTAGTTAAAAATCGCGATTCAGGAAGCCCTATTTTAGAAAATTAAATTTTTGCCACTATAAGACTTAATAAATACAAGGGAAAATGTAAAAATTGAAATTCTGCGAATTTTTCCTCTAGACTTTTTTGGTTTTTGCATAGAATCATCTAGTTAGCGTACTTAGAGTCGAATTAGTTAAAAATCGCGATCCAGGACGCCCTATTTTAGAAAATTAAATTTTTGCCACTATAAGACTTAAT
This sequence comes from Dysmachus trigonus, assembly GCA_949715965.1. Taxonomy (NCBI): domain Eukaryota; kingdom Metazoa; phylum Arthropoda; class Insecta; order Diptera; family Asilidae; genus Dysmachus; species Dysmachus trigonus. The sequence goes on along the minus strand of OX454319.1, from coordinate 97,116,744 downwards.
AAATACAAGGGAAAATGTAAAAATTGAAATTCTGCGAATTTTTCCTCTAGACTTTTTTTGGTTTTTGCATAGAATCATCTAGTTAGCGTACTTAGAGTCGAATTAGTTAAAAATCGCGATCCAGGAAGCCCTATTTTAGAAAATTAAATTTTTGCCACTATAAGACTTAATAAATATAAGGGAAAATGTAAAAATTGAAATTCTGCGAATTTTTCCTCTAGACTTTTTTGGTTTTTGCATAGAATCATCTAGTTAGCGTACTTAGAGTCGACTTAGTTAAAAATCGCGATTCAGGAAGCCCTATTTTAGAAAATTAAATTTTTGCCACTATAAGACTTAATAAATACAAGGGAAAATGTAAAAATTGAAATTCTGCGAATTTTTCCTCTAGACTTTTTTGGTTTTTGCATAGAATCATCTAGTTAGCGTACTTAGAGTCGAATTAGTTAAAAATCGCGATCCAGGAAGCCCTATTTTATAAAATTAAATTTTTGCCACTATAAGACTTAATAAATACAAGGGAAAATGTAAAAATTGAAATTCTGCGAATTTTTCCTCTAGACTTTTTTGGTTTTTGCATAGAATCATCTAGTTAGCGTACTTAGAGTCGAATTAGTTAAAAATCGCGATTCAGGAAGCCCTATTTTAGAAAATTAAATTTTTGCCACTATAAGACTTAATAAATACAAGGGAAAATGTAAAAATTGAAATTCTGCGAATTTTTCCTCTAGACTTTTTTGGTTTTTGCATAGAATCATCTAGTTAGCGTACTTAGAGTCGAATTAGTTAAAAATCGCGATCCAGGACGCCCTATTTTAGAAAATTAAATTTTTGCCACTATAAGACTTAATAAATACAAGGGAAAATGTAAAAATTGAAATTCTGCGAATTTTTCCTCTAGACTTTTTTGGTTTTTGCATAGAATCATCTAGTTAGCGTACTTAGAGTCGAATTAGTTAAAAATCGCGATTCAGGAAGCCCTATTTTAGAAAATTAAATTTTTGCCACTATAAGACTTAATAAATACAAGGGAAAATGTAAAAATTGAAATTCTGCGAATTTTTCCTCTAGACTTTTTTGGTTTTTGCATAGAATCATCTAGTTAGCGTACTTAGAGTCGAATTAGTTAAAAATCGCGATCCAGGACGCCCTATTTTAGAAAATTAAATTTTTGCCACTATAAGACTTAATAAATATAAGGGAAAATGTAAAAATTGAAATTCTGCGATTTTTTCCTCTAGACTTTTTTGGTTTTTGCATAGAATCATCTAGTTAGTGTACTTAGAATCGAATTAGCTAAAAATCGCGATCCAGGAAGCCCTATTTTAGAAAATTAAATTTTTGCCACTATAAGACTTAATAAATACAAGGGAAAATGTAAAAATTGAAATTCTGCGAATTTTTCCTCTAGACTTTTTTGGTTTTTGCATAGAATCATCTAGTTAGTGTACTTAGAATCGAATTAGCTAAAAATCGCGATCCAGGAATCCCTATTTTAGAAAATTAAATTTTTGCCACTATAAGACTTAATAAATATAAGGGAAAATGTAAAAATTGAAATTCTGCGAATTTTTCCTCTAGACTTTTTTGGTTTTTGCATAGAATCATCTAGTTAGTGTACTTAGAATCGAATTAGCTAAAAATCGCGATCCAGGAAGCCCTATTTTAGAAAATTAAATTTTTGCCACTATAAGACTTAATAAATACAAGGGAAAATGTAAAAATTGAAATTCTGCGAATTTTTCCTCTAGACTTTTTTGGTTTTTGCATAGAATCATCTAGTTAGTGTACTTAGAATCGAATTAGCTAAAAATCGCGATCCAGGAAGCCCTATTTTAGAAAATTAAATTTTTGCCACTATAAGACTTAATAAATACAAGGGAAAATGTAAAAATTGAAATTCTGCGAATTTTTCCTCTAGACTTTTTTGGTTTTTGCATAGAATCATCTAGTTAGTGTACTTAGAATCGAATTAGCTAAAAATCGCGATCCAGGAATCCCTATTTTAGAAAATTAAATTTTTGCCACTATAAGACTTAATAAATATAAGGGAAAATGTAAAAATTGAAATTCTGCGAATTTTTCCTCTAGACTTTTTTGGTTTTTGCATAGAATCATCTAGTTAGCGTACTTAGAGTCGAATTAGTTAAAAATCGCGATTCAGGAAGCCCTATTTTAGAAAATTAAATTTTTGCCACTATAAGACTTAATAAATACAAGGGAAAATGTAAAAATTGAAATTCCGCGAATTTTTCCTCTAGACTTTTTTGGTTTTTGCATAGAATCATCTAGTTAGCGTACTTAGAGTCGAATTAGTTAAAAATCGCGATTCAGGAAGCCCTATTTTAGAAAATTAAATTTTTGCCACTATAAGACTTAATAAATATAAGGGAAAATGTAAAAATTGAAATTCTGCGATTTTTTCCTCTAGACTTTTTTGGTTTTTGCATAGAATCATCTAGTTAGCGTACTTAGAATCGAATTAGCTAAACATCGCGATCCAGGAAGCCCTATTTTAGAAAATTAAATTTTTGCCACTATAAGACTTAATAAATACAAGGGAAAATGTAAAAATTGAAATTCTGCGAATTTTTCGTCTAGACTTTTTTGGTTTTTGCATAGAATCATCTAGTTAGCGTACTTAGAATCGAATTAGCTAAAAATCGCGATCCACGAATCCCTATTTTAGAAAATTAAATTTTTGCCACTATAAGACTTATTAAATACAAGGGAAAATGTAAAAATTGAAATTCTGCGAATTTTTCCTCTAGACTTTTTTGGTTTTTGCATAGAATCATCTAGTTAGCGTACTTAGAGTCGAATTAGTTAAAAATCGCGATCCAGGAAGCCCTATTTTAGAAAATTAAATTTTTGCCACTATAAGACTTAATAAATACAAGGGAAAATGTAAAAATTTAAATTCTGCGAATTTTTCCTCTAGACTTTTTTGGTTTTTGCATAGAATCATCTAGTTAGCGTACTTAGAGTCGAATTAGTTAAAAATCGCGATCCAGGAAGCCCTATTTTAGAAAATTAAATTGTTGCCACTATAAGACTTAATAAATACAAGGGAAAATGTAAAAATTGAAATTCTGCGAATTTTTCCTCTAGACTTTTTTGGTTTTTGCATAGAATCATCTAGTTAGCGTACTTAGAGTCGAATTAGTTAATAATCGCGATCCAGGTCGCCCTATTTTAGAAAATTAAATTTTTGCCACTATAAGACTTAATAAATACAAGGGAAAATGTAAAAATTGAAATTCTGCGAATTTTTCCTCTAGACTTTTTTGGTTTTTGCATAGAATCATCTAGTTAGCGTACTTAGAGTCGAATTAGTTAAAAATCGCGATCCAGGAAGCCCTATTTTATAAAATTAAATTTTTGCCACTATAAGACTTAATAAATACAAGGGAAAATGTAAAAATTGAAATTCTGCGAATTTTTCCTCTAGACTTTTTTGGTTTTTGCATAGAATCATCTAGTTAGTGTACTTAGAATCGAATTAGCTAAAAATCGCGATCCAGGAAGCCCTATTTTAGAAAATTAAATTTTTGCCACTATAAGACTTAATAAATATAAGGGAAAATGTAAAAATTGAAATTCTGCGAATTTTTCCTCTAGACTTTTTTGGTTTTTGCATAGAATCATCTAGTTAGTGTACTTAGAATCGAATTAGCTAAAAATCGCGATCCAGGAAGCCCTATTTTAGAAAATCAAATTTTTGCCACTATAAGACTTAATAAATACAAGGGAAAATGTAAAAATTGAAATTCTGCGAATTTTTCCTCTAGACTTTTTTGGTTTTTGCATAGAATCATCTAGTTAGTGTACTTAGAATCGAATTAGTTAATAATCGCGATCCAGGTCGCCCTATTTTAGAAAATTAAATTTTTGCCACTATAAGACTTAATAAATACAAGGGAAAATGTAAAAATTGAAATTCTGCGAATTTTTCCTCTAGACTTTTTTGGTTTTTGCATAGAATCATCTAGTTAGCGTACTTAGAGTCGAATTAGTTAAAAATCGCGATCCAGGAAGCCCTATTTTAGAAAATTAAATTTTTGCCACTATAAGACTTAATAAATACAAGGGAAAATGTAAAAATTGAAATTCTGCGAATTTTTCCTCTAGACTTTTTTGGTTTTTGCATAGAATCATCTAGTTAGTGTACTTAGAATCGAATTAGCTAAAAATCGCGATCCAGGAAGCCCTATTTTAGAAAATTAAATTTTTGCCACTATAAGACTTAATAAATATAAGGGAAAATGTAAAAATTGAAATTCTGCGAATTTTTCCTCTAGGCTTTTTTGGTTTTTGCATAGAATCATCTAGTTAGCGTACTTAGAGTCGAATTAGTTAAAAATCGCGATTCAGGAAGCCCTATTTTATAAAATTAAATTTTTGCCACTATAAGACTTAATAAATACAAGGGAAAATGTAAAAATTGAAATTCTGCGAATTTTTCCTCTAGACTTTTTTGGTTTTTGCATAGAATCATCTAGTTAGTGTACTTAGAATCGAATTAGCTAAAAATCGCGATCCAGGAAGCCCTATTTTAGAAAATTAAATTTTTGCCACTATAAGACTTAATAAATACAAGGGAAAATGTAAAAATTGAAATTCTGCGAATTTTTCCTCTAGACTTTTTTGGTTTTTGCATAGAATCATCTAGTTAGCGTACTTAGAGTCGAATTAGTTAAAAATCGCGATCCAGGAAGCCCTATTTTATAAAATTAAATTTTTGCCACTATAAGACTTAATAAATACAAGGGAAAATGTAAAAATTGAAATTCTGCGAATTTTTCCTCTAGACTTTTTTGGTTTTTGCATAGAATCATCTAGTTAGTGTACTTAGAATCGAATTAGCTAAAAATCGCGATCCAGGAATCCCTATTTTAGAAAATTAAATTTTTGCCACTATAAGACTTAATAAATATAAGGGAAAATGTAAAAATTGAAATTCTGCGAATTTTTCCTCTAGACTTTTTTGGTTTTTGCATAGAATCATCTAGTTAGCGTACTTAGAGTCGAATTAGTTAAAAATCGCGATTCAGGAAGCCCTATTTTATAAAATTAAATTTTTGCCACTATAAGACTTAATAAATACAAGGGAAAATGTAAAAATTGAAATTCTGCGAATTTTTCCTCTAGACTTTTTTGGTTTTTGCATAGAATCATCTAGTTAGCGTACTTAGAGTCGAATTAGTTAAAAATCGCGATCCAGGAAGCCCTATTTTAGAAAATTAAATTTTTGCCACTATAAGACTTAATAAATACAAGGGAAAATGTAAAAATTGAAATTCTGCGAATTTTTCCTCTAGACTTTTTTGGTTTTTGCATAGAATCATCTAGTTAGCGTACTTAGAGTCGAATTAGTTAAAAATCGCGATCCAGGACGCCCTATTTTAGAAAATTAAATTTTTGCCACTATAAGACTTAATAAATACAAGGGAAAATGTAAAAATTGAAATTCTGCGAATTTTTCCTCTAGACTTTTTTGGTTTTTGCATAGAATCATCTAGTTAGCGTACTTAGAGCCGAATTAGCTAAAAATCGCGATCCAGGAAGCCCTATTTTAGAAAATTAAATTTTTGCCACTATAAGACTTAATAAATACAAGGGAAAATGTAAAAATTGAAATTCTGCGAATTTTTCCTCTAGACTTTTTGGTTTTTGCATAGAATCATCTAGTTAGTGTACTTAGAATCGAATTAGCTAAAAATCGCGATCCAGGAAGCCCTATTTTAGAAAATTAAATTTTTGCCACTATAAGACTTAATAAATACAAGGGAAAATGTAAAAATTTAAATTCTGCAAATTTTTCCTCTAGACTTTTTTGGTTTTTGCATAGAATCATCTAGTTAGTGTACTTAGAATCGAATTAGCTAAAAATCGCGATCCAGGAAGCCCTATTTTAGAAAATTAAATTTTTGCCACTATAAGGCTTAATAAATACAAGGGAAAATGTAAAAATTGAAATTCTGCGAATTTTTCCTCTAGACTTTTCTGGTTTTTGCATAGAATCATCTAGTTATTTTACTGAGAGTCGAATTAGCCAAAAATCGCGATCCAAGAAGCTCTATTTTAGAAAATTAAATTTTTGCCACTATAAGGCTTAATAAATATACAAGGGAAAATGTAAAAATTGAAATTCTGCGAATTTTTCCTCTAGACTTTTCTTGTTTTTGCATAGAATCATCTAGTTATTTTACTGAGAGTCGAATTAGCCAAAAATCGCGATCCAAGAAGCTCTATTTTAGAAAATTAAATTTTTGCCACTATAAGGCTTAATAAATATACAAGGGAAAATGTAAAAATTGAAATTCTGCGAATTTTTCCTCTAGACTTTTCTTGTTTTTGCATACAATCATCTAGTTATTTTACTGAGAGTCGAATTAGCCAAAAATCGCGATCCAAGAAGCTCTATTTTAGAAAATTAAATTTTTGCCACTATAAGGCTTAATAAATATACAAGGGAAAATGTAAAAATTGAAATTCTGCGAATTTTTCCTCTAGACTTTTCTGGTTTTTGCATAGAATCATCTAGTTATTTTACTGAGAGTCGAATTAGGCAAAAATCGCGATCCAGGAAGCCTTATTTTAGAAAATTAAATTAAAAATTAAAATTTATTTTACATTTTCCCTTGTATTTATTGAGCATTTTAGTGGCATTTATTCATTATTAGCGATTACTTGTCAGTAAATTTTACACTGATTGAAATTGATAAAACATTTAAAAAAAAAAAGGGACAAATTCTAAATTCTCTTCGCAAGTTCAAAACCCAATGCATTTTTCTCAATCTCCTTTTTAACAAATTATGATTAATTTTAATAAATTTTCCTATTGTTATATTGTATAGGTGTATATATACATACATAAATCATATAATTATGCTCAAATGTAAAGAATAAATCATAATTTCAATAGTGTTGGTACCGAAACAATTAAGACTCCTTGCAATTATTCATAATTATAAAATTGTCCCTTTCTTCTTGCCATACTTAATTTTATTCTTGGAAAATAAATTTTATCGTATAAATTATTTAACCCCTGCATTTAGGTATTTCATAATTCTGTGAATTATCTAGGTCTTGGTTTAATGAACCCATTTCGTTGGATTAAGAAAATAAAAAGATTTTAATTAAATACAGAAATGTGTAGTAAATACAAAACCTTTTTAATTTTCCCCGGACGATTTGTGCTTTTGAATTCACTGCAGATATAATTTCCTCAGCCAAAAATTGGATTCTTTTGCCTGCAAAATAGAGCACATGCGGCGGCAACCACATTCTCATGCGGAAAACGTAAAAAATTTGTAGCATTTTACTGGCGCACGTAATAAGATTTGCATATATTTTACGAGGAGAACTAACCAATTAGTAGAGATAGGGCTGAGCACAATAAAACGGCAGACATCACCACTTATAACTATTTCTCTGGACTTAGAAACATACCAGAAATATCAGCGATTTATATGCAAAATTCCAGAATATGCTTCATCATGGATTTAGAGGAAATTTTGGACAGCCTAGAGACTTTTTTGTGCGTTTCAGAAGACGTTATTTAGGTACTAGAAAATTAAATATATTATTTAAGAGAAGTTAAATTTTATCAAAAAATCGTTCTATAGATACTAATTAGAGTCTAATTTTATGAACAACATGATTTTTAATAAGTAAAAATACAAAACTACAAAAATTATCGAAATTGTAATTAAGGAAATAAGAAATGTATAATAAATAGTATTCATCATGAATTTGAAAAGTTAAATCTAAATCTAAAGTTTATGAACCTACTAGTTAGGTTACCCAGATTCACCCGGCCTTATGTAAATACTTACTAATTAAACACTTCTCAAATATTCTAGTTTGTTATATTCTAGAACTTGTTTCAACCCGAAAACCCCTTTATAGATCCGCCTTCTTGAATTTCCAAATCTTGATAATATTCAAAATTAGTAGCCTTAAAATAATCATTGTACCAATTTTCATTAAAATCCGTTGAAATCGAAAAATTTTGGTCGCCATATTGGATCCGCCATCTTGAATTTGAAAATTTTGCTAATATTCGAAATTAGTTGCCTCAGAATAATCATTCTACTAATTTGCATTAAAATCCGTTGAAATCGAGATATTTAGTCTTATATTGGACCCACCATCTTGGATTTACAAATTTTGATAATATTCGAAATTTGTAGCCTCAGAATAATCAATGTACCAATTTCCATTAAAATCCGTCGAAATCGAGACTTTCTTGTCGTCTTGTTGATTTGGATTTGGAAATTTTGCTAATATTAAAATTAGTGGCCTCAGAAAAATCATTGTATTCATTTTCATTCAAATTCGTTGAAATAGAGAAATTTTGGTCGCCATATTGCATCCGCAATCTTGGATTTCTAAATTTTGATAATATTCAAAATCAGTGACCTCAAAACAATCATTGTACTAATTTTCATTAAAATCCGTTTAAATCGAGAAATCTTGGTCGCCATATTGGATCGGCCATCATGAATTTCCAAATTTGGACAAGGGTCTTGAAATCAGCATTCCACAAAACCCCTATGTACCAATTTCCATGAAAATCGCTTCAAATTTAAAATTTTTAGCCGCCATTTTGGATCCGCCATTTTGAAACCCTATGTACTATCCGAAAAAAAATTAGTCTATATATTAAGTTTGAATATGTACTACTTTCGGACCAAAAATGAAAAATATCGATGCAGGTGTGATTGGTGTAAATTAGTGCTTTAAGGGGGTAGTCCAGTGAAAACGACTGTTTTTTCAACGATTTGTTTTTCATATTAGAAATTAATTTTTATTATAAAACTTTTTGACATATGATAGTACAACTATTAAGCTACAAGAAAAAAAAATTTATTTTTTTTTTCGATGAGTCATCCCGACAAAATGGCCGCTCCAAAAAAAATTTTTTTTTGTTGGCGGACGTCGAATCTCTGCAACGGTTCATTTGAAATAAAAATTTCAAACGAGGTTTTAAACTGTAGCACATTGGCTATCGTCGGAACTAGAATTATTAATTTTCAATAACAGATAACAAAATGGCGGCATTTCGAATTTTTCGGGTGTTTTTCGGGTGCTTAATTTTTTTATAACTTTGTAAATAAACAATGGATCTTAATAATTCTAGTTCCGACGATAGATACACAATCAAGAAATATACAGCTAAATTTTGAGATTAATCGGAGCAAAAGACTCTGAGATCTGACGTCCGCCGAGTCAATAAGTGCTGTTTTGAGAAAAACTCGTTTAAAGTTTTTTTTGCGGAAAAAAGCTAAACAAATTAATTTTCCCTTAGGCAGCGATGCCTGCTCCATACAGAAGGCGATGCCTGCTCCATACATAACTAACCTTAAATACAAAGCAGAAGGACGTAGACCGTTATAAACCGAAAAAAAATGGGTGGGGCAAACAGAAATACAAGAGTCCTCCTTGCTCCGAAACACGCCAGGGGACCTTCGAGCGCTCGGATTACACGTCTCTCGAAAACTCTCTGTATCTTTAAAACTATTCAATATTTTACTTAGATATTTTAAGGGAGTATTTTCGAGGTGTAGTAGAGTCGATTTAAGCAAAAACAAAAAAATTAAAAAAAATTTTTTTTTTCACTGGACTACCCCCTTAAGGAAAACTTTATTATTTTTTCGAAATAGAATTCAAAATTACGTGAATATTATAGTGAATTTAGATGAGTTTAAATTTATTTTTGTCGGTATTGAAATTTATATTAGTATAGAAACCTTTGTGAAAATTAAATTTAACTTTTATCTAACGAACTCATCAGACACTTTTAAATATCTATGAACTATTCGATTTATAAGATACTAGCTGAAATCAATATTGATTAAAAATAACACCGAAGAAAGTATTGATTTAATTTTTAATGTAATAAGATTTTTATGTATGCATAGTAGTGATTAACCTCAGAATATTTCGAGTCAACGAAGAACCACTGCATTGTGAAGCAATCTTAAAGACCTTGAACCTTATCACAACCTGGCACAACTGCGCTAAAAAATTCTAAAAGTATCCGTACGACTTCCTTTTCGTGTTATCTTAAATTCCCGGGTGTATGTCACCTGATGTGTGCGGCTTATCATCCAGGAATTTTTCTCTTTCTCCCTCCTGTGTGGGTGAGTGTGATGTTGTGGTAGAAAAGAAAAAAATGCGAAAGAAAATCGTAGCATGTTTGAGTAGCAATGTGTGTAGTTAGATATTCGTATACACCTATTGTCATTATGCCATCCTTCGCCCTAACTACCTGCGTTATTCCCGGATCGCTGATGACTTTTTAAGCTAAAATCAATTTCTTTGGTGTCCCTGTCCCCGGACTTGTGCAATTTACAATAACTTTTTCGACTCTTTTCCCCAGTTTTTCATTTTTTGTTGTTGTGGTTTTCCGACTGGCGTAGTCCTTCCTCTGTTGGCGGTATGTCTCTCAATTTTTCAGTTCATTTATCAGGACTAAAAGGCATCAAACGCATTAGCCAAGTAAATTATAGCCTTCAAGTTCGGGATTATGCTTGATGTTTTCTCAAGCGGGTCATGATTATCTTTTCAGGTACTTTCTGCGCCTTTAAGATTAAAAGTTTTCAGGGCAAACTTGAGGTGAAGAAAGAAGTATACTTATCTGTAAGAATGAGTTTTTTATTCAGATTTATGTAAATGCGATTTGTTCTACGTAAATATGTCATATATCAAACATTAATGGGTTGTTTTCCAAATTTTTGGCCCATGAATTACACATTAATAGGAATTTTAAAATTTCTGGCCCATGTATTAATAATTGGAATATTCTAAAAAACTGAGCATAATCTTTGTCTCAGTTTATATTAGAGAAAAACCGAGATTTAACTCATGCAAATTGAGATCGAGTTTGGTTTTTTTATACACAAATTGAAAATGACCTTATGCTTTTTAGCATATGAACCTAGGAGTAATATTTCAAGAATACTCAAATTTGAGACTTTTAAGAAATGGGATGGCTTATGAAAGGCACATTTAATAAAAGGAATTATCTTCTTGTTATATGTTGCTCCTATTTTATTTTTAACCAGGCCTATATTGATTTAAAATAGAATTTTAAAATTCAAAACCGCTCAGATTTTTTCACTGTGGTTATTTTAAACATTGAACCTCGCAATTTGCATAAATTGTGGATTGTAACTTGAGGATTACATAGAAGAAAAGATATGCTAATGAGATTCATCATATAAAATTGGCTACATCAAAAGTTTTCACCATTTATGACCCCTAAAGCCTATAAAGGAGGAAGGGAGGTCATTAAAATTCTGGTATTTACTTTTGAGAAACACCTGTCTGTCTGAGTTAGAAGGAATGCTGTCGGCAGGAAATATATAACGCGCCCTCGAGGAAGAGCATATCAAAACTTTCCGAAAGTACTTGGCTTGAGTACTTCTTGTGCAAAATTTTATCATTAAACACTTCCCTCCTGAAGGGCCTTTTCTGCGCGTTGGTGTAACTTTTCTCCCCTCAAAAAAGCCTTTGCCTCGCCTGCCATTTCCCATTTTAGAGCCACTTAAACATTCACCCAAAAAACAGGAAGTGTAGCCCTCTAACATACGTGTGTGACATTTCGATGAGTTCTTCACTGAAAAATATATCTCCTCGAAACGACGAGACTTTTATGGACCCGGAAGATTGAATGAAGACGATTAAAGGACTCGGGGGTGGCGTAAAGTTTATGACTACTGCTGCACTCTCTGCCGCAACATGTTGCATACCAAGTGGAGCGTGACTGTTTCCTGGTCCAGAGGATGCTGTTTTGACCAAACTGCGGGCGGTTCGCATTTAATTCCCGACTCTGAATGCTCCTCGAAATACATAAACCGGGGTGCTTAGAAAATTCTTCCTTCAAACTACTCGTAAAACTTTTATTCACAACATTCTAGCGATGTAAGACCTACGCAGCAGAGCAGAGTCCATGAATGGCAGAAAAGTGGTAATGCTCTGAAAATCTAAAATTTAGAGATATTTATTTTAAAACGACCACCCATTTGATGAGATACCTATACCTTAACATTTCAGAGATTCTATCATCATTTTTTAATCGTCTTTCGTAATAATAAAATAGTAAAACATAAATATTAATTAGTAACATCAATATTAACTAATTAACCAAAGTACCCGATTTAACCTGGGGCATTAGTCTGATCAAAATAGGTTTTTGAAGATGAAATACCCAAAATATTTTCGTTATCTACAATGCGACAATTCATACTGTACTATCAACTTGTCACAGTGTATTGTAATAATAAATATACAAGTCTAGATATGTAAAGAATAAATAACAATCCATAATATAATAGTCATCTCAACATTTAATATAGTACAAGAAATTTTACATAAATTCTTGAGTTATTATAGATTTAGATTCAAAAATTATTTTTAATTCTAAATTCTAAAAAATCACATTAATTTTAATAACTTCAACTTTCAAATTCTAATAATATTTTAGTTCATGATTCTATAATATTTTTATCAATATAAGTAATACTTAATTTGATATTTCAGAAATTTCAATTAACCCGGCGTCAGCATGGTAGAAAATAGGTACAATAACTGCATGGTGGGTCATAATTACCCGGATTTTAAACCGTAGCTGATTTTTACCATTTCAATGACATTTAGAGCAAATTTGTGTTTAACTTGAAGAATAGTTCTTAAATTATAATATTTTGGAGACAAAATAAAAAATTTAAGTTAAATAAAGATCTTTTTATGTATTTAAGAAGTCAGTATAAAATTTACAACAAAAAATTCAACTTCTAGAAACTTATTAATAGAAAAACAAAACAATGACTAATTAATACTTATTTTTAACTTTTTGGAATGACAAATGTGAGATCTTTAAAAAATTATATGTACAAATTATAAAGAATCTTAGGGTTAATCACTATTAGCACCGTCATCTACGCAACCGCCACGGAAAGAAATTATATGTTCAGGGCAGATGAATTTGTTGCATCTTTGACAGGTATGGGTAGTTTTCCTGTCTTGTTTAGCGGGACATATCTGACATCGTTTACGAGCACCACGAACTTTAGCAGGGGGCTCCTCTAATGTTTCTCCTGTAAACTCTCTTATTCTTTTGCGCATCTCTCTTGGTAAATGAACTACGTCCTTGCGACCGCTCAAGTGATCATTTATAAGAGCAAGACCTAAGTTTTTCAAGAATTTACGCCGTTTCAGATTTTGTAAATTAGTGTTCTCTTTATAAATTATATATGCATTTATCGCTGACATATTCAACATGGCGTAAAACATGGTCAAAGGCCATTTTTTTGAGTTCCGACAAACATTGTAGGTAGAACAGAGTTCGTCAGCGACGTCTACCCCACCCTTTGTCACATTATAAAATGTATTTATTTCTGGCTTTTTCTTTTCTTTAGAAGACTCGTCAATTTGTCCGTCGTGATGTAAAGATGACATAAGTAGGACTACTTTATTTTTTTTTGGGAATGTGGGAGACAATCGTAATATATTTCTTTTCCTCGTGTTCGTGTAAACTCAAGTGGAATCTGCCTTTTATTTTTGCGAACAGTACCTACACTTGTCAATTTATGCTCCTTGAGTAAGTGCAGCACTAGCTCATGACATAAATAAACGAAATAATCAAATAATGAACTCAACGTAATTGGCACGAAATGGTATCATCGAATGTATAGTTGGGTCATATTTACCTTTTTGTTGTTTGACCGCGTCTATCTTCCTGTCCAGGCGCACACTGTCTAAGTTGACATAAGAAACGAGGGAGGTGGGGCACTAACTGCAGCTACTGAGAAGCGTGGTAACGTTACACTATTATTTTCTTAAATACCCGCATTTAAAAACATCACGGGTCATTATGACCCAACCTAGCAGACGCCGGGTTAAGGTTAGGAGTTATCAAAATAATATGAATGTGATTTAAAATATATTGATTTGAAAGTTATATTGATAATGATAATTGATGATAGTAAAGTAGGGGTTAAGTAGGGGTAAAGCAGGACCGTAACGGTTATTATATTTTCGGTAAAAATAGATCTATAAAATTATTTCCTGACTGTTAAAAATTAAATTTAAAAATGAAAATCAGAGTATGATTTTAATTTTAAAATCGGAATTAAAAATCAGAAAATGATTTTTATTTTTAAAATCAGAAAATGATCTTTGTTTTGAAAATCACAATAAGAAAATTATTTTTATTTTAAAATCAAAAATAAAAATTAAGTAGTGATTTATATTTTTAAAATCTTAAATAAAATTTGGAAAATAATTTTTATTTCTAAAATCTATATAAATAAAAATGTAAATGTTCGTTTGTTCAAAATCTTAAATCTCCGAAAGTTCTTCAGAGATTGCTTTGAAATTTTGAAATAATGTTGCATTCGAATAAGTATGTGTTTTTAAAAACCTTTTTATGTTTTTAAACTCCTTTTTTAATTTTTGTTATTTTTCAATTTTTAAAATAAAAATCATTTTCTGATGTTTTTTGTTTTTTTTTTTTTTTTTTTTGTTATTTTAAAAATATACACAATTTCTGGTTTTAAAAATAAAAATCATTTTAAGATTTTGATTTTTGATTTTACAAGTAAAAACCATTTCCTGAATTCTTTTTTGACTTTTAGTGTAAGAATTATTTCCTGATTTTTATTTTTGGTTTTAATAGTAAAAATCACTATTTTATTATTTCGATTTTTGATTTTAATTATAAATATTTTCAAAAAAATAAAAGCAATTTTCAAATTTTTTTTTTTTTTTATTTCAGATTTTACAAATATAAAAACCACTTTCTGATTGTAAAAATAAAAATCACTTCTTGATTTTGATTTTGTATTTTAATAATAAAAATTCTTTCTGATATTTATTTTCGATTTTAAAAATGAAATTAAATTCCGATTTTTATTCATTATTTTTATAATAAAAATCATATTGTGTCATTTGTATTTTTGATTTTAAAAATAAAAATCATATTTTGATTTTAAAACTAAAAATCATATTCTGATTTTTATTTTTTATTTTAAATTTTTATTTATGGAAAAAATCACAAATTTAAGTTGGATTAGAATGAATATGATAATTTTATGTATATGAAGATTTACAGCCTAAAGTCGCTGTTTAGAGTTTATTTTTGCCGGTTTTGAATAGTTTAGGATCAGTTCGGGCTCTATAAATCTCGAAATGATTCTCAACATCCCAATCTGTACAAAAAAACTTAGTCCGAGCCTAAAAAAACTTTAACAATAGCAGTTGTAAGATTTTTTTAGGTTTTAAAGGATTCAGCATAAAATATCATATTGTAGCACTTTATTGAATATTATATTCATAATTATATTAATTCAAAACAATTTTACAATGTGGCTGAGTAAAGACTATTTATATAAATAGAAATTTTAATTTATAAGCAAATTATTGAACTAATTGTTATATTTTAATGACCCTTTATTTTTCCCCAAAATTATAATATTAATAATATAAAATAGTACAAAAAGAGTAATTTCGACTAAAAGTAGTAAGTAATTTTAATGAAAATTTCGACTCGATCAATTGTATAGTATTGTTGATTTACTTAAATGTGTTTACGCAATATCTTATTAAAAAATGACACAAAGTCAAGGTGACATAATTTTTTACTTATTTTCCAAGCTGTCATTCTGTCATACGCCTTCAGAAATAAAATAGCATTTTTTTATGGTCCCCTTGAAAGTATCTTCCAAAATTTGTGGTCATCGTTATTGCGGTCAATCCGAGACCAATTTATCATTCGCTCCCAGACTAAATATGTACATACATAGTATCTTTGTGAGTTCAGCGATAAAAGGACATTAAACAGCTCCATTCAGCCATAAGCTGTTCAGTTTCCACTACCCTTATGCTATAACTTAAAGTAGAGAAAACTTGCCCTCGTCTTGAAATGGCCCGAAAGCATTGTAAATCCAGCAGCTGGATAGCGTGTTTCGGTGGTGGGGATGTGGCAACTTTTTGGATGCCAACAAGTGAAAATATTTTATTGAAAATGATATCAATAAATGTAACACGAGTTGAAGATAAATAACTTAGCGCCCTATTTGCTATACGACGACACAGAATCATGAAAATTAATGACACTCTGGCTAGACGTTTATTCCCTTATTTTATTTCTTAGCACACATTGGGAAAAGCTCTGTTTTTATCGGTTTTATTTTGTAGAGTAAATAATGTAGAGTTTGATGAAGATGGTAATGGCCAGTAATCAATAATTATCTTAAAAATGTTATTATATGTACAGTACGTAAATTAGTCACATTTATGAGTACAGACATCTACGGCGCTTTCGATGATCGAAGAAAACTTTTTAGGAAGTGATAGAAGATAATTGCAATTTTCATCTTTTTAAAAAATCAGAAAAACTTATAGTTATATAAGTACGCTAGTAACACAATGGATGAAAATCTTAATAATAAAAAATAAAGTCATACTACCTATACAACACTGATGGAGTAGCACTTCCCAGTTCTGTCCATCTAAATATCTTTTCACGACTTGTGCGGTATGCGGTTTGGCATTATCCTGTTGAAGAATTAATTTACTGTGCGTATTCACCCATTCTGGTCGTTTTTCTTCTATGACTCCCTTCAAATGCATTAATTGTTGTCGGTAAACTTCTCCATTAATAGTTCGAGAGGGTTCGGGCAACTCATAATAAACAATACCTCTCTGATCCCACCAAATGCAGAGCATAACCTTGTCACAGTGAATATTTCTCTTTGGCTGTGATGGGTCAGATTCACCTGGCTTCACCCAAGCTCTTTTACGTTAAGGATTCTCATAATATATCCATTTTTCATCTCCTGTGATTATTCGATCCAAAACTCCTTTTCTTTGCTGCCTTTGAAGTAGCATTTTACAAATTGTTTTTCGACGTTCGATGTCTCTTACTTTCAATTCATATGAAACCCAGTTACCAACTTTTTGAACCATTCACATTGCTTTTAAACGCTTTGCAACAGTTGATTGTTCAACATTTAATGCTGCAGCCAATTCTGATTGAGTTTGGCAAGAATCCTCTGCTAATAATGCTTCTAATTCAGCATCTTCAAATTTTTTTGGTGGTTTTCCATGTTCTTTGTCCTCAGTGCCAAAATTATTATTTTGAAATCGTCGAAACCATTCCTTGCAAGTTGTTTTAGATGAAGCATACTCACCGTAAATCTCCACAAGCAAACGATGAGTTTCCGCTGCACTTTTCTTTGCAATAAAATAGTGTAATAGTACTTCATTCAAATGATGTTTACTTGAACGAAAACACACATTTTTAAGGAGGTAAATGCCCTTGTTGCTAATATTTCAACGAAATGTCACGTAGTGCGTTTGACAGCTGACATAAAGTACTATCGAACACAAGTGTTGCCATTTATTGGTACACGTGAGTAATAATAAAAACGACATATATATATGGTATTTTGTTCATTTAGTTCAATTTTAACTATGTAAGCAATTTAAAACTGATGTATAATTTTGGGATAATTTTAGTACAAATAAATGATGAGATAAATTTAAAACGACCCATTGTGAGTAATTTTTCGTGACAAGATCTACAAGGGTCACATTTCAGACGTTAAAGCCCTATCAAAAAACCTTACGCTGTGCTGTGTCTCCAGGGTGATGAACGTGAAATAGTTAGATTTATGGTTTTACACTAAAATTTAATTTATTTCAACGAGACTACAAATTTTACAACACAGTGCACAGTATTTTCAAGTCGAAGATTCGCCTGAAATCTTGTTCCCTGCGCTGGAATTTCTTCAAGAACCACGAGCATTGAACAGAAAATAAAAATCTTTATTGTAATTTTAGAATCCCATAAACTGTGGGGTGAACATTTTGAAATAATTGCTTTGAACTACTTTTATTGTCCGACAGAGGGCCGCTGACATTTTCTAGAGTTTCCTGATTTTGCTCAGGGTTCAGGGCTCGTTTGATTTTGTTCCATTGCTTTGGGCAAATAAATTTTCAACCGACATGAGGCCATCGTTCGTCCATGGGGCAAAATGAGTTATGGAGATTTTATTTTTGTTCTTTTTTTCTTGTGTTTTTTTTTCAAACAGAAGACCACTCACTATCCAGGATTTCTTGCAGGAATCCCACAATTTGGCCCATTTGGCACACAGGATGCTGCTGCCACTTTTGATTGCCCATAGATTTATTCAAATTGGAAATTGGGTGATGCCATAAATCGCCATGATTCATTCCTTGTTATTATTTTGCTTGCGGGCGCTCTGTGTAATTTTGACCCAATTAGAGTGGCGGGTTGACAGGTGTGTGTGGGTCCATCCCTTCGCCCGCATAAATCATTTTAGAGGAAAAGTATCGTCCACAGTGAACCAACGTTTCCTTGGGACTGTTGTATGTATGGATGCTAATGGAAATCTACTCGATATGATTAATGGCAACCAGTTTGGTAGACTCTCCATCGCCAGATAAAATGTTGTGCAGTTTATCATGACATAGACCCCTAATGGTATTGCATAGAGTGCATAGAGTACGTTAATGGATCTGGGTAATGCTATCGGGCTGTTTTCATTCTTATGGCACGCCACTGGGTTGTCTTTCATACACCGGAATCGAAACTATGTTTTCTTTATCGGAACTAAAAGAGATTACGAACTGAACCAAAGGATTTCAGATCCTTTGTGCTTTGTACAATACCAATCCCTGTGGAGCCTTTATATTTAATCTTGTTTAAATTTTCTATTTCCGCGCAATCCCTATACACACTCGGTTTCTATAGGATTGTGTTTGTTCGCGAAGTGTTGTCCCCAGGATTATTTGCTTGTTGAATAAACACAAAACGAATATCTGGCTACTGAGCCCAAAAAGGAAGTTGTGAACAAGTGAAAAAACTCCACTTTCAGTTAGGTAGATACTTTCCAATTTCAACGCCACCATGACCC
The DNA here is from genome assembly GCA_949715965.1 of Dysmachus trigonus. Taxonomy (NCBI): domain Eukaryota; kingdom Metazoa; phylum Arthropoda; class Insecta; order Diptera; family Asilidae; genus Dysmachus; species Dysmachus trigonus. Next base: position 97,097,791 of record OX454319.1, on the reverse strand, counting down.
ACCACCGTACAACAACAATTCGATTGTAGAAGGCAACATAAAAATTGGTTGGCTGGTGCACAGCAAATGCAATGGAATATCCATTCAATGGGAGTTTTTTTTTCCCCGAAAAAAAATAAAATATTCCCCCAGGGATAGGATTCCATCGTAGAAATTATTTTACAGAGAAATTCTGATTTTTTCCCGGGCACATTTCGAGAGAATATAATAATGCAAAAGAGCGTTGGACCGAGCACAACCATTAAAATACAAAATTTATTCCGCGTAGTGTCATTGTGGCGAATTATTTGAGCGAAATTACAAATTTTTGGGCATCTCGATTTCACAAATTTTGCGGGTAGATGTACTGTGCATGGCTTTTGACCACACTACATACCGTGTTGAATATTTATTATACTAGCAGTGGATAGAAATTGAATTTGAATGTTTTATTAGATTTCAATGTAATACAGAAAAATTTGCAATAAAAAATCTCGTTTTCTAGCTTTCGAGATTTGAGATTAATCAAAATTGAGAGGACATAAAAACAACTAATAGACTACTATTAAATTCAGTATTAAATTGTTGTTCACACTTTTAATTGGCATTTTATTGGTTATTTTTAAAAACGAGCCTATGAAGATGGGTTTTTAATCATATTTTAATTCCTAGTGAATATGAAATTGTACATTCTGATCAAATCCGTCAAATCCAAAAGTCATTAATTTCGAATTTCGCTGAAAATTACCACTAAAGCTAAAAAATAACACATTAAACAATTCTACACTTAATTTTACTATCAGGAGTTATTTCAAATTATTAAGACTCAATTTGTTTAATAGTATTAGAGGGAGGAAAAAATATGTCCAACAAGACTTACAATTTCGATTGAATTTTCTTTGAGATTGAGAATTGAATTTCCATTTGTCGAAGTTGAGGATTTTTGTTTACAATTAGCGACTTCAGTTAAATTCGCAATGTATATCCGAAAGTCAAAAAACAAAAACAAAAATACATATATAGTATTAACACCCGAATTAAGAGATATTAGGTATGATTGTTTATCCTATATGGTTCAGGATTAGGCAAATTTTGCATAAAATTGGAATTTGAAAACGACTATTTATATGTGTACCAAAGATTTTAGATTTTCTTACAAATCACATAAAATTTGACCCTGAAAATTTTTGATTGAAGTTTTGACCTACATAAAACATTCAATTTTTTTACAATGTTTTGGAGTTTATTTCGTATCAAAAAAGTCAAGAAGAGTCTTAAGATAATTGAAATCTCAATTCCTTATGAAGACATAGTTTTCAATTTGGTTGATGAATTGTACTAAAAGAAATACTATTATGTGTCTTTCAATCCAAGAAATATAGTTTTATTCATATCGATTAAAAAGGCTTAGTATTATTTTCTATGTATCCTTCTTTAGAAAATTTATTGTTCGAAAACTGTGTTAAAGTTAAGTTTTTTAAAAAGTAAAATGTAGAGTTTAAACAACAAAAGAGTGACTGCAAAATTAATCTATTTCGCGGACCTCTTATTTTAACCCAAAATGTGTGCTAATTAAAAATTTATGATAAAATAATGCAAAGTTTCAAGATCTGTTTCAATTTTGAGAAAAGAATAATCTCATTTAAAATCTGAGCGAGGTCCATGAAATAGGCTTATTTGGCTTATTTTTAAGGTCACTACTCAGAAATTTATTAAAAATGTTTACCAATTATTGAAGAGCTATATCTTAGTGAAAAATTATCGTATCGAGATTAAAGAAGCTTGAAGTCTCTAGTTTTAAGATCTTTTGGCCAACAACTTTTCGAGCTATAGTTTTTGCGCAATCAGAAGAAATAGCAAATAATAAATAAATAATTTTTTTCCCCCTTGACATTAATTTGAAAAAACTGAAAAAAATTACTTTTTGTGTTTTTTAGAAATCCTGCCTCTGATTTACAAATATTGACAGGAAGTTTAATATTTTCTGGTTTTGTTATAGCCCACTGTACCCCCAAAAAGAATTAATTAAGATTTTCATCATGTGACTAACTAAAAAATTCGCGATTGTTTTACTCAAAAAGGATCTATTTTACGAATAAATTTCATATGAGGAAAAATGCTTATAATTAGAGCATCAAAATAGCACGCTTGAATTTTTTCAGGTTGCTTTCGGGAGATTTTGAATTATTAAAAAAATTGCCAAATCCAAAGAACAAAAAATATACACTAGTTCTTTCTCATTTTTCACTAATATACAGCTTTACAAAACTTTCAATAAATTACTTGCTCCCTTAATTTTTTGAAGTTGTATATTTATAGTTAAATACACGGAATAAACGGAAATCATCTGATCATTGATGATCACTTATGTGGATTAGGATATAGTAAAAGATTTAAGGGGTTACGTAGTTTTTGAATTCCAAAAAAAATCACAAATATTCGGATTTTTTTTTACGAAATTTATAAAAGTGATTTATTTCAACTATTAGGATATTAAAGTACATCACTTGAACAAGTTGCAGAAATATTTTTTTCTTAGTTTTAAAAGTAATTTTACTTTAAACACGTTTTTCTCAAAACTACATTTTTGAATCCGGTAGGCATGATTTCTCAAAAACTAATAATCCAATCTTACTCAAATTTTCCACACTTCGTCTACATAGTATTGACTTGTACTTGAACGAAGGATTTTTAATTTCTTTCCTTACAAGTCGTTTTACTAGTAGAAAATCACCAAAATTTAAAAAAATGTTCACAGAAATGTCAATTTTTGGTTAAAAAGCGTTGTCAAAAATTCAAATATCATTTTTTTTATTCAAATCTTTCGTCCAAGTACAAGCCATATGCATCTACTAATAGAAAAAATTTGTTTTTGATTTCAGATAAGCCTATCTCGAGATATTCTGCCTACGGTAACAAATCATCGATTTTCGTAAACCAGCTGTCAATGGCTCAATTTTAATTTTTTTTTTTTTTCATGAAATGTTTTTTACAAGTTATTCAAGGTATGTACTTTTATATCCTAATAGTTGAAATAATCACTTTTATAAAATTCGTAAAAAAAAATCCGAAAAATTGTGATTTTTTTTGGAATTTAAAACCCACGTAACCCCTTATACAAACTAAGGCATGTATATTTTTGTCGGCTAATTTATTCCAATTATTTTAAATAAATTTCAAAACTCGCCTTATAATTCGATTAAATAACATTCTTTGTTAAATTTTACAAAATTCCTTTATCACCTGTTTTTTACTATTATAAATTAAAGAGAAATTTTATATATACAAGGGTATGTATATTTTTGTTACATGTTATATATCTTTTAATTTTACAAATTTTTAATGATGTTTCAATTTTTTAAAGGAGTTTATTATATTTTTAATAAACAAATTCCACTGTACTCTTACCACACTTTACTCTCTTTCAATGTAATCCCCATGCAGTCTATTTCCAGCCTATGTATAAAGACCAACATTCCGCTTCGAGCAGCTATAAAAATTGATTTCAAATTAAAAAGCAATAAAATTCGGGGAATTGTAAAAATGTTGCTGATGAGATCATAAAGGCAGAGAGTGTGGTAAATTTATTATAGCACAAAACGATGAGTCTCCCGAAAATGTAACATGTGGTGAAAAAAAAGGGATGAAAATGTTTCATTTGATACCCTTGGTGAAAGTATGTCCGCACAGAAGCTGATATTAAAAGAAATGCAGTATCCAAGCACTTAATAATGCCAGCAGGCACCAGGCAAAACTCACTTATTGCTAGATAAAAAAGTTGATTAGTATGGAATATTATAAGAGGGCATATCACGATCTTGGGACATATGTTTGTAAATTAAAATTGCTATTTTTTCTCTTATTTCTAATATACTAACTTGAACTTATTGTAATTAATAGACAACTTGCTTAAATTGCACAAAATTTTATTATTTCCATGAAAATAGAGATATCTCGTTGAGAAAGGGCAAATTAATTTTCTTGGTAAAGTCTAACAAAAAGTTTGTGGATTTTTCCCCATTTCCGCTCGAATTTTCTCTCAATTAATCTTTGACTTGCCACTCACTCCTGGCAGCTATATAGAGGGCGTGATGTGCTATTTCTGGGCGGGCAAGCAATTTAATTGACTTCACCCAGAAAATGTTCCTTCTCCACTTGATAAAATAATTGACTTTTTCGCGGATTTTCTTCCCCAGAGAAATGATGGCGGAGAGATATTACTTCTGCAAATCGATCGAGACTACCGGCAGAGGTGAATCCGTCCGTTTGTGTGGTTTCTCTGAGCTTCCTCAATTCCATAGATTCTCAAAGAAATATCTTTGCCGTACATTACAACTTCCTGCCATAAATTGTCCGATTTCCTCAAGATGGCCTTTTTATTGTTTGTAAAAACCATAAGGAATAAGGAAGAAACGAAACCAGAACCATTGAAAATGTATTTTATTCAGAGCTCACAACTGAAACGTGATTGCCGCGAGCAAATAAATATATTGTAAGGTGAAATGTTAAAAGTCAAACTAAAATAAGAAAAGACAGATATATGATTTTATAATCCAACCATCTGGGGGACTATAGAAAAGTTTTCCATTTCGGTGCAGTTGAAGAAGAAATTAAGATTTTTCAGTACTCGCAATATGCCAGCAGATTACATCACCATCTCTTACCCCAACGATATAATCTTACTTTTAATTTAAGACAGATGGAGATGCTTTCAAAACTAAATTTCTTGCTATGAGGGCTGGCCGAACACTCCTGCTGGTCCTGCCACAAAGCTTTATGGCCAGGAGTTTAATTACTTTTAAATAACTCAACTTTCCCTAAGTAAACTACTCCGGCTATGATGATGATTAAATCGCCCCGGGGAGTTCCTGACTGCTTCTTATTCTCTTATGGCTTTTGTTTTACTTTACCATGGTTCAAGGAATTAACGCTTGATTTTTTTTTTGAAGAATTAAATTAAATTTTTCGCATCAGAGTGTACCTTTTAAATGTTAGTAGTATATTATGATCGAATAGGATTAAATTATAGCAAATAATTTTTACAATACCTTGAGAGTATGGTATGATCCGAAAATCAGTATTAAAATATTAACAGAAATATATATAGGTATTGATATATCCACTTAAGGGGTCTTTCTACCTAGAAAAAATAAAATCGATTATTTTTTACTTATTTTAAAAGTAAATGCTATCAAAAATATTTTTTAAATAATTTTAGAGCGATATTTAAGTTTAAAATTGATTAGTGTAAGTAAGTTCCTTTTCGACATTTATAAAGGAAATATCTTTGAAATATAGATAAAAAAATTGTAATAAAAAATTTCTTTCTAAAAACTTTAACCCATTTCGGCCCAAAATGACCTAAATTTTCTCAATTAATTAACCACTATGTTTTTTAGGAAAAAATGATTCAATCTTGCTAAAACTTAATACGTTACAGTATTTTTTCCTGCACTTCCCGAATCTGATCGGAGATTAACGCTATCTGGCGCCATTTTTAAAAAATGGCGGCTGAAAGCAGAAAGCGATTTTTACGCACGATTTTTTGATTTTTGCAGATTTTTGTTTTATTTATACACCTACAGGGTTTTTTTTCAAATTTATTAACTTTTTTTTTATCATTTATGAGGTTGCTCATTGTGATTATGAAGTTAGATTTCCAAATTTCAAAATGGCGGATCCAATATGGCGGGCAAAATTCTTAAATTTGATCGATTTGGGACTGAAAACTGTGTATAAAGGTTTTTGAGGTCGTTGATTACGCAACTGAAATCAGATTTTAAAAATTCAAAATGGTGGATCAAAGATGGCGAATAAAATTTCTTAATTTCATCGAATCCGGACTGATAACTGTACATATAAATTTTTGAGGTTGCTGATTACGAATCTTGGATCAGATTTGATTCACCAATGTGAAGATCGACGATCTTAGGACTCTTCTTAATTTTTTTTTTTGTTTTCCATATTTTTTTATTTTGTTTGATAATTTGATTGAATTCGAAAGATCGATTTCCTACCTCAAAAATGTTTTTTTTTTTTAAGTGACCGCCATTTTGTTATTTTTTTTATGAAAAAAGTTCTTTTAGGCTCGATCTATAGCGACTCTAATACTTAATAATTTGCATTTTTTTTTTCAAATTTTCCAGACGCCCGAAATCATGCCAACATTAATTTTGTTGATGTTTTTTTGAAAAAACAAATGATGTTTTTTTGAAAAAACAAAAACAAAGTGCGAGTAAATATGACTTGCAAAATTTCAAAACGATATCTTGATTCCTTCTGTAAGAAAAAAGACTTGCGCAAAAAGTAAGATTTAAAAATTGTCTTAAAGAAGGAGTTAAGTACCACCTTAATTTTACATGACGCACGTACGAGAAAAATATTAATTGTTTATTATTTTAGTAGTTATTATTGTTCCCAATTTTTTTCCTTATCTATGCCTTTTGCGTATAAATAAGTAAAAAAAATAAAAAATTTATCACTTCACTTTATTGCGGACTCGAATCTTATAAAAATTGGGAAAAATTCGAAAAAAAGCATCCCCACGCTGGGATTCGAACTCGTCACCTCTGAATCCCAAGCCCAAGTGTTCACCACTGCACCAGCCGCCGCTTTGGGAAAGTGCAACAATGAATGGGATTTAAAGCCGCGTGAAAATTTGTGTATACTATTATTTTGTAAACGCGTGGTCATCTGGAGTTCCCACTCGAGTACTTTCATTTGTTGCCAAGCCCTACATGTGCTATAAATTTGAGCGAAATCGGTGATGACGAGTAGGTGCCTTGTCCTTGTGAGTAACAACACCGTCCACATTGTAGTAACTAAAGAATTATAACGTAACCCAAATTTTGTGTAAAATTAATTAAAATCATGTTAACGAAAATTACTACTAATTCTTTAAAAAGGCAAAACTGTGGGATATTCAAGTAATTATTCATTTTTAATAAAGAGCATTTCTGTACCATTAACATTTATGTCTAAATTTTGCATTACAGATTCTAAGAGAGCTTATACACGTATTTTGTAGAATTTACCACGTAAAAGCGGAAATTTGAAAAATAATGATGGCATTAACGAAAAAATCAATTCAAAGCTCTGGAATGCTATCAAGTGTTTCGGAAATCCCTTCGTTCTTAAGCCACACGCACAACTGATCTCTCCCCTCTCGAAGAGTGAATTAAGCCGACAAATATTGCGGCACACCATCACACTTTCCCCGGAGGGAAAAAGCAAACATTTTCAATTATCCTGCTTTTCGGGAATGAAGACAGATTGCCTTCCATAATTCTCGACAGGCCAACTTTACCCGATTTATGCGGAAAATAAACCGTGAAAATAAAATCTATTGCATTTTTCATAATAAATACGCCCGTTTCCCAATTATTTTGGTGCGCACCATTTGGAACGATATTAAGGATGAAGGGAATTTCTCATCAAACTCACTCACGGTTTATGGAATTGGGCTTATCAAACTCGCCTGATTGTTAGTCCAGACGTCTAGACATATTCTCGTATTGATCCCTTTGGAAATTTTTCCCATATGAAAAACGGGCAGTCCTCAAAATATCAAAAAACTCCTTCAGCAATTTTACTTAGACTTTCGGTGTGGGGGTGTTCGTTGTACGAAAGGTGCACGACCGCTAAATTTCGCTTAGAGAAATGAAAATGTTCATGTTCTGGAGCAGCGGGAGCCGGCTAAATCTTCGAATCGACCTTCTCTGGAGATATGGGAAACGATGCCAATGGCACAGGCAACTGGAGGAATGGTGGTCCTTTTGTTTTCCAAATAGCCCCCCCACTTGGGGGGAATTTATGCAGACTAAGGGCACGAGGGGATCTGAAAATGTTTCATATATGCAAGGGGCAGGCGGAAATTGCTTTTCCCTGTAAGAACGAAGACTTTACAGATTTTGGAGATTTTGGGAACGCCAACTAAATGGCCTGGAATTTATGAGATAAAACGGATTTGTCGCACAAGTGTGCAAAATGTAATTAAATTTTTTTTTTTGAGACTAATTTAGATATTCAGTGTTTTACTCGCATATCTGTTAAATTGCTGTTAAATTACTAAAATTTATGGGGCAGAAATATATTTATGTAATCTAAGATAAATCAATCCAAAATTCCTATTCAACAATCTTCTGTAAACCATCAAAACAATTTAATAAACAGACTTTTTCTTTAAATTATTTTTCGATATAAAAATTTGCTTGCCAGGAATTACACCTGTTTTTGACGAATTTCTTTAAGAATATAATATGGTATTTCATTTTAAAGAAATAACATTAAAAAAGCTAAAGCGACACACCTTAGCCAACATAACACACTTGAAAGGCACCAATTTTGCTTAATTGTCCCAATTTCTCCGTTTTTGTCCGTGAGCTTTAAGCTCAGACAACTTTCTTATGTATTTTTAAAAAGTTCTGACAATTCATAACCGGGTATTTTCAATAGTCCTCTTTCAGAATATCACTTGAAAATTAACAAATTAACACAATGTCCAATTAATAAAATTATTAAACCCGGATAATTTTTATCATTAATTGCAATAAAAAAATAAAGCAAAGTTAGCCTGCTATTCAAACACCTGTAATTTTGATTAAGATTTATTAAATGTAACGTATAAGTGCTCCAAATTTTTGCCTGATTATGAACTTGTGAAAAAAGTAAGATTTATTGTTCTAGAAGCTAAATATCCCCTGAAAAGAAGGGTTAACAACAAACACGTATCACCCTTCGATTTGATGGAAATCTACCCCCAAAAGGAGGGTTAAACTACCCCCAAGCATAAAAAAAGTAGTAAATCTTAAATTATCTCAAGAAAAATCGAGTTAAAAAGTTTTTGGTATGACTGATTACTAATTGATTTTTTTAATTTTTTTATTTTTTAACCCCTTTAAAAGGGTTGTTTACACCCCTTCTAGTAGGGTGGTTGTGTCTACGACTTTACAATCACTTGAAAATAATCAATTAATGTTATTTACTTATGCAACATTATTAACTAATAAAATAATAAACAATTTATCTTTTTTCTGCACGTGCTTTATGCAAAAATAAGGGGGGTAGTTAATCCTTCTTTTTTTAAGGGGTTGTTTAGCTTCGAGAATAATAAATTGTGTTTTATGCAAAAGTTCATGACCAGATAACAATTTTGAGCACTTATACGTTACATTTTATTAATTTCAATCAAAGTTACAGGTGTTGCAAAAACAGGCTTAAAAACCTCTTTTTTTGCGTTCACTCTTTGATTCTTTCGATTGCGAATTATCGAATTACATTTTTTGATTTGATCACGAATTTTTTTATTTGATTCTTGTTCTGGTAAAATTCAATTCGAAAATCGAATCGAAAATTTCAAGAACTAAAAATTTAATTCGTTCCCGAATTTATTTTAAATTACCGATTTGGAATCAAATTAAATACAACCTTAGGTATAATAAGCATATACTACGGCAGTTTAAAAAAAAAAAAATCGATTTTTGAGGCTGAGAAATCAGGTGAAAATCGGAAAATGTGTTACCTATCAAAACGATTCTAATTCGGATGATAGACACTTCAACAAGGAATAATTTTCCATTTTTTAATCCAGTCGTCAGAAATCATGTCCGTGGTCATTTTTTGATGTTTTTTTTTAAAAAATTTGACAAGAAACAAATTAAAAAAAAAAATTGTTGTACTCTTTAAAGATTAATAAACATATTTCAAAACGATATCTTTTTTTATTCAATTTTTTTTCGAAAATTTTTTCCTAGAAAGACCCCTTAAGAGAAAATTATTTGGACTATTATTTAATATTTGTGTAACTTGCGCGGTTTTCTTATTAATTTGAATTTCTTCTTCTTTTGTTGATAGTCTTACTTAATTTTTCTTATTTTAAAACAAAATTAGTTATTTTTAGTGTATTATCCATATTTCATATTCACATAAAAGTGTTAATTTATAATATTAATAAAATTAATTAAATTGAACTGAATTTACTTGCTGAAGGACAATTTTTAAGTCAACAACAACACAATTAAAAATCAATTCGAGTAACAATTTCGTATGATTTATATGACATATATACAAATAGATTGATCAAATTACAAAGATTAAAACCAATATAATATTTTTGCGGCACATCTGGTGTTCTATCACCAACACACTTGTGCGTTTCTACAAAAAGGTTGCAAAACACTTGAACGACATGCACTTAATAGAAAGAGGCCTAAATAATGCACGAATTGATTTGGACTAGTGGCCGATTGGATGGCATCCGAATAGACAATGGACTTCTACGTCTATTACAAGTAAATTGTATCGACTCACGCTAGAATCCAAGAGTTCTGTCACGTAGAAGTTTTTGCCAAATAAAGTCCATAGACCGTCCAACCCTAGAACAGCAAGCCAGAGGGGTCCAATGGACTTAAAGTGGACAATTATATGGATACCTCAATTTTCCGGGGAGTAAATGTTCATTTCCCACTGGGGACACTTACCGAAGAACATCCCTTTCAATTTGGACAGGAGCGCCGAGATGGAGTGCAGCCATAACCATCGACAGATCAAACTTTTCACCTTTCGTCTGTTTAATTATTTACAAGACATCGGAACGGTTTTGGCCCGGTCCAAGTTGATTTTGATGGGGCGGGGCCAAGAGTTAATAGGGACCATATTCCCATTCTAGGACCATTCCAGGACCATCCACAGTCCGGGGCCTGGATTGTTGGGGATTGCACAAACATTTTAACATACACACAATCTTATTGCTCTGACCTCCTGCGGATGTGTCCTGCCGGGAGAGTGATTAAAGCATCACCAGGGCGGTATTTTCGTTTAACGGCAAGAGACCCTTGGTCCTTTGTTTCCCTTAAAGCCTCATACGCAGGGCAAAATTGCGTGCTTTCACGAATAAGGGATTAGGAAAATTATTTTTGGACATAATTTTGCCCTACATAAATGTAGCGGGAGTATTTTTATGGTATCAATTGGAGTACATGTGGTGTCACCCTGAATTACTTTTGTTAGGTATTCTACACTAAATGCAAAAGTTCAATTAAAAGTTATATTAATCTTTCAGATTTAATCTGTGTAATACACAAATTTATTATAACACAGTTAAGAAAGAAGTTAAATTTTCGTTTGAATGCGTAAAAATCGTTATTGTATCAAATTTAGTTAAAATCGAAAATAACATACTTCTAAACATTTCTTTAAAAAAATATACATATATAATATTTACTGAAAACCTTCCTTTTGAGTATTGAAGAACATAAAAAAAATTGTTTTGATGACCTATTTTAGCAGATTTAGCCAAAAATCCAGATCCGGGAAGACCTTTTTTAGAAAATAGTTTTTTTTGCCTGTGTAGGGATTAAAAAATGCACCGGAAAATGTAAAAATTGAAATTCTGCGAATTTTTCCTCTAGACTTTTCTGTTTTTTACATAGAATCATCTAGTTATTTTACTCAGAACAGATTAAGCCAAAAATCCAGATCCGGGAAGCCCTGTTTTAGAAAATGGTTTTTTTTGCCTGTATAGGGCTTAAAAAATGCACCGAAAAATGTAAAAATTGAAATTCTGCAAATTTTTCCTCTAGACTTTTCTATTTTTTGCATAGAATCATCTAGCTATTTTACTTAGAGCAGATTAAGCCAAAAATCCAGATCCGGGAAGCCCTGTTTTAGAAAATAGTTTTTTTTGCCTGTATAGGGCTTAAAAAATGCACCGAAAAATGTAAAAATTGAAATTCTGCGAATTTTTCCTCTAGACTTTTCTGTTTTTTACATAGAATCATCTATTAAATTTACTTAGAGCAGATTAAGCCAAAAATCCAGATCCGGGAAGCCCTCTTTTAGAAAATGGTTTTTTTTGCCTGTATAGGGCTTAAAAAATGCACCGAAAAATGTAAAAATTGAAATTCTGCAAATTTTTCCTCTAGACTTTTCTATTTTTTGCATAGAATCATCTAGCTATTTTACTTAGAGCAGATTAAGCCAAAAATCCAGATCCGGGAAGCCCTGTTTTAGAAAATGGTTTTTTTTGCCTGTATAGGGCTTAAAAAATGCACCGAAAAATGTAAAAATTGAAATTCTCCGAATTTTTCCTCTAGACTTTTCTGTTTTTTGCATAGAATCATCTAGTTATTTTACTTAGAGCAGATTAAGCCAAAAATCCAGATCCGGGAAGCCCTGTTTTAGAAAATAGCTTTTTTTGCCTGTATAGGGCTTAAAAAATGAACCGAAAAATGTAAAAATTGAAATTCTGCAAATTTTTCCTCTAGACTTTTCTGTTTTTTGCATAGAATCATCTAGTTACTTCACTTAGAGCAGATTAAGCCAAACATCCAGATCCGGGAAACCCTTTTTTAGCAAATAGTTTTTTTCGTCTGTATGGGAATTAAAAATGAACCGAAAAATGTAAAAATTGAAATTCTGCGAATTTTTCCTCTAGACTTTTCTGTTTTTTGCATAGAATCATCTAGTTATTTTACTTAGAGCAGATTAAGCCAAAAATCCAGATCCGGGAAGCCCTGTTTTAGAAAATAGTTTTTTTTGCCTGTATAGGGCTTAAAAAATGCACCCAAAAATGTAAAAATTGAAATTCTGCGAATTTTTCCTCTAGACTTTTCTGTTTTTTACATAGAATCATCTAGTTAATTTACTTAGAGCAGATTAAGCCAAACATCCAGATCCGGGAAGCCCTGTTTTAGAAAATGGTTTTTTTTGCCTGTATAGGGCTTAAAAAATGCACCGAAAAATGTAAAAATTGAAATTCTGCAAATTTTTCCTCTAGACTTTTCTATTTTTTGCATAGAATCATCTAGCTATTTTACTTAGAGCAGATTAAGCCAAAAATCCAGATCCGGGAAGCCCTGTTTTAGAAAATGGTTTTTTTTGCCTGTATAGGGCTTAAAAAATGCACCGAAAAATGTAAAAATTGAAATTCTCCGAATTTTTCCTCTAGACTTTTCTGTTTTTTGCATAGAATCATCTAGTTATTTTACTTAGAGCAGATTAAGCCAAAAATCCAGATCCGGGAAGCCCTGTTTTAGAAAATAGTTTTTTTTGCCTGTATAGGGCTTAAAAAATGAACCGAAAAATGTAAAAATTGAAATTCTGCAAATTTTTCCTCTAGACTTTTCTGTTTTTTGCATAGAATCATCTAGTTACTTAACTTAGAGCAGATTAAGCCAAACATCCAGATCCGGGAAACCCTTTTTTAGCAAATAGTTTTTTTCGTCTGTATGGGAATTAAAAATGAACCGAAAAATGTAAAAATTGAAATTCTGCGAATTTTCCCTCTAGACTTTTCTGTTTTTTGCATAGAATCATCTAGTTATTTTACTTAGAGCAGATTAAGCCAAAAATCCAGATCCGGGAAGCCCTGTTTTAGAAAATAGTTTTTTTTGCCTGTATAGGGCTTAAAAAATGAACCGAAAAATGTAAAAATTGAAATTCTGCAAATTTTTCCTCTAGACTTTTCTGTTTTTTGCATAGAATCATCTAGTTACTTCACTTAGAGCAGATTAAGCCAAACATCCAGATCCGGGAAGCCCTGTTTTAGAAAATGGTTTTTTTTGCCTGTATAGGGCTTAAAAAATGCACCGAAAAATGTAAAAATTGAAATTCTCCGAATTTTTCCTCTAGACTTTTCTGTTTTTTGCATAGAATCATCTAGTTATTTTACTTAGAGCAGATTAAGCCAAAAATCCAGATCCGGGAAGCGCTGTTTTAGAAAATAGTTTTTTTTTGCCTGTATAGGGCTTAAAAAATGCACCGAAAAATGTAAAAATTGAAATTCTGCAAATTTTTCCTCTAGACTTTTCTGTTTTTTGCATAGAATCATCTAGTTACTTCACTTAGAGCAGATTAAGCCAAACATCCAGATCCGGGAAACCCTTTTTTAGCAAATAGTTTTTTTCGTCTGTATGGGAATTAAAAATGAACCGAAAAATGTAAAAATTGAAATTCTGCGAATTTTTCCTCTAGACTTTTCTGTTTTTTGCATAGAATCACCTAGTTATTTTACTTGGAGCAGATTAAGCCAAAAATCCAGATCCGGGAAAACCTTTTTTAGAAAATAGTTTTTTTTGCCTGTATAGGGCTTAAAAAATGCACCGAAAAATGTAAAAATTGAAATTCTGCGCGTTTTTCCTCTAGACTCTTCTGTTTTTTGGATAGAATCACCTAGTTATTTTACTTAGAGCATATTAAGCCAAAAATCCAGATCCGGGAAGTCTTTATTATATTATATTATTATTATAAAATTTGTATTGAATACGTTTTTTTTTACTAAACTGACATCCTACGATTATAAATATAGTATAGTACATATATTTCATTTATATTGATATCCTTTAATATTATAAATTTAAAATTAAAGATCCTGAAAACCCATAAGTACATATTTTCATGGAAATCAGTTAAATATTTTATTTAGCAGTAGATTGAAAACCTAGCAATCTAGAAAACCTATCATTATACAAATTTCATTGAAGTTAAATTTTGTGGAATTTATATACCGTGAGATAAGCTTTCATGAACTTAAAAACTTCAATAGCAGATACAAAATCTCTTTACACCTAAGATTTCCAAGAAGTCCCTTTAAGTCAAAATTTTGTCTAGACAAATTCTCTGCAAAGCCGCTTTATCCTCCTTAACCCAATAATTACCACAATATTTAATAGGTAATCTTAAAGCTTATAGTATTTCCTTATTCTTTATGATGTAAATAGGATTATTCAACGATTACTCTATCCCGGCTTTTCAGAAGTTTATCCTGAATTAATTTTTTTTTTTTATATAACAAAAGAAAGATTGAACAAACATAAGATTTAATGCTTTCCAACATTATTGTAAAGCTCAATTAAAAGCGAATACTTTTCAGGAGTTACACGAAAAAAGTTAAACATTTCCGTGCTCGGTTGAAATTATTTAAATTGTTTTAAACTGTTGGGAAATTCCTGAACTAATTTATGCAGCCCGAATTTACGAAGGGAAAAATTTTGTTTTCTCTTCCCCACATTTCGTAAAGGAGGAGAAGAGCATCCTTTGTGGTAATATTACAAATTTCCTGTGGGTTCGCTTACTGATGGCTACTCATGTCCTGGAGAAATTTTTTTTTCCCACTTTTTTTTTGTTACAAAACTTTTGCTTTGTTTCACTAATTGCGCTGATCTCTTTCGAAAACATTTTCAATTCGTGGAGTCCCCCCTTGAGAGAGATTTTATTCTTTTGCCTGTTAAAATCTGGAAATAATTCATCGGAAGAGGAATGCTTTTTTAGTTGTTTTTATTTCATCAAAATTGTGGTAAAGAGATAGGTATTAAAACTTCTTTTTTTTTCCCCCGGTCTGTGGTCTGTTTTCAAATACCTAATAAAAGCGAAAAGGTCCCGAAAATGTTGTTAATTAATAGAATGGCCACCTATTTTTCGTGAATTAATGCTTTCTGCGAATACGGCTGACACCTAGATACTTAGGGCACATATGTTCGAAATAGTGGCAGTCATCCATTAGCGCCGAATGCCTCTGATAAATGGTAGGTTCGTTTTATTTCATCACCAGAGCGAAGATAGTGGCCGACACGAGGTCAAAAGTATCAAGGATGCTATTAAATCAGCGGGACGCATCTTCAGGTGCTACCAGTCCATCTCTAAAGAGAAGGCATACATACATATATCCGAGATGCGATGCCATTGTATAGTAGGCTATAAATGAGTCCACTCCTTGACTAATATCCGCAATAGATCTTGGTGCTTAGAGGCTAGCCAATTACCGCCGGTGATGGATAGCGTTTTGCACGGCCGTATATCAGAAATTAGCCTCACAATCACAATTTATGACCGGCTCTTTGCTTAATTCTTTTTTGCCCCTTCTCCCTCTAGCACATATTGTCACATATAACTTTTTACTGACGTCCTTGCTCACATTTAAGTGTTCACCACCCCCCCGAAAATAGATAGCCGCAACTGTGTAGCCTAATTAATCACGTAATTAATTAGCTTATAAATTTCGGGTCCTACGGGACGAAATGAGTCAATGCCATTTCGTAGTGAATACCACCAATGGTTAATATCAAGTCACCATTTACTTTTATATTGCAAAATTTGCTAAATTTATAGTCCACTAAACAAAATTTGTCAGGATCAACATAAAAAAATGTATGGAGGTAAAGAAACTGAATACAGAAGGTGATAAATAAAATACCAATATATTTTTCCATGGCATTTATTTATTTCAAAAAAAAATATTATCATACAGATTTTTGCAGAAAACATATTTGGACTTGTGCCTTTATCGAAATGACATTTTGGATGCATATGTAAATCAAAAGGTTTCAGAAGAAACTACAGAAATTCAAAAGTTCACTTAATCGTAATCATTATTTCCTACATAGTGCTTTTTGTTGGCTCTAATTAATTTTTTTAATTTTTTCAAATCTGTCATTTTCTTATCATTTAAATTTACCAGCATATGCAACAGTATTACTTGATGGTAAGTTTGGTCTAGTGTCCATTCTCTGTAACAGCTGACATTAATGAGACATAAAAGAATCTTTTGATTCACGTGCTGTCAAAAGACCTAGTGTGAACTTGGAAAATGTGAAATGTGTCACCTTGGAAATGGCACAAGTTATTTTTGGTTGCTATAAAAGTGAGTCTTTTTCAGAGGATATTTTTAAAACTCTTCAAATAAAGGAATGGCGTCAAAAAATTAAATTTCGTAATGACAGGTTTAATTTTAGACACAAAAGGTTACAATTTAACGATGAAAATTTTCATTTTAGCAAGTCTTACATAAAAAAAGATTCAAACAAATCTAAATCTATTTTAAGTCTCAGATTCTTAGAAACACCGTGTAAGTAGACAAATATTTTCACTTTATAAACATATTTTAAGCATATTCCAATATAATCTCTACAAAGCTTTCGATTCAATGTTCAACCACCTTTTTACCCCTATTTATTCTATTGATTACACTAGTCTACAAAAATGTTATGCCAAACTGCTGATAGACTAGCTTTATAGGATTTTTTTCGTAGATTTGAAGTCCAAAAACGAAAATATTCATCACCTATTGTTTTAAAGAAAAATATGTTTAAAATTCCAAAAATACCATATTTTAGAAATTTTTGAAAATATCTTAAGAAATAATGGTATATCGTAAAGCTAAAATGAAGTATAAGTTTCCTAACTATAGCAAAATTATATAATATTAGTTATTTCTTAATATTATTAAAATATGTTAGGGAACAAGTTTTTCATTGACCTTTCCTTATGACCTGTGATATGAATGAACTCTTCTCTCAAAAAAACCTTGATAAAGGTTAAAAATAACTTATATAGTTAGATATAGTTAAATTTGATATTACTTTCTTTTGTATTATGCCTCGATCACCTACAAATTCCCACTATTTTTTAAGAAAATACCAAAAAATTGCCAAAATGCTGCTTTTTTCCTTTCCAAACTTTACATACTTTTGTCGAAAATGCGATGTGATGAAATAAATTCTTTTTTTGATTTGTCATCTATAAGAAAAGTCTTATCAAAAATATCTAAATGCAAGTTGGAATTTCTCACCGATTTTTTCTAAACGACAGTAGTTAAGGAAAAATATGTCTTTCAAAAATTCGGAATCCTACTTTATTTTGTACAATTTTCAAGATAATAGGACAAAAAATGGAGAATCCATCGAATTTTTTCCCAGGAAATGTGAAGGAAAAGTCGAATGACAGAAATACTACATATACATATTAAAAGAAAGCTGAAAGGCAAAAGGTAAAAATATATCATGATCATAATATGTTACATTTTGAATGCAAACTTTAAAATTTGGAAATTTTTAATAGGAAACTTAATCTTTACCAAAATTTTTAAATGTAACTACTTTCAAAAATTTCATCCATTTACGCTTAAGGGGTTACATATCTACAGCAGCGCCAAAAATGCGCTAAAAGAAAAACTGTTTTTAGAAGGGATAGCAATAGAAATTAATAAAAATAACTATTACACATTGATTACTATTTAAACTTTATAAAAAAAATTATTTCACTTTATTTAAAAAAAATTACTATATAAAAAATCACGTGATCCACAACACTAAGAAAAAAAAGTTGCTCCACGGTTGACATGATATCTCCAGTAAATGTTGATCGATTTGCAAAATTTAAAAAAATTCTTATAAAATGTAGTTGTAATTATGGTCTGTCGAGCCGGATTTTTGAAATTCGAAAAATTTGGCAATTTACGGCAGTTTAAAAAAAAAATGTGCATTTTGTGTCATAAATATCACACTTTAATTATGTTTATAAAATTTTTTAATCACAATATCAAAAATCCGGCTCGACAGACTATAGAGAAAATATTTTCGAACATTAAAAAAAAAAAAAGCATAAAAAAATATTAAAATCTGTATGAGTTATCATGTCAACAGTGCCGGAAAAAGTAGTTTTGAAAAAAACGCATTTAAAGTTTCAAGTGCGTATCGTTCGAGGTCGCGCGCAGATAAAGCAAGAACTTTATGAATTTTTTAATTTATATTGTTAACTTACGTCTAATCTCCCATTCCAGCTTCATATTGTATGCCTTCCTTGTCAGTAAACAATTGTTGTTGTTTATTTTTTTCCGACAGGCTGAAAGGCTCCGAAAGTAACGCCCAGCTGCCTCAAACAAGGGACAGCTACCTTCGCGCATCAAACTCTCGTCGGACAGTCACATTTTCTATAATAACTTTCGATCTATGTGGAATTTTTACTATCGACTTTCACAGAAACTAAAACTATAGAGAATAATAATCTGTAAAAACAAAAGTCGATTTTCTGAAAATTCTGTACGTATGTAACCCCCTAAATACCAGACTTTGTTTTTTGTTTATATTTTTAAGAAAACTTTCTACATACAACTCCCCAAAAAAATATGTTATGCGTGTTTATCGTTGATATTAAATAATTAATCATAACTCTGCAAATTTTAGTGTTTTAAAAACGCTTTATTTTAAAACACTTTTAGTGGTTTCTCTCTTGTATTTAGTCTAGTCTTAACTGTGCTGGTGCTTAAAAATCAAAAATACTGAAAATTCTTATGTCGAAATTGAATAAATGTTTTATTAGTAAAATCTTTGATTGCTTAATTAAATGCCTATTAAATAATTAAAATACAACTTTAGGCTTTATTCCATTAATTAATTGCGGACAATGTAAGTTTCAGGATGAATTGTATTTTATCTCATAGTGTAAAAATATAAATATTTTTATTCATTAAAAAATGTATTCCTTTCTTTTTATTCGATTAATATATGCACATAATTACCTCATAAATTGATCAGTAATGTTTGAATTAAACGAGACGCTGTCATCGAAGGGTAGCTATCGATGACGGTCAATTGAAGGAAATTGTCGAGAGTAATCTTGGTTTAAATACGCATGAGATAGGAGCGATTCTTGGAGTATATTAATCAACCGTATCAAAACATGTTTAGAATATAGGAAAAGTAAAAAATTTGGACACATGGGTTCCATATACTCTGACAAAAAAAAAAAAAAAAAAAAAAAAAATAGCTGGATTACAAATATGCGCATCACTAATTCTTAGGAACAAAAATGAACCTTTTTTGCATTCTATTATTACATGTGATGAAAAATGGATTAGATATGACAACAGCAAACGAAAGAGACAGTAGTTCGACGTTAAGGCACCGCCAAAGCGCATCCCGAAACCAAGTAGCCACCCTAAAAAAATAATTATTTCAATTTGGTGGTCTGCGACTAGAATAGTCCACTATACTTTTTTAGAACCCCGTGAGACTATGAATAGTGAAAAGTACTGTCAGTTATTTAAGACTGTTCGCACCAATTTGTCAGTAAAGCTACCAGTTTTAGTGAACAGCCATGGTGTCATATTACTGCATGATACTGCTCGCCCGCACATTTCTAAATCAGTTCCTTAAAAAAATTAAGGAATTACCCTTTGAGACATTGCCACATTCAGCATACTCTCCAGATCTGGCTCCGACGGATTATTACTTATTTCGGCAGTTGAGTCACTTTTGGGAAGAAATAAACTTATCGGATCAGTCTGAAGTTGAAACAGCCTTTATAAATTTTGTCGCATGTCTTTAAATACAGACTTTTACAAAACCGGGATTTAAAATTTAGCATCTCGTTGGCAAAAGTGCGTTGAAGCTGAAAGAAACTATTTTGATTAGATATTTTCGTTTTCTAAATAGTTAACAAAATAAAGATTTAGCCTATCCTATCCGCAATTTCATTTGCAACAACCCAATATTTTATTTGTAAAGAAATTTTTTATTGTAAAACATTTTGATAATGTATGTCTGATAATGACAAAACGCAAAAGGAATGTCATTATCATTAAACTTTAAAAATTAATAAACATTATGATGTTTCAAAAATACCCTTAAAATATGTTATGTATTTTATTTCAAAACCTTTAAATTCCTTAAACATTAAAGCATTTTAAAATGAAATATCAGTTTTTTTTTTCGAAATAAAAGACTCAGTAAAAACTATGATTTGCAGTGAATATCCGTTTTTTAAATAATTTATTTAAATAGGGTCTGCCCATGCAAAGTGAAGATCAAGCTTTTTATCTAGATCTTTATTTTACTTCTACATCTCAGAATGTTGCAAACTTCACAGCTAATGAATTTTCATTTAGTAGATTTCTCATGCTGATACAGCAACATTTTTTCTTATGATAGGGAATGAATAAAATGTGGATCATCTTTTTTAGGTCGTTTATACAGGGCGAGTCGTTTAGTCTATTATTATTTTATAAGTCAGTAGCTTTATCTGAAGACCAATCTTCACTGGTTTAGTTCCATACTAAATAAATTTCCCTTATCGTTTTTTAATGATCTGTGATTCAGATTTATTTTGATCTTTAAAAAAATGCTAATATAGTTCAAAGAATTAATATATAAAAATATGTAAATAAAATATTCGATTTACAAAACAATTTTATTATATCAAATTGAAAATTCTTTCGTACTTCACATTCATTTTTTTTTATGTGAGACTTATGGAAAAGGAAATAAATAGGAAAGGTAAATTTTCACCTTGGCTATAACTCTAAATGTACTTTATACGAATACAATTCTTACGAATTTAGAAGAAAAACATTTTCAAAATATTTTCGTCCAGCGTAATAAAAGAGAACTTGAGGATATTGTGAAAATGAATATTTTTGAAGTTTTCTTCAGCATGACGAATTTTCTTCAAAATATGTTATAACAACAACATAAGCTTTTTTAACTTTGTATTCATTATTTGTTAAACAAAATCTATTATATTTAGTAAATTTTGAAAAAGACCCATTTTTTTATAACGCTTTTATTAACTCAGATAATTTTTCTTCATAACCTCACGTGATGCGGGTGAGAAATAAAAGGACTTGGTGATTAAAATACAATAAACTATGTGAAATTTTTATAGATCTAATATGGCAACTCCACAACACTCAACTTTAATTTTTTACTCTTTTAGTACATTTATAAAAATATATATGGTATACATAGTGACTTTTCAGAGAAATACCTCGAAAAAGACTTGTTGCAAGCGATAGAGGACATCTATTTAATGACCTTCGACACTATGGCGCAGTGCAGTTTGTTGCATGGTGCTCAAGTATC
This sequence comes from Dysmachus trigonus, assembly GCA_949715965.1. Lineage (NCBI taxonomy): Eukaryota > Metazoa > Arthropoda > Insecta > Diptera > Asilidae > Dysmachus > Dysmachus trigonus. Next base: position 97,076,180 of record OX454319.1, on the reverse strand, counting down.
CATAAAAACAACCCCTAATTGCATTCCGGTGGGTGCGAAAGTTGTAATCCTCTCACAACCGAGCACTTCTGCTCTGGGACATTAACCGACATTAAACAAGTCGGTAACTGCCACCAGGAAGCGAGTGTAGCCGCCGCCGCCGCCTCGACATGCAAATTAAGTTACTTTTTGCACATCCGCTTCAACTCCTCCTGAATATGGTAATTATGGCGTTTTCACAGTCGGATTCTACTATATATATATATTATATATATATGTTATATACCGAATAGTTTGTACCTTTGTATTGAGATTCTTTTATAATACTTATATATATTGTATATTAAAATTAATCAATACAAGCACCTATCCGGTCTGCTATAAAAATGCTAATTACCCGGTCACCTCAAAAACCATTCTCGCTTGTTGGTGGCGTAAATCCGATAATTTTTTCATGTACAAAACATTCTCCCGCTAAATACTACATGACACTTGATTTAATGAACCTTTCTGCTAGATGAGGTCAACCCGCAGAACTGCAATCAGCTAAAAACTATATATTTGCATAATTTGCATTTATGAAAATTATAATTTTTTTAGGCGTTCCATGCGAAATAATTTCGTTTCAATTTCAGCGTGCCTAGACCACAGAAAAACATTTTCATCGTACTATAAAATTTATCCAACCGTTGAAAATTTTTATGGTGGGCGAAAACTAACCTAGAGGAGGCAGAATTTTATGGTACTGGTTTTTCGGAATGGAAAAATTATAATCCATAATCGAATTTATTTTATGCAAACTTTCAACGAAAATATCAATACTAATGCACGAATCAACGATTTCAATTATTTTTAACGAGGGATGACTCATCCATTAGCTAATGAGGTCACAAAAAGCTTCTAGCTATGACCCAGAACCCAATTAAGTTTAATTCTCGAAATTTTGGGTCTAATGATGATAAGAAGACCAATTTTGCTTAATTGTTGAAAGGTGTTCGTTTACACCTGTTGCGGCTTAATAACAAAGGCTATTATAAGGCTTTGGCTAGAAAAGAGCATTTGAATAAATAACTTAATTAAAAATAGTCGATTTAAAATAGTTTTAGAGAATTGGTTCATAAAAAAGGGAATCAACATTCTGTCTCTTTTGTGAAATTTATTTATAGAAGTGAGTACTACAGAAGGAAAATTTCTTCTCAATTTTGGGTATCATGTTTAGATTTCACAAGATGCCAAATTAAACAAATATTCTAAGATATTCTACTCAAAGCATTTTAGAGAAGAAGGACACCAACACAAATTTTGGTCAGGACACGCCAAAGAATTGTTTCACATACTCCAACCTAGTTATTTTTATAAACCCTAAATAACAAATATATATTAAAATAAATGTAGGGCGATAAAAAGATTTAATTTTAATTATAAACGTTTTTTTTTCCCCTTAGCTAACAAGATTAAAATAAAAACTTAAATTTGAAACTTTGATTGATTTTCTTTTTATACGAGAATGTGATCGGAGTTTTTGAATTATATCCATAATTGTTTTGTTATGCATTAGTTGAATTGGCATTAACCTAAAAAAATCAAATTTATTTAATGTATTTTAACATTACTATTATATATAATTATAAATTGGATTAATTTTGGTATTACATTAGTAAGTGCAATACTTTCAATATAGTGACAAATTCTGCATTTGTTTCCTTTTTGTTTGGAAAAGATTTCATATTTAAAAAAAAATATAATTATTTATTATCTTTTAGTTTATATATATAATATATAGTTTTAGTTTTTGTAAGACACTAGTTCCTACGCACAGGTATGTAACGTAAGGATTAGAAGATACTAACTAATTCCCTACGGCAAATTTGTATACTTCGCTGCGAACTGTCTGAAAAATAATCATGAATATTTTTTTACCTTTAATGCATTATGATGAATTTTATTATATTTTGTTAACGAAAAGCACATATACAGGCGACCTAATTTAGAATCATTAGAAAGCTATTGAATAAGATTTCACAAAACGTTCAATATATACTTTTATACTTACATACAAGGAAACGTTCTCAGGTGTGTCTCACCGATTTTGATGAAATTGAAATATTTTATAGAGTAACGAAAAATAAGAGACACGTATTTTTTTTTATCTGCGGATACGCACATTTAGGGGGTACTTTTATTTATTGTTTTTTTTATAAGAATTGATGTATTTTTCAAAAGTTTGTCTGCCACGTTGGATCCGCCATTATGAATTTTTTAAATTTAACACCAGATTTGTAATCAGCGACTCCAAAAACCCCTTAATACTGGTTTTCACGAAAAAACTGATGTCTGAAAGAATATACATCATTTACGTATTAGTGCTAGGGGTTGTTTAAGCCCTTGAGGAGCTTTTTTTCCGAAAACCCAAAAACACGTCAACTTTATTTTTGAAAATCGTATGTATAAAATATATTTCAATGATTTTGAAATAAAACTGTTATTTTTGTGACGCAAAAATATAAAAAAGAATCGTTTTTTTTTAATAAAAAATAAGGGTTGCCACCCCCGGGAACTGGATTACTTACAAAATGTTAGTATATTTATGAGACATCATTTCCATTTTGTTTCATTTGATAAAATTCATTAGAACTTGAAATATTTAGGAAAAACTGTATTTAGGGGTAAACTTTAGGGGTGGTTTTTACCCCGTAAATGTGCGTATCCGCAGAAGAAAAAAAATACGTGTCTCTTATTTTTCGATGCTCTATAACATATTTCAATTTCATCAAAATCGGTGAGACACACCTGAGAACGTTTCCTTGTTAGTGAACAAAATAGATGCCAACAATTTAGTGACCTATGTTTAAAAGTATGTATCTTCATAATCTTAAATAATTTTCAGTTTGTGCAACTTTGTTATTAGCGATTTAAACTACGTGCGTGCGTTGTCATGTCATTTTACTACATTTTCAAAAAATAACAATTTTATTAAAATGTTTGTGTAGCTTACAATTACTATTTATACATTTCTTTGATATTAATCGATTAACATACAATTTTAAGAATTTTTCATCTCCAGTCTTAAACCTACAAAATTAATATATTTTTTTAAGATGTTTTTTTTTTTTTTTATTATTATTAAATACACTAAATATGGTAAAATTTTAAATTGTATAAAAATTTAAATACACGACAAACTATCGCCTGTTGTATTGTGAGTAATATTGTAACTACTTACTATAAATATGTAAAACATTTAAAATTTCTAAATTGATTAAAATTACATACCGATAAATTTAAAAATAAAATTTCACGGATAAATTGTAAAATAGAATAGGTATGAAATTCATATAAAAGTAATTTTCTAGTTTACTAATTTAACACAAAAATTTTAATAAATAATAACAATAGTAAATTTTAATGTAGAAGACGACTTTTCGAATCAAATTTTAGGTATTTAAAGGATTTTAACTGTTAAGGTATTAAATATTAATTAATATACATAATATATATTAGAAAAATATTAACAATAATTTTAATTCATAATAGAATGTTATCTTAAAATATTTCTACGTGTGGAGGTTTTTGTTATGAAATCGATTGTATTGTATTCGATATTTTGAAATTCAAGAAAGCAGATGGTGAATTTCAGCTTTGATAATTTTAAAAGCGAAAAATAAAATATAGACTTCGAGATGATTAAGCAAAATTGCTTAATATACCTTGCTTAAAATAGCTTGTAGCTGCTCGAAATCGATCCGCGTGGAGGAAATTGAAAAATGCGAAATTATGAGTTGTAAAGTTGTACATTAAAGCGGCTGAAAATTTCCAATTTTAAGGTACTTTAAGTTTAACTTCAGGTTACAATTTCCAAGTTTTTACATTGTTGATTTTTTTACTTAAATAACAAACATAACAAATGTTGTTTAGTTGCCTTGATTAATGTTTCCATGCCCTAGAATAGTAGGAACACTGATTTTCTGCTGAAGGTGTTCCCTATTTGTTTAGATTAATTTTTACAAGTACTTGAAACATGAAGATTAGACACTGAATAAGATTACATAGGTAAACCTTTTTTTTCATCTCCCTTATACGCATGCCTCTTATTCGAGATTGTGTTCTAAGATTTACTGGAGTAAGTCCCATTTCACGTTCTATCTAATACCCTAATACATTCTATATGTATATCCCTAACAGATTATACCTTTGAAGTGTACAAAAACAGGCCTACATTTAATGAGAAATTAGAAGGTTTGTTTGTCTACACGAAATGAAAATGTTGTACCCTTTGTACATAATTGTTAGACATGTCTGGGACGTACTGTGAAAATTTCAAATATCCTTACTATCAAAACCATGTCCCTAGTGAAATGCAGTCAAACACAAATTCCTCAATGAAAACGAAACTCAGCAACGAACAAAGAGAGTACAAAATAAGCAAAGTGGAAAGGCTGTGGACCGATTACGGATACTTTGTAGTTACCACGTAATTTTAAAGGTATAGATCAAATACGAACGAGCTGGGAGAAAATTTGATAGGCTCCTTTAGGTTTTATTACATTCCACAGAGAGAGGTAGTGCCACAGGTAATTTCACTTTAAAGGACGTTCACGTGAATTGCTGCCACTAATGAGATTTACAGACGATAAAATTGCTTTCGAAGAGGTTTTAAATTGATTGGAATTGACTGAAATGTGTAAGGAGGATATGTCTTAGGATTATGATTTCCAGTTTATGTTATTTATTAGGGTCGGTCTACCAAAGTTTTTTTTATAATAATGGATTTGGGATATCTTGAAGAATATTTGATCGGACACTTAGATGGTGTTATAAATTTCACAATTGCAAAAAGGGTGTTTGGTTTGTTTTTTTAAATTTCTTTCGCCGAAAACGTGGAAACTTTTGATAAACTGAAATTTATTGGTTGGAAGTTTTACAAAAGTGCTGAAATAGCTCTTTCGTGAAAAGAATCCGACTAGCAATTATCAGGAAATGAAAGGTTCTAATCAAGAAATCGGAAGGAGTTGAAATAAAAACTATTTTTAAGAATTCCTGGCTATAAAGAAGTAATTAGTTAAATGTTTTGTAAAGTCATTAGGTCCTAGTGTTAAAACCCTGATTTCCTTTCACTGCAACCCTTTTCTTGTCGGTTGCAAAAGTTATGGGTGTAACTGAGTTAGCAATTTTCTTAATTCGCTTATGTGAAGTGCATATAATAAGACATTCACACCCAAGTTTATGGTGAAGGATGTGTAAAATTCCCGACACACCGTAATATCCTTAATGCACTCAAGAAGTTATTCTAAGAAAAAAAGTGTCCTGCTCGTTTGTAAGTAATTTGGGAAGAAGCAATTTCTTAAGCAGCCCTTATAGTAGCACTTTTTCCCTAGTTGCGAAGGAGGAGGAGGTTGACGCCAACTCTAATGAATGAGGTCACCGCTTTTAGAAGTCAGTCAGTCAAATTGTTGTTTCGGGTTTCACGAACTTTAGTCAAGCCAAGTCAGGCGCTTTTCCATTTTATGGAAGAAATATGATTCTACAATTATACTTAAATGCTTTAGTGGGTACAATTAAAACCCCGGAAAATGGGGTTCAAAATATCTCTTAGTTAATTTGTTTGCGTGACTAACGACAATGAATATCTCGTTAGCACTTGCCATAAATATAGTCCTCTCTTAAAATGTTAATTTATGGATATTTCTGTGTTCTGGATGAAAATTACTAAAAAGTAGCCGTTCGGATAGAAATCGTTTTCTTCTTCTTCTTCTTTGGGCGATAATTCAATTTAAATAAATCAGGTCTAATCCTCGAGGTCTCACTGAGTATGTTCGCTACGTGTGTTCCTGTTTAAGGTATCTACGACGACGCCGGGAATTTCTGTGCGCTTTCAAGTGGATGTTACAGCATCCGTTTCCCCAACAATGAAGGATACGTGGAAATCTCCTTAAGTGCCTTGCGAAATGTCACATGTCAGCCGAAGTTGAGGAACGTGACCAAGATAGCAGCCATCCCGGCAAGACGTACTGCCATTGCTCCGGGGCCTGCGACCCACATTATCCAAATTAAGCAGATTTTCGGTCACATGTGGTGCCGCCTTTATGCCTATGAAATTTCTTTATATGAAAAAATTTCTGAAGTTTTTTTTTTATCTGGTAGCGAATATGTGGATGATTGGGTGGCAGGTGAAGATAGCCTTTTTGGAATTTAAAAATCTTTGCTGTTCTCCATTCCTTTAAAGACTATTAGAAAGAAAAACAGTTTAAAAGGATATAAAGGAAGCATTTCTCTATTCGGCTATTATATATTCTATTCTAATATTTGTCTATATGTTGTATGAACATTTTCAGTGTTTAATACAATTGACACACATTATTAATTCACAAACGAAAATTGTAAGTTGGTTCCGGGTTTCGAAAAAAGTAGAGTTAAAAATAAAAATAAAGAAACATCGTATGAATTCAAAACCAAACTTAAATAAAAGTTTGAACTCTAAATTATAACTATAAAATGCCACTAACCTGTAATTTTCGAATTTTTAACCCTATTTTTCTCAAAAACATTAAGCAGCATAAAACTTTCGTCTGTTGATTGATAACACCGGGCAACATTTTTTATCATTATGTTTTGTGTGTATATTTTTTTCGGTATTAAACTTGTGTTGCTTAAAATAAAATGTAAGAACATAATTGAGATCTAAAGTATAAAGATCTTTGAATATTTGAAATATTTTTTTGATTTTTCCCCTTATCATCATAGGTAGTATTTATTTAAAAAAAAAAAGAGCCAATTCAGCTTATTTAATATTATCACTGTTCCCCAGTGTTATATATCACATAATACTAGCGATACATAACTTAAACAAAATAAAATATTTATTATTATTATTAAAATTTATTAGACCGATATAATGTCCACAAAGAATGCAAAAAAGTGTGTTACAGTGGTTAAAATCCTAGTTCTCTACAATTTGAGATTTAGTTTATAAATTAGCAAAAATCGTATTTTTAGTTATTTAATTTTTTATAAAGTAAAGAGAAAAGTTAAAGAATTGAAAAACCTTCAATTAAGTCTATTTAACCCTCCTATAAGACGATTAATTTGTACCGCGTTATACAGAAATCATGTTAAGAGAATCTCAGAAATAAATAAATTGTACATACTTAAATCAGACTGATTTGTTTTACATTAAATATATAAAAATTTAATTTTCAAAACACCAAATTGTGATGGATAAGATAAATAAATAAAATTTTATAATACAAATGGCAATGAATATTTATATTTTTATTAACATATTTATATTTAGGTTTATTGAGTCTATATATTACACATACGTCTAAATACAATTTAAAACAATCATATATTAAATTAAAAAAGAGTAATGCTTCATTGTGTGTATATTCATAAATTCATAAATGTTATGCTCACTCAATACAAAAATTTAATTATTTCCCATAGACCGTCAAAATTCAATGCATCAGAAAAGTAATGCCATAGATAAACTTTTTAAGCAATTAAGTTGTTTTTGTATGAAAAACGCGTTATAAAAGTACCGCGTTTTAGGAGGGCTATCGCAATTTTCTCTCCGCTTTATACATAAGAACACCACATAATAGGGAGGCCACATTTTATATTTTAGAGTTATTTTTAAAGGAAAAGATTACAAATTTAGAGGATTATTCAAAATAAAGTTGCTAAATATTTTACTTGCTTCATCCGTAACAAAATCGATGTTAGCTTTTTGATATAATATAAAACCTAGACAGGATAAACATAATTTTTAGTATTTTGTTTTAAATCCTTTGCAGTTTGTTTATATGGGTTTTGGCATAGTCAGCCCAGACATGGATGCCATAAGTTAAAACAGCTCTGATAGGGAGCTAGTACATAATTTATTTGTATAGAATAAAGCGTTTTTATAAGATTAGGTACATTCTTTTTGGACTGATAATAATATTTGTTTGCCAAATAATAGTTTGTTATCAAATGCATAATAATTTCTAGCTATTTGAAATCATCACACCATGCAATGCAGTAGGAAGTTAGCTGAAATTCTGCTCAGATAGAAAACACTGAATTGTTTGGCGTTTGAAGAAAATAGTTTGAATCTTACCGGAGTTGATTTGAATTTTAGGCTTATTCTAATATCTAAGGACTATATTTAATGCATTTTGTAGATTGTTCACAATTTCTCACAAAATTCTAGTATCGTCTGCATAAATAACTAAATGACAGTTAGAAAGGCTTAGAAAATTGGACGTATAAATTAAATATTGCACAGTAGCGGCCCAAGTACGGATTCTTGTGGAACGCCAGCAGATATTTCACAAGGCGAAGACATTGGCAATGAAAAATACTGAACTAATACTAACAAAGTCCTTTTGTTAGAAAGCTATGAATAATTTTTAAATTTAACTAGATTGTGTAAGACCGAATCAAATGCTTTTTATTTAAGCAGTTTCATCAATGAGCTGATTACATTCAATGTTTTATATGAACCATTAACGAAGCCGACTTTTAATCTGGCTTTTAGATAAATGGAAGTCAATAAAAGGGTAATTTAAATTGAACGAACGCGACATTGAAGTCAAGGGCTCGTTAAAACCATAATTGGTTCGGTGGTATGAAATGTGGAGGAAGTCAATGTTTCTCAAGGTGCGTGCCGGCACCGAGATATCAAAAAGAGCCAATAACTCAGAAGAATTAATGGAACCCTGCAAACAATCGAAAGCCAAGACAGCTCTGGAGAGATTAAGTCTATTCGTTAACGAGTCAAGCCAAATGAGCTTAAGTCTATTGAGATAGGGAGGCAAGACCTCATCATTCTCTCAAGGAAGACCACGAAGAGAGAACCGTATGAATTTACGTTGAATGGCCTCAATACGGTTAATATGGCATTCATAGAATGGACACCAGACCGGACTGGCATATTCTAGAACAGGTCTCACAAAAGTACAATACAGTAGACGAGAGATGTAGGGATGATCGAACTCTTTAGACCATCTCTTGACGAATCCTAAAATTGAATTAGCTTTGATAGCAATTGATTCAATATGATCCTCAAAAGAGAACGATGAGTTGAAAACAACTCCCAAATCTCTCACCTATCACTCTATATCTATTTTGAGGAATTCAGTAGCGTTCTATCTAATCTAATTTAATATATGGGTAGTATTAAAATTTACAAATTTTCGGTGGTATTAATGTAGTATATATAATTTTTACTTTCTATAGCAATTCTCCTCCAAAAAAGAGGTGTAATTGCAATCAGCTATCGTTAGTTTTGAGCATTTCACATTTAAATTTTCATTTTTCCACTTTAATAATATTATAATTATTATTTCAAAAGATATACTACTTTGCATACGTACTACCTTTATACATACTAGGTTTATATGTGTTCCTCGTTGTGTGATATTATAATATCAAAGTTGCAATATTAATACCACATGTCAAAAATGTACCTACAATTTGAATGAAATTATAGAACTCTTCAAAATATAAAATATATTTATATTATGTGTAAATATATAATATTAATTGTAGATTATAAGTTCTTCTTCTTGTTTTGACAAAACTTATCTACTTCCAATATTTTTCCTAGTTTTAATTTAGATTTACCTTATTTAAAAAAAAAAAAAAAACCTGGTAAGTGCGAGTGAAACTTGTGAACCAATGATTTTGCACAATATAACTAATAAACGAAATGTTTATCACTAGAGGTAATTTAAAAGAGACTATTAAAGCATATTATTACCTATTTTTTCAAATTTTTAAATTATGAATAATAGAATATTTTTTCTGAAAGATATTTCGATTAATTCTTTTACAAAATTTATTATTATACAAATTAAGAAAGTTATATTGGTACATTTTCTTAAAGAAAACCTTAATAATTGGAAACAAACCGTCTATACTATTGTATATAATCAGATTAATAAAATTTTGGGATTTTTAGGTCTAGAACACAGTTGGCAAAGAAGCACTCGAATATTAAGTTTAAATTAAGAGACCATCTATCTAATGAGAAGTTATTAGAATATTACAATAAAGATTAAGAATTATATTTATTTAATACCACAATGTTTAATGAAAACTTACCTAATGAATTGCAAGTTTCGTAATTTGAAAATTGTTGCTATGTAATAGCATCATTTTAACAACTTTTATTTAGATTCACTGATTTGTATGCATGTCTTTTCAGTTCAAAACTAGCAATAACATTTTATACCACTTTCCATCACCCGATTGGGTTGAAATTTTACATACTTGTTTAAAGCCGGTGACAATACTATTTAACACTTTTTATAATAGAATTTACATATAATAACTTCAACATAACGAGTAAAATTATGGTAATTTATTGTGCTATTCGATTCAAATTAGATAAATTTAAACGTGTATGTATTAACAAAGTAATGATTCGCAATTAACTTAACCATAAAAAAAACCATTTTCATGACTGTGTGCCTTTGTCCAACATTTTGGAGTGTCTACATATTTTAAATATGATGTCTGAAACTTTTTCGTTTCTTGTTGATAGAAATAATAAATGTTAAAAAAGAGAGGAGTCATTTTGTCAAATTGTTTACCGAGGAGTTAGCCACATTGTCCAAACATCATCAACTTTAGTGCAGCTCTGTTTTAATTTAACTTTAACTGTACATACTGAAAAAGTTAATAGGGTAGATTTTCAAAAAAACAAAGAGCAAAGGAAGACAAAACCTTTCACTTTTTGTTCGGAGACATCCGGCATCTCCATTAAAAACGAAGAGAATTGCTAAAAGAAAGCTACACAAACAAATTGAATTTGTTCTGAAGACAAAAAAAGTTAGGGTCACAATCTAGTTGGAGCATCGAGGTTTTTATGTGGAAACATTAGAATGAAAATTTAATTTAAAGTTTATGGGAAAGTGAGAAAAGTCGAGGAGAAAAATAAAATTGAAAGAAAAGAGATTTTTCTTGTCCAAAGTGCAACTTTCAGTTAATACGGTCTTTAGTAGGAGGAAAAAATCTTTAATCGGACATCAAAGTACTGGATTATTTCACGTTTGTATAGAGATAATCAATATCCAAAGTTTCAGCTTAAGTACTGGTTAGGATTAAAATTATAAAAATTTTCCTTCGTAAAAAAAAAGATAACTACGGGCCGTAAATCGACCTCGTTTTTCGAGATTTATCGTTGCCAGAGGGGACAAACTTTAAGCGCTGCTTAATGTCAATTTATTGTGCGAGTGCGCGGAGCAATGGCGGGGGTATTAGCAAGGACGTTACCAAAATGTCGAAATGAGCCCATTCATCAGGACGGTTTGCAGGCGATAAAACGTTTTACGACCGCATAAACTCACTTGTAATTGAAATTAAATCGAAGAGTTCAGGGCATGTCCCACAGGGTCCCAAGAAAAAAAATTTATTATGTGATCAGCAGTAGAAAACAAGTGTCAGAATAAAGCTGCCAAAATAACCAAAAGATATATGGTACATGCAAAAAAATTGACGTTACCATAAAACAAAGGTGTCCTTGCGGAAAATGTACTTCCTTACACATGGCACAGCGATTACATTGTTCCTGATGCAGTGGACTTGCATATAAGAGGAATGCATGTGATGTATTCCTGGAACAAAAGGGGTAGATAATCACTTTTCGGAAGGATGTGGAACAGAAACAACAGCATACGAGTTGATGAACATATGCAAGTGATGAGGGCATAGGGCATGATGTGGGTCCGATGAAGTTATCAAGAAACTTCTTGATGTCAGTGAAATGTGATGAAGCATAACGTATCGGGGTCTTCTTCATGCATATTATCATCACGCATAGTGGTATAAGCCATTATAGGAATCATAAGATCACTTATGCATTGATGCATTGAATACGTCAGACAATTTAATACCTTGGAGTGACATCGACGAAGATTAATGTATACGTCTCAATCTCTTATCAATAATTGATTCTAGAGAAACATACCAAAGTTTATTACCAGCAGTATACACGATATGAATGACGTTTTAACTCTTTCGTCGCTTAATACAAGTAATTTATTTATCTAAATCAGGAGATTATTACATATGTATTACAAAATACCATAGTCATTCCTACAGAGGTAATTACAAGTCTACGAAAATTACATAAAAAGGAAACACAATCCTTTCCAAAAGTTTTTATTATTTAAAATAAATACCTTAGGTATTATTTAGACGTGTATAAGCGATAAAGATTCATATTTTGCTCTCACATAATTTTTGGACAGATTTTATGTAAAATTCAGCTGCGTGCGAAAGTTTTGATGATGATGATTAACGCTCACAGGATGCAATTTCGGCATATGAGTTTGATGATTTTGAAGAAGAAAAAAAATTGTAAACCAATGTTTCGTACGTTTTTGAGGGTGTTCTTTCCAGTGGTGATGGATCAAATTTTTCCAGAAAAATTTAACCATGAAAAAATCAAAAATACGCAAAAAACGTGATTTCTTGATGAAATTTTTTTGTTTAAAATGATTTTTTGTTCCCTTTCAATTTTTGTTCATGCCTAAAATCAATAAGAATCGCAACCTCGATGCCCGAACTAAAAATAAAACTTTACCAAATATTTTGTAAAAACAAAAATATCTTAGAATTTGTCAAAAACCGCTCTCCAATTTTTTCAGTAGGATCTGATGCAATTTTTGATTTTTACAAAAAATCACGATATCAAAATTTCGACAAACGTCGTCAAAAAGTCGGAAAAATTTCGATAGTGTTCTTTGGCTAATCCTTACAATACAAAATTGTTTTTATTAACAAATTTTCATTCAAGTTTTACTCGATAAATTACGATAATTTTTTTGAAAATTGTAATTAAAAAAAAAATTTAAAAAAAAACCGCATATATAATATTTTTGAAAATAACACATATTTTTAATTCGGGCATCAAAATCGCGATTTTTATTGGTTTTAGGGACGAACAAAAATCGAAAGGGAAAGAAAAATCATTTTAAACAAAAAAATTTCATGAAAAAATCAAGTTTTTTTCGCGTATTTTTAATTTTTTCATGGTTAAATTTGTTTTGGAGAAATTTTATTCATAACCATTGAAAAGAATATCCTCAAAAACATAGGAAACATTAGTTCCCTGGCGACAATTCAAACTCAGATGCCGCAATTGCGTCCTTTGAGCGTTAATGGATTAATTTCGCATCTATTCCCATCATGATTTCTGAATTATGCGAATTTGATGTTATGATATATAAAGTCATGTATATGTACATATATATGAGTGCGTTCTCGTTTCAATATAATACCCGAGAGAATCTTCTATATATCCTAGCATCATCCCAAGTGATATCATTAGTTTTCCTCTCAAAATCATGTCCGATGGGCCCATGAAAAGGTTAAAGTAGACTTTTATATAATTATCTTTATGTAGAACCTGTCCCTGGCCCATAAGATCACGGAAGCCCGATGCTCATTAAACCTGCAAACTGGTCCTAATTTCAAATTTATGACGCGGTCATGTTATTATCACACTCCAGGCTAGGTCCCAGGTTAGGCATAAAATTTTCATCCTTCGGGTGTAGAACAAGGCTGCCAGCCGCCAACTCATGTGGCAAGCATTCAACTAGTTTCTCTGATTTGCATGCCGTGCAGCGTCTAGAGACTAAACGAAGTTCCCACCCGGAGCACACCTTTCTGCTTCGTATCCACGCAATTTCTCCAGCGCCATATGCTCCTGAAATTAATTGCAGCCTCGAGTGGCCTGAATATCAATTCAGCCAGCTACCTAGTAGTCGGCATTCTTTGCTCATTTTAAAGTCAGATTTTGCTGGCAGTGCATGGCATCCATTTCCATTATGGTCCTAGCTCCGTACCCTGCGATCATACCTGCCTTCTTCGACTAGAGAGGATGGGTATAAAGTGATGCTTTCGCCTGACATCGTTTACCAGTAATTGAACTCGAGACCCTGTCAAAGACAACAAATTTCTCCGCTTCAATTGGATATTTTGAAGATTGGACCTAATGGACTTCCGGACGAACTTCTGGTCTAAAGAATTTGGGGAATCGAAAAGAAGATGGACCATCACAGGAAGAAATAGTCCAAAAGTGTATGCCGTGAATGAATGAATGAATGAATCCTCATCCCCCCACCATCTAGAAAGTAAAGTGCACTTGACGATTTCTGTCACGTCCTAGAAATATCCAAGGTGTGCGGAACTCTTATTAAATTATTTGGAAAAGGTAAGACGCGAAAGCAGCACTTTTTTGCGTAACACTGAGACTAATGGTATAGACATAGACCGTAAAGATTCTGTGTTTTTGATGAAGACCTGAAAGCGTTTTGGAAACGTGACATTTTCCGTGATTTTAATCGCGAGTAATTTTCAAAAAATCGGTAAAACGTGAAAAAATCATATAAATTTTTACACAATGTGAGCGTGTTTAATCCTCAGGGATGAAAAACGTAAAAATTCTACTGGAATTGGGGTAGATCGAATATTTACTTATTTATTTATTCAATAGTAAAATTACATCAACCTGACAATTAAAAATTAATATAAAACAAAATTTGATATCGTATTTTTATATTTGTAAAGCAAACTCTTCAGAATCGACGAGTTCATAGAAAAATCGATTGCCTTCATAGCGTTCATTAAACGTCATCGACCTAAGGTACCTAAATATTTACAAACTGGACACAATATCCGATTTTGTTGATGTTGAAGCAAGGATGTTGTTAAGGTCAACGCCCTTAAGTACAAATATATATTTCTCCTATGGATTTTCGTCCTTTTCTACTTATTTCATAAGCCAGCCACACTTGCACACACCTCCTGGCTTATGAAATAAGTAGAAAAGGACGAAAATCCATAGGAAAAAATGAAGTCATGTGTGTAGGTACCTAAAATTGCGCTCCCTGACTTATAAAAGAACAAATATCCACACGAAAAGATAACCATGGGTATTAGAAACTTAGAAACAGTGTGTGTCTGTCTGCCTGTCTATTTTTAAAAAGGTAGAAAACCTTTAAGTAGATTTTAATGAAATTTTTGATTCTGCTATGAGGTTTTTGATGTTTTCCTCAAATGAATCCCTTAAAATATTAAACATACATTTTCTTAGGGTATAAATTATAAATTAAGATTAGGATGATAATAAATGTTAATATACCTTAGTTCTTATTAAAAAAGTTAAAATAAATTAATATAATATTTAAAATAAAAAATATTTGTATATCGGTTTGGGGTTTAAAAAATTAAGGGTCAAACAAATTTATTTCCTAGCTCAGATCGAATGCAGAAATTTGCTATTTTAATTATTTAAAATGGATAATCATTTCAATAAAGAGACAACATAAATCAAAGAATAGTAAAATAAAAACATTAAAAATAATAGTATTATTAAAAATATAAAAAATAGTAAAAATATAAAAAAATTAAAAGTAATGAAAATTTTAAAATTAATAAAAATATGTATTAAAATTAATAAAAATAATAAAAATATTAAAATTAATAAAAATACTAAAACTAGTGAAAACTAGTAAAAATATTTAAAATGATAAAATAATTTAAAATATTAAAATCATTAAATATAATAAAAATGTGAAAAATAATAAAGAGAATAACATTACTAAAAAGGATGAACCTATTCAAAATATGAAAAATAACGCAATTATTAGAAACATTAAAAATACTTTAAAAAAAATAAAAGTATTTAAAACATTAAAAGTATTGAAAACAATAAGAATGTTGAAAATATTGAAAAATAATAAGAATGAAGGTCTTTTTGGATTTTTATTATTTCAATTAGGTGAACATTTGTAAACTTTAGGTTAAATCCTTAAATAAAAATTGTTGAACCTTACAAGGAGTTCTGAAATAGAAAAAAAGCTATAAAAATCTAAAGAAGGAAATTGAGATTCATATTGAATGAACTGAGAAAAATTAAAGTTCGAAAAGTTATTAAAAATTTTTATAAAATTAAAAATATTAGGTAAATCGGAAAATTCTTGTTGTTGTTTATATTTTTCTAGAAAGAATAGTTAGAAAGTTTCTATAATGTTCATAGTAAGGTATATAAAAGGTATTGAGCCCTTGAATTTTAAAAGTTCAACTGTAAAAGAAAATGAGCAAATTTCTTTTGGAGAAGGAAATAAGACAAAAGATGATCCAACACCCAGAGTTTATGAACCATAAAACACTATAAATCTTGGCTAGAAATTTTTTTAACGTGGTCTCTACTACTAAGCAACTAAGGCATCTATTAAATTTGAAATTCAAATCAGTAATACTGCAAATAAATGTAAAATATAAGAGCAAACGCTGTCCTGCAAAGGGTAATATATTGTAATTTTCTTGCATTGAGAGTTAGATCATTATTGAGTGATCAATAAATAAATTTCTTCCAGGTCACAGTTCAATCTGTGAATTAAGTCCTCAATAAGTCCATTTGGTTTGCTCAATTACAGCAGCACAACGTCCACATCATGAACTAACTCACAAACGTCGTTGGTGTAAAAACTAAATAGAAGTGGCCCAAGAAGTGACCTCTGTGGCACCCCACTCGCACCCTGAGGGTAAATGTTTAAGTTGTAATAGTAATGAACACTAACTACCCGTTGAAATCTCCTTAACAAGAAGTAAGTTCACATTTTCAACCACAAAAAATTCGCATTGTTCTTTCTTAATTACTTTGTATTGTTGATTAATGCACACAAAAATTCAATTCGATGGTTACTGAAAGTAATAATGTTGTCATGATTATTCGAATTACAAGACACTTGAGAAAAACTAAAACAGTGATTAGTTGAGCAACAATATCTACATAATTTTCAAAAATTGTATTCCTAGCAGATTTGTTTGATCATTTAATACAATTAATTCTTTTAAAGGCAAACTAGATGTTTGGAAAAGAAGAGGATCATATTTTCATATCAAAAAATATCATAGTAAATTTTAAAATTAATGATTGGAAATTAAATAATTTTAATAGAGACTATCGGGTTTTCTATTCAGAAAAGTAATGCCGAATTTTCAGTACTAACATTGTTAAAGTTTAATAAGAGGTAGAGAAAAGGAGCTTATTAAAATTAAAATAATACAAATTTAAAAAAAAACTTTTAAAAACAAGCGAACGTATAAAAATATTATCTAAATTTCCAAATATATCAAAAAGAGCTATTAAATTAATTTTATTCTTATAAATATTTTATTATATTTTCTGATATTATTTCTTCTGCAGTAAAAAACAAAAAAAAAAAACATAAATAATGGTAATTTAAATTTTAAAAATTACCATATGTCACAGAAATCTTATTAAATTCAAAGTATGTTGTTAATCCAAAAAGGTTGAAAACTACTTCACTGTACAAATGGTGTTGGACCATTGTGGACTATAAGTCCAGAGTTAAAGTATAAAGCTCTCAGCTTGCAAATGGACATCATTAAAAATTCAGGGCAAGATGCCTCAGCCATAGGTGAGTTCTGCAGCACCTTCTCCATGAAATCACCTTATGCGGTGGTTGTTAATTCAATTTGTTGCCATTGCCAGAGATGGTTAAAAGTACCTACCCTTACAGAACCCGCTGACTACGGAGTCAATTTGTACCTGAGGGTCCAGAAGGTGCCTTAAGGGTGGAACAGCGCAAAGGACGAACCCAAGAGATTAAGACAGACACTTGAGTTAACTCAGGTGGTTTTTGGTGGTGACCAAATGCACTATGGGAGTCGGACTCGGAGTCGGAGTCGGGCACCAGGTGTAGTTAGGCTTCTTGCAATTTATCCTCCAACTGATGTGTGACTAATTGCCGGAAGTAGACTCTAGCCTCCATGTGCTAAAGTTTGGCAATTTGACCAGGACAATTTGTATGCAGCAGTCCGTGCGGCCGGGATCGGGTCCAGTTGGTCTTTTCGAGGAGGAATTGTGAGAACCTTTCGAACAAGAAATATGTCAGAGCTGTGGTTTTGTGCCAGCTTTTGTCTCGGGGCGATCACAACGTAAAGCTGACTTATCCTTGTCAAGTTTTTCTTGTGATTTCCAAACAAAAACCTACACTAAACTACACTCTTCCTACTTTAATTCATCTTTTTCTTTTAGAAGGGACAACAAATTCATAACACCCATCGCACCCAATTGTTTCAAGCCGACGAAAAGGCGTAAAACTTTTACCATAAAAAACTTCTTGAGGGTGTAATTTTGGGTCAAACGCCATTAAAAACTTCCTACGAACTTAATTAGGTTTAAAAAGTTTTGATTAAAAGCATGTTGTCAGGAAACATTTGATCATAATGCTTCGGTGAAAATAAAACAACAGAGCTTGTGAATTTATGAAGTTTTGATTTCTCAAGAGAATATAACATATTATTTTAAGTTTTACTAAATTCGTAATGGTATCTTATTTTTTCCTCTTTTTGAGACAAACAAAAGTTCATCGAGAGAAAAAAAATAGTAAAATCATCCGAATTAGCTACAATAAAATATTTTGTATAAAAAATAATAATTAGGTAGAAATTCCGATAGTATTTTGTTATTTTGTACCAAATTAAGACTTCCTAAGATTTGGTTAATTACTTAAAATAAATTTTGATGATTTGTCCCAGAATTTTGGAAAGTTTTTGTATAAGTTTTAAATATGCATAATTTACTCAACTACTTGATATTTAAAAATATAAAGTTCAAAATAACCAAACCAAAAAATTATGGAGAAAAATTTGTGAGAAAATTAGTTCAAATGTAGGTTATGGTCTGAGTTTTAAAAAATTTGATGTGCTTTTTCAATTTGTGGTTTTTTCCATAAAAATAAAAAAATAAAAAAATTTTGCATTTTTATTTTTATAATTAAAAATAAAAATCAGAATATGAATTTTATTTTTAAAATCAAAAATACAAATCAGAAAATGATTTTTATTATAAATATCAAGAATAAAAATTAGAAATAATACTTACTATTAAAACCAAAAATCGAAATCAGGAAATTTCCAAACAATCGGTGAACAACTTTCGAAGATTTAAGATTTTGAAAAAACGAACATTTACAATTTTATTTACATAGATTTTAAAAACAAATGTCGTTTTCCAAGAATTATTTCAGATTTTAAAAATACAGATCACAACTTGAATTTTATTTTTTATTTTAAAAATAAAAATCAAATTTTGATTTTAATTTCTAATTTTAAAAATAAAAATGACTTTCTTATTTTAAAAATAAAAATCATATTCTGTTTTTTATTTTTGATTTTAAAACTAAAAATATCCACATCATTTTTATTTTTGTTTAGTAAAATATAACAATTAGGAAATAAAGTTTTAGATTTGATTTTTACCGAAAATATCATAACCGTTACGGTCCTTGGTTTTTTTTGGTATTATTTTATTTATGACAAATAAAAATTTGTATAAAATGAAATTTATAACTTATTAATTTTTTTAAATATCTATCTATATTTTTACCTTTTAAATATGGTTGAAAATGAGGCTATTTAAATTCTGACATTGTCTATTCAGAAACCTATTACTTTCCGAAGTATATTTATTTTCATCATAATGTCAAGTTAAATTCGGTTTTTAATGTCTTAATTGTAGTGTATTTAATTTAATTAATTAATTAATTGTAATTGGAATTTAATTGTTAAGGCGGCTCAAGAGATAAGGAGTTTAAAAGAACATATCGTCATATTATTATAACAATTAGATGAAACATATATGCTAAAAATTGTTAAATACGACATCTATAAATTTCGCCAGGAAATCTGAAATGCGTAAAATTGACGCATTCTGTAAACAATAATTTATTAATATTGATTGTAGCTATTTTAGGCAAAACTCAAGTTTTCAATAATTTTCCAGCAATAGACAAAATGCAGTAAACAACAAACTAAATATTTTAAATCTGTATTTGAAAATAACAATTTGAAATAAAGATACATGTGTATAGCATATAATATACATAATTTTGATAATTTTTACAATTTATTTGATAAATTAACCAAGTTTCATGTTTAACATGTTCAACCCGGCATGTACCACCGGTGGGTCACACGCGAAAATTTTTAATAATTCATTAATTTGTTTCCCAAAAACGGCAATTTTGTTCAGAAATTTGCAAGAGACATTTCTTACTTACAATTTTATGCAAAATATCATAGTATTTTTTTTATTCAAATTTCGTTCATTTTTGAAAACTTGGCCGCCATTTTGGATCCGCCATTTTGAATTTTTCAAAACGCCAGGTCAATTTCTGCAGGGTAAAGATAGACCAAAAATTAAAGCCCAAAAACAATTTTCTAGGTCTCGATGATTTTTGGCCATTTAGGTGGCCCGTTTCACGTGGAATGTCCGATTGACATATTTTTTTGTTTTTATGGGTTTTTTTTAAAACATTTTATGCAAAGCGCTGCCAGATAAAACAAAATTCGATTTTTACTGCCCCTTGATGAAGTGAAATACAAAAAACTGCGCCGGCGTCAACGTGTTAAAAATTTTCCTTATTTGGGTAAAACATACAAGATGCTTATAAGAATCGATAGTTCATTTTAGCTTTCTGTGTAACTTATGATTTTCGATAATTTACCGATGTTTTTAATTAATTTACCTTAGCTTTTAGTATAAGATTACTCTAGTATTTTAAGGTAATTTGCCGAAATTTTTAATTAATTCACCTAAACTACTTGTATACGATTACCCTTATAATTTTAGATAGTTTATCGAAATTTTAGTGGATGTCTTACCTAAAAACTGAGATGTTCCAAAATTGCAGTATTAAGTAGTATAATTTATATAATTTTCTGAGTATTATAACTTGAGAACCATTGGACGGATTTTGGATTTTCCGTTCTTATGTAAAGAAATATTTTCTGTAATAATACATACAATTAACTTTAAACTCCAAAATAAACAATATATACCTTAAACCAAAAATCAAGTTCATTGAGCATAAGTTTTAGTACCTTGAATGAATTTTAAATTTTAAAGACTATATGGAAGGAATATTCTTAAGTCACCCTTTTGATAGTACATGATAATGTAAAATATAATTTTATAATATTTCATAGTTTTTTAAATTTTCAGTGTGTATATGTTGGGAATTAAGTTTATCGTCAATGCAATTGTAAAACTGATTCAAATTCGGTTCCTGAAATATCTACCTTCACAACGTAGGTATATGTGCAGGCATTTATTTTTCTACTAAATGTTGTATATTATTTACATTAAACTTTCTTAAATTTTAATTTTCATATCGTTGTTCAAAGTAAAATATTTCTTTTATATTTTTTTAATTAATCCTAAAGTTTCAAAAATGATTTGTATTATTATATACTAATAGAAATATATTTTCTGTTAAATTTGTATATATTATATCCTCATTATGCTAATACATCTGTCGGGTTGGCAAAAATGGTTTATTATAATTTTGTTGTGAAGTTTTCTATCCCAACAGCGGTATCCGCTTGTTAGAGGATAGTGAGTTTTCCCAAAAGGCTCTCAGAAGGACTAAAAAGACCCGATCCACCCTTTTGGCTGCAATTTATTGGTCACACTTAGCCCGAAACGGGCACGATAGCATCTGGGCGCTTTTGCTTCCTTAAATGGCTTACAAATTTCCCCTCATTTGGGCGAACACTCCTGAATACCTCGTGTACACATGTGGGCAATTTTTTCCCGGTGAATAGATTTTATAGGCTAATCCTGTCCCGGCAACGACACCCAGTGGTCCACTAAAAATGCTAGGGAAAGGAAAAATAGTCGAAAAATCTCCAGTCGGCCCATTGGCCCTAGTAAAAGGCGAATAGTGACGCTATCTGATTCTAAATGGGAGTCGGTAGAGAACGATGAGTTTTATTCCAAAGGTATGTTGTTATTAAACGTCACTGTTTACATGCTTCAAAGAATTTGATCTTTAATTCTATGTTTCTCACAATTTCAACTAAAATCACTATCGATTTGAGGAATTGAGCTGTGAGCATCGTAAAAGGTTTTATTTTTCCATTTATTTTACTAAAAATCGAAATACCCGCCATTCGGGACTATTATAGAAAGATTTTTCCAACAAACCTTAATTTTATCATAAACCATTCACCGATTGCTAAAGGCTAACATTTAAATTGTTTATTCATTAACCACTTTTCCCATTACTTCAGCAACCAATGAAAACCGCCAAATCCGCTGAATAAAAGAAGTATATCATTATCACACAAAGTAATCAAAAACAAGGTTTCCCCTTATCTAATTTATTGGCGTTGATTTCAAATTACTAAATCCGATTAATGTGATGCAAATAGATCGCATAAAAATCGGTTCATTAACTTCTCCGATCAGGTAGCGTTGATTAACTATCGTGGTTAGCATATATTTCGTACTGGAGTCTGATATACGAGAGGCTGGTTCAATTAATGGCGCTCTACAAATTAATTGTAAATAACTTCCAAGCTTCCAAGCTTTAGTTATCCCCGTTCGGGAATGACCCAAATTAAATTAACTTTCAGGGAAACCTTTTGACGAAACGTTTAAGGTCAATGGATACTTGAGTTTGGAGTAAAGTGAATCGTATTAGCTGGTAAATGTCACTGTTTTCGAATTTACAATTAACACCATAACAAAGTACTTAAGAGACACTTAAAAGACTATTTAACGTTTAGAAACAAGGTTTAGTAAATTGTGTAACATTGTAAATTTCCTACATATTAGTAGTGTATTATTGCAAAATATGGCTAATATACAATAGTTAGCACATAGTTCTAATAATAAATTTACTAATAAATAATTATACATATTTATTATTAGACCTCAGCAATAAGCCTCTTATATAAGCAAGTTGTATGAATTAAGATTTTGTTAGGGAAGATAAAAATATGGATATATTAATTTTTATAAAATATTTCAATTAATTACTCCAAAACTTACATCTACACATTGTGATAAAATTTTCCACACTATGAGCATTAAATCAACATAAACTCAGAAGGATTAAGGTATTATTAAACATCTTTATTTGTTGGAGTAGAAACTATATGTACAAACATATAGTTCAAAATTGTTGATATGTGTGAAAAGAAAATATAATATTAGTTGATAAATTAGGTTAAAAAGTAAAATATAATATACTAGCTGTGTTACCCGGTTTCACCCGGCGTTGGGTAAATATTTACTAATTAAACACTTCTCAAATGTTCTAATTTGTTATATCCTAGAAATTGTTTCAACCCGAAAACCCCTTTATGGATCCGCCATCTTAGTTTTCCAAATCTAAATAATATTCGAAATTAGTGACCTTAATATAATCATTGTACTAATTTTCATTAAAATTTGTTGAAATCGAGAAATTTTAGTCTCCATATTGGATCCGCCATCTTGAATTTGGAAATTTTGCTAATATTCGAAATTAGTGGCTTCAGAATAATCATTGTACTACTTTTCATTAAAATCGGTTGAAATCGAGACATTTGGTCTCCATATTTTATCCGCCATCTTGGATTTGCAAATTTTGATAATATTCGAAATTAGTATCCTCAGAACAATCATTGTATCAATTTTCATTCAAATCCGTTGAAATCGCAACATTCTGGTGGCCATGTTGGATCCGCCATCTTGGATTTGGAAATTTTGATAACATTCAAAATAAGTGTTCTCAGAATAATCATTGTATACTAATTTTCATTAAAATTCGTTGAAATCGAGAAATTTTGGTCGCCATCTTGGATTTACAAATTTTGATAATATTTGGAATTAGTGGTCTCAGAATAGCCATTGTACTAATTTTCATTCAGATACGTTGAAATCGAGACATTTGGTTTCCATATTGGATCTGCCATCTTCGATTTACAAATTTTGATAATATTCGAAATAAGTGGTCTCAGAATAACCATTGCACTAATTTTCATTAAAATCCGATGAAATCGGGAAATCTTGGTCGCCATATTGGGTCCGCCATATTGGATTTGTAAATGTTGATAACATTCAAAATCAGTGACCTCAAGATAATCATTGTACTAATTTTCATTAAAATCCATTGAAAGCGAGAGATATTGGTCACCATATTGGGTCCGCCATCTTGGATTTGTAAACTTTGGTAATATTCAAAATCAGTGACTTCAAAACAATCATTGTACTAATTTTCATTAAGATCTGTTGAAATCGAGAAATATAGGTTGCCATATTGGATCCGCCCGCCATCTTGAATTTCTGAATTGGATCCCTAATTTTTTTTTTTTCTAGCAATAAATATAGCCTATGTTACTCAGGGTGAATGTAGCTTTCTAATGGTGAAAGAATTTTTGAAATCGGCACAGTAGTTTTTGAGTTTATTCATTACAAACATACACACACACAAAAACACAAAAATACAAATCTTTCCTCTTTATAATATTAGTGTAGATTGAAACTAGAAGGCCTTTTTTTTTTTTTTTTTTACGAACCATCAGCTTAGTCAAAGCCTTGTAAAATAACAGAATTAATCTGTAGCATATGACTGACTATAATTAATATATTTTTGAAATTAAGTACATATATGAAAAATGGCATATTTTCAGATGCTTCAGATGATGATAACATAATGAATAATTTTCTTTAACCCTTAAAACAAAATATTCATGAAGAAAAAGGATTTTGCGGATGAGGGCATTTAGTAGTGGATGATTATGAATTTTCCTCAAAATTAAAAAATTTAAAATAGTACGTCTAAAAAATAAATTATATTATATTTTGTGTATTTAACATGCCATCAATTAGCATTAATGAAGAAAAAAGCTTAGGTCTTAATTATATCTCCAGAGGTGCAAAATTTCGACTTAAAATCCCCAAGAAGTGCTATAGAATTGCGTAAGGCTTTCAGTTTGAGAAATACTTCAATAAAGGGGCGTCTGACACGCTTTGTGCACAGCGATTGGGCCTTTACCAAAATATGGCACGCATCGGTCGCTCCTGGGAATTTTATGGTATTTTTTGAGCAGTAAGGCCATACCAAGCGTACGTGGAATGCCTTGGAGAGCCGCCCGAAAAATTTACAACCTTCAGGTTACAATAAATTCGTTCATCCACCCGATTAGGCCCTTCCCCGGCCGATCCATCAACTTGTCCCCGGCGGTCTCGGGGAGGATTTGTCGACAAGGCATCAATCGCATTCGGTGTGCTTTTTGAGGCCGCTCCCGGCACCACAGGGCACGGCATGAAAGCATCTTCGACGATAAATTTGTGCCATGAAATCAAATGATAACATCACGTCACATGTTGATGCATACCGGGTGATGGGGCCGGGCGACGGGGGTGGGGTATGTTTGTGCCATAAAATCAAGAACTATGTGTATGCTGCCGACTTGGCGCGCCCTCGCCCGCGTCCTCGTCCTCGCCCTTGGTAATGTATTGACTCGCAATGGCAAGGACACTCTCCCAATTCGAAATTCCAAAAAGCCGCGTGGTCTATCTCGGCGCGAACGAAGCGAAAATATCCCCATAAATATTTGCAAGATAAAAAAATATTGTGATCGCTAAGAAGGGAAATGTCTTGCCTCGAAGCTGTTTGCAGATCTTCCACCTGATAACCGATTCGGGCAAGGAAATTGAAAGGTATCGGCGCCACACTTTGGCCCTTGCCCTGATTCACTTCGGTGCCTGAAATGAGGTGATACGATTCCATCTTTGTTGCGGGAGTGCTGCGACTCAACGACGGCATAGTGTACATTTTATATGAATCGAATCGAACGCCTTAATATTTTTAAAGAGTCATTCTAGTAGTTAACTTTCAGAAAATTTATTTTATGGTATATTTATAGATATTTCGAATCCATGTACCTACCTAATTCTGACACTATTTTTCTGCGTTTACACTTAATCGCATTGCCATTACATTACATAATTACTCATATTCTGCATTCCGAAATGAAATCGAAATGGCTGAAAGAGTGACCTCAAAAATAAGCCAAAATTATTCTATTTCATGGACCTCGTATTTTAAACTAAAATGTGTGCTAATTGAAAGTTTATAATAAGATAATGTTTTCAGAAAAGTTGACGAAATTGGGTTGTATAATGTGTGTCAGTTGAATAAAAGTTTTTACATTAAAAATCGAATATCTCGACAATGAAAGAAGATAAATAAGTTTATCTTATCTCATTTTAAAGCTAACCTAAGATAACCCCTTTGACAGGGTAAAACTAACCCCATGAACGAAAAATGACAATAAATTATAAAATATCTTGTCACTAGTGTGACCGCCTGAAAAAAAGGGTGATTTTTGGGAATTTTTTAAAGACAACTACTGTATGGAATGTTTTAATATTTTAAATATATATTTATGGATATATAGGAAATACATGATAAAATTTCTGGATCAACAAATTGAAAATCCAGCGAATTATTTGCAATTTTTCTAGGCTCCAAGAAAACAAAAAAAAATCCCAACACTGCTGCAGTGATAGCGACCTTCACATTACATGAAATCAAAAAAGCCAAGAAGTTTATTAAACAAGAGGATATTTCCCGTGGCATGAACCTTGATCGAAAAAAAAAAAATTGAAATTTAACAAAATGACGAAAAAAAAAAATTAAAATTTCGCTCGAAAATTTGATGATTTTTGGCCTGCCAAAATTCCAAAATTACATTTTTTATTCGATCGGAAAACTGGAGGTTCACGGCATACAGAAACATACATATATGAAAGAAGTTGCAAGAAGAATCAAATCGATCGGATGATTCGAGTTGCAACTACAGCAAATTTGAAAAATGTATAGTTTCGAGAAAAACGCATTTAAAGTTTAATTCATATGCATTTTTCAATACCTCGATACGAGGAGCGATTACTCTTCAGATGGCTGTAGCTCAAAAACTATTTTAAATATGCACTTGACATTTGCATATGTTATTTTTAAAGGTATAGTATCGAAATATGCAAAAATTGATTTTGTAAAAATTTCACATTATGTTCATGAGTCATAATTTAAGCTGATCATTAAATAATAAGTGCCATATATTTATGGTTCATTTCTATTTATATTCCCCTTTGCAAGGGGGTGAAAACAAACCGTAACAGTAAAAAATACAAAAAAAAAATTGAAACTAATTATTTCTACATCATATAAATTACAAGAAATATGTTTTACCCTGTCTAAAGGGTGTATTGAACAATGTTTGTATGTTTATCTTCTTTTATTGTCAAGATATTAGATTTTTAATGTCAAAGCATATATTCAACTCATATACTACATTATACAACTCAAGTTCGCCAAATTTGATCATTCGTTTCTTAAAATTAAAACAGATGATCATTTTGAAACTTTTCTGAGAGCAATAGTTTATCATAAACTTTCAATTAGCACACATTTTGGTTTAAAATACGAGGTCCTTGATATAGGCTAATTTTGCGGTCAATTTTTCAGTTTCACTCTAAATAAAATTCGGCTTTTAAATGAAATTAGCTAGAGAACAACAACATTTTTTACATAAATTCGGGCAATGAGTACCAGATGTACATAAATACAACCTTAAAATTTTAATGGGAACACAGAGCGGCCGAAAGTTATTCTATAGATAATTCAAGCTTTAAACAATACATTTTCCTGGAAGCAGTATTTATATCCGAGATTACGTAAATGGTAAAACAAACCAAATATATATTGTATCTAGAAATAAAATACCTAAACACTTAATAATACAACTCATAAAGAACAATTTTTAAATTAAGTTTTAAGGAGTTAGGACTAGTTATGATTTTCGAAATATCGATTTTTGGCATTTTATTAATCCAAATGAAAGAAAATAAATGTCCCTCTTAAAACATATATCATCAAATTTAACTGGTCGTACACTTGGAAGTTTGTCAGACAGGTCATAATCGCTTGCAGCAAATCTCCTGAAACAACGCTGATATTTATAAACCTTTAATTCCTGCCCATAAGTATCACCAAAATGGTTATTTTAAATGCACGTGTATATAATCTTTTCATTCCTAATGTAATAATAATAAAATTCTCATCTTATGTGTATGGCCCTATATCATACACATCGCAGTCCAAATGGAAAGTGCCATAAAAGTGTATAGTCTGAGATCTAAGGTCAGGATTATGGTATTAAAACTGACCTGTCGTCACCGATAAAGTGCCAGTAAAAACAGAAATGAATTATCGATGTTTCTGTACTTTTTAAAGTAATGCCAACAACAGCTGCCAGTGTTGCAGCATCCTCTCTCATTTGAGCCCCATCAACTTCACTCTAACCAACTGGAGTCCCAGAAGTTCCGAACACACTCCAATTCGATTCCCTGAAATCATTTTGGTTGGCTGTAAGAAGAAGGATGGTCCAGACGATTCCCGATATTCCCCCGTACAAACACATCCCGAGTACGATTTTACTGGAGCATCAATTAGCTGAACATAGTGCCCGTCTTTTCAGTTTTAATTTCATTTCGACTCCTGGCAGTTTTCAATTAAAGCCGGGATAAGATGAAAAGTACATGTGGTGCCACCGCTCGAAAGCTTCAGCAAATTTATTCCGCACACACCTGTTCGAGTTTATCTTTCCGGAGAACTCAGGGGTCCCGCGGGGATCCCAGGAATCGAGGAGGATTTTTAATGTTCGAATTAAGAAGCTGTGCAAATGTGCCGGGCGGGAGTGGCGCCAACGCTGTTCCTGGAAATTGGTAGTTATACGTGCTCGGCTTTTGCGGGAATTTCTAAATTAATGTTATGGGATCGTTCATTTAATTTGGAAAATTTGAGCGGATTTGAGCTAATCCATATTTAATTATCGGATGGTTTCATCCAAATCGACTCGATTGAGACATTTTCTTGAAGGCTTTTCTTGAAGTATTTTTGATGACGAAGTTCAATATAATTATGTTACTCTGTACACCTGTGGAAGAAATATGAACGAATTTTAGTACCAGTTTTCATGGTAAAGGTAAAAAAATGATTTTCTTAAATTAGGCTTGTAGAGTGGGTCTTTTTGGGTTGTAGATTGGGTTTTTTGTGTTAAGTAACGTATTTTAGTTTAAATCAAAATACAAATAAAAAAATCCGGGATAAATTAAATTTTCTTATCATTTTTAGCATTTTTTCAATACTGCAGCTCCAGATTATGGTAAGTAAAAAATTCAATTTCTTAAATTGGGCTTGTAGAGTGGGTCTTTTTACATTAAATAACGTATTTTAGCATAAATAAAAATAGAAATAAAAAAAATCCGGGATAACTTCGATTTTTTTATCATTTTTAGCAATTTTTCAATACTGCAGCTCCAGATTATGGTATGTAAAAATTTGAATTTCTTAAATTAGGCTTGTACAGTGGGGCTTTTTGCATTAAGTAACGTATTTTAGCATAAATAAAAATACAAGTAAAAAAAATCGGGATAAATTCGATTTTTTTATCATTTTTAGCAATTTTTCAAAACTACAGCTCCAGATTATTATAGGTAAAAATTTAATTTCTTAAATTAGGGTTGTAGATTGGATTTTTTTGTGTTAAGGAACGTATTTTAGCATAAATCAAAATACAAATAAAAATTCCGGAATAAATTCAATTTTTTTTTCATTTTTAGCAATTTTTCAAAACTGCAGCTCCAGATTATTATAGGTAAAAAATTGAATTTCTTAAATTAGGCTTGTAGATTGGGTTTTTTGTGTTAAGTAACGTATTTTAGCATAAATAAAAATACAGTAGAACTCCGATTATCCGAACGCCGATTAACCGAATTGCCAATTATCCGAATCGGTCCTCAGCGTAATATAAAAAATTAAAACGAAGTAATTTTTCAATAAAAACAAGTTTTGTGGGGACGCAAGAATAAAAAAATGCGAGTGACAATTGCCGTGTTCAACTTAATAAAGTTTATTCTATGTGTGACAGTTCGTTTTTCTTTATTGCCAGTCTATGTCCGATTATCCGAATATTTGATTATCCGAATCGACCCCTGTTCGACCCGATTCGGATAATCGGAGTTCTACTGTACCAACAAAAAAATCCGGAATAAATTCGATTTTTTTATCATTTTTACCAATTTTTCAGTATTGCAGCTCCAAATTTTTATAGGTAAAAATTGAATTTCTTAAATTAGGCTTGTATATTGGATTTTTGTGTGTTAAGTAACGTATTTTAGCATAAATAAAAATACAAATAAAAAAATCGGGGATAAATTCGATTTTTTTTATCATTTTTAGCAATTTTTCAAAACTGCAGCTCCAGATTATTGTAAGTAAAAACTGAATTCCTTAAATTAGGCTTGTAGAGTGGGTTTTTTGCATTAAGTAACGTATTTTAGCATAAATGAAAATACAAATACAAAATCCGGGATAAATTCCAAAGTTTTTATCATTTTTAGCAATTTTTCAAAATTGCAGTTCTAGATTATTGTAAGTAATAAATTGAATTTCTTAAATTAGGCTTGTAGAGTGTGTCTTCTTGCATTAAATAACGTATTTTAGCATAAATAAAAATACAAATAAAAAATCCGGAATAAATTCGATTTTTTTATCATTTTTAGCAATTTTTCAATACTGCAGCTCAATATTATTATATGTAAAAAATTGAATTTCTTAAATTAGGCTTGTAAAGTGGGGCTTTTTGCATTAAGTAACGTATTTTAACATAAATCAAAATACAAATAAAAAAATCCGGGATAAATTCCATTTTTTTTATCATTTTTAGCAATTTTTCAGTACTGCAGCTCCAGATTATGGTAGGCAAAAAATTGAATTTTTTAAATTAGGCTTGTAGAGTGGGTCTTTTTGCATTAAATAACGTATTTTAGCATGAGTCAAAATATAAATAAAAAAATCTGGGATAAATTCCATTTTTTTATCACTTTTGACAATTTTTCAGTACTGCAAGGAAGTATTTATCGAATTCTAATAATAATTTCTCTAACTAGATGTTTGATATTTGTTATTTAAAATGGTTACAATTATGGTTTTGGTTATTTTACAATTTTTTTTATTTTATATGACTAATTATGGCAAAATAGTTTTTATTTGTTATATTAACATTTTTGTACCAGTAATTATAAGGAAAAATATTCATGGTATAAATTAATAAATTTCTATTTACTTATTGTGTTCTATTGTCCAGCTCAAAAAAAAACCTTTTTGAAGTTGATTTTCCTTATGGCTTCAATTCACTTTAATTTAACTCCTATAAAGAGGCGTTTTACCATAACAAATCTTCTACAAGAGTTCTTAATATTTAATAGCCATTCCACACATTTTATATTCCTTAAGGACTATAAGTTCCAGAGCTCCCACAAGTCTAAGGGAGCATCCTCCCCCCCCCACAAAAAGCGAACGTTGAATAATTCAAATGGCCCACCGCAGCGACTGTCAATGGCCCTAATTCGCACCTTTGTGGAATGTGGGAGTAATTACTGTTTCAGTTGCCATAAAAACGCCAAAATGTACAGGACATTTTATAGGGGTTTTATTATTCTCGCAGGACGAACGCTCTAGCAGGCAATTCTGGTTTAGCTTTACGACATCGGAATTTATCCAAGGCTGGCTGGCCTCTCTGAATTTGTTTATCCAACCTTCTCGTGTCCTGTAGGACCAGACAGTTTTATATCTGCAGACATTTTGGCTTTAACAATGTTTTACGATCCTTCCGGGTGGCAGTTTGGGCAAAAATCTAAAATAAATTGAGTTATAAAATTGTATTTTTTTTTAGGAATTTATAAACAAAATCAAATTAGGGAAGCTTGGTCTTTGATAAAATGGCTTATTTTTGTTTTTTTATTTTTTTATAGAGGTGAAGGACATTTTTGAATGTGATTTCTCTGAACGTATTTTGGTATGACAAATTTTTATGGTATAGTCATTTATCTGTTTTAAAAAGATGTTCAATTTTGCATAGAAATATTATTTGACCTTTATATATTATGTGTACTAAAGAAATATTGCTTTGCGTAATGTAAGCTTGCTGGTATAAAATTTACGTTTTAAAGCTTTTATTCATTTTAAGATAAAGTTATCTAAAAGAACTCTCTTCAGTCTCAGGCATATTTTCTAATACAGCGAGTCATTTCCTGCCAAGATTACTCCATCAAAACGTGCTCTTAACTGAGCCAAGGAACCACATTTACTCGGGGTGGGCTCTAAAATTCCCAAAAATTTCAATGAAAGGGATTTTCCACCAGTTTTTCCGCTTAGATATAAAAGCCACAAAATCTTTCTGTACGCCTCAACCCGCACTCTAAAGATGATTCTGTAATAAAAATCCTTCTTCCGCATATGTACATGCCTACACATATATATATATATACATATGCGTGTGCAATTCTTAGTACCGGAGATAATTTTCCAGTTCATGTAACAATAAATTCTCTTTTCTGCGAGAAGATATATTGAAAAATTCCTTCTTCATCCCCCGAGGGCTGCATTTAAGGTCGAATTCGATTTTTGCTTTTACCAGAGAAAAGCGATTCCACCAGAGGGGCTGTACGTTTACGCTTGCATTCCCCCCCGCCTCGTAAGCAGTATTAAGCCCTTAAAAAGCAGCTCCACCACTACAACACTGCTCCTGTTTCCGGTGATGCTTGAGGTGTATCAAATTTGAGCACTCCCCCGAGCACCCACTCATCCGGATGAAGCACTTCTTCAAGGGGGTTTTCATTTAAAAAATCATCTGAGGAAATATTTTCTGCTAATTGCCAGCGACCTTTTACAACTTCTACTTCCAATTCCTCCCCGTTTTCGGGGGTGGCAGTACTTTTTAAAGTATGAGGAATCAGATTTCTTCTGATTTATCTTTTAGTCTCGTGCATTCCAACATTCCTGTAGTATGGGAAAGTGAATTAAAATCCCTTAGGATTAAATCCAGAATTAATTTCGTGCGAGGTGGAACGTCTTTCGCTGTGTGTCAAGCTAAATCTCATTTGGATTTGCCTCAATCAAACTAATTTCCATTTAGCATGCTCCAGGGAGTCCACGTGTTTCCAAGTTAGTTAGAAACTTAATTGACTCGTTCGTGAGAGGTGAATCAAAACGATCAAGTATACGTAGAAGATTTTGTCAGACACTATTGACCTTTTAGGATCATCTAAATTGAATACCAATTTCTTAGTTATCATACACCTTTTGAAATTAAAGTGTAATTTATGTCAAATTCCCTGTTTCAAAGAAAATTCCCCAGAATTTTCTTAAAATTAATCTCATAATTTTGAAAAAATCGATTATTTGTAAATTATAATAGTTACAATATTCTGAAGTTTATCAACACCATCATATGCATCTAGAATAAATTACTCAGTCTAAGTTTATATATGAACGTGTTATCAATGTGTAAACTAGTCTTTGAACCTTAGACACGTTTTCCTCTAAATCACATTTTCAAAATCGGTGAATATTTCAGATATTTTAAAATTCTGAGACTGAATAAGTCAATGTTTAAAATATTTTCTATATGGGGCATTCTTTGTCAAATCAACCACCACCCCCTGCCCACTTTTCTTGTGGGAGAAAACATTTTTTGAGCACACGAAAAAATTTGTCATGAAGTATAGTTTTTGATGTCGTCTGGTGTTTTATGAAAAAACAATGTTCTAACCTCAAAATAACTGTCTAAAGAGAATCACGAAAAAATGCCATTTTTTCAACAAAAATTACACAGCCACACAAAAAAAGAAAAGTGGTCTGTACTTTACATGCAATATATGGTTTTCGATGTATTTTCGCGCGCTGAGCATGAATCTAGAGTCAGAATTGAGCCATCACATCACAGTTAATTCCTAACCTCAAAAAATAGGTAAAAAGTAGCAAAAATCCGGATAAATGTACAAGGAAAAATACAAAAATTTCTTTTTTTCATATCCAGATGTGTATTTTTATGTAAAAGAACCCCGTGAATCCAAATCCACCGTCAGAGTTGATGTGGCACGTCGTGTTTTTTTCCTAACCTCAAAAAACCAGGTCAGAAATATCGATTTCCAAAAGTCAACCGATTTACGCTAATTTCGGTGTGTAGGGGTTTTAGAGGTCGCTGATCACGAATCTGAAGTCAGAGTTGCAAAATTCAAGATGGCGGACCCAATATGGCGCACAAGATTTTCGAAAATCAACCGATCTACACCAAATTTGGTATGTGGGGGTTTTTGGGATCGCTGATCATGAATCTGAAGTTTAGTTTGCAGAATTAAAGATGGCGGATCCAATATCGCTGACGAAATTTTCGAAACCAACCGACCTACGCTAAATTTGGAATGTGGAGGTCTTTGGGGTCGCTGATCATGAATCTGATGAAGTTATTTATGGTGGCAACGCCTACCAGAAGAAAAAGGGTAGAAAGACATATTTCCTCAAATGAACGACCTTAAAGTAGACTTTGTGACCATAAATCAACATCATATTCGTCATCTGCGACCTCTAAAACCCCCGCATACCAAATTTGGCGTAGATCAGTCGACTGTTGAAAATCTCGTCCGCCATGTTGCATCCGTCATCTTTAATTCCGCAAGTTTGACTTCAGATTCGTGATCAGCGAACCCAAAAACCCCCACATGCTAAATTTGGCGCAGGTCGGTTGGTTTCGAAAATTTCATCCGCCATATTGGATCCGCCATCTTTAATTCTGCAAATTAAACTTCAGATTCGTGATCAGCGATCCCCAAAACCCCCACATACCAAATTTGGCGTAGATCGGTTGATTTTCGAAAATCTCGTCCGCCATATTGGGTCCGCCATCTTGAATTTTGCAACTCTGGCTTCAGATACGTTATCAGCCACCCCTACAACCCCCACACACCAAAATTAGCGTAAATCGGTTGACTTTTGGAAATCGATATTTCTGACCCGGTTTTTTGAGGTTAGGAAATAAACATGACGTGCCACCTCAACTCTGACGGTGCATTTGGATTCACGGGGTTCTTTTACATAAAAATACACATCTGGATATGAAAAAAAGAAATTCCTGTATTTTTCCTTGTACATTTATCCGGATTTTTGCTACTTTTTACCTATTTTTGGAGGTTAGGAATTAATTGTGATGTGATGGCTCAATTCTGACTCCAGATTCGTGCTCAGCGCGCGAAAATACATCGAAAACCATATATCGCATGTAAAGTACAGACCACTTTTCTTTTTTTGTGTGGCTGTGTTATCGAAAAAAATAAAAATGTTCAGATAATTTTGACCAAATTACTATTTTGAGGGTTCTGGGGTTGCTGGACAAGAATCCGATGTCAGTTTTCATATTCAAGATGGCGGATCCAAGATGGCGGACAATATTTGTTTTTGTTTTTGACTGATTTCTACAAAATTCCGTATATGGGGGTTTCTGGGGTCGCTGATAACGATTCCGAAGTCCGATTTCAAATTCAAGATGGCGGACATTTTTTTTTTTTATTATCGTTGGATTTATACGAAATCCGGTATTAAGGAGTTCTTGGGATCGCTAAACACTAATCTGAGGTCAGATTTCAAATTCTAGATCACGCATCCAGTATTTCAAAATGGTGGATCCAACATGGCGGACGAGGATTTCAAAATCTACTTGATTCAGTGAAGTTTGGCTTTTGGTGGTTTTTTTGGGTTGATGATATCGGAAGTGAGGTATATATATAATTTTAAATTCTAATTTTTATAGAGTATTTATTTCGACCGCAAATCATCGGTCTCTTTCATTTAAAAATAACGTCGATTTTCAACAGTTTCAATTTTTGAGTAGACTTTTTTTTTTTTGCATGATATTAAACTACATGTTATATACCGGGTGAGTCATTTAACTTGAGACAACCTAATAACTTTTTAGGATCACATAATATTGAAAAAAGTTTAATATGAAAGTTGTAGGGTATCAAAAATGGCGTTTGGTGATGATCTTAAAAATGACCTTGACCTTGACATTCAAGGTCATATGAAGGTCAACTTTAAAATTTCAAATGGGATGACCCCCTATTGACCCCGGAATTAAAAAGAGCGGAAAATTTTACGTTCAGATATGACCTTGATCCAATGGTCAAGGTCAAATTTCAAGGTCATTTCACGGTAATTTATCTTCATGTACAATAGCGAGAAGCGATGGCGTTTTTTGAAATACATTTTAAACAAAAGTTTTTGATGTGGAGATATCTGACCGCGACCTTGAAAATTACCTTGACCTTGACCTTCAAAGTTATTTGAAGGTTAAACTCAAAAATTCTATTGGTAATCCCTATTATTGACGCCAGAACGAAAAAAGCTTTCGACCGAACATGCGAAAAAGTATTTAACTACATTTTGCATTACCCAGGAACAACAACGTGGACGAAGTAGTTTTCTGTTCCCTTTGGGGTGCTTGATTTAGGTGAGTCCCCTCGCCTCTCACCGTCGGGGTTCTTCATTTAGATGAGTCCCCTCGCCTCTCACCGTCGGAGTGCTTGATTTAGGTGAATCCCTTCGCCTCTCACCGTCGGGGTGCTTGATTTAGGTGAGTCCCCCCGCCTCTCACCGTCGGGGTGCTTGATTTAGGTGAGTCCCCTTGCCTCTCACCTAAATCAAGCACCCCAAAGGGAACAGAAAACTACTACGTCCACGTCGTTGTTCCTGGGTAATGCAAAATGTAGTTAAATACTTTATCGCATGTTCGGTCGAAAGCTTTTTTCGTTCTGGCGTCAAAAATAGGGGTTACAATAGAATTTTTGAGTTTAACCTTCAAATAACTTTGAAGATCAAGGTCAAGGTAATTTTCAAGGTCGTGATTAGATACCTCTCTTCACATCAAAAACTTTTGTTTAAAATGTATTACAAAAAACGTCATCGCTTCTCGCTATTGTACATGAAAATAAATTACCGTGAAATGACTTTGAAATTTGACCTTGACCATTGGGTCAAGGTCATATCTGAACGTAAAATTTTCCGCTCTTTTCAATTCCGGGGTCAATAGGGGGTCATCCCATTTGAAATTTTAAAGTTGACCTTCATATGACCTTGAATGTCAAGGTCAAGGTCATTTTTAAGATCATCACCAAACGCCATTTTTGATACCCTACAACTTTCATATTAAACTTTTTTCAATATTATGTGATCCTAAAAAGTTATTAGGTTGTCTCAAGTTAAATGACTCACCCGGTATATTACATTTTTAAAAACAATTTATTTCTTGAATTAAATATAATGTAGTAGGCCTGCACTGAAGAAAAAATCGCTATCATATTGAAAAAAATAATTTTTGTAAAAACCCAATATAGATCTACTGTTAAACGGAAAATATATTATCGACAAAATAAACAAATTTTCAATTAAACAAGTATTTTTACAGAACCTTAAAACAAAAACACACTCGACAATTATCCTGTTGTTTAAACTAATAAGGTTTTATCACATGAAAAAATATATTTTAAAATGTCTAATTACTTTTGCGTCTAATGAAACCATTAGAAAAATTGTTGTATATTTCAAAATATGTATTTGTTGACACAGTAAAAATTTTTCGTTTATACAATTTTTCCCTGCTCAATGTTTGATTTTGAATTATAATTTTATTGAAAATTATACATTTTTGAGTGGGAAAAATATTCGCATATTGAAAAATTCTTCTGTCCATTTCAAAATCTTCTCGTTATAAAATTTTGTCAGATTCAAAATTAATTTTCAGTTCGCTCAAATTGTTATCGTATTAATAATATGATGTTATCTGCATTAGAGAACTATCGCTTCCTTTTGGATTCTTGTCCGAAGTAGTTCTTCAATTTCTAAATTAAAGTGGAAATAAAAAAAAGTGCTTTGATCAGGGAATTACACAGCAGTATCCAATATCTAGAATTTTGCAGCTTTTATTGGATTATGAGATTGATCAAAATATAAAAGACGAATTTCAAGTCACCGAAAAGTTAATTGGAAAAACCCAATTTTATTTTTAAGGTATCTATCTATAAGTAATACCCCAATGAACTTTATAAATGAAAAAGTAATTCTCAAAATGGAATTTGTAAAAGCAACAAAAACTCTTTCACTTCTATTTTCTATATTTGATTTTATATTTCAAATATTAAAATTTTTAAAACTTCTATGATGGTGAAAAATATTTTTCAAAAATAAAATATATTTTACGTACTTGTGAGGTATTGTGAAAATGGCAAATTTATTGTGATAATAAAAACCACTTCTTTTTGACCGTATATTGAACAGGGATTTTTCAATCCAACGTGCATTTTTTTTTCATTATTAACGTTAAATTTCTCTCAGTGTGGTTTTTATTTTTTTTATAATATTCAGGGGCCAATCACCTGACACACTAAATACAAGAATAGAAAAATTGAATATATGCGTTCGAAACAAAAAGAAATCAAATGTAGGCTTGATTAGAAAATCTCACAGCTTAAAAATGGATAAAATTAAATTATAATATTAATTATATAACATTATAAATAATTATATAATATTAATTTTAATTGAGATGCATCAGTGTATAGAGAAAATACAGTCTTCCCTATTTTGTGGATACACTTAGAGGAAGAAAAAATATTTATCAATAATTAATTTTCTTCTATAAAAAAAATTGTTTTCCATTAAAAATATCTTGTTCCTCCTCCTAATTTTAATTTATTTAAATCAAGAAAATACAAAATATTTTCAAAAAAATGATACTGCTCATTGAAAAAATTTATATAAATATTTTTGTTAGGTAAATTTTAAATTTCGTATTATTATGTGAATGATAAAATAATAAAATTACTAAATAATCTATAATACAAAAATACATCTCTCTATGAGAAATCCAAATCAAATTCCTACTTTTTCTCACTTTATATAAATTTGTTCTGAGAAGAAAAAATTATTTTCCATAAACCCTGTATATTTTCGGAATATTCCAAAAATCTAATTTCTTAGGTCAAGAAACTTTTTTCTTATAAAATTTAATCTTATTTAGCTTTTTATTTGATTTATATTTTTAATCATTAATAAATTATATAAGATTTTATTTAAGGTTTTAATATTTAAATTAAATCTAAATATTAGTTGTGTAAAATAGTGAAAGTAGTGAATTAAAATTTGAAATGAAAAATAGAAAATTTAGAAATAAGTATTGAACAAAAGCAAAAGCACATTAGCTTCACAATTTAAAAAAATTAAATAAACTTAATCCGAGCTTGAGTGGAACTAAAACCTTACATTGTAAATAAAAAACAAGTCAAGTGCGAGTTCAAATACATCTAGAAATCTAAATTTCTAGAAATCTATAAGACGTTATATTTTTTACATTTTTTTGCAATTTTAGGTCTAGTAGTTATAGAAATAAGGGGGATGCTCTATTTTCGCATATTTTTCAGAATATCTTTTCAAATATGCCATTTAAAATTATAAAACTCTAATTTAAATTTTTCTAAAACCTATTTTGCCCTCTTTTTGAATTCTTATATGAATATTTTATTGTATTTACTAATGCAAAATATGTGGGTTCATAAAATGTATTACTATGCCAAATTTTAAGTTTCTACGTGAGAAAATCGGCTGTGACAGACGAACAGACAGACAGACACGCGAGTGATCTTTAAGTAAATAATTCTTATAATAATATTCTAATTGTAAAAAAAACCTAAAGTGTTTTCCTTAACCTTCATAATTTTTCATAATGTTGTAAATTTTACTACAAACTAACTTTGCAAAGAAGTAAATCTTCTTACGTTTTCTTTTGTACAGACAAAAGACTATGTATATGAAATTCTAGGAAAAAATAGTCTCCTCCCCCACAATGAATTTCATACCATCATAATTCAGATGTTTTGTATGTCTCATGCAATATTTAAAGATAAAATCATGCTGATCCAAATAATTCCTGTGTACCTGCTCTCACCCTGTCCGTCCAGGTGATGATGGATTCCCGACGTCTTCACCTTTCGCATAATCTCCAGGGGACGAATTTATCCGAAGTGCACTTGTGTCGGATGATGAATGATGCCAAAAGTAATATGAGGGCATGTTTTATGCAGATCCACCATACAAAGGGCCAGAAGTGGTACTCCTGGAAGACGTCTCCTCATGCGACACACAAGGTATATGTATGTGAAGTTCATACCCAAGCAGGTGACACGGTTCATCCTGAAGAGAAGAGAGCGAAAGTGAGGCGTGGTGAAGCGAATACGTACGACGGGCTGATAAGACCCCCAACCGCTCCACGAATCATGGAAAAATGTTGTATGGAAAATTATATGGAAATTTTGTTTGCACGAAAATACCATTCCAGAGGTATAAGCATACGAGTGCAACATGTGGGAACACATTCTGGATGCAAGCTGCCTCGCATGCTTACGTTCGCTGTATCTATTAACGCTTTGTTGAACAGGAGCAGCCCCAGAGCGAGCGGAATTTGAACAAGGTCCAATGCTTGTGCCAATGTGTGCTGGAGTTTGTTTATCTACTGCCAGGACTATGCCAGGATATGCCGAAATTGTTAAATCATAGACAACATTATAATGGATTTGCTGTATATATCGTGCAAGTGGGGAGGACAGGTACAAGTGGGGAGATAGACGCCCAGCTTTCAGAATAAAAACCACAAAACCTCCCTTCGTAATTATCTTTGAACTAATTTTGAATGTTATTAGTGAAACGATTTAGCCCTACATGAAGTTTGCAGGAAACGGGGATGAAATTGGCTTTCATCGTGGGACACAAATTTCTCTGGAACTGAAAATTAATAAAATTATTAATGTTGACTTGTGAACTTTAAACTACATGGAGTAAATTGTCGGAAATTTAGTTTTTTTAAATATTACTTTAAGGGGGAACATCACTGTAAAGGATCAAAAAATTGTCAATGTTTGGGAATCATTTTTTTTCACAAGTATAACTAATTATACTGGTTGACGCCAAGAATAAGTATTATATGTAGCAATACTATAGGAATTTTCCACAGATTACGAATGTACGATGTCCTATCACGTCACATTTTTGAAAAAAGTAGGTTTGAAAAGTACAAAAGACAGTATTTTGAACATTTTTGCAAATTAATTAAAAAATAAACAATTGTCGCAAGAACTTGTAAATTAGCTCAAATAAAAGTAAGAACCTTTAGTTATTATATTAAAATACGAGAGGCTTTAATATTTTCTTAAATATTCCGTGGAATTAACCTTTTTCCATAAGCCGATTACTTCATAGTGAAAATCATATTCCCTGATGCTGATGCTTCATAAGCTCTATAGATTGGTGGTATTTATATATATAGATAAGGATTAAGGGTCTCTTTTAAATCGTATTACGACCTTTTTTCACTTTTCGTTATTTTTTAACGAATTTTTACATATTTTTGAATATATACATTTTAACCCTTATTGTCAAAATTAGTCCGTTTTTGTCAGGCAACTTTAAGCTCCGACAACTTTGTAATTTAATTTTAAAAAGTTCGGAAAATGCATACCTGGGTATTTTCAATAGTCCTCTTTCACAATATCAAATTTACAATTAAAAAAACAAACACCCCATAATAATGTATTTTTTAATTTAAAGAAAAAAGTATCGCTTTCTGAGGTTTAATTTTATAAAAAATTTATATTTTCGATATGAAGAAACTTTTGGAAAAAGCCAAAACCACAAAAACTCCGCCTAAAAATGTCCAATTAATAAAGTTATTAAACCCGGAGGTATAATTTGTATCATAACCCGGATTTCAATTTTCAGAACATTTTATAAATAAATACCAAAGTTTTCTGAGCTTAAAGTGGATAGATAAAAACGGACTAGTTGGGACAATGAGGGTTAAATAAATGCAAATATTTTGAGCCGTCACAGTGACGTTTCCTCTTAAATGAAGTTTCTATTTTGTCGAATCAACAACATTATAATTCAACAATTAAATCAAATTTTCTGCTGAAACTACATACTTTCAAGAATATACCTCTTAATTTTTAAGCCGAAAATATATTCTTTGTTTATTTTTTAAAATCCCTTGCATCACCATGATGCAACAGGTATTGCCTTAAATCTCGATAAAAGCAATATTCTGGGTAGAAATTTCTAAATCTTAAGCTTTGATATATCCATTGTATGCCACTATTGTCATCCCTGTCATGTAAAAAAACCATCCATCTTCTTTCCCCCATATCCTCTGCTCTATTATCAATACCTTCATTCGTTTCGACAATAGCCGAAGACATCGGCGTTTACGTTTATAGCTTTTGATAGAAGCTCTACCCTTTTTTCGTAATAAGTAGGGAAAAAAAAAAAAAATTCAAACCCTTTGGTCATTATATTCCCTGATAAGGGTATATACGAGCATTATTTCTTTGGCTGAAAGGTTTCTACCTGCCATGGCATTGATAAACGGTCCTCTCCCTTATTTGTAGGATCGGGTAGAATAGAATAGAGCCATGACAATCAAAGCTCTGAAGGCAGCCAACAAAAAAAAAAAAAAAAAGTAAAAATCAATCACCGCACAAACCGTCACCGACGCCAGCTCGTTGTCATTGGAAAAAATGCCTAAATGGTCTGTAGAAAGGTAATTTCGTTGTCTTTTCAACGCAGCCACATTTATCCACCACCGTGTCCCCTACAACTCAAGTGTGAAAATAATTTTTGATTGTGATGCGCAACATTTACTTTTATTTACCAGGTCCCAGTAGCACCCTAAGCCCTAGGGAGTTGTACGCCATTCGTTCGTACCATTTGTTAAGTCCCTAGAGAAATGGAACCATTCCGTTCTATGGGGAGCTCCCAGATATTTCGTTTGGGGTGAAGGAGCAGAAAAGTTTTGCTTCAACTGATTTGAAGTTGCAGCTTGCCTTTGGGGCGCGAATGGAGGATCCCACTTCTGTTTTTCGATGTCATTTTCGGGAATGTTCTCTGTATGCTGCTGGAGAATTTTTGACTGTGGCCTGTGAGTGATGCGACACTTGAGAACTACCTCCTCGGTTCACCCGAGCCCGTGTAGGAAGCTTGGAAGAAATGGTGGCATATGGTTGCCGCGGAAATTTTCAGAAGAAAATTCTTCCATATGCTACAATCAGAACATTCATAAATGGCATTTCCCACTTTTTAAAGTTTAAATCGAAGGGCAAAAATCTTAATGCATAGAGAAATATTAAGCTAAGAGTACAAATTAGAATTCTATACATTTTTAAAGTTGAAAATACTTTGGCCTGTGGCGTAATATCAACTATATAAAGCATAATGTTTCAAAAATATATGATTTTTAATTTAAGCATCTTTTAGAGCTATCATACGAAACTTCAAATGCGTTTTTCTTAAAACCGCCCTTTTTTAAAATGCTCTCATAGAAAATTACTAAATGAAAATTGATTTTGATGAGACATGATATTTTGTACAAAGTGTTTATGCAAGTTAGAAACTTCATCTAAAATTAGATAGAAATTTGCTTTTTCATGTAGATTTCGTATAGACAAAAACCAAAACAGATTAAATATCATCTTTAAGATTTTTTTCGGAATTTTTATTTTTAAAATCAAAACTTATAATCAGAATATGATTTTTATTTTTTTAAATCACTCTCTGATTTTTATTTCACTTTTAAATCATTTTCTGATTTTTATTTTTGATTTTAAAAATATAAATCGCTTTCCGATTTTCATTTCTGATTTTAAAAATAAAAATCATTTTCTGATTTATTTCTGATTTTTATTTCTGATTATAAAAATAAAAATCATTTTCTGATTATAAAAATAAAAAACATTTTCTGATTTTAAAAATAAAAAACATTTTCTGATTTTTATTTCTTATTTTGAAAAGAAAAATCTTTTTCTGATTTAAAAAAAAAAAATCTTTTTCTGATTTTTATTTCTTATTTTAAAAAGGAAAATCAATTTCTGATTTTTATTTCTGATTTTAAAAGCAGAAATCTTACTCTGATTTACATAAGTTAATTTTTTTTAAGTACAATATTAGTGGTATATTGAAAATATCTAATTAAATACCTGAGATTGATCACAAGTAATCCATGAGTATATATTTGCTACAACCAGGTTAAAGATGCTAAAAATGTATGTGAATGCAGTATGCTAAGGAATAAAATATTGGATATACTATATGCATATGAATAAGTAATAGCGCAAGATTTCCCATTAATTAATAAAAAAAAAAAAGTTTAGAAATATATCTCTTTAAATTTTACCAATTCCAATACGATTCAACATAAAAAATTCGCGCTTAAAATTCCAAGACCCTTATTTATTCCACTCGTTGGTAAGGAAAACAAATCAAAATGAAATTCCTCAGTAAGAGTAGAGAAAAGTATTGTAGTCTAGCACCCAGGAAAAGTCTGGCACATGCAACTTTGTACGTTCATTGAAAATTTCATAGTGTCTGGTGGTAGCCGATATGCAAATTTAGAGCCAACATCCCGC
This sequence comes from Dysmachus trigonus, assembly GCA_949715965.1. Classification (NCBI taxonomy): domain Eukaryota; kingdom Metazoa; phylum Arthropoda; class Insecta; order Diptera; family Asilidae; genus Dysmachus; species Dysmachus trigonus. The sequence continues at coordinate 97,031,998 of OX454319.1, read as the reverse complement.
TGCAGCCAATCTATGGCCGATACAACCAGTTGGGGCTGAACTGTCGGCATAATAGATGTCATCCGGAACCTGTATCGTGGGCTGCCAGTCCTGAACGGCTGACATTTCTTTCCCCTTCTTGCAATAATAGTAAAAATTGCACAAGCTTCCCAAGAAGGAGATAAAGAAGTCCCTTGGTTTCTTGACACCGCGACTGCAGCCCTAATGCTACTAAATTATGCAACAACAAACGTAGAGATTGGCTTCGAAGTCACTCTTTTGGGGTTGGATTTTTTCCCCAAACGTATTGAAAACGAAGTCATCGGGCAAAATTGAACCCCGAAACGACTGACGTCTTGCAAAAACTACAAAATGCATACAATAGAAAAAGTTTCGTGAAACAAGAGATCTATTTTATTTAAGATTAACCTATGTGAGGCAGTCTGGCATTCGTCAGACCAAACTTTTGGCACCGGATCAAAGTAGCTATTGATCCGTGATTAATGTTCGTCTAAACCAATCAACTTTTGATTGATTGCTATAGCTAGAATTTCCGTAAGACTATCAAGCCTGCTGCAAAAAAAAATATTCTCTCTTGCCAGAAACTCAATTTTATTGCACTCAACGTCTTTGCTTAAAGATGGAATTCTTAGTTTTCTTAGAACTAATAAAAGGAAAATTCAATAAAAATATTTATTCTAACCTCGTCATATCGTCGGAAAACTATTTTTATAAGAATTGCAAAACTCTGAGAAAATCCATTGGTGTGGTACTGAAATGCCTCTGGCCATTCTGTAGATTGAAAATGAATGTAAATAAAATTTAATTAGGCTACAATCAAAAATTTTACAAATCCTAAGAAGTCTAAGGGGGAATTATTTTTTAAAGTCTTAAAATGCTCAAACATTTGAGTTGCATTTAATTTGTATGTGTTTTAAAGACACATATTTTTCTTATAAAAATTTAATTTCTCTTATTTAGTTTAAATAAAAGACATTTGGGTCAGAACTTATGGCTAGATAATGAATGATATTATAATAATTAAATAACCGCGAAAAAATGGTAAAGAATGATTTTGATGGGAATTTTTTGTACTTCAATTCTAATGATTAAATAAACAAAAATCCAGCTAAATTAGAATTTATTGTAAGAGCAACTAAATCGGATATGAGACCCATAAAGTGTAAAATTACAAAATAACCTTAATAATATCGAAAGCGTTTAAAATTCATAAAACAGATATATAGAGAATTTAAAATAAACAGATATATAGAGAATTTAACATTTCTCCGAATAAATATTGCAACATAATAGGTACAAACTTCTTGGAAAATATATTTTCTATCAAACTTTATCAATTCAAAATCTCCAAATGAACAGGAAAAAGTAGTGCTTGTTTATTATGAATTGTTTTGTACCATGTTTTGTATGAATTTTAGTTAATGGTAACACATATCTGCAAAAAAGGGGGTTGTGATTGTTGTCGGACAGCTGAGTGTCATTTTCGAAGTAATTTTCTGCGTAGAATTCGAATCCGAGCTCAGAATTGGCCCACCACGTCACGTTTTTGAGATATTTGAGGTTATGTACACGAAAAATAGCTTTTTTGGCTACATTTGAGATTATGTACAGAACGTACCAAGCTTTTTTGCTCTATCCTACATATTCCATCATTTAGTATTACTTTTACCCTTCAAAATGCCTCATCGAATGGTGCTATATGATTTTTCGTTAAAAAGTTAAGGCCATTTTAAGATGGTTTAAAACATGTATACCAAAAAGGGATTGGTCCAACTCATCATGTCATTTTGAAATGGCTATAACTTTTGAAGGAAAAATCGTACAGTACTATTCGAGAGCACATTTTGAAGGGTAAGAATAGTACTAAATGATTAAATATGTAGGATAGAGAAAAAAAATGGTACGTTCTGTACATAACCTCAAAATTAGCCAAAAAAGCCATTTTTCGTATACATAACCTCAAATATCTCAAAATCCTGACGTAATGGGCTAATTCTGAGCTCTGATTCGGATTCTACACAGACAATTACTTCGGAAAAGACCCTCAGCTGCCCAACAACAAAACCTTGCAGATCTGTGTAATTATACAATTTTTCTTCAAGTTTTCAAGGTTTCCCAGTTTTATTTGAAGATTTCACTCTTTACATTTTTGAGCGTTGCAAATTTGTACTATGTTAAAGGCTTGGTATTTTATTTTGAAAGAGTTTGAAATATTTTAATTTAAGACGATTTAAACGTTTATTTTAGAAATGTTGATGAGAAATTCATATTGTAATAATATTCTAGCTAGTTTATTCATTTACTAGTGTATTTATTTCAATTTTATAGAAGAAAATACACTATTATGAATATAATCAGAAGATTGTTATTTCAAATATTTTTCATTCTGAATTTGTATGTTCTATATGGTCACTTAGAAGTTAGAAATGTGTAATTTAATTAAAACATCTTAAATATCTTTCTATTAAAAGCTTTCAAATGTTTTGTAATAAAACACTTAAATGTCTAAAATAAGAAAAATCATCAAATAAAACACTTGAGTCTTTTTTAGCAAAAATATTTTGAAATAAAACAGTTAGATTTACAGTGTTTACACTATCACAAATAACATTTATAAGCGTCCGAGTGTAATTTTATACTTTAAATGTGAAGATATAAAATTACATAGAAAATTTAATTTTACAATTTCAAGGGGACTCTTTTACACAGCGGTGTAACTTTACAATTGAGGGACTAAACGTATTCGACATAAAGTTATAGGTTTACATGGACCATTTAATTAAATTCATTTGTAATTTAATTATTGTTGGCAATTTGTAGCCAACCAGAGGCCGAATATCTGCTTTAATGATGGTACACCATCGATATTTTGCTGTCCCAAAAACTCCGAATTTGGAGCAAATAATGTACCTGACAATTAAAACTTCTTAGAAAATATTAATTTTCATAAGTCGAATATAAAGTCATGGTTTAGGTCGAAAATCGGTTTTTGGGAATATCGGGTTTTGGTTTGCAACTACGAGTATGTTATGTGTAAAATTGTCGATTTACAAAAATACATGTGCGAATGCCTAGTGGGGCGTTTGTTCATTAGAGAACAAATGAACCAATTTTGATGAAATTTTGCTGGGCATTTTTTTAGCTTGTGATTTATTTTGAGTCAGTACACAGTATAGTCAGTATCTAAAAATACGTACAAATAAGCCTGGAAAGGGAAGTCGAAATACCCTCATCCCCCTTTTCCCTTTTTTTTCCATGACTATTTTTTTTTTTAGGGTTAAAAAGAAATTATTCATTATGAAGGACCCTCAACACTCCAGCCTGAAGAAGTACCGAAAAAAAATTAAAAACAAGAGGTTTGATTGATTGATTGATTGATTTGTTGGGGGGGGGGAGGCAAAGCACCTCGAACGCTCAGACTTTTTAGTCCATTGCGCTCAAAACCCCCGCTCTATTTGAACTTCCCCGTTGTCCTGATGTACTGGAGAATCTCAAACAGAGATCGAGAATCGAAGTCCTCCATCCTCATAACATCGACGCCAAACGCGTCCCTACGTGCACGAGAGAACGCAGGACAGTCACAGAGGTAGTGCTCTGTGCTGTCCTCCTCCTCCCCACACGAGGGGCACACAGGGTCGTCGATGATTCCCAGGGTATTCAAGTGTTTGCCAAGAGTGTTATGCCCTGTAATTGTCCCTACTAGAGCCCTGCAATCTTTCCTACCTAAGCTAAGTAAGAATTTCGCAGTATTCTTGTTCGGATTACCTATAAAGTACTTGGTACGTCTGCAGGTACTTAGGCTGGACCATCTCTCTCCGTGAACTAAGTCAACGTGTCGAGTTATCCAGTTCTTCAACGCCGCAGAGCTAATACCAATAATGGGCTCTGGACCTATGGGGTGGGAGTTAGCGCCTTCCCTCGCCAGGGAATCTGAAGACTCGTTGCCTTCCACTCCCTGGTGGCCAGGGACCCATATAAGAATGACCCGATTACATTTTGCAACCGAATTCAGTCGTTTCTTACAATCTCGGACTATTTTTGTTCGAGTATTGGGATTAAGAAGTGTAGCAAGGACAGCCTTACTGTCGCTGCAGATACCTATCCTTCTACCTTGCCACCTCTGGGCAATTATCCAGTTGGCCACTTCTAGAATGGCAAAAACTTCAGCTTGGAAGACCGTCGCCATGTTTCCAAGTGAGTAACTGTATTTGATCTCTTCGTTCAAAAACCATCCAGCGCCCGTACCGTTTACGGTCTTCGAGCCGTCTGTATAGAAGATGTCGTTGAGTCCATTCAATATTTTGTTTGGATCTTCCCATTCCTCCCTTTTTGGGAAGAGAATTTGAAATCTTCTTCCGAACATTAATATCGGGGTCATATCATCCGCCGGCATATTGAATAAAATGCACTTTTCTTCAAGCCTTTGTGATATAACACCATGTCCGATAGCATGTTTACCGTGCCAGAGTCCGCACTTCTTTAGGCGGCACACGGTCTTCATTGCTTCTTCTTGGATAGCAATGTCCAAGGGTTGCATGTTAAGCATCGCGTTTAGAGCTGCACCAGGTGTCGAGCTAAAAGCTCCTGTTATCCCTATGCAGACCTCTCTCTGTACTCTGTCAAGAACAGAACGAGTCGATTTTATCTCCGTTCTGTTCCACCAGACCACTGACGCATATGTAATAATGGGTCTAATGATGGCTATGTACATCCAATGTACCACAGCGGGTTTTAGACCCCATGTCTTCCCAAAGGCTCTTCTGCATTGCCAAAAGGCATTTAATGCTCGAGATGCTTTGTGTTCGACATGAGCCTTCCAAGTCAGTTTGTTGTCTGGAGTCACCCCTAGGTATTTAACTTCCTTGGAGAGTTGAATGGTTTCACCTTTCAGAATTGGAAGCTTGAGATTATCCAGTTTTCTCTTCCTAGTGAACAGCACAAGTGTTGTCTTTCTAGGATTCACTGATAAGCCATGCCTCTCACACCAGTTCTGGATCCTATCCAAGGTCCTCTGCATTTTAATACAGACGTCCCTTAACGAGTCCCCACAAACGAGTGCACACACATCATCAGCGTAGGCCTGTGTATGTATATTTAGACTTTGTAATTCGCCTAAAAGCGAGTCTACTAAGAAGCACCACAGTAGAGGTGAGAGTACTCCCCCTTGCGGGCAGCCCTTCCCAACTTTCATAACAGTGTCGCTTCCGCTTTCTGTTAAAAGTAGTCTCTGTGACAGCATGGAATGGATCCATCGTATAAGCACAGGGTCCACTCCATACGCCTTGGCAGCATCACATAGGGATGAGAACATTGCATTGTCAAAGGCTCCCTCAATGTCCACAAAAACCCCAAGAGCAAAAGATCCACGATCCGCCGCACTTTCTATTTTATAGATTAGATCGTGCAGTGCGGATTCACAGGATCTTCCACTCCTATAGGCATGCTGGTGTTCACTGAGGGGTCTTCTTCTCAGCGTTTCTCCCCTGATGTGTTTTTCTACCAGTCGTTCCAGACATTTCAAAAGGAATGATGTTAAACTAATGGGTCTGAAACTTTTTGCCAGAGTGTAATCTTCTTTGCCCGGTTTAGGTATAAAAGCTACTCTGACTTTACGCCAAGCAGTTGGCACGTATCCCCAGATTAAGCAGGCCCTAAAGATTTTCTTTAGTGCCGGAACTAGAGACGTACTTCCTGTTTTTAGCATGGCTGGATATATACCATCCAGACCTGGGGTCTTAAAGTTTTCGAAAGAGGTCAAGGCCATCTCAATCCTTTCCTCAGTCACAACCTTGGATGCTATATATTTATCTTTCCTGGTGATATTTACTCTCTCTTGTAAATTCACTAGGGTTTCATCTAATTGAATTCTCTGACTGCCCGGAAAATGAGTCTCAAACAGGATTTCATATGCTTCCTGTTTGGAGCTCGTGTAACCTCCGTCCGCAGGCCTACGGAGAGTGTCTAGTTTGGCTGTATTATCTTTCTGAAAGACTTTATGCAGCCTTGCAGCCTCTCTCATCCCCACCAGTTCCTCACAGTATTTCCTATAAGAGGAGACCTTGGCAGATCTTATCTCTCTCTTATACTCACGCTGTAGAGTTTGATAGGTTAGCCAATCATCATCTTCCTGAGTTCTTAGGGCCCTCTTTAGAAGCTTTCTGGTTGTTTTCCTGAGCTTCTGCAGGTTGTTGTTCCACCAGGGGACATTCTTGCCACATCTGCTCTTTCTGAGAGGGCACGCTTCCTCAAAGGCATCCAATAAGGTCCGACTCAATTTTTGGGTCTCGTCCTCAATATCCTTCGTGGAGCGGATTTTGCGTACATTAATTTCCTTCGATGAAAGAAGTTGTTTGTACCTTTCCCAATCAGTCTTCCTAGGATTCCGTCCGGCCGGGATATTTATGATATCGATGGCTATTCGGTATTCCAGGTATCTGTGGTCCGAAAGAGATTCCTCTTTTGAAACTCGCCAGTTGGTAATAAGGTTTGACATCTTCCTATTTGTGAGTGTCAGGTCTATTACTTCCTGTCGCCTGCTCGTGACAAAAGTTGGGTTGTTTCCCTTATTGTTAACCACGAGATCGTACGACAGAATGAAATCCAATAATTTCTCCCCCCGGGGATTGCATTTACTGCTACCCCAAAAAACAAGAGGTTAATGGATTAAAAATTTGTCTTTGTGAAAAAAAAAAATAATTAAAAAAACATTTTTTTAGTTTATTTATGCAGAATACATAATTATTTTAGTATTATGAAAGTTATTTGAAATAATCTATTATTAAAAACGAGAAGAAAGTTAAATCTTGCGTTTTCAGTAATTGTAATTGCTGTAGAATTGGTACATTAATTTTAATTGCTACGATTTTCCATGTAAAATCCACTTATATATATATATATATGGGGAATTCTTTTTCAAATCAGCCACCCCCCTAGGCCATTACGATTTTGGGGTAAAAAATTGTTTGAGCACACCAAAAAATCTGTCAGAAAGTCTAGTTTTTAAAGCCGTTTGGTGTTTTTTGAAAAAACAAAATTCTAACCTCAAAAAAACTGTTTAAAGTGAGGCACCTCGCAAAAAAATGCCATTTTTCAGTCAAAAATGATTGAGAAAATTATAATTTTTTAATAATTATAACCAAATTACTCAGAAAAAGTGTTTTGGGGGTCGCTGAACAAGAATCCGTTGTCAGATTTAAAATTCAAAATGGCGGACGAAATTTTTGAAAATAATTCCGATTTACACCAAAATTGGTTTAAAGTGGTTTTTAGGGTCTCTGATCACGAATCCGAGGTCAGATTTGCAAAACTCAAAATGGCGGATCCAAGATGGCGGATGAAAATTTTGAAAATCAACAGATTTACGCCAAAAACCACTTTAAACTAATTTTGGTGTAAATCGGAATCATTTTCAAAAATTTCGTCCGCCATTTTGAATTTTAAATCTGACAACGGATTCTTGTTCAGCGACCCCCAAAACACTTTTTCTGAGTAATTTGGTTAAAATTATTAAAAAATTATAATTTTCTCAATCATTTTTGACTGAAATATGGCATTTTTTCGCGAGGTGCCTCACTTTAAACAGTTTTTTTGAGGTTAGATTTTTTTTTTTCAAAAAACACCAAACGGCTTTAAAAACTAGACTTTCTGACAGATTTTTTGGTGTGCTCAAAAAATTTTTTACCCCAAAATTGTAATGGCCTAGGGGGGTGGCTGATTTGAAAAAGAATTCCCCATATATATATGCTATTTTTCATACACTTAATTTAAAAAATAATTTACTTAAATTTTTTCGGGAAAAGTCGAATAATATGTTGAGAACTGCAAAAACAACTGAGAAAATGACCTAAAAATCACTAAAAAATAGGTTTTTGCACTGTTTAAGTTTGGATACAAAGCTTAAAGTCCTTTTTCGTAATTTCTATCCTATAAATAATTGTTTTAAAAGCTAGGAAGCAGACAAAAGTTCACAAAAGAAATAAATGGCAAAAATAATGAAAAATCTTCTCTAAAACTTGCGTTTTGAGTTAAATTACTCTTTTTATGGACGTGTATTCCTATAATTAGAGACTATTTGCATTATCAAAATGAGTTTTCAATACCAAATATTTTTAAAAATGCCCTGAAATGTCAAAAGTGGTTAAAAACCCATTTTTGAGAATTTTTCGTGTTTTTGCAAGTGACGCATCTTTCGGAAATATCTCAAAAAAAAAAAAAAAAAAAAAAAAAAACAAGTATACTTTTCAAAAAAGTAAAATAAAAATCAAAAAATCAGTCCTGCAGCCACATTGTGGAAAAACTGAAAAATATTTAAAACAAAAATTATCGATTCGAATCCGAAAAAAAAATTAAATTTTAAAAAAATACGAATTTTAAGGGTTGAAGGAAGGGGTGAAGCGTGGGAAACCATGACATGATGAGTAATTTTTTTGCAACCCTTAAAACGACTACCTTAACATTTTCATTAAGATCTGTTGTCTCTTTTTCATGATATCGTTTAAAATTTTACTAAGAATTAAGGTTTTTAAGGTATTTATGGTTTAAGGATTATTATTTATGGTTTTTAGACACATAGAATTTACTCTTCGGTAACTGTTAGGTTTACAGTTATCAATTTTTTATCAGCCAATACCCTAAATATACATATATTGCTATGTAATTGAATGCAAAATTAAGATAGAAGCTTCATATTTTCACGAATAATATTAAAATTTTTAGACTTTCTTTACTTTTAAGTAAGTTTTGTAAATTTTTCCTGAAAAATTGCCGCCTTTTACCCAACCTAGTGTATTTGGCGTTATCTTTAATCCAGCTCTGTAGCCAACACTGATTATTTAAAAAAAATTTTACTCTGTATCGCTTCCATTTCAACATACTTTTTGTATAAGAGTTACATGTAACCATAACCCCGGATAATTTGGAATGTTAAAAATCGTAGACGACGTTTTATAGCAGTCTTTATTATTTTTTTTTTTTTGTTCTTATTAAGGGTCCCTCTGATCTTATTGCTACTATTAAACTTCACCTATTTCGCAAAGGACCTGGTTTAAACTTAAACCCTTACTATATAGAATTTCGTATAGTTTGCACCCGAGCAAGCAGCGAGCGCTGCCCTTTATGCTAAAAGGAAAACTGTTTCCATTCATAGTATCATTTTATGCTCGGTATCCCGGCGCGCATAGCCGTAGCATTGCTCTGCTGCATATAATGGAGTAACACCGGAGCGGAATCGCGGGCAGGTAAAAGCGAGCGTATCCTGGCTGGGCTTTTGTAGATAAGTGCTGGATGGAGGATGTCATTTTTCAAGCCTTTGTTCCTTTGAGCGTTCCTCTTCGGGTGTGAAGAGCTATTTTCACGTTGGTGCTGTCACGTTTTCAGCTTCTTTTGTTTGACATCCAGGTCCCAGCCGTCCTTGGCACTTTTTTACATCTTGAAAAAATAAAAAATGAAAGAAAAGCTCAACCAGCTGCAACAAGGGAAGAAAAACATAAAAACTTCTATGGAAATTAAAGTTGCGCCCTTCAGAACATTGTTCACGGACAATTTAAGATCACGACGACGACTACGAGGACGACGAAGGAATGGTCCAAGTCCAAGCCCAAGCCCAAAAGCGAAAATATTGGCGGACGACGTGGCACTTTTTATTGGAAAAGTTTAACAGAAAGAATTTTCTTTTTGTTTTATGATTTTTTTCTTTTTTGTAATAATTTTAGGAAAAATTACATTATCGCCGAAGCTGCTCCAGTTCTAAAAACAGAAGGTAAACTCCTCTCAAATTGGCAGAGAAATTGAGAAACTTTTGGGACAATTTATTTTATGCCTGTGTGCGAATTACAGAAATTATAATCTTCTGAAAGTTTTCAATTTTGCTCGGCTTTTAATCAAGTTTTTGCAAATTTTATTGTTGAAAATATTTGGAGGAAGAGTTTTAAATAAACACTATTTTCAATTTTAGAGTGGTTCTTATTTTCTTGATTTTTTGACTTTTTAATGAGACTTAATATGTAATAAGTTGTAGACAGAAAGTTAATGAATATTTTATTGTAAGTGTATTATGCTTATGTATACCCAAGAATATTATATAAAAGATTGACAACAATCTTCCTGCATAATCCTAGGTAGGTATGAGCAAAACAAAACCAAGGACTAAGGCTTTGATAGTCTTGTATCTCCACACTCAAATATTTTAGATAACTTATTTACTTATATTTAGTAGATTTTATAACTAAATCTAAAGTGATTTTCAGATACCTTCATCGTAATCAAGTAATCAACAATAAAAAAATCTTGCCACCTTCAAATCCGCAGTTTTGTACGCAAACCACTGCGCTATTTTGATAAAATTATTTATAAAAGAAACAACTCCATAAAATAAACATTTTTGATTTGGATCATAACATTAAATAGAAATTAAATAATAATAACAAAATCAATAAACCGGTGCACCCTTATAAAAATCGAATTTTGCTGTCTAAATGTATGCTCACCCCACTTTTGATTTTAAGAGTAAAACTCATTTCATAAATTTTTATTTTATTTTTAGAGTAACAGTCATTTTTTGAATTTTTTTTTTCTTTTTGATTTTTAGAGTAATCCATATTTTTTGCAGTACAAATAATGTTTTTTTAATTTTAATTTTTGTAAATTTTCCTATTTTTTATTTCTGATTTTAAAAATAAAACTTATTTTCTAATTTTGATTTTGACTTTTATAATAAAAATCATTTTTCATTTTCTGATTTTAAAAATAAAAATCGATTTTTATTTCTGATTTTAATAATAAAAATCACTTTCTGAGTTTAAAACTAAAATTCACTTTCTGGTTTTGAAAATAAAAATCTCTTTCTGATTTTAAAAATAAAAAACATTTCCTGATTTTTATATCTGATTTAAAAAATAAAAATCACTTTCTAGTTTTTATTTCTGATCTTAAAAATAAAAATTATTTCCTAATTTTTATGTATGATTTTAAAAATATAAGTCCTTTTCTGATTTTAATATTAAAAATCATTTCCTGATTTTTATATCTGATTTTAAAAATAATTTCTTGAATTTTATGTTTGATTTTAAAAATGGATCTCATTTTCTGAATTTTATTTTTGACTTTAATAATAAATATCATTTTTTACTTTCTGATTTTAAAAATAAAAATCACTTAATTCTTATTTCTAATTTTACTAACAATATTTATTTTCTGATTTTAAAAATAAAGATCACTTTCTGATTTTAAAAATAAAAAGTATTTTCTGATTTTTATATCTTGTTTTTACAAATAAAAACCATTTCGTGATTTTTATTTTTGATTTAATTGAACACATCATTTGAGCCAATTTTTCTACATGATATTTTGGTTTGACAAATTGAAAATAATTGTAGTTTTCGATCCCTGATTAATTTTTATTTTTTTGTACGAATTGAATCAATTTTTGAATTACAATGTCTCAAAAACTGTAGAACAAAACACTTTATAGAAGTTCAATTTTTATAGGTCTGTTTTGACTTTGTTTTTAAATACTTGAGGATATTTGAAGAAATTTTTTAACTACATACTCATATTATTTTGGAAATTTTGATAAGTACCAAAATTACAATTTTTTATCCTCTTTTCTGAGCTACATAATTTTTTCTAAGCATGAAGTGCGCATAGTACCCCTTTAATTTATTTTCCAATTGATATAGATCAAAATTTGTTACTATAGGTATGGGAAATTGAAAGTGGTACCATGTACGAAATACACATGGTCAAGCAGATATAAAGTTTAAATAAAAAGATGGTTTTATAATTTTTAAATAGGCTGGCGTTGTTTACTAGGAATTTTTTAAGGTGATAATTAAAAGGAAAAATAGTTAAACGAAACATGAACTTTAGTGTTTGTACAAGGTATTTGTTTGGGTATATTCCGGACATTTATACCTAAAATTAAAGAGAAAAATATTTCAGCTCATCTTAGTTTTGATGGTAACATGATCATTCATATTACCTTTTAATATGTGGTTCAAACTTCAAACAATTTTTGGTATATGTTTAATAAAAACCTCAGTTAAGTAAGTTTTACTATTTTGATATTTTTTTCAGTTTCAGTGGAGCAATAAAATAGCCTCGATCAAAATAAAGACAATTTGGTTTAACGAGTTCATTATCGCATAATATTGAATTCGTATTTATGGAATATGACCAGACTCTGGCAGACTATCCTTTAATTGGATTCGTCGCTATTGACCGCATCCGTCATTAATAAGGACCGAGGATTCTGCACGCTTCACAGTTCAATCTGGTTCAAGTGGCAAAAATAATCGCCACGACTTGCCCACGGGAAAAGGTTTGGATAACTCTTTATTGATTGCATTCGAATCGCAAATGCGAAATCTCGGTCAAATGCACTAATCACTTCATAGGCAAAATGTTGAATATTTTCACTCAGTGAATTTCCAGTACGCAACAGCTATCTCATTCAGATTGGCTGTCGACAGACAGACAGGCAGACAGACAGACAGACAGAAATTTCAGATATCGGATGCTACCCACTGGCGTACCATAGATGAAAGCCGGTCATCCATGAGGCATTGATGTCTCTTCAACTTTTGTATGCCCGGGACAAGTTGTTGATTGGATTTGGAGCAAACTTTGGAATCCATTAAATTCTAGCATACGAGCAGAGTCCTATCAAAGGTCTGACTAATATGGGATTATCGAATCGAATATTCCTCAGGGGCATAATTTCAACATTTGAGATATGATGATATTAAGAGCAAAAATTATATAAATTTATTGAAGTCATTTTGGAATGAGGTTCCAACTTACCATCGACCGAACCTTTCCCGGGGCACACCAAACTCGAAGGCACGCTTTGGCCTTATCTGTTTATTTGTTTCGCTGGTTCCCATTCATTTCGTACAAAAACCGGAGCGAGATAAAAGCGAAATCTTTCATGAATACGAAATTAGGTTTGCCGAATGCAAATGTCCTTTTTGCAACACCACTCGAACAGACTAGTCGCTTTTTCTTGCCGCGCTGCTCCTTCAGAGAATAATTGAAAAAAAGAGCAGCAAAAGTTCATTATGCGGTTTTGGTAGCTAATCATTCTATTTTGTAGTGATGAGCTTCACTGAAGTAGTTCCAGGTCTTTTCATTCATGAATCTGTTGGGGTTGTGTTGTCTTTAACTTTTCACAAAGTGACTATCGTCGTACTTCTCACTTTCGGCATGGTATGCACGTGCACTTGATTATTCCGACAGGATGAATAGCTAAAGGACAGGTAAGATTATAAAGTAAGAGGATATAAGATGGGAAGAGCGTGTCTCAGCCAACCAATTAACTTTGAGGTTCTAAATTCAATTAATTGACGGTCGCCTTAAGGAAAACTTTAAAGAATTTGCAATAGAATAATAAGGTGAAATGGACGGTGAATACCTTTAAGAAACCTTCAGTTTTTATTTTCTTAAATTAAATTATATGCCTACCTACTGCTGGACAGTTCCAAGTTAATGAAAGCACTTGGAAATACTAAAATAAATTTATTTTTTCAAATATATACATATATGTATGTAAAATGCCAAAATGAAAAGAATACCGTTTTGAAAAGAGATATATTAGTAATTTTGAAAGTTTTATAGCTATAGTTCCCTAGCATCTAATTTACTCTGCTATCAATATGACACACTATGCGCTCAAAACTGTAAGCTAATGATCATCCATAAAGATAGACATAATTTATTAAGTTTGATAACAACTTATTATGTGTCATTTAGCATTGACATTAATTCAGCTTCAGTGTGTTCAAATATTTGGCCATTAGGTATAAAAAAGGAAATCCGACATTCCTGTCAAAAAATATAAAATAAATTTTAGTAGATATAATGCCTAAAAAAATAGACACCTCACCTATTTTTTGTAGGTAATTTTTAGCCATCTATTTATCTATTTTGAATTGCATGATTTTTACTGAAAATTTTCCACAGGCTTTAGGCAAATTGTCCATAGAAATTAGACAAATATCCTTCAATTTGCAGATAACTCGCCTAGGTTTTATAGACAAGCTTTATAGAGATTGTCTACGAAATTTAGACATAATTTGTAGATCAGTAACAGTCTACACTTTGTAGACAAAGATTCTACAAAATCTATATAAATCTGCAGAATGTATTTTAGGTAAACTTACTACAGCATATATTTTACAAAGTTTAGGTGAGTTTTTACAATCTCAAAAACAATGTCTACAGAATGCATATAGATAAAGTCTGCATAGTTACAATAGTTAGAAAATCTAACAACAGTAGGTGCTTTTTCTAAACTTCGATGAATTCAGTAAATACATCGTAACAAATAAGCTCTACACACGGCGTTTCTTGTGTTACTTAAAGTAATAGTACGGAACATAAAACAGCTGAGGATAAATAGAAATTCTTAGGAAAATAAAAGATGAACATAAAATCAAATTGTTCTGAAAATGTTACTTCTAATTTTAGAGTACTACTGCGATCAAAAAGTAAAGCCAATTTGTTAATAATTTTGAAAATTTTTATTTATTCTTCCAAATCTGTAGTCCACACTTTTTCTACCTTCTTTGAACTGTTTATACCACTTGTAAACATTTCTTTCAGACAAAACCTGATCGTCGAAGGCCTTCTGGAACATTCTAAACGTTTCTGCAGCAGAAATTTCATTCCACAAACAAAATTTAATGCAACTTCTTTGCTCAATAAAATCACACATTGTAAAAATCGAAAAATTCACTTTTAGTTGCTCAGAAAACACAACGAAACTAACCAAACAAATGACGTACTGGCGTGACATTTTATACAGATATAAGTGACAGTACTGCCAACCCAAAACCAAGAAGATTTGCTCGAATCGATCTACCCACGCAAAATTGGCCTTACTTTTTGACCACAGTAATAAGTGAAAATATTGTTTTTGTAGATGAGTTTTCTACTTGCCACATTTTTAGATATTTCACCTACATAGGCAAGTTTAGCTTACCTAAATAGGATTATTTGGTTTACTTAAAGGCAGTTTTGGATTTGCCGAATCATATTATCTGATTTTGTTTTATAATAAACGTGATGACCATGATAACCTTATCCATTCGTATAATAATTAATATCATATAAAATATTTATTTTCTCCTAGTGATAAACTACAAAGCTTCCTTTATTTGAAAAAAAAAAAACCAATGTCAATTTAAAGATTAATGAATCAACATAAACATCTCTTAATTTAACTGGTTATCTTTATTTTGAAAGAACAATCTCACCTGATAAGATATTATAATGTATAGATAACATGAAAGAGTTTATTGCTCGAATTTTTCATCGACCAACAGTTGTTAGAATAAAACCCATCTAGTTAGACATGTCTTTTCGCGTTAAGATGTTATATCTCTTTATATTAGTTTTAGTGACTTGTTCCTCAATTTGTAATGCTAAAATTCAGTACAGACTGTCTAACGATACCGCCCCCGATCACTACGATATTAAAATTAGTACAAAATTGGAAAATGATGAATTTTGGTTTAGTGGAATTTGCACAATCACTATAAATGTGTTACAAGAAACCAATGAAATTGTGTTGCATTCAAAATTATCTGATATTCGAGGGATCGAAGTTCTTCCATTATTTCCTACAATTGGAAATATCACGGGAGGATTTAGAAAAATTGAAGAAAATGAATTTCTTATAGTTACTTTAAAGCAAAAGGTAAATAAAGGGGTATCATTAAATTTAAAAATATGGTACTTTTCACAACTCCGTACTGACAAGCTCGGCTTCTACCGATCGTCATACGTTAATGAACTTGGTAAAACAGTGTAAGTATTTTATGATGTTAGATTTACGCATCCGTTTTTAAATTAATAATTATGTAGATGGATAGCAGCAACACAATTTGCTGCGACTGAAGCAAGACACGCATTTCCATGCTATGATGAGCCAAACAAAAAAGCCACATTTCAATTAGAAATTCGTCATCCAGATACACTTAAAGCAATATCGAACACTGATTCCTCTGGAATGATCACTTAGTAAGTACCTAAGATTAATTTTATGTTTAAGATAAAATTATTCATTGTTTCCGGAGTTTTTTTTTATTTAACAAATTATCTGAAATCAATGGTCGTCTGTCTTTGTTTAAAAATATATTTATTAGTGTGCTTTTTTTCGTGACAATGTTTTTTTTTTTCACTTCCACCTCGAAATTTTGTGGGAAATACGTAAAAGAAAATTTCCTGAAAATTTGAGCCCTTAATATTAATATTAACTGCTCGACTAAGGCGTGCAAAGATTTTCCTGTTTAAAATACACGTAAACTTTGATTTATTTTTCTTCAAAATTCTACAGCTCAGAGGCATTTTATGATATAATCTTGGTCAATGATAGGGTTTCTTCAGAATTGAATGCTCTACAAAAATAATCATTGCAGCGTAACCCTAACTCCCACCAGCGAGGTAGTACGGATCACTAAACCCAATTTTTTAATGAAATTCTCGTTTTTTGTCCCTATGTCGTAAATAACAAGAGCTACAGAAAAAGTGATTATGACAAACTTGTAGGAGCTTCAATTTACTACAAAAAAGTTCAAAAACACCAAATCGCTAACATCGATATTTCTTGAGATATTGGACTTTGAAGTTGAGGTAGTGTTTCTACAATTTCGCTCAATAATGCATGAAAATTCCACATTACCTCAACTGCAAAGCCCAATATCTCAAGAAATATTGATGCTAGCGATTTGGTGTTGCAGAACTTTTTGTAGGAAATTGAATTTCCTACAAGTTTGTCAGTTACATATTTTCTGTAGCTCTTCTTATTTACGACATAGGGGCAGAAAAACGAGAATTTCATGAAAAAATTGGGTTTAGTGACCCATACTACCTCGCTGGTGGGAGTTAGGGTTACGCTGCAATGGACACTTTTGTAGAGCATTCAATTCTGAAGAAACCCTCTCATTGACCAAGATTATACATGCCTTTGAGCTGTAGAAATTTGAAGAAAAAAATACACTATCTAATCATATTGTGTTTCATAAAAATATATCGTACTTATTGTCCATCAAACTAAACTTAACTTTACCTTTTATATGCATTGACAATTACAATTAGTAAAATAATTTTTACTATTATTTACAGCACAGACAATACAAAAAGCACACAGTTCCAAAAGACCGACAAAATGTCAACGTATCAAGTGGGATTTTTAATATCAGATTTCAAAAATTTGGAGATTAAACTGCCAGTAACAAATATAAATTTTGAAATATATGGAGTACCACAAAAACTATTTGACTTGTATTCTTCAGCAGTTTTCGCTATTGATCATTATAAAACGTTTACAAATTACTTTGGAATATCGTTTCCATTGTATGCGAAAACATTTAGACAAGTTGTCATCCCAGACTTATATTTTAGTGGAATGGAAAATTGGGCGCTCATAATGTACAAAGAAAGCGAATTCTTATACAAACAGCCGAGTCATTCAGAATTAAATAAAATAAGATCGATCACACTTACAGCTCATGAAATGGCACATTGTTGGTTCGGAAATTTAGTAACAATGGATTGGTGGACTTATGTTTGGCTAAATGAGGGTTTTCCATCTCTCTACGCATATTATGGAGCTCAAATGGTTTGTAGATGATTTATTAATAAATATTTTTATATTATAATAGGATTTTGTTTTAATAGACATTTCCAGAATATAATTTTATGGAACTTTTCGTAGTTCAACAAATGCAACCTGCACTTATATTTGACGGCACAATATCTACAAGACAAATGAACAATTATGTTGAAAAAGCAGTTGATATAATTAGAAGTTATGATAAAATTGCTTATGAAAAAGCCGCATGTGTTTTACGTATGTGGGAAAATGCATTTGGAAGACAAAACTTTAAAAATGCTATTGATTGGTATTTGAAAGAAAAGTAAGTAGGAAACAAATTTTGGAAAATTTTACTAAATTATATTTTTACTTTGACAGCCAATTTAAAAACGTAGATGAGAACAATTTAATTAATGCCTTAAAACATGCCATGCCGAATGTCTCATTGGAAGAAATTAATAATACTATAAAATTATGGACATCTCAAAAAGGATATCCTGTTCTTACAGTAATCAGAGATTATAACACATCATCAATCGCAGTGACTCAAGAAAGGTTTATAAACCAAGGAGATCTAGACAGAGTAAGCCTTTGGCGAATTCCTATAAATTTCGAAAGAGAAAATAATAATGAAGGATTTAATGACACAATTACTGACATTTGGATGGATAAGAGAACTTTAAATCTCAAAGGGATGGTAGGAAATGGAAAAAATATTACAGTCGGACCTAAAGAATGGATTATTTTCAATAAACAACAGACCGGGTTCTATCGAGTCAATTACGATGAAAAAAATTGGAATTTAATAATACAGGCCCTTAAGAAGAACCACAAATACATTCATGTCTTAAATAGGGCTCAGTTAATCGGTGATGCTTTTGCATTAGCAGAATCTGGAAGATTAAACTACACAATACCACTCAAATTGATTGGTTACATGAGTCAAGAATTGTCTTATGCCCCATGGGCTATATTAAAATCAAACTTTTTAGAATTGAAAAGACATTTACAAGGAACCGACTCTTATAACTCATTGATTACTTATATTGGAAAATTAGCAGAAAAAGCCATTAAAAATGGTCGTTTTGATTACAAAAAATTGGATGAACCCATGATAAAATTAAGCTATGAAATAGTATCCAATTTATTTTGTGAATACCATCCGAAGAATTGTCCTTTCGATGAATTGTCTATGTGGAGGTATCCAGGATTACGATCTGTATACTACTGTAATCGAATGAATCTTATGGAGAAAAAGACATTTTTAGAAATTCAAAAACTTCTTCGGGAAGAAGAAGATTATCATATTCGACAGGATCTTTTATCTGCGTTAGCATGCTCTAAGGATGAATTTCAGCTATCTTACTTCCTCTCCAGTGTTATAGAAATCCCTTCTAACCTTAAACTGACGGAGGGTGAAAGGAAATTTCTTCTAAAAAATATCTATCAAAGTGGTAGTAGAGGTCTAAAAATTACTATGCAATTTATTTCTACAGAATGGAAATCCATTGAATATGTTCTGCCTTCTTCGTTAGATACAATACTTCCAGATTTGGCGAAATATATAAACACACTGGAGCTGAAGCAATTGGTAAATTCTTTAGGTAGTTATTAAACTTAATAAATTATAATAATATTATTATTTTATAGTTTGAACAAATGGTGAGTCATATTGATGGGGAAATCAATACATTAACAACTGCAAGGACTGAAATAACAAACAATTTGAGATGGAATATTTTATATAAGCGAGATGTGGACATAGCTTTAAATTCTAGTCCATACAAATACCTTTCATTATGGGCAATTATTTTAGTTTTATTAAGATTTACAATTTAACAATGAATTAATGAAATAAGTTGCATTTATATATACGTATATACTTATATCACATTATTTATTAGTGTAATCTCGAAAGAATCTTACTTCTTATTTTAAAAACGCAGTAATCTTTTTAAAATGCTTCAACAAGAAAATTATGATGTGTAAATTAATGTGTTACTTATATCAAATAGATTAACACTATTTCTATCTTTTTGAAATTTTTACTTAAAATTATTATCATTAGTTGAATAATTTTCTCCCAATTAAAAGTTTTGAAATTTCCTATAATGGTTATTAAATTAATTATGTGTTATCTTTTGCCACCATTCTCCTTCTGGATCTAAAATACGTAAGGGAGAGTGGGGCAGTGTGTAACAGATTTTGGAATTTCGGCCTAAGACCCAAAATATGAATGAATTAATGCTGGAATGAAGTTATATATCTAGTTTAGAACCTTACGAAGGTAATTTCTGACTACCATGCACATCTAAGACCGTTAAGTACCTCTTGGAGCTCGATATTCGCAGGCCTGCATTTGTTACACACTGCCCCGCTATGGGGCAGTGTGTAACGATATAAGGGGCAGTGTGTAACAAGGGGAGACTTAGGTTCAGGAAACAGCTGGTAAGGATGGCAGTGGTGCCCTCTTCCCTTCTGTGAGTGCGGCTACCATATTATGACAATTATCAGCTCTTTTTACTATAAAAAGTTAGGACTGAAACTTAAGATTTCAGGATTAGATTTAAAAACATCAAATGTAACTTGCAAAATTAAAATCTCCCGCAAAAAAACTTAAACAAATATCGTGACTTTTAATGTTAAGATACATTAAAAATGACAAAGAAAATATTCCAAAAATCTTAGCCTAACTGAAAGCTGCCAAAATCATAATTGAAAACAATATAAGAGCCTCCTTTATTATCTTACCAACATAATATTTCATACCTTTGCAAGGAAACATAACTAGGATATAGTCGCCTTCACTAGGAGAAATTCCCTTATTAAGGGGGTAGTCCAGTGAAAACGACTGTTTTTTCAACGATTTTTTTTTCATATTAGAAGTCAATTTGTATTCAAAAACTTTTTGACATATGATAGTACAACTATTAAAATACACAAGTAAAATTTTTTTTTTTGTTTTCGATGAGCCATCTCGACAAAATGGCCGCTCCAAAAAAAAAAAAATTTTGTTGGCGGACGTCGAATCTCTGCAACGGTTCATTTGAAACAAAAAATTCAAACGAGGTTTTAATCTGTAGAACATTGGCTATCGTCGGAACTAGAATTATTAATTTTCAATCAAAAATAACAAAATGGCAGCATTTCGAATTTTTCGGGTGTTTTTCGGGTGCTTAATTTGTTTATAACTTTGTAAATAAAAAATGGATTTTAATAATTCTAGTTCCGACGATAGACACACAATCAAGAAATATACAGCTAAATTTTTAGATCAATCGGAGCAAAAGAAAACATGCTGTTTTCAGAAAAACGCGTTTAAAGTTTTTTATGCGGGAAAAAGCTAAAAAAATTAATTTTACCTTAGTCAGCGATGCCTGCTCCATACATAACGCGATGCCTCCTAAATACATAACTAACCTTAAATATAAAGCAGAAGGACCTAGACCGTTATAAACCGAAAAAAAATGGGCGAAGCAAACAGAAATACAAGAGTCCTCCTTGCTCCGAAACACGCCAGGGGACCTTCGAGCGCTCGGCTTACACGTCTCTCGAAAACTCTCTGTATCTTTAAAACTATTCAATATTTTGCTTAGATATTTTAAGGGAGTATTTTCTAGGTGTAGTAGAGTAGATTTAAGCAAAAAACAAAAAAAACGAAAAATTTTTTTTTTCACTGGACCCCCTTAAGGGAGAGTGGGGCACTGTGTAACAGATTTTGGAATTTCGGCCTAAGACCCAAAATATGCATGAATTAAGGCTGGAATGAAGTTATATATCTAGTTTAGAACCTTACGAAGGTAATTTTTGACTACCATACGCACCTAAGATAGTTAAGTACCTCCTGGAGCTCGATATTCGGAGGCCTGCGTTTGTTACACACTGCCCCGTTTGTTTTTGTTACACACTGCCCCGAGGTACAGAGCTTTGGTCTAGGGTCCGTAAAACAAAGGACCCTCAGGTTATGTTATCGACAACGGTCAGTTTGCATGACCAAAGTGGTAAACTTCGATAGAAAATCATTACTTGGGGAGTAATCGAGCCCCGATTGACTCCAACCCGAAAAAATTAGGGGGTGAAATGTTGAGAATTACCTGTTTGCCAGGCGAGCCTGATTTCGCCCCCTCCTCTTCGCCATGACACGTTTCCGAGCACCGCTTTCTCGATTGCAAACGAAAGAGGTCGTCCAATAGGAAGAATATACAAATTCACATTTGGTTTTGGACGCGCCATATTCAAAATGGAGCTATCTGTTACACACTGCCCCTGTTACACACTGCCCCATTCTCCCTTACGTGGTATGGTATACCAATTTCAACCATTTTTCAATAATTTTTTTTTTTTTTTAAGAAATAAAACAGATATCGTTTGAATTTTGAAATATTTATTTATACTTTAGATATACAAAAATATTTTTTCAGATTTGGAAGATGATTTTTTGAAAATAAACAAAAAAAAAAAATGATTTCAGGCGTCTGGATCGCTGGACAAAAAAAAAACACTAAATTAATCCTTGTTCAAATGGCTATTGTATGAACTAGAATCGTGTTGATCGGTAACAAATTTACCGAGTTTCAGCCAATTTTCTAACCTCAAAAATCGTTTTTTTTTTCAAATTGCCGCCATTTTGTTATTTTTTGGTAGAAAAAAATTATCCTAGCTCACACAATAGCCATTTTATCAAGGATTAATTTGGTCGTTTTTTTCTTTTTTTCCGACGATCCAGACGTCTGAAATCATGTCCGCCATCATTTTTTGCATTTTTTTTTTTGTTATTTCAAAAAATCATAAAAATTCAAAAACCGATCTCAAAAATTTGAATAAATATTTTGTATATCTAAAGCGTATCTAAATATCTGTGCAAAATTTAAAAACGATATCTGTTTTCTTTCTGTAAAAAAGACATTATTGAAATAAATGTTTTTTTTTTTTTTTAAATCGTAACCTAATAGCCTCCTTAAAACAAGAATTTCCATTCCTCAAAAAATAATAAGGAATGCATTCTAAATTCATTTTGGAAAGAATGCATTCCTCTAGAATTCAAGGCATTCGTTGAGGCCTTCATGAATTCACTTGCATTCACTTGAATTCAATGAATTCTTTGCAGTCTTTTTTGGCTTGAAAGTGGCGATTTTTAAGAATATTTGTAAAGAAACTATACAATCAGCAGTTCTGAAGTTTATTTAAATTTTTAAGGAATTTAGATACCTGAAAAAATTACGAAATGGCGAAATTCCCTTTGAGGTACGAATTTCAAGAGTGGTTTTTACGCTTCCCTCAAAAATTTGTATCCGCAAAAAAAATCCAATGGGGGACATCTCGAAATATTTCCTTGTTAGTCGATTCTGCGAATTGCAAAACGAAATTTCAGAACATATTCCTGAATTAAAAGAACTATTTAACAAAATAAGAAAATAATTATGTCAATGGAAAAAATTAAAAAAGTTCACATTATATAAATATGCCACACATATTTCCTAATGTTTTTAAATCGGAAGCCGGATCTTCTTATTTTATTTCTGACATAAAAAATGGAAAAATTCAATGGATTCAATATGACGCAAGTGAATTCACAAAGGTTTCAATGAATTTCTTCAGTTCCCAAGGAATGAAATCGAAGTAATGCATTCTCTTAGCAAAATGAATATAGAATGAATGGCTCAATATTTTTTGAGGAATGGGAATTCATCAAATTCAATTCTTCAATCTTCAAAAGAAAGAGTGACCTGCTTTTGCACATTTCACTAAGGAAAAGACATAAAAAAAAGTATCAGGTATCAAATTAATCGTCGTAGAAAATCAAGAGAGGCATTGCTTTTAGCTTTTCGAAAATATTAAAAAATCACTTCTAATTGGGGGTTGAAATCACCCTAAAAAATTAATGTTATCAAAATATTCAGTACAAAGATGTTTCTTATTAGATTATTTATATCAAATCAATTCAAAAATGCAATTTGATGTGTTTTCAACAAAGAAGGGTTAAAAATCCATCTATAGGCATTAAAAAGGGGTGTAATAATATTAGAATAATCTGAAATATTTGTCAAAGAGAGTTTCGAGTTATGAAAAACGTGTGATTGGCAATTCTTGTGAGTTTTGAAGGAAAAGTGACCATCAGCCTAGTACAGCTACTCTCTAGGGGTGAAATCATCCCCTAAATATAAAAATACCTTGAAATATTTTTGAAAATTCTGAATATGAAATATTTTTTCTTTTTGAGTGAGGTAAAATATGGTGCAAACAGTTTTTATGCGTTTTGAAAGAAAGAACCCTCAGCAAGGTACAAATGCTCTCGAAAGGGGTGAAATCATCCCCTAAACATGGAAATAATCTAAAATATTTTTCTAAAGATTTTTTTCTTTTATAAATGTAGAAAATATTTGTAAAATGCATTATGCATGTTGAATAAAACCTAAACAGTATCCATAAGATCAATATTACATAAGTTATAGTGTATTTATAAAAAATATACCCAACAATCTTAAAGTATAGTAATTTTGAATAGTGTGCGTTTGATACAAAAATGCATATGATGTTTAATGAAGTATATTGAATGAAAAATCTTGTGGTATGAAGCAAATCCGCCTTAAATGGGACATTCTGGACATAAGTCAACGTTTTGGGATTTTTGAAATTTCTTATATATGATCCATTAACTAAAATCTACTCGAAAAGTTTTAAACAATATATAATTTAGTTGTGAGTAACAATATATATTTGAAAAAAACACTAACATACATATCATACCTATATCATTAAGCTAGCTAATTGCAGCCACAAATTGCTAAAATGTGCGGCTCCTCTCTGGTTATAATAGCGAAGTTATTGGCATTCGGCTCGCAGATTGCCTCCTCAACCTATGCCACCGCAAGATAAATTTCACCGTCATTCACCTGCTCTTAATTCTCGGCTGAAGTCGAACTAATCACATGACTATCGATAATAGGCGCCGGCTCCCTCCGATACAGAGAATCGAGAGTCACCAAGTCACGTCCTAAGTTTTCGGAATTGAGGCTGGAATTTCGTGCGGCATCCACTTGAATCTCTAGAAATTGTGCCTACGTGCTCTGATATGTATTCCATGCATGTGACACTTCCACACCTCCCCCGCCACCGCCACCGCCTTAGCCCTTACGGTAATGTCGCGAATGGGGGGCGGCTGCTGCGGGGGAGGCCTATTCCGAAATGTGGGTGACACACGCAGACAGGGAAAATGGGACTAACTTTTCCCTGACACCCCCAAACGCCACGAATCGGGCAGGTCACCCAGGTGGGCTGGGCGCCGACAAAATCCCTGCTGTCTGCATACTAGAGCCCAGCATATGCGAGCGAGAACGGAATAAATAAGAAATTCCGAGATTAACTCGGATTTGTCATAATTGAATTACCTTCAACGACATGTCGGTCATGTCGCATTTAATAATTTCGTGCTCAGCGCTTTAAGCACCGACTGCGCGTTGAGGCGGCTATTAGAAAGTGGGATACGCTCCGGAAGGTGTTTAATAGATAACCACTTTCAAAACTCAGGTAAGTTGATAGTCCGCTCTGACCTGATTAGATTAGCTTTTGGTCTTAAGTACATTTGATATCTTAATAAGGGAACCGGAATGTAATGAAGTGTTATCGGAACTTAGAGATTTGTTTTTTTTGTGATTTTATCCGCATCATATTTACTCTATAACGTAATTACCAATGTTCAATAATTTCTTAATGAGAACGTTCTCGACTTTTAATCGAAAAAGACTCACAGAGACTATCTAAAAATTCTGGATTTACCAATAGCTTTTATTACATAGGGTGGATCTCAATAAGGCGATTTTTCAATTACTTTAATTTCATTCCTCAAAATTTCTCCAAAGTAAAATTACAAAAAAAAAAACTGCTACATTTGTAGCAGCATTTAGTACTTTTCATACACAAACTCGAGAATTCCTAACGATTGTATTAAAATAAAAAATTGAGACGTAATTTAAATCTACATTAAACTAAACATTTAAAGAATTGTGAACTCCTAATTTAGTACTTTTGTATTCTTCACAAACTTGGTAACCTCAAGTGATTTTGTACAAGTGAAAATTTCATATTTTTAATATTTAACTATTATATTAACCCTAACCTAATTTTTTTCAATTTTCTAACCACTATGTTTTCTAGGAAAAAATTATTCAACCTTGCTAAAACTTCATACCCTACAGTTTTTTTCCTCGACTTTCCGAATCTGATCGCAGACTAACGCTATCTGGCGCCATTTTTGAAAAATGGCGGCTGAAAGCAGAAAAAATGGCGAATTTTTTAAATTCTGATTCAAATAATCATAAATTAAAACAAGAAGCCATCAACGTAGGGTGATAATTCTCTGGAGCTGGTGGTATAAATAGTTTTTCTAAAAGATAGGAGCGATAGTGATGGGAAATCGAATATGGCGATTTTTACGCACGATTTCTTGATTTTT
Source organism: Dysmachus trigonus (assembly GCA_949715965.1). Taxonomy (NCBI): domain Eukaryota; kingdom Metazoa; phylum Arthropoda; class Insecta; order Diptera; family Asilidae; genus Dysmachus; species Dysmachus trigonus. The sequence goes on along the minus strand of OX454319.1, from coordinate 97,005,953 downwards.
ACAGATTTTTGTTTTATTTATATACCTACAAGGTTTTTTTTTCAAATTTATTAACTTTTTTATCATTTATGAGGTTGCTTATTGTGAATGTGAAGTCAGATTTCTAAATTTCAAAATGGCGGATCCAATATTGCGGCGAAAATTCTTAAATTTGATCGAATTGGGACTGAAAACTGTATATAAAGGTTTTTGAGGTCGCTGATTACGAATCTGAAATCAGATTTTAAAAATTCAAAATGGTGGATCAAAGATGACGGACAAAATTTCTTAATTTGATCGAATCCGGACTGAAAACTGTGTACAGGTATCCCTCGAGATACACGGTACTTGAGTTGCACGATTTTCGAGTTACACGGAAAAAAATTGCGACGTTCCCTCAAGTTACACGCTATTTGAGTTACACGGTTTTATACCAATTTTCATAAAAAGGGCAAAATAATAAGGATTTATCATATATTCGTCAATGTTAGCTCTCTGCGGAATCCTTTCGCTTCCTGCTCTTGAAAAGTGGAATATACAGGTCACTAACAGTAGTACTAAATCTGAGTATCCACTTCCGTGTAACTCGAAACCGGTTTCGAGTTACACGGAACCAATTAATCGTGTAACTTGAGGGACACCTGTATATAAGTTTTTTAAGTCGCTGATTACGAATCTGGGATCAGATTTGATTCACCAACGTGAAAATTGACAATCTCAAGAGTCTTCTGCATTTCTTTGTTTTTTATAAACATTTTTTAAAACTACAAAACATATGTTATCAGTATAAAATATTAATATAAGCATTAAATTAAAACGAAAGAAGAGTTAATCTTTCTTTTTATTTAGAAACTTTATTTTTTCATTATTATAGTTACTTGTAACACACTTGTGCAATTTCCTTTCATTTTAGTTAAATAATATTTCTAAATTTCATAATACTATATGTAAAATTAATTTTCTTACAGCTGAATCAAAATCACAGAACATAATTAGAATATTTAGGAGCTTAAGGTTTTAAAAAGTAGCAAACCAACAAGTATTGTTCATAGTCAAATTAGTGGAAAATATTCTGAAAATAATATATTGTATCCTTCTGACTTTATTAAACAACTGTACCAACGCTTTATTTGTTTAATTCATTATTATACATACATGTAAGAAATATATTATAAATGAATTTGAAGAAATTACATGTAATTTCCCATTTAAAATTTCACTTAAACGGATACAATTAATTTTTCTAAACTACGCCTTTTAAAATTTTATTTCAGAAAACAAAAAGGTATTTCTTTAATGATCAATGAATTTTATTTTCTAGCCTAATTAAATTTCAGAAAACAATAATTGTAATTAAGATTAATCAATTATATTTCCGAAACTATCAGTGGTAATATTATCAAAAAGTCAATTGTAATTCAAGAAAGTATTAAAAATTGGGTTCATATATAATCTGAATTGTAGATAATTCTGAACTACAATTTCTAAAATATAAAGTGGTGTTTTCTGAAACTTAATTTGCTATTCTGAGATACAATTCCTAAACCTGAAATACAATTTAATTAATCGAATTACAATTAACTCTTTTGGAAATTAATAAATTTAAGTCACTTTTCTGAAATATAATTAGAGTTATTCAATGAAATCTGTCTCTTATTATTGAATTTTCTTCCTTTATTATAATACATTTGAGGAAGATGTAATTATATTTTTTGGTTATTTTTGGTTACTTTATGTTTTGTATGCCGAAAAAAAGTCAGAATAGAAATTTAATTTATTTTTATAGTTTCTTTTTAATAGATATTTCTAATACATTGACGAATAATATTTCTAAAATTTTCATTAACTCATTAATTAACCTCAAAATAAATTTTGTTTGTGCGGCAAATTTAAACCGAATTATAGCTCAAACCAAAATTCGAGTATTAGTATAATTGAGTGTAATATGAAAACTAATCAAAATTCTTTTCAGATGAAACAGGTAAGCAGACTTTTCTTAATTCCTTATAAATTAATTTTGAGTCTTGAGATAATTGGTAAATAATATTTCATCAAGTTGTCCCTACTTTATTAATATTAATTATTTTTGTAATAATATATTATTAGTTGTTCTGCTTTAAAAAATAGTCTCTCAAAAAATTAATTCATTCTGTTATCATAAGTTAATATACAGGGTGTTCAGAGGTGGGAGGTCAATACTGCAGGGGGTGAAAGGTCAGACCGAGACAAGCAAAAAATCGTATGGGTGGGGGGGGAGGCATCTCGCACCGTTTGGCAGTTACAGGGTGATTCGTAAATCAGGATTTTGCCTTATATGGGAACCGCTCTTGTATTTTTATCTTTTTTTCTACGCATCGCAGCGGCCCCAGACTGATTTCAAAAAATCACTATTTGGAAGCCCTTTCCAAAAAAGTTTACACCACCCCCTATCCCCAACCCCTTGGCCACAATCCCCCCTGGAAGTTGAAAAAATTAACTTTTATTTCACGATTTTTCACCTTTCGCCCCACTTTTCTCCGAAATTCATGTTATTAACATACCTACTTTTTATTTTTTTTAAGTTGCCTATCTAATTACCTTTCCTAAAAGGTGCAACATGCCCAGATAGGAAAAGGATACGAAAATTTATTTACAAAAATCCTTTTACAGAATATGATGACAATTCGAATTTTTAAGAAATTATATTTAAGTTAACTAAAAAATTCCTTTTTTTCGCTTAAAAACTAATTACGATTAAAACGTATGTCCTTCAAAAGTTGTTCAAAATGTTCTCCGCCAGTTTTGATGCATGCAAGTAGCCTTCGTCTTATTTCGCGTTTGAGGTCTATGGTAGCCAGTCTCTCCCGTATTTTCGTGGCTGCAGTCCCAATCCTGGTAACTAATTCTTCTCTGGTGTTGATTGGTCTTGAGTAAACTTCATCTTTCATCATTCCCCATAAGAAAAAGTCCAGTGGAGTAAGGTCCGGCGACCTAGCAGGCCAAGGAATCGGTCCACCTCGTCGAATCCAGCGCTCTGGGTAATGGTCATTCAACCTTGCCCTAACAATGTTCCCAGTATGCGCAGGTACTCCGTCGTGCTGTAAATAAATTGCGCTTCTGGTGGCCAGGGGGATGTCCTCCAACAGATCCGGAAGGATATTCTCCAAAAAGTTCGAATATAGCTGACTATTCAGCACTTGGGGCAAGATGAAGGGTCCTATCAACTGGCTGTCGATGATGCCAGCCCAGACATTGACACTAAATCTTTGCTGGAAGGACCGGGTGTGGAGGTTGTGCAAGTTTGTGATGCCATCCCGGGTGAATTGCGATTCATCCGTCCACAGAATTCGGTCTAGAAACCTTCTGTTTTCGATGTCAGACTCGAACAGCCAAGTGCAAATTGCAATGGTCTTTCGGAATCTCCTTCCTGTAGTGCTTGGACCGGGATATGGTGGTATGGATGTAGTCCCTCTCGGTTCACAACGGTCCAAACTCTCCCTGAAGACAATCCTGACCTTCGTGCGACCTGCCTGATGCTTATTACAGGGCTGTTCCTGACGATGTTGAGGATTTGTTGGTCGGGGTCCGCTGAATCGGCCGATTTTCCTGCTCGCGTTTCTGCTCTGGGGGCGGTTACACTTCCGGTTTCTTTTAACCTTCTGAAAGTCCTTGAAAATACCCTTCTGTTGGGTACCCGCCGATTCGGGAATCTCCTTTGGTATTCTCGTACGGCCTCACTATCATTTCCTTCTACTAAACCATACACGTAAATTATATCGGCATACTCTTCAACACTGAATTTTGCGATTTTATCTTAATTTTTTCTATTAAACACCCGTTCTTTTCGCTTGCTTCTTCAACTGTGGTCAATGTCCTTTCAAACCTATCCATTTTTACACCATAATTCATAGGAGGTGTTAGAAACGGAGCGTCAGGATACTTAGGAGTCAATACTGGATATAATAAACTAATAACGCTATTTAACAAGATTACATTTATTATTTTATTACTGTTTTGCTGAAATAATAAAAATGTACTACCTCTGTTTCCTAAACAAACATTTCCGAACTTGCTGTCATAAAAATTGTTTACTTAACGACTTTTTCCATTATGGTGCAATAAAGTAATTAGGTACCTGTGAGGATGTTTTAATTTCAGGACTTTTGCAACCCTTTTCTACCTAGGCATGTTGCACCTTTTTGGAAAGGTAATTAGATAGGCAACTTAAAAAAAATAAAAAGTAGGTATGGTAATAACATGAATTTCGGAGAAAAGTGGGGCGAAAGGTGAAAAATCGTGAAATAAAAGTTAATTTTTTCAACTTCCAGGGGGGATTGTGGCCAAGGGGTTGGGGATAGGGGGGTGGTGTAAACTTTTTTGGAAAGGGCTTCCAAATAGTGATTTTTGAAATCAGTTTGGGGCTGCTGCGATGCGTAGAAAAAAACATAAAAATACAAGAGCGGTTCCCATATAAGGCAAAATCCTGATTTACGAATCACCCTGTAACTGCCAAACGGTGCGAGATGCCCCCCCCCCCCCCCCCCCCCCCACCCATACGATTTTTTGCTTGTCTCGGTCTGACCTTTCACCCCCTTCAGTATTGACCACCCACCTCTGAACACCCTGTATATAATTATAAAAAATAATATTTGTAATGTGGATAAAAATTACAATAGAACTAAGATTCATAAAAGCGTCAATATTTCCCGAATATTAAAATCATTGCAATTGATGGAAGTATGGAAAACTATAATGAAAGCTAGGAAATTTTTAATAAATAGTATTAAAGTTTATATACTACCTATGATGAAAAATTATGAGAAATTGTGAAAAGAATCCAAAATTTTATATATTTAAATAACAGGTACAAAGGGCTTAAAACTTGACTATTAAATAAATACAGAACAACAAATTAAACACCTACTCAAAGAATAAAATTCTGATTTGGGCTAACCAATTTCTTATTCGAATATCAGAGGCTTAATCTCCTTCCTTCAAAGCGCTGTTAAGTTCTTATCTAAGAAAGCAACGTAACCAAGCAATTTCTCGGAAGTTTATGATATAAATTCCAACAGAGGAAAATTGATTTCCATCCATATCCGCGGTAATTTCCACTTCCCACGTTAGATACTACTTAATGTGCAGGGGCGTTATCAGTTGCTTATTTCACGGCTAATTTATATTCAAAATCATCCGGATTTAAGCGGTTCTGGTGCCGTGTGCAAGTAATTAAATTAGGCGCAAAATATATCACTAGATGGTAGATGCTTACAGCCTCCTTATTTAATGCGATTATAATTTTGCTCAGTGTTAAATTTCATTGGGAATTTTCCTCTCAAGTCAAAATTTCTTAGCATACCGGAAACAAATCAGATCACCATGAAAGTCTTCCGTGAAAATATGGGTATTAATAGGTGTTCAGTCCCATAGTAAGATATTTCGTTCTACCACCCACCCCCCCAAAACATAAAAGATCACAGAGCCATAAAGAACCACATTAGCAATGTCAGAAGTGGGGTTGTCTAACTGGGCGCCACCGAAATGAAATTTATCGACAGTCGTTTCAATATTTTCCGATAAAATCCACTTGTTGACAGTGAAAATCTCTTTATACGGCGCCTCGCGCCATGGGACTGATACTCGAGGACTAGGTCCCTGCAGTTTTTGTGTCTCGCTGTAATGCGCGGTACGATGGAATCGGGAGTCGTAAGTTATCCCTGGATCCATAGCCTGGTTTTGTGGTTGGAGTATATTTCGGTAGACATAAAAAAGGACTCCAATCAATAAATATATGTTATGGTTGAAAATGCCACTTTCACGGGTGGGACGACTATAAATCGATTCTATATGCTCAAGATGGCAGACATTAGACTCTCTGCTGGTGGGATTAGAGCACCATGGGAGCATCGTGAAAAGAAGACAAAACTTATTCGCTATGGGATCCTAATCCTCGCCAAAACATCTGCGCTTTGATTTATTCCACTTTACATCAATCTCCTTTACGAGGCAAATTAATCTGCTCTCCCCCGCCCCACAGTAAGTTAAGTGGGTTATCCCAAGACGATGCAATATGTCGGAATCCTATCCTATTCTATCCGATCCAGGATATCCAGGATTGAGCTAGTGATAAGCTACATGCCTGCTTTATATTCTCGACGGGACATCCTTGCACTGAATGTGTACAAATTGTTGCTGAATTGCGCAACTTTTCTCTGCTCGCACTCGATAAAAACATAGTTATAAACTAAAAGTTATAGAGCAGGCAGCGTTAAGGATTTTATTGCAACGACTTTCACATGTTTTCCTGAATATGATATCCCTTTAGAGAGTTTTCTGGTGAATCCTCGTAAACACAGAAACCAACATCACAAATATACATATATTTTTTAAAGAAAAATTCGCGGACTGTGATGCGAGGATTTGGTTGTTGAGAAGAAATGTAACTTTTCTCGCCAAAGTCTCAGTTCGCATCGACTGCATAATATCAGAAAATTTAGTCAAATTTTATATGTTCCCAGGAAACAGAATGCGTTAATATTTTGTAATTCATCTTTTACATTTTGTATGCCCTGAAGGCGTTATCAGACGCAGACGCTACACAACTTTTGTAGGCAACTTCTGTTTTCGTGCTAACAGCAAAGTGCGAAAGGAAGATTGTCGGTGGGAGCATCTTTTCAAGAGAAGAAGTTATGTGAGAAGTGGCACTTAAGCTTAAAGTATTTTAACTGCTTAAAGGCAATAAAATTTGTTGTCATGCTTTCAGACTCAACAACTACACTTTCTTGAGTCTGAAAGCACGCATAAGTAAGTCGATTAAAGATATAAAACCGGGTATGCTCGTAATGTAATTTACATTACATACATAGTATAGAATATTTACAATTTTAGTTTCAATTCGATCCTTTCCAAAAATCTGATTTGCAAGTATCATGGAATTTACATTTAATAGAGTAAATATGATTTTTTTGGAATGATATCTAAATTAATTAATTAATTTTGAAATGTTTTTATTATTAGTTATGATATTAGTGATTTGCCTCTTGAGATAAATGAATTGACCAATATCCGAAATTCAGAATAAATCTAATTAGAAAATCGATATACGAAATTTTTGACTACGCTCCATATGTTGGTCCTTCGAGCCGGATAAATTGATTACGTGCTAAAATAATGACCTTATGTGAACAAATCCTATATTTTATATTATGTATAATTAAATATATTGAAATAAAAGTATTATGTGAGCGAATACTTACTTATAAACTAAACATGAGTTAAATTTGTGAAATCTTCAAGAAAGAAACGAAAAAAATTAAAAGAAAAATGAAAGAAATTAACTGAGGGATATTTTTCAAAAAATTTAATTTGTAACAGGTGTGTAAAGTAATTACTTGTTGAATTAAATTAAAGGAAAATAGCACATTTAAAGGATAATATTTTTAAAAAATTGATCAAAAGCTGAGTTTCTATTTTTTTTAGAAAAACTGAGTTTTACTATAAATTGGGTCGTACCCAGTTTTTTTATGTAAAAATATAGACTAAGGTTTGGTGTTTTATAAAATAGGAGTCAAATTGTTGTTGAGTTGAATACTTTGAAATTAAAATTGTTTTATTATTTCAGTAAGATTTTAATTTTAAATATGTGCAGGTTTCGAAATTGAATATTCAAATAATGCTCCGTAAAATGAACTGAAAATGCCATTATTGTTATTTTATTAACCATGCAAATATTGTTACGTATATAATTTTAATTTTTGATTTTATGTACATAATTTAAATTGTTAAATTAAGATTTCTAAATTAAAATTCTTGAATTGAAATTGTGTACGTAATTTTAATTGAAGAATAAAAATTCACGAATTAGAATCCTATATAAAAATTCACGAGTTAAAGTTAACGAGAATAAAAATTCACAAATTAAAATTATAATACTATACTATTCTAGTTATGCTACTGTATAAAAAAATTGAAAATTAAAATGATGTACCTAATTTTTACTTTTGAATTGAATTTTAATTCGTGAATTTTTATGCTTGAATTAAAATTATGTACATAATGCAAAATTAAATAATTGAAATAGAATAGAATAGAATAGAAATCTTAATTCAAGAAAAATTTAAAATTGAAAATATTTTATTTTAATAAATAAATATATATTTACGAATTAAAATTCTTGAATTAAAATTATGTGCATAATTTTAATTCAAGAATAAAAATTCACGAATTAACGTTCACAAGAATAAAAATTCTCAAATTAAAATTATAATGCTATACTATTCTTGTTCGGTAGCATAACTAATAATTGAAAATTAAAATTATGTACCTAATTTTTATTTCTGAATTGAATTTTAATTCATGAATTTTTATTCTCGTGAATTTTTATTCTTGAATTAAAATTATGTACATAATTAAATTTAACTTAAAAGTCTTAATTCAAGAATAAAAATTCAATTAAAAAATAAAATGTAGGTACATTATTTTAATTTTAAATTATTTAATACAGTAGCATATCTCGATTAATAAATTCTTTTGTATGAAAACGGGTCTATTCTGTTTGGGAAACGGGTCTATTATGTTTGGGATGATAAAATAGGAAAGTTTTTCAAGTGCTTATATAGTCTTGAAGACCGTGGCTAGATCGACTCAAGTTCTCCTTGTTTTTGATGAATTACAGGAGAATTCTGGAATGATTGATTGCCTTCATCCAGCTTCCATTAGACAAAAAAAAACTGGAAAAAGGATCAAATGAGAGCAACAAGCGAAATAATCCGCAAGACGTTATCCTGGAGCCAACATCCCAGGAGGCTAAAACACAACTTCCACCACCTGAAGCGGTATTTGCTAAGGAAATGGAAAAATTTCGTGGATTGTAAAAATACCGTCAATAAAAGTAAATTGAGTTGAATCCGCCGAGCAAATAGATGGGGTTTCATCTGATTAGAGGGTGTTTACAATACGGGCCACTTCCCCACGTTTGTTCGCCAGAAATTAATCTTTCTCTGTACTTTTCCCTTTTCCTTTGAATTCCCTGGCCAAACAGTGGTTCTTGTTCTCCCGAGGGATTAAAAATAGTCATTGTGAAGGTTGTTGCTTCATTGTTAGGTTACTCGGAATTTTGTATTTTTTTTTTTGGACAGTCCAAATTGACTTTACTGCTGTCTTTTGGTAGGGTGAAGCAGCCAGAATGAACTGATTATGCGTCTTTAGAAAATCGGCATTGTTGGCAAGTTTTAAAAAATTCATAAAAAAGCGTTGCTGTGCTTATTTTCATTTTGTGTATTTTACCAAAGCTTACTTTCAAGCCGGAAAGGGTCCTTAAATATCTTCGGAGGAAAAGAATTTTCACAGGAAGGAGGAGAACCAAAAAAATGTGTTGTATCGTTGTATCATCGTAAAAACAATGAGGAGTATTTTCTGCTGCAGTATATTTTGCTGCAAAGTTTTAATCAAGTCAAATCAGAGTTTATATCTCAAGGGGTTTTTTGCCTCCTCCTCCCCCCGGGTTGAGTAAGACTTTAGTTACGTTACGCAGACAACGAACGGAAGGTCGTGTAATTTTGCATATACTTGATATTTGTGGAAAATTTAACTTCATCATGCAAAAAAAAAAAAAAAATTATATCATCTTATAATATATAAGTGTGAGTGCGTTCCTTGACAGCGAATTATCCTTGAAAATTTTCTTAGCTTTTCATCAAATGCGAAACGGCTCATTCTTCCGGCAGAAGCCCCTAGACGAGTCCTTCCTTCATCAGATGCTTTTCATCCAGAGATTGCTTCCGCTTTACCCAGGAGTGATTGCTTACTGGAATATCTGCAACACTGAAGAAGAAGAGAAAAAAATATATGGTTTACACAGCACCAGGGGGAATCGGAGCTTGATATAAATGTCTTAGGGATTACATTCAATTTATACTTTTTATCACATTTTTCAGCAAAAAGGCGCTCTCTCCCTCTTCACATATTCAACGCATCTTGATTCGCGTCTTTTTGGTATCTTTGACCCTCCTTAAAAGATATGTACATATATTCAAATTTAAAAAGATATACCGAAAAATCACAAGAGATATGCTCGACACTTCTCTAAGTGAGTTATTAAGAAAAATCGTTCGCGATCCCATTCTTTTTACAACAGGAGCATTTTTTATTTCTTTATTCGTTTATCGTAAGTCTGTTCCCGCACTTTTTCGGGCAAAAGCTGGCGAAGAGTGGGAATAAAATCTGCAGTAATCCAATAATCCAGCAATTTCGAGTTCTACACCCAGAGAAATTCCTAGTAAAATGACTATTTGACAATCAATTTTCTGGTTCATTCTGGGATAACTAGAGAAAATAGTTACATCTAGTCAATTTTAACTATATAATATAGTTATTTGTGATAACTGTCTAACTGTTTATTATATTAATTATATTTTGACAACATTGGTTGATACTTTCAAGTAGATACAGATGGCAATACTTTTATTTATAAGTATATATTAATTTAATTATATCTCTTATTATTTATAATTATGGTCAATATATGACTACAGTTACAATCAATAGTTTTGAGGAAATTATGGTCACAAAGTTCCTGAAATTTAGCATAAATCTTTGACTTTATAATCAAAATATTTTGGGTAATAGCCAGAATATTAATTTTTTTTTTTTAAATATCAAATCTTTGTTTTTTATAAATGATTATTTGCAATGCAAAGTAATTTTTTTGATCTCGAAGAATTTTAGAAAATTAATTTCTCCTCGAAACTAATTTATTTTACTGTGCAAGTTATAGTAACTTGAAATCATTATACTTTACCATTTTCAATTATTCAACTATTTCTATATTTTTATTGAATTTTAACTAAAAAGTTGTTAAAATTGATAATTTTCTAGGCAAAACTAGAATTTTCTAATTACTAATAACTAGAAATACTACATGCATAAATATGGTATTATTAACTATTTTATAGTCATTTTTAATTATTTATTCGAATTTTAACCCTAGAACTAAAAACCTATTTTTTCACCTTTTAACTACAAACCGGGGTAAATATTTACCCCACGGGTTTTTTTTATTTTAAAATGGTTTTAAGATCAGTAATTCGACTTCTGATTATATGAATTTTTTTGTGTTTTCATGCTGAAGAGAATGTTAAAGAGCAAATTCAATTTTACTAAGGATTAGTTAGTGAAAAATCGATTTAAGTTGTTAAAAGTGCTGAGAAACGGTCAAAACGTCATTTTACAAATAAAAATTCATAACTTTTTTTCTAAACATCCGATTTCAAAAGGGGACACATTAGGCTTCGAGAAAAAAAAAATAACATCATAAAATTTTGCCAAAAAAATCTATTTATTTGGGACTCTGAAAATTGAAAAAAACTAGGAATTTTATATACGAAAAAGTCAAATAAAAACCCATGAAATATTTTATTGAAGAATATACCGGGTGAGTCATTTAACTTGAGACAACCTAATAACTTTTTAGGATCACATAATATTGAAAAAAGTTTAATATGAAAGTTGTAGGGTATCAAAAATGGCGTGTGGTGATCATCTTAAAAATGACCTTGATCTTGACATTCAAGGTCATATGAAGGTCAACTTTAAAATTTCAAATGGGATGACCCCCTATTGACCCCGGAATTGAAAAGAGCGGAAAATTTTACGTTCAGATATGACCTTGACCTAATGGTCAAGGTCAAATTTCAAGGTAATTTCACGGTAATTTATCTTCATGTACAATACCGAGAAGCGATGACGTTTTTTGAAATACATTTTAAACAAAAGTTTTTGATGTGGAGAGAGGTATCTGACCACGACCTTGAAAATTACCTTGACCTTCAAAGTTATTTGAAGGTTAAACTCAAAAATTCTATTGGTACCCCTATTTTTGACGCCAGAACGAAAAACGCTTTCGACCGAACATGCGATAAAGTATTCAACTACATTTTGCATTACACAGGAACAACGACATGGACGTAGTAGTTTTCTGTTCCCTTTGAAGGTCAAGGTAATTTTCAAGGTCGTGGACAGATACCTCCCTCCACATCAAAAACTTTTGTTTAAAATGTATTTCAAAAAACGTCATCGCTTCTCGCTATTGTACATGAAGATAAATTACCGTGAAATTACCTTGAAATTTGACCTTGACCATTAGATCAAGGTCCTATCTGAACGTAAAATGTTCCGCTCTTTTTAATTCCGGGGTCAATAGGGGGTCATCCCATTTGAAAATTTAAAGTTGACCTTCATATGACCTTAAATGTCAAGGTCAAGGTCATTTTTAAGATCATCACCAAACGCCATTTTTGATACCCTACAACTTTCATATTAAACTTTTTTCAATAGTATGTGATCCTAAAAAGTTATTAGGTTGTCTCAAGTTAAATGACTCACCCGGTATTTCGGTTTTTTTTTTGCTGCAAAATGTAATAAAAAGAGAAATTTGATATATATCAAAAATAACTTATTCAAAGGCACCACAATCGCTGCAGTAGATGACTCTGTGATTCTCGCAGGCCGGTCTCTTGCACTTTGAGCAATAAATTCGCGTTTTGCGATCCTCCGATTTTTTTGCTACTCCCAGTGTACTAAAATATGAAATCATTGCTGAAAATTATATATCTAATGTTTTATTGTAAAATAAGGTTTTAATACGCGAATTATATTTATTATAGTAAGAAAGAAAAAAATTTACTTACCTACAAAAAACATAAACGGGAACTACACACCGGGGTAGATATCAACCCCACACTAGCTTTATGTCTTCATTCCGTCACAGTAAACTAGAAACTGAAGGTTCCGGCGACGCCGCTCTATTACTAGATATCTACCCCGGTTGGTAGTTCTAAGGTTAAGAAATAGTTAAAATTGCTTAGAAAAATAGTTACAAATGACTAGACAAATTTCTCTGGGTGTAAACATGTCGCAAGTCGACCATATTTTCTAATTAAAATATAAAAATTAAGAAATTATCTTATTTACAAATTCCAAATTTAATTTTGTAACTAAAAATATTATAAATAAAAATTTAAAAAAAAATAGTTCTTCAGATTATCGTGAAAAGTGCTTCAAATTTAAATAGATTTCAAAAAGAGAGGAAAACTTCTAGATAAAATCTTATTATTAGGTTTGTTTTTTAATATTAAGTCTTTTTGTTACTTTGAACAGTAACTTTCAGCCTTATTTTTGTTATGCGTTATTTTTTCCCGGACTGTCTCAAACAACATTTTTTTTCGATTCTATTTTTGTAATCCGCCTATTTTGATCCTATCTGAGTTTTATTTGCTAGAACTAGGAAAAAAAAATTAAACTAGTATCAGCTAAGTAATTAGAATCGATAATATGAGTATTCAAATTGTAGTCATATATGAATTATGATAACTAATTATGATAAATATATTTTAAGCTTGATATAGACATTATTATTTAATATTAGTTACAACGACGAAATAATATTACAAAATTGTCAAGATATTTGATAACAAAGAAAAAAGCCTTAATTTTCAAAAGTGCTGAACCACTTTAAATTGATTGGAGCTGTAAGAAAATCTTGAATAAAATGACAAAAAAATTTTTTTTTTTTTTTATAAAACACCACCAAAAAGAAGGAGACAATGGAATAAGTGGAAAAAATTTCACATCAAATCTTGGAGAAATGTTTCCTGTGAAGATGTCCTCATCCAGTTCTTATGACAGCGATAATAGTCAGCTTCCACTTTTTTCACAATGGCACAATAAAAGGGGATCACTTCTTACTGATATCTGACACAAATTTGCAATTTCTATAAAGAAGTGATTTTATCTTGGCACATCCGGGAAGAAGGAAATTCTGCCGTATATATGTGTGTAGCATTCAATTGGCTTTTTTGTATTGTGCAATATTAAGTTAAGGAAAGGAGTGTAAAGAAGACCTGCTCTGATGACCTGTTTAGGGAAGGATACACGGAAAATAATCACGGCTAGAAAGACCTGAGTTTATGTAGTTCTTTTATAGACGAAATCGTGATTGCAAAAATTTTTTAAAATAATATAAAGCTGCTATACTTTAATGTAATATTAATAGCTTCTAAAGCAAACCCACATGTGTGGCACTCAGTGCCATAGACATTATTTAACACATATTTTTGATGTTTTTCCAAAATTTTCATTCATTCAACAAATTTTAAATTGTTATTAAAATCAAATATTGATGAACTTATAAAGATTAAAATTTCTTCGTCGAGTTCTGCATGTGTTTTGTTGATCAGAAAAAAATTAGTAAATCACCAAATCTATACGGAAGTAAATAGTTAAGTTTTAAAAATTCTCTCTTGTTTATAAGAAAGATTAAATCGAATTAATATAGTTGAGAAGCACTTTTAAAAAGTTAATACAAAGTATTTTTCTAAATTCAAAAGAGTCTATTATTTGCTATTAATGTATAAAAGTCAAAAAATATATTTGTTGGGACTTAGGAGTGTACAAACTCTTTTATAGAATTAGTGAATCACTTTATTATTTAATTATATTACATTCTACAAATAATTTTATTTTATTATTATATCCAATCTACCAAAAACTTTGTAATTTTAATGTTACTGTAATTGATTTTACAAAACTTTCTACGAAGTTGAACTGCGCAACTAAAAATCTCAGTTTTTCATATAATATAGATTAAATTTAGCAAAACTACGAGAAATTTCATAAAATAAAATTGTTCAAATAAATAATATAATAAGCATTGTTGATTTTACGAAATAAGGTATATAGCTCTAATAGATAATTTCGTCTTAAAAAGTGCTACAAAATTCATAAAAGAAATATTTACAAAAGTTTGCGAAATACACATATTGTCAGTTTTATGAGAATTTCTTCCTTGGCTCGAAATCGTTGGTGTTTTTTCTTTTAATTTTACATAAGGATTTTTGTGAGTGTAGATATGAATTTTCACCAAAAATAAACATTATTTTGAATAATTCACAAAGGACTTTGCTGTTCACGGATTTTCGATATTTATTTGAGCTCAAAAAATACCAGAACAACCACATTGCAGAAATATCAAATGTAAATTAATACAACAGCAACTAATTATGTTCAACTAAATTCTAACAGATGATTATCATATTTTGGATAAGAACTGTTAAATAAGCAATTTTAAAATAACTTTTTTTCTGCAATTAGTTTAATCAATGTAATTGTAATTAGTAATAATAATTATTGTAATTTAATCAATGTGATTGTATTTGTGTTTATTCACAATTAAATGAAGATATCGCATAAATTATAAATAAAACTTGAATTATATGCGAAAAAAAATGTTTTCTTCTTTTTTAATTATCAAATTCTTTACAATTAGTTTTATTAAAATTTTAAAATTTTTAGGTACTGAGTTTCTTTAAAGTGTGCTTATTTTATCAAAAATCATAACTAAAAATTTGAATTCAGTAAAAAAACAAACTTTTTCTTGTTATTTAACTATGAAGTACCATTTGGTTAATTTCGAAAAAAGTGTATATTGTCGCCTTACCCCCTTCTAATTAACAAAATTAATGTTCGGTTTTTTTTTTTTCAAAACTTCTTTTGTATATGTCATACAATATTTTAGCCATCAAGATCGGTTCATCCCATTTCAAGGAAATTCATTTTTTCAATTTTCCCAAAATTCGTTGTAACTAGTGTAAAAAAAACGTTTTTTTAAATTGATTTTTGGCATAAATTAATCCTACAAGCGGGGGTCAGCCCACTAGCCCTCTAGGCTAGACAAGGCTAAGAGAAAAAAAATTTTGTATAAATTTTTTTTTTTAGAAATTTCTAGCCATTGTAAATTGTTTGAATATTTCTGAAAAATTAATGATATTAATGCTTATTTGTGTATGAGAATATGGTTTATATTCAGCTCTTTCCACTTTACGCCCAATTTCTCTTTTCCTAAAGGGTTTTATTATTGTAATTTAATTCTGTTAAAGTCCTAGTACATTTTAAAATTTAAAAAAAAAATCCATTTTTTTGGCATTTTTTAACTCCTTAGAACCTCAAAAATGAAATCCTTAAATATTTTATAGAAATTCGAGAGTTATGACAGTGTAAAATAGTTTTAAGCTAGCGTGCGTTCTCGGCTCTTTGCAGATGCTCACGCGCAGCATCAACTTTATACGTGTTTTCTTCAAAATGAGATTTTTTCAAATTACGGACAGTTAATCTCTGAATTCACTGAACAGATTTTAATACACCTGTGTTCAAAAAAATAGTAGTGCAAGTGCTCTTGTCTGAAGACACTGCTATTCATTGCTTATGAACTAAAATGTTTTTAATTGTTCATCAGATTCTTAAACACCTGATGTTGTGTTTTGTGCAAAAGTTGTCTTTGTTTTGTACATGAGAATTTGTAGAACAGCAAACTTGCCGCATTGGTGCACTACTATTTTTTTGAACACAGGTGTATATTTTGGTGCGTTTTATTTATTAACATGTCCTGAGTGGGAATCTACGAAAATTTTTCCAACAAACGATTTTTTCAGACCTTTTTTTTTACATATTGGCAATTTTTTTTTTAATCGATCATTAAAGATGCTTATTGATTTTTTTGTTTAAGACTTGCCAATCCAGGGATTAACTGTCTGTAGTAAGACGAGGATTTTTCGAGGACTCAACTTTGGCGCCCTTTATAAAATAGTCAAAAATCAGAATCAAAAATGAAAATTGTGTACTCTTGAAGCACAAAATAATGTTTTAAAAAAAGTTTCATGTTCATATCTAATAAAGGAGATGTGAAAACAATTATTCTTGAAAATTTCCTTTTTTTTATCCTAGTACCTTAAATTTGTTGGAACATTGGCCATATTTAATTTTTTTTTTTGTATAATAAGTATGGCGTCTAAAAAAAAATTAACCAAGCTAATTTAATTGTACTCTTATCTACCTGTATTAGTTTTCTCAGCGTAGAATGAAATACGTATTATACATTGAATCGACAGCAACTATTTATACCTAATAATGTTTCAATAGATTCAATAGTATTATCCTATTTAAAGATAAATTTATCCTATTTATTGGAAGTCAATTTCGCTCTGAGTGTACAGAATTTTCTAATCATTACTTTTATAGATTATGCTTGACCAAAAATATTAAAGTAACTCTCTGGAAGTATCGAATGACCTTCTTTATCATTACTAGTTAAAATACATTAAAGTAGGAACCAATTTGCAGTGTAGCTCATACTTGCCTTAAAAAGGTCATGTACATAATAAAACGATGCAAAACCGAAGAAAAAGCCAATTGAATCGATGATATTATATTATTTTCGTTTTTTGAAACTTCTATAAAAAACTCATACCCTCTAGCTTTCGACATTGCTTTCGACATTTTTTATCCAGCTCAGGCTACATTGTCATCTCCGAAAATAAGAATTGCTGTCACATAAAAATTGCATTCATCCCCTGCAGCCGAATTGCACAATTCTTTGTGCACTCAGCAAAACTTCGTAAAAATTAAAAGCTTCCTCACTTGATCTTGGGAGGCCCGCCGCCCGGAGTCCATAAGAAGTTAATTCCATTCCAATGAAAACCGCCTTGGGCGAAGCATGAGCTCCCGACCCGGCTTCCGTCATCATTACATCAACCCCCAGAAAGTCATCATATTCTATGCCACAATTAATGAATGAGGTTTGTTTCATCTGGGTGTCATCCGGCGCCTAATGGAGCCTGAGAACCCGTCCGGGCGGGGATTAAGCCCTTGTGTGCAATGGGCAAATCCCGTCTATTCGGCCCCGGGCACAGCTCACTGTTATACCCGGCACAAAGCACGTCCGCGTCCAGAGCACGAACAGTGGTGTTGCGACTCAATCCCCCCGTATAACACGTAATGTGAATGTTCCATAATATCCGTAGCCGTTTTTGCGCCCTATCCTCCGACTGGACACCGGGGCGAAGCTTTGTCACTTTGTTGTACATATGTTTTGTACTTATGTTGGGGTCTGCAAATATGTATTGTTGCATTTTGTCCATTTCGGTCGACAGTCCACTGAAGGCGGGTCATTGCGACATGAACTGAATATGGCTTGAGGTTAACTAAAAAGTAGGTAGAGAAGTGGCTCCTCCGTGTTCAGCAACTTCGGGGATTTATTGAGTTTTCATGGTGTGGCTTCTTTGAGTGCACATGAATTGTAATAACTTCATTATGACTGCTTGTGAACATAAATTAATAATTACACTAACAGTGAAGCAGGCAGAAAGTGGACCCAGTTTGGCCGGGACCTTTTCAAAATCCGGTAAATGTATTCTAGTATCTCAAAACTACTTTTTATAACACAATATATTCGGATTAGGATCCTACATACTTTCATGTCGATTTGATTTACCCTAGTTCGTTGTGATGTGGTTCGAGCCATCCTAGAGTAAATATTATACTTATATCTTATTTATCAGTTATATTTTACAAATGTCTGAAAACAAGACAAACATAGTTTTTATATGTATTGTATATTCGGTTTTAGCATTGTATAATACAGCCGAATCTTACAAGGAAACGTTCTCAGATGTGTCTCACCGATTTTGATGAAATTGAAATATGTTATAGAGTATCGAATAATAAGAGAAAAGTATTTGTTTTTTTTATCTGCGGATACGCACATTTAGGCGGTGAAAACCACCCCAAAAGTTTATCCCCAAAAAAAGTTTTTCGTAAATATTTCAAGTTCTAATAAATTTTTTCGAATGAAACAAAATGGAAATGATGTCTCATAAATATACTAACCTTTTGTAAGTAATCCGGTTCCCGGGGGTGGCAACCCCTATTTTTTACTGCAGAAAAACGATTTTTTTTTTGTATTTTTGCATCACAAAAATAACAGTTTTAGTTAAAAATCATTAAAAAATATTTTTTTACATACGATTTTGAAACATAAAGTTGACGTGTTTTTGGGTTTTCTTAAAAAAAGCTCCTCAAGGGGGTAAACAACCCATAGCACTAATACGTAAATGATGTAAATTCTTTCAGACATCAGTTTTTTCGTGAAAACCAGTATTAAGGGTTTTTTAGAGTCGCTGATTACGAATCTGATGTTAAATTAAAAAAATTCAAAATGGCGGATCCAACATGGTGGACAAACTTTTGAAAAATACACCGATTTTTATTAAAAAAAAAACAATAAATAAAAGTACCCACCCAAGAATCAGAAACTCTATAAATTTTGTATCAACTATTTTTTACAAAACAAATTTATCGTTTAAGTGATATTTTTGAAAAAAAAATTTCTTGCACCTTTGGCCTTTAATAACATTTTTAGCACAGATTAAATTAAGGGATAATTTCCTTTTATTCTGGATAATTATGAATTTTTATAAAATTGATTTTTGGAAAAGCAAAATCTGTATTCATATTTTAATTAAATAAACTTATTTATTATTTATCTCTCTATATAAGTTTATTCATAGACAGGTTTTAGTTATTCAGATTTTCATTTTTGTTCTGCTGCTGAAATCGTCATAAGAGTTATTGGATTAATTGATTTAAAATGCTGAAAGCATGGTAATCTTAAAAAGCTAGAGTTACGTTTGTACGATTTAATGGTTCTTTAATTAAAAACATCTCTCCTGCTAATTTTGTTAGACACAAATCTCTTCTGAGATGCAAATTATGATATTTTTGATGCATTTCCATAACCACCCTGTTCGAACAAAAATTCCTAGAAATTTTTTACAAAAAGCTACCTGAAATGATGGTCTTAGCTGGGATCGTAATTTATCTTAAGTTTTTGGTGTATGACAACAGCACGAAAATTGTTCCCTAAACGCCCTTCAATCGTCCCACTCCAATAAATTCATAACTTTGCAGTGCTATAAAACCCCAGGAAACTGACCGCCTTCGTATAAACTGACCGAATATGGATATTCTGCTTTTATCGGGAACATACTTTATGGCATCAGTCGCAAATTCCTTAGTATCTGGATGCCTGGGAGCTCCGTTTGGGATCTGATCCTGATGTCATAAAAATGCTTAAAGGAAGCTAGTGGACAAATAGTCCGCAGTTATAGGAAAAGCATGTTTTAGGTCCTTGATAACTGTCCCAAGTATTCCCTGGATGGTTCCTGATTTCCGAGATTTCCATCGAGAGAACTAAATTAATGGAGATTGGATAAATTTTTGCTATTTTAGCTATGTTTTTTCCGGATGTGAGATCCTTTGAATGACCACTGCTTGAGGATTATAATACTTCTTTTTTTTATTCATATGCCTGATGAAGATAGATTCAATGGTTTTGTGATATTATGGTACATATATGCCAGAAAATAGTTCCTTATTATGGATTTTAGGATGATTTTCAGTATGTCCTGATTTACAATTTTTTACTGAAATATAAAAAATCAACTTATGGCATCATAACATATAAAATGACTATAAAATTTTGCATCACCATAAAATATAAGCTTTATACGCATTCTGAAAATCCTAAAATATGTAATTTCGTTCAGAGTATTGCACAACAGCATTGATGCTATGTCATTTCGTTTTAAACTAGTTTTCAGGAGTGCAATCAATATAATATGACGCCACAACACCCCCAACAAACCAGTGGAAACGAGTGTTCTTTTATTTTCCCTGGCAGTTTGAGAATGCGAAACTGCTGGAAAAGCTGGCTGCGGTATCATCAAATACTTAAACTGAACAACAAAATTTGGAAATTCGGTTCTCGGAAAATTCAATGCCTTGATGAGACCGAAAAGTTTGGACTGTGAAAGGGTTTAGTTGGTTGCATTCAGAGAAGAAAATCGATGGCTGTGTGAATGCAGGCGGTGCCTTTGAAAAAGGAGAGTACAAAATTTTGTTTCATTGTATTTAAATAATTGAAACTTTTGCATTTGGTTTAAAATCTAATAATTTTCTTTTTGTTATTGTAAATGGTCCAGCAAAATTAAACCATGAACCCTATTTTCATGTTTCAAACTAAACCTCAATAATTCTTTTATACTATCAGGAATTTCGGTCTTAATTTAGAAAAAGGATTTTACTGTATACATAATTTCACGTGGAATTTTTTTAAATGATAACCTTTTCACAAATATATTCCCTTAAAATTTAAAAATTAATGCCTGCTGCCTTTAAGACGATAAGATGAAATTAATACGAAAGTGAGTAATTAAATAAATTAAGGGGAATTAACACACCCAAAAGTTGAATTTTTTTTTTTTTTGGGAAAACTCGAAAATTTAAAGGAAAAAATGAGTTATATTTTTGAAACTTTGCATATTTATTTCTTAGTTTTCAAAGAATACTAACAACTTTTTTTTTCATTTTACCAAGCTATTTTTTTGGCTGGTGAAATTTTTTCAAAAAAAAAAAAAAAAAAACCCAACGAATTTGATTTTTCCAGGCAGTTTTTTGGCTGGTGGAAGTTTTTCAAAAAATCAAGGTGTACGCGATTTTGAATCAATTGAACATCTGCACAGAAAATTTTTTTCATGTTTTAATGGGTATGGAAATCACTAGGGATTGAACCAAAAGGAAAAATGTTCATACAAAATAACAAAATGGCGGCGTTTTATCAAAAAACGCACATTTTTTGTCCGGAAAATCTGATGAAAATCGGAAAATCTTTTTCATCCGTGATTCAACCCCTGGAAAATCATGTATCAAATAGCATATCAAAATTTTAGACCGATCGCTCCAATAGTTTTTTTTTAAATCATGTATACCAACTCTAAAAACGCGGTTTTGAGAAAATCGCGTTTAAAGTTTTTAAAAATTAATTTTAAAGCAAAAGCTTACCTAAATTTAATATGCAAAGCCTGCACCGGAACCGAATTCGACTTTAATATAATAAAATTCTTATTCTTGAAGGCATTTCCTATTCAAATCAATCATATTGATTTTTTGAAAATTTGGGTGTGTTAAGTCCAATACGCACTTAACTTGATTTTTTTTTTAATTAGGCATTAGAGAAATATACTTAATGAATGTACAAATGCCAAATCAATCGAAAATTACTTAAATATCACAAAGTGATAATTCCTATGACTGCTGTACATATCCACTTCAATTATAATTAAGAAGATGAAAACTTTCTCCTGCAACAAGATGAAGTTGTTGGTAATCTCCCTAGAATCAAACTCTTACTATTAAATTGCAAGTTCGGCAGATTTATCCTAAATAATTTACCTTGGAATCCACTCATTCTCCCCCTTTTATTGATACAGATTCCTTGCAAAAATCTCTGGAGACTGTGGATATCTGTTTGTTCACGAATTAATACCTACTTGGTAAAATTTACTTGTAAGGGATAGTTCCCAAGTGTATCATCGATTTTATTCAAAGCCATATTTCAGTATGTTTTGTACGTGATATACCGGAACATTCTGTTCTGAAAGTAATAATCACTTTATTTTTGTGATAAATAATGGTGGCCAAGTAAAGTTTATATAGTAAGTTACAACGTTTTGGTGAATTTCAAACTATTAATAACACATTTGAAATTAATATCACTGAAAACTTTTTTTTATAATAGATACGTATGTTTTAGAATGATATACATATTGTTTTTTCCATTTACTTTGATGCATTGTTGATATGTTTCCATTATAATTGCAATTTTGAGATATGAAATATGTAAAAGCTGGACCATCTGTTGGTTTCTTTTTAAATTACATGTTATTTTGACACAGACAGCTCTTTTGCTCTCCTAAAATTAACAGAAACACAGTAGTATAGTTGCGCGGTATGAAAAGAATATTTTTACGCTTGAAAAACGTTAGAAAATACCGAAAACTATTTCCAAAATGTCTGCAAATGTTGCTTCGCGTTTGTCCTTTACACTCAGCCGAGAATATTGTGGCTGTTGTTGAAAGTGTGCGATTAAATTCGAGAATCACAACTCGCTACAGACCTCAGCAACTGAACATTAGCCACACTACAAGATCTAGCTGATTCAGGAATTAAAACAAAATTACTACCAGATTTGTTATAGCTTCTTTGTTTGGGCAGTATTGGCCCATATTTCTTCGAAAATGATACTAAGTTATGATAAGGGATTTTTTTTTAGCCGCAAATTGAGGAATTGGACTTGGGAGACCTCTGGTTTCAGCAGGGTGGCGTTAAGTGTCACACAAGCCGTGGAACAATTTTTTTTTTTTACCCACCCTAATGGATACTGATCGAATTCAAAGTAGTTTGCAGATTCTTCTAATAATGCGAAACTACAAAAAACAGAATTGTTGATAAAGCCAATCTTATTAAATTGCAAAGAAAACTTAATAAAGTAAAGACCACACTACAAAAATGTGTCGTTTTGGTCAAATTTATATCAAAAACCTCAAAATCGTTCATCAGCTTCTCGATATTATTGAAATATGAAAATGTGGAAATTTTACTAATAAAGTTGATATATATTACACTGATTTGATAACCTTAAACAAGTTTTGCGTTACGTCAAATTTAATATACATATTTTTATTTTATTACTTATCCCTGCTGTTCTTGAAAATGAAAAACAATACGAAAATATTTACATACAGTATAATATGAATGATTTGTTTCGGTTTTTATTTATCTTATCATAATACGAGTGCATCTTTGTCACAATGTTATTTTATTATTTCTTTCATTTCCTGCTCCAAACAATTTTTATACCCGATTTGCTTGTGTCATAAATTTTATTTAGAATAAGCAAATCAATGCATTTTATCCGCGCGTCCTCGTTTGCATCAGTAACATCAGTAAGTATCTAATTCAAAAATTAATTCCTGAACGCGCAACGTCAGAGTTCAAACGTCATAAATTTTGTGCTTCGCGGCTGTAAAACGTCCTGAGCGCTGTGCTGCGACTGTGTGGGTTCTTTTTACGCCGGCAAACACCGAGTGTAAATTTTATGCAGAGAAACACTATGCAGAGTCATACGGAGGAGGACATGAATCCCGCGGAATTGGTGTCGTCCCTAAGGTAGGTTTCCTGAGTGTGGAAAATGAATTTATAATGGAGTTCTCTCATAAGGCTCCCTTCAGTTCAAAGTAATGCTGCAAAATGATGGTATTTGGGATGTCGCAATAAAATTTCAGGGATTCGTTCGTTTCCATGGTGAATTATAGCCATCTTTAAGGGCTTCGTTGCAATTTAAAATATTCTTTAAAAGAGGCTGAAAAGGGCTCAGGAAAACCCTTTGATATTTTAATATATTCATTGATTTGGAACAAATTTTATAGTAGGTATATAGTAAACTTGTGGATTTTCTTAAATACGGTCACTTGGTTACTAAATGTGTTTCTTGTCATCGTTGTCTTTAGATTTGGGATACAGTATGTATGCTAACTTATACTATCAATATAGTGAAGAAATATTCAAATTTAGTCTTTGCTTTCGTACTATTCAAATATAAAATTTTACTAATTAAAATGAGTAGAGCTCAAAAAAAACATCTCACAATACAAGTGAATTTAACAATATCTAATTCTTTAAAATAGTTTTCTCGGACAGTAAAATAAACGTCTTGTATTTAAAATTACATTAATTATGTAATCGCTATCATCAAAGCAATAACATTTTATTCTAAATTTACTCACTAATCAATATAAAAATTTACAGCTGCCTAATGAAAAATTATATTAAATTTAAATATTATATTAAATATTTGAATTTTTTTTAAATGTTAAAATATTGCTTTACTAACGGCAGTGTTATTAATATTAGGAAAAGTTTTAGTTTTTCGTGTTTGTTTTAACTATATCATCGTTTAACGAAGTATAATTGTTTTAATGTAAATTATTTTTCTTAAGGGGACTTTTCGTTCCATTTTTGAAAAAAATGTATTTTTTGTTTTTTTACGTAAAAGTGTTCTCTAATATCCCATAAATACTATCCTAAAATCGTTTAAAAAAATTCATAGGGGAAAAAAAGTTATATCTATATTTGTAACAGTACCTCTACGCGTTTTATATGCAAAAATGATATATAACAAAAACTTTAAACGCGTTTTTCTCGAAACTACACTTTTGACATTGCCCGCATCTGTAACTCGAAAACTATTCAACGGATTTTAATAATTCAAAATACATTCGATTCGTTATAAAAAATACTAGTAACTTAACCTTTAAAAATATTATGTTATTTACCCCTATTTTTCTATACAGGGGTAGTTTACACCCCAAAAAAAAATTGTTTTTTAATTTTTCAGAAAAATGTTTATAAAATGGTAAAAATATTAAAAATAAAATATTTTTTAGGTTTAGTTACTAGTATTTAGTCTTGTGAATAGAATCCCGTTTTTTTTTACTTTATGTGTTACCGGAAATCTTAGAGAAATACGGGCGTTTTAAAAGTGACTTTTGGAAGACGCCCTCTACAGTAAACAAGACATACTAAAAATGCCAAATTTTTTTTTATATTCTTCTTATGTTCTACTATAATATTTAAAATGAGTTAGTTTGATAAATATAATAGTTTAGAATATTTGAGCCCAATCGGTTGAATAGTTTTTTCAAAGAGCTACCAACCAGGTCAAAAAACGTGGTTTCAAGTAAAACCATGTATTATATCAAGTTATATATATATTTCTCGGCATTTTTGACTTATATACCATATTGTATATTGTTTTTATAGGTCTAAAGTTTATGTTTTTGAAATATCGATTTTTTCAAAAAATAAATGTATATGGGTCCCCCTTAAAACTAAGGAAATAACTCTAAAAAAATCCGAAATTTTCCTGAACTTTAAATGATTTTAAAAGATAGTTTCTTGAACTGAATGGAAACTTTTATAAATAACTGAAATATTCTCTTAAATTCAGTTTTCAATAAACAAGAATTTTGCTCTTATTGTGGTTGCTTTAAGTAAAGAAATTACTTTAATAATAATTGAAATTTTCTTAAATCTGTCTGAATTTCAAGAGAAAATTTCTTGGTTTGATTCAAAATTAACACAGAACTAGTTTCTTATGTACTGAAATAATGGACTAATTAGTTCTTGCCTTAAGATCAATTTTCATAACTATCTTTATCATTTAAAATGAAGACATTTTTTCCTTATTTTATTATTTAAAGAAATATCGAATTTTTATGTAAGTGTAGAACTACTATTCTTAGTTTAGAAAAATTATTTCTCTTTATTAGATAATAAATTTTTGTTAAAAATTCCCCTGAAAATATTTCCGCCTTTGAGCATGGTTTTAATTTCTCAGCGGATAGGGTGTGTATTTTCCGATTCAATTATTCCGTTCACGATTTCTCTTTGAAACACTTTTCACGCAAAAATGCCTTGATATCGTGCCGGCACATAACGTTTCCCTTGCCGATAACTTTTCAATTAATGAGGCAATAAAATTTATGGCAATATTGAAAAATTCCCTATGCTGCACTTTATTGCTTTTCATCGATTTTACAGCAATCATACCTGGGGCTTCGGTTCACAGGGCACAGCACTCAACATAGGCGGCAGGAAGGAAGAAGCCCTTCTCACGCATATTTTCTTGCTAAGCATCCAAGTCTACATAGCCTCAAATAGCTGCACACGAAGGGAGTAAACTCGAAAGTCCTTGCTTCGAAATGCTTTGCGATTCAGGAATATCTGAGGGGGCTGATTGGCTACTTTGAACCTCTTGTGTCGGGGAATGAATAGAGGTCGAACCTGCCCGTATTCAAGGGTAATCCATTTATGAACGCCGCTCGGGAGCTCTGCAAAGTTAAATGTAATATCCATAAAAAACTGCTGACTATAGCGCCCTCACCCGCAAAGTGTGCAAAAGTTGAACTCCGCGAGGCGAGAAGTGCTTTCCAACCTCACCACCAATTGCCTGTTGGTTGAAGAGCGATTTACATCTAAAAAAAAAATATGTACCATTAACTGTGGTGCTTTTACTAATTGCTGTGCACTTTTTGTTGTTATTATTTTTTTTTTTTCTCATTTCTAGAGCATTTTCATAAAATTATTCCCTCAAGAGCTGTTGAATTGTTGCATACACCGAATATTTGGTAAGAGGTATGCAAAATATTGCCCTACATATTTTACCAAATTAAAATATAGGTACTTACTTTTCATATTTTTTCATGCGGTTAGTAAAAGTAATATTTTAATAAAAATAATTATTATATATTAACAACAAATATACCACCACTCATTTTGAAAGTACATATATAAAGAGTGGGTCATCGGCTGGTTTCTTTTTAAAAATGCTATAAAATAAAAACTGTTCAATATTTTTCAAAGTTTATTCATTTAATCAAAAACGTAAACTTTCCGACTAGTCATAGAATATCATTTTACTTAAATAATTATGCTTAACAGCCTAAATCTTTTTCGGATTGTCATAAATTTTTAACAGCAA
The DNA here is from genome assembly GCA_949715965.1 of Dysmachus trigonus. NCBI lineage: Eukaryota > Metazoa > Arthropoda > Insecta > Diptera > Asilidae > Dysmachus > Dysmachus trigonus. The sequence continues at coordinate 96,978,727 of OX454319.1, read as the reverse complement.
TCCACAAAAAAATGCTCAAAGGTGCCAAATCCTACGCGGCAACCATAGCACATCTACAAAATGGCCGATTATACGATTATTGTATGTTCAAAGTTTTCCTTTTATTGTTTGGCCAATGCTCTGAAATCTGCGGGGTAAACCATAGATTTATGTCCATCGTTATTGAAAGAATCCCTGCTAACCATTTCCTAAAGTGGATACTTTGTATTTTTAGTGTAAAAGTCTGAGCCTAGTATTTATTGTTATATTTAAATGTGTAAGGAATTAGTGTTGAGCGTCAACTACTAATATCAATTGTATCAATTATTTTCAAAACTAATGTTGAAGTGTCTGTGACCTTAAATTTTTATATCCGTCTTATTGTTGCTACTATAGGGTGGGCTATCGGCTGCGTTATTTTCAAAAATACTATAAAATTAGCACTGTTTTAATATTTTTCCAAATTTGTTGATTTATTAAAAAGAGTAAATCTTCCAATTATTTATGGAATATGATTTCCTGTCAACCCAATTTTACAGTACATTTTAGATGGTTTGGGACCGTATTTCACGAATATCTCAATCGCAGATATGATGCTATGTTTCTGTCAATCTTTTGAACGTGAAAATGTTGTACGTATCAAAATAGTATATAATTTAAAAAGAAACTAACAGATGGTTCACCCTTTACATAGTTTTTTTTATCTGTGTCGGTAAGAAATTTATTTTTCTTAGTAATTCTTTGCACGGATAAAGGCATAGATATGACTTAATTTCATATTTTACAGCCAATTATTATTTTACCCAACACAATCACTATTAAAAAGTGTACAGCAAAACGCCTCTATAACGAATTAAATAAATACGACTTTAATGACTCTGTATGACGAATGTCTCCATAAAGCGAACTATTTCTAGGTCAAAATATGTTGAATTATGGTGAATATAACAAACTTCTACAATTTTGCATTGCTGGCAGTTCATTTGTTCTAATCTATCCAACAACTCATAAAACTACAAATTACAAATAAATTCGAATACAGTCAACTGACTGAACTTTGGCAGTTGTAAATTTTATCTATTTTATTTAACTTCTCTATAAAACGAACTTTCCATATGACGAACCAATATTAAGTGATATATGCGAAATCGCTATATCAAGATTCGACTGTACTCTAGTACTTTGAAATTCGCAAAAACGGATATGTATTCGTTATATTCCACTACTATTCAGGCTTGGTAGTGATAGACATAAATATAGAGATATGTGCATTAACATAAATACATATTAAGCTTTAAAATGACCCAAGTTTCATATCGTCACAGCAATTTTTTGCCAGGGCTTAAGAAGCTCCATATATACGAAACTTTTCAATCTCCTCTATCTCGACTGCCATGCGGGGTCTATTTCATTTGAATATTATCGCCCGGTGGGTGCTACATTTTCTACAAATCTTCAAATTCACCTACGCTAAAAGTCCCGCTGGAAGCTTAGGGATTCCCGATTCGGAGGAGGGTTTGTCCGCTTCTCCCGCTGCTCCCGCGGGAATGTCCCGTCCCGGAGACTTTTGTTGTCCTTACTTTCTTCTTCTTCTTTGCTGTGCAGCAGTTTGTTTAAGTTTCAGGAGATTTAATGCCTCCTCGAGCAGAAATCCACACCCGACAGGCTGCCGAAGATAAAGTGGGATAGGGACAGGGATTGGGAAGACAGGGAGCCAAAGTCCGGGGGTTGGAAGGGGCGTGGAAGAGAACTGGAAGGCGTCCTAATCCTTTGAGTTGTGTTCTGCGGACGGCTCTGTGGTTCGAAGGCTCTTCCCAGGGGGAGTTCGGGAATCTCTCGTCTAGTTGTCGTAAAACATTGCATTAGAGATTCTCACCAGCCACAGGGACATTACGGCGGGATTACTCCCGGCATTCGAAGCTGACGCCCGCGCGCCGCCCGCCCGGATTGAGTTATTTGCGAAACGAACGAAGAAACTCTCAGATGATGTTATTGACCTACGGCGCACGCTGGCGGCTTCGGGCGAAACTCCTTCTCCGGAGTTTTGCTAATTTGCTTACTAGACACTGCCGCCGGAGTTGTTGGAGCTCTGTATACAAGATCCTAAATTAATCCGATATTCAAGAACATCCCACGAGAATGTGAACCGCGACACAGAATCCGAAATCGAGGTCTTTGCATTAGAGTTGCCACCATTTCTCAGAAGATATCTCAATACCTAATAATGAAAATAGAATAAATCAGGCTTACAAATAAATCTGAACAATCTACACTTTTTTAACGTTAAAAAATACGATTTTCATTAAAAACAAATCGAAATATTTAACTCAAATGAGTTGAGTTCTGCAATATTAACAAATCCTAATTTTCAATTCAAACAAGTCCCAATTTTCTAACTTGAAATGATTCATATATTATCATTGCATTTATCCCTTCTATTGTATGATTTTAATATTCATCTGAAACAACATTTAAGTTAAATATTACAATTACAAAATTACAATCGTTGCTGGAATAAATCAATCGATTGTTTCATGTGCGGTGTGGCAGGTGGCGCCGTCTTGCTGAAACCACATGTCGTCCAGATCCACACCGTCCAGTTGAGGCCACAAGAACTCCGTTACCATGTTCCTATAACGAATACCGTTAACAGTCACTGCAATTCCGGCGTCATTTTCAAAAAAGTAAGGCCCAATCACGCGTTCTTCTTTCGTGCAGCGTTCCATTTTTAATCATCGAAACAATCATAGGTGACAGCTGTCAAATTTCAGATTTTCCAATTGCACGAAAAGAAAATTACACAAACTTTAAAAAGTACACTCTTACTGAGATACCCTTTACTTACCAGTGTAAGCACCCTGGTGTGCATTTGGATTTTACTATTTTAAAGTGTTGTTACTCCGTATTTAATTGAAAAATTAGTATTTAAATTTTAACGTGTTCTAAAGATGAAATATACAACTTTTATAAAAAATAATGGTTTCTTAAATCTAGTGGTATAACATTTTATTTATTTTTTGTTTGACATCTTTTATAGTGGGAATTAATTTTATTCTTATCATGATTTATTTTTTAAATTGTTTATTAAATATTATAGTTATTGTTTTAAAATTCTAATTTTACATTAATGTCATTCATAAAACTAATTGTAAAAATGCTTGAAATTCAAAATAAAAAATATTTTCTGAACAAAATATTCTACACTCAAAACAAATTTAAATTTTTGAAGCCAAAAAAATTTGTGCTGCATGAAATTTGTTACATTTTATCAATCAATCTTTATAAACAATATTGAAGAATTTTTTTTCTCTGTCTTTAATGACATATTTAAGTAGAATTTACAATTTTAAAAATTAAAGTTAGTGGACCAAATTAATTTTAAATTTTAATATTGTATATTCTTTTAAAAAAAAAGTAAAATTTAAGAAAGGTGTCCCATTGGAAATATGTTAGATATTGAAATTAACAAGAATAAGAAATATTGTTCATGATGTATTCAAGAACATATTTCTAGAACTATTTTACACAATATTCTGAACATTTTTAAGGTACGAAGTCAATATGATCAGATAATTATTTTTAATAAACACTATTGGGAAATATAAGTCAGTCAGTAAAACAGTAGTTAGACAAACGAATGCGTGAATGATCATATAAGAATTGTTGTTCAAAAGTAAGTCTATTTATTTCATACTGCGAAGATATAATACTATGTTTCTGTAATTTTTTTGAGTCCAAAAGAGTTTTTTTAGTTCAAATAACATATAATTTAAAAAGAAACCAACAGAAGACCCACTCCATATAATCGAATGGATCATTTTTTGTAAGATTAAATAGCACGAAGTATTTGGCTTTGAATTGAAATAAACTATAAATGAAGGGCATGCGGGTGGCAATTCTACTTAGCATCTATTACCGTGAAGAGCATAAAAACGCAAAACAGAAAACGCCACGAGTACTTTCAGGAAGCAGCCCTCAAGCAATTGCGGAGTAGTAATCCAGACATGTTTCGGTGTCGTTTGCTCGTAACAATTTATCACCGGGGATTCCCGCAAAAAGAGGACACATCGAAGTTGACCAAGGCGGCCTTTAAGGGGCGTCGCGGGGCTTCCCCGAGTTCGTTGTGATCTCTGAAAATGTTTTACGGGGTCGTCATTCTTATCTCTAATGAAAGTGATCCCACAAAGGAACAATAGGTTAATGTAGTCAAGTGGATGTGTCGTCCTCCTGCTCCAGTCCCGAATTGAAGCGACGACGACGACGACAACGACGACGGCCTGGTTTATCGCAGAACCAGATTTATTCAAGATTCCCGAGGGACTGAAGGGAATGGCGCAAGGACTGCTTTGTCTTTGGCAATATTGAGGAGTGGCTCGGAGTAGTCCGGGATTAATGAAATATTTTTAAATAGACCTGGCAAGAAGAGGAGAGACAGCAGTTCTCATTAATCACTGCGAATAAAAGTTAAGTGGATGGATATATTTTTCCGCTTATCTTCAATATAACCATTTGCCAAATTTCTTAGAATAGTTAGTTAAGAGGTTTTTTAATTACTCACTAAGAACCTTTTACAAAACATTACACAAAATTCACATTTGTTTATAAATATATTATTTCATGCATCAGATAATAGATTAAGACTAAAATTGGGGCATTTTCGTAAAAAATCGATTTTAAATTATATTTTTCGTACATAGCTTAATTCTCATGCTTTCATTCGAGCGTTTTGAGATTCTGATCATAATGTGGACTTTTTCAAACCCTACAAAATTTTTGTTTCGAAATCTTAGTCTACAGAAAAAATCCCATAAAAATGCTAAATGACTTATGCGATAAGAAAATGTCGTTAACCTGTGGAATTACCAGCAAATATTAATAATTACCTAAATATTTGGTAAAATTGGCGAAAAAACCTGTATTCATGAATATTTCCCATTATTTATTTATAATTTCCAATTAAATGTGTGGGTAATTATTTATTTAGGAATAATCATTAACATTTTGAAGAATAAATAAGTGGAAAAAGTAATTTTGCATAAAATGAGACTCCAATATTAATTTAAAATTAAATTAAACATACATATACAATATTAAAGCTTTACTTTTAGGTAAGTTGTATACTTAGGGGAGTTGAATGAAAATTATAATCAGATCAGATTATTTTTTTTTACAATAAAAAATTTTATAAGACCTAAAATTGCAGAATTTTTGAATTTTTACATTTATTTATATTTGAATTACAGAGCAATTGCAATGTTTAAAGTCTTGTCCTGTTTTGATCCGAATTTATAAACTTTTTTTTATTTTCGACAGAAATCACATTAGCCATCATATTTAAATTTTATCAGCTTTAGCTCTATCAAAATTCTGAAATCCTGATTCGGATATTTTAGCCTACTTTTGTAATATTGAATTTAGGTGGTGGCGGACGAGTGTACATACCTCTCGCTCTGCGCACGAAATTGCCGAAATTAATTACATTTACATTTACCAACAAACCATGGGAATTATTAATACCAATCGCTTAATTTGATGAATCCTCCTAAATTTGTTACTTTAACCGAATGGTTTGGTTATTATTAATAATAGCCGGCAATTTATTAATAGTTACCAATTAATTACACTAACCGTGCAACATATACATCGTTTAATGAATCCTTTCAAAATGAAGAATATCTACGAAAATTTCAGGAGAAATCTTTTATTTACTTACTATAAGATTGAATAATTAAATTAATGTGATAAATATGATTGTGGTTATCATAAAAATATAAAATGCTATTTACATGATCGATTTTATATAAATTATTTATATATACTTAAAATTAAATATTAACGTCTAAATATTTCAAAACATTGATAAAAGTTGTAAAACAAATTTTCTTACATAATTTTTTTTAAATTATGCAAACAGTTCCATATAAAAACGAAATGAAACTACAAAAGACACGTTTTAAATCTTAATAAAACTGCACTTATTAGGTGCGCAAAAACTTTCAAATTGCAAAATAACAAATGTTATAATATAAAATATTTAATTAATTTGTATTCTTGTAAATTGTAGTAATTTAAGAATTCAGAAACGGATATGCCTAATAAGCCTTTAAAAATCGAGTTAAGTAAAAAACACGGTCAACTGGAAATTCGTCACTATTTTCACATATTTTTCATAATATCTTTTTAAATATGCTATTCAAAATTATGAAGAATATATTTTCGTATTCCACTCAGCAAGCCCTTTTAAATAAATCCCCATATGAATATCGAATAAAAAATATACTACTGTGATCAAAAATTAAGGCCAATTTTGAATTTAAATTTCGTGGCTACATTGATTCGAGCAAATCTTTTCGTTTTTAGGTTGGCAGCACTGTCACTCATATCTGTGTAAAATTTCACGCCAGTACGTTATTTGTTTGGTTAGTTTCGTTGTGTTTTCTGAGCAACTAAAAGTGAATTTTTTGATTTTTACAATGTATGAGTGGAATTTCTGCTGCAGAAATGTTTAAAATGTTGCAAAAGGCCTTCTTTTTGTCTGAAAAAAATGTTTAAAAGTAGTGTAAACAGTTCAGAGAAGGTAGAGAAAGCGTTGAAAACAAAGAGCGTCCCGGATGACCATCAACATCAATCAGTGAACAACATGTCAGAGAAATCAAAGATTTGGTTTTTAAAAATCATCGGTTGACAATTAGAGCCCTTGCTGATACTGTAAACATTTCATTTAGATCGGTCCAAACCATTTTGTGCTTGAGAATATTGGTTCCAAAAACAATCAATTTCGTTATCTCACGCTGTATTGGTTCTTCGAGACTTCTTCATCAAAAATTCGATGCATGTCGTTCCATAACCACCGTATTCGCCCGATTTAGCTCCAATGTAATTTCTGGCTATTCTCTAAGCTCAAAAGACCGCTTCGGGGATACCGTTTTGAATCGACTGATGAGATAAATTAAAAATCGGAGAAAAAACTGAAGGCCATTCCAATCATCAAGTTTCAGAAGTGTTTCGAGGATTGGCAAAATCGCTGGCATAGGTGTATTGTATCGGGCGGGGACTAATTTGAAGGGATGATATAGATTTAGAAGAATTAATAAAAAATTTCAAAGTTATAAACAAAATGGCTTTACTTTTTGATAACAGTAGTATATTTTACATGAATATTTTAACGCTTTAACTAGTACAAAATGTGTGGTTTCTGAGAAAATCGGTTATGATAAAGGAGTCATTATTATTTTAAATCATGATTTCATGAATTTTGGCTACATAATATCTAGAAAATAACATTAATTGAATAAGTTAACCCCTAAAGTACTACTTGATATTTCACTATTATGACGAAAATTTGCGGAGATCGGGTATACCTTGTTTTGCCGCAGAATGCTCGTATTATTTATGGGATTCCATCTCCATATTCACCGCCATTTCTAAGGACCCATAAATGCTGTAATAAATTCCAAAACTGCTTCCTTCCTGGCAGGGCGCTAATGCATTGGGAATTACGACCAACAGCGAAACGCCTTTTGCAATTGTCACGCGGGAAAATATTTATGCGTAAATTTGACTGGCACGAATCGTTGTAATGTCCTAAGACATCTTTAAGATATGTAATTTAAATGTATAAAAATTTCTATTGTTATCCTGTTCAAATAGGAAGCCTGAATGTCGTACTCACTTAAATTAACAAAGCTACAAATTTATTCCCAATAAAAGTGTTGTATTCAAAAGCTCCGGAGTTTCTCATTCGGTATCAATTTATTCTGAAATGTTACCTTTCTGTCATGGAACATTTCCACTTGATAAACGACTCTGGACAATTTTATGGTGAGGGTGTGTTGTTCATCTTAAATGTCTCAATTTTAAAAGCTTTCCTTCTACTCCTTTCGTCCTTTAATTTGAAGATTGAATGATTCTAGTCACGTTTAACCAACAATGGAACTCAATGCAACAGAGCATCCGATGTAAAACACATTTCGTTCAATCCGAAGGAGCTACATCAAGCTCAGATGGTCCGAGGATGTCTTATCCAACAAATGAACAAGAAATTTCTAAGATGATGCTCTTCATTTCAGCATTTCCGGTGTGAGTGATCCGCAATGCTTCGAGAATTGCAAGACGTATTACGACCTTTACTTTATTATCTCAAGAACATTGCTCAAGGTTAAACAGAAATGGAGTTCCATTCTTATTATGTAAGACGCTTATTGCTTTGTGTTTTTCCAATTTGATAGAGTATATAGTATTACACCCAATGATGCTTTCATGGAATATGCACTATCACTGAATAATGATACACCGAACGAAAGCAATAGTTTATTTTCTTATTAACTAATGTAAAATTAAAAAAAGTTGAAATAACTATTTATTTTAAATAAATTAAATTTAAAAATTTATTTTTAATGTGAAAGTTAGAATTTTGTGTGTATAAACATCATTCCAAAGTTTTAGACAAATCCATCTAATCTAAGGGCATTTCCACACATTTTATTTGGGATCCTTTAAAGAGACAAAATTATTAAATTTTGGTGTTGTCATTAAAAAATATTTAGAAGAAGAATATCGGATAGGGTTTTTTTTCATATATGATGTCGTAATTGACCCTATAACCTCTCCCAGTCTTCTAATCTTTATTAATTTTAACTACTGTACGGCTGTAACCAGAGGATACAATTTTCTTTATTCTATTCATTAATTATGGCTCTTTGATGCATATATACATGTTCAAAAATTATACTACTTATTTTTCCCCAATACATTTTCAATATAAAAAAGTTGAATCAAGAAAGCGGTTTTACTGTATTTAGGGTCTATTCATTTTTAATTTTTCATGCCTTGATTATCTAGATTTAGTATTTAATTGTCAGGTAGTGTTTTATATGTAAAATCGAAGTCATTTTGAATTTCAAAAAAATATATATATTTATATATATATCTACTGATTTTTTTAAGTTAGCTCGCCTAAAGAAACAAAAAAATATATTGCGTTCATCACTCAATTGTGAACGATATTGAAAAATTTAATAAGATTTATAATAAAATAGAATACAATTGAGTGTGGGGAAATGCGTGTGCAAAAAGAATATGTATATGATCAGTGAGTGCAAAGCAAATATGAAACGAAACGAATTGAAACAAAATGTATTCACTTCAACTATATATTCTAGTGCGTGAAAACTTTAGCTGGCTTTAACACCTTTCCCTATGCACGTACCTGAATAAAACATATATTCTGCACATCTATGAAAAAATACCTTTCGTTTGATATATGTTTCATTAAGATACCTGCACAAGAAATAGGTTAAAAAAGGATCACAATTTTTGGCTTTGCCTTTTAATATATAAGATTCCAAATACTACATTGGTACCATATGTATATTACCTAATACTAGGAATAGAGTAAGTAAATAATCTAATATATCCAATCCATAGTATTGTGATTTGCTAATTTTTTCTTAAGAGTAAAAATATGTTGCAATATTTATTATTTAATATTCTGAATATAAACAAGTATTTAAAATAATAAAGTTATTCTAAATTACGGCACAAACTTCGCAGAGGAGGTAGCTATGTTCCTTGCAGACCGGGCGAAATCTTAAATTAAGGAAGTTTAGTCTTGGGGTCATTTGTACCCCAGTGTGGCAAACAAGGATTAAATTATCAGTAATAATGTTTAGCTGTACGATATATCTACTTCGTATCTAATAATCTAAAATAAAAAAAATAAAAATTTAAATATGCATTATTTTAATATTCTCTTTTTCACATGGTGCTGATTTCCACAACAGTTTATTGTTTGCATTACATTAAAAGCCTATAATAAAATACTGACAATAATCATAAACAAAATTCAATAACTTGTCCGTCTTTTCTTTTTATACATATGTCCAAGAAAATTTTATATTCGCGACGAACCTGTTTAAAATTTAATGGGCTGTATTATTTTTATTGCTATTAAAATTTCGCATTAAATGTAAAGGAGAGTTAGATTTATAGATTTTGATTCGAGTTACTTTTTATCTTTTCCAGGAAATTTTTAAGTGTTAAAATTCTAACTTTATTGCATATTTATGTATCACATTTCAGCCTAACATGATCAAAGATACCAATCACTGGTTAGATGGTTTAAAGAAAGCGTGAGATTTTTAACAGCCTTATGTAATTTAATGTTAATGCAAGGCCTTCTTTTGATATATTGAATATATTTAAAAATATGTTATAAAGAACTAGTAAAAATCTATTTTCTAGAATTATTTAAAAAAAAAAAAATAGTAGTAATGCTATAATAATAAGATATAATGATTTTTTTTTTTTAATACATAAAAATATCGTTTCTACTTCCAAAATATCAAATCATTAGCTCAAATACTAAATATAAAATAATAACGACGATGTTCGTCTCAGATACCAATTTCGTTTTTATCTAAACTCTATAATTAAATTTTCGGCTGTTTCGTATGACTTCCATCGTAAATTCCTTTCTAGGTATTGCATTCTACTTAATTTTCGATGAATTCGTAAATTATTACATTCATTATTGCCCAATATGTTTCAAAATTTCAATTTTCTTAAATCCAACCAGATAAAGGACTTGAAATCCAATTCAAAATTATAAATCAACAATATCATCAAAAGGATTCCATTAGAGCCACACTTGAGGCTGTTTGAAGTGCGGCTGTTTTTCACTTTCAATAGCGAATGGGAATTATTTGCCCAAAAATACATAAAATTCGGTGGAGTAAGGAGGTTATGAATTGGTAATACGCCAGGTGTTCATTTGGCCCGTATCCATAATCACACCTCGCCGCCCACCAATGGCGGCAGACGGAGACGTACCTTCTACCAGGTATTACCAGACAATGCGAATCTCTCGTTTAATGGTCGACAATAAAATTTGAATAATTGAATGCCTAGCGAGCTTCCAGGGCCCCATTCAGCAAACTTTTAATGCTCCGCCTGAGGATTATCGCAGGCGAGCAATGGGCGGCACTTTCGCATGCAGCTCCCGTTTCCTATTGTGGCAGCTGCAGATAAATTCCCGGAGTAATAATGATGCTCCCGAAATTACGAAGTCATAACTACTAATGGAATTCGGGTACTTATTTTTCTAATACAAAACGAGATCCGCGAGCTTAATGATGATCAATTTTACACATACATACATACACTGGGTGTCCAATACGAAAGTGTGAAAATTTAATAAATGGAGAGGTCGGGAAAATGTAAATATGTAAATAAAGGAAATTTTTCACTTTTTAATTCATGTCCACTTTATTATAAAAAAAAATTTAACCTATTTAATACAAACCATTAATTTAAAAATATAGTGAAAAATGTGAATTATTAAGGATATATATATTTTTGAAATGTGAACTATCTACATACAAAGTATCTACTTGCATTTCTTTGAATTTGCGATCGTCGAAGAGATGTACAAAGGGATGTTAGAGAACAAATCCTTTCGTCATGTGAAAAAGAAAAGTTTCGTTAAATCTTTTTATTTTATTCAAGACAGAACAGCACTTCATCCCACACAAGAAGTATTAGAAACCATTAAATAGGTTTAATTTTTTTTATAATAAAATAAAAATGAAATAAAAATTTAATAATACATTGGCTATCACTAAAATATCAGGTTTGGAGCATTGCAAATTCAGTACCTTTTAATGCTTAATAAATAGTTCACTTTAATCTTACTATACCTATTTAAATGATGCATAGAATCATCTAGTTATTTTACTTAGAGCAGATTTAGCCAAAAATCCAGATCCGGGAAGCGCTTTTTTAGAAAATAGTTTTTTTTTGCCTGTATAAGGCTTAAAAAATGCACCGAAAAATGTAAAAATTGAAATTCAGCGAATTTTTCCTCTAGACTTTTCTGTTTTTTGCATAGAATCATCTAGTTATTTTACTTGGAGCAGATTTAGCCACAAATTCAGATCCGGGAAGCCCTTTTTTAGAAAATAGTTTTTTTTGCCTGTATAAGGCTTAAAAAATGCACCGAAAAATGTAGAAATTGAAATTCAGCGACTTTTTCCTCTAGACATTTCTGTTTTTTGTATAGAATCATCTAGTTATTTTACTTGGAGCAGATTTAGCCAAAAATTCAGATACGGGAAGCCCTTTTTTAGAAAATAGTTTTTTTTGCCTGTATAAGGCTTAAAAAATGCACCGAAAAATGTCAAAATTGAAATTCAGCGAATTTTTCCTCTAGACTTTTCTGTTTTTTGCATAGAATCATCTAGTTATTTTACTTGGAGCAGATTTATCCAAAAATTCAGATCCGGGAAGCCCTTTTTTAGAAAATAGTTTTTTTTGCCTGTATAAGGCTTAAAAATGCACCGAAAAATGTAAAAATTGAAATTCAGCGACTTTTTCCTCTAGACTTTTCTGTTTTTTGCATAGAATCATCTAGTTATTTTACTTGGAGCAGATTTAGCCAAAAATTCAGATCCGGGAAGCCCTTTTTTAGAAAATAGTTTTTTTTGCCTGTATAAGGCTTAAAAAATGCACCGAAAAATGTAAAAATTGAAATTCAGCGAATTTTTCCTCTAGACTTTTCTGTTTTTGGCATAGAATCATCTAGTTATTTTACTTGGAGCAGATTTAACCAAAAATTCAGATCCGGGAAGCCCTTTTTTAGAAAATAGTTTTTTTTGCCTGTATAAGGCTTAAAAATGCACCGAAAAATGTAAAAATTGAAATTCAGCGACTTTTTCCTCTAGACTTTTCTGTTTTTTGCATAGAATCATCTAGTTATTTTACTTGGAGCAGATTTAGCCAAAAATTAAGATACGGGAAGCCCTTTTTTAGAAAATAGTTTTTTTTGCCTCTATAAGGCTTAAAAAATGCACCGAAAAATGTAAAAACTGAAATTCAGCGAATTTTTCCTCTAGACTTTTCTGTTTTTTGCATAGAATCATCTAGTTATTTTACTTGGAGCAGATTTAGCCAAAAATTCAGATCCGGGAAGCCCTTTTTTAGAAAATAGTTTTTTTTGCCTGTATAAGGCTTAAAAAATGCACCGAAAAATGTAAAAATTGAAATTCAGCGAATTTTTCCTCTAGACTTTTCTGTTTTTTGCATAGAATCATCTAGTTATTTTACTTGGAGCAGATTTAGCCACAAATTCAGATCCGGGAAGCCCTTTTTTAGAAAATAGTTTTTTTTGCCTGTATAGGGCTTAAAAAATGCACCGAAAATTGTAAAAATTGAAATTCTGCGAATTTTTCCTCTAGAATTTTTTGTTTTTTGCATAGAATCATCTAGTTATTTTACTTAGAGCAGATTAAGCAAAAAATCCAGATCCGGGAAGCCCTTCTTTAGAAAATAGTTTTTTTTGCCTGTATAGGGCTTAAAAAAATGCACCGATAAATGTAAAAATCGAAATTCTGCAAATTTTTCCTCTAGAATTTTCTGTTTTTTGCATAGAATCATCTAGTTATTTTACTAAGAGCAGATTAAACCAAAAATCCAGATCCGGGAAGCCCTTTTTTAGAAAATAGTTTTTTTTGCCTGTATAGGGCTTAAAAAATGCACCGAAAATTGTAAAAATTGAAATTCTGCGAATTTTTCCTCTAGAATTTTTTGTTTTTTGCATAGAATCATCTAGTTATTTTACTTAGAGCAGATTAAGCAAAAAATCCAGATCCGGGAAGCCCTTCTTTAGAAAATAGTTTTTTTTGCCTGTATAGGGCTTAAAAAAATGCACCGATAAATGTAAAAATCGAAATTCTGCAAATTTTTCCTCTAGACTTTTCTGTTTTTTGCATAGAATCATCTAGTTATTTTACTAAGAGCAGATTAAACCAAAAATCCAGATCCGGGAAGCCCTTTTTTAGAAAATAGTTTTTTTTGCCTGTATAGGGCTTAAAAAATGCACCGAAAATTGTAAAAATTGAAATTCTGCGAATTTTTCCTCTAGAATTTTTTGTTTTTGGCATAGAATCATCTAGTTATTTTACTTAGAGCAGATTAAGCAAAAAATCCAGATCCGGGAAGCCCTTCTTTAGAAAATAGTTTTTTTTGCCTGTATAAGGCTTAAAAAAATGCACCGATAAATGTAAAAATCGAAATTCTGCAAATTTTTCCTCTAGACTTTTCTGTTTTTTGCATAGAATCATCTAGTTATTTTACTAAGAGCAGATTAAACCAAAAATCCAGATCCGGGAAGCCCTTTTTTAGAAAATAGTTTTTTTTGCCTGTATAGGGCTTAAAAAATGCACCGAAAATGTAAAAATTGAAATTCTGCGAATTTTTCCTCTAGAATTTTTTGTTTTTTGCATAGAATCATCTAGTTATTTTACTTAGAGCAGATTTAGCCAAAAATCCAGAGCCGGGAGGCCCTTTTTAAGAAAATAGTTTTTTTTGCCTGTATAGGGCTTAAAAAATGTACCGAAAATGTAAAAATTGAAATTCTGCGAATTTTTCCTCTAGACATTTTTGTTTTTTGCATAGAATCATCTAGTTATTTTACTTAGAGCAGATTTAGCCAAAAATCCAGATCCAGAAAGCCCTTTTTTAGAAAATAGTTTTTTTTGCCTGTATAGGGCTTAAAAAAATGTACCGAAAATGTAAAAATTGAAATTCTGCGAATTTTTCTTCTAGACTTTTCTGTTTTTTGCATAGAATCATCTAGTTATTTTACTTGGAGCAGATTTAGCCAAAAATCCAGATCCGGGAAGCCCTTTTAGAAAATAGTTTTTTTTGCCAGTATAGGGCTTAAAAAATGCACCGAAAATAGTAAAAATTGAAATTCTGCGAATTTTTCTTCTAGACTTTTCTGTTTTTTGCATAGAATCATCTAGTTATTTTACTTAGAGCAGATTTAGCCAAAAATCCAGATCCGGGAAGCCCTTTTAGAAAATAGTTTTTTTTGCCAGTATAGGGCTTAAAAAATGCACCGAAAATAGTAAAAATTGAAATTCTGCGAATATTTATTATACAAAACGCTTCTAATCGAACGCTGTCGTTCGTCCGTCATGATTTCATTAAACCTCCATTTACCTGTCTAATGGACAACGCTTACAAGTTCCATTAAAGCTGCAGGCAGATACAGCGAGCGTAAGCCACTCAAATATCTGATCGAATTGACTCCTCGCTGCAGTAATTTCCGTGGGATCGTTCAAGCGAAATTTCTTGACGTATGGAGCTCCTTCGCCGGTTCAGACGTCTTGAGGGTGTGTACAGGTGGTGAGAAAGGTAAGGTGGACGAAATGGCTTTCCGATGCACTCGTGGTGGAATTACTCGAACATTTCGCCGATAAAATTAAATTACGAACGTGATAACGATTCTTGACTGGAGCGACAGTTAAACACCCCCAGAGAGCATATACGTATGTGTGTTATGTCATTTAATGTAGTGTAGTGTGGATTCCTTCCTGTCGATCCCCGTTTATGATGATGACACTTCATATCAATGAGATTTGGAAAGAAGATTGCATCAATGGCTCCGAGTCGCTGCTCCGCTGCGAAGCGTGTCTATAATTTTCATGTCAATGGTCCTCTCAATTTATTGGAGAAATTGAGATTTCGCCTTCATCGAGTTGTCGCCGTCGGTTCCGCCCTTTCAAGTGTTTGCCATTCAATTTGGTTATTGGATGTTGAATCGAATATGAGAATTTGATTGCTTTTGTCCATCATCAGAAATATTGCATCTGAAAAAGAAATAAAAAGTTATAAAGTAACAATTTCCTTGATGGACGACTGATAGCTTTTTTTTTAATTTAATACAAAATATAAAATAAGTTACGGTAGATTAAATTATTAATTGAATAGAAGTGGTAATAAAATTAAATACATTTAAATATGTTCAAATTTGACCCCCGATCAGCCGGCAAAACTACAAAATTGGCCTTCACTACAATCCAGTGACCAACGGACAGACAGACAGACAGATTTGTTAAGAATATCACTCGGAGTAGATGAGCTCAAAAAAAAGATCGAGATTTCGATTATATCAGTGTGGCACTTGGCTTATCTGTTTTAGAAACTTACAAAGGAGGAATCGAAACCTAACCCTTATATCTACCCAATTAAGGGATCTTTCTGGGAAGAAATGTTCGAAAAATATTTTTTTTAAATACTTGTTTTCATAGAAAAAAAGAGTTATCATTTGGAAATTTTTGAAGTATGTTTATTTAACTTTAAAGAGTACAAAAATAATATTTTTGGGATTTTTTCGTTAGTTTTTTGTGTCATTACAAATTTTAAAAAAAAATTAAGTCGGGTATGATTATCTGAAAAAAATTAAAATTATTCCTTGTGTGGCTATCGTCTGAACTAGAATCATTTTAATCGGTAACAAATGTTCCGATTTTCACCCGATTTCCCAGCCTCAAAAAATCTATTTTTTTTAAACTGCCGCCATTTTGTTATTTTTTGGTTAAAAAAAATTATTCTAGTTCGGACGACAGCCACTTCAACAAGGAATAATTTTTTTTTTTTTTTCAGATGATCCAGTCGCCAGAAATAATGGCCGTTGTCATATTTTAAAATTTTAAATTAGTAATGGCGCAAAAAAACCAACTAAAAAATCCACAAACAATATTTTTGTACTCTTTAAAGTTAAATAAATACACCTGAAAAATTTGGAAACGATATCTCTTTTTTTTCTATGAAAAAAAAAAAGTATTTTTAAAAAAATATATTTTTGAATTTTGGAAGTTTCCCAGAAAAACTCCTTAAAATTATAAAGAAAGGCTAATTTTACAACAATACATTCGAAAAATTACATATTTTCAATATATACAAGAAAAAATCATACAAACCAACAAATAACTCCATTTTTGAAGTCAAACAAATAAAATTCGGAGAAACATGAAAGATGTAAGAAATTATGAATTTTTAATAGTAGTAGTATCAAGCACATCTGAATTTTACAAAGGGTATTTGTCCTTAAATTAAATATAATGTATAAAAACAATGATATAATTCAGAGTTAAAATATTTGGCATTTTTATAAATTACAAACTTTAAATTTTCGATAGTTCAGAGTTACATAAGAAATTTAAATACTCATCATTTTTTATTTTTTTTATTGTTTAGTTAGCAGATTTCATAAAATAAAGCTTATAAAATTAATTAATTTGTGCACCTCGTTTTCTCTAATATTTTCTAGAAAGACAATCATTAATTTCTTCTGTTAATTTCATTAAATAATCTTAATTGAGCTACAACTCTTTTTTCCGAGAGGGATTTTAAAATTCAAGTATTTTTGACACTGACATTTTTCCACTATTGTGAGGTAAATTGATAAAGATGAAGAATTTCTGTATTTTGTATAATCTATTTCTTTTTGCAATTTATCAAATTTTTCAACCAAGGATTCTTTTTCTTTGCGTATTGTTCAGGATAATCCTTCGACCTTCGATCCTTAAAAAAACAATTAATTTGTTAATTAATAAAACAATGGCATTTAAGAACCCTTATATACCAATTCTGTTATAAATCCGACAAGATTTTGCAATTTCAGTCCGCCATATTGGATCCGCAATTTTGAATTTTTCTACTCAGATACCAGAAATGAAACAAGCTGCATCAAGAACCCTTATATACCAATTTTGGTGTAATCTGACAAGATTTTGCAATTTAGGTCCGCCATATTGGATCTGCCATTTTGAATTTTACAATTTTGAAAACGGATTTGAAATTAGCGATACCGAAAACCTCCAAAAAATACTTAGTTTCAAGCATTTCTAGTGGGAATTTTGCCCAGCTTTTGAGCGATTTGGAACACTGTGCGACGGTGAGAGCCGTCGAAGCCACAGACTACTAGTTTAAGTATATAAATATGAATCTTTTCAATTTCTGTAAGATATAAAAAAAAATGTTTGCCCAAAATTTGCCGCCCCTAACATCTAGCGCCCTAGGCGCCAGCCTACTCAGGCTAGCCTGCTGATAAATCCAACTCTGGTTAGTATATTTTTGAAAACATTAATATTAAAAATTATTTTGGCTTGTCAAATGACGCAAACAAATTCAATAAATAATGCATTCAATATAATTTTTAAGTTAAATATTAATATTAATTTTAATATTGAAATCTTAATTTTTAATCCATAATTTATTTAATTTATTAGTAATATATATGAACATTTTTAATTTAATCGGCAGTGGTATATAAAATTGTTTTAATCTATAATAAAGATTAATAACTACATATCTCCAAATTTTTTACACAGTCGAATGTTTTCCAAATGAAAGCTTTTTATGGAATATTTCCGATTATAGTATGTTTTTATATTTAAGGTATTATTACCGTCTAGAATGCTAAAAAATGACATATATTCAACAATTTTTTTTTCACTTTCTATATTATATATTGTTATCAAACCTTTTTTACAGTATTAAACAGTTCTTGAAGATTACGAAAAAAATTTTTATTTTTATTTTCTATTAACTGTAAATTTAATAGAGCGCGCTCAAATTTTCTTCTCAAAAAAACATTGCTGCATGGCGGACAGTTAATCTCTGGAACGGTAAGTCTGAAACATAAAATTCAAAAAGAGTTACCAAAAGGAAGTGTTCTTACGTGATAGTTTACCAGAAAAATTGAAAAATCATTAAAAATAAAAAAATGGCGGACATTTCAAAATTTTTTTCAAAAATCGCCCTTTTTTTCGACCTTTTTTCAGGCTCAAAAATTTTATATATTTTTTTTGTGGTCAAATTGTGGTAAACTATCACGTAGGATATAACAACGAACAGAATTCTTCAAAGTTTATTAAAATCGGCCCAATAGATCCGGAGATTAACTGTCCGCCAGTTAAAAAAACCTAAACTCGAGAAAAACGCGTTTAAAGTTTATTTAGAACATAGAACAGCCGAGAGCGCGCTTCAATTGAGTTGTTATATCTCGGCACTGGCTTCGAATTTCGATTTAATATTTTAGACAGTTATTATTGAAGGTATAAAGAATCTAAAAATGTAAAAAAAAAAAAAATCATTTTTGAAAATTCTAGACGGTAATAGCACCTTAAATGTGGGCTCAGAATGGATTCGGGATTGTTCAACAATAACTAATTTAATATATATAGTAACGTTATAAAAAAGTTTATATTATACAAAAAAATTTAATTAAAATGCAACTCTACAAAAATGTTAATTCCAATTTATCCAAAAATTAAATGCTAATTTTCAAATAAAATTGGGTTACAAATGTAATCCGAATTTTATTAGTAACTAATCCCTAAAATTCCTCTGTTGGCAGATTGTGTGATGTTTTTATTTAAAATTGTTTTCTTGTATGGACCGGACCACAAAATCGAATTCCACCCCAATTTTACCTTTATAGGTATTATATGGGTAGAAACCAATTGGAGAATGCGTTAAGGACCTTAACCCAAAACATGCACATTCGGGTTCTGTAGTCCAACTTTTCTCGTTGTCCCATTTTTTTCTACAGGAAAACTTCAATAAAAAAAATTTTAAGTATGCTTTTCACGAGAACGGTTGTACTTACTTCCACCTAGAATAAACGAAATCATGTAACCTATACACCTCACTCCAGAGAAAATCAGATTAAAGTGAAACTTTGTTCAGAAGTCGCCCAGTTGGACCATTTTTCGATCCGGAAATCGTTTTGGCAAAATTCCCAATCGACATTTTTCCTAGTCACCTACCACACTGTGTTTCCTTATTCCCTAACGATGTGTCGTAGTCTTTAAGGACTTTCGCCAGCAGGCTCTCTTTTCTGCTGTCCCTTGAAGAATTACTTGGAATTTTTTGCTGGAAAAAAAAAAAATACCATTAGAAAAATCGACACAAATCGAGCCTTTTATTTTTTTGTTTTTTGGTATGAAGAGAGAAAACATTTCGTAGCTCAATGAAGTGTCCAATCGTCCGAAACTTAAGGCGGAACATGCGTTTGTATATAATAAGTAGGATTCAAGATGATACACAGTCGTTTTTAATGTACATTTAATCCAAAATCATCTTAAAGTGCCGAGAATTACTACGGCGGAACAACAAATGGACCAATTTTCTGTGGACCGAAAAATACAAAGATACCTTAAAGTCCCGAAGAAGAGCTTCCACAGGGGATGTCACGTTTTAGATGGGAGTTTCGAAAAAGCTCCAGAATTGGATTGCTGGATGCTGGATACAACTAGCTTCAGCATCTTATCATTGCACTATCAGAGGAAGCTTCGTACTCTGGGAGCGCATCAGGAGATTTTTTATATGATTGTATGCGATTGGGAGCGCATGTGCCAAGGTGTACACAAACAACGCTGATTCAGGATCAGGATGAAAAATGACCGTTCCTGTCGCATTCTTCGGGCGATTTGGGGGAGCCCGAGTTTTCGGCACATCATAAGCCAAGGAGCATCTGTCATCTGGGGCACATTCCCGGCTCCCATCTTTTGGCTCAGTTGCTCACGGATATTCCGGGATCCCGGACGTGTACCTCGACAATTTTCGTTTTTAAAGGAGCAAACTTGCTTTAATGTTTTGATGATTGTTCGCCTTTTCAACGGAATATATTCAGGCGTAATTTATATATTATCGGGATAAAACTAGGGAGGAAGAAAAAAACCGGAGTTTGGTGTTTAAAAGTGGATTGTTTTTTGTGTTTTTATTTCGGTTTTATTTTTCCGCGGCATATAGTGTGGAAAAAAAAGAGGTGTGGAAATGTGATAAATTCGCTTAAAGCGAAATTCTAGTTTTTTTTGAGGTGTGCTTTAATTAAAAAAAAAAAAAAAAAAATCCCTACTGGAAATAAATTGGTTTTTTTTTTAATATAGTGCTTGATGATTTGTGTTTGTAATTGTAACAGAGGGAGCAGTGAAAGGATATCACAGCGCTAACAGAGGAGGAGTTCGCGCCGATATCTTTGTATAGTACGTTTTAATTTTAATTTATTTACCCTAATTTACATACGAACATACAACAGCATTTTGTAATTAAGCCACTAATTATCCAGCAAATTATACGCATCTACCCTCAGTGACAGAATATCTAATCATACGTCAAATATCACAGGGGTTTGAAAGATACACCCCTGACTTTTAGTGTAATACTGAATCAAAACTTAATTTTGTCGGTGTTTCAAAGTTTTTGTTTATAAAGAAACGTGTCCGGGGTTTGAAAGGCCACAACCCTTTGAGCCGGTCCCCCGAGGGTAGTGGAGGGTTGGTAAAAGCTCTACGTAGAATGGAAATATGTTTTATATACTATGCCCCTTTATAGATGCGCCCATAGGCGCTGAACTCGATTATTTTCAATCTCCATTTCTATACATAGTCTTTCGTTCGAATCACCCGAATCACAGGATCCTTCTATTCTTATACACTATCAAACAAAAACCCTTTTTCGGGTCCTCAGCGGTTACGGACGATTTGCTATGCGGTTTAATTTTGGATCCTTTTGTCAGGTGTCAATTCGATGTTTCTCGATAAGAGAAAATGGTGTGGTTTTGTCCGGCAAAAAAAAGAGAACCTTAGAAAGGAAGCCTTTATTTAGTTTTCGGGGGTAAACCTTGAGGGCCTCGATTCAAGCACACCTATCAAACCATCCTTCATGTCACGTCTGTGTACTTAAGTACTAAAGGGTTTTGCTATGAAGAGAAATATCCAACAGTTCTAATTCAACCCCTTGTTGTTGTTGTTGTTGTTTGAATTTTAGACCCAAATTAATTAAGCGCGCGCTCCCATACCACAATAATTATACTCTACCACAGTTTGAACTGATTGTGCAGAGAAGCGCACTTTATCCAGAGAAATTTCTACACAATTTCAAAACCAAAAGATCGAGAAAATTAACTGGCTTAGTTCGTCGAATAGTTATATATTGTATTTTATATATATACATATTTAGTTAAAATATACCACCCCACCACTTTTCGTTTCGTATACCAAAACTCAAAGCAGCAGCCCTTCTTCAAAACCAAAAGGGAAAAGTAGTGTGAGTGACAGCACAAGTGTGTCACAACACACCTCGTGACATTATCAAATAGGGTTAGGGACTTGTTGCTCGGGTGTGAGGTGCCCAGCTAGCTCGATGGTTTACGGTCGGTGGGGGGCTCCATCAAGCAGGATTCATTCGAAATTCAGCGCACGTCAGGGAATATAGTAGTTTCTGGTGTAGTCAAGGATTTTATAAAAGATGACGGTATAATTTGGATTTAACGAAAATCTTGTTACCCTTTAATAAATTTAGGCTTTATGCTGCCAACTTATGTATGTGGCAAAAATTCGATTTTATCCATATTTTAGTTGAGATATTTATGAGACCGCAAAAATATGGTAATTGCTTTCAATAATCCAACCGCAAAAGCAATAAACGATGAAAATAACTTAATTATATTGTGGCACAGATTGAAGTAATTGGTGATTTTGGAAGGTAATTCATAAATTTGGTTTAATAGAAATATGACTTTCCCTACGCCCAAGTCGTTTAATTATAAATGAAAATTTAATTATAGCATCATAAAGAATTACATTTTTTTTAATTTTTTTGATACTGTGTTACTCACGCACAAATCGGGAACTGAACTGAGATAGAAAAGTTTACTACTTTACACATTGCAAAATCGAACTATAGAGATTTTACGTGATTCAACAGTGACAAAATAAAACGAAACAATTTAAATTATACAAGGAACCACTCTATAAAATAATATAAAATATATAGAGGATATGTAGAAACATAGAAAGGTCTAAATGATTTTATTATTATGAGTGGATGATTACATTTGGTAATTTTTGTAGATTATAAACGAGCGTCTAAATTTTAATATGTCAGTAGCAAAAAAAAATCGGATATAGATTTTTACTTGTATCTTTTAAAATTATGTCACAACAAAAATTAGTTCTATAGTTTTGTAAAACATATTATACTTTATACGGAGTGTTCCCGAAATAGTCCATAGTAAGCTTTATATAATTCATGAATCAAATAACTACAAACTATTTGTTCGGGTAGGTACACCCTGTGTATGATACGTATTGCAAAACTTTGGTATTAATCTATGTTGCTACTTAATCTTAAAATAAGTAAGGTCAAATCTAAAACTCTGACTGAAATAAATTGATTTTCAAGCTACAAAGATTTTCATACAAACTTTTCTATTAATAATAGTCTAAAAAAATTTCGAATTTAAATCAGGATAGTGTAAGATAAGGGGTTATTCTCATGTAAACGCATAAATTTTACCTCTTTTTAGGGAATTTTTTTTTAATAGACAATAAAATTCAATCACTTTAATTTTTTTATATGTTTTTATGTATAAACTGTACAAATACATAATTTTTTTCTTATTTTACATTTTTTATATATATTTTTTTAAATTAAATTAGACACCAAAAAACAAAAGCAGGTCACTGGTCAGTGTGATAGCGGCTGTTCATGTTGTCCGAAATACAAAAATCGAATGGATTATTGTTCAGTAGGTCTGTCGCTATCGTCCCTACCAGAATTAATCAATTTCATTGAAAAACAAAAAAATGGCGTACTGTAGAAAAAAAAGTTACGAAAATCTTGGTTTTTTTTTGTTAAAAATCGTTTAAAAAAAATAAGAAAATATATTCGAAAATAAACAATTCTGGTACGGACGATAACTATTAATGTGTAGAAGAACATATATATAAATTTCAAAGCAATCGGTTGAATAGTCTGAATTTTTCACAGCATATTTTCAATAGGTTTTTCTATCGAAATATGAAAAAAAAAATCGATTTTTCGAAGTGGTCACATGAGAATATCCCCTTAAACAATAAAAATAAATGTTTAATTCTTAAAACAGTTTAATTAAATATAATTGTATTTAAAAAATATTAATTTTATTATAGCATACATATATATGTGTATTCATACATATATCTACTTATTATATCTATATACTTGTATATGAGGGTGAACGCTGAACGCTAATTTTGAATTCTTGTTTATGAAATCCATGGAGAAATTCTGTGAACCTGTTAAATTTACAACGAAAGTTCCAAGATTAAAATGTAGCTTTCAATTTAATATATTGAAACAATTATTTCAAATGTAAATCCTGTCAATTAACATTTTAGCACCTAAAAAATCTAATATGTAAATTTGCATTGATTTGATATTATTTTACAATGCCAGATTTTTCTTAGATTTTTCAATGATTAATAGTTCCAAAAATCATTTGTACGTTCCATAAATTATCACTTTTCTTTATTTTACTATGTATCAAAGAGATTCCATTTTTATATTATGTTGTTCTGTCACTGATTAGAATTTATGATGACACTCGTCTGTATTTCTCATACTCGTCGCTCTCCCTGAAAAGGTGATAGATATTTTTGATAAAAATGAATTTGCTCCATCACATCACATTTTTGAGAAAAGTAGGATTAAAAAAAGAGCACTAAGTTTGGCGGCTTTTTGTTATTTTCAAAAAAAATTTCAGGAGGTTGTAGAAATTAGAGAAATAATTCAATACAATTCAATTAAATACTTTACTATATATATAAAATATCAGTTGGTTTTAACACTTATCAAGGATTTTTCGAGAGAAAATTTTCAAAAATTTCTAAAAAAGGGTTTTTTTAAATTATAAATTTTTTTTTTTGTTTTTAATTATGATGTAACGAAATATTTATGTTTTAAAATTCATAATCTACGAAAAGAAGTCTTATAAAACTACCCTATCAGTTGTTTGGGTTAAAATGTTTTCAGGCAATTTTTGGAATGCACCCATATGTTTGTTTAGTAGTACGAAAATACCACCAGCTTCTAAGTTTTTGAATAAAACGACTTATTTTAAAATAAAAATTATAATATTCAAAATTAGTGGCCCCAAAAAAATCGTACTGATTTTCAGTAAAATCCGTTGAAATCGAAACATTTTGATCATCATCATCCGCCATCTGGGATTTGGAAATTTTGCTAATATTCGAAATTCGAATTAATCGCGATATTGGATCCGCCATTTTAAAACGTAATATATTATCAAAAAAAAAAAAATAAGCCTATATGTTAAGTTGTAATATGTACATACTACCTTCGGACAAAAAATGAAAAATATCGATGTAATCGTTTAGGCGTGATTGAGCAACAAACAAATTTTCATTTTCTTATATATATACTATATAGGGATTATTTTTTTTTTTTATAAATTATATTTGAAACTCAGCTTAAGTCTACATTTTATTTGTATGTACATTAATAATTTTTGGACAATAGAATACTTATTCTCGTTATAATATTAATTGCTATATATAAAAAAAAATGTTTGTGCTTTATTTTAATGGGTATTAAATTAATTAAATGTGTATTAAAATTGTACTAAAGTTTCAGTCTAAAATTTTGGTTTTGGAAAATGTAAACTAATAGAAATTTTTCAGTTCTAACAGAAATTTTCAATAGAGGGTTTAGGGCATTTTATACTTACAGGGTTCATTTCAGTCATATTTAATTCGTAATCTATGTACAACATTCTTAAAAAATCACTTATCAGTTATCACCTAATCTTAGGAAAAAATTCTTCGTGGCCTGTATAAATAATAATATGTAATACAATATAGTAACAATCATGTATCATTAGCAAATGGTTCATTTTACACAGAAAATTCCCAACGAATTTAATATATAATAATATATAGATACATATATTACCTTATATATTTTAGTTTCTCTAAATTAATTTTATTTCCAAACTCATTTGCAGAAACAAATAAAAAATGCTACCGGTTGTTATTAAATTTAATCAGTATAATTAACCCATTAATGCGCAAAACGAGAATTTTATACACTCAAGTTCAATTGTACGATTTGAATAGAAAACTGGGTTGATTTTCTTCCGAAATTCTACATAAGGGGTTTTTGGGGATGCTCTTTCAGAATCTGGCATTTGTTTTACATAAAAGCTTCTAAAACCCTTTTAATTTTTGTTTTTTTTTCAAAAAGTGCTCATTTTTTTTGGTTATTTTTCTTCTCAAAGTCGATTATCTTGTCGTTGCTGCTATTGAATGATCATATAACTACCAGAAATCGTGGTCCGAATGTCTTAACTTTCTCAAACCATAGTTTTGAAAGTCTTTTTTTTTTGCAAAATGGCCATTTTGGACAGCAATGTAATAAAAAACTTTTTTTACACGAAAAGGATCAACTTCACACAAAAATTTTATAGAACAGAAAATGCTTGAAATTAGCCAAAAAAAACGTGTGAATTTTTCCACTATTTTTGGTTTCTGTTTTAAAAAACAGTGATATTTTTACTCAAAAAGGATCAATTTTACGAATAAATTAATAATGATAACTTTGAAAAGAAAGAAGAATAAAAACAAATCAGCATTTTTTTAAAAACCCAAAAAATAATAGGGTTTTTGAAGCTTTTATGAAAAAAAAATGCCAGATACTGAAAGAGCATCCCCAAAAACCCCTTATATAGAATTTCGGAAGAAAATCAACCCAGTTTTCTATTCAAATCGTACAATTGAACTTGAGTGTATAAAATTCTCGTTTTGCGCATTAATGGGTTAAAAAACAAGTAATTGTGAATTTTGAAAAGTGTGATCTTAGCATAATATTCCAGAAAGGTCCTAAAAGAACCACAACTTTTTGATATGTAACTTGATTTAATAATACTTTTTGCCAAAAGAATTACTTCGAAAGGTATCAACACTTTTTCCATTTTATCTTGCGTCTTAGGATATTATTAAATGGGTGCCTTGCAATTTCAATATATTAATTAATTTTATAATAATATCGAATCCAAAATAATAATTCTAAAATACATAAGTAAGATTTCTTTGGAGCTCGTAACTCAATTAAATTAGAAAAATAAATATCCTCTATTAAATGAGACTTTATTTTGTATAAATATACCCTTTTAACAATGGGAAAAAAATATCGCATAAACGATAAGTTTATTTTTGTTATTTATATATGTTTAATAAAATAAAACTTTTATTTTGTAGGATTTTAGAATTTTTGTAAATTTTTAATTTAAAATAAATTTTAAAAACCATTTTCATTAACATCCCCTGGAAATTAAAAAAAGGCATAAAAACAGAATTATTTCATTTGCGCAGTACAGTATTTTTATGTTTATACTGCACTCTTAAGTAAAAGTATATGTAAATATATTCCGAATGTCGGCATATATACATATATGTAAAGTACCACCAAAATTTCGAAACGCAAATCATGTATGTATGTATTGTATGTATGTAGAAGACAATTTCAAAGCCAGTAAATCTCTAAGTGCGCTCTGCACATGGCTCCTCATATAAAAGCCATCTCAGCTTTAAAGAGGATTCGTTTGCTTTTTTCGCAAAAATTGTCCATTTCCACAGCGACACTGTGGAGTTTCAACAAAAAAAAAGGGCCCATAAACTCGCAATTTGCAGCCATGAAACAGGTCGCTTAAGGACGAGAGGAATCATGATGCTAGAATCTATTCCCATCCCTCGTATCGCCCCACAATTCATTTTACTTGCGTATTTAGGTCAGTGATCTGTAAATATCGAACTCCTTTAATTTCCTTTAAAATCGTCGCAATTTTTCTTGTTTCTATACCAAACCCCATACCCTGTCCTGTTGCCGTTTTCGTCATTTTGATGTGGAAAAAATTACGAAATCGTGCACCACTTTTGCATTTTCTATGTCGTTCAATATCTCCGCGATATACCCTATATATGTTCCACGTTCCACAGTAGACCACAGTACGGGAAAGGTGGGCGCGAAAGTTTTTATAGCGGAGCGGGTACATTGGGGCGGAGTCTTTGAAGAAGGGAATCTTCCCTATAAAATTTTTTTTTTTTTTGATTGATGACACTGAAAGGGAAGTTTATTCCAGTTTGGTTTGAAATAGATTGGATTTCTAGACATGTACCTTTCTACGTTTTCCACCGCTTTTTCATGTTTGGCTGGTTTCCACTGAGGCAATTTTACCCTACTCCCAGCTCCCAACCAAGGAAGTGAAGAGCTGTGCACACATTCAAAGGCATCCCCAAGTATCGTTGGTGTTTCGGAATTTTTCCCGCTGATTTTTTATATAGAGAGATAAATTACTCTAATATTTTTCCAGATTGCTGCACCTAAGGATGCTGCCAGATCGAATTAAGTGTGCTCTTCAATTTATTTCTATACTAAAGGACACACTGTCGAACGAGGAGTCTTGGTCTACACTTTATGATGATGGCGGAATTTTCGTCTGAGTTTTTTTATAATTTTCTATAAAAATGAATTCTTATTTTCGATGATGATTAAAAGACAACATTTAATATTGTTTCACTTTTAATGCAAATTTCGTAGAAATACATAATAAAAATTGCATACATCTCGATTTTACAACTTTAAAAACTTTCACTACATAATTTTTCTTTTACTTTGCAATAATATTTATATTATCTATAAATCCTTCAAATTAAAAAGACTATCAATAATTATATAAAAATATACCAAATATTATGTCTATAGATCAATCCTGCGATAAATCTAACCTCTTTGTGTAGACTATAATTGGTGCTATGCTGAGCAACATGAATACAGATACATTAATTAAGACAAGAAATTCTGGACTATCGCATTCACCAATCAAGATCTTTTATAGCCAAAGACAGCTCTAGGGTTTAAATAAGACTGACATATTCCAAGTCTAGTAACTTGAGGGTCTTTGAATTCTCTTGAGAAATACTATAAATAAAAAAATGTGACACCATTATTAAGAAGCAGGCAGTAGTTAAAATTAGTAATAGTTTAAAGTCGTAGCATCGTGAGCGTAAAAAAGAATTTAAAAAATTAAGATAACGTAAAACTCGCGTCATTTACAAATGAAACCCATTAATGCCTGAATAACAAAAAATTGTACGGCAACTTCGAGGCGCTAACTTTTATCGAAGGGGTGGTCAATTCTCATCGAGACCAACTTTTCTAGACGTATTTTGAGTCGCCCGACACGATCCAACCAAAAAAAAAAGTGAAAAAAAATTATTATTATTGTTTTTGGGCAATATTATGCAAATAAATACCTTTTTCAAGTCATTTTTTTCGAAAAAACGACAGATTTAGTGGGGAAAAAGCAACTTTTTACTGCAATAAAGTGCATAAAACGTGTTATTAGGACTTAAAATTCAAAAATATGCAGGCATTTAATCAGTAATCAGTGACCCCAAAAACTCCGAATACCCAATTTTTTTTCGAAAAAATTGAGAATTTTGCCAAAAATGATTGAATTACGGAAATCTGATAGCAAATTCGTAATCAGTGACCCTTAAAAATAGTTTATATACATTTTTGGGAATAGTCGAACATAGTGAGATAAAAAAAAGTGATCGAAAGTAATGCAAATATGCGTTACATTGTTGCAATTTTTATGCAGCCTAATATTTTTAACGAAAAAAATACCTGCATATTTTTGAAGTTTAAGTACTAATAACACGTTTTATGCACTTTATTGCAGTAAAAAGTTGCTTTTTCCCCACTAAATCTGTCGTTTTTTCGAAAAAAATGACTTGAAAAAGGTATTTATTTGCATAATATTGCCCAAAAACAATAATAATAATTTTTTTTCACTTTTTTTTTTGGTTGGATCGTGTCGGGCGACTCAAAATACGTCTAGAAAAGTTGGTCTCGATGAGAATTGACCACCCCTTCGATAAAAGTTAGCGCCTCGAAGTTGCCGTACAATTTTTTGTTATTCAGGCATTAATGGGTTAAGAGAAGGGGGCCCAAGTGGCTACCCTACGGTACACCTGAGGTATTATGGATATGTGAAGAGAATGTGTTCCGAAGGGATATAACCTGATTTCGTTCCTTAACCCGTTAAGGTTTTTTCAGCCGCCATAAATTCTACTGGAGCCTTCACATAAAAATTCTGAATTGGTCAATACTGATATAAAATTTCATGAACTTTCTAAATATGATAATAATTTTTAATTAAAATTTGAACTACAGAAGTTATATTCGCTTTTTCTAAAGAAAAATCGGTTTTTTCAAATTTTTTTTTTAGAAAATCATTATTTATTGTTCCCCTGCTCCTTAATTTGCATATGAGTACGCTTTTAAATTTTTTTTTTTTACCCGCCATCTTGTGTCTGCCATTTTGATTTTTTGAAATCCGATCTCAGATTCGTAATCAGCGACCCCAAAAACCTCTCAGTGCATATTTTTGCTCAGATCCATGTGATTTTAATTTTGTCGTCCGTCATCTTGGATCCGCCATTTTTATCTTCGCAAATCTAACCTCAGATTCGTAATCAGCGACCCCGAAAACCCCCTAGAGCTATTTTATGCTCAAATTTATAACATTTTAATGTTTTTGTCCGCCATCTTGAAACCGCCATTTTGAATTTCTTAAATTCGACCTCAGATTCGCAATCAGCGAACTCAAAAATCTCCCTGCATAAGTTTTTAAATAAATCCATTAAGAACTTCTTTCTTAATAGTCATAATATTATATGCCATTGAATTTTCGACTTTCAAACGCCATTTTCGACACCGCCATCTTGAATTTCCAAGCGTACTCATACGCAAATTAAGGACGCGATATTATTGCTTTTCCGCCAAATTTTTCATTGATAAATATGATTTTCTAAAAAAAAAATTTTGTAAAATCGATTTTTCTTAAAATAAGCGAACATAAGATACCTTGAAAAATATAAAAATAACAGTCTATTAATAAAATTTAAAATATTTAGAGGTATAAAAATGTAAGTCTTTTATAAAAACAAGAAATATAAAACCCTAAAAAATTAAATCGTGTAAATAAAGTACCGTGGAAATCAAGGGATAGGGGCAAATTCAATATAGTGTTGGAAATTGACCGACTACGAGATATTTACATAGAAGTTTCTAGAGTATGATGGATGATTGTGAACTCAAAAATTCAAAATTCAATATTCCGATCATAAACACTAAACTAAAGAAGATTTTCACAAAAATCGATACAGAACAATTTACAGGATCACTTAATTCTTAACACAATTGAAAATTTATTCGGTTACTACTTAAAAATAAAAGCAAAGTTTAGTGATGCTTGAAAATTTTAAAAATATTTATGAATTAATCCCTAGTATTTTTATCAAATATCTCA
Source organism: Dysmachus trigonus (assembly GCA_949715965.1). Classification (NCBI taxonomy): domain Eukaryota; kingdom Metazoa; phylum Arthropoda; class Insecta; order Diptera; family Asilidae; genus Dysmachus; species Dysmachus trigonus. The sequence continues at coordinate 96,947,742 of OX454319.1, read as the reverse complement.
AAAATTCCAACATACCAAGTTTTTAAAAAAAATTAGGTTGAAAAGTGAAAAATTTGGTATTTTGATCATTTTTGAGAAAAATTTTTCAAAAACAATAAAAGGTCAAAAGAACTCAAAACGAAATTCAATCTATAGCTACATAAAAATATAAGGACAAAATATATTCGTGAGATTTTTTAAGCTTTTCGTATTAACAAAACTGAATTCCAATTCGTAATCAGCAGCTCTAGAATTTAAGTATCTATAAAATTCGAGGAAAAGAATAATTTCAATTTGAAAAAACCGTGACTTTTCATTAAAAATTGTTTACCTCACTGCTTTCCGAAATGTGTCTTTCTTTCGCTAGCTTATAAACATGAAAATAGAGATTAACCCAATTGGAAAACCTTAAAATTGCTGCCATAATAAGGATTGAAAAAATAAGAATTTCCCAGTAATGAATCAACAACAAAAAGCTTCCTTTCCTCCTTTCTCTCAAAGCTGTCTGCGAAAATTGAAAAGGGACCGGATGGAAACGTTGATGCGTTCTAATAATTGTTTATAAAGTTTTAGCATCTGCTACAACATAGACAGGATGAAAAGAATAGGCTCATCTATGCCTTCAACAGACTCAAGTTGATCTTTTGTGTGTTGGTTGAATAAAATAAGGTCTCTGACAATCGATCCTTTTCCATAAATTCCCCTAATTTTACTTCAAAGGATTATTTTTTTCGTTCAGAGCACCTTACCATTTTCTCTCAACATCCTCTGGATGAAAGCTAAAAAAAAGGGGATATGGTCTATCTTCTAGCTGTCTTTTTTAATTTTTTTAAGGAAAATAAATCCTCTTTAACTTATTATCCCTGAGAGTTAACTATGCCATAAAGACTTATTTAAAGCTCTTGCACATTTCTGAAATTATCACTTCTCAATGCGACTGTTCAAAGGTACTATTTAAAATTCTATAGGACACTAATCTTTGTGGGGTAAAATGTAAGAAAGTCAGCTGGCATTCGATTTCTAAGTTGAAAATATCTAGTAATGTGTGTGTCTAGCTTCATAATTTCATTTCATCACACCCGCACCCGCCTATACCACATCCAATGCACAATTCCTTTTTATATATATAAAAGTCCTTCGAATCCCTGTTCATCTTCTGCAGAAAATCTTGTAAGCTCTGAGCAAAAGAAATCAATCAAGGCTTCGGAGAAGAACCCCTAGGAATGGGTAAGAAGACCGCTACAGATCGTTCTATCCCGACTATCCCGTGAACCACTGAAAATTCTATTGAATAAAGGAGAAACCGTCCGTTTCCATTACTACTTGAATAACCGAGAATTCCTCGACTTAGCTGTCCGATAAAAGGAGCGACCACACAATCCCTCGGGAGCCAATTCCTTTGGTGGCTGGCTATTGTGCCAGGTTGCTCCTGGACGCCCCCAACGAATACTGGATAATGTGGGGGGTGCAACTTTCGATAGCGTGTCCCGGTCTCAGGTTCTTGGTTAGTTTCTGTCTTTTCAATGTCCTTTTTGCAAGTCTTCAATACATTTTAGTTGGATTTCAAAAGTTTTTCAGAACAATTCCTTCGGGAATTGTTCACATTTCTGCACTAACTTCCATTGCAGGTATCTCAACCTGAAATTTTGTATGCCATCCAACTAAAGGTTAGTGCATGAACTTAACACAAAATTGACAGAAAAATAAAATAACCACCAGGAAAATTCACTGATCTGCTTCTGTAGAGAATCTTTAAACACTTTAAAATTTGATTAAAATAGATTTATCGAAAATAACAAAATTTTATAGGGATTACAGCAAAATTTAATAATCTAGATACTAAAATTCATAATTTAAGATTATTGAAAATTTAAAAATTGCCAAAAACTAATAATAAACTTGATGATTTTGACCTTTATTTCTGCAAAAATCAAATAGAGCTCTAATATTTTTTTGCATAGCCCATTGAGATCTTTCAGTATGATCCTCGTCTTCTGATCCACTATCACTGTAAAGATCGTCTTCAAGACCACTTGATTAGATGGTAAAATCCTCTTCTAATTCACTTTCGCTATAAAAATCCTTTTCCAAGCCAATTCTTCTTCTTCATTGTTCCAAATCATCAAAAAGCTGGCCAAAATTCGAAATGCCGCCGGATATGCTTGAAATTAACTATATACAGGAGTTCTTAGTATTTCTGATTTAAAATCTGTTCTCAAAATTTAGGAATTCAATATGGCGGATCCAATATGGCGGACCAAGAATATAAAATTTGATCGGATTTTCATAAAAATTGTTATGTGAGGGTTTCTAGTGTCACTTATTTCAGTTCCGATATCAAAATTCAGTAAATTCAATATGGCTGAATCAAAATGGCGGACTAGAAATTTTTAACTCGAAGAATTTAAATAAAAGTTCGTACATTGGTGTTTTGGCGTTATTTATATCGATTCTGATATCAAAATGGAGAAATTAAACATTTTGAAACCAATATGGTGGATGCTGATTCACAAAAATTGTTTTCTAGTGGCTGTTGGAGGCACTTTACTGAATTCGGATATCAAAACTTTCTAGCTTAAAATTATATATGTTAAAAATTCTATGATAGTTTAGCAAATTTTAGTAATTTAATTAATTTAATTTCAAAATTTATATAACATATTTGAAGCCAACAAGTTCTAAAACCTCGTTGTAAGAATTTTTCATTACATCTAACTAATTGAAATTTGAGGTTCTTATATTGAATGGTAATTTTTTTATTTTACGCGACGTATATACACGTCAACCGTATCGAAATAAAAATTTAGGTTGACGTATATACACGTCAAAAGCAATTAACTTGTTAAATCAAAAACGGATTAATAATTAAATAAATTATATGTTCTTTGTTAAGCAAAAAATACCATTTAAGCTTAGTTTAAAAAAGAAATATAATTAGGTACTAAATAAATCGGGTTTTTCATTGTGTCAACGTCATAAGAAATTCGTTAGAATTTTGTTATGCAAAATTTATCATTCTTATGACCGTTGGTAGTAATTTAATTTTAATTTTATAATTGACTTCATTAGGTTCTGAAATGAGATTGTAGATGAATGACTGAATAAATATATGTATTATTATTATTATTATTTTTTCATAGTTGTCTCACAATGTAACAAAAAAAAAACAAAAATTTAGGAAAATTACTTCAAAATAGTAGAATTACATAAAACAGGAGTCAAAAATTCTGTAATATGGGTTATTACAGCTTCGCATAATCCTTTCCGATTTTTTTTTTTTGTTATATAATTTATGCGACGAGTTTTTACTGTACCGGCCGTTTTAAACCCTATTTTCTACATTTAAAAATACCTTTCAATAATTAAAATAGGTACCGAAATTCAACTCTTTTTTTCGGAATTTTTTCTGATACTTATTTATCAGTTATCACCCAAAAGGAACCCTGGAAAGGGTGAAATGGATTATATAAAAATAAAGAATTATATTATTATACTATTATAGAAAACAAAATAAAACATGAACTTATTGCCTTAATAGTGGTGCTATAATTTGATGTTCTTTTTTTTTTTTTACTTTACATTTATTTATTATTATCAACAGGTATAACACCATCTGACGGTAAAATAATATAACTAATAACTAATATTTAAGACAAAAAATGTACATATTTAGTATAATGAAAGCACTAAAGATAAACTCTGAATCAGGTAAAAAGTAAATGCTTTTTCAATTCAACCCTGTTACAATTAAAATCTATTGAAGGAAAATAAGTATTATAATTTGAATTAAAATTAATAAGGCTAAGAAGATTGGGTAAATTTATAGCGCCAGTAACGACATCGTGCATGAAAATAACCCCTGCAATTTCTCTTCTCTTCGAAAGAGTCCTCAATCCCAAAAGTTTTAACCTATTTTCGTATAGGGGAAGGTTATACGGATCACTCCAAGGTAAACGACGAAGAGTATAGCGGATAAATCGTCTTTGAACAGCTTCAATTCGTCCAATATGCACAATGTAGTGAGGATTCCATATAATTGACGCATATTCCAAGATAGGATGGACAAAAGCACAAAATAGGACCTTAAGGAGATAGGGATCATCAAAATCTTTAGACCAACGCTTGACGAATCTAAGAGTAGCATTTGCTCGGTTTATTATGTTGTCTATGTGTTTTCCGAAGTCAAATGTAGTATCAATAGTTAAGCCTAAGTCAACAACACTATCCGTTCTGGATAGTGATATGTTATGGATTTTATAAGAGTACTCTAAGATGGAGCTCCTCCTACTAAACGAAATAATATTGCACTTATTAATATTTAACTTCATATGATTATTCGAACACCATTTTTCAAAAATTATCAGGTCGTCTTGAAGGCGGTGACTATCCTGAAGAGATTCGATCAGTCGAAAAATATTCAAATCGTCAGCATAAACTAAAACATGTGTATCTTGAATTAAGGGAAACAAGTCGTTTATAAAAAGAGTGAATAATAAAGGTCCGAGATGGCTGCCTTGTAGCACGCCTGAGAGAACTGAGATAGGGACTGAAAAAGCAGAAGAAAACTTAACTTTAAACGAACTATTAGTAAGGTATGACTTAATCCACTTAACAAATTCATTGGGAAAACCAATTCGTAACAATTTAAAAGTAAGCACTTTATGAGAAAGCTTGTTAAACGCTTTACTGAAATCAGTATATATGCAATCGACCTATTTAAGCCTCTCTAAATTCGTTAAACAAAAATTAGAAAATTCAACAAGATTAGTGACCGTGGATTTACCCCTCACAAAACCATGCTGATTATCCGATATAATAGAACTGCAATAAAAAGATAGATGATTCATTAAAAACTCCTCAAAAAGTTTGGGGAGAGCCATGAATGCATGGCTAAATATTTATAAGTACAAAAAATAACAAAAATAAGCACGTTTTCTTCAAAAATTATAAATTAGACCTTTACTTTAAAAATCGAAAAAAAATCAATTTTTTTTTCTTTTCATTAAAATGCTTCTTAACATCACACAAACACTCTCCTAAAACCGTTTTAAGAAATTCGTAAAAGAAAAACAGTTATACCTATATTTGTAACGCTACCTCTACGAATTTTATATGCAAAAATTATATAGCAAAAACTTTGAACACGTTTTTCTCGAAATCACATTTTTGAAAATGGCCGCATCTGTATCTCAAAAACTATTCAACCGATTTTAACAAACCAAACGCCATTCGATTCGTTATTAAATATACTAGTAACTAAACCTTTAAAAATATTATTTTACCCCTCCTCCCCCACTATGCGGAACTTAGTTTACCCCTAACTTATAGTCGTTTTTTAACTTTTTTAGAAACATGTGTATAAAATGATATATTTATTAAAAATAAAAGGGTTTTTAGGTTCAGGTACTAGTTTTGTGTCTTATGAAAACAATCCACTAAAGATTTTTACTCTATCTGTTACAGGAAGTCCTAGAGAAATGGGGCCGTTTTAAAAGTGAATTTTGGATGACGCCATCTGCAGGCATTAAAATAAACTAAAGTTGCATTTAAAAATTCTTTTTATATTTTTCATAATCTTACCAATAATGTACAAAAGGTTTCAGAATCATAAATATAATAGTCTTTTCAAAAAAAAACTTTTAAAAAGTGTGTTTTTTCCCGATTTTGAAAGTAAAGGTTGCAAATATATATTTATAAGGTCAAAAATCTTGGACCAAATTTCTAATATATATAAAGAATAAAATATTTTTCAATACAGTTAAAATATAAAATATTCGAAGACGTTTTAATTAATTCTGATACCAAAATGTAGCCTTTTTGGGTATTAAGCCATCAAATTTTATATTACAAGAAGTTTAGAATTACTTCCAAATCTGAAGATCGTATGATCTTTTAAGATATCTAATATTAAATCCTTAATAATAATATAAGAATACTATCAATTGCAGTTGTATTACTTTTTAATATTTTAAGTATTCTGTGGCAGATAACAGATATTAAATTTTTTACTCAGCATTTAAAAAACCCAGAAATAAACCGATCTTTTATTATTCGTGGATACTTCTTAAAAAATATTTCTATATTCTGGATAAAAACAATTTAAAGACTAAAAGGTCTGAATTTAATGGGGTAAAATATTAGGAAATATTCCAATACATTTTAAGACTACTCTATTTCTTTTTAACTTCAGTAACTTCTTCATCGTTAACCCCCTTAAATTATGAATTCTATAGAATCAAATCGAAGTATAAAGCTGTGTACGAAATTTCGAATCTTTTGAATAAGTAGCATAAAATTTGGCAAATTATCCAAGAGATATGCTGAAACTTCAATCGAAAAATCTTATATATAAATTTCTTGATTAAAGTTTTAATAAATAAAATAAAATAACCTTAACTTGTAAAATAAACCATAAAATGCGGTTTCAATTAGAGGACAAAGAAGGCCAACATTAAAGTTTAATATTAAAGCCAAAAACCTTGCTAACCACTAGCAACCAATATTATATAATATATTTAGCAGCCAGCCAAACTTACAAGAAGGCACAGAGGGTTAAGGCCAAAAAGGACTCAAGAGCAGACGTTCCATTTACCAAAGAATTAACAGTGGCGGAACGCATTCATAAATCGACTGAAGGCCATTTGGAGCAGAACTAATTCTCAACAGCGAGAATCTTTCATTTTCTTAATTCAATTGGCTTTCCCCATGAGAAAGTTATTCGAGGGTGAAATTTCCGGCGAAGGGAAGGCGTGGAACGAGGTTTAAAGCAACCTCTCTTTCGACGCCCAGTTGCTGTTAATAACCCTAAAGAACAAAAAACCCTATAGTTGCTTTAATTAGCCGAAAGAAAAAGCAAAATTCATGCCCCGCCGTGGACCGCCCATTCATTGCACCACCACTGTCCGCAAATCAGACCTTCGGGCGCCTGTCGTGAATTTGGACAAGCGAATGCAGGATGTTATTAATGTAAATTGCGAATGTAAATTAATTTTGGTTCACAGGTAAAAGCTCAAAGTGATTTATGGAGAAATTAAAATTAAAATGGAAATGGGTTCAAATTAGGAACACACCGAATGAGCTAAATTTCAAGTATACGACCCCAGAGGCATTTTTTTTTTCAAATTCACACAAAAATTTTGCCTAAATGTTGATTTCATTTGCGGTATGTAAATTTAATTTTATAATTCGCAAATGTATAAATAAATTTTTCTATTAATGCTTTCCAAATGAAATTCCATTTCTGGGTTACATTTAATAAAAATACGAGTAACCTTTTCGATCTCGGAAAAAAATAGTTAAACTCTAAATCTATTTTCTGATGAAATTTTACTAGATAGTGTTGAAGTCGTCTAGATCTCTAGAAGTCCTCACTAGAAAAAAAGCTACTTCTACTGTGTTTCCTCCAAAATTAATTTAAGATCTAGAAAAAAAAAAAAAAAAAAAAATTATTGCTAGATATTAATTGATCTAGCGGAAAAGGCTTGAAATCTGCTTTTCTGTTCGAATTCATTCGTACCGCATATAGTAAAATTTTAGTATACAAACTACTGACTGATCTAGATAAAAATACACTGCATTTCTAATAACAAGAATTAGTAAACTAGTTATTCTAGTGAAGGTTTTAGAAACCCAGTGAATTTGAACGTAAATCTTGTTAAAACAAGTCAATAGAACTCTGGCTTTTATATTCAGATATCCAGTGAATTTAGACATAAATCTAATTCATATATATTTATTTGAATTCCTACTTAATTCTACATAAAACAAAGACTTTAAAATTCTATCGTTTATTTTATGTCGGAATTTTAGTTAATTTACAATGTAATTAATTAGTTAATTAATTTAATTAGTTAATTAATTGAATTAGTTATCGTTTATTTTATTTCGGAATTTTAGTTAATTTACATAGATACATATATATCTAGTTAAAGTAGGTATATAAAATTCTAGTGTCTACATTTTTCACTAGATTTTTAACTATATAACTGGAAGTCGTAGGCTAGATTCTAGTTGAAAAAAAATTGTATGTGTATGTAATTTAAAAATATATCTAATCACTATACATGGGTGAATGAGAATTATTTATTTCAACATAATATCAATAGATTTGTGAACTACTCTAACTAATATGCTATCCGAGGTTACTTCTCTGCATTAAAAAGCATGTTTTACAATGCAGTTTTGGGTATTTTAAATAATAATAATTCTTATTAATGCTATAGATGAAAAACTTTGCAATGACATTTTTATCTTCAGTCTGATGAACATTAATATAAACATAATAAATTTTGAGATAGTGCGAAGTTAAAAAAGGTGCAAATGAAAATAAAAATCTGTTAAAAATAACATTTCCTTTAAAAAAATAATATAATCTATTAAATCTTCTTACAAATTAATTAAAATTTCCTCTTTTTCTTTCTAGGTCAACATTTATGCCAGCAATAATTAGTATTAACTTATAGAACAGTCAATCGCAAAAATTATTCGTCTGCAATAATGGATGGAATATCGAAAAGTTCTTCCAGTCAAGAGGACCGAACGTCCCGAAACAGCGGTGAGTTTTTAATATTTATCTTGTAAAATAAAAATATATATACCTAATAATATCCAAAAATACTTACCTAAACAACAGAAAACCAATTTTCAACCGAGTGGGTTCATTTTCCATTAATGATATGAAATAAATTGTAAATATGGTGTAAAGATGAAAAAATGAAATCTAAAATCGTAAAGTAATGCTTTCTATGAAAAAGGTTTATTTTCTTATTCATAAAAGTTCGTTGAAATACATTTTTTGAATGAAATTTGACTATTTTCATCATTCTATTCATAATACACCCCTAAATTAAAGTGCAATTATTCGAATATTCAATTTTGAAATTATTTCATAAAGGTTGAACGGATGAAGACAGAAATCGAATCTTGTGTAAAATTCAAGTAAAATGCATTTTTCTTATATGAATTAGCTCTAAAATTTAAACATAAAGAAATATAAGTTTATGAATTTTTTCTATTAGTGACAGTTTAGAAAAACTACCTCCTCTATTTAAACCCATTCAACCCTTGATTAAAAATAATACCAGAAACAGATTCTGTATTCTCTATTCGCATTATGCGGTGACAACAAATTATAAAAGTTATGTTTAAAGCCCTGAAAGTCGTATAAAATTATTTTTTAATACATTAATATATTTAAGGGTTTGCATTTGAATTATGTAATTTAAAAATATTAGTACACGTTAATCAATTTTAAACTTCATGGAATCACCATAAAAATTGGTACTTGAGGGTTTTTGAACGCACTAATTCCGAATCTACTATCAAAATTATGAATTTCAAGATAGCATTAAATTCGATGGATGGTGAGTAAGATGTTTAAAATTCAAGGGAATTTAATGTAAATTAATACAAAAGCCATTTCGGAGTTTCTGATGAACTTTGGAAATTCAAAAGGCGGATAAAATTCTGTTTGTGCACGCATCATGCAAAATCTATGGTAAGGAATTTCATGAAACTTAACTCGTGCCCTTTATTAATATTTATGATAAATTTTATCTCCATGTTTCAATAATAATAAATTATGAAAAAATATTCAGCTGTTCTTTGTAAAAGTGGTATAAGTCAATTTTTTCATAAATTGAGATATTTAAGAGTTTAGGTTTGAATCAGCTTAAAAATATAAGAAAACATTATTCACTATCAGACCAAATTGAGATGTTAAGGTCTCTTTTATATGATTTATCTAAAACCAATTGAATCTCTGCTTTGATATCCATAATATTAAAAAATAATACTTATGCTGCAACATATTAGTTTAAGAAATACAAATTCATCACTTAAGGGGAGGTTCTCATCTAGAACGTCAAAAAGTAAGTAAAGTTCGTGATTTTTTTGAAGGCAAATGACAAGACATAGGGAAATGATATTTGGCATTATCTTTTATTGTATATTTATCTGTACGAAAAAATTTTTTTATTCAAAAAAAAAAACAAAATGGCGCCCGTTATTCAACTTCTCCGGAGTCATGTTTTTCGAAAATGGCCCAGCTGCGTACAATTTAGGGGTCGCAGATTGGTCTGAAATCAAATAATTATGACATTATTATAAACTAGAATAAATTTTTCTCAGAAAGAGCGGACGACTTTCAAAAAAAATTTAAAATTGACGGAATGGCGCGATTTTGAAATTTTAAGGCCGTTTTCGGCCGTTTTTTTTCATAGTTTATCACTTACAAAAAGGAGATAATGTTACAATTTTCAAAATGTGCTCCGCTCTTTCTATGAAGAAAATTGTTTACTTTAATATGCACGGAACTAGAAGTTGATCGGTTGAACCGTTTTCGAGTTATCTTGTACGCAAATTTGAAAAATCTTGAAAAACAAAGTTCCGAGATAATCGTGATTGAACGGCACGGCACAGGCTGAGCGCCCCGCTACGATCATGACACCGCCAGAATCAATGGGCTGTAGAATCCGTTCTAGTGCTCGGATCGACTAAATATTTTAAAGCAACATTCTAGACATATTAAACTTTAATAATATGAAATAAAAAAAAAAACGAAAATTTCAAGATTCTAGATGAGAACCTCCCCTTAAAGATTGCGAAACAAAACTAAACGATGATTTCTCGCCAATTAATTTGAACAATAACACTTTTATCTTATTTATTCATAACGTTGTGTTTTTAAGGTATTTAAAGTAATTTGTATCAATTATTATTATTACAGATGGATTTATACCACTTTCAAGTAAAAAACATTCTTGCAATAACATTTTATATGGTTAGAATACTTTTGATTAATTTACATACATAAGAGGATATCGTACACCATAGAATGTGTGATTATAAATATATAATAAAAAGAGTATATCTACTACTCTGATCAAAAAGCAAAGCCAATTTTGAATTTAAATTGGGCGAGTACATTGATTCCATTAAATCTTATTGTTTTTAGGTTGGCAGTACTGTCACTCATATCTGTGTAAAATTTCAAGCCAGTACGTCATTTGTTTGGTTATTTTCATTGTGTTTTCTGAGCAACTAAAAGTGAATTTCTCGATTTTTACAATGTGTGATTTTATTGAGCAAAGAAGTTGTATTAAATTTTGTTTGCGGAATGAAATTTCTGCTGCAGAAACGTTTAGAATGTTCCAGAAGGCCTTCAGCGATCAGGTTTTGTCTGAAAGAAATCTTTACAAGTGGTATAAACAGTTAAAAGAAGGTAGAGAAATTGTTGAAGACAAAAAGAGAAAACTCGCTGGCATAGGTGTATTGTATCGGGCGGGGACTACTTTGAAGGGGAAAATTTTCAAAGTTATACACAAATTGGCCTTACTTTTTGATCACATTAGTATACCTCACTTAAACTACCATTAAGCCATTTTTTTTCCCAAAAATTTGACTTATACCCTTTAAATAAAAACCAAAAAAAATATCTAATATAAATTGCAAAATCGCACGACCGCCAGGTTGCGCCACTGTAAAATATTTTAAATTCAGTTAAATAGGAAAAATGTGTTTCTGCAAATGGATAAAACAATTGCATACAAAGCAGAGTTTAGTATAACCGTGCTGTTCAGTCCAGAGCAGTCATAGGACCCGCATTCTAATTAGTCTGAAAACTGGGCCTATATATGTACGCGCTTCACACCTGAGGTCCTTTTAGAGAAGTAATTACTTCCAAACATTGCATTTTCTGTGCTATTGTTATATTTTATACTACGATGGTAGTGCTACGCGCGCCCATTGCTGCAGGGTAATTAACAATTTTTGGCAAACGCGGCTCGTTTTAATGAATTTAACTTGTGGTATGTTTCAGGAAAACCATGCCATTGGAATTTCGAGTAAAATACATATAGTAGAATAGTAGCTGTAGCCCCAACTACATACAGTCCATCGGATACAGTCTTTTGTATTATTCAGAGAAACGAGTGGTATTTTCAGGGGAACAGCTAAAATTCGTGAAAGCATAAAAATGAAAAGATGAAAACGTGACAAACGCCTGCAACTGGGAAATTTTTTTTATGAATGTCATGGGCCGAGAATGTGTATGGCACCAATCAATTATGGAAAACTGGAAGCCATTGCGCGCCGCGTGCATGCTGTGATGTATTTTTTTTTTTTAATTTATGCAATCCCTGTCGAGTAAAAGGATGGGAAATGCTGCACCAGAAACCTGACAAATGAACCCTATGCAAAATAAAGGGACTATGACATGCCTCAATTGCCTGGAAACGATTTTCCCCCGAAAAATTTAGTGGCTCACGTAATTTGCACCTTTAGCCCCTGAGTCCTGAAGAGTCCTTATAAATCGCCAAGTTGATGGCATCCATAAATAACTTGGTCCTAATAAGAATCCTCTTCCGGTAGAGAGAAGAGGAAGAAGGGAAGAAAATAGGGCGTCTCCTGTAGAGGGCGCGACAGTTAGTGATTTTAGTAAGAAGAACGCCCCAACTGTGGCTAATTGACCTTTAAAATAATTTACGGACTTTTACAGTCCCCTGGGATTTTTGCCCAGACTGAATCCCATTTAGATCCCGTCGTGATTAATCATTTCGAAGCTGGAATTTACTGGGGATCCGTGAGGAATTCACTTCCCAGCTAAAATGGGCTACTCTACAGAGCATCACATCTCTGACACAAAGGTTTAAAATATCGCCGTTTCGATCTCAGTGGGCGTTATTTAGTATTGTGGTATAGTATCTCTATAGTCTATCTATTGTAGTCTTATACATCACTCTGGTTTTAATCTAACAAAATTTCGCTATACACCACGTAAAAAATATTGTCTTCCTATCATCCCCCCAACGATACACCGAATCTGGGAAAGTCAGTGGGACACACAATCGAATTACTGCCATTTTCCCACATTTTATCTTCATTTATCTGCTTTATCCACTTGGCACTTCCTTAAGCAGACTAGAGAAGATTTTTCAGGTGAAAAGCCCAAGACGCTACCTGCTGCCTGCCGCCAACCTGCTTTTCGCTTCGAAAAGAAAGCAATAAATTCGAGGGGCAATAGGGGTGGATTCTGTTTTACGGCATACCCAGCCACTTGATATTGCTGCAATTCGCAGGTGAATGCTTAAAGATCCCTGTTACAGCATAATCTAAAAGGACTGGTTGCGTTAATTCCAGGTGAAACTCTTCACGTAGCTAAGAGTCAATTCCATTTTTTTTTCTGTTCTTTGTTCCTCTCTCGTTGGACGATGTTCAGAAAATTGAAGTAGAGTGCGGGGCGGCTGCACACAACCCCCAAACCCCCAACAATAGCCCCGAGCAGGGTAGATGGTGTGCTCCTTCTCGGGAAGAAAGCACTACATCCCGGGGACCATTGTTTCGCCAGGTGAAATGGAGAAAAGAAAATAATAATTTTCCATTTTTTTTTTTTTTTTGTTCCCCTGTTCACTACTAATGAAATGCAAACAATCTTCTATGTTGAGTGTAAAACACCCTCTACTTCTACGTCGACCATTCGATGCTCGTTTACTAACTTTAACCCTGGCCTATTTCGCTACCTACGAACAAAAAAGTTGCTGGTCATGTTTCAGCAACATTATGACTTTGAGTTGTAATCGGTTGAGTGCATTCACTTCCGGTTTATTGCACCGTGTGCGGTTAATTTGTGTGAGTACTCGTCAAAAGTTTGAGCTTTGATTTTGAATTTTTTTTTTTTTTTTGTTTTTTTGTTTTATACAAAACTTTTCCTTTAAGAGTTCTGTAGTTGTGTATTGGGAGCGTTCAATAAATTTTTCTGAGATATAAACGGTGGGCTATCGGGTGGTTTCTTTTTTAAAATGCTATAAAACAAATACCATTCAATATTTTTCAACGTTTTATTGAATTTATTGGAAAAAGAAAACCTACGGATTAATTATGGAAGATGATTTAATTTAAATGGTTGCCTCAACTGGCTTGGCAGTAGTCCATCCTCTCAAACTAATTTTGTAGCTCATTTTCGATGGCCTAGGGCCCTATTTGACGAAAAGCTCAATGAATATTGTGCTTAAATGCCTGAATTATTTCTAGATTATCACAATAACATCGAACTTTAATGGCAACCCACAACAAAAAATTCCAACGGCCTGAAATCGCAGCTGCGTGATGGCCAATAATACCAACTAAAATTTTTTTTCCAGAATTCGCACGCTTTCTGTAACACAACACTCACTTTGAAATAAGTTTTCATTTCATTAATTTTCTATAGCCGAAATATGATACTATGATTCTGTCAATTTCTTGAGCGCGAAGAAGCTGTGTGTATCTAAGTAACATGTAATTTAAAAAGAAACCAACAGATGGCCCACCCACAAAGATATAGGGAAAATTATACTTCAAAAAACCTGAGCTAAAACAAAAATGAATCCTTTGAAAAACCAAAAAAAATCTGTCATAACTATACCTTAATAAAATAAATTTGAAAAATATCCTTATTCACAAAATAAATAAAATTTTAAATTTTGACTTATACGAACCATCAGTTAGTTTCTTTTTAAATTTGTTATTAAAACTATATCTTTTATTATTTTTTCAATGATTATTCCTTTATTCAAGAGAGTACATATACCAATCATTTCTAGAAATAGATGAAATTTTTGTCAACCAAGTTTTTCAGTACATTTTCAATGGTTTCAATGGCTCTATTTTGCAAATGAGTAAGATGATTGAGTAAATCTTGAGAGAAAAAACAAGATTGTGTGGTTAATGATATTAGTATTATTACGGATGATATTATTTAGACGAATTAGGAAAAAGGCATAAATATATATTATATATAGTCTACATATAGTATATTATTTTCATTCATTGATCATACAGTACACACACTCATAATATTGAATTATATTCGAAAACATGTGTTTTTACTGATTATTTCTTCCTTGATCGACTAAACTCGGCTCCTCCCAGGCTGATCACTTGGAACGAAACCCAAGTTCAAATCGTCCATATTTGTTATCAATAAACTTTCCAATTTCACGAACTTTCCTTTACGAATTTCCTTAAAAAACCCGCTGAACGAGCTCGATTTCGACCAACATTTTAATTCAATTTCGCACAGTTTCTGCAACACAATATTCATTTTGGAAATAATTTTTTAATATTTCGTAGCATTGTTCAAGTGTAAGTTGATCCACTTTTTACCTAGGAAATTTTATACTAAATTTCTGTCATGTTAATGATGATAATAGTATTGACAGTATCCAATTAACACATAGTTTGAAAAGAAACCACCAGATGGCTCACCCTTTTCTACATACTGAATAGTCAAACGCATTCATAAGGCGAATAATCAGAAAGTTACAAGTTATAAAAATATATTCAAAATTGTTAAAGTATCGTGGGTTACTCTGACCCAAATGCGGATTAGTATGGCTCAACTTTTCATAGCATTTATTTATTTAAACTGGATTTTTGTTACAACGTTCTTGTGCAAATTTGCATTACAAAATCTGAAAAAATCTATTAAAGTTATTTGACTAGTTGTCACCATTTCAGACTTTCAACAATACTAATTCCGAAGACATAATACGAGTCTAATCATCAAATTGAGATACTACATTAACTCATTTCTTCCGATATAAGAAAATATCATGAAATTACACTCTATCAAATCAACAGAAATTAGGTTTTTTTACTCTAGAATTCCCCAAAACAATCCAATGATAAAAAATGTTGATATATAAAGTGTCATATGCACGAATAAACCCCGCAAACATTCAAGAACATGAATTTTCCTTTTAAAAGTCGTTTAAAAAAATAAATTAATCTTTCACAATTTCCTGTTATGCGAAAATTTTGTTTCGAAGATCTTTATGAAATTTTGTTTGTTGACAAACTTTACCAAACTGCATTCAACTTTGAGACCAGAAAGAGTTTAAAACTCATGCAAACCATTTATGCTCTTGAAAGTTTCCCACAAGATAATCTTGGAAGAAGTTTTTTTGTTTTTACCATTTGCACACATCAGAAAAATTTGAGACAGAAATCGTGTTGTGCGATGTTACTTTTTGCGGTAGTGGTGAAAAATGAAATTTTCCATTTCACCGGACATGGGTAATGATGTTTTTATGCCAGATTTTTCGCAAACATTGTTTGTGAATTTAGTTTTGGAATACGTTTCATGTTTTCAGTTCAAGATAATTGAATAATATCATCAGTTTGAACTTTGAAGTTGAAAATTTGATGGAAAAGAAAAAAAACTTTTACCATTTATGTCAGTTGAAAAGTTTATGTCTGTAGTAGCTCCACAGGGCATAAAATCGAGGAAAAGACTTTACCTATTATTTTTTATGTTTCATGTATATAATATATATACTTTTCAAACTTTAAACGACGAATTATCCCAGTGTTTTTGGTACAACATTATCTGAATTGTATTCCACGTTTTTTTATTCGACATTGCTTAAACATTCTAAAAGAACTTATTATTAACAACAATTGGCAAATCAATTGCTATCGCCATTATGTTTGTATCATTCAATTTCGTCCACATACCCCTAGAAAATCTGATTTATGGCATACTACCTAATTAAATTAAGTAAACAATTTAAATTTTTGTTTTTATATTCACATGAATTATACTGAAAATATGCAGCACTCAGTGTAGTTATTTGTCAACGAGTACACTTTATATTATATATGTAGTATCTGTCACAAATATCTAAATACTACCCTAGTGGATGATCTAAATATGCGTATTCCTGAATATGAAAGCAGTAGTAGTGATGTTTTCTTACCACCTAGAGCTTTACTTTCTGTATACTATAATTTTCCTATAGTAAGGCTTAAACGTAACTATGATACATTTTAGTTCATTTCTCTAAACTAACTAGTCTTAATTTTTGAATATAGTATTTTTACAGGGACAACGACGTTATCTCTAACGAATGGGATAAAATGAAGGAAATAGCAGAAATAAGATTATTTTAATAATAAATTCGCAATAACTAATTGTTTGTTAAGTATTTAATAAACTCATAAAAATTACTATTATAAGCCGATTAAATGTATCAAAGTGAAGAAAACTATTCCCGGTAAACGGATTGTATTTCAATATCTCATCTCGTTTACTTAAAGGCAGGTGTCGCGCTAGGCTAATCTTAAGTGCTATAAGACATCTCTCGTTTCCTTAGAAGTCCTAGAAAGCGAGAAGGATTTATAGACATGCCGACGTAAGCCGACCTTTTAAGTCTCTCTGCAAGTGGCATCAGCTTGATGTATGATCATAAAGCCGGAAATATTACCAAAATCTTCTTAGTTGTTCATTATGACACGAAATGAGGCGCACTTGTTACATATATAAGACATATGAAAATGTTTATCCAGTTTTTTAGGTCTGGCTTTAACAGAAAAATTTTGAATTACTTTCTTATGATAAAATTTCTATAATTAATTTCTATATATAAGAAATCGTTTCTTAAAATAACTAAGTGATATACAGAGAGATACAAGAATTTCTCTAGGATATCTACAGGATATAAAAAACAGACCCTAAATATAACATAATAAAATAATAGAAAATAATGTACAACAAAATATAATTTAGTATTTAATTTTTTCTATAGAACATTTGAGCTAATTTTTATTCAATCCATGAAAATCGCCCAAGTTTATGAATCGATCCTTACCGATTTTATTGAAAACTTTATAAAAAAGGAGAGTTTCATGAGAAATAAATTTTTTTCCTTATATTGAAACCCGTGTTAAATCAAATAAAGATTAATAAAGAAAAATATATAATTGAAAAAATCGTGTTAAAAAATTAAACAAATACGCGTCTACATGCAAAACATCACAAAAGTTTACATACGCATAGTAAGCGTAGTGAGAAAATTAAATCTTTAATGAATGAATATAATTCTTAATTATAAATTTTGTACTTTCTGAATAATTTCTCATTTTTGTGCATTTATATATAAAATGAAGTAATATAAAATAAGTAACATAATGCAAAAGAGGAAAGATAAAAATTTTAAATTAAAAACAGAATAGAATCTAGAATAATAAAAAGGGCATATCTTTTTGACGAGATCATCCAAAATCATCCTTACTAGGACGATATGGTATATTTTCCGACCCTATAATGTTTTCGAATAGATACTTGTAAGTTTTTCATCAAAACCGTCATCCACGAAGAAATTCGAAGAAAATGGTTTTAAAATCGTTAGACGGTTTTTTTCTTGGACCATGTTATTTTAAAATCGTTTAAAAAAACACCGTATATAAAAAAAAAATATATATATGTATACCGTGTAAAAAAAAGAGTTGGGTGTTTTCAGTGTTATTAAAACGTTTTATCAACCTTATTTTCGCCAAATATGAGGAGGTAGCCTGCAAAAGAATACAAGTCACACCTAAACGAATTTTGAGAATTTG
The DNA here is from genome assembly GCA_949715965.1 of Dysmachus trigonus. Taxonomy (NCBI): domain Eukaryota; kingdom Metazoa; phylum Arthropoda; class Insecta; order Diptera; family Asilidae; genus Dysmachus; species Dysmachus trigonus. The sequence goes on along the minus strand of OX454319.1, from coordinate 96,929,388 downwards.
TGAAATAATTATAGTTAAAATTGTCACAATAATTTCTTCTTATGTTAATATTAATTGTAAAGTCAAAAGTAACTAAGTTATAGAGGTAGTTCAAATCATTCTTATTTTCTGAGTTATTTTAATTTCAAATATGGAAATGTAACTTTTGGCCGAATAGGTCAGGACATGTATTTTTTTGCTTGAAAACACTAGCATATGTAGCTCTTTACTCGAAGGTAAAAGGGTATGATTAAATAGATCAAATTCAAAGAATAGTTATATTAGAAAATTACAAACTCAATATTACAAACCAATATACTATATTTTAAAGTGAACATGTAAATTGTTCTTTACAAAAATTAATTTTTAATTTGACTTATTATACAGGGTGTCCCAAAAATAGCAGGTCAGAGTTACATGAAAGATAGGTTAGCCTTAGATCTGTCAGATAAAATAAACATGACCTTAGTAAAAGTTTCTTAGTTTTGGAGATATTGTCGCTTTTTTAATTTTGTTTAAAATCTCTACCTTTAGTTAGAATTTTAACCAACATTGCTAAAAATAACTTCAAGTTGTTTACTTTTTTATTTTTCAGGTATCCTGAATATTTGTTTCAGGCGTTAAAAGTAAAATTTTGCCGAAATTTAGTGTACCTTCCAAGAAAAATAACTCATTTGTGTTACCTTTTAGCTCTGTCAAAATTGTAACTTTAACTTTGAGTTTCTACTAAGGTCATGTTTATTTTATCTGACAGATCTAAGGCTAACCTATCTTCCATGTCACTCTGACCTGGTATTTTTGGGACACCCTGTATGTATATGGACATGTATTTTTCTGCTCCAAACCACTATTTTTGTGATATTTTGTTACGTCAAACTGTGTTTGTTATTCGATGCAGATGTGAACAAAGAATGATATCCAACTGAAATCTCGATTTTTGATTTTTGTGGATTTGCATTCATTTGCGTGGTAATTTAATTTAATTTAATTTAATTTAATTTAATTGATGCTTAATTTACATGGAAGTACCTACATACGAATTTTAATTTTCTTTTTTGTACCAATATATGTTATATAATAAAATAATCAAATAAAATAAAAATTAACTTAAAATCTAACTACAAAACTAAATAAATAAACAATAACAAATAAATCTGAAAACATAATAATAAACTAATAATAAGTACAAAATATAGAAAAAAAAGGAAAGATTAAAATAAATAAAAACAGGATTAAAGTAAGTAAAAATTCGTAAAAAATTAATAAATTAAAATTATTAAAGGGAGATATTTGCAAGCTCAAGATAATATCAGGTCAGTCCAAAAGTTCGTGAAAAAATTTTGAAAGGTACGAAATAAGTGAAAATCACTTGGAACTTACTCCCCGGATATTGCCCCAAGTGATTTTCACTTATTTCGTACCTTTCAAAATTTTTTTCTAGGGAAAAAGTTATATTCTAAACGGGATGTACAAAATGCACTTTCAAGTTTTTTTACATAAAAACCAGAGTTTTCTACAGCAATGGAATTAAATAGATACCTGTAAGATGTGCGAGACATTGTAGACAGTGGAGGAAAATATATCACTGGTTCAAATGTTAAATTGTGTTTTATTTACACTATTTAAAAATTTCACACAAATGCGCACGAACTTTTGGACTGACCTAATAAAAGTACCTCTTCAAGTAAAGTATCTCCATAAGAATGTTTACTACTTAGCCAATTTGACATATTCTCAGCTTTTCCTGCTACTTAACTTATAAGTCTAGGGAACATCAAAATTATTTTATATTTAGTATATTTATATAGTATAAATTAACTCTATTTTAAAAAAGTACGTGTTCTCTGTGATTGCCACTTGCTAAAAAAGAGTATTCAAGTTCTATTGTTAGGCATATGTGTGGCAATTGCAATTACCCTACCGACTCAACAAACCTTACCCAATTTATGTATAATACATCTTCTTTGAAGAACTTTTGACATATTGAATAGCAATTACCGGAAAACATAATTCATTTAGTGCCGCGACAAAGAACAGGGAACAGCATACGCCCAGATATGCTTTAATTATAACATGAAACGAAAGACCCCGAAACATCCATCTTTAATAAAAGCTGGCACATGCGAAATTTCTCGTATCGGAGCGAAATCAATTTATATTTTGGCGCATGACGGCGAGGACGTGACACAAATCTCCCGGGGGGTCTCGGAACGCACCCACACCGCGGCAAGCAATCATCTTCAGAGCGAGCAAGCAATAATTAGACGCTCAAGAGTAAACTCAACACAATTTCGTGGGTTTGCAATTAGTTTCGATTTTTTCGCCTATCTGCTTTTGCATTTAATTGGAAAACGCCCCCTGCCACCCCGCCGCGGGTTCGGGTTAAGAGGTCAATGCGGGCTCAATAAAGTATAAAGTATACCCTTCTGAGTTGATTTCCCCGCCCCCTAGCCCATAATAATTGTCCTCAATTAGCTAAAAATTACTTTCAGCCATGTCGATTTACTTCCTCTCTCCTCGAGCAAATTTTGTACATTCCCGAAGATTCTTCTTCGGGGGAACAGATCCCGGGGGACTATTTCTTCCTAATGAAGTCACTAAACTAGGAAGGTGGCTCGGGGGCTGGGTTCGGGCATTCACCGGGGAGCCGAAATGACTTAATTGAGTTTCAATCATCTGGAATGAATCCTTTCGGGCGGGCCAAATTTGGTATGATGGTATTGCCAACCCCCCTGTATCGGGGATAACGCACCCTTCGAACTTTACGAAGTTTCTGTTTAACACAAGTGATTGTGTTACTGACTCGCTGCATCGTAGAGCAAAATTTCCACCACGAAATTGATTCTAGTCTGACTTTCAAATGCACACGCAATTTCGTTGTTCGCTAGCTGCAACCCGCCCGTGCATCGGAGCTGACCTCAGTAATCAGCTTTCCAAAAACGGTGACGATACGGGTCGATTGGGCCATTTTCCTGGTGCATCGGTACTTGCAGGGAAATGGAGAGAGTGCATCGATACCCTTTTGAACCTAGAATCGACCCAAGACCTAATTTAAATCAATCGGCGCTTGATTACACCAAAATTGTAATGTAACCGGGTAAGTGAACGCTGAATCATTTAGGACCCTATTTCATAAAATAATGACATTTTACAAAATGTGTCATCTACAATTTATGTAAGGTTACTAAATTGGACAAGCCTTTTAGAAAAATATTAATTAGCACTAAGCACAACTAATTTAATTTAGGGAAATCATTTATAAAAAGATGTGAACTCGAGTGGAAATTTTAGTTCTATTCAAGGGGTCTTTCTGGAAAATTTTTTTTTCGAAAACAATGATTTTTTCAAATATTTTTTTTTCATAGAAAGAAAAGTCACATCGTTTTGAAAATGTTCAGGTACATTTTTTTTTTTTCGTTTTTTTATACTATTACAAATTTTTAAAAAAAAATAAAAAAATCTGCAAAAAAAACAAACCAAAAATGAAAAATTATTGCTTGTTGAAGTGGCTATTAACCGAACTAGAATCGTTTTGATCGGTAAGAAATTTTCACCCGATTGCCCAACCTCAAAAAACGATTTTTTTCAAACTACTGCCACTTACTATTTCTTTGTAATAACCTTTTTTGTTTTGTTATTGTTTTTTTAGATGATCCAGTCGCCAGAAATCAGGCTCGCCGTCATTTTTTGATATTTGGTTTCTTAAAATTTGTAAGGACACAAAAAACCAACAAAAAAATCCAAAAAAAATATTTTTTTCTCTGAAAAATTTCAAAACGTTTTACTCTTTCTTTCTATGAAAAAAATATTAAAATAAAAACCATTATCAAACATTTTTCCCCAGAAAGACTCCTTAATGCCCAAAGATTACGATTTGTATCCGATCCTCCGCTCAAAATTAAACTCTACTTATGAATGTTTAGACCCTTGAAAAAATTAATTTAAAAGATCAAAATAGGCCTATTCGTAATTTTTTAATTCTTAATTTAACTTTTGTATCCCCGATCTGAAGGATTACTTCATATTTAGTATTACTTATTTTATTAGAACGTCTTTTTCATAATAACAGAAATTTATTACAATATCATCTTTATTATTAGAGAATAAGTCAAATTTATGTTAAAAAGGATTAATAAACTAGTAAATTAAATGTCCGTGTAATAAATGCAATTTTTAAGATTTAGTATTTTGTGTGAAAATCTTCAGGACCATATGAGATTTTATTTGAATAAAAACATAAACCTGGAGATCCTACGTTAGGATTAAATTAGAGCTATTACTCCATTTTAAAATCGGGGCATAGAGGAGCTAAAAAGAGTTAATAAATTCTAAATATGTAGCTCCTAAACTTTCTAAAGCGGACGTATCTATCTACCATCCTGTGGATCAAAGTATGGTTTCAGTTATATAGAATCTCTATAGCAATGGTGGCGAACCTATGACCCACGGGTCAGACACTGACCCACGCAGACTTTTGAAATGACCCACGCGTTGATTGTTATAAACTTATTTTTTATATCATAAAAGAGGAAACAGAGAATCAAAAATATTTAAAAAATAAAATATATATATCAAATGTCTTTGAATTTATAACAAAATATTTCCATGCGGACATTGGCTAGCTTATTTTCTATCTGGACACTGCACTGTGTATGACGTACACTGACGAGCAAAAGTGGTTTATGCACTGGGTCAAATGTTGTAACTGTTCTGGTTTTAATGATATCGCACCCAAAAGATGGGTATTACATAATTTCAATAAATATATTTCAATTTAAACATATGTAAAACAAAACACAAGACAAATTTTTGTTTAAAAAAATTCGGAAAATATTACATTATTAACAACGGACGTAGGCCACCTCATTTGTATAGTTTTGCACGCCAAATATTAAATATTATATGCGTGAAGTTGATTATATTCATTGCTAATAAAATTATGTTATGATATTTTTTTTTAACGAAATTATTTTGTTTAATAAATATAAATATTTTTAAATTAAAATGTATTTATAGTGCTAGATAAGTTCACTAGCACACACCATTTTCTTGCGTCATCAAAAAAACCAGAAAAGTTAGAAACATGTAGCCACGATGGACAAATTGTTTTAATGATGTTTGAAAATATTAAATTATTTATTACGAATCTTGACATCTTTACTAAGGATATGGAAATGAAAATCATGAAATATTTTCCTCAATTACAAAAAAAATTTCAAAACACAACAATTTTTGAAAATACGTTTGACGTTCAAAAAATTGCAATTAAAAAATATTTAATGATTATACGGGAAATAAAACAAGCTTTTGAGGAAAGATTTAATAAATTTAAAAGTTTGGAAAGTACATTTTACTTTATTTTATATCCATACAAAATGGAATTCGAAACAATAACCGAATTTATGTGGCTAGGTATCCATAATTTAGAAATGGAATTAGTTGAGTTTCAAAGCAGCATATTGTGGAAAAATAAATTTGGAAACTTGATTTCCGAAGTCGAAGGGAAAATGTTAGAAAGTAGTACAGATAATAATGACCCCACACTAAAAATTCAAAATACTGTATTAATCGTATGGGATTCTTTACTAAATAATTTTGTATCAATAAAGAAACTTGCTAATGCTCTTCTAATTATGTTTGGGTCCACATATTCGTGTAAAAAATTGTTTTCTTCAATGAATTTTGTAAAATCTACCGATACAAATAAACTTGGAAATGAATTGACTGCGATATGCGTTAAACTAATGAATACGTAATATGAACCTAATATTAATAAATTATCTGAAACTGAAACAACAGCAAATTTCTCATTAAATATACTTCCACTTTATAATACTTATGCATACTTTTAACTATATTTATTAATATATAATATTTCATAATATATATATGATTTTCTTTATTCCTTGTTCATTCTAATACTCAGTTTTTTTACCTTTATTCTTTGCTCTTCAATTGCAAAGGTAAAAGTTGTAAAACTTGTAAAGTTTTTAGTGGGACCAATGGGTTTAAAATAAAATTAAAATGTTGATGCGGGAACATTAATAAAAACTTATTTAATTCTACATTTGAAAGCATTGTACTTATTTTTCACACTAGAAAGCATATCATTTAAAAGGTTTCGTTTTTTTTTTTTTTTTGTACACCATAGTAAACGAATATTTTTGAATTAATTGCTAATATGATTATTTGGCCTACTGAAATAAGCAGATCCTTAAATAGCAGACGGTATCAGAAGTATCGGGTTGCCGAATTTTGTTACCATAATTTTTTTAAAATATACCATTTTAATGGGAATTTTTGACGGTACAAATTAAATAGACAAATGCCTTGTATAGGCCATATCGTAATCTTAGAAAAGACATCAAATGTTGACTGAACTGAGATTGTTATTAAAGTTTTAATAAAAATATAATCAATTTAATATTATCAATCAATTTAATATAATCAAATCAAGATTATTTCGGAGAGAAAGTTTAAGGGTGCAAATAAAATACTATTTTTATTATTATATTAGATTTACATTTATGCCATTTTCGGGCCGTTAAAATGTTATGTCTTAAATCAACATTATTTCTTTTAATACAAATAAATTTACACTAAGAACCAATAAAAATTTTCATTTGAAATCATAATAGTCCGGTCAAAATAGTCGAAAAAATAGTGGTAGGCTTACAATAATTCGCATAGAGCTGAAAAATGTTACAGACCTTGGGGACATTATTACAAATAAAATACTAAAAGTCCCCATCGATCCCATATCTGCAAAAAAAGTTATTCAAAGTCAAAGGTAAAAAAAATTTTTTTTTTTCAATTTTTCCGGTAAACGGTAAGTTTTATCATAAAAATAGAACAGACACAAGTTGTAGATCATAAAATTATCTACAAAAATTGTTCTTATACTTTTTTTTTTAAGAATCACCATTCCTGAGATATGATAAAACTTACCGTTTACCAGAAAAATTGGAAAAAATTTTTTTATACTTTTGACCTAGAATAACTTTTTTTACAGATGTGGGATCGATGGGGACTTTTAGTATTTTATTTGTAATAATGTTCCCAAACTCTGTACCAATTTACAGCTCTATGCGAATTATTGTAAATTGAAATGTCTACTTTGACCGGACTATATGCTGTGCTAACGTTATGAATCATTAACAATTTATATTTCAAATCAAAAATGACGTTTTTTGCATCATCTGATCGGGATATGGATTTTTTTTGTAATGATGAGAATTGAATTAAATTTTGTATGGTAAATCGTGACCTATAGCAAAAGCTATAAAAAAAACAATAAACTCATCAAATTGCCATGAGTTTTACTTACCCTAACTAATTTAATGAGATAAATGTTTTGACGCAGAAGTTAATACAATTTGAAGAAAATTCAATAAAAATTCAAAGTTGGAAGGTTTTTATTGATTTTCAATATTTGTTTTTAATGAATAAAATATGTCAATCATATTTGAAAATTTTGATTTACTTGTTTTATTTTTTAGTAAGTATGGATATTTAATATTAAATAACTAGCAAGCAAAAAAAGAGGAATTATTTTTTGGACGGTATTAAGTCTATTGAGTCTATTAAATAATTTATAAATATTATTATTGAATTTCACGCAAATTTATAATCAAGCATAACCAAAATCAGTTCCAACTTAAATCATTATGTATCAGTATATTTAAAATTCGAATGGTGATAACAGTGAACAATTACTAAATTTTTTCCAATTCATATTCACGTTTGAAAATGAAATTGATTATTTTTCACGCATTCCCATGATGCACTACGTAAAATACATACTACATTAGTCCATTATTGTAAATTTTCAGAAAATTGAATACTGTGCAATTTGTGCGCACCTTTAAATACAGCCACATTTAAGCTACGCACAAATTGCACAATATTCAATTTTCTGGTAATTTCCAATTAAAGCCCAGTTCGATTATTCAAATTGAACAAGGGTCATTAGTGATGCGAATCCAATGCGAATCCAATGCGAATGTTTTGCAATACGTCACTCTATAGCAAACGTTGTTGATTTTCGCAACTATTGCAAGTTATTCATCAGCGTTCTGCAGGAGGGCGAAATGAGGGAAAAATAAGGGAAAAATGAGGAAAAAACGAGGAAATTCAATTAGTGACATGACGAGATTTATATTTCCCATCGGATTACGGCGGAATGAATGTTGAGGCTGTCGAGTTCGCGAACGTAATGAGACGGAGCTCGCGAAGGACTCGGGCATGACACTGGCATAATGAGGCACAGTGACATTTTGTGGGCTTATTGATTTCATTCCAACTGATTGAGAGTCCTGCGAACAAGTGAATACCCAAAAATCTTCTGAAGGCCTTCAAATCCATCCCAATCAAAAAAAGGGACGAGAATGGCAGCAATTAGTGCTACTGCCAAAAGGTCTGAATAGGGTTGCCACCTTGACATATACATATTTTGACGTCTCGAGTTTTTTTTTTTTTTTTTAAAGATGGGCATCTTTCAAAATGCCAGAATAATTTTTTGTATTTAGTAGAAATTATAACTAATTGGTTCTTCATTTATTTTTCTCGATATTTAAATTATTATCCTTTGATCTATTACCTGGGACTTTAATTTATTCATTTATTGGTCCTATATGCATAATGATACATTTTTTTAAAAGTTCATAATAAAGGGCACAAAATTTGACTGAAATTTTTATAAATAACGATTTTTATGTTATTTAAGAATTGGGAATTCACACAGAATATTTGCTGTTTCCCTTCTGGAAGTGTCTTGTATTATTTAAACATTTGGTTGGGCTTAAGCCACATTTTGCACATAGCTTTAAGATTAAATTTTTGTAAAACATTTTAAAATTACGAAAATTCAATTCTTCATGACCAATTAAATTTAATATAAACACCTCATTCAGTGAAAAAAATAAAATCATCATCATCTATAATGAAATCGTCAGTTTACAAAACTTAGGGGAACATTTGAATAAAGCAAGTAATTATTCTTAATATTAGCAAAACAAAAAAGTAATATATATGTTTTCTGGGAATGGACTGAATAAATAATAATAAATTAACCCAAACTTGATGGGCTTATTGTTCTTGGTTTCATCATCATACAAGCTCAATGGTTCCATATTATTATATTGTCACCAGAATTGCATATGTTTGCAAAATTTCAAATTGATACGACAATTAGAAGTCGGTGAAAAGTGAGTTGTCAAATTTTCTTACAATGTTAAGAAGTTACAGGTCAAGCTAATAAAAGCTTAGGTAATGTATAATAGAAGGAAGTTTTTGTAGTAAATAGAATTTTGTTGCGGTTTCGAGTAAAATATACTATTGAAAAGAGTTCGAACGAACGATGGTAACCCTACGTTTGACCCATATTTTTCTTGTTCGCTTTTCTCGGAATTTCTTGTCATTTCCTCACTCATGTAGTAATTGTAATCATGAGCACCAAGGATCTTGAAGGGAATAATTCGGCGCCCTAAGGAAGTTCAACAATTTAGTTGGACGCCGCCCCTGATTAAAAGGGATATTGCTCCCTACGAACAAGTATCGCCCACAACTTCCTGTTTTTATGATTGGAGCCCTTCGGCTATACAAGACGAGAGGCAGTTGTGGCTTTCAGTGGAACAAAACAAGGTTCGTCTCAGGACACGACGACTCCCACTGTCCAGGAAGGAAGAGAAATTGCTAAAGGATCCCTTGCATATAACAAGGACCCGGACGCGATGGCGGTTTCAACGATCCAGCAGAAACCATTCCCTTATATCCCCGCTTTGGCAGGAAAGTCGGGTCATTTCTTGTCAGGATTCTAACCCTCTGTAGTTTTCTTTTATTTTCACCTTTTTGAGAGTCCCTTTTCTCTTCCTTTTCCCGGGTTTTTTCCAAGATTTTCTCGCCGCAAGGACACTTGCCTTGCAATCAATTCAAGTACAGAGAAAAAAAAAAAAGGAGTTGCAGCTAAGGGGAATGGGGAAGGAATAGAAGATAGCAGTAAACAAAGTCAACGTCTTCTTCCAGAGAATTGCACAAATCGCTGCGAAATGCCAGGATGTGCCAGAAGGTGCCAGGAGGTGCCAGAGGATGCGATTATTCCTGGGTAGGTATGGTATTCACGAGTTTGATACTTTGTTAAAAATCTGGTCGCTATTCGGGACCTCCGCTGCTTATATGGAAGAAGCGAAGAAAGTTATATATGGGGGAGGGGGGAAAGGTTACTTTAGTTAGGGGTGGTTTGGTTGTCATGGTCCATGGACGTTCAGATCGATACACACTTCACTCTTATTTACATGTTTGCACACGTATATGGCTCACCATAAAGTGGGTCACGTCACGTCATGGACTCTGTATGCAAACAATGTCACGATATATAAGGTGAGGTCTGTGCACGGCGAAAACGTGAGCGTTTGTGTGTCGAAAACACATTTCGGATGGATGATTGAAATTCGATTTCAGTTCGTATATCTGAGAAAATCCACTCGGGGCTATTAGCCGTAATCAACTCAACACCAAAAGGTCTTTAGTTCAGGCACATATACAGGTCATGGGGTTGATGAACCATACAGAATAAAATTTTAGATAAATACCACTTATTTAAAGATTTATTTTTTATATAGATACATTGATGCTAATGATTTCCTAAAATTACTTGGAGAAACAAAATCTTCCAGCTTTCTTCTATAACATTATTCACATCATCCTTTCCTTCACAATTAATTAGTACGTCTGATAAATATTTATAAAATCCTTAAGGCAAGAGCCTCATATTTATCCCTTATGAAGTTGAGATACACCTAGTCTCATGGATTTGAATCATCGTGAATTTGTTCGTTGTTGACGTTGTTTAGCGTTGATTTTCCAAGAAAATGTTCAAACATTTTCGAGAATCATAATACTCTAATTTTCTTGTTTTGTTAATGCATGTTGCGTTTTTATTATACTTAAACTTTAAAGATTAAATTTATTTTTTAAGAAAGTGATTTTACTACAATGTGTTATTTTAAATTAACTTGATTTGATGTCTCCAACGAACGAACTAACGACATAAATAGAAGATCAGGTGTATTTAAAACTGAAATAAACTTTAAACGTAATGGTGATATTATCTAGAATGAGAATGTAAAATTTCTAGGAAGCATCATTAAAAAAAATCACCATAGTAAAACATATAACAATAGTTTTTAGCAAAGTAAACATTCTAATAAAAGTTTTTTAACCTTTTCATTATTAGACGATCAACACTGAGTTTGGAAAATAAGCTTATCATATATAAAGTTATATTTCAAATACTCATGCTCTATGGCACCAGCATAATTTCAATGTGCATAAACTGATATTAAAAAGCTTCAAGTATTACAAATTAATATTCATAAAATAATTTTTAACTTACCTTGGTATTTCTGTACCACTGAACTACACAAATAAGCTGATGTAGAAATTAAGATGATAGGTTCACATTTTCAGTTTGTCTAAAGTCATCTGAAGTTATGGGGTAAAATTGGTCACTATTGTCATAATTCATGTTATTTTTTTAAAAATTTCCAATATAGTCAAAAACGTCTATCCAACGTTCAGCAGCTCGTTTCTGTAACTTTTAACTCTATTCAAATTCTCTATTTGACGTCACTTTGACGTCATTCTCTATCACTGTGTTTTTATATTCTCCTCTCTTGAGATTTTGTTTCAAATTCGAACGTTAATTTTCACCTGATTCAATTCACGATGCCTTTCTTTACTGGTACATCCGAAAATAAATCAACTTAGCTCAGTCGATTTAAAGACGACCAATATTTGTGACGTCATTTAATAGAGAATATTCTCAATCGAAATTACAGAAACGAGCTGCAGGACAAGGAAATAGCTAGAAAAATACAGACCAATGTTACTTAAGATTTGTACTTACGGAATGCAGTTTATAATTTATTCCCTTTACATTTATAAAAAAATAAAGTTTTAAATTGTTTGTTTAATAAATACTTTTAAAGTCTTATTCAGTAGGATAGGTAATTTTTACTTTAAACAGAGCGCCTATAAGTGAGGATTGCCTCATATCATATTGCATAAAAATTTAATGATATCCTTAGGGTGCATAAGAAAAAAGGTCATCAATATCATATCATTAATCAAAAGCCTCTAACGTTCCCATATCTTGAAAATTCTAAGAGTGGGTTATGTTAATATAAAATACCTAAATAAAGGGTATAGCCGGGTTTATATGGGCAACCTGCCCTTACGGCTTTTTCTACTCGCACTTGGGGGATCGTTTTGGTATCAAATAAAAATAATTCAGCCAAATTTTTCAATTATTTATCTTAAGCGGATTTCGCCTTTTTCAAAAAAAACCTCTTTTTCGATTTTTTGTTTTTTTTTTCATAGTAAAATTCAAAATTATTGAATGGTGATTTTTTTACTAATTCTTAGGAGTAATCGACATGAGAAAACATTTTGGTAATTATTTTAAAACGAAAAGCCGATTTTTGGAGGAAGAAATAACATTTAAATCTTTTTTTTAAACTTTTTATACTCCTCTATACTCAGGAATTTTTTTTTTAAGTGGAACAATATGAAAAAAATTCAAAAGTCATTTTTTTCTGTAATCTGCCGTTTAAACAAACTTACACTTACCGCCAAAAATGGGCTTTTCGTTTAAGAATCATGACCAAAATGTTTTTTCATGTCTTTTACTCCTAAGGACTAAAAAATCACCATTCATTAATTTTGAATTTTACTATGAAAAAAACAAAAAAATCGATTAAAGAGGTTTTTTTGAAAAACGAGAAAGCCGCTTAAGATAAAGAGTTGAAAATTTAGCTGAATTATTTTTATTTGATACCAAAACGATCCCCCAAGTGCGAGTAGAAAAAGCCGCAAGGGCATATTGCCCATATAAACCCGGCTATACCCTTTGTTAAATTTAAGTTGGTCGGAATTATAAAAACATTTATTTTGCACAAACTTCAGTAAATAACGTCTCGTATTTAAAATTAAAATTAAAATTTTAGACTTCAGTTTATTTTATATAATACTTAATTTCAAATTGGAAATATTTATTAAAGTTGAGATCTTATATTAGTTTAAATTGATTTCAATTAATATTTACTCTTTTAAATTTGACGGTTTGGATTTTTAAATTTCAGTATTTGGTACAAAATCATATCGAAACACCTTTGAATTATAGATATATTTTTATTTCTCGATATTACGTTATTTGTTCTATCAGTGATACAAATGATATGGCAACCCTAATATCCACGACCTTTCTATGACCTCTCATGTTGTTCAGATCTTTGATAGCAATTAAATGCCAATTTATTTTAAGTTGTGCTACTTCATGGCGAATAATTTCTCTGAGGCGCCCTCCGGCTGTGACTTTTCCTAATTAAGTGCCAGCTTAAAAACAGGGAAAGAATTGATGACATCGTGAAACGTGTCGCGACGGCTGATTCGTGCCCCAACTCCAACTCCAACTCCGCCAGGTGTGGTGAGGCCTGACCCTGGCCTAGTCTTCCGCTGACAGTTCTCGTTTGAGCTGTATATAGTTGCGAGGGCGGACAGATGTCAGATATGAAAGTTTAGCGCGTAAAATGCGCGTGCCGTGCCATGGATGCGAATTAAGCGGGGGAACGAACGCTCCTGCTAATTTCTAGCACACATTTCAGACGATGATGGCTTTCGAGGGCTCTAATTTAACGCGTGAATCACACGGGGGAGAGAAGCAGGTGGGCGCACTCGTTAGTGATATACGCGCCGAGATAATTGGACTTTCATTTAATTCGCCAGCACCCGGACTCAAAGCGCTGGCAAATGTCTGCTTAAGGATGCGCGATAATTTCTGGTGTTTTGGATGCTTGCTTGTAAGGTAGTAAAGGTTATTTTAGGACCTTGCAACGCAATTACATTTTCGTGTGTTGGGACAATAGATGAACTTTGAGAGAAGTTTAAGAGTTTTCAATGGAATACGGGCCTTTCTAGTTGAATAAAAGCCTTCCTTTATTTCTTACACACCCGTATTTTGTATTGTCGGAAATCTGGTTAAAGCCAAGTTAAATGTTAATTACTTTTAATAATTATGATCAGATTATTACAATTACTAGACCTGTTGAAAGGGAATAGGCAATTTTGCAGATTACGGGCTCAACCTCTGATCAGGGGAGGATTTCGAATTTCTATTAAGGTTAGGGAAGGGAAAGGACTGGAATGCAACAAGTGCCTATTTAATAGACTAGTCTACATCTACACTAATATTATAAACAGGAAAGGTTTGTATTTTTGTGTGTATGTTTGTAATGAATAAACTCAAAAACTACTGTGCCGATTTCAAAAATGCTTTCATCATTAGAAAGCTACATTCACCCTGAGTAACATAGGCTATATCGGATAATACACAGAGTTTCAAAATGGCGAATCCAAGATGGCGGCTGAAAATGTTAAGTTTGAAGCGATTTTCATGAAAATTGGTACATAGGGGTTTTGCGGCATGCTGATTTCAAATCCGCTGTCCAAATTTAGAAATCCAAGATGGCGGATCCAATATGGCGACCAATATTTCTCGGTTTCAACGGATTTTAATGAAAATTGCTACAATGATTATTTTAAGGCTAATAATTTTAAATATTATTAAGATTTGGAAATTCAAGATGGCGGAGGGGTTTTCGGGTTGAAACAATTTCTAGGATATAACAAACTAGAACATTTGAGAAGTGTTTAATTAGTAAGTATTTACCCAACGCCGGGTGAAACCGGGTCAGCTAGTAATAAATAAAATAAAAATGAATTTAATTCATCATTATAAAGTATTTTGGGGTTACCATGAAAATTTGTAATTGGGGATTTTGGGGGGCATTGATCGGAATTTGAAAAATTAAGATGGCAGATCCAAAATGGCAACCAACGTTTCATGTTTACATTAGTATAAAGGGGTCATCAAATGGGAAATCGTTTAAAACAAATCAAACGCTTTTAAAATTTATTATTATTTATTAAAATATTTATAAAAAAAGGGTTCAATATTAATCTATATTAATAATAATGGTTCACACCATAAGCAAACATATATGGAATAAGTCCGCAAAATTTGAGCCCAATCGGACCAGTAGTTTTTTCAAAAAACTGCCAATCAGGTCAAAAAACGTAGTTTCGAGAAAAACGCGTTTAAAGTTTTTTTTATTCAATTCGTAGATAATTCTGAAAAAAAAGTATCTTACGCTTATTCGGCAATGCCTGGTCCATACATTACGCCTTCTTCCTTTTCAAAATACTCATCCTCTTGGGATTTTGCCTTTCTAAGCTCTTTTGAGTTTTTTCAAAAAATACAAGTGTACTGCCCCCCTAACGTCTAAGTGAAGTCATATCGTAAAAATATATCGAAATTAACATACAAAAGTCTCGTAATTTTAAAAATCTGACGTTTTGAAGACATTAAAAATATATGATTTTACTAGCCTAAAGTCGGTCTAAAAATGGTGTATTTATGCTTGTTTTAGTCACATATCGTATACTGGTTTTGGAAGGACTACTGTATATTATAATGCATAAATATATTACCTTTATTAACAGGCTTTAAAAAAAAAAGCAGGAGGTTCTCAATTCGACAATATTTTTTTTTTTTTGGTGTGTGTATGTTACGCAATATCGTCGCCGATTGTGAATCGATTTTAATTTCTCCTTTTGTATTGGATAGGCTATATCTCAGGGGTAGTACCATTTAAATTTAAAGAAAATATTCCACCCCTAAGGATGCAAAATTAGGGGTTGAATCCGGTTTAATGAATTTTACCAACTCCCCGTTGATTAAAAATTGAAAAATAAAGTAAATGTTTACAAAACATTAAAAAACGATTTCAAAACTTTTACCTATATATAAAAACTTAGAGGACAATATACAAAATTATCGATACTTAAGTATTTACAATATCTAATCAGCTATTTTTGGAGTCGATGCCAGCCAAAGCAAAGTTATAATCTCAAATTACTCAAATTCAAGCATTTTTGTCCTCTCAATTCCAAATAAACGCTTTCAGCACATCTTTATGTAAAGTATACATTTTTTAGTAGTTAAAAATTTCAAAACATTACTCCAAAATATTTATTCAGAATAATGTGCAGATATAAACCCAAATTCACAATAAAAATACCGACAATATGAGAAACAGAAAATAAAAACGACATTATTTTATAGTAAACAGTCTTGCAGAAAGAAAATGTTCTATAATAAAAACCTATGACAAGTTTTTCTCTTCACTGAACTACAATCTTCAGGCGTTTTTGTTTTATTGAGCGAAAAAAGACTAACATTAAGGGAGTTTTTGTTTTCTAATCTTTATATCAACCCTCCGTACTTCTATACATCTAGCAACATCAAACTTTATCTCCTTTTGCTAATAGTGCACTAAATTCGTTCGTTTCCTAGATAAACGTGTCCCGATGGAAAAGATAATCCTTGAGATTTTTTGGAATAAGCGATGTTTTTATATTTTTTTTTCCGAAGGTATCCTCAAGCGCTACGGAAGCCTCGTCTGAATCTAATTAGTTGCAATGTAGATTTTCGCCGTTTTTCTGTCACATACGTATCAGAGTTGATAAAAGTCCTATGCCGCCGACAAGAAAAATTAATTGGGTCAAAACAGGCAGTCAAACCAAAAATGTGTGTGTCCGTCTGAGCGTCTGAGCCTCTGGGATCTAATTAGCAGCTTGTTTCATCCTAATCATGCCCAGCTCATAAATTACTCGAATGGCCTGAGGCTTTCATTAATCAACAATTTCATAGAGCCGAAACAAAACGGCCGGCGGGCGTCCTCCTCAGTTGCGATGGGAAGATGATGAAAAAAAACTCCATTTTCCGCTTCGAAGGCAATGAGCTTGGCGTTGCTCTCTCTCGAAAACCAATACTGTGGTCCCAGTGAAAGTTATCCGACTATTTTGTCAACGTTCACTCACCAATTAACTTTTGTCTTAGAGTTGCTATTGCATAAGAAGGTGCTTTTTCCATCTTCCATCCAATGTCTCAGAAAAAGAAAAAAATCAAGGTCCTATCATATCCCCCAGTGGCCGTCTGTCGCAGCTCCGGTATCTCGGAGTGGGGGACATAAATCTGACAAGCCCTAATGGTCAAAGTTTTCCGAAAAACCATTTATTAGTGGAAAATGGTCTCGTTTTTAAGGAACCTATTATTGAACGGCGGCGCGGCGCTTCGGCGGGCTGGGATAGGACTTTTCAATTTACTTAACGACTCCCCTTTTGTTTGTGGAAAACCGAACCATTGACGCACCAGGGTTGCCCAAAAACAAACAAGTGGTTAACGAGCCCCGGACAGATGGGGAGCAGCACACCGATATAACGCACACAACCGCGTTGCGACGGGGACAACTGTCGATGATGACCGACATTTATAGAGAATTCGTTCGGGCGTTTCATCTGAAAGCAATTTATTAAGTCATTGTCGCCCACAATTGCTGGGAGAAGTTTTTTTTCTTTTTTTCTTGTCCCAAAAATTTGATAGAGGATGAAATTGAGGATTGCGGATATTACTTTCGGCTAAAAGGACCTACGTGCTTTTTTTTTCAGAACAACATTAAGCTATAATGATGTGTTAAGGTCGAAAAGTTTTAAAAAATATTTTATATTTAGGCCTATAATCATTTTTTTTTACCAACCCTATAAATATACATACATATATATACTTATGGTATATTATACTCATATATAAGACAATGTGATTAAGTCCACGAAACAAAAATTGAGATAAATTAATGTTGTTTAATAGATACAACAATTTTTAATAAAGGAAAGTCGTAATTTTCATTTCATGCCCATTTTATTATAAAAAAAAAATTAAACCTATTTAATACAAACCATTAATTCACAAATATAGTGAAGAATGTAAATTATTCAAGACGGAGCAGCACGCCATCACACACAAGAAGTATTTGAATCCATCAATAAATTTTATGGCGATCGAGCTATTGGCCTAGGGTACCCACAATTTGTTAGGAGAAAAGGAATAGAATAGCCACTTCACTCGTCAGATGCCACTCAATGTGACTTCTTTTTATGGGGTTACGTTTAAGGTCACTGCTATGAAAATAACCCAAAAACAATACAGGATTTTATTAAAGACGTCAGGATGATTGTCAATGGCATTTAAAATGAAAAGTTAGAACATGTTCAAAATCACATATCATGGGTTCTTGGCGATGCTCTTTCGGAATCTAGCATTTGTTTTGCAAGCTACAAAAACCCTATTATTTTTTGGGTTTAAAAAAAAAATGCTGATTTTTGTTGGTTTTTTTTTTTCGTTTCATAGTCGATTATCTTGACGTTGCTGCTGATGAAGGATCATATAAAAACCAGAAATCACGGTCCGAATGGCTAAACTTTATAAAAACATTTTGAAAGTTTTTTTTTTGCTTTGTTTTTTGCAAAATGGACATTTTATACAGCAATGTAATAAAAAATTTTGCGATTTTTGTACACGAAAAGGATCAATTTTTTACAAAAAAAATTTATAGAACAGTAAATGCTAAACTAGCCAAAGAAAATGTGTGCATTTTTTCGATTATTTTTGGTTTTTTGGATTTGGCCAATTTTTGACAAATCCGAAAATGTCCCGAAAAATTCTGAAAAAATTCACAGGAGTTCTTTGATTAATTATAAGCACTTTTTGTCCTACAAAATTAATTCGTAAAATTGGTCCTTTTTGAGTAAAAATATCACCAAACTTCATCATAAAAAACTTGATGATATTTTTACTCAAACCGGATCAATTTTACGAATAAATTTTATAATATAAACAGTGTTTATAATTAGTCAGGGAATACGTGTGAAATTTTTCAGCATTTTTCGGGACATTTTTGGATTTTTCAAAAATTGGCCAAATCTAAAAAAAACAAAAAAAAATCACGTTTTTTTTTTATTTTGCGAATTTCAAGCCATTTTTTGTTCTTTAAAAAATGTTCGTAAAGTTGATGTTTTTCGTGTAAAAAAATCGCAAAGTTTTTTATTACAAAATGGCCATTTTGCAAAAACCAAAGCAAAAATAAAATTTCAAAACCCTAATTTGATAATTGAACTTGAGTGCACAAAATTCACGTTTTGCTACACCATTCAAACAAAATATTTTTGAAAATACGTCTTAGCTTTAAGAAAAACCTTGATAAAGTGATTGCGGTTTCATTTTGTTTGAATAAGAGAATTTTGGTAGTAGATTTACGTCAGTTTCATGTATAGATTTACACTAATTTGGTGTAAAATTACACAACATTTACGAAGATGAGTGAATATCACACCTAAAAGTTTAAAATTGTGTAATTTCACACTTTTTTGCTTAATTACACTAAAAATGTGTACTTTTACGATCGTAATACATTTTTAAACAGACAAAAATGTAAAATTGCTCTTAAAATCATTAATTTATAGAGCCTAAAATATAAAATAGTATTGTACTAATGAAAGTACTACACGCGATAATTCCATCCGTAACAATCACAAGCTAGCTGAAAATTCCTTTTCCAAAGCGAGTGGTGTCAAAACGTCGATATTCATCCGGGAAAATAAGCGTTAATGGGAAAGCGCCGTCTAGCACATGTTCCGCATTAATACCCTTATCCGTTTGATATAGCACAAAAGATTCTTCCCCAGACCCAGCAAGCAACGCTTGGGGATTTTCGCATGCAAAGCGACTTAATGGTGCATTGTGCAGCGCCTTCATTAAATGCCGCGTATGCACGGAAATGCATCGTATTGTGTGCACCTGTAGGCTTTACCGTGACACTGTTAACCCGGCGTTAGACGGGTGTCGTCCCAAACCGCTTATAATAAATTTTCTGGGATACAAAATCGTTTATATCCTCAAAAGCCAGAACCTCGATTTTCACTTAATTTACATTTTCCTGCATTTAAAGTTATCTTGCAAGACGACGACGACGACGACGACAAAGACGACGATGATGATGATAACGAGTGGAGAAAATAGGACCCTGGAGTCCTGGATCGAATAGACTACGCAGGATTGCTCCTACAGGAACTCATTGTAGTTGCAGCTCGATTAAAGGGATAATTCATTGTCTCATGGGTTATGGGGAGAAAGGTTTTAGGTTTCCTGAAATGGCCCTATTCCTAGGTTAATTTTAAACAGAATTCGTATATCTCATGCTCGTAACGCTTTGATGCATCTTTCGCATCAGTGATTTAAGTAAAACTTCTACTTTGTAGCTTAATGTGACTTCTGGGATTTATCTTAACAATCTGCGAGATAGAGGAATCGAACCAACTAATTAGATTTCGACTTTTGCAGTATTATCTCGAAAATACAAGGATTACGCTAGTTCTAACAAGACAAGGTCTTCTGTTATTGTACAAATTTAAACTCTACCTAATTTTCAAGGATATTTATAGATTCGTTCCTTTTAAAATTAGCTCTCCGAAGAAAATACGCTCTTCTTTTAACCAGTTAACTGTGATTGACGAGTATACTCGTCATGGAGAAGTGACAAAATTTTGTGTATTGATGAGTATACTCGTCATGCGTATAAATCAGTGACCATTGGCTATTTAAATTGCAGTTTTTGAGAAAAACAAAACATATTCTCAAATTTAAAAATGTTTAGAATATTTTGAGGATACGCGGGAATATAACAAACAAGTAGAAAATACAAACAGTTTGAGATGATCTCATACGTCCCAGTATTCACTGGTTGAAAAAGTTTACCAGTTCGCATAATGAATTTATTTATGTACGATGATAACGTTTTTTAAATGTTAATATGTTTGTAATATATGCTTATGTTAACCAAAGAAGTAAATATTAGTAATAAAATTTTCAATTTTATAAAATAAACCCATCTTTTTCATCCAATATCTTACCAGCGCAACTTATTCTGTGATTGACGAATATACTCGTCATGGCTCGATTCTGACGACACAAAACTGTGTGCACGTTTAAATGAGGGCGCCACAGTTAACTGGTTAACAGCTTAAGAGATTTTCATAAAAATTGGTAATTCTCACAAGTAAAATGTCGAGATTTTTAAAAAACCTTTCTTTTGCGCCCGGGATAGGAAATTTAAAATTAACACGTTCAACCCGGCGCAATTTTTTATACTTCACTTCATCGGACAGCAGTACAAATTGTATTTTGCTTTATCTGGCGGCGCCTTGCACAAAATGTTTTAAAAAAAAAAAACCATAAAAACAAATAAATATGTAAATACATTAAGTATATTATAGTCTATCTGTAAAAATAAGCTCTTCAATGTTTCAATAAAAAAAAAAAACGTGATGTGCTGTGAGCCACCGGTGGTACACGCCGCCAGATGAACCATTCGCCGGTGGTACATGCCGGGTTAAACGTCTTAAAGACCCTGAAAATCTTTTCTGTTTTAATTTTCTTGTAAATAGTTTAGGAGTGGATATTTGGATTTATATATTTTAATTATAAATTTAATATCAGCAATCCTAAAAGCCGTAATTTTAGTAGAAATCCTATCAAAAAAGCAAATTTTCAAACACCATATTGAACTTTTGGCCCTTTTGGAACCCAAAAATAAAAAAAAGTCCATATGGCAATTTTGAATATGCTATACCTTCTGGCAAAAAATCAGGAAGGACAATTCTCTCTTTACAAAAGAATGGACAAATTCATCGGCCGCACCAAGGCCGCACGACAGCTGCACTGTAAAATATATCGGAAATGTTACTATAGTAACATATTTCATGTAAAACAGTAGCTCCGCCACCTAAAGGCTGCCACGTTCGCACCATAGTTCCTAACAGTTTAAAAATATATATATTAGTATATTTATTAAAATGGTTCGGCCGTGGTTCAGTCGAGGCGCGGCCGTTGTTTGTATCAAATTCGGCGTTCATAACAAATTTGTTCTATTCCGTGGAACCGCCGGTTAACATGTTTCACAAATAATTTCTACTCCGTGCAGCCGTTCCATATTATTCAAAAAAACTCTAGGGACTAGTTTTAATAAAATAATTAATTTTGATATATTATTTATACTATGCTATAATCCAATTCAAGGTATATCCATTTCTTCTTCACAAAAGTAAAGTTTAAACCAAAGAATAACTCTTTTGCTTCATTTTGGACAGAGAAAATAACAAAAACCAAAAAAAAGGGTCTTATTGGAACTATATTTTTTAAATGATAGAATGATAGGGCCTGTTGCTTTTTTACCATATTCGAATTCGAAGTAATGGAGCATAATTTTTGATATTTCGATATTTAATTGAAAAATTCATCATTTCATGACATCAAAGAAATAGACCATCTTTAAGATTCGTTTTCGTATGTATTTGTTAAGAAAGGCATGAAAATTAATATTTGAATTTGAAACAGAAGCACAAAAGTGTAGAATATAGAAATACACTCATAGAGAATGTCGTCAAATAATTATAATAAAGAAACAAGCTCCTGTTGACAAAGAAACAGTTGTAAAAGCAACAAAATTTCGTTGACGTCAACTTTAAGAATTTCCTTAATTTAAGGACTACAATTCTAACATACACAGACAAAAAAAAAAAAAGTACCTTAACAAATAAACCAAGACCGATAAAGTCCAATTGCAACTTAAGAATGAAATAAAAAAATTACGAAAAACTTGCAATCAGTCGCTGACTGAAAATGGCCCAGTCTTCATTGTCATCTTCCACGAATGACCTATTAAAACTTCTAAGATCGTCGTAAATCCGTCTCAAAAGAAGTATACGCTAAGCCTGGAAATTATTACCCTCTATCGAGCAATTTTGTTGGCGCTTTTATCCACCAAAAGTTGCAAACTCGCATAAGAGCACACGACGAGCTCCATTACTCCTAATGACTGAAGGCAACTTCTTTCTTTTTTCTGTCGAGCGAACCAAAGACACAGACATTTTCGGGGCGGAATTGTGTCAATTAAGGAGCTTGTGCTTAGAGCAAAGGACGGATGATGACGAGAGTAACAAAATGCAAGAGCGCACAAACGACAAAGTTAAGGTACCTTGGGGTAGCTAAACCAAATATCTATCTACACCAATGATGTAAATCCTTACTATGTGTATTATAAAACAGCTATCAAGATTCTAGAGTACTATGATGTAGTACAGTAACTTGGTAGACAAGTAAGATATTGTCTAGAGTAAACTTAATGTTTATAGACTCACCAATCTTGGACTGAGTTTAACATAGAAATACATACATTTTATTTGAAAGGAAAGAAAAACTGACGCTCACTGATAAAGGTTATTATTATCAAATACATATAACTAAAATTTGTAAAAATTTATTTAAGCCAAATAAGGGCAAATGTATAATAGAAATGTTGAAAAAGAGTAAATAACGTTTTTATATTTTTTCATTGTGTATTTTTTAATTCATGTCTCGAATATCGAATATATGTGTAGTTATAGACTGATGATTACATTTATTTATAAATTTATTCAGTTTAAAAAATTGTCATTAAATGTACAAATAATTCCAAATAAAAATCCCATTTTATATTTTTAAAAATTATAATTATAACTATTATTAGTATTTTCAAAATAGCAATACTATCAATCACAAAGAAGACTTTTACAAGGTGGGCCATCTAACGTTTAAAATTGGAACTATAGGTTATTTTGAGGTTGGAAGGTTTGATGACATTTCCGATGTGACAGAAAGTTAGTTTTATATTTGACATTTATGAAATGGGTCGCTTTTCGCTTGAACAAAGTTGGGAAATATTAAAAACTTATTTCCAAAGTGGTGAGTCTTCTACTCAAACTGTAAGAAATTTACGGAAAAAATGTGACAAAAAGGATGTGCCAAAAACGCAGTTTGTGGATCAATTTGTGAAGCGAGTTCGTGAAACTGGGTTGATGTTGGATAAAACAACCCGTGTACGTACTCGTCCAGTGCGCTCAACCGAAAACATCGCTGCTGTTGCTCAGAGTGTGCGTGAACAACCATCAAGATCAACTCGTCATCGTTCTCAAGAATTGAACATTTCACGCACTTCTTTGAGAAGAATTTTGCATAAAGATCTCGGTATGAATGCGTACAAAGTTCAATTAGTGCAAGAGCTGAAGCCGCATGACCATCCGATGCGTTTTCGGTTAGACGACATAGACGACATTTGGTTTCAACAGGACGGCGCCACGTGCCACACAGCCAACGTAACAATCGATGTTTTGGGCACTGTTTTCGAAAATCGCATAATCAGCCGAAATACTGATGTCAATTAGCCACCTCGAAACTGCGATTTGACTCCGTTAGACTTTTTGTTGTGGGGAGCGGTTAAGGACAAGTGTTACGCTAACCATCCAGAGAGCATTGACGACTTGAAACGTGAAATCGAAGTTGCCATTGACGAAATAGAGGCCCAAACAATCGAAAATGTACTAAAAAATTGGACTGATCGAATGGGGTATTGTAAGGCTAGCCGTGGCAGTCATTTGAATGATGTTGTCTTCCATTCCTAAATGGAAAGGTTCAATCTTTCTAATAAACTCATAACTTTGAAAAAATATTCATTTGTTTTTTTTTATAGCCGATTCAAATTCCAAATCTTAAATGGCCCACCCTGTAGTTTCATTTTTTACATAAAAGTGTTCTTTAACATCACAGAAATACTGTCCTAAAACCGTTTTAAGAAATTCGTACAGGAAAAAAAGTTATACATATTAGTAAGAGATTAGTTTTAAGCGTTTTATATGTAAAAATTATATAACAAAAACTTTAAAAGAGTTTTCTGGAAAATACACTTTTAAATTCAAATAAATTCAAAATATTTATATTCTATTCGTTATGAAAAATACTTTAATAGTAACCAAATCTTTGAAAATATGATGTTACATACCCCTATTTTTTATACAGGAGGTTTACCCTCAAAAAATGTTTTTTTTTTCCGAAAAATGTTTATAAAATGATAATTGTATTAAAAAGAAAATATTTTTTAAATTTAGCTACTAATATTTAGTCTTATGAATAGAATCCCATTGGAATTTTTACTCTATGTGTGACAGGTAGTCCTAAAGAAATACTCACGTGACTTTTGGAAGACGCTCTCTGCAGTGAACAAAACAAACTAAAGACTAAAATGCAAAATTAAAATGTGTATTTTTTTTCAAAAATGAAACGAAAAGTCTCCTTAAGTTTGAGACTTGTTTGCTAGATAATGCTGAATAATTCTAAGTAATGCCAGATAATGTTGAGTAATGCCAGGTTATGCTAAGTAATGTTTCTGAAGTACGGTAATGGTGAAGTACCAGAACCATTACTTGTTAATGATAATAAAACCAAGGTAACTACAATTACCACTAACAATACTGGTACTTGTCTTGTTTGCATTACTTGTACTGATTAATGTAATAGTAGTTATTTTGTTTTTAAGTTCTGACAGCAAGTTATAGAAATATTTTATAGCCGAAAATAAAATAAAAATTGACAGCTTATTGTTACTTGTCGAGGGGAAAAACCTTCAAATTTTGCCATATGTTCCAAGAAATTGTATGTACATATAATGGATTTTGAAGTCTTTGTTTTTAAACCTACTTTTGCAAAAAAATTTAAAAAATTACTAGTGGTTTTTGAGGTCACTCATTTTGAACTTTCTATCTTATATCCTGACCTATTTTGAATTTCCAATTTCATAATGAATTTCAACCACAAAATGATTCCATAGTGAGTTGCCATTCGAACCATAATCAACCATAATCAATATGTAAATAATTCCAGAAGTCTTTTAATTACCTTTAATTTCTTCTTCCTCTTACAGGTTCGATATCAAATGATAAAATCAAAATGTTAGACATAACTAGAGATAAACCAATTAAAGTGGCTGTTAAAGTTGCTGTACCTGTTCGAGATCACCCAAAGGTAAGACACCACTTCGTTTTCTAATTATACCACTTTAATTAAAAGTAAGAAACTTCAAAAACCTACTAGTAAAACTTTCTTAATGTTTTCACCTAAGATTGTGCTGTTCAATTTTCTCCTGGTTTTTCCAGTTCAATTTCGTTGGAAAACTCTTAGGTCCCAAGGGTAATTCGATGAAACGCCTGCAGGAGGACACAATGTGCAAAATGGCTGTTCTAGGAAGAGGCTCAATGAAAGACAGGAAAAAGGAGGAGGAGCTGCGAGCAAGCGGCGAACCCCGTTACGCGCACCTCTCCGAAGATCTGCATGTAGAAATTTCAACGTTTGCTGCACCCGCCGAAGCACACGCACGAATAGCGTATGCACTAGCAGAAGTAAGGAGGTTTCTAGTTCCGGTAAGTTAAATAAATATGATAGCTTGTATGAGTTTTTGGTAATCCAGAAAAGGCACCATCTATCGATTTCCCGCCCAAATGTAAAGGGTGAATTGGGCTTGGGAGCCAACATGGCAGATTGTGGCCTTACACCAGTGGTGGAACTTGGCCTTAGGTGGTCATGGAGGTCATAACCTTCTGAAAACAAAACTTGCACTGAGAAAAAATTATCAAATATTTCCTATTCGAAAAGAAAGACCTAAACAATCAGCATGTATTTGAGTTCTGAATTAAAAACCGGTACGAGGGGGTATTTAGTGTCGCTGATTTCAATCTTAAATTTTACTTAAATATTACAAGAATATCAACATTGGTGGCTAATTTTATTTGTCCCATACGACTGAATGAAGATATGAACTTTGCTTGAAGTTTTAAAAATTCATAAACTACAATTATTGAGAATATTTATTTAAAATTGAATGTTGATCTTGAAATTTAATCAAGTTATAAGCGTTTTTAGAAAGAATTGTTACAAGCGTTCACTTTTCTTAAAATTTGATTTTTAGGATCGGTGACTACAATTGCTTTAAAACTACTGATCCATTTAATTTGCATACTTATTTTTATCATTATTATGCAAAGACTGAATGAAACATTTTATTTTTCGTTTCATAATTTTCTTTTTAACAAAAAATAAATGCGAAAACTTCAATGACATTAATTTAATGCTAAAGGTTAGGTTAGGTTGCTGTGGTTGCCTAACGGCACACTTAGGCCACAAAGGGGGCCCATTGTGATACCACGCGGGGCTATTTCCCAACAAATATCTAACCATTGAACCACTTCGTGTCTTTGATGAAGTGTTCAATGTCCCTGACCTTCATTGAGCTCAGGTCCGACAGATCATCAAAGAAATAAGAGCCCAGGTATCGATTTCTGGACATTGCCAGTGCTGGGCATTGACAAAGGAGGTGGGTGACACTTTCCTCCTCCTCCTCGTTATGACAACTTCTACAGAAGTCGTTGAAGGAAACGCCGAGTCTGCTGGCATGTTTACCTATGAGGCAGTGCCCCGTTATTACCGCCACGACGTTACTAATGGCATCTCTCTTAAGAGATATCAGGTTCTTTGACCTATTTCGGTCAAATGCTGGCCAGATTTGCCTGGTGGTTACACACGTATTTTCGTGTCTCCACCTGTTTTCAGCAATCCTTAAGTATGACCGCATAATCTCTAATTTGCGAGAGGTGAGCGGTGCACCTATACTTTGGATGATTGCTTCTTCTGGTAGGGTTGTCCCTTGCCTAGCGAGCTCATCCGCTCTGATATTGCCCGGGATATCACTATGTCCCGGTACCCAAATTACGCTAATTTTAACATCCTCCGCTATCTGATTTAGCAGAGAGCGGCAATCTGCGACCACCTTTGATGTCGTGTACACACCCGTGAGTGATCTAATTGCAGCCTGGCTGTCAGTGAAGATAGAAATGCCTTCCGAGGGAGACATGTTCTCCCGCAGCCATGATAGAGCTTCCACGATAGCCATAACCTCCGCTTGAATGACACTGCAGTGGTCTGGCAGTCTAAATGTCTTTTCGAGGCCTAGTTGTTGCGAGTATATTCCCGCTCCAACCCTGCCCCCCAACTGTGAGCCATCGGTGAATATCTGCACCGAGTATGATTTGCTGAAGGACCCCTCCACCCACTCTTGTCTCGTCGGAATGAGCGAGACGAATTTAGTGTCGAAACAGGGGCTGGGGATGATGTAATCTAACTTGGGAGCACGAGTGTTTAGGATTCGTAAGTGTCCGTAGTCTACGCGTGTCCAAGGATGTGTAGAATTGAGCCTAGCGGCGGTAGAGGCTGCAGTTTGCTTGCCAAAGAGCTCCATGGGAAGGAGATGGAGGATGACATTCAGGGCTTTGGTGGGAGTTGTCCTGAGAGCACCCGTTACCAGGACAGAAGCCATTCTTTGGACCCTCTCTAACGCATTCCGATGGCATGCCCTCTCTAGGGCAGGCCACCACACCAGCACCCCGTATACCAGGATCGGTCTGGTCACGGCCACGAAGAGCCAGTGTACAATGCGTGGTTCTAGACCCCATCTTTTGCCAATCGCATTTTTGCAAGAATACAAGACTATAGTCGCCTTACGCACCCTTTCCGCAATGTTGGCTTTCCAATTAAGCTTCCTGTCCAAAATGAGACCAAGATATCTAACCTCGTCTGAAAGTTCCAGCCTCACTCCGCCGAGGAGTGGTGCATTAAAGGAGGGAATCTTATATTTCCTGGTAAATAATACCAATTCCGTTTTACTCGGGTTGACATTCAAGCCACTCTTGACACTCCATGATGCGAGCTTTGTCAGGGCTTGCTGTAACACCTCCGACAGCGTATCCAGGTATTTGCCTGATACTGTAATGACAATGTCATCCGCATATGCAACTACGCAGCAACCAGAGCGGTCGAGATCTAAGAGGAGATCGTTCAGGGTCAGGTTCCATAGAAGTGGCGACAGGACCCCTCCTTGTGGGGTTCCCCTGTCTACATATCTTCTAATGGAAGATGCCCCGAGAATTGAGCTGATAACCCTGCCACATAGCATCTGATTTATCAGCCCAATGATCGATTCGTCCAGATTCAGGCCCCTCATGGCCCTCGCAATTGCCTCTGGTCTGACATTGTTGAACGCTCCCTCGATGTCCAGGAAGGCCGCAAGCGTGTACTCCTTGTACAACATGGCCCTCTCAATACGGTCAACAAGTGTATGCAGGGCCGTTTCAGTGGATCTGCCCTTAGTGTATGCCTGCTGCGAGGATGATAAACTCGCCGGATTTACACACCCTCTGATATAAACATCGATCAATCTTTCTAAAGTTTTAAGAAGAAAGGAAGACAGACTGATGGGCCTGAAGTCTTTAGGCCTGCAGTGCGAGGACTTCCCCCCCTTGGGAATAAACACGACCTTGACTTCAGTCCAGGACTTGGGGATATAGACTAAGTTGAGGCAGGCCTTGTAAATGGCCAACAACCATGGGATAATAGCTTCCGCAGCTTCTTGACGCTCAACTGGTATAATGTCGTCCAAGCCTGGGGATTTAAATGGCTTGAAACTATTTATAGCCCATTCCAATTTTCTCCTACTAAGGATTTCCTGGGCGAGCTTATTGGGGATGGTAACGACTGCCGACTCATTAATTTGCTCTGAAGAGCAACCTGGAAAATGAGTTTCGGTCAGCAGCTCCAATGTTTCCAAACACGAAGAGGTGCATTCCCCGCTATCTTTCAATAGGAGACTAGGGGCGATTGGGGACGTCGAGAGGACCTTGCGTAAACGGCTAGTCTCTGATGCTTCCTCCACCCTGCTACAAAAGTTCTCCCAGGAGGAGCGTCTAGCTGTCCTTACTAATTTTTTAAAGTTCCTAAGGCTATCCTTATATGATGACCATTCATCAGTACGCTTAGCCTTGTTGAACAGTTTGCGGCACTCTTTTCTTGCGGCCATGATCTCCGTTGAATTTAATGCTAAACAATCAGTTTAATTTTCGGACCGACTTTAAACGTCTAGTAAGATTTTAGGATGTAATATTGTAACAAGGAGACCGCCAAGATTGTCCGCCTCCGATTTCAATGATTTTTATATATGTTGTTATATTTCATTAAGTGAGTAATTACTCAAAAGGAATTTACGCAACGCTCAATAGTTTCAAAGTTGCTTCTACCAAGCAACTTAAATATAAGTTCAGTTTGCATTCGGTTGGCAGGGCAGCACGTAGCCTAGTAGGCAGCGTGACGTGGCTCGTACGTAGACAGACAGGGTTCGATTCCTACTAACGTAAATATATATATTTTTTTTTTTTTTTTTTTTTTTTTTTTTTTTTATTAATTTAGAAAACTTATTTATTAATTTTATGAATGAAGTACATGTTATTTCAATTTACAAAAAAATTATCGACTTTTTATCTTTTTATATTACTTGGACATTTTTTAAGCAAAGAAAGGTAGTTAAAAGAATTGAAAATTAATCAATAAATTATTTGTTTTGTTATGAAATTAACAATTTTATTCACGAATTTTATAAAAGAAGTAAAATTATGAACGTTTTTATTGATATTTTTTTCTGGTTATATTACTAAGAAAAATTAATTACATTGGTTATGACTTGTATTTTCGAAATAAAAATAAATAAAATATAAAGTAACAAAATAATATTATAAAATGAATACATTACTAACTATCATCATAATATATGTATATACTTGAAACTGAACTTATATTTAACCATTTGCACTATAATTGTTTTTCTAGTTTATTCTCGGCCAACTCTGATTTAATTTTTCTGGTTTTGATATCACATGTTAGGTATGAAGTAATTGCTTCCCACTAATTTGTTTTATATATGAAGTGTCGCGCCAGACAGAGAGTTCTAGGAAAAAATAGTTGTGTCACGCTAGAGGTGACTTCATAGTGCAAAGGGTTAAGTTGCTTGGTAGAAGCAACTTTGAAACTATTGAGCGTTGCGTAAATTCCTTTTGAGTAATTACTCACTTTCTCAAATATAACAACATATATAGAATTCATTGAAATCGGAGACGGACAATCTTGGTGGTCTCCTTGTAAGTAGTAACGTATGTATAATTCAAAAGTGAAAGTCATTTTTTACTTTTAAAGGCTTTTAAATTACGTTTTTAATTTTTTATTGTAAATGGATATTTCAACAACAAACTTATCTACCTACATAAGGTAAAAATAATATTATATAGCTATTATTATAAGTAATAATACGTTTACAAATAGTAATAAGGCCTTAAATTTGGATCAATTAATACAAAATTTAGCGGTTGGGGACTATTAAAAAATATGTGAAGTTTTATTAAACTACAAATTTAATTCGGCAACATTTCGGTAGCATAAAAAAGGATAAAGCACCCACTTTTGCAAAAATGCTTACACTTGCTCCTGAGGGGGTCCTTGAAAGGATTTGGAGCATTTTAATAAGTATACATTCCAAAGCTAATTTCAATGGTGAAGGGTTGATCTTAAAAAATCTTGGTCAAAATATAATTTTTTCAAAATTATATATAATAATAGATTTTTATTACGAAATTTACAGGTACTTTAGTATTATTGAGTGTGAACGAGAATTTAGCAAGCTTACCTTAATAAAAAATTACTATCATAGAAGATAAAATAGCACAAAAAATTTACATTATAAAGGATTTTGCTGCATTAAAAGTAAGACGGTTCATTTATAGTTTGAAAATGTTTTAGCAATAAATATAATAAAATTATGTAGCTTACCCAAATTCATATTAAGCTCATCTATAGCAGACTTGCTACTAGAATAAATTAACTACACTGGTCGGCACCCAAATTCTCCTCAGAATAAGTGTTATATCATTTTTTTATGAATTTTCCGCAGATTACGAATTCACAAACAAAAATGTCCTATCACGTCACGTTTTTGAAAAAAATAGGTTTGAAAAGTACAAAAGACCGTATTTTGGCCATTTTTGCAAATTAATTAAAAAATAACGAATTCTTGCAGGAGCTTGTAAAGTAGCTCAAATAGAAGCATGAACCTTTACTTATTATATTAAAAAACGAGAGGCTATAATACTTTTCGAAATATTCCGTGGAATTCACTTTTCTCCACAAGCTGCTTACTTCATACAATAGATAAATGAATGAAGCTCACTGCTTGCGCACGCTCATGAAAATCTTATTCCCGAAGACGCTTTATAAGTGCTATAGATTAGTGCTATTTTATATATATCGATAAGGATTCACGCTCTCTTTTGAGTCATGTTACGAGCTTTTTCCATGTTCC
Organism: Dysmachus trigonus; assembly: GCA_949715965.1. NCBI lineage: Eukaryota > Metazoa > Arthropoda > Insecta > Diptera > Asilidae > Dysmachus > Dysmachus trigonus. Next base: position 96,897,361 of record OX454319.1, on the reverse strand, counting down.
GTTATTTTGTAATGAATTTTTAACAATGGCCGAAATACGATATTTTGTATTTTTCAACCCTATTTTTTTTTCAAAAATGTGATGTGATAGAATATTTTTGTTTGCATATTCGTAATCTACGGAAAAAATCCTATGGAAATGATATATTACTTGTTGAAGGAGAAAATAAATATTAAATTTTGCCGACCAGTGCTATTAGATGTATAGGGTGACAAATGGAAAGTTGCCTAAACTAATTATGCATAATTTTAAAATGATTGTAGGGGAATAAAAAATAAAAATACGTATAAATTCAGTAAAGATGTCATTTTTATTTGAAATTAGTTCCAATTAAATCTGACATTTTTGACAGATACTTATTGAGATTTTAAAAAAAAACGACAAAAAAATTTTTTTTTGTATTTCTTACCTTCTGAGAGTGTTTTGGCTGTCTACATTTTTTTTACTTCCAAACTTGGTATGAAGGCATATACATGCTTCAGTATAGTTTTTACCTCTAGAATAAAAACACTCAATTTTTCTTCGTTTGTAGGGTTACTCATTTTAAAGTATGCGTATTTCTCTTTATGACGTCTAACAGAAACTTACAACACTCTAGTATATAACTACAGGGGCCCAAACTTCTATGGAATATTTGAGGGGAAAAGACATAGATATACTTAAGGCAATTTTCCATTTGTCACCCTGTAAAATTAGGGACCAGGAGGACCCACATGGGAATCACCAGGTCTGGGTCCACAACTACAAAAGTGAAGGTTACTAACATATTACAAAATTGCTTGCTAAATCGTCTAATGTTCCATCGTGTACTCTATAATCTAAGGATCTGCCATAATTTCGTTCTCCCCTTTCGCCTACTGCTTTGTTATTAACAAAAAGCCCTTCATCTCGGGGAATGCTCTTGTCAGAATTAATTTGACTGCCAGCCATTGAGTAGATCTGCAATTATTATTAGCGAAGCAAACCAATCATTTCCAGACAATCTCCCCTTAGTTGAGAACTCTCTTTCGAGTAGCATCCGACTGCATTCACTACTCCACTTCATCGTCATCGAAAATCTCACGAAGTTCCCCCCACGTCCCGCTCCGGCCCGTCTCAAATCCGATATAAATGAATAATGCACACATCAATAGTAATTAGGCAGTTTCGCATTATTTGCCGATGCCATCGTGGCGTGCCCTATATCCGGTGAAATTGGATTGCGCGCCATGAAAGATTAATTGCAGCAATTTTTCATTAAAATAATACCTTTCCGGATCTACCGACTGTCCTTCCTGTTCACTTCCTCTATTTATGCCCCCGATTTCTGTAATAGATCACCTCGGAAGGTTCTCGTTTCGCGGCACGGCAAAGGGTCAGAGGTCATGATGATGCAAACCCTCCACGCGCGCCCTCTGCCACAAAAGCGGATGAACAATGATTCGCCTGATGTGGTCGTAAATGGAACATTTCTATTTTTCAGTGGGCTTTCGATGACAATCGATAAGCAATTTATTGAATTTGTTTTTTTTTTTTAACCAGAACAGGAAAAGGTTGCGCTATTGATAAATGGATATAAACGGAAAATCTACTATGATGCAAAAAAGCTGCCTTCCAGGAATTATACACTTTTTTTTTGGCGAGTTAAGGCGATGACGATTTAATTCGACAACGTCAAAAGGGAGTGATTAGAAATTTTTTGTAGGAAAAAACGTGGACACTATTCGTAGAGTTGAAAATATTGACAGTGAAGCACATTGCGCTTGTAAAAATTTAGGATTTCATACTAACCCCAGCTTACATCAGCACTCTATGAAAGCATCATTTAGTTGCGAACAATTGTCCAAAATCGATTTACAGGATTACAGAATTTTGATTGTCATAATTTTAGTGGTATAGGACTACAAAAGGTATCGATCGCCATTTGAATTGGGTTAATATGAAAATAACACGATGCACAATTTAATGGTGCCTTTTTGTATGTATAAACCCTATATTTTAATTTATTTAGGATTTGTACGAAAGCCTTATTTTGTTACTTTATGTGCATATCAATACCATAGGGTAAAAACTAGAATTGTTATTAGCTGAGATGATGATGATGATGAGTATTTCTAAATTTAATACTCAAAGAATTTTCAATATTCAAAATTTGATGTTAAATTTGTGATTAGCGACTACCAAAACTCCTGTATACTGAATTTCATGAAAATCTGTGAGATTTTTAAAATTTGTTGTCCGCCATATTGAATTTGCCATTTTGAATTTTAAAAATCTGATTTTAATCTCATAATCAGTGACGATAAAAACCCCTTGATACAGAATTTCACGAAAAACTGTACGATTTTCAGAGTTTCAGATTTTCAGAATCTGCACTATAGAAAATCCACCATTTTGAAAAGGTTATGAGTGATTGCGATCAGCAAAAAAACTTTTTTCTCTAAGTTCAAACATTCCGATCACCGTTAATCATAGTAAGAATTGCATTGCAAAACTCTATTGACTTAAAAAAAAAATTACAAAAAAAAAAAATTTCAAATTTTTTGATACTTTTTTTCCAAAAAGTCGCCATATTTAATTTCCTATTAGAAAAAACTCAATTTTGACTACAGTTTCTGAAAGAGAACACTCAAAACTAGCAAGATTCATGGTTTTTATTGGAAAATAAATGTCCTTTAATTGTAAGAATGAGGTTTCAAACTGCACAAAAAAAATTAGGTTCTTTGGGCGTTAATGGGTTAAGGTTAAGATATTTAAAAAACCATGTTTGATATATCATTTAAAATTTTTTTAATTATCTGATCCGGATCTAGAATTTTATAATCCGAGACCTATAGCAAAAGTTCTAAAATTTGTAATGAAAGCATCAAATTACCATGATTACAAATTATTAGGTTTATTTTTGGACATAAAATGGGCATAAATCAATGCTATTTGATGTTCTTTTAGTAAAATTAAAAAAATTTTCTATGAGTAAACTATTCAAAAATTTCAATACAAAACAAAGTTTCAAATCTAGAACAGAACATTAAAACAATGCAGTTATATGTAGTTATAAGCAAACTAAAACTGTCAGAGATCTGTTGACATTTTTCAAGATTTCAACAAGTGTGACACGGCTAAAAAACATTCATAACAACAAGTTCTCATGGAGTTGGATAGGACAAGCAAAGCAACTCTTTAATCCTAAAAGTTTGGTGAAATTTTCATCTTATGGACTCTGTGGCCACATTAAAGTTATACCTGAAGCAAGGCCGTAGGTAGAAATTTTTTCTAGGGTGGGACTGGCCTAAAATAGACTTATAAATTGAGAAATGTTTCCTTTAAAAGCTTATAGATTACTTACTTAGTTATATTACTTTTAAAAGCATTCACAAAAAGTTTGTCCTTGATAAAAAATACTCTTCCAAGTAAGATTGACTTTTGTTTAGATATGTTATTGTTATTATTGCCTTACAATAATTTTTTTTGTATAAGGTAGGTGCGGGTAATAAGGCCTAGCTAAGGGAGATTTGAAATAAAATAAAAAGTATGTATCCGAATCAACAAATTTTAATGTTAATTAAAACTTTAGATGAATTACTATAAAGTATAAACTAAAAATAACAACTTCTGCCGTAAACTATAACAAAATTAAACATTTTTGAAAACCTTGTCAGTAGGCCTTATTATACTATAGTAGGATAATAAGGCCTGAGACTTTGACATACATAAATAATCAAAATAGGCTTCTTAGATTTGGTAATTGACTTCAATAATAATATATATACATTAATTATGCTTAAAGTCTTAAGAATAACAATAAATTTCTTTGTTTAACAGCCATCAGGACACTCAAAATTATCTGTACCATCCTGGATCTAAGTGGACAAGCTGCTCCATCAAATATTAAAAGGCACTTTCCTGCACTTTTGTACATGGCTAGGTGCTTCAAAAATTCTTTTAAAAGTTTATTAGTCATATAACCCTTTGTAGATTTTTCTACCAATGATTCCCGTGGAAAGTTGTCATATAATTCTGGCTTCAAACGTATAACTTTATATATGATCATTGATGGTATAGCGCTACCAAGTGCATGTACACTTTCAGCGTGTTATCCCCCATCTTTGCTTTCTTTGTACATAAATGCACTCTTTTATCTTTTTTGTCTGCTGGTGGTGAATTGTTAAACAGCAACCTTTCTCATCCATATTATAAATCCTTTCAGGATTACTTTTCAAATCTAGATTATCATGAACTTCATTCAGTCTTTTGGAGTGATCATCAAGGATAAATTTATTAAACTTTTGTGACCTGGCCGAAAACTAAACTTTTCTTCTAGATATTTCCATATGGCTTTTCATAAGCGGTTTAAACCAATCTTTACCAGCAACTCTAGCATGTTGATTGAAGTTGTGCTTGATGTTATTAAGGTCACAAAATGTATAGACCAAGCATCGGAGAATACGTGGTGTCACAGGCACCTCATAATTCTGCTAACAAGATCAACTTCCTGGTCGTCACTGAGTAAGGATTTTCGACCTAGTGTTTTTTTTTTCAAACTACCAGTCTGGAGCTGATTTCTAATGGTTCTTCTGGGAACTTTATACCTTCAGGTCTACAGGTGCTCAGCATTTCTATTTGAACTGCCTGGAAGCCGACACCAAGTCATTTTCAAACCACAATGCTCGACCCACGGGAGGCATCGTGGTTGTAGTCAATAAAAATAAGAATAAATAAATAAGTAAACAGTTGTAATTACTTATTTACATTCCTAACATTTAAAAAAAAGATATAACTGTAAAACAATAGAATTTTGAAAATTTGTTTCTACAATTTAGCTCAATAATCAATGAAAATTCCACACTACCTCAACTTTAAAACCCAATATCTCAAGAAATATCGATGTTACCGATTTGGTGTTCAAGAACTTTTTGGAGGAAATTGAATTTCCTATAAGTTTGTCATATTCACTTTTTCTGTACCTCTTATTGTTTACGAGATAGGGGCAAAAAGCGAAAATTTCATGGAAAAATTGGGGTTAGTGACCCGTACTACCTCGCTGGTGAGAGTTAGGGTTACACCGCAATGGACACTTTTGTAGATATAATCAAAGTTTACGTGTATTTTATATGGGAAATGTTTATACGCCTTGGTCTAGTAATTAATATTAATATTAAGGACTCCAATTTTCAGGGAATGTTTGTTTATGTATTTGCCACAAAATTTTGTGCTGGGACTGAGAAAAAAAAAATAGTCACGAAAAAAAAGCACCCTAATGTATATGTTATAAGAAGGTAAGAAAAAATTCTTTGAAGAGTTTCATTTCAAACTTTTTTAAGAATACATAATTGAACTTTGGGAGTATGATCTTAAAAATTCATTATGAGTCAAATCTAATAAAGATTTTTATAAAAACATTATAATTATTATAAAAATAAAATTTTCTTTAAGAAATATGGCTTTTTACAAGTATTTTTACAAAGAATTCATGGAAGACAAAAACATCTGCTCATATATTTTTTTTTTTTTATTTAAAAAATAATGGCAGTTGTAATTAATTAAATTTAAAAAAATTAATTATTCCTTTAGAGGAAAGTGAAGTTATCTTTTATTTTGACACATTCTTATAAGTTGTTTGAAGGCTTCTTCTTCTACTCTCTTAATACCTTAACAGATTCATTTCATAAGCCACCTGTTGGTTACTATATACAGGGTGTCCGGTAAGTAGTGCACCAAAATTAAGGGGATGGTAGCTTGGGTCATGACCTACCAGAATATCAAAATATGACCTCACCGTTTTCGAGATATTTGGGTTTTTATGAAAAATTAAATTTCAGATTATTGACTAGTTGGTGCACATAAAAACACATGTTCTCTTTTTTTTGTTTGCTAAAATATTCTAGATAAGTTGCCCTACCTGATAAGCATGTCATTTTTTATTACTAACACAAGACCGTCGCAAAAAAGAAAATAATCAAATTTTTTTTTTGCTGTTCAAAATTATTTGACTCTGCTTTGACCTTAATTAGTGAAAAAAAAAATGTACTAGGCAGTGATGGGAAAGCAATTCAAAAAATTGCTTAATTAATGCAGATTTTAGAATCACCCATTTTATTCATGAATAACAAGATATTGCCATATTCATTTTAAATCAAATTTAATTTTTCATAAAAACCCAAATATCTCGAAAACGGTGAGGTTTTCACTAAGGTCATATTTTGATATTCTGATAGGTCATGACCCAAGCTACCATCCCCTTAATTTTGGTGCAATAGTTCCCGGACACCCTGTATAATACTATATATAATTTTTTGAAGTTATTATCATGTTATTAAGCCTATTTTAATTTTTTTTTTTTTAAATTCGTAATACTAAATTATAAATATTGCCCTAATATATTCTATATTTTTTTTTAAACTACTAGACTTCATTAATACAATGAATGTGAAACATGCACGTCTAGCACGTTCAGCATCCTAAAAACCATACAGATTTTGAATTGAACCAAGATAGTCAGTCTGTACATGATTTTGTAACATCCATTCACAAGCAGGAAACATTAAACATTAATGTTCATAGAAAAATTCCTCACTATAAAAGGTCATTTCTTTTCTAAAGGAATGGACTAAGAAAGCAAAGAACCATTAACAAAACAAAAATTCCTTATCGAAATTTCCACAACGGTGGTCAAAAAGCTAAGAATTAAAAATCTAATTTAGTAAGTTCTCTAATACCATTTTACTGCATGTTTCAAAGCTTCAAACTGAATGTATTTTTCACTTTTATAGTGTCTTTAAAAGTTTCCAAGTCATTTATGTGTCAGTACCGTCTGACTGACCGTCATTATGAATCCTTAGTTTGAAAGAACTTCGACGTCTTGATCCTTTGCCTAGATACAGTCCACATACCCATCAGATTCAATTTAGCATTTCAATACCTTACATGCTTTAACTTATCGTTAGCGATAAGATTAGCTATTCGGAACCATTAGAACGATCATTTGAAAAAATTCTTTATAAAGTTCTGAGCAAAATGCTGGTGATTTGGGCGCCTCTTAAATTGTTCTTTTGTGATGATAAATGCAACTGCATGATTTCGTGAATTTTTCTGATGATGGTTCCATTTGTCACGCGATGGCGTCAGTGGTGGTGGTATACATTCGTCTGCAGCTAAAGACGTTTGCTTCCTCAGATGGAAAAGTTTTCATCCTTAAAACATTTATCACGATAATGGTGCACCATCGCGAGATAAAGGAAGATTTTCCATTCGAAAAGTTCAGCACCGGATTGATAGCTCTCGAGTCAGCTATACCAACCAATGTATTTTTCCTTGAAGAAGTCACCTCTCTCACATCCAAAGTGACTTTTTCATCGCATCCAAAAGGGAGTTGTTTCTCGTTAGATGAAATTGATCTAAAGAAATGATATATGGTGATATATACGAGAGAAGAATTTGAGGGTGTAACAAACTCATTGGCTGAATCAATGCCATATCAAAAGAGCTTCGTTGCAAGAATTGAAATTGAGCTATGCAGAAAAAAAGGAATGCATTTCATTTCAAGCAGTAAAGTTTGATTGCTTTCATTCGGAAAATCCTTTTGGAAATATCTTTTCATCAATATCATGCGATTGTCTGTAAAGTTCAGAAAAATTCTTGCGAATGTCTCAGCAGATTAAGAAAACGACAAAAAATAGATTCAGTGACACAGATTGAAACCATTTAAAATTGGTCCTATTTAGTATTAATAATTTTAATGTATGGATGTTGAACTATTTTAGGAAAGTCCACAGAAAACATTAAAAAATGTGTACTAAGTAAATCTATTAATTTTATTAAAAATGCATGAGGACCATGCTCAAATTAAGTCAGAAATTAATTTAAATCTTTAATAAATAATTACCAAAATTACGAATAGAGGACAAAATTAGTTTCACCACTAAGATTTACAGCTGCTGCATAGGCTATCTCTATATATATATATATATATTTTCATTTTTTGTCCAACTTAACATATAGGCTAATTTTTTTTCGGATAATATACAGGGTTTCAAAATGGCGGATCCAAGATGGCTGTTGAAAATTTTAAATTTGAAGCGATTTTCATGAAAATTAGTACTTAGGGGTTCTGCGGTATACAGATTTCAAATCCGCTTTCCAATTTTTTAAATCCAATATGGCGGATCCAATACGGCAACCAAGATTGGATTTAGGGTTCTGATTTTGAATATTATAAAAATGTATAAATCCAAGATGGTGAACCAAATATGGCAACCAATATTTCTCGATTTCAGGGGATTTTAATGAAAATTAGTACGATTTTTTTGGAGCCACTAATTTTGAATATTATCAAAATGTCTAGATCCAAGATGGCAGACCCAATATGGCGACCAAAATTTCTCAATTTCAACGGGTTTTAATGACAATTGGTATAATGATTATTTGAAGGCCACTAATTTTGAATATTATTAAGATTTGGAGATTCAAGATGGTGGTACCGAAAAAAATAAATTTAAATTTTTATCGGAACTCAAAAAAAATTGTTTATAAAGTACCAGGATTCAAATAGGCTTAAAATTTGAATTTTTTTAAATGAGAAAATTATAATATAATTGTTCAATAATTTTAACCAAATTACTCAGAAAAAGTGTTTTGGGAGTCGCTGAACAAGAATCCGTTGTCAGATTTAAAATTCAAAATGGCGGATCCAATATGGCGGACGAAATTTTTGAAAATAATTCCGATTTACACCAAAATTAGTTTAGAGTGGTTTTTAGGGTCTCTGATCATGAATCCGAGGTCAGATTTGCAAAATTCAAAATGGCGGATCCAAGATGGCGGAAGAAAATTTTGAAAATCAACAGATTTACGCCAAAATTGATATTTCTGATTTTTTTCCCAAAAAGTACGTTATATTAGAGGAAATATATTAGTATAGATACTTTTTTGTATTGAGTTCCAAAGTAGTGAATCAAATATGGCGTCCCAACACTTGCAATTTTATGGGATTTTTTATCAAAATGAATCAAAGAGATTTTAGGGTCGCTGATACTAAGTCTCTTATCAAAATATATATTAAAGTTGGTGTTATTATTATTTTGTGCAACATCGTAGGTCGTAGAGTCACTTTCAGACATGATGAATAAGCCAGTTATTTAAGTAATATTTACTCCTTCTTTATTACAAACGAACCTTAAAATCAAACGACTAAACTGACAAGTGACAACACTGACTGACATTTACATTTTTGTCTGTGACTTTGATCTTTTTTAACTTTTACGGTGTGGACTTTGATCAAACATAACTTTTTTGCCAAAAAATGACAGCTCATTTTTAGGGGTTTAGAACGTTGTTAGCCTTTTTTATGATTCGGACCAGATAAGTTTCGCGTCTAAGGAACTAGATGACAGTACTAACTCAAAACATGGTTTTAGGGTGACTTTGATCATTCTTTTCCTGGACTCTTCATTTGTCAATTACATCATAATATTATATAATGAGAATTTTTTTGAAACAAATTATCCATAATTATCTTTATAAAACTTGATTTTAAAAATATGAAAATAGTTTATAGAAGTCATCAACAATTCATAAATAAATTTTATCGGAATTGAGATAAAACTTTTAAAAATTTACCTGAATACTACATGTTTTTTCTGGCAATATTCCTGAATTTTCTGATGCATTTTAGGATAGTATTATACATAACTTTGGTATAATTGATGAAAACTTAGGACATTTTAAATGACCAGCAACAAATATTGGTATTATCTCATACAACTTTTGAAAAAGTCGTAGATTTCATCATATGTGGTTGATGTTATTGGTGAAAACGTTGGTGAATTAGTTGTGCAACTTTTCTATCAAGTTTTCTTTTCCGTACTAGTACTCAAAGAATAAAAAAACCAGTCAAGTACGAGTTGGACTCTGAGTTCCATATCATATTTTCTAAAATTTCTAAAAAATCTGTAAGATAGATTATTTCTCAGAATATTCTTTTAAATATGTTATATTAAATTATTAAAAACACATAACAAGCCATTTTAAATCATACCCCACATGATATATAAAAATTATAAAAAATATGTAGGTTAATAAGATCTATTACTATGCCAAATATCAAGTTTCTTCGTCACATAGTTTCTGATCTTACAAAATATCTAAATTGAAGTTTTACCAACTGGTGATTTGGCACAGAATATTCCAAAGCTATCGTAAATTCTAAACGATTATTACCATGTGCAAACCCTAAATCCAACGTTCATAAAAGACCAAATATGAGACCTCTATAGCATAAGTTCATTATTTTAAAAATCAACTGCCACTAGCTTCAGTGCTTTTTAACAGATCATTTATTTAATAATATAGATTTTTTCGTTTTTATCGTTTCACTGTCCATTGCTCCTGTAAGTGTTTTAAGATTCGATTATACCTTTCGTCTTGTGTTAAGCAGAAAGAACCTTTTCTCAAAATAGCATGAACGTGCACAGTCCAAAAATTGCATCCGTACAAGCTTCCTGAATGCAGCAATTCCCACGTATCTCCAATAAACGTTTCTCAGTTAAAGCAATTCACATTCAGTGGAGGAGTGCCTTTATAGCACGATGGCGAAATGCCTGTTTTTGTTTTTTCTATATCATTTTTGCTATGTCATTTCGGGAACTTTCCCAGCATCCACCATCGATGAAGCAATCCAGCTTGAAATCAAATCAGCTCAGTCGACCCTATAGCCATAAATATCCCATGAATCCTGGTTTATCGATATATATGTACATACATATAAGAGAGAGAGAGCGCGCGGGAAAAGATGTAAAACATGAAAAACAGCTCCAAAATAATTTCCAGTATATCTGGCACCTCCGTCATCCTGAGGGAGGTATATTCACGGTGCCAGAGGGATATACATGTCCAGCAAAGTATAGTATTCGTAAAATCAATATGCATAAACCACGGTAACTTCATTGCTCCGCCACTTTCGAGAGTAGTGTATACTGGTGTATAATGCCACAAATGGCTGGAGGACCACCCTATTTCATATCGACTAGACCAGACCACCCTATTTCAGCCCCATCACATTGTCGGGTATATATTTATATTATATATATATATAGGGTACAATAAACGAAAGAGGGAGCCCTAGAGCCTTGAAGAGCACTTCTTAACTGAGTTCTTTCTGCTAAATGAACCTGCAAATATTGGCAGGCTTGTGTACTCAGAAGGATCCGTCCAGCACGCAGCAGGACGAGTGGGTTGGATTCAAGGTGAATTGATGTACCATCCTGAAGGAATCCTAGTCTTCCTTCTTCTTCGAAGAACTTGTTTAAGGACCGCCGGCAAAACAGTTCTCACGAAGCCGTGCATCTAGAGAAAATCGTTTCCTCTTCTTTTCCCATTTTCCCTACGGAAACACCTTCTCATCCCTTATATTCGTCCTCCAGCTCTATGACCAGTTTCAAACAACTTGAAATGGAGAAATGCAATTGTACATTCCTATGAATATGTGATTATGATGCTGTTAAAGCTCTTTCCAACCACATTATATTATACAATACAATATATCGTTATATGAAGTAGGAACAGGTCCTCCACTGTCGCCAGCAACAGTTGGACAAGTTCTCATACAGGGGGGTTAACAAGTTCTGGCTCGAGTACACCGATCGCCTTGCATCAGATAAAGTAGGGTCAAAATAAAGCTTGAATTTTGATTTTAATAAAATGCTGAAATAGCAGATATTTTATTGAAAACATTAGGATTAGGATTAGGCAAATTTTGCACAAAATTGGAATTTAAAAACGACTACTTATATCTAGGATTTTAAATTGTTCAACAAATCCATCAAACTGCCATAAGTCACGCACATAGAAACTAATAAAATTTGAATCTAAAAATATGCCGGATAGATGAAAAAAAACCCATCCAATGAGAAAAATTAAGACAGGAAATGTTATTGAAGAGAAAAATTAAATTCCTTTTTTTTCTAAAATAATGCATTGTTTTTTTCTTCAGTGTTGAAGTAAACTGAAAATATATTTTAATTAAAATTTGTGATTTGTGATAGTCAGTCAAATTAAAATTTTAAAAGATATAAAATCTTATATTTTAAATTAAATTAATGAAATACAAGCACATTTAATAACAATATCCCTTAAGGGGACCTTTACTTTCAAAATCGACAAAAAACACAATTTTTAAAAGTTTTTTTTTTGAAAAGAATATTATATTTATGATTCTGAAACCTTTTGTACATTATTGGTAAGATTATGAAAAATATAAAAAGAATTTTTAAATGCAACTTTAGTTTATTTTAATGCCTGCAGATGACGTCATCCAAAATGCACTTTTAAAACGGCCCCATTTCTCTAGGACTTCCTGTAGCAGATAGAGTAAAAATCTTTAGTGGATTGTTTTCATAAGACACAAAACTAGTACCTAAACCTAAAAAACCTTTTATTTTTAATAAATATATCATTTTATACACATTTTTCTAAAAAAGTTAAAAAACGACTATAGGTTAGGGGTAAACTCCCCTCCGCATAAAAAAGTGGGGGGGTAAAATAATATTTTTAAAGGTTTAGTTACTAGTATATTTGATAACGAATCGAATGGCGTTTGGTTTGTTAAAATCGGTTGAATAGTTGTTGAGATACAGATGCGGCCATTTTCAAAAATGTGATTTCGAGAAAAACGCGTTCAAAGTTTTTGTTATATCATTTTTGCATATAAAACGCGTAGAGGTACCGTTACAAATATAGGTATAACTTTTTTTCTTTTAGGAATTTCTTAAAACGGTTTTAGGAGAGTGTTTGTGTGATGTTAAGAAGCATTTTTATGAAAAAAAAAAAAAATTGATTTTTTTTTGATTTTGAAAGTAAAGGTCCCCTTAACCCATTAACGCCGAGGTGATCAGAATTTTTACCAATTTTTCAACGTGTTTATTTATTATGTTATCGGACCAAAACGCGAAATTTGATGCTCTTTCAGAATCTGAGCTCAAAATTTCGATTAGACACCGAGAAAAAAAAATATGGTCGATTGAAACGTGAAAAACGTGAAAATTTTCGAAAAAAAATTGTTTTCGCATTTTTTTTCACAATGATACCGCAAAGGTATCAACTTTTTACTATGATCAGAAGTGATCATGGCACTCGAACATTAAGAGGAATTTTTTTCAGAAAATTTCATCGACGCGTTTTTTCAAAATGGCGGCGAGAATAAAAAATATTATAAAAATATTAATCAATCGTTTTCTTAAAAACTATAAACTTTAGAAAAAAATTTCTAAGAACAAAAATGTCTTAGAATTAGTCAAAGAACACTCTCAAATTTTTCCAGAATTTTTGGATACAATTTTTGATTTTTGAAAATTTCAAAAAATCCAATTTTTCAAAAATTCCTGAAAGATTTTTGAAAAAATTCGAGAGTGTTCCTTGACTAATTTTAAGACTTTTTTGTTCTTAAAATTTTGTACGTAAAGTAGACTGTGATGTACGGCTATAGATCTCTCGAGATCTGAACGCCACACATTTATTTTATTTATTTAAACTTATAGACTTTAAGAAAAAATTTTTAAGAACAAAAAAGTCTTAAAATTAGTCAAGGAACACTCTCAAATTTTTTCAAAAATTTTTCAGGTATTTTTGAAAAATTGGATTTTTTGAAATTTTCAAAAATCAAAAATTGTATCCAAAAATTCTGGAAAAATTTGAGAGTGTTCTTTGACTAATTCTAAGACATTTTTGTTCTTAGAAATTTTTTTCTAAAGTTTATAGTTTTTAAGAAAACGATAGATTAAGATTTTTATAAAATTTTTCATTCTCGCTGCCATTTTGAAAAAACGCGTCGATGGAATTTTCTGAAAAAAATTCCTCTTAATGTTCGAGTGCCATGATCACCTCTGATCATAGTAAAAAGTTGATACCTTTGCAGTATCATTGTGAAAAAAAATGCGAAAGCAATTTTTTTTCGAAAATTTTCACGTTTTTCACGTTTCAATCGACCATATTTTTTTTCTCGGTGTCTAATCGAAATTTTGAGCTCAGATTCTGAAAGAGCATCAAATTTCGCGTAGGAATAGAGGTATTGCATTATTTTTTTGGTCAGATAACATAATAAATAAACACGTTGAAAAGTTAGTAAAAATTCTGATCACCTCGGCGTTAATGGGTTAAATCAAAAGTAGCGCTTTTAAAAACACTGATTTCAAAATTTCTCTGTGAAAATTAAAAAGCGCATTCATTTTTCACTTTGTTTGATTTTTCTCTCAGTATACTACCTATACCAGATACCTTCATTCAAAGCTTAATTATTAATGTTTAAATTCTACACATAGCTCGAATAACAATATTAATAATTTACTTTTAAAACAAAAATATTTAACTTATTTCTTGAACCTCCAAAAATTTAATAAAAGTAAAAAAAAGGACCCCGATGCATTAGATAAATAAATCTATTTAAAAAAAAAATAAATAAATTTATACCTTATGTTACTTTATTTAATTCTTTTTATTTTTATTATTATCATCATACTATCTTTTAAATTGCTTGTCGTTTTCTTAGCTATACGTTTTGCTTGTAGAAAAATTAATTTTAATTTGAATCTAATTTAAATTGTAATCGTAAAATATACACATATAAAAAATTTCTTAGGCCTCCGTATGAAAAACAAAAAGATTTCACTTTCTTAATTCGTATTTTTTTCCAAGTGTTCTCTCAATTTTTTTGATTATTTTACGATTTTTATAAAAAAAAAAATCGTTTTTCTTTTTTTTTTTGTATATTTAAAATTTATAAGAAGGTAAAATACGAAAGTTTTCGTAGATTTTTTAATACACCTGTGTTCAAAAAAATAGTAGTACAAGTGCTCTTGTCTGAAGACACTGCTATTCATTGCTTATGAACTAAAATGTTTTTAATTGTTCATCAGATTCTTGAACACCTGATGTTGTCTTTGTTTTGTACATGAGAATTTGTAGAACAGCAAACTTGCCGCATTGGTACACTACTATTTTTTTGAACACAGGTGTATGTTAACCTAGTCAATGAATTTTAAATATACTACTGTAATCAAAAAGTAAAGCCAATATGTTTATAAATTTGAAAATTTTTATATATTCTTCCAAATCTATATCATCCCCTTCAAAGTAGTACCCGCCTGATAAAATATACCTATGCTAGCGATTTTTCCAATCCTCAAAACACTTCTGAAACTCGATGATTGGAATGGCCTTCAGTTCCTTCTTCGATTTTTCTTTTATCTTATCAATCGATTCAAAACGGTGTCATCGAATGTATCCTTTGAGCTTAGAGAAGAACCAATGCAGTGCAGTGCAAGAAATTTAGTGTTTTTGGAACCAATCGAGATGTGACCCTTCTCAAGCACAAATGTTCTTTCAAAATGGTTTGGACCGATCCAAATGAAATGCTTACAGTATCAGCAAGGTCTCTAATTGTCAATTAATAATAATAATTGTAATTTTTAAGCACCAAATCTTTAATTTCATTAACATGTTGTTCACTGATTGATGTTGATGGTCGACCGGGACACTCTTTGTCTTCAACGTTCTCTACCTTCTTTGAACTGTTTATACCACTTGTAAACATTTCTTTCAGACAAAACCTGATCGCCGAAGGCTATTTACAACATTCTAAATGTTTCCGCAGCAGAGATTTCATTCCGCAAACAAAATTTAATAGAACTTTCTTTGCTCAATAAAATTACACATTGTAAAAATCAAAAAATTCACTTTTAGTTGCTCAAAAAACACAACGAAACTAACCAAATAAATGACGTACTGGCTTGAAATTTTACACAGATATGAGTGACAGCACTGATAACCTAAGAACAATAAGATTTGAACGAATTCATGTCATCACGCAATTTAAACTCAAAATTGGCTTTACTTTTTGGTCACAGTAGTATTATACATATGTATATATCGATTAATTTGGAATTATTATTTCAAAAATATGTCGTGAACAATTATAAAAATATTGCCAACTATACTTTTATACCTTATGAAACTTTCACTAAAATTGGTAAATTTATTGAGGATTTTTAGAAAAAAAAATGTTCCTCAAAAATAACATTTTAAGGTTTTCGGAGTCGTTTACTTGAAATATATTGCCAACATTCATTAGTTCAAGTACTCTCAAATTATTGTTCATTAAAATTAAAACTTACATTTTGATATAAATATAAAAGTTTTCAGTTTCTACCGTACTCATGAAAAATGTTTCTTTATTCATAGTGTTTCGTCCTTTTCTTAAAACACTGACATTTTAAAGAAGATATCTTACACAACATAATAATCTCTTAATATGTATCGAGTTTTCGAACTTCGAAGTCCCAAAAGTCTTAGTAGAAGGACCCATCGTACAAAAGTTGTCCCTTTAGAAATTTTAATTTATTCGCTATGAACTTAAATTTTGTGTTTAGGTTTCATTTGGAAACAAAGTTATGCCACTGGCATATTTATTGCAGAGCGCTACAGCGAAACTATTAAATATTTACAAGTTTTTCCTAATAACCGTGATGTTTTACCCAACTCGTGATATCTTCCCTTATAGGGGGACTTGTAACAACTTGTTCTCAACTTTACAAAAGTAATAAATTTTACGCCCGTAAAATTCAAAGAAAATACACCAGAACATGGCACAGCAGCAACAATGTAGAACTTTTTAAAATTTCATAAAATTGCCAATAATTAAACTCAACTTCGAAACGAGTAACAGCGCAATAAAGGTATTCGGAAATAACCAAAAACGTTCGTTTCTTCTTCCGGAAACGTTTCAAGGTAATTAAAATTTAATAATATCTGGCGACAGGTGAAATATCTGCTTCAAACTAATATCAAATACCTTTTTCACCAGTTCTCTATGCTTAAGAAAATTTCAAGACGGAGTTCAGAATGAATTTGCTCTAGTGCAGGGCTTCTTAAACTTTTGTCATTCACGACCCCATTTATGATTGCGAGTTTCTTGACGACCCCATACAGATATAAAAGAAAAATAAATTAATATTTTTTGATGATTTATTTATTAGGTAACAATATACATATACATATGAAAATATATAAGTTTAGAATTCGTTTTGAAACATACAAAAATCTAAAATTAAAAATTGCACAAAAAATTATAAAATGGTATTTATTATAGTTTCAAAAATAAAAGTGGATTCTGACCGTCTTAATTCTCTCGAATATATTCAAGTAGTTGCGTGGTAAATATTAAATTAAAGTACTATATAAGTAAAAAATTTAATGAGATGGATGTGCCTGTTTTTTATTGCATAACAAATCAAATCTTGGTGGAATGTTTGAAACTGCTGGACGTAAGACCTCTTCAACATTTTTTAACGCTGAACGATATTGGGATTTAATATGTGTGAAAGCTGAGAAATATATATATAATATACAGGGTGTTCAGAGGTAAGAGGTCAATACTGCAGGGGGTGAAAGGTCAGACCGAGGGGGCGGGGGCATCTCGCACCGTTTGGCAGTTACAGGGTGATTCGTAAATCAGGATTTTGCCTTATATGGGAACCGCTCTTGTATTTTTATCTTTTTTTCTACGCATCGCAGCGGCCCCAAACTGATTTCAAAAAATCACTATGTGGAAGCCCTTTCCAAAAAAGTCTACACCACCCCCCTATCCCCAACCCCTTGGCCTCAATCCCCCTGCAAGTTGAAAAAATTAACTTTTATTTCACGATTTCGCCCCTTTCGCCCCACTTTTCTCCGAAATTCATGTTATTAACATACCTACTTTTTATTGTTTTTAAGTTGCCTATCTAATTACCTTACCAAAAAGGTGCAACATGCCCAGGTAGGAAAAGGATACGAAAATTTATTTACAAAAATCCTTTTACAGAATATCATGATAATTCGAATTTTTAGGAAATTATACTTAAGTTTACTAAAAAATACATTTTGTTCGCTTAAAAACTAATTACAATTAAAACGTATGTCCTTTAAAAGCTGTTCAAAATGTTCTCCGCTAGTTTCGATTCATGCAAGTAGCCTTCGTTTTATTTCACGTTTGAGGTCTATGGTAGCCAGTCTCTCCCGTATTTTCGTGGCTGCAGTCTCAATCCTGGTAACTAATTCTTCCCTGGTGTTGATTGGTCTTGAGTAAACTTCATCTTTCATCATTGCCCATAAGAAAAAGTCCAGTGGGGTAAGGTCCGGTGACCTAGCAGGCCAAAGAATCGGTCCACCTCGTCCAATCCAGCGCTCTGAGTAATGTTCATTCAACCTTGCCCTAACAATGTTCCCAGTATGCGCAGGTGCTCCGTCGAGCTGTAAATAAATTGCGCTTCTGGTGGCCAGGGGGATGTCCTTCAACAGATCCGGAAGGGTATTCTCCAAAAAGTCCGAGTATAGCTGACTATTCAGCACTTGGGGCAAGATGAAGGGTCCTATCAACTGGTTGCCGATGATGCCAGCCCAGACATTGACACTAAATCTTTGCTGGAAGGACCGACACCTTGTCCTATGTGGGTTCACATCTGACCAGGTGTGGAGGTTTTGGAAGTTTGTGATGCCATCCCGGGTGAATTGCGATTCATCCGTCCACAGAATTCGGTCTAGAAACCTTATGTTTTTTATGTCAGACTCGAACAACCAAGTGCAAATTGCAATCGTCTTTCGTAATCTCCTTCCTGTAGTGCTTGGACCGGGATATGGTGGTATGGATGTAGTCCCTCTCGGTTCACAACGGTCCAAACTCTCCCTGAAGACAATCCTGACCTTCGTGCGACCTGCCTGATGCTTATTACAGGGCTGTTCCTGACGATGTTGAGGATTTGTTGGTCAGGGTCCGCTGAATCGGCCGATTTTCCTGCTCGCGTTTCTGCTCTGGGGGTGGTTACACTTCCGGTTTCTTTTAACCTTCTGAAAGTCCTTGAAAATACCTTTCTTTTGGGTACATGCCGATTCGGGAATCTCCTTTGGTATTCTCGTACGGCCTTACTATCACTTCCTTCTACTAAACCGTACACGTAAATTATAACGGCAGACTCTTCAACACTGAATTCTGCCATTTTATCTTAATTTTTTCTATTAAACACCCGGTTTTATCGATTGCTTCTTCAACTGTGGTCAATGTCCTTTCAAACTTACCCATTTTTATACCATAATTCATAGGAGGTATTAGAAACGGAGCGTCAGGATACTTAAGAGTCAATGCTGGATATAATAAACTAATAGCGCTATTTAACGAGATTACATTTATTATTTTATTACTGTTTTGCTGAAATAATAAAAATGTACTACCTCTGTTTCCTAAACAAACATTTCCGAACTTGCTGTCATAAAAATTGTTTACTTAACGACATTTTCCATTATGGTGCAATAAAGTAATTAGGTACCTGTGAGGATGTTTTAATTTCAGGACTTTTGCAACCCTTTTCTACCTGGGCATGTTGCACCTTTTTGGAAAGGTAATTAGATAGGCAACTTAAAAAAAATAAAAAGTAGGTATGTTAATAACATGAATTTCGGAGAAAAGTGGGGCGAAAGGTGAAAAATCGTGAAATAAAAGTTAATTTTTTCAACTTCCAGGGGGGATTGTGGCCAAGGGGTTGGGGATAGGGGGGTGGTGTAAACTTTTTTGGAAAGGGCTTCCACATAGTGATTTTTTGAAATCAGTTTGGGGCCGCTGCGATGCGTAGAAAAAAAGATAAAAATACAAGAGCGGTTCCCATATAAGGCAAAATCCTGATTTACGAATCACCCTGTAACTGCCAAACGGTGCGAGATGCGAGATGTAATAGGATAAGTTAGTTGCCTATACAAATACTTAGACTTAACGGTCTTATCTCACTGCACTCGAGCAGTTCCACTGTAACCTTTGAACAATAAAGTACTTTTCTAATGAGTACCCGGAGTATCACTATATAACATGGCGCAGCCGAGTAACCATGTGAATTAAGAAGTAAATTAAAATATAAAATAAATATCGGACAGAGTTGCAACAAAATTTAAAATAGTGAACACTAATTAATTATCATAGAAATAAAACAAAATAATGGAGTCGTGTTTTAAAACGCCGTCGCAAATGACCTTCGAAGGAAACGTGAACGAGGAGTGGACCCGTTTTAAAAAATCATTCGAAATTTTTATGAAAGCTACTAAGCGAAGTGGAGATGCTGAAGATGTTAAAATTGCTGTTTTGCTAAATTTGATGGGCGAAAAGGCGCAGGAAATATTTGAAACGTTTGTTCTCAGTGAAGGTGATCGTAAAATATATTCGAAGGTCATAGAAAAGTTCGACGAATATTGCAATCCTAAGGATTATTTAACCTATGAGCGGTTCAAATTTTACACCCGTAATCAGCAGACGGGAGAGACATTTGATCATTTCGTTACGGATTTGATAAAATTAGCCAAAAAATGTGATTTCGAAAATAAAGATGAGCCCATAATGGATCAAATGGTCCGTGATCGCATAGTATTGGAAACAAAAAGCGCAGATCTTCAGGAACGATTATTACGAATGGAAAAATTAACCCTAAAAAAGGCAGTGGAACTCGGACGTGTAACGGAAGTCACACAACAGCAAGCGAAAGAAGTTCAACACTCGCATCCAGTACATCAATTGAAAACAACAACCACAGAGAAGAGAACAAAGAAACCTCATGACACCAAGCCTCACAACACCAAGACAACTGGCTGGATCCAAAATTGCACAAAATGTTCGCTCACACACAAGATCAACAAGTGTCCGGCTTTTGGTAAAGTATGTTTTAGATGTAAGAGACAGAATCATTTTTCCAAAATGTGTAAGGTTAAAGAAAGTCATAAGGTAAACGAAATTGTAAATATGGAAGATAGTATTGATCAGTTAGTTATAGATTCAGTTACTATACAAAGTGTGCAAGGCAGAAATCAAGAGGAAAAGAAATTTTGGCTTGTGGATCTTATGGTGAACGGCAAGTTACTTACATTTAAAGTGGACACTGGATCAGAGGTAAATGTAATACCACTTAATTTATTTAAAAAGGTTTACAAAAATACTAAAATTAAAAATTATAAAGTAACCTTGGAAGCTTATGGCGGGTTTAAATTAGAAACAGTGGGTACAGTAAACTTTTTAGTGAAATGGAAAGAAAAAATGTGTACGGATAATTTTTTAATTGCTGATGTGGACTCAAATCCAATAGTGGGATTGGAATTATGTCGAAAATTAGGGCTAATTAAAAAAGTAAATTCTGTAGAGATTATAGGTACGACTACAAAGGAAGATTTAATTAAAGCAAATCAAGATTTGTTCACCGGCTTAGGTTGTTTTCCGGAAAAGGTTAAAATCCATTTAAAACAAAATACAGTACCAGTAACTAAGAGTTGCAGACGAATTCCCCAAATTTTGAAAGAGAAAGTTAATAAAAAATTAATCGAAATGGAGAAAAATCAAATCATTACGAGGGTGCAAAATCCAGTAGGATGGGTACATAATTTAGTAATTGTAGAGAAAGCGGACAAAACAGTACGTCTTTGTCTTGATCCTAGAGAATTAAACCTACATATTTTAAAAGAATCATGCGAAATACCTACTCTCGAAGATCTAGTGGCCAAGCTGCAAGGAATGGAATTTTATACGGTTTTAGACTTGAAAGATGGCTTTTGGCAAGTGCCTCTGGATGAAGAATCTAGTAAATTATGTACGTTCACAACACCATTTGGATGTTATAAATTTAATCGTCTCCCGTTCGGGGTAAATTGCGCCCCTGAACAATTTCAAAAATTAAACATGAAGTATTTTGGAGCTTTAGAAGGCACTTTTGTTTATATAGATGATATTTTGGTTTTTGGTAGAAATCAAATTGAGCATGACCAAAATCTTAAACGAGTATTAGATAGAGCTAATAGTCGGGGTGCCAGAGGTTCAAAAAATGGGTTATTTCGTTGTTGGACGGAATTTGATGAAAAATGGCAGAAAGGGAAGGTCATTGCCCGTACAGTGACCCATTAAAAAAGTTAGAATGAGCGATGTCGGGAAGGTACTTTGTTATTGCAAAATAACTTTGATAACCCGTTATTTTTCAGTTTTCTTGGAATAACTCGAAAACGAAGCGTTTCAGCGAAAAATATTAAATACAAAAGTTGTTCAGCTGATGATTTTACGTAGGAATACGGTTTTTTGATTAATTAAAAAATTGTTTTTCCGACCGAAAACCAGCAGAAAAGTAACAAAAATGCAAAAACAATAAGCATTAAAAAATAAAGGAAAAAAACAATTTCCATCGTTGATATTTGGGTTATTGATAGGTATTGGTATTGTTAACCAAATGCACCCGGTCCGGTTTTTCAAAAACAATATGGCGACCTATTGCAACATTGTTAAATTAAAACTTTGGAACGCTGTAAATTCTGCATGAACAAACGGATCTTGATGAAACAAATTGGAATCGGTAGGTATTAACGGCATCTTTGAGTGTGCCAAATTTCAAAATTTTTCAACAATTACTTTTTTTGTTATTAACCAAAAACCATTTGCTGTGCTTCGTAATTTCGTCAATTTACAACATTACAACAATAACAAAATGCATTTGATTACTCTTAACATCCTACAGTGGTGACTAAAAACGCGAAAATAGCGAGTTTTGATGATTTGATGCATTTTGTTGCAAAGCTTAATGTTGTAAATTGACGAAATTACGAATACACATTGGTTAATAACAAAAAAAGTAATTGTTGAAAAATTTTGAAATTTGGCACACTCAAAGATGCCGTTAATACCTACCGATTCCAATTTGTTTCATCAAGATCCGTTTGTTCATGCAGAATTTACAGCGTTCCAAAGTTTTAACTTAACAATGTTGCAATAGGTCGCCATATTGTTTTTGAAAAACCGGACCGGGTGCATTTGGTTAACAATACCAATACCTATCAATAACCCAAATATCAACGATGGAAATCGTTTTTTTCCTTTATTTTTTAATGCTTATTGTTTTTGCATTTTTGTTACTTTTCTGCTGGTTTTCGGTCGGAAAAACAATTTTTTAATTAATCAAAAAACCGTATTCCTACGTAAAATCATCAGCTGAACAACTTTTGTATTTAATATTTTTCGCTGAAACGCTTCGTTTTCGAGTTATTCCAAGAAAACTGAAAAATAACGGGTTATCAAAGTTATTTTGCAATAACAAAGTACCTTCCCGACATCGCTCATTCTAACTTTTTTAATGGGTCACTGTACGGGCAATGACCTTCCCTTTCTGCCATTTTTCATCAAATTCCGTCCAACAACGAAATGAAAACCTCTGGCACCCCGACTAAAAGAAATTAATGTAAAATTTAATACCAAAAAAATTCAATTAAGGTTAAATATATGGGTTTACTATTTTCTAAAAATGGTGTTGAAATTGATACGGAAAGGATTAAGGCAATCCAGTCAATGCCTAATCCCAATAATAAAGAGGGGTTACAACGGTTTTTGGGTATGATTAATTATGTTCGTAATTTCATTCCAAACATTGCAGAAATCACAGCCCCCTTACGCGAGTTGCTACGTAAGAACGTAACATTCTTGTGGCTTCCAATTCATACACAAGTCGTTCAAACACTAAAAGAGAAAATTATTCAGGCTCCTATACTACAGAACTTTAATGCAAAAGATGACATCAACATACAAACTGATGCATCTAGTAACGGCTTAGGTAGTTGTTTGCTGCAGAAGAATCAACCAGTGTGTTATGCCTCAAAGAGCTTATCCCCTACAGAAAAGAGATATGCTCAAATTGAAAAGGAGCTGTTGGCAATTGTCTTTGCATGCAAGAAGTTTCATAATTATATCTATGGACGTAGAATTATAATTAATACAGATCACAAGCCACTGGTATCAATTTTTAAAAAAGATCTAGCACAGATTCATTCGGCACGTATTCAGCGCATGAGGTTGAAACTTTTGCCATACGATTTAGAAGTAATTTATGTCCCTGGGAAATTTTTGCACATAGCAGATACATTATCTCGAGCACCCGATTCGAAAGATATGGATGATGTAGATAAGGATCTTAACGAAATAGTTCACTCGCTTAGTATTAGTAACTGCCGAATTGAACAAATCAAGCAGGAAATTAAGATAGACTATCAAACAAAATTATTAGTAAATTATTGTGAAAATGGGTGGCCCGAACAAAACAATAAAGTAAATTATGAAGTAAAGGTGTATTGGCCATTAAGAGAGGATGTATATGTCGAAAATGAACTCTTATTTTACAAAAACAGAGTGATAATTCCAAAAAATTTGAGAAACGAAATATTAAAAATTCTTCACGAATCACACATGGGGGTAACAAAAACGCGGGAATTTGCTAGACTGACAGTGTACTGGCCCAAAATTGATGAAGATATTGAACAATTCATATCGAATTGTCGCATTTGTGAAAAATATCGGAATTCCAACTCAAATCTTCCTCTAATACCTCATACTATTCCTGATCTACCATTTAAAAAAGTAGCCTGTGACCTATTTGATTACAAGGGACAAAGCTATTTAGTTCTAATAGATTATTTATCGAAATGGCTCGAAATCGAACGGTTACAAAATAAAACGTCTTTTGAAGTAGTACGACATTTGAAAAAAATATTCTCAGTTCACGGAATTCCAGAAATTTTAATATCAGACAACATGCCTTTCGGTTCTTACGAAATGCGTGAATTTGCTAATAACTGGAATTTTAGTATTCAAACTACAAGTCCTGAGTACCCAAGATCAAATGGCCTCGCAGAGAAAGCAGTAAATATTGCAAAGGCCTTACTTAAAAAAGCTGATGAAGATAATAAAGATGTTGAAAGTGCTCTATTGGCGTACAGAAGTACTCCTATAACAGGGCTCAAACTTTCACCTTGTCAAATCCTAATGAGCCGGAATCTACGAACTAAACTCCCCACTAATGACAAAGTATTAGTGCCATATGTATATAAAGATCTTCGATTAAGAATTGAATCTCAACAAAGAAAAGTAAAATTTTACCATGATAAGAACGTTCGCAACCAAAAACTAGTTAAATTTGCCAAAGGACAAAATGTAGTGGTTCAGAAGGGAAAGGAGTGGCAGCCAGCAAAGATTGTAGATCAGTATCTGGCAACACCACGGTCATACATTATCCGTACTGAAAATAATAGGCTGTTACGAAGAAATTCCATCCATCTTAGAAAGTCGCCTCATGAACCTAATTTTAGGTCCAGTGCAGATAATAATAATGAAAATACAGCATATAACGCTTCACCAAAAGAACCACAAGACATAAGAAAAGACTCCGAAAACATTGTACATAGTAATAACACAGACAGTTCTACATATATAACTAGATACGGTAGGGCTGTAAAGCAACCTATAAGATACGAAGCGAAATAAAAAGAAATTTTAATAGAGTTTTAAAATTAATTATAATTATCATTAATGAATTTGTAAAATCTAAAAATTGTGATAATTAAAATTGTACATATAATTATCATTAATGAATTGAAATTAAAACAAAATTGTACATATATAATTATCAATAATGAATTCATGAAATCTATAATTGTAAATAATACTTTCTAATGTGCCTATTATTATTTAAAAAAAAAAAAACAAAACAAAAATTGGATTTGATCATATCGTTAAAGCCTTGCAGAAAGGGAGATGTAATAGGATAAGTTAGTTGCCTATACAAATACTTAGACTTAACGGTCTTATCTCACTGCACTCGAGCAGTTCCACTGTAACCTTTGAACAATAAAGTACTTTTCTAATGAGTACCCGGAGTATCACTATATAACACCCCCCCCCCCCCCCCCCCATACGATTTTTTGCTTGTCTCGGTCTGACCTTTCACCCCCTGCAGTATTGACCTCTTACCTCTGAACACCCTGTATATAAATATTTGACATTAAAATCTCTCGCGACCGCAGAATTTTGCTACGCGACCCCAAATGGGGTCGCGACCCATAGTTTAAGAAGCCCTGCTCTAGTGCATATCATGCTAAAAAGGAATTGCTTTATAAAGGCAACAGAAGTTAGAGTCGCATGACTGAAAAGAAATTTTTATTGCCATATCGATCGAAAAAATTTCTTACGATAAAAAAGGTAGATCATCAAATTGAGGAACAAATTTTAAGAGTAAATCGTTACTCTTGTAAAACGAGACCCCGTCAATAAAAATTCATGTAATGGATTTTATACTACCATACAAATTCCCTCATGCAGTAACTTGCACTTAAAATACACCTTGCACTTAATACAGACGCAACGCATTGACCAAAGACACCAAAGACGAAGACCAAGATGTGAAATATACTTAATCACTTGAATGGTACTTACAGGTGCAAATTTTAGAAATAGGTCAAAATAATTGGACAATTTCTATGGAAATTTATCATCACCTGATGTTCTACGTTTGGTTCTCTCCTCAATTTTGGCATTAGCCTATGTTATACCAAGTTACACTATATAGACTGAGTCAAATTTTTTACAATAATGAAGCAATATCTATGGAAATTTTTTTCATCACACCCAAGAACAAGGGAAGCGTTTCAGCCGAAATTAGCCAGTGATGATGTTTATTAGCATCGTGCAATCATTCCTCGTTTCAGGTAACTAATTTGAGCTTTTCTCCAGGTGCGTCCAAATTAAACGAGGGAAAAGAAAGGTTCTAGAGCTTTGAGTTATGGCATAATTTAAGACGAAAAATTCGTCGAAATAAAAGATTTATGGAGACAAATATTTTACCATAAAACAAAATCAAGATAAAAGATCGAATGAATGGTAGTATATCACGTGATATAATGAATGTTATTATTGGCATGTATCACATATCATGTGTTGTACGTATCAGAATTAAATTTTTTCTACTGACTGTGAGTAGCATATTTATATATATTTAACAAACGCATTCATTACGATTTAACTTAAACTAATCTTAAGCTTGAATTGGGAAACCGGAAGATTTATTTTATTTACCCCGACATCGAGTTTTTCATTCAACCTAATTTGTACTTTTGAGAAAAACTAAATTTATTTTGTTTTTCATTTATATTATTTGAAAAAAGAATTTGTAATTTACTCTGTTTTCAAAACAACTTTTACAAAGTATTCATCCTTAGGATAAAAGGCATTTTTAAGTGTACTAGAGGATAAAACTTTCTCAACTCTGTTCATCATCATCGTAGAATTAATTATGGCTATTTTTAACCAGTATTTGCCAAATCCGTCAATAGATTTTCATTACACACTACTTAAAAATTAAGGGAACAAGAAATTTATTGAAATTTTTTGCCAATTTCGGATAGAGATTAAACAAAAGGATTTTTAAAGCATGAAGTTTCTAATTTTAAGATCTTTTGGCCTTTTCGAGCTACGGTTTTCGCGCAATCATAAGAAATAGCGCAAAAAAGATGTTTTAATTTTTTTCTTTTTTTGTTGTTAAATTAGCTTGAAAAAATTTGTTCAGTTCAAACGTATGTAAAGGTCAGTTAGCATGATTATTCAGCTTTAATTTGGTTTTTTTTAAATTCTCTCTACGTAAATTTTTCGCTGAGATATCCGACTTTTTATGAAAAAATATCCTTTTGTCTTTGATCATCGATATCTCAGCAACTAATGATCGCACAGTAAATTT
Organism: Dysmachus trigonus; assembly: GCA_949715965.1. Taxonomy (NCBI): domain Eukaryota; kingdom Metazoa; phylum Arthropoda; class Insecta; order Diptera; family Asilidae; genus Dysmachus; species Dysmachus trigonus. The sequence goes on along the minus strand of OX454319.1, from coordinate 96,869,798 downwards.
CAGGTTTAAAAATCTTGAATGAATTCTCTACAAGGATCTATTATGGTTTTTGAAATTCAATACAATTAATTACTACTCATTCATACCCCCCACTCACCTAAATTGGCTAAAATATCTTACAACTAGAGACTTTAAGCTTCAAAAAGATTTTTGTTTAACCTCGATACGATCACTTTTCACTAACAAGGAAGGTACCCGAGGTGTACCTCACCGATTTTCTTGATTTTGTGATATGTGGTAGAGCATCCTCCATTGAAGGGGTAAAAACCACCCTTAAAGTTAACCCCCAAAAACAATTTTTTTTAAATATCTTGAAAACTAATTAAAATTTTCCAACAATACCAAGTGCGCTTTTTAGGTCATATAAAAATACGTTGGAAGATGCATTTACCCACAAAATTACTTGAGGGTTGCAGCCATTTGGCTCCAAAGTACAGTTCACAATATTGCTTTAATATAACATAATAAGTGCAATTGATATTTTTGCAAAACATTAATTAGTTTTCAAAATATTAAAAAAAAATTTTTGTTTCGGGGGTAAACTTTAAGGGTAGTTTTCATCCGAAGATGGTATTTTAAAAAAATACATTTCTAATATTTTTTGATGCTCTACACCATACCACGGAATCAGGAAAATTGACAAAATCTAGCTCTGGTGCAAGTCGGGGGTGACTTACCCCCGCTCACCCTCTTAAGATTGATTATTTTCAAATCTCCTAAAACACGTCAACTATATTTTTCACTTATCTACTTTATCCAATTATTTTGGCTCAAATTGTTATAATTTAGGAAGTTTTACAGATACAAAATACGCTGAAAAATAGTATTTACCCTCAAAATTACATAGGGGTTGCGCCCTTTGGGTCCAAAGTAGTATTCGCAATATTGTTATAATAAAACCTAAAAAGTGCACTTGGTATTGTTGCAAAATTTTAATTAGTTTTCAAGATATTTGAACAAAATGGTTTTTGGCAGTTAATTTTAAGGGTGGTTTTTACCCGTTCAATGGAGGAGTTAGCACGTAAAAAAAAATACGTGTTCAATATTTTTCAATGCTCTACCACATATCACAAAATCAAGAAAATCGGTGAGGTACACCTCGGGTACTTTCCTTGTAAGATTCAAAAATTGGCAAAAAATGTCAATAAATTTTTTGCTCACTTAATTTTTTTGAGTAATGTAGTTAAAGGGTTGAATTAAAAGAGTTTTTTAAGTTATTACATGACTTAGAATCTATAGTATTCATTTTTAATTTTTGATGTTATTATAATTTAAATTTAATATTTAACTATCCGATGGTCTTATTTCTGTTGATGAATAAATAAATAAATATATATATTACCAAAAAGAGATTTAAAATTTTATTTTTAAGTGTCCAAACAAAATATACACTGAAAGAAAAACATTGGTAAAAATAACCAAAATCGTAGGTTAAAAATACGCCAAACAATAAAAATTTGTTGGGCAACGAAAAATAGTTAATCTCCTGATATAAGACTGAATAAGAAAATTTGTTACTAACATTTTTTTGATTAATTTAAAATTTAAATGTTAATTAACTTTTTAGATAGTTAACTTACTGTGCGCAAGATACAGCGACATTTTTCAGTGTAAGATGACTATTTAAATATAGATAGATATTTTCTTCAAATAAGGGGTTAGGATTATTCAGAAAGGACACTTTCTACCTTTTCTAAAATGCTTGTTGTTTTGTTCGTTTTATTTATAAATAATTTAGTAAAATTTCATGAAACTTTTGTGTAAGTTTCATTTAAAAGTATATAAGCGATCAACGTGGAGTTTTGTTAATATCTTCTAAATATAAAAAACTAGTGCTTAATAAGTTTCACAAGTTTCGCTCTAAAATGCCATCTAAATTATTCTTTAACCCTTTTCGGCCCAAAATGACCTAAGTTTTTTTAAATTTTGTAACCACTATATTTTTTAGGAAAAAATTATTCAATCTTGCTGAAACTTAATATCCTACAGTATTTTTTCCTGCACTTCCTGAATCCCTAATAGCAGATTAACGCAATCTGGCGCCATTTTTAAAAAATGGCAGCTGAAAGCAAAAAAGGTGGCGAATTTTTTAAATTTTGATTCAAATAATCGTAATTAAAAGAAGAAGCCATCAACATAGGGTATTAATTCTCTGGATCTGGTGACACAAATAGTTTCTCTAAAAGATAGTAGCGATAGTGATGGGAAATCGAATATGGCGAATTCAATATGGGGATTTTTACGCACAATTTTTTGATTTTTGCAAATTTTTGTTTTATTTATATACCTACAGGTTTTCTTTCAAATTTATTGACTTTTTTATCATTTATGAGATTGCTTATTGTGAATATAAAGTCAGATTTCCAAATTTCAAAATGGCGGATCCAATATGGCAGCCAAAATTCTAAAGTTTGATCGAATTGGGCTGAAAACTGCGTATAAAGGTTTTATAGGTTGCTGATTACGAATCTGAAATCAGATTTTAAAAATTCAAAATGGTGGATCAAAGATGGCGGATAAAATATCTTAATTTAATATAATCCGGACTGATAACTGTACATATAAGTTTTTGAGGTCGCTGATTACGAATCTGGGATCAGATTTGATTCACCAGCGTGAAGATCGACGATCTCATGACTCTTCTTCATTGAAGAAGATTTGATAATTTTTTCCTAAAAAACATAGTGGTTAAAAAATTTAAAAAATTTAGGTCATAAAAAAATTTATTCTATCGTACTTTTGTCATACTAAATTCTTCTTGACTAAAAGTAGACCTGAGTTTCTAGCATCATATCTGTGTATTTATCTGGAACTAAGGGGTTAAGATGAATTCGAAAGCCTTTATCCACTCCGTTTTGAGGTATAAAATATAAAATATGATAAATTTTCAGGATTACCACGATGACATTCGACAGGAGCAAATGTGGGAAATGCAAGTACTAAGTTCATCGTCATCACAATCTCAAACCGCCGAACAAAATAGTCCAAATGGTATGTTAGACAGTACGCAAACGGGAAGTGAACAAAAAAATGGCCGTATCAACGAAAAGATGTCGATAAGTATGGATTGTATAACAGAATCATCAGCAACAACATCAATAAGTGCAGTGGCGGCGACAACATCGAACACGACCACAGGGGTCAATTGTGAGTCGTCGCCCACAGTCCAAGTGAGCAATTTAACTAATGCCGTTCATGTCGATCTATCAGCTCACACGGTGCACCCTTCAGCGGTGGCAGCTGCAATCCACCATCAGCTCGCCGCAGCCGGAATGAGTATCATAAAGCCAGCGACTGGGGTAGCAGCAGTTACTGGACTGACCCCAAATCAACCAACGATTGGAGTACCAAGTGAAGCCGAAACAACAGCCCCAACGCTAGCCCTTCTGGAACCCCCAAGCGCCCTTCTACATCCCGCCCTGCGAGGAGTAAAAGCAGTAAACATTGGTAAGCGATTAGGGTCATAACAATAATAACAAATAATAGAAATTTTAGTTCCGCTGAATTATATTATTCAAGCAGCCGGTAGTCTGACAAGAAAACGACCTCTACTTGGCGTACCCCGGTCCAGTATGAACCCAACAAAACGAACTGTGATGACACTACTTTCGCGTGCTAAAAACTCTCAAGCAGTGCACACTTTGAGAAATTCAACGCCGTCAGGCATACCCGAGTAAGTTTACCCCTATATAAAAAAAAATCTTATTTACTAGAAGATAAACTCGAATATCGTGACCCTATATTTTTCTTTAGATCACTGCAAATGATCACATCACCACTCATATTGCCACAACCAATGGATGAATCAATGGTGGCCGTTCAGAAAGAAGGTCTCTCGCAGGGCGTCTAAAGATCCACCTATACATAACTACTATATATATATTGATACTTTAGGGACGGGTTCACTATTTAAGAGATTCACACAAAGCAGCTCTCTTTAGATCTACCGAGATATTTTTCATTTGTCAGAGATGTTTTAATACAAAGATTTTTTAATCGTTGTACTAACTCTAAGTTTAGCCTGTAAATCTAATTAAATGAGATAAGCAGAAGATGACACACATGACACACAACTACTAGAATCAAATCGATAAGACTACATCTAGGCGCAGGATCTCCAATTGGGAATTAAAAAAGAAAAAAAAACAGACATAAAAAAAAAGAAAAAAATTAATCTTCTAGCAAATTAAACAAAAAATAAATTTAAAAATATACTTAAGAGGAGTAATCTAATGTAAAGTTAAATTAAAATTTAAACTGACGATTAAAAGTGCAGCTGGAGACGGTTCAATGAGATTTAAACATTTACTGCAATAAATCGTATAACATTGCACTGTTGACATTAAAAAATTTTAAAATAATAGTTTTAAGGTCAAAGGAATTTAACAAAAAGAAAAAGAAAAAAAAAAAGGATAATTTTGTTGACGAAGTCTCGAGACGTGTTATCACACATACGCGGCTCGATTCATAAATCAGAAAGGTTTCAAAAGTTTATTCGTACGAACAGCTTGTTGTTGTTAATTTTATACTGATAGCGCCCAAATTGTTTCCATAAGCGTGTCCTTTAAAGTGGAAATAAGCGTTTTTATTGTATTCCGAACGGATGCAGACGTGATTGTTATTAAATATCTATTTATTTTGCTCATTCACGTGAGTAAATAATGATAATATGCATTTTAACATATTATTTAATCTGTTAGCCTCATAATTGTGGTTTTCTTTTAAAGCAACATAATGGATTATTTTTAAAAAATAATATATATACCCATCCCTCAATTAACACGGTAGATACGTTCCACGAAAAATTGATGAATGAGACGCCGTATACATATAAAAAATATCAACCTATCCTTCAAATAAGTTTCAGACCGTATAAATGCCATGATTTCTTTATAGATGACATTCAATCGTCTAAAATAGATAGATTACGGAAATAGGTTCAGATGTCATCAATATGAGCGTCCAATCTCAATTAATTGTCAAATATGACCCCTAGATCCTTAATCTGGATAACCTCAGTTGGAATCACTGAATTAAGATTGTAGTCATGCAACACTGAAGCTTTTGAAACGTGAATATCGTTCTGAAACATTTACTAATAATTATGGTCAGAAGCATAGAGCTGCACCATACTTGAAGAGCGATTAAGTCGCATTGAACAATGTGAATTGAAAAAATGCAAAGACTCACATTTTTACGTTAGATACTATTTTAATTAATTTATTATAAAATTAAAAGCAAGAAAAATGGATTAGTAATGTTCTATCATAAAAAAAAAAAAATAATAATATAATATGCGATGCTGCATCATATACAGGGTGGGCCATTTAAGATTTGGAATTTGAATCGGCTATAAAAAAAAAAAGAAATGAATATTTTTTCAAAGTTATGAGTTTATTAGAAAGACTGAACCTTTCCATTTAGGAATGGAAGACAACATCATTCAAATGACTGCCACGGCTAGCCTAACAATACCCCATTCGATCAGTCCAATTTTTCAGTACATTTTCGATTGTTTGGGCCTCTATTTCGTCAATGGCAACTTCGATTTCACGTTTCAAGTCGTCAATCGTCTCTGGATGGTTAGCGTAACACTTGTCCTTAACGGCTCCCCACAAAAAATTCTAACGGAGTCAAATCGCAGCTTCGAGGTGGGCAATTGACATCAGCATTTCGGCTGATTATGCGATTTCCGAAAACAGTGCGCAAAAGATCGATTGTTACGTTGGCTGTGTGGCATGTTGCGCCGTCCTGTTGAAACAAAATGTCGTCTATGTCATACTCTTCAATTTTGGGAAACAAAAACTCGCTTAGCATGGCGCGGTAGCGATCGCCATTCACTGTAACGGCGTTACCTTGCTCATTTTCGAAGAAAAATCCGCACCAGGCAGTCACTTGTTGTGGATGCATTGGTTTCTCCACGATGACGTGTGGATCCTCCGAGGTGGAAATGAGCTTCATTCGGTAAAAATGCCCATCTTCGATCAAGCGATCACTAATTGAACTTTGTACGCATTCACACCGAGATCTTTATGCAAAATTCTTCTGAAAGAAGTGCGTGGAATGTTCAATTCTTGAGAACGATGACGAGTTGATGTTGACGGTTGTTCACGCACACTCTGAGCAACAGCAGCGATGTTTTCGGTTGAGCGCACTGGACGAGTACGTGCACGGGTTGTTTTATCCAACAACGATGCAGTTTCACGAACTCGCTTCACAAATTGATCCACAAACTGCGTTTTTGGCACATCCTTTTTGTCAAATTTTTTCCGTAAATTTCATACAGTTTGAGTAGAAGACTCACCACTTTGGAAATAAGTTTTTAATATTTCCCAACTTTGTTCAAACGAAAAGTGACCTATTTCATAAATGTCAAACATAAAACTAACTTTCTGTCAAATCGGAAATGTCATCAAACCTTTCAACCTCAAAATAACATATAGTTCCAATTCCAAACGTTAGATGGCCCACCCTGTACATACTATATATTAAAAGAAATAACTAAAAGAAAAATTTCTCGCCCGAAGAAGATAAAAGAAATTTTCTAATTTGACCTTAATTCATCTTTGCATTGAAAAGTACATATTTTTATATATCACGTAAAAACTCCTGAACTTATATTGATGCAGTTTTTATTTAAGATATCTTGAGGTCCTAGCTAGTATTTAGACTATATTTTACTACACTAGTAATGATAACAATAACGCATCTAATGTGCCAGTCGATGATTTTACATTTCAAGTTAATTTCATGAAAATTGGTACCTAGGGGATTCAAGATCGCTGCTTACAGATTTGCTACATTTCCAATTTCTGTATATATTTCCCCGACAATGTACTGACATAAATTTAAAATTCCATAACTATACAGTAAAAATGATACGGAATACAAAACACAACTTGAAAATACACAAAATAATGAAACAATTTAAAATTAAACAAAATGGAACCGGGATATAATTTAAAAATTTGAAATTCTAATTTAATGTTTATTCAGATGTCTTGTCACGTCGTTACACTTCACTTCACTCAATATCAGGCTTTATTATTAAAAGAAAAATTGACGAACTTTTAATCAATGTATTGATCTGAATTATAACATTTAATTAAGCACAGCCCCGGGGCCCTAGGGCAGTAAATGATTAAGGAGCCCTTTATCTTCTCACTTTCGTTTAGTAAACCTTTTTAACCCATTTTCATCATAAAGAATTATGTCTGCCCAATAAAAACAAAATTTTTTATATCCCTTCTCATACCGTCGCATAATATGGACTTAGTTTAGAATTTGGTCACCTCCGCCAATTCCACCCGTGATTTTATTGATATAAAACTGCGGAAAATATCATATCACATTCAATTCTCTTGTGATAAGGAACGACAAACTTGAGCGTATATATACGCTCAGGTGATAGTAACCAGAGATATTTAGCGTATATATACGCTAATGATACAAATAGATTAACGCTGGGAACGTTTATAGGGAGATAGCGAATTCGACTGCAATCGTAATCTATGAGCTCTTCTAGTCTATTTAGTGTTTTTTCCCTGTTAAGTGTAATCAGACAAAACACGGTTTAATATAAAATTTGTTTTGAATAATTGAAATAAAGTTTTATTCACTTTTTCACTCTACTAAAAATTTGGTTTTTATTTATTTTGGACCAAAGTTTAGGTATGATGCTATAAAGATATATTAGTACAATAAAATTTACAGAGTAAACAGCCAATGAAATGAGGAAGTTTTTTAAAGAAGAAGTTATGTAATTTTTTTTTTTTAAATCATCCTCAAAGATTTTTTTTAAATGTTATTCTTTTGGCGCAATTATATGGACGAAATGAGGCAATTATACAGGTTAACATTTTATCTAGGCTTGTGCACGGGAATCGAAGATGGTATCCTAGGGTTTTTGGCTTCGCTGATTACGATGAGCGGGTCGGTTAGGCTCCATCATGTCAAGTTCAAGGTCATTTGAAGGTCAAACGGTGAAAAAACCTTCCAAAAATCTGAAAAACATGTTTTTGAGGTCGCTGCATCCGCATCCGGTCTTCATTTTTTACTTTGCATGCATCCTCGAGGTCATTCAAGGTCATCTCAAGGCAGGTCTTCTAGTTCTGTGGCACAATTGTGCATTTCGCAGATTGAGATTGTTACCATGTTATGCATTAATGAGATTTTTACCAGAAAAGATTCTTTGGAAAATAAATGCAGAATCCAGGTAAAAAAGTAGAATCCATGCTGTCTATCTGACTAGTTTTTTTCATATGTATTATTCAATATTTACCAAGTAATGGTAACAATTTCAATCTGCGAAATGCACAATTCAGCGACCTCAAAAACACGTCTATGAATTTTTTTCAGATTTTTAGAAGGTTTTTTGACCGTTTGACCTTCAAATGACCTTGAAATGAGGTCGATTGACCTCAGATTCAAATTTAGGATCCTCGAAAACATACGTATGATTTTTCGGATGGTACTTAGCATTTTTCTCAAATGACCTTGAATAACCTCGAGGATGCATGCAAAGTAAAAATAAACACCGGATTCGGATTCAGCGACATCAAAAACATGTCCGTGAATTTTTTCAGATTATTGGAAGGTGTTTTGAACTTTTGACCTTCAAATGACCTTGAATTTGATGTGATGAAGCCTAACCGACCTACTCATCGTAATCAGCGACCCCAAAAAACCTAGGATACCATCTTCGATTCCCGTGCACAAGCCTAGATAAAATGTTGACCTGTGTTATCTCAATTTTATTCGAGTTACTATGACCAAAAATGTATTCTCGTGGTTTGTTGAAAAATCATGGAAACTCCCCTGGGATGCTCTACCTCTGGTCTTCCGCTTCACACAACTTCTTGGGACACCCTTTATTATATTCAAATACAGTCACTTACAAATCCATAATTTACATCAAAAATTGCAAGATTTATCTTAAAAGTGATGATTTATCAATTAACAGAGCTTATTAAGTTTAGAAAAAAAATCTATTTTAAAGAGATAGAAATAAATCGTTTTTAAATCTATAAAACACTTCCCCGGGGCGGTAGGTAGGGTTCTTTAATTAAAACAACAAAACAGGAAAAATTCAATACATTTTTAAAGCCTAAATCTCATCCTGAATCTCAATAAGTTTTGTTAAGTCAAACAGGTTTTAATTAAAAATTTTGTGTTGAAGTTCGTAATAATGGAACGTATATATATATATATGTACTATATACATATATATATCTCATATAAACATTTTTCCATTCCATATTCACGGCAATATGGACTGTTAGTATTATCCCCCATAAATAAAGAGCTTTTGCCTGTACATGAATAAATTCGACGAAAATATCTTTTAATATTCCATTTACACATCTCCGGGATCTGTCAGAAACTTTTCAAGAAAATCCACATCTTGTTGAGTGCTCACGTAGAGTACAAAGGAGAAAAGTCTGAAAAAAAAATATAATCAAAAGGATCCTCATTAGCAACGGTCCTCGTTAAAATCCCAAAAGTCCTATAATATAATCGCGCAAACGTATCCCACCCAGCCGCGACCCAACTCCCATAAAATCAAATTAATTTCAAAGTTTTTTCCGGAGAAATGATCAGAAAGCCATTAGGAGAGGAGTGCAGAGATACTCGATTTCGACTTCCGAGTCATTAATCAAAATCTTTCTCAATCAGAAACTCATAAATTTTGCGGAAATTTTACAATTTCGCGGCGAATTCTGAATAATTGCAAGTATATTCTCGTTCATGAAAGTGTTTATCTTTGATTATCTGCGAGTCTCCGAAGTGTACTTCTTCGTTTCATTGACTGCAATAAATCAAGACGATAATCCGGCGGAAGTGTTTCTTACCGGTTACCCTTCCGCTAATACCCGCGCTCTATAGGAAAATAAAATAAAATACAAGCGTGAAAACTAATAACTTTTCCAATTAAAATTTCAACTGATTACGAACATAGAAAAACAAAGGAAACTCTTTCGTCTGGAAAAGTTTTGCGCCTCCCCGAGCCCAATCCAATGAAAATAAATTGCCTCGAATCGAGAGGAACATAATGAAGGAGGGTCCAAGTGATTAAATATTGTTGCAAGTTATCGGAAGGAAATGAAAGTGAAATGAAATATTACAAGTTATCGCTAGTCGTGTAACTTTTTATCAGTCCCCCTTCGCCAAACCTCCAAAATGCCCGTCTTTTTCGTTTTTACTCCCGGCATTCCTGGTTCCATAGTCCCGGGGGCGAGGAGGATGATCATTTCGACAAACGAATTCGGCGACATCCGTCTTTGAGAGGATGCTGGAAATCTTCGGTTCGTTAAACCCAAGCCAGATTTTCAGCTCCTGGCCTGGATTCTGTGAAGTGTTTTTAGCCTTCGAAGGTGATATCAACCGAAACAAAGAGGTTTCCACCTGGTTTGAGCGGCTTAGGACATTTTGTTTGAGCGGGATACCCCGAGAGCTTGTTTTTAGGAAGCAGGCAGGCATTCAATCTTGAAGCAGAATACCTCCTGTTCTACTTTTACTCATTTCATCTAAAACGAAAATCTAATGATAATTCATTCACTTAAATGAAACACAAACAGTTTGAACAGTTCTTGACCATCTCCGGCGTTAAGATAAGAAAACAGAGCAAGCTTCTCAGTATCATTTTTAATTTGAACGAATGAGTACAAACAATTTGAAATAACAAAGTTCTCATTTGATCCCTGTGTATATTCTTTCTGTTATTATGGTAAAGTACTATAAAAATTGGAATTTGGCAAATTTAGCAGCCGATTCTTAGGTCATTTCAATTATATACACACTCCTAATATTTAAGTTGCACGGTCAAGTTTGAGTTTGATTATCTCGTAAACGAAGAAGTGTTGCGTAAAATTCTTTTACCATAATACATAGAAGACTAATCCCTACGACATATTTAAAAATTATTCAAATCCATTCTTATCAAGTTGTACTCTCCTCTTTTGAAAAAGAAAACTAATTAAGTAAATAACATCAGTGACATCTTGTAAAAGTCTTAATATATATTAGATGTGGTAATTAATTTAAAAAAAATTTTTTTATTAAAAATAACTATCAAAGTATCGTCCATCACTGTCTATAACTCTTTCTGGCAACAGATGAATTTCGCGATAAAAAAAAAAAAAAAGTTGAATACCACCTTGATCAACAAGTTTCAGGAATTTATTCAGAAAATTAAAAATACAAGTTTATTCATCAAAATAGACATTGTCCACTTCAAAGTACTCTCTATCAACTGTAACGCACTTATCCTAGCGCTTGATCCAATCCTCGAAACATTTTTTATACTCTTTTTCGGTATGGCCATCGGAGCCGTCTTTAATTGCTCCATTATCTCGTCTTGGCTGTTAAAACGCGTTCCCGGGAGCGGTTTTTTTAGTCATACTCATAAACTCACATCTCGTCTTCAGTAATTATGCGTTGAATGAATTTTGGATCGGATTCAGCCATCAAAACCATGTTTTTCGTAACGTCAACGTAGTCCCTTTTTTGCATGAAATTCAGTTGTTTCGGGACCAGTTTTGCAGCGAAACGTCTGAAGCCCAAATCATTAAGCCATGTTCAAGTTCTCTACCAGCTCTCTAATGATCAATTTGGGGTTTTCGGAAATCATTTCTTTGATTTATCTTTTGATTATCGATGTCGACGGACTCACACCTACCGCTGAAGATTTCATACTACACATAAACGTTTGGTTTCGATAGAGTATCGTTGCGAAATACTTCTCCAACATTTCTAAAGTCTTCGAATCGTTGAATCCGTTTTTAACACAAAATTTTAATACAAAAACGTTGATGCAAAGTCATAAAAATCGAAACACTCATAGAGGCAGATGTATTTAAGACGGCGTAACTTTTACAAATATGAAGCTATAACGCTGCAATATAGCAGGAATATCAATGACAGATGTGGCAACCTTACAGAAAATAATATTCAAATCGGGTGACTGAAATACCGTGATGCACGGTGGTCTTCCTGAAACTTTTTGATCCTTCGAAGCAATACAATCTTCGACCCATTTTTCAATATTTTATATTTTTGACATATTCAGAGCGGTTTTGCTTCCTTGTTCGATTTTAATTGTCTACAACAATTAAATGTAAAATTTTCGCCAGATTTTAATTGCAAATAAAGCAATATCCCCTTCTGATCCCTTCAAGCACACAGCATTTTTTTTTTTTAGATAGATAGATGTTGTTGCAAGTTGTTCTTGTGTTTGACTTGGATGTTCATCTAATAATTCTTTTAATTCTGTACTTTCAAATTTTTTTTAGTTGACCCGGACGCTGTTTATTTTATACTTACATTGAAATCGTCAATTCTAAATCTCCTAAGCCAAGCAGTACCATACCTAATAATATGTATAACACGGTTGATAGCAACAGAGAATTTTATATGTTTAAAATATATCATATTTTCTAGGATGTCGTAGTTCATTTTTTATTCAAATATTTTTTTTTTGTTTCCTTTTTTCACTCAATTTAAGCTTTATCATATTATTATCTTTGTATAAAATCCGAGTAATTTTTAAACCACCACCTGACCGTCGACAGTCGAAATGGTTTCCCTTTACAAGCCCTGCGGAAAAATTTCCATAGTCTGCTATATTTCTCCCTTGTGGATTTCCATTTTTTCCGGTTTGTCTAAAGGCAGATGTACAATGGGGTGGGTCTTCTGTGACCAGGCCGCTGGCAGTCACCACCCAAAGCCCCACTCGCCAACAAAGCGATCTCAACAAGTGCGCTTTATCTGGCTGCTTCTGGCGGAATGGAATGGACCATCTTTGGCTTCTACAGGTCTCCTGCCCGGAAGTTCGCATCAGTGGCTGGTCATATCTGAAATAATCTCGGACTTGCAAGTGCCCTCCCCCGTTGCACTGCAGCCGCCTTTATCCACTCAAATCTGAATGTGCCGCCACTGCGATAAAATTCTTCATTCTGTTGCCGATTTGGCTGCGGTGAATCATCAGTGTTGATAGTCCAAGAAACGTAAATGCGATTAGTGCGATACTTTTTAATATTTTGTCTATATTCCAGTTTTATAGAAGGCCGAAAAGATTTATTCTATACCACTTGAACTTTTGAATTTGAAAATCTAAAAATGGTATCCACTAGGGAATTTTTTAAAACTCTAAGATGCTGTTTTAGAATTTAGAACAACATTGAACCAGCATACTAAAAGAAATATTTCTAGTTTATTTAACATGAGGGTTCGTTGATTCATGTAGTTGGATTTATCTTTTTGAATCAACTAGAACCTGGTTTTACTAGAGAATTGTTAAAATAACAAGAATCCATTTTTTTTTTTTACTAAAACATATTCTTCGATTTTTAATTAGAAATCATGTCAATTCAACTTTTAAATCATATTAAATTGACAAGGTATATTTTAATGAAATGACAAGCATATTTGTTCCGCATATTTTCAATAATACTAGTGATAGAAAATGTGAGAATAATGAATTTTTTGGCTTGGAGGCTCATTTTCAAAAATTTATAACTCTGATTTTATTTGAGCTACAAACTTCTTTTTTTTTCATTTTAAATCTAAAGGACTAAGTTTTGAGAAAAAATTATTTTTAATAAAAATTATTAACAAATTCATATTGTTATTAACAATTTAATTGTTTAAATCAATTTTTAACAATGGCCCCCACCCCGTAGCATATTTTTAGTATTGTATTCTCCGTCAAATTTTACATAAAAGGCATGTTTTCAAAATATGGTACCTTTATTATTACTATTTTTAAAACATTAATTTATATAGCGCGACACGTCAAAAAAGCGGTTTTTTTTAATAAAAAGAAAATTATAGCTCGGATCATAAAAAGTTACATATAAAAGTTGTAGATAATAAAAAGACCTACAATTTTTGTGCCAACTATTTTTCGACATAACCTCAAACTTTTCGAATAAAACGCAAAAAATGTACTCAATATTATATAAAGTGAATATTTTATTGATCAACCAAAAATCGGTTCGCTTTTATATCTTTAGTCAACTTGTACCTCAAATAGTTGAATTTGGTCCATTTACTTTTTTATGTTTAATCAAATTCTCATTTGAACGGAGAACGAAATTTACATTAAGCATAGTTGTTGTTTTTAATTAATTTTGTGGTATGTTAAAAATTAAAATGTCGATTTTTCAAAATATTCTTTCTTCAGAAGGCTTTAAAAATTAGTATTTTCCGAAATTTAAGAAAGGGCATCATTTAAAATTAACCACTGAGATTTAAAAAATCACTACTAAATATTCAAATAATACATATGTGTTCGAATTATTGATAATTATGTTTTGTGCTTATTATTAAAGGTTCAAGTACTCTTTGTTGTATTGTATTTATTTTTGATTGTATCTATGACGATTAAATCAAAGTCCTCTAAGTGTGGCATCAAATCTCAAACAATTTATCAGCAAAAAGTTGCTTGAACTGAAAAGTTTTCGTTGAAATACGGAAATACGTTTTAAATCTCGAAATAACAATTTTAAGAAGCCAAAAGTTGTAATTAGAGTGTAATATAACTTTTTGCTATAATTCTCATTGAATTTTACCTACAATAAAAGGAAGTAATTGTAAATAAATCGGATTTATGTCATTTAAATTGAGAAATGCTACAAAAATGCCTCTCGTAATAATTCAAACCCTCAGTATATATATTTTTATTTTTAATGTATGTATACCGATTACTCCGAGATTCCGTGATCGATTTGCGTGATTTGATTTTTAATTAAAAGGAGATAGTCTCGAATTGGTTTCATTTAAATTCCATTAAAATTGTTTCAGTAGTTTTTAGTAAACCAACAATAGTCTGAAATATTTGCCCTTCCTATAGACAGTATCGTATCTATCAATAGATTCTTATTTTTAATACATATATCAAAATATTTAATTTATTTCGATTTTTGTATGAACATATATCTTTTGAAATCGGCACCAATGTTCCATTTTTTATCGACTACTTCTACAGTAAAAATTGATATAATTATTACAATCTATTGATAGCTATGAGCGTTTCAGAAAAATTATTTTCCACTTAGTGGTGGCTTCCTCAATAGAGTTTTCTGTGGTATTTTGCTTCAATTTTTGGTGTCTTCTGAAGGAATGGTTTTCATGCTTTTGAAAATTTAATGTGTTTCTTTTACCATTTTTAAGTGTGTGATTAAGGTAGTTTTTTTAAGAAGCGTCGGATTTTCGATAAGGATAACTGTCAAATTAGCTATCATTTCTTGTAAGTGTTAATGTCATTTTTATTCGGTAAGGTCTAACAAATCATTTACATTACAATAATTTACACCGCAATAACGATTTCAAATCATAGAAATTTATTTCCGAAATCAGGGCTCAGTTATATACTTATTTGTGAATTTTATCGACCGAAGCCTGCAGAATGTGCCGTTCATCGTGTTATTCAAAATTCTGATTTCAAAACTTCGGAACATTGGTATTAACGACTTGTAGTTTCAACAGGACGGCACTACATGCCATACAGTTATCAAAACAATCGATTTATTTAAAGATACATTTGACGAAAATCTAATTTCAAGAATAGATCGGTCAATTTTCTCCGCTGAATTAAATTTAAATATTAAACGTTAAAAAATTATCTTTAGAATAAAGCCAAATTTTTGGTTATTTGCTCTTTTTTTATATGTTTTATTTGTATTCAAAATTCGGACACACTTAAAAAAACAACTTTTATATATTGTACAATATATACTGGCTTTTCTCGAAAACGGGTCTAACGATTTAATGAAAATTACGATTAGGAGTTTTTCGAGTCTAGAAATTTATCAGTGTCTAATCGAAAAAATAGTACACAGGAATTTGAGTTTCATGCCGTTGAAAACTTCAATTAGCATAGTTCGATTTGACTTGAGCATGAGTCAAGCTTAAACCAGGTCTGAACCAACCTAAGCATGGCTCGGGATAAGTTTTGACTTAAGCTTAAACCAGGCTTAAGTAAGAAATATGAAAAAAACAACCTATAATAGGGAATTGACTTTAAAATTACCATATATTTAATATCTGGATAGTTATAGACTAAACTACTAAAAAACAGCCTTGTAATTCCTTTGCAGAAAATCTCGGTGTTAACATCAAATGATTTATTGTATTATATTAAATTTAGCCAATTTTCTACAATGAATTTATTAGAACTTTAACAGTTTATATTACTATTTTGTTAAAATGCATATTATCCTCACACTAAAAATTGCAACAACCTCTGGTCCCTAACAAATGGCGCAAATTTGAAATAAATTTATACATATAAAAACAATTTTTGCGATATTAGTTCACATAAAAGTTTTAAATTTGAATATTTTAAAATTATCCTTTTCCACTTCAACAAATATAACATATGAGTTTATACAGCTGGGACCTATTCATTTGACAAAAAAAAAAAAAAGAAAAAAAATATTATGACAAAAGGTCATTTCGAATAAAGTTAATTAAAATTGAAACTCGTAAAATGTAGGCGCTACAAAAATAAAAGCAAAATAAAAAATAAATTGAAATCTGAAAACGTACGCTGATGATGACACATGGCCACAATGAAGCGCCAGCTAACGAACGTTTATTTTTCGAATTATTTCTCGCATCCGCATGTGATATTTAAAAAAAAGCACCAAAAAAAAAACACATAAAAACTGTGTATACCTGTACAGAGGTAGACATTGCTATAAAAAAAAAAAAAAATAAAAATAACTAGAGGTTTTTTTATGATTGATTTATGTACTCAGATCATTGTAGCAACTTTCGGAGATGAATAAAACTGTAAAGAATATTTTTATTTCTGAATAAAACGAGAAATATATTATATATTTTCAAAAAAAAAAACACAAGACCATATAAGATAACTTATTGCGCGAAGCAATGAGATGACCCTGAGGTTTGACGATTAGATGTCTCACCAAACACGATGATCGATACGAGAAATTCACCTTTATACCTGGAAATCCACTACTAACTATTATTAAAAAAAAAATTATTATCAAAACACACACCATCACACACCGTTGGGAGTTCCTGTGATATGGTTCCCACCGAGCGTCGGGATACCCGTGTGACGTCATCATCCAAGCAAGTGGCAGACCGCACCATTGGGGCTCAGAAAGAGTGCTGCCATATATATGAATTATTTGTACCGCCACCTCAAGGGGTAAGTGAATGCCTTTGACAATTTAATTAAAAATTCGTTTTTTCTTCCTGTTGATAAATTTTCGTTTTAATTTAACGTTCATATTTTTTTTTCTCCTCCTCCTCCGATTTGTTGCCTTTTTCCACACACACCTATCCCATTTTCGAATCCAGCAGGAGAGGGAACCCACTTGAAAACCTTTTTCTGAAGCGATTGCTTCATGCCCTGAAATGCAAACCATCCGAAAATAATCTGCATGTTAATTGGGGAAAAAAAAATGTTAAGAGCTGATCCGCGTTAATAATTGGACCAGTGTGGAGGATTTTCCTCTGCACATGGGTCCACCCGTGTGTGTTAATTCACGTACATTATTTATGAGGTATGCCGCGGCCACAGATCACCTGGAAATATACACAGAACTGCAAAGTGCCAGGAGTAAAAATTGCCACGACTAAAGCAAACAAATATGCGTGACTTTAACCCTTTGAATTATTACCCTTTTTTTTTTTTTGTTTTTTGCCACTTTACGTAGTACGTACACAAGCCATTTTAATCCGGGACATTTCAATTATTTCATATTGTCAGTCTGTGCCGCCAATGAGATTCGCTTATCGACGTTACGCAAATATGAAAATTTTTATAGTAAATTTTTTAAATATGATTTTCACACTATTACACATATATGAATCATTTCATATCAAATCGATATTCTTCTTTTGCATTTATAAGCTCAAATTCTCTAATATTTTTCAAATTGTTATACCAATAATTTGAATACCTAGTGAAAAGCAAGATAACAAAAATTACATTATTAAATGTATTTTCACCAGGACGGAAATATTGTAATATTATTTTATTATATGTTTTGATGATAAAATATGTTTTGGCATTGAAATCTATCTAGTTTTAAGAGTTTTAGTCGAATTCGGAAGCATATAAAGTACTGTGTGAAAGGTAAAAGGACGTACTTTCCAAGGAGTCATTTATCACTATCTTGTGATGCTCTTCACGGGACTTATGGTGCTTTAACTAACCAACATCATTTAGGGACACCCTATATAAAGGCGTCATTTTTCTGTATGGTATAAATAGGCGTACTTTAATATATATATATGTATTAGGGTGCTTTTTTTCCCGACTTTGTTTTATTTTCCACTCCCACCTTGAAATTTTATGGGAAATACCTAAAAGAAAATTCCCTGAAAATTTGAGCCCTTATATTAATATTAATATTAAATGCTCGACCAAGGCGTATAAAGATTTCCCGTTTAAAATAAACGTAAACTTTGATTTTTTTTTTCAAAATTCTACAGCTCAGAGGCATTTTATGGTATAATCTTGGTCAATGATAGAGTTTCTTCAGAATTGAATGCTCTACAAAAGTGTCCATTGCGGTGTAACCCTAATTCCCACCAGCGAGGTAGTACGGGTCACTAAACCCAATTTTTTCATGAATTTCTCGTTTTTTTTGCCCCTATTTCAAAAATAACAACTTCAAAGCCCAATATCTCAAGAAATATCGATATTAACGATTTGGTGATTTCTAACTTTTTTGTAGGAAATTGAATTTTCTACAAGACTGTCATTTACATTTTTTCTGTAGCTCTTGTTTTTTTTTATAAAAATAAAATAACAAAAAAATGTGAAACTAAATTTTACATTGATTTATATATCGGGTTGGCTAATAAGTAATGAGCGTTTCAGTTTTTATTTTCTGGAAATTTCGGGTAAGGTCGAGAACGTTCTGTTGCAGGGGGTATATAAAGAGCGAGTCGTGAGCATGCCGTCAGTAATGTTTCGGTTGTCATTGCGTAAAGAACCACGAAAAAAATGAGTGATATTAAAACGCATATTCGGCACTGTTTATTATACGAGTACCAATCTGGGCATGCGGCTGCAGAAGCTGCACGTAATATATGCCAGAGGATAGCTGATGATGCAGTCTCCGAGGCTACAGCAAAGCGGTGGTTCCAAAAATTCCGCAGGGGTAACTATTCCTTGATCGATCAACCAAGGTCTGGGCGTCCGGTAGAAATAGATATAAATAAACTGAACGCATTAATTGAAGAAGATCCTCGAAGCACTACGCGCAATTTGGCTCTTAAGCTCGGATGCTCTCATGGCACGGTGGAAAAGTATCTGCACGGTTTGGGGAAGACGTATAAATATGGTGTTTGGGTACCCCACCAGTTGAACAAAGATCAACTGACTTACCGTGCAGATATCTGTGCATACCTTTTATCGTTCCGTCGCACATTTAGCTGACTAGACCATCTCGTTACTGGAGACGAAAAGTGGGTTATCTATATCAACCACACACGCAAGCGCCAGTGGCTGGGCCGCAACGAACCAGGTAAATCTACGCCAAAAAAAGATCCTCATACTCGGAAAGTGATGCTCTCGGTCTGGTGCGACATACATGGAGTAATATAGTGGGAAATTCTTCCTACTAATACCACGATGACAGCAATAGTATACTGTAATCAACTTGAAAATCTAAAGCTTGAACTCCGTCGTAAACGTCCACAACATGACAAAATATTTTTCCTTCACGACAATGCCCGGCCGCACATCGCTAAGAGTACCCGACTAAAGTTACTGGAGCTCAACTGGGAAATAGTGCCACACCCTCCATATTCGCCGGACTTAGCCCCAACGGATTTCAGTTTGTTCCGGTCTCTCAGTAATCATTTACAAGGAAAAAGCTTCGATGATGAACATCAGTTGCAACAATACATAGATGAATTCTTCAAAGCAAAACCGGCGAAGTTTTACAGGGATGCCATCCACTCTTTGCCGAATCGTTGGTGGATGGTAGTAGATAAATAGTAGATTAATAGTAAATTATTAAATAAATAAATATAAACATAAAGTCATGTATGTCGCTCATTATTTATTAGCCAACCCGATATTTCGAAACTACGGTACATTAATTTAATTGCAAAGTTTTAAATAATATGGTTTAAACTTATCCGATTGGGCCAATTTATACAAGATTCCGTATGATATTATAACAAATGTTTTTGTTTAAAATTCAAAGTAAAATTTCCGACAGTGTAAAACCAGTTATTTGATGAATTGTGAATTGAGACTTACATAATTTAGAGTACTACAAATATAAAAGAGCCTTTGTACTATGTTATTCAAATATAAGAAGGTTTATTCTTCTATACTAACAATGTTATTGAAATTTACATTAACATGTTTAACAAACCTAAAATACCTGATTGCATCTCTTTTGTTCCAATATTATACTCTTCTAATTTGCACTCCTTCCATCGTGAAATACTTTTCCTTTTAGACAAAGATTTTCCAAAAATTTTAACAAAGACCTCCACCTTTTCAGTATGCTTAAATTTCATATAATTTTGATTAACACAAAACTCCGTAGGGCGAAAGCTTCGCACAATAGAAAGTTCAAATTGCTCTTCCGAGCAAAAAACAAACTTTTAATAGGTTGAATAAATAGAACTGCATCCTTTCCCTTTCCCCACCTGACAGAGCATCGTCCTTGCACCCTTATCCCGCTTTTTAGTGGCGGAATCATCCCTCAACAGTTGCATTTTCAATGGGCGAGAGTGTGCAACTTGTCCTTCGTTTCGCAAATCACTTCGCATGGTATTGTCTTTTGATGGCGAAACTTTCGCCCTAGGGAACTCTTTTATGACTTATTTAAAAAAATTTCCTTCCTTCCTTCCTTCCTTGCTTCCTTCCTTTCTTTCTTCCGTCTTTCCCCGGTGCATTCGACGTTATCGTCATCATCGTTGTTGTTGGGGGGCTTCAGGGTCCCTAATTAAAATTCTCAGGCATTGTAAATATCTCCATTTCCAGGAGTAGTACATTACCATGGACAGCTTAAACTTCATAATGAAATTTCAAAACAAAATTTCAAACTCAAACACAGACACCCAGGGGAAATTAGAGATCGCTGCGAGACCTAAAAAGTCCAATACGAAATTCTGTATAGTCTTCCTGCCGGTAAATAGTGTTTTAATTAAGTGCAATTGGCTCCCGCCTCCCGACCTTCTCTATGGGCCCAGCTTCAGTTTTTAATCGCATTACCAAAAACGCTGCGGGCATTTATATCACTGGGGATTCAAAGAACGCGCAATGTTCAACGAAAAGCACCTTTTGTCGTTCTGGGATTGAATTATTTTACAAAGCCCAAATAGCTCCTTTTCCCTGAAGTTACAAAAGTTCTGTTTCGAAATGAACAAAATCCTCATTTTGCGCATTAATGGGTTAAGGAACTTCACTCGAGGTGATTTCTTATACCAAAATTACGTGGACTCATATGAATTGCTTCAGCCGTGGTGTAGCCGAGGTGCAGCCACTGTTCCTTTTTATTCGGCCCCACTATAAGTGAAGTGACTCAATTTCCATAATAAAGACGCGCAATTTTATTGAAAAAGCAACATAAATTCTAAAAGTACCTATTTTTATTGAAATAGAAATATTCAAATTGATTATTTACACTGTAGAAAAACTCTATTTTTATTTTTATTAAAAGCGTATTTGTACCAAAAATATATTTATTGTACAATATTATATCTATGAAAATGATTTATATAAAAAATTCCATTGACCATTTTTTTTTTTTATTTTAATTCAAGTTTCAGACTTTAATCTCATAATTTTCACTATTAAACTATTGGAACGATTAGCGAATGCCCCAAATCGACTTTATTTTAAAATCTGTATTTTAAAATTTTCTCCATTTGTGCTTCATTAATCCGAAATAATTAAAAGCAATTATCTACCGGACAATTTCAAAAATATTATCCACTCTTTATCCGGGTAGAGTGATTAATGTACTATATATTAAATTTGCTTTTAATCAATTATTCAATACTACTAAAGGTTTATTGATTTTTTTTGCCCACAAATCCGAATAATAAATGGTTTTGTTTGAATCACTTTATTACCATTTATATTTTATTCGTATTTTGATATTGTATGAATCTTTTACCATGTGATTTCCAGTTGTGTTAATTGTGTTAACATTGACGAAATAAGAACAGATGTTTTTTGTGAAAATATGTACCTATTTAATTTTTATTAAAAACACTCTTTTGAATTAATTTCTCATCGGACAATATTGCAAATAATTCTACAATTTTACTTTTTTTAGACAATTCTCTTTAAAACTACCAATTCAAATTATATGAAGTATATAATTTCTTAAAGTGTTAACATATCACATTAGTATGTTTAATTTCCACTTTTTATTCCAAGTATGTTAGAAAAAAATATATTGTCCCAATTTGTCCGTTTTTGTCCATCAACTTCAAGCTCAGACAACTTTGTTATTTATTTTGGAAAGGTTCTGAAAATTTATACTCACGTATTTGCGTATTTGCAATAATTTTAAAAATTGAAAAAAAAACACCCCTTCTTATTGTATTTGTTAATTTAAAATTTTGAGGATCAATTTTATAAAAAATTGATATTTTCGATATAAAAGAAATTTTGGAAGAAGCCAAAACCACAAAACCTCCGGCTCAAAATGTCCATTTAACGAGGTTATAAAGCCCGGAGGTATGATTTTTATCATTAAGGGGTTGTAAACCATCCCTAAAATCAACATTTTTATGTTAACTCGCTATCTTATGGATTTTTCTAAGATAAATTGGTTTTGGCTTTCGAAAACAGGTGAAAATGCGAAAAAATTTGATAGAGAGGATAAGAACCTCAATTAGTTTTTTTATCTAAGGTCAAATTTCATGACCACCTCAAGAAAAAGACCAAAAGGGGTAAAATTCGGGAGTTTATCAAAAAAAACTGTTTTAAGAACTAAAGAGTTGTGAATAAAATAAATTCTGAAAATAAATAAGAGTGAAACTAGTGTCAATACTTATGATAGAGTTAAAAATACTTCTCATCCCTTTTTGGTTGTTATAAGGGATGAAAACCGGAAGATGCACGATAAATTCGTTATATAAAGTTGCAAATTAATACTTGTAGGGTTTTTGGGCATGTAATTTTCAAATTCTTATATATTTTAGCTCTACAAGCTACTAGCATTAGTTTTACACAATTTTTTTTCAGAAAAATCCTCTTAATGATAAAAATTATACCACCGAGTTTAATTACTTTATTAATTGGTATTGTGGTTTAGGCTTTCTCCAAAACTTCTTTCATATCCAGAAATATCAATTTTTTATAAAATGTTCTCTCTGAAATCGGTATTTTGTTTTTAAATTCAAAAATACAATTGGAAGGGACTTTTGTTAATTTCCAGCTGATATTCTGAGAGAGCACTATTGACAATACCCGCGTATGACTTTTCAGAACATTTTAAAAATAAATGTCAAAGTTGTCCGAGTTTAAAATTGACGGACAAATTGGGACAAATTGGGACAATAAGGTTTAATGCTTTAACTCTACATATTTAGGTTGTACTATACGATCCTAACATTTTTATAATAAGATATAATTTTAAATCAATACATATTCCAATTGGTCATATTTAATATGAGAATGATATTGTATTAACAGGGTATTAATTTAAAAAGTTATTAAATTAACCTATTGAAATGTACTAATTCGCAGTATTAAATTAATAACTATAGTATGTCAGGTTTGTTTAATAGTGAATATGATTGATATACAGTAAAACCCGCTTAAATGCACATCCAATTTGTCAGAAAATTTCGTGCATTTAAACGGTTTGTGCATTTAAACGTTTTTAAGATAAATGCACATGTTGTGCATTTAAGAGAGCTCGGATTACTTTTGTTCAGTTTGGTTAATTACATAGCGTTCTGTTTTCGTCTTTACTTTATAAATTTTACCAAAATTAAACAATTACAATCCGCAATTTACAAGGTCAACCCGCCAACTCAAAAAGACTGAAATGTCTAAGCAAAGACTAACGAAAAAGTGTTCTTCTTCTTCTTTGCCTTTAAATGGTAACCACCGAGGGGACAATGTAAAAGTACTACACTTCTACAAATCTGTTCATTTAAAATATGTATATTGCATTTATCCGGTTATTTTTTAATTCAAATAGAAAATTCGTGCCTGAAATTAATGTGCAAATAAGAGGTTTGTGTATTTAAGAGGTGTGCAATAATGCGGTCTTTGTTTCTACACATTAAGAAGGCAAAAAATTCGGTGCATTCGCATCGTGTGCAATAAAAGAAATTGTGCAGTAAAGCGGGTTGCATTTAAACGGGTTTTACTGTAATCATTTAAGTTTAATACTATACAGAGTGATCCAAAAGTATGGAAACGGCTTTCGAGGAATGCATTTTCGAGAAAAAAATTTTAGGAATTTAACCTGGCTATTCGATGGTGACCTTAGATTTTACCTTGACCATGGCCTTGAAGGTCATTTCAAGGTCAAGTTAGCGTTTTTAAATGGGAACCCATATTTTTAACAATGGAAAGAGCGGAAAATTTTACGTCCGACTATGACCTCGAAGGTCATGGTCAAGGTCAAGGTCGTGGTTAATGTCATATTCGGACCCAAAACTTCTGTTCTTTCCAAGTTCGCAGTAAAAATGCAGGTTCCCCTTTAAAAAACAATCTTGACCTTGATATGACCTTTGAGGTAATGGTTAAGGTCATAATCGAACGTAAAATTTTCCGCAATTTTCATTTCCGTGGTCAAAAATATGTGTTCCCATTTTAAAAAGTCAACTTGACCTTGAAATGACCTTGAACGATATGGTGAAGGTCAAATCTAAGGCCACCATCGAATAGCCAGGGTAAATCCCTAAAACTTTTGTCTAAAACTTTTTTCTCCAAAATGCATTCCTCGAAAGTTATTTAGCAGTTTCCATACTTTTGGATCACCCTGTATAAGCTACGTTTTTATCCTCTATCCAGAACAATATAACATTTGGTATTGAAAGAAAGCTTACTAACAGAAACCCAGAATAAAATTTGATATTTTTAGAAATGTACATCAAATTGCCATGATTTTCATCAATGCAAAAATTCAAATCAATTTTTAAGCAAATTTAAATCTTGGCTGTGTTACTCATGAGAAATCTCAAGTCAAAGGATTATTTCGTTATGTTCTGAACAGACGAAAAAACGTAAATATTTTATAATTTTAACTTATAATTTTTATATGACAACCAACTTATCAAAATAAATACATGAACTATTATTAGTTATTAACAGGGTATTTCCTCTTGACCAAACTTAATATGAAAAACTAAAACTAAAAACATATTAATTTTATGTTTAATCTAATATTACTCAAACTTCAAAAATATTTTGTAGTAACATTCAAAAAACATTTTTTGCTTTAAATTTATCAGGTTTAATTCTAATAGCCTTTTGGACAATTCATCTGGCACCTTTTATAACCAGGAAATCCAGCCCTAATATGTGTAAGAAATTACCTCCCCTACTCGAAGAATGTTTGCTCAAGTCGAAATTAATAATTTTCGCAAAGTTGTTAAAGTAAATGATAAGATCCATTGAAAGCCGGTGGGTGGTAGCGTTCCAACCACATCGCATCGGCAGCAAATATTTGTGACTATCTGTTCTCTACCAAATGCTTAAATTTATGTTCACTTAAGTGGATTTGTCTAGCCTAAACCAAGAGGGAAGGTCGGCAGGAGTTCCACAATGTTGGACTTGTACAACTCCGTTTGGTTCTCATTAAAGCTACATAATTCTTCCGACAAAGAACGAACCAACCACGACTATCCGACGTGGCCCGGGCAACAAACATCTCTAGACTTATGGTATATCACTTAAGCATACTTTAAAGAGACACGGACCGCCTGCCCTGTACCCTACATGTCTTATCCAGCTCCGGAGTACACGATTGGAGATCACAAAGTGCTTTTGTCCCACTAGAAATTTCTCGTAGTCAAAATTGCTTTCCTTTCCACCAAGCGGGTCCTCCTTTGGCAATTAAAACATTTACTTAATTCCTCCCAGCCGCCCCCTTCTCATTATCTCTGTGATTCGTTGGCGTAAGGGCAAAAAATATGTTTGTGCCAAGCATCTTGGCCACCATCACTGAATAACTCCGGAGGGAATGAAAGACATTTTCCCTTCTGCTATCTTATGCTATGTAAGATGTAGAACATAGCAGCTTTATGCATTGCTCGAAAAGAAATTAAATTTTCGTGGTAATTCAACGTTGCCCAACGCACTTTATTTATGTTTAAGATAATTATGTCTTTCTGGAAATGAAATTCCTTTCATTATAAATGCATTACAGCAATACGGTCGTTTTTACATTTTTACCTTCTTTACTTACTACAGAATTGCATTTTTATTATATTAAATAAATAAAAATAAAATTAAATTCAATATTGTCCAACCTATTGAGACACTAGGATACTTAGGGTCAAGTTGTTTTCAGAAATAAGTTTATACAAAAACATTTTTGTCCAGGAAACATGTTCATAGATAGAATTATGCTTCAAGGATCAACAACCGCAAAGAGGGAAAAGAAATAACGAAATATCTTCTTTCAACATAAAATTGAGGCAATTTCTATGAAACGAGAAACTTACATAAAAGTTGGGCCATTTCTATAGAATATTCTCTGTAGATTACGAAGTCGCAAACAAAAATATCCTATCATGTAACATTTTTTGACAGAATAAGATCGAAAAGTACAAAATATAATATTTTGGCCATTTTTAAAAATTCATTAAAAAATTATGGGACGTGAAAAGAGCTCACAACACTACTCTTGATCTTTATACACATATAAAGCCTGTCTTTTAGAGCGCATCCGGATTTTGAATTTTGAAAAAGTGACCATAAATTTGGTTTTATTCGAAAGATAATTTTTCTTTCAATAAATCGGTTGTTTCGGTGGGTGTATGGTACGTAGCGCCGTCCTGTTGAAACTATAAGTCATCAACATCACATGTCTCAAAGTTTTGGAAACAAAAAGATGCGGATTATTACTCTGTACCGCTCTTATGGACGATTATTCGTTCCATAAAATTCACAAAGTGTTGTATTAGTTTTTATAACCAAACCCTAATTTCAGTAATAAATTTTCACGATTTGGACTCGTTTCTGCGGTGTATATCTTCCCATTATAATTTGTTAGACCTTACTAAATAAAAATGACATTGATACTTATAATAAATGACAGCTTATTTAACAATTATCCCTATCGGAAATCCGGCGCCTATTAAAAGAACACCGTTTACATGAAATGAAACAAATACTTATCTATACCACGTACTAAAAATCTTCGATAATTGTGATCTTCATTTAATATACATGATATCTAAAACTGAACTCTACAGAATATTTCAGAGGGTAATACAGGGTGGACCATTTAAGATTTTGAATTTGAATCGGCTATAAAAAAAAAAACAAATGAATATTTTTTCAAATTTATGAGTTTATTAGAAAGATTGAACCTTTCCATTTACGAATGGAAGACAATATCATTCAAATGACTGCCACGGCTAGCCTTACAATACCCCATTCAACCAGTCCAATTTTTCAGTACATTTTCGATTGTTTGGGCTTCTATTTCGTCAATGGCAACTTCGATTTCACGTTTCAAGTCGTCAATCGTCTCTGGATGGTTAGCGTAACACTTGTAATTAACGGCTTCCCACAAAAAAAAATCTAACGGAGTCAAATCGCAGCTTTGAGGTGGCCAATTGACATCAGCATTTCGGCTGATTATGCGATTTCCGAAAACAGTGCGCAAAAGATCGATTGTTACGTTGGCTGTGTGGCACGTTGCGCCGTCCTGTTGAAACCAAATGTCGTCTATGTCATACTCTTCAATTTTGTGCGTGACGGCATTTCCTTGCTCATTATCGAAGAAAAATGGCCCAATAATGCCGCCAGACCAAAATCCGCACCAGACTGTCACTAAACAAATAGAAAGAATATTTTAAAGATTAAGAAGATGATAACATTAACAAATTTGTTTAAATTCCTTCAACCCTTAATTAGAAAATAGTCGCAAAACTGAATTCAATATTCGCGAAAACACGTAAAATCTGTCTGATTTAGATAATTTTCATCCCTTCGACACTAAGATAAAATTTAAACTCAAACATAAATTTTGTGTATACTCTAAGAACATATGAAATGATAAACATTTTGAAAGCAAATTAAGGAAAAACCATGATCTCTGTAATATACAATAAATAAATAACGAATTAGTGGAAACTAAATCAAAATTATATAATTACTAGAGTATTGCTTAGTATTTTGAATATGTTAAAGAAGTGGGAACTCCTCTGTCCTCTTCCACAACCAAATCCCTTTAATATTTTCTTTTTTTCATTGTTTTATGTGTAGCTTTATTTTTATAATTAATTCAACAGAAGTTTACAAAGCTCGTCTACATTTATTTTTTAAAATAATCAAAAATTAAGAAGCATTGCATGCAACTAAACCGAAAAATATTGTAAAGTAAGCCGTAAAATACCAAATAAAAATTTTTAAATAAAAGCA
This sequence comes from Dysmachus trigonus, assembly GCA_949715965.1. Lineage (NCBI taxonomy): Eukaryota > Metazoa > Arthropoda > Insecta > Diptera > Asilidae > Dysmachus > Dysmachus trigonus. The sequence continues at coordinate 96,841,225 of OX454319.1, read as the reverse complement.
TGCTTAAAAGAACCCCCAGATAAAATGTCTACAAATAAATTAAATGAACTTTAGAAGAAAAATAACAAATTTTACAATTAATGTTATACGTATGGACCACGAGTAAAAAACAAAAAAGCAAAGAAACAATTTAAACTTTGACAAACAAAAAAAAACAGAAGAAAATTTTTATTAATGATATTGACGGTTGGTATATTGAAGAAATACAAAAGTACGTTTTTATGGCGAACTTTCCAGTTTTCCGTTTTCCGTTTTCCATTTTAATAGAAATTTATAAACTCCAGAAAGAAAAATGAATTATTATAAAAGAATATATTATAAAAAGGAGTAAACTGAGGTAAAAAATAAAAATAAAAATAAAACTAAAAAATAAAGAATTGAAGGAGATGAACATATTTAGCATGTAGTCGTATAGCATGTTGTATTTGTAAGCGATGAAACCATTGTTAACATTTTTTCAAGCAAAAGTATTTAAATAATTTTCATAGAATATTATTGCCACAGCAGCAACAAGTAACGTAGCGAAATGAAATGAGGTGAATTAAATGATTAAATGCTAATGATAAATTAAAAAAATAATTAAAAGATAAACAAAAAAAAAAAAAAACTTTGACTATTCATAAATAAACTCTTAAACTAAAACAAAAACAAAAAAAGTAAACAAATTAAACTTACGTTAAATATTGATATTAAACATTCACAAATTCACATGAGTATTTTTCCGTGTTGGATGAATAAATAAAGTAATTGAACTGAACGTGGCTGAGGTGTTTTATTTGTGTGCATGTGATTTCATATGTAGGTGGCTGCTGGTTGACTGCACCGGCGACTGCACCTGAATGCAATATGCATGCAACGGCTGAATGACTGCGTCCCGGCTTTCCCGAATATCCTGGGGGAGGTGTTGAGGTGCTCGCCGCGTGCCGGCAACATTTAAAGTGGAAAACAAGAGAATTTCTCAAATTAACGTTCCATTTTCATTCGAAAACTTCCCAAGTACGTGCTTGACAGGGTGAAAAGTTTTTGGTTATAGCGACAGAGTGGTTGGGTTGGAAAAGCTTACTGAAGCATTTAATATAATAATAAACATGAATAGATGCGGCAATTAAACATGTTTATGTGACTTAAAATAAGCACAATCTGACTACTGTGTGAACCTAGAAAGTTGGTTTGATTCGGGCATAAAGATGGTTTGTTATTTGACTACAAGCACCAAAAAACTATCTGGTTCCAACGATTTTCACATAACAAAATTCCTGGTAAGCATGATCAAAGAAGTCTATTTAAAAATTCTAAAACTATCTTTTCATTTCAACAACACATCTAGTTAGAGCCAATTATTAACACTAGTACGACCAACTTTATTACTAATAATAAAAATTAAACCTTACTTATATAATTTTTTTTAATTAATCTTTTTGGATACAACTTTTTTTTTTTGTTCTAGGAAACTAACTTTCGAACAGGCATCTAATAGCAACGCCTATACATGTTTGTTGAAACACAAATATGTATATTATAGTAAAATTGACATGAATTCTCTTTATTTCAACTATTATCTAGTTAACCCATTTACATCATTAGCGCATATATACGCTCACTGGTCATCATCATTAGCGTATATATACGCTCACTAGTTACCGAAGCGCATATATGCGCTCAATTTTGTTATTGTTTGTTATATCTGTACATATTACAGAATTCTGAAATATGACGTTCTTTTTACTTGTTCTATCTTTTCTACTTAAATATAATTAGGTAGTAAACAATTTGGTGATGAGGGCCTTTTTCTTATTCTTCGTTATGATGCAAATGGGTTAAATCAAGTAGAATCAAAAAAATAATACAGGAAGATATAACGAAACTGCCTTATATGTTATCATATGTTATATGTATACATTTATTTTATATTATTTGTTTTTTTTTTTATTGATTTATTTTTAAAATTTCCAACTTTTCGCGCTCAACGCTTTTAGTTTTAATAATCTATATAAATTAAAAAAGACAAAAAAAAATTAGGAGTACATTTATAAGAGCTTAGTATTAAAAGATTTTCTTTATATATTTTATTAAATAGCATAGGGTTGTATAAAAATACTATGCCGCTAGCCCCTCTGTCATTTAGTCCTTTGCAGAAGTGTTCACACCCTGACGTTTGGTGTTTAATTAATTTTGTAATTTATGTTTTAATTTTAATGGCGTCACATAGCTAACCGCATTCTACACATCAAGTCTATTCATTTAACACCCATATTAAGATATTGTGAAGAAAAATGTAATCCGCCATTTTTGAACATCCGTCATATTGGATTTAGAATGAAATATATTTATATATATATATATTTTAAATTGTCACCGGACTTATGCACATATACAAAATTTTAAAGCTCTAGCTTATTTAGAACTAGCAGAAATTTCGATTGCAAGATTTGTCCCGCACAGAGTAAGTGAAATAATAAATTGGTTAATGTTGATTCCGTCTTTTAAGGTTAAGATTAAATTTCTTGGTGCAATTGGTTGAAAATACAAAAATTATGATAATCTATTTTATTATTTTATATTTTCTAAAAAATTATTTTAACAGATTAGAAATTAGAAGATTTTCAACAATAGTGTTTGTTGAATTATTTCAAAACGTGCTATTTGGCTGAAATTGATTCATGTTTTCGGGATATGAAGGATTCAGGATTCAGTAATAAAAAATACTACTTTTAATGAATGCTAGTCTTCTTTAAACATTAAACTAATTAAAAATTAGGGATTCATAGTCTGGGATTGTTGTACAAATTTATATTTCATTAAAGATTTCCTGTTTTAGGAAAAGTTTTTATCAAAAAAGGTAAGTATAGTTTAGCTTTTTAAACTTATAAGCTAAGCACTATTAATTAAAAAAAAAAATAAAATAAAGCAAATTTTCCGAAATTAAAACTACATAAATCAGAAATAATCTCGAGTTTTTCCGGGTTTAATTTGGTTTTCAGGATTATTTCCAGATTAGCTTGTTTGCTTACGCAGGGTGTTTGATTCCTTGTAATATGGAATATCTTATATTTATCTTATAATTGTAATACATAGCATAAAGATCTCATTGTAATCTTTATTTCAGATTACACCGAAACATGCTATAATATTTAATTTTATTCCTACCCAAAAAATTCACTTAAGCGAGAGAATTTCTCTAGAATTTAAAAAAAAAAAAAACATGAAGATGCAGAAGGTAGTTAAGTGATTTAAGTACATATCCGAAAAGTAGTTAAACTTTCTTTTTTAGATGTAATTTCGAGAAAAAGTAAACCATCTTCAATCGGTCCTACAATAAAACGAATTGAACGCTTATCCATGGTGTATTTATGGCGGCTTTAACTTTAATATCTTAAATACCTATTTGTAGAAATTCAGATGCTTTTATGTTTGCGGCATTAATTCAAGTGAATTAGATAAATCTAGAGACATTCATCAGGACTCAAGTTCAGGTCATTTACCCTCTTGCCTTGTGTTATACAAGAAATTTTGATAAATTCAAGAGCTTTCAATACCACAAGGCATCTCGAGTTCAATTACTCTGAAAACAGCTGTGAAAAAAGCCAAAAGAAGCAAAACCCCAACCCAACTTCAAAAATCCAGCATATGGTATGTATAGTATGTTTAAAAAAAAAGGTTTCCCAAGTATATTGGATGTAAAAAAAAAATTCTCTCTGCTACCCTCGTCGGTGCACAAAGAAGGAACCTACCTGAGACTCCTAAAATAAGTTCCCTTCTTGCGTGAAACCCCATAAAAACGCAGCGACCTAAATTCCCTGATCCACTTCACATAACATACACATACAAAGTTATTTCGCTTGAATCCTTGAACAATTACCAGCAGCACACTCCTTCACGTAAACTTTGATGGCCATCCATTAATGGGTTCCCGCTCTCCGGTGTCGGGAATTACGTCGCCTGGTACAAGGTACGAAGCCGTCACCTTGTCGCCAGAAATTAACCCGCCAGGCGACACCTCTCGGTAGTCGGTGCAACCTGGACGTTCCTGAAGGATTTACCCACGGGTTGGAAAGACAAAGAAAAGTGCCACCCATCGCGACTAAGGGAGCCATGGGGCCATACAGAGGAGAGTGGAGGGGATGATTAAGTGCTTAAAAGTGCATCCAAGCGACGGAATGTTTTCCTACAATTTATCAAAGACTAGTGGGTGTTCAGCCATCCATCACATGTTCTGGTGAAGCAATTGACAGAAAGGTAAGGAGGGGTTTTCAAAAGTCCTCATGACCCGGGCGACTACAGAGGGTTTAAGATTAAGAGAAAATGTACATACTATATTACATACATATATATACATATAATCAAAGCAAATCTGCAAAAGGAAGCCTCCTTTAATTTCGCAATGTATTCACAAACTGAGCCTTTATTTTGTATTTTCATCCTCGTTCCAGGCACTTCCCCGTTCGGTTGACTGACTAGAGTCTAACCCGTCCCACTATTAGAACTATCCCTTATATGTACTATATTGCTCTTTGGAGAAGGTACTTCTGTTAGGCCGTGTGTGGCTCACAACGGCAAGAGAGATGACGCATAGTGAGTTTAGAATCCTTCTTTATTATAGAACAGCTCCATGTTTGGTCCTCCGACTATATCCGGAAACGAGAATGGATTTTCTAGTCTGTGGATATACATTGCAGGACTTGATTATGGGAAACGCGCAATGGAGCTCTGTCTTTGTCATGCCAGCCAGTCTTGTATAACATGCTAAAAAAAAGTATGCGTCTGCATCATATCCCCGCCCTTAATCATCCCTTCATAAATAGAACTCCCTTTGTGTACCCCCACAGGAATAGAGGGATCGTAAAGAGATTACAATCCATTCAATGTTAGAGCAAATGAAATATTCAATTTATAGGAGATAACGCTTCCAAAAAAGCCTTTCGTCAGTGTGTCTTTCGGAGACTTGAATCCTTCTCGTAAAGCTTCGATTAATAGAAGCCCTCTGGAATGTATAGAGATATTCAAACAGTGGACTATTCTGGGTTTCTCCCAGGATTGTTTCTTAACAAGATACAAAACTGCTCCGGGATTTTAGTGCTTGAAGTCGTAAAAATGGCAATGTTTGAATTAAAAATGTTTATAGTCACTATAAAGCAGTGGAGTAAGAGCTAAACGAAGTACGCCCTGATGAGCACTTTTAAGGGACAATAAAAAAAAAGGCTTTATAAAGGTTAAACAAAAAAAATAATAATAATAATAATAATAATAATATTTATGCACGAGAATATACAAACAAAAAATTTTTGTGTACAAGACATAAGGAGTTATCCTCAATCATAATTTCAAAATTATAATTTTCAATCTTTAAATAAATTATTCATAAAACTAAATTTTCAAAGTCAGTGACAAACAAACATTGAAAAAAACAATGCTTTTATAATTGTACTAACAAGAATAAAAACCCTCTAATTTGATACCCATGTCAAGGGGGTTGTGAAAAAAATTATAATCCGCCATCTTGGGGCGCCCGCTATATTAAATTTAGAACAATTTTATATATACTATATTGTATTGTCACCAGACTTATATATCTATGAACAATTTCAAAGCTCTACCTTATTTATAACTAGTCGAAATTTCGATTGCAAGATTTGTCCCAAACCGAGAAAGTTAATTAATAAAATAAAAAGAAAATTCAGTTCAAAATATGGTAAAATTTAAAGGAAAACGTTAGTAAAAATAAAAATAAATCGTGCCAACCATAGCTTTTTGTTTTTTTTTTATACGTTGAAAAATGCAAAAGTATTTACAAAAAGTTAATAACACCATCTTTGGTGATTCGCGATTCCGATAGATCTATTTGGAAAGTAGAATATTTATAAGCAAGTTTTCTAGGCAATAAAACAACCAAGGAGTTATACAGACAAGTAGTCCTCTTAGTTTTTCTAAAATAACTTTTTAAACCCAATATTTCAGTGGTATTTTTATCTAGTAAATCGATAGGCTTTGTGACAAATTTAAAAAGAAAATTGGCAATTTTAAGGGTATTAGGCTAGGTTTTTTTTTGCTCAGGCACACATGGCTAGAGCTTACTTTGTGAAAATGTGTACTATCACTTCAAGTATTTGATTTGGTCGGGTAAGTTGTCGACTTTCCGATTAAAAACTATTTTTAGTTTCCTCATTCTGATGATTTTAAGGGACGAATATATTTATATATTATTTGATATGCTTATTATCTGTAAACATTACATGAAAATTTTCTAGTTTTGTGGACAAAAATATATAATTATTTTTTTAAATTTGAATTTTATTTATTTGATATTATTTATATATATAAGTACTATATATGATTTAATGTGATAAATTGATTTGGGCAGAGTGTATGTTATTATTGATTATTTTGTGCGTCTCGTAGGAGGAAAAGTAGCGCAGTAAATCATGAAGTAAACGTGGCTTATATTTAAAATCAAAATAATGATAAATTGGAATTAATAGGACCCGGTGGTCTAACGCCTGAAAATTTGAGGTATTTTTAGAATTTTTTTTGACGGTTTGATTAATGAACAACGATATTGAAAATGTTTAGGTGTATTATAGTACTTATGCTGCATATAAAAAATATGTTAAAAATGGCGCTAAATAAGACCCCTCAAAAAAATGTACTTTGGTGGTATGGTCAATTTCGACTCTTCTATTTATCTAAAAACTAATACAATTATTAATCAGTACGAGTGCAGTTATGACCTCAACTAAAACAAACAAACAAAATTGACAATTGGCAGAATGACGCGCTTTTAAAATTGAAACTAAGAAAAAGAGGCTTTTTTTCTTACCAATTTTTAAATGTAAAAAAAAAAAGGTTTTTTAAATAAAATGTTGATTCTAGTTCCGGCCATAGCCACTGGTGTTCTGAATAACATATCAAAATTTCAGATGATCCGGCTGAATGGTTTTTGGTTTTTTCACATCATGCAAAAAAAGAAACAGTTCCCTAGAAAGGGATTAAAATATGAGTTTTAAGTCTCGAAGATCTATCTTCAACGTTTTCGCGAAAGTAAATAGAGGTCTCGCCTGCAATGACACGCTAACGTTAAAATCATGTCAAAAGGAGACATCCTGGAGGTATCAAATCTATTTTAGGAGACATCCAGGTTTAAACTTTGATACCTCCTTTTCCTACTGGGTTTCGAGATAAATGAGTTTCAAGTTTTAAGTATGGGAGCGCAGATTGGGGCTATATTGCTAAATTGGTTCAATATGCTGCATTTTCGAAATCAAAGTGAAGTAATTCGAATTTTTAAAATCAACCAAGAAATTTTTCGCAAAAAGTGAATTCGAGCGTCTCTTCGTTTTCTCATCACGAGTAACCTCCAAAAAGAATTTCCAAATTTCGTTAAAAATTACGACCTGTGGGTGGTTTTGAACCTGCTGGGACCAAAGTGGAGCTGGCCGACCGTTTACTACTTGCTAATAAGACTGTAGCTCGTGAAATACTATCAATATCCTTACAAAAACTTGATAGTATATTCTTGAAAGACTAATCGATTTTTTGAAAATTCTAAACCACTGGATCCCCTTTAAACTAGATATAGAATTCTGCACAAAAGTGTGGAACAAACTTATTACCCTGTAGCACAACCACTCATTCGGAACGACTATGGCCATCTGGACGTTAAAGTAAGAACCTTTGCATAAACAATCCCATAATCATCTCAGCTGAATGTTGACGTTTAGAGCCTAGATATCGCACATGGTGCAAGTGCAATGATACTGTGAATGGATTAGTTATAATAAGAGAAGGTTAAACATATAATTGCCCAGCAGCAATACACAGCATTAATGAATTTTTCATTCCTGATGTCATCCGTGAAACTCTACTAGAATATCATCAACGTAAATCTCAGCAAAGTGCACCGAAGTCGTAAGCTGTCATCCGTGTTAAAACTAATTTTCGTCACTTGGATCAATTCTGCTCTAAGCTATCTATATTATACTATACTATTGACATAATAAAAAACAATATCTCCTAGATTTTAACGAACAATATCGTAAATTGAAGGCAGACGTCAAGATAAAATATGAACTACCATACGTTTATGAGAAAATATATGAATGCAATGATTTATTCATACAATGAAATCTTCACTGCCAGAAGAAGCTTATTTCATATATGCAGTATTCAGCTATCTCACGGAGAAAGTGGAAATAATGACTACCGTCCAATGACAACCCAATGTTAATCTCACCGATGTTTTTATCAGAACAGTAGACGATTGTAGCTATTGTCATCAATAAGATATTTCATGTTCTCAGTGATGCAATCGCTGCTGGATGTATACCGTCTGAGGTTGAAGATGTGTGGATTGACGATAAAGCTCAATGTCACCCATTTAAAGTGAAACTGTCATAAAAGATGCAACTGAATGTTCTTTTAGTTCCCTAATAAAATAATCTTGTTGACATTTGGTGGACTTAGTAGTAGACCTCATCTGTATGAAAATAGATCGAGTATATTTATGAAAATAAGCTCATAGCTTATAAATATGTATATCATTTACATTCAACGAAATAAAGTTATTTAATTCTGACGTTTCTGGCAACCTTCCTTTTGCAGCAGTTATCAACAGGTAGTTTAGTTGATATCTATTGTTTTCTAAGCTTCCAGCAGAGCGCTCGTTCTTATCAATTTGGTATTTATTACGTTAAAAGTGTCCAACGAAAAGCAGAATTAATGTTTCTGATTTATTAATATCAGTCTAATCTACCAGATAAGACATCTATCTAATCTGTGACTTTCCAGTGGTTGTTTATGTAAATGACTTAAACGATTCTTAGTTTCTTAGTGTTTCTTTCGTCTTCTTTGCTTCCAGAAGCTAAATTCGGGAAGATATTAATTTGATATTTAGTTTAGTGCTTCTCGAGAAATTCAAGCTATAAGAACAAGTTTAGTTTCAGAGTAAAATTTACTTCACCACGGAACAATAGTTGGATAATATTCAGGTGAATTTGTCTCCCACCAAACTTAAACCACAATATGTATAATAATTTTAATTATTCCCTGCGCCCATCACAGTGGAAATTATTTATTTTATATTATTATAAAAAGAAATTATTTTATATTAAATATTTGAGTGTGATACTGAAAATCGAAATTCGAGAAGGTTCACTAAAGTAAAATTGTTCCGAAAATTGAATTTGAGTACATCTGCAAGGAAAATTCTACAAAACTTACGGCGGTATATCTGCTAAACTATCACTTTTACGAAATAGTGATGTTCCACTAATTGTAACTAGGGAGGAATACCTTTCTTATGGTACCAAAATCATTATAGGGATGACAACAAAATATTAAATATTTTTGCGTTTAAAAGTTACTCTTACATTGAACAAATTACTACGAAAATCGTGCAGCCAATTCGATCTGCCACTTCTGTTTTATTCGAAGATTTAGCTGGAGTTGGTTTTAACCTTTAGACGGCCGGAATTTGAGAGCTAACATCGCCCTTGAAAAGTGCCCAAATTTCTATCTGGAATCACGTATCAACTATATACAAAGTTCATATCACATATATCATATGTTCATATATTATCTCAGGGAGGCATTTGAAGAGTAGAGGAGCGGGTAGTAGGGGGTAGGTTGAATGCATTTATCAAATCTTACCCCAGATTCGTGATCAGCAACCTCAAAAACGCCCTGGATTTTGTTTATGACAAAAAATTATTGATTTTCCTCCAAAGCCGATAAATCGGTTTTCCGGTCCTCTAAAGGTTAAGTGAAAATAAATTCTAACAATTTTCTCTTATCACTGTAACATTTTTAAGATCATAAAAAAAAGTATTTCTCCCTAATTATCATTAGTAAAAAATCATTCCATGGAGTGAAACCACTGGATCGCTTGATTTGCAAATTTTGTTTTTGTCCTTATTAAAATGCGGAATTTCGATAAGTGATATTTATGTCCTACATATAGTGAACAACTTCAGTATTTGGAGTATTCAACTCGTTTTTGATTTATTTGTAAATATAAAGCTATTATCAGAATCTTCACAAGATTTTTCACAACACTTTTTAAGTTGGCTGCAGATAAAGATCTACGAAATTGCTACAATTCAATGGAATAAGAAAAAGGTAAATATTCAGAAGTGGGGTTCCAGACAAAACTCGCCCCAACAAATTGTCGATCCCTGGAGACCTTTTTAATACATGAAAATAGTCAATTCATGATGGGGAAAGATATTTTCAATAATTTGTTTATACACAAAAATATTGTTATAAACAAAAAAAAAATTTTTATTCTTTCGGGGTATTTTGTACGATTTCACTATAAATAACTAAACTCACTAATTATTTTTATCATGAACCATCAAAATAGATGGCCTCGCTTCCTTCAGCTATGTGAAGTAAACAAAAAATTTGCTTTGTTTTGATTTTCTGATGTTATAGTATGATCTTTTTTTTTCAAGACGATTTCGAATACTAAGAATGACTCTTCTGTTGGCTTTGTTTATGCATGAAAATAAAACAATTGCTTTTGTCTTGTTTTTTTAAATAAATATAGATTATATAAAATTAATTACATACAGAGAAATAAAAAAAAAATGGTTGTTTTATTTTTTAAAAAGTCAAAACATTATTTTATTTTTAAATCAGCCCATATAAAGTTTCACCCCCACCTAAAAACATCTATATTTTCCATATAGAATGGTCTCCAGGGGGTAGACAATTTTTGAGGCGAGTTTTGTCTGGAGTCCAACTTTTAAATAATTACCAAAAAAAATAAAAACCGATTTAAAAACTTTACCTGTATGTACAACATTAAAGTAAAAAGTTAAAAATAATATATTTTATTAATTTAAAGAAAAGAGCATTCAAGGACAATATAAAAAATTATTGATACTTAAATATTTACAATATCTAATCAGTAATTTTTAGAATCGGTACAGCCAAGGCAAGTTTGGTGGGATATTTTCTTCAAATTTAAATGGGCCTACTTTCAAGATATAGCCTGTTCAATAAAAAGAAAGAATCATTAAAATCTGTTCACAATCGGCGAAGATATCGCGTAACATACACACAAAAAAAAATTGTTGAATTGAGAACTTCGTTTTCTTGAAGTCGCTTAATAAACTTATGAATTTTAAGAGGATGTTCAAAGTTTAGCTACTATGTTTTTTTTCTTCAGTTTAGTTTTATTTAAATTATTTTATTTTTTAATATTTTCTTGAGAAGAAATTTTCATTAAAGTCATATTAAATTAAAAAACTTGGTTTTGATGTTATACGGAATATTTGCCTATAATTAGTTCCTTAACCTGGAAACCGTGACTAGTGCTTAATAAAATACATGGTTATTTTCACCAATGGAAAATTAAATTTAATCCGAGCAAAGCCCATGAATGATACCTGCCAAATAATAAACTATTGCTCTGATCATGTTAAATACCTTAGTACAACCTTTGGCAAAACGATGGCTAGTTTAAGAAATGATATTTAGCCGATTTAAAATTTGTAATTGCTGAGTAATTAATTGAGTTTAACAATATTTATCTAAATTCTAGAACAACTTCAAATATGTGCGCCAAAAAATATTGCTTTGCCATCGATCGTGGTGGTACTTTTACAGATGTCCTCTGTATTTGTCCTGATGGTAAAATAAGAACGTTAAAACTATTATCCGAAGATCCAGCTAGATATAAAGATGCACCTCGTGAAGGTATTCGTCGAATTCTAGAACAGGTATTTATTTTTGCGTGTTTGCAAGCAATAAACATTTTTAATAAAATTTAATAAAATAACCCAAAAGGAAACTGGAAATGCAACAACCGCAGAGGGCTTAGTAGATACTGAAAAAATTGGTTGGATTCGGATGGGGACCACAGTTGCTACCAATGCTTTACTCGAAAGAAAAGGAGATCCAGTAGCTTTGGTAGTTAATAAGGGTTTTAAGGATCTCCTTTATATAGGCAATCAAGCACGTCCAAAAATTTTTGAATTGGACATAAAAAAGCCCTCAAATTTATATAAAAAGGTTGTTGAAGTCGACTGTAGGATCGTTCCAGAGCAAAAGGACTTATGCGAATTGAGTAAGATTCTTGGATTTTAAAAGGCAAAATCTACAACAATTACTATTATAATTTCCCCAAGATAAGACCTGGAGAATTTTAGATGGTGCAGCAGGAGCTAAATATTTGGAAAAATCACCGATTAATAGGGATGAAGTAAGAATACTTCTTAAAAACATTCTTGAAGAGGGAATTTCATCAGTTGCTGTCGTCTTTTCACATAGCTATGCCTGTCCAGAGCATGAATTGGAAGTTGGAAAAATTGCACAGGAGTTGGGTAAGTTATTTTAATTTACAAGCTGTTGAGATTTTTCGAATTTTGCAACAATATGAAATTTTCCAAGGTTTTTCACATATTACACTGTCACACCAAGCAATGCCTATGTGTAGATTAGTGGCTAGAGGATATACTGCTTGTGCTGAAGCCTATTTAACTCCCCATGTAGAACGCTATTTACACAGGTAAAATTTAATTTACGCACAGCATACACTTAGGGACTTGCTGGTGGTTATAACTTTTAACATTTAAATAGAATTACATACACAGAAAATTATTTTAAAAATATGGTACGTGTGGAGAATCATATACTAGACTAGACTTCCATGTTCCATAATGAAATAAAATTTAGCATGGCAGTAGTTTTACAAAGTTCCAACTTGAATTTATAAATTTTTAGAGCCTACCTTATTGAATTAAATAAATTTAACCATTCCGTGCACTCCCATGCACTTAATTTTATTTATTGGTCTTGTTTGATAGTGGAATATTAATTATTCATATGATAACTACATTATGTTACACTAAACATATATGCAGATGCTTTCTTCTTTAAGTCCAAAACTTTAAGATAAGATGAGAAGTTGCTTGAATTGAATTAATTCTCAAAAATCATAGCAATTTGTGCCTTTATACTATATGCAATTAAAGGACTAATTCGTCTGCTCTTCACAACAAAGGACTAATTGTGGTAATTGTAACCCAATATACCAATTGAAAGTATTTTTCATTTAATTAATGTTTATTCGATTGTATGTAGATATTACTGCATCTAGAGAAATGTTTAAATTGAATAGTTTGAAAAATCAACAGCTTAAATGAATTCAAGTAATTTATAATAATTGTAAGAAAAATTTTACGTCCGACTATGACCTCGAAGGTCATGGTCAGGGTCAAGGTCGTGGTTAATGTCATATACGGACGCAAAACTTCTGCTCTGTCCAAGTCCGCAGTAAGAATGCAGGTTCCCCTTTAAAAAACCATCTTGACCTTGATATGACCGTTGAGGTAATGGTTAAATTCATAATCGAACGTAAAATTTTCCGCTATTTCCATTTCTGTGGTCAAAAATATGTGTTCCCATTTAAAAAAGTCAACTAGACCTTAAATGACCTTCAAGGCTATGGTCAAGGTCAAATCTAAGGCCACCATCGAATACCCAGGGTAAGTTCCTAAAACTATTGTCTAAAACTTTTTTCTCCAAAATGCATTCCTCGAAAGTTATTTAGCCGTTTCCATATTTTTGGATCACCCTGTATTCGTGCCTGTTAATGTATAATTTTTTAATATGTATGCCAATTTTAAGACCACAAATAGCAATTTTCCTAACAACCACTTAGTTAGTACTATATGTTGATTAAATTTAGTTTTTTCACTTAATTAAGAACCCTAAATTCTTTGAATAGAAAATTGGTAAAGTTTGCTAGTATCATACATATACATATATGTACAGTGATGGCCACAAAAATAGGAGTGAGTACCTTCAATTTCAAAATTCATGAATCCTTTTTTTATAACGCATTTTTTTGCCAAGCCGTTTCGGTTTCAAGAATTGAATCCAAGGAACACAATAAAGGCAGTCAAGTACGGTGGCGGAAATATAAAAATTTGGGGTTGTTTCTCATATGTTGGAGTTGATCCTGTATTTTGGATAAAAGACAACATGACCAAAGAATTGTACCTAAAAATATTAAAGACGGTGATGCTTCCTTATGCAGAGGACAGACAATATGCCCTTATTATGGACCTTCCAGCAGGATAATGACCCCAAGCACACTGCGAAGGTTGTAACTAGGTGGTTCGAACGAAAAAATATTGCGGTTTTGCCGTGGTCCTCTCAATCGCCAGATTTTAACCCAATAGAAAATCTGTGGAAATCTAAAAAAAAAATAAGCTTTCTATTAACAAAAACAACTAATGCGCAGGTTTTATGGAGGGAAATTGGGAGGGAATGGTATGCTATACCTGTCGAAATGTGTCAAAGGTTCATCAACTTTATGTCAAGACGGTGTGAAGGTGTTTTAAGAAATAAAGAACATGCAACCAAATACTAAAGCTGTCTGGTAATTTCTGACACCCTAAAATAAATATTAAATATATACTTGACTTTTATTCTACTTTTAGGTAATCTTATAGCGCACTCTTATTTTTTTGAACAGCAAAACAAAAATGGCTGATTAATTAATTATATGAATGTTTTTTTTCTTTATCAAATTAACTTTATGGAAATTATTTATGTTACATAATAGGAATATTATTTATTTAAAGAAATAATAAAGTTTCTAAAGATTATTTATAAAAATATAAATCTTTTGAAAATATTTGCAATTTTGTTATTTATCATAAAGTACAATGGCTTTTAAATACATGCTTTAAATTTTATGTTGATCTGAGCAGAATTGACGAAGTTATAAGCGTTTATGTGTTATATTTGCCATTCTAAATTTACGATTTTAATTATGCTAGTCTAAGTGTGCCGTGCAGAAAAGCTGGTAAATTCATACAAGAAAATTACTTTCGCTTTTCCCCCACAAACAAATCCCTTAATGTATGCTATGCTCTAAATTCCTACAAACTAATTCTAACTTTAAATACACAGTTTCAAAGCAGGTTTTAAGGATCAACTTAAAGGAGTCGATGTCCTTTTCATGCAGAGCGACGGAGGTCTAACGCAAATGGAAAATTTTCGAGGAGCTCGAGCTATCTTAAGTGGTCCTGCCGGAGGAGTTGTTGGATATGCTGTGACAGGATCACGAGAAACAAATCTTCCTTTAATCGGATTTGATATGGGAGGGACCTCAACAGATGTTTCCCGATTTGCTGGAAAATATGAGCATGTAATCGAATCGACAACTGCTGGAGTAACAATTCAAGCGCCACAACTTGATATTAATACTGTTGCTGCTGGTGGCGGTTCAAGATTATTTTTCCGTTCAGGACTCTTTGTAGTCGGACCAGAATCTGCTGGTGCTCATCCTGGTCCTAGTTGCTACAAAAAGGGTGGACCGCTGACGGTAACAGATGCAAATTTAATACTTGGTCGATTACTTCCTGAATATTTTCCAAAAATATTTGGTCCAACTGAGAATGAACCTTTGGATATTAATGCGACCACAAAGAATTTTGAGCAACTCCAACAGGATATAAACACCTATTTGAAGGAGAGTGGAGAAGAAAAGGTTTTGAGCTTGCAAGATGTCGCTCTAGGTTTTATTAGAGTAGCGAATGAAGCCATGTGTAGACCAATCCGGGCTTTGACTCAAGCCAGAGGTTTAGATACTTCAAAGCATGTGTTGGCATGCTTTGGTGGTGCTGGTGGTCAACATGCTTGCAGCATCGCAAGAGAATTAGGCATGTCTAAAGTTGTTATACATAAGTATGCTGGTATACTTTCAGCCTACGGCATGGCTCTTGCTAATGTAGTTCACGAAGCTCAAGAACCCTGCGGAGTTGAGTATAAAAAAGAAAATTCCCAAATGATTAAAGATCGTTTAGACGCTTTGAAAAATCAATGTATGTTAAAACTTGAATCTCAAGGATTTTCAGACATTGAATTTGAACCTTACCTACATCTTAGATATGAAGGAACTGATAGTGGATTAATGTGCTCTCCCCAACCATTGGGGGATAACTCAATACCAAACGATATACTTTTAGAAAAATACGGTGACTTCTACGAATCCTTCCTGAATCGATATAAATCGGAGTTTGGATTTGTTTTACAAAATCGCAAAATAATTGTCGATGATATTCGTGTTCGTGGATCTGGAAAGAATAAAACTCCTCCAGAAGGTATTCGATCGTCTGGAACAAATCCACCACCATTTGAAGGAATAACAAAAGTTTACTTCGATTCTGGACCGAACGATTCACCTATTTATTTGACCTCAAAATTGCTGGCAGGTCACAAGGTCATAGGACCTGCTATTTTAATCGATGACCTTTCAACAATTATATTAGAACCTGAATGTACTGCTGAAGTGACTACAACTGGTGATATTGTCATTGTCGTAGGATCGGATGGAAAAGGAAAAATTGATGATAAATTGAATGCTGTGCAATTAAGCATTTTTAGTCATCGTTTTATGAGCATTGCTGAACAAATGGGCAGGTAATTGAAATCTCTAATTCTAGTTCTGTCCTATATGTTTCCCATTTGACCATTTTAAGTCAGAAATAGAATAAACGACAGTTAAAATTAGGTACAATAGATTTTTAATAAAAGGTATTCTTGCGTTACTGTCATTTTAAATTTTTCAAAATCTATTCTATCTTTGTTCGGTTTTTTTTTAAATTTAAAATTGCCATTTTCAATTTTCCAAAAAATTTTTAATCCTATAAAACTTATGTAAGTAATTATTTTTAATATCGGCTTAATAAATTAACCCCTACGTTTGAGCAAACAAAACTAAACTAGAAAAAATATTAGAGAATTTTTAAAATCACATCGAAATCTTCGAAAAATCATATTGATTCAGATTATGATTAATTTGCTTCTCAAATATTTTTTTAGTTATAAAATAAATTAGTTTTATTCATAATAACATAACTATTTAAAACGAACTAACTTTTCTTTTCGGGCAAACAATAAGAAAAATATACCTTGTATATTTCCGATTTACTTAGTTAATTAAATAGCACTTCAGATATTTTTCTCTTTTGAATTCTTTCTATGTTTTATACTCTATTTGTGTTTTATAAACTGAAGTTCGACTAGCGAAAACACATTTTCAAATCTTAAATGCTAAGAATATTAGTGTCTTTACTAGTTGATGGGAAGCAAATTTACTTCCATAGTATAGTCTTAACTTACCTAGAAAATATCAATTCACTTTTAGAGTTCTACAACGTACATCAATATCGACCAACATAAAGGAACGTTTAGATTTTTCCTGTGCTCTTTTTGGACCTGATGGCGGCCTTGTCAGTAATGCTCCACACATTCCGGTACATTTAGGTGCAATGCAAGAAACCGTACAATATCAACTCAAAGTACGCGGAAATACTCTAAAAAATGGTGATGTAATTTTATCAAATCATCCACAAGCTGGAGGTTCTCATCTTCCTGACCTCACTGTGATTACTCCAGTTTTCTATGGGTAAAAGAATTTAAAATTGTGTTTTATATCATGTATAAAAATCCTTCTCTTTTTCAGTAATGTTGAAAATCCAGTATTTTTCGTTGCATCCCGTGGTCATCATGCTGACATAGGTGGCATTACACCTGGATCAATGCCTCCACATTCAACTTTGCTGGCAGAAGAAGGTGTTGCATTTAAGTCCTTTCTCATTGTTGAAGGTGGTGTTTTTCAAGAAGAAAGCGTCACGGAACGATTTACAACTCCCTCAGGAGCTAAGGGCGCTACAGGAACACGAAACCTTTCAGACAATATATCTGATTTAAAGGCACAAATTGCAGCTAATCACAAGGGAATTCAACTCGTTTGTGAGCTGATCGATGCTTATGGACTAAATGTTGTGCAGGCCTATATGAACTATATTCAGCAAAATGCTGAAGTTGCAGTGCGTGATATGCTGAAACAGATTGCTAAAGAAACTAAGGAAAGGTAAGTTATTATAGTAAAATAAATTCAGCATTACTTTTTCTTGCATAATCATACACGCACCGTGAAATTTGTAATTATAAATATTATTATTGGTATTCTTTACAACTGAGGCCTTATTATGAGAAACGAGACAAATCGTTATAACTTAGCATGTAAGAATCCTTATAAAAAGTTTTACAAGCAATTCAGCTATAGCATTCCAAAAGAAACATTTCGTGCCGTTTCTTAAATTTATTTTTAAACTAGGGAATTAACATAAATTTCAAAAATTCCTTTAGCTTAAAATTAATTTGTTATTGGTGTTTTAATTATTTTTTTTATATACCTTGAGCACATTTAGCACGTTGAGTGCCACGTTTTTACTCAGCTTCACATTCAGCTATTGGGTGTCAGTCACGGGTGACTGACGTGGCACTCAACGTGTTAAATATTTTGAGTAAAGTTATATATAAGCATTTTTATAAGCCGAAATATTCATATTAAAAAAAATGTCAATCAGAAATCAATTATTCAGAAAAAAGCATGATTTTTAAAAATTTTCTAACTAAGCTAAGTACATTAAGCTGAGTTTTTCAGCCCACTATTCTTCGTGTACTCTCTAATCACTAGTGTGTTACAAGCAAAAATGTACAATATGTTTGACCAACTGTCGGCCAAAAATCACCCTTATCGATTCTCATATTTTTATGTTATTATATATTATAAAAGTCTATAAAAATGTTGCATTTCAGAACTGGCAAAACAATTTTGGAAGCTGAAGAATTTATGGATGATGGTTCACCAATTAAACTAAAGGTGACTATTGATGAACAGATAGGATCAGCGATTTGCGATTTCACTGGCTCAGGGTATCAAGTATGGGGCAATTGCAACGCCCCTCGGGCTGTAACACTTTCGGCCTTAATTTACTGCCTTCGATGTATGGTGGGCCACGACGTCCCCCTTAATCAAGGTTGCTTAGCCCCGATTAAAGTGATCATTCCCAAAAACTCCATTCTAGATCCGTCCGAAGGAGCGGCTGTTGTTGGTGGAAATGTTTTAACTTCTCAGCGAGTTGTTGACACAGTTCTTAAAGCATTTAGAGTATGCGCCGCATCTCAAGGGTGCATGAATAATATAACAATTGGCGATGAGAAATGGGGATATTATGAAACAGTTGCTGGTGGTAGTGGAGCAGGACCTCATTGGGATGGAGTTGGTGGAGTTCATTCACATATGACGAATACCCGGATAACAGATCCCGAAATTTTGGAGCTACGCTATCCCATTATTTTGAACAAGTTCTGCCTGAGGAATGATCAATCAGGAGGAATGGGAGCCTTTTGCGGTGGAGAAGGTGTTCAAAGAGAACTCTTATTCAGAAAGTCAGTAACTCTTTCAGTCCTTACTGAAAGAAGAACTTTGTGGCCCTATGGAATGGAAGGAGGTGAACCCGGAAAACGAGGATTAAATTTACTCCTTAAGAACAATGGACTTATAATCAACTGTGGGGGAAAAACTGCTGTAAATGTTGATGCAGGGGTAAGTTATTAAATAATTATTTCCGTTTAAGGATAGTAGGATTCACACTTATTTTTATGGTACTTTAATGCTCTAAGAATGTTTTTCGAACATTTTTGAAAATATATATGAAGCTTAAAGTTATGATCAATTTTAAATATGTATTTGCTGTAAGAATAGCTTTATTTTTCGATCAAATAACCCTTGATAATTCTATTATGACCTTTTTACATTTCTTCTCATTAGGATATTTTCTCTATGAAAACACCTGGCGGAGGAGGCTATGGTTCCAAAGAATCTAGGAACCAATCGACAGATGCAAAACAACAGGAAACAACTTTTGTTGAACGTGGCAGTGTTTATGAATATCGACAAGCTCAGGAATCAGGTTAAATTTGTTATTAATTGTTATCTAGATTTTATTTCGCACAATGTTTCTTAATATTGCATTTGTTAAAAAAAAATTGTTAAGTGTTTTAAAGCGTTTATTACATATTTATAAGTAAGAGTTGTTATATGAAAGAAAAGATTACGAATTTGTAAAAATAAAGCTTGTTTTACTAAAAGAAATTTTTTTTTTAATATAGGTAAAATGAAGATATTATCATTACTTAAAGCAAAGTGTAATGAAATTTATATGACAAAAAACGGGCTTTGAATATGATTTTCTTATATTTGATCCAAAAAGAAACACTAACCTATAAATGTTTATACTTATGTGTATAGAAAAAATACTCGTGCAATTTTCCTAGATAAGAATTCAAGCTAGGAAGAGTACATTAAAAGCATTTAAAACAGAACTTAAATTACAAGTTGTTGTACTTAATTGAAAAAAAAAAACTAACTACGACAGCACCGATTTAGAAACCCTCTCCAAAATATCAAATGCATTTTCAATATCTTTATCGTTCAATAGGCGATTCGAGGTGATACGTAAGCTGTTTCTTGGGCAGAACTTTTCAATGTTTGTTAAATAATGTGCCTCTACAACAGCTAATCCGTTTTCTATGCACTGAAATTGAGAAGAATTAAATTAAATAATAATTATTTAAAATTAAACTATACCATATCAGCAATTTTAGTAAGAAGTTCTCTTTCCTCTTCATTTTCCCGATCATTTCTAATATAGAGATGTTTCACAGGTGATATTTCATTTCCCTGAACAACTAGGTAAGAGAGATTTTTCAATTTTGTATGAAGCTTCTTTGAGCAACTTCTCAATTCAGCAAATATTTTCGGTTCACTCTCGAACCGATCTAAAGCACTAATTGCTGCCTGAGCTAATAGAGGTGGCAATGAGGCTGAGAAACAATAACCTAATCCAGAAAGCCGCTGATGTTCCACAATAAAGGAAGAACCTACACAAAATCCACCGATAGCACCGGCTGCCCATTCCATTCCAGCTGATATTAGGTCAACTTCGGTGCGCTACAAATAAGATACTTTCTCAAAATGTTCATCGCAACAATTTATTCTAAAAACTTATTACGTCAACATTAAAATGCTCAGTCAAGCCTCTTCCATTATCGCCTAAAGTTCCAAATGAAATACTCTCCTCTAGAAATAGACGCAATTTGTACTTCTTTCGAAGTTCCACTAGTTGTGGGAGCGGACAGATTTCACCAGTATTCATGTATATTCCTTCGGCAACTAGAAATCTTCTTGTCTTTGCCGCTTTTTTTGGATTCTAATAAAGAGAATTTTAAATTAATTGATTTTAAATGTTTTATTTACGTCGTACCTTTTCATCGCGTATTTGTTGCTCCTTCAGAAGACGTTCTAGATCAACCATATCATTATGCTTAAAGTAATAAATTGTACTGCGTGAAGCATCTAAACCTTTTTGAATGGCAAAATTCACTTTTTCATCACTGAAAAATTTTATTCGTAATTACAAGAGCATTAA
Organism: Dysmachus trigonus; assembly: GCA_949715965.1. Lineage (NCBI taxonomy): Eukaryota > Metazoa > Arthropoda > Insecta > Diptera > Asilidae > Dysmachus > Dysmachus trigonus. The sequence goes on along the minus strand of OX454319.1, from coordinate 96,819,932 downwards.
ATAAATTAAAATAATGAATTATAATTAAAACTTATGTTTATAACACCAAAGGTCTATGATACATAGTTCTACACTCCCGCCGAATTGTCTCGAAACAGTTTATATACGAGATCATATTAAATGGTGGTTAGCTTCAGGTAATCTTCGTTTATTAGAATTACATGGATAACTCAGCTTTACTTACGATAACACTTACAAAACTGAGATTCAATTACTAGATATTTTCCTAATGGCTTAAGTTTGGCATTAGTTTAACTCAAGCTTGGCTCAAATCTATCTAAAGATTGCCTCAAACTGGCTTAACATTAGATTTACGAGATCCGTCGACTAGACGGATTTAAGATTTCGAATTTCGTGGCGAAACTTAGAGAAATCTTGTATGTATAAAAATTGTTAGTCAATATATATTACAACTAATTAATTTAAAAATACGTGAAAAGGTCCTTGTAAATTTCTTATATCTTGCGCTCCTCATTTCAAAATGAAATATATTCTAAACTTTTTTTTTTAGCAAAGATACTTAAATCTAGCATTGAAACTGATTTGTTAAAAACTCGCTTAACACGTTCACGCCGGCGCGTACCACCGGTGGCCCGCACTAGACTGCCTCATCGGGCGGCGCGTACCACCGCGGTGCACCGGTGGCTCACATCAGCTTTGCGTAACACATAATAAATAAAACTATTATGTCTTAATAAACGTATAGTAAAAGGAAACGCACTTTTGAAGTTTTGCTAGACAACATTTTGTGCAAGGTGCAGCCAGATAAAGAAAAATGCGATTTTAACTGCCGCCCTATGAAGTGAAATACAAAAAATTGCGCCGGCGTCAACGTGTTAAGCCACCACCACTGTGACGGGGAAGAAAATTATTCTTGAGTAAAAGAATTTTACTAGAAATGACCCCACTAAATTTTCCAGTTTTTTAATTTCTTTTAATTATATTCGTACATTGGGGCAGATAAAATTGGTTCTTAAAAATAAATTAATTCTTTGTCCAGGCAGTTCGTAGTTGGAACTCTCTACCTGGGAATGTGCCGACTGCTGGGTCCAGCAAGGCTTTTAGCGAATCTATACTGAATTTAAAATTATAGCTGGCATATATCGTTTTCTGTTCTTTTCTTTCTTTCTGTTTCTTCTCTTCGTCTCTTCTCTCTTTTATTCTTATCTCATTTTCATTGCTTAATACTTGAGTCACATCTACTTTTTCCTGATTTTGATTTTGTCATGATTAATTTTGTATTTGTTTAACTTTTATTTTAATTTTAATTCTAATTTTAGTTTTGATTTAATTGAATTAATGGTTGAATTTGATTTAACTTTACCTATTTTTGTAGTACATAATAAGATATTTGTAATCTTCTGTACATCCCGAAATAAAATTATTATTATTATTATTATTATCTAATGTTGTTATTTGGGGGCTTTTAGGGGAAAGGCTTGGAGACTAAGGAACCTTTGCAATTAGCTGTACACAAATTCGGGGCAAAATGATCTCATCTGCGCTTGGAACATTATATTAAACAAAATCTACAACATACTTACACAAAAATAATGTCAACTTTCTTTGAATAGGCCGGAATGGCGCTTGCAATTGTTGAGAATCCATAGGAATAAACAACAGCTTCTTCCATCCCCATAAACTTGGCTATTCTCTCCTCCAATTCCAAGTGGACATCTAAAACACAAGGACCATAAATAAACAATACATCATCCAAAATTTAAAAAACAAATCACCCACCGACAGTCCCATAAAATCCTCTAGGTCCGCACGACCCCACACCGTACTTCTTCAAGCTCTTAATAGCATCTTCTTGTATTTTCTCATCTTCCAGTAGTCCGAGGTAGTTGTGAGTCGCCAAATTGAGGCAATATCTCCCGTCCACGTTAATCTGCTTGCCCACACGGCTCAGGACGAGTCGTGTTTTTAATCCCGGATGATCGTCCGGCACCTCACTGACCAGCGGCTCCGGTTCGTAATCTGCTACAATCCGAGCCACTTCTTCCTCCGTGTACTTTTTCCTTCCATTCGAGTTCCTCTTGTAGAAAATCAGCCAAATCACCGCAAATAAAAGGGCCATCTCGAGCAAAATTGTGTGGTACGGCGTCTGCAACGAAGAATCCTTAATAGTTATATTTAACCAATTTCCAAGTGACGGTCGCACGTTATGGAATATTGTGTATATTTCGTTGAATATATACGGAATCGCAACCATTTTTACTGGACTGGATTTAAACACAGCGACACGAAAACAAATTTCTATCTTCAGTTAGATTTAACTTTCTCACAGCAGGTTCAGATCCATTTGGGAGTCGATTTGTCCAAGCGATATAACGCAGAGTTCCGGTATGAGTAACTTTATGTTATCTTATCGGATCGAATTGTCTTACTATTCAAACAAATCGCAAACAAACCATCACGTGCCAATTGAAACTGGACAGGCGTTGAACTGAAAAATGGCACCCTGCTAAACAAGAAAATGTCAAAATTTGAAATGTCGATAAGGAAGGGTTTTGATTATAGAAATGCTTTCATATTTTTCCGGTAGGGGAGCTTAAGGCGAAATTGAAAACACTTTGATCTAATTTGAATCTTTCCCACTTTTGAAAAATCCAGACTTAAAATCGCCACCAGAGATAAGATATGAGCTTTAAATTTTAGATAGAAGATGAAACTTTGTGAGGAATATACAAGGTGTTAATTAAGTACCGGGAACGGCAACAAAATTATAAAAGTACGCGTTTCCACTTGAAAAAACGGACTTGACCTTGAAATGACCTTGAAAGTAAAGTTAAGGGTCAAACCTAAGTTTACCGACAGATAGCCAGGGAATAATCCTACAACTTCTGTTTGGAACATTTTAGTGGAAAACCCACTCCTGACGAGTTATTCTGCAGTTCCCGTGCTTTGACCTTTATCTGATATGACCTTCAGAGGGCGCATTTTAAAAGTCTCGCACCGTTCGGAGTTACAGGGTGATTCGTAAATCAGGATTTTGCCTTATATGGGAACCGCTCTTGTATTTTTATCTTTTTTTCTACGCATCGCAGCGGCCCCAAACTGATCTCAAAAAATTACTATTTCGAAGCCCTTTCCAAAACAGTCAACACTATCCCCCTATCCCCAACCCCTTGACCACAATCACCCCTGGAAGTTGAAAAAATTAACTTTTATTTCACGATTTTTCACCTTTCGCTCCACTTTTCTCCGAAATTCATGTTATTAACATACCTACTTTTTATTTTTTTTAAGTTGCCTATCTAATTACCTTTTCAAAAAGGTGCAACAATATAAATAATATAAATTTATATATATATTATATAAATTTTATATTTACTACTTTTACAAAAAAAAAAACATCATTTAAGAGATATTCTTGAAGAATTGTTTTTTTTTACACATTTGACCTTAAAGAACATTTTTAGCACAGGCCAGATCATTGGGGATTTTTTATATTTCATTTAGAATGATGATTTACAGGTCTCTACCAATTTTCAAGCCCATCTGAATTTTACCGAGGTTAATACAATTTTGATTTTTAAAATTTCGTTAATGCGTTCCCTTTATGATCGAACGGAGCCCAAAATGTGACAAAATAATGTCAAAATAATGTCAATCAAAATTAATGTCAATTTTGTTTAAAGTGTTTGGGTTTAGTAGCTTAAGGTAAATAAACCTAAAATTTATATTTAATTTCTCCTGTTTTCAACGTTTTGATAGTGTGATACGAATCGTATTAATTTGATTTACCTTCCCAAGCAATTTCTTGTGCATTTTTCTAAGTAAATTCAAGAGAATATGTAGAACTTTTGCAGCTGATGTGACTTACCTAACAGAAATAAATAATTTCTTTTATTTACAGACTTCCCTATGAATTGACAACAGTCCTCTGTTTCTTAAAACCAAAATATGAATTCTCAAGAAAATTGTGATGTAGAAATTGAAGTGCTAGACTCTTCCGAAGTGCCTGAAGAGGAATTGGTTGACTTCGAAGAAACTGTTCCGCTTAGACTAGAAGAAGTAGCCGGCAAAATAAATTTACCACTTTCTTTGAAGAAGGAAAGCGAAGAGGTTCTAATCACCAAGTACGTAAACGGTGAGGTATCATTCCCGGATTATTACACAACTCTAGAGCCAGGAGATGACAATGAAGAATTCGTAGTTGCTGAAACAAAAGAACTTAAAGATATACTTCCGGATGTAAAAAATATCCCCTCCTCAAGTCAACGAAGCTCTACCGTCTTAGAGAGTCTAGACACCAAAAAGCGGACTCGAGCGAAAAGAGGTCATTTAAATGTATACCTTCAGGGTTTAATGGGAGAGGCGAATTTAAGCTTTGTTCGCGGGCAGATAGACGTCGCTGAAAAAATTTGTTTGGAAATTATAAGGCAAAATCCACTTGCACCAGAACCATTCTTCACTTTGGCTCAAATTTATGAGACAAAGGATGCGGAGAAGTTTCTCCAATTTTCAACGATTGCTGCTCATCTAGATCCGGGGAATAGAGATCAATGGATTCGTATTGCGGAACTTAATATCGAAAAAAGGAATTTCCAGCAGGCAAGAGTTTGCTATTCAAAGGCAATTGGTAATCTACCAAAAGATCATGATATGCGTCTAAGAAAGGCGAAACTGCTTGAGTTTATGAACGAAGAGAGAGATGCAATGTTTACTTATTTAAGACTTATAGCCATCTTACCACCAGAAATGGGTGAACTCTGTCTTAACACAGCAAAAAAAGTTGCAAGATATTTTCATGCACAAGAAAAATTTCCAGTAGCTTTAAAAGCTATGCAGGATGCATACAGTGTAGTACCGAATCTCTTTACCACAGAAGATTTAAATTTATACCTTGACTTGTTGGTAATTAACAAGAAATATGTTACAGTCTTAACTATTCTGAGAGATCGTTGCGAGATCGGCTTAGAACTTGAGCAGGATGGAGAAGAAACGATCGTTGTGACAAGCACTATACCTTATAGTTTAATCGCCGATTTCAGAGTCAAGGTATGTGTTAGCCTTATTTACTTAAAAGCAACTCATTTAATTGACTATATCGTGAATAATGTAATTGATCATATTCCTATTGTAAGTGGGCTTGACTGGTATGTCGATATTGCGGAGGCTCTAATGAGCGTGGATAAGCATGCTGATGCTATTAGATTGCTGACACCAGTTCTGCAGAGCCCCACGTTTGCGGCACCTGCATATGTCTGGTTAAGACATGCCGAATGCCACCGAGCTTTGGGAAATAATGAGAAAGCTATTGAGTCCTACTATCAGGTGATAGAGTTGGCACCTTATTGCTTCGACGCGAAATTTACCTTATCAGCCCTTTTAAAGCAGCAAGGACGACACAGGGAGGCTATTAAGGCGCTTGAACAAGATATGGATGGGGATACGATTGACGCTCGCCTACTATACGAACGGTGTCTAATGCTAAAGACGGTTGGCGAGCTCGATCAATACGTCGAACTAGGCTGTATATTGTTGGCAAGGAATGCTATTAAATTTGCATCACGTGAAGAAATCCAAATGGTTGCGAACAATGTTAACAATAGCAAATTGGGTAATTTGAAATTTACCAAACATCTGCAGGATGCTTTCAAAAATTCTGAACAGACACCTGTAACTGAGGATGATCTAACTCTAGAGGATGAATATGCCCTGTTTAAAGATCTCTCAATAAAGCTATTTAAAGATGAAAAATATGCTACTTTGGAGAAACTCTGCTTCTCAGTTATAACGACAAAAAAATTTAAACCGAAAGCCAGTGATATATTAAAATATCTTACTGTAGCTTGTTATTATAATGATGATGCCTTGTTCGCTTTCATTGTATTTAGGGATGCATTCTCAAAAAATGTTGAGAACAACAGCTACTGGAATTTGTGCAATATAATAACACATAAACTCGATAATGCAAATTATTATAAATTCTTCAAGAGGCTCTTTGCCCGACAAACGTGCCAGTCATATCTAAAAATTTTATTAGGAAATTATCATCTTGCTGCTGGTTCATATAAATACGCACTAAATGTTTATGCTGGAATATATAGGGACACTCAGGACCCTTTAATTGCACTACTAATTTCAGTTATCTTCACTCAATTAGGATTACAAAAGAATGTACTACGAAAATCAACAGCACTGGCACAGGCTAATGCGTTTATGCGAAAATATGCTGATTTGAGACTATCTCCGTTAACGAAACAAGAAGTTTACTATAATTTAGGACGCATGTATCATCAGGTATCAATGCTTCATTTAGCCCTTCATTGGTATAAATTGGTTTTGGAAGCTGCTACAGAAATTAATGAAGCGGACGAAGAAATTTTAGGTCTCACCCAGGAGGCTGCTTTTAATATACATTTAATCTATAAGGCTAATGGAAACACTACTATGGCAAGAAAGTATTTGTATGATTATATTACAGTATAATAATAAAGCTTTTTTTAAATTATATCATAATTATTATAATGCGTTAAAACCACCCCGATACACAATGCAGTTACAGTTCAGAAACTACTACGCTAAATAAGGTATCGATGTAATTTTGATGCTTTTTGGAAGTCTCCCAATATTTAAATAATACAACCTGAGACGGTTTGATCGGACGTTTAGTAAGCACTACTTTATCAAACGCTTCTAAATTACTCTAATTTAATTTCTTTGAGTTTATCCTAGAAATTGTTACACCTAATTCAAATCTTACGCTAGGGATTATTCCCTGGCTATCTGATGGTGATCTCAGATCCTGACCTTGACCTTTAATGTCATTTCAAGGTCAAGTCCGTTTTTTCAGGTGGAAATGCATACTTTTGTTTCCGGAAATGAAAAGGAAAGATACAAGGCCTAGGGGGGAGGCCGTTCAAGGTCACACCCGAAAGAAAAATTTTGCCTTTTCATTTCCGGCGACAAAAGTATGAATTTCCACCTGAAAAAACGGACTTGACCCTGAAATGACCTTGAACGTCAAGGTCAGGGTCAAACCTAAGGTTACCATCAAGAGCCAGGGAATAATCCTACAACTTCTGTTTGGAACATCTTTGCCGAAAACCCGCTCCTGACGAGTTATTCTGCAGTTCCCGTACTTTCTCTGATATGACCTTCAGAGGTCAAATTTTTAAAGTATTCAATGTCATACTTGAACGTAAAATTTTTTGCCGTTTTAATTTCCGGTGTCAAAAGTAGGGGTTGCAATTCAAAAAAATTTACTTGACCTTGAAATGGCCTTGAAGGCCGAGGTCAAACCTAAGGTCACCGTTTAATTGTGAGGGAAAAATCCTACAACTTTTGTCTGAGTCATTTTTAGGGTTCCGTACCTCGAAAGGAAAAAACGGAACCCTTATAGGATCACTTTGTTGTCCGTCCGTCTGTCTGTCTGTCTGTCAAGACCCTTTTTCTGAACGCGTGGAGGTATAAAGCTGGAATTTATATCAAATACTCAGGTCTACTGTCCCTTGGAGCTGTGAAAAAATCAAACTTCTAAGCCAACGCAATCAAAAGATACAGCCGTTTATGCCGCAAATTTTCGACACTCGCAAGGGAATCAAAATTTGGTACGAAACAACGTCTTATAGCACAGATAAAAGAAAAATTGCGAAAACAGTAAATATTTTTAATAATTTTAAACTTACTACCCCTTTCCGCAAGAACGCGTAGAGGTATTAAATTGAAATTCATATCAAATACTCAGGTCTATAATACCTTTAAGCTGTAACAATATCAAACTTCTATGTCAACGCAATCAAAAGAAACAGCAATTAAAGCCGCATATTTTCAAACTCGCAACTACTCGCAAGGGAATCAAAACCTAAAGGGTACTTCCAGTCGACCTAGAATCTTGAAATTTGGCATGAAGCAATGTTTTATAGCACATATAAAGGAAAAATTCCGAAAACCTTAAATTTTTAGTTACATAACATATTTTTTTTTTTAATAATTGATACAATTTTTTTTTTAATTATGATACGATAAAAATACCATAACTATGACTCGATTGTCGTGATGACTACAGGTTTGTACAGAACCCTCGGTGCGCGAGTCCGACTCGCATTTGGCCGGTTTTTTTTTTAATCTACCCCTAATAATAATAATAATAATATTTTGAATCGTTAGAATTATGTCTTCAGCGATCCTGAAAACCTCATGCTCATTTTCATGGCAATCCTTTAAATCAGAAATGTTGAACCAAAGTAATTTTATGAAGCAATATACGTTTAATAATGTGGTAAATTTCAAAAAACCCAATTGGGAAAGTAAATTTTATGCAATTCTTCCACACAGGTTAGAACCTTAACAACTAGCTCAGATCATTTTATAAAAATATTATAAATTGATAGATATGATAACATGAATTTACAGATTTCGTACTTTTAACCTGAATAGTTTTATAGATTCATTCGGTGATTACACTTGCTCTTTAGATAACCTATCTTGTCATATTATCGCAGGAGATGTCAATATTGATATTACAAGGGGATACGAAAATATCTACTTATAAACCTATATTTAATAAGTCAATAATATAAGTTTGTAGAGTTTTTTCAACTAAATAAACTTATAAAACGTTCTACTTAAAAGATATACTGCCGTGCGTGAAAAATTAAGACCACTTGCACATTGCCATGCATCTCTTACTTTCGATGGCTCTAGCTTTTAAAGTAGTCGGATTTAAAAAATTAAATGTTCCACATGATATTTAGAGTAGGGGAGAGTGGGGCAGATTCATACAAGGGGCACCTACATACACTGAGTATATCTGAAGTTAGGCGCGGAGCAAAAGAATGAAGTTAGTGTGTGTGCGTAGTTCTTAAGTGTGTGTACTGACTAGTGAAGTTTGACAGCAATCGCTACGGAAAGCACGTATGTGCAACACGGAACTTGTTTTTGCCTCGCATAAGTAATTTCATAACCTTACTTTGGGCGTATTTTGTGACTAGTTAGTGTTGTTTAGATTAGTCACTGCTATCTAATATTAATCATAATATCATTGAGTTTATGATTTGATTTGTAATTATCCTACATGAAGACAGTTTTTTTTTTACATATTTCTTTATCAATTAACATGCGACGGGGTACATTCATACACAAGTACAAGGGGCACATTCATACTATATAAATGTGCCCTTGCACTTGTGTTTTTTCGCAATTTAATGATACCTATAATTTTTTTTACACAGAACGATAATGGTTAGAAATTATAAGAATTTATATATATTTATATATTTTTTGCTAGCTAACACGATGTCAAAAAGGTCACGAACAGATATAGATAGATAAAGTTTTTCATTTTGATTTTTATTATTTGTTTGTTATTTAAAAGAATTATTTTTGTTTTTTACTGGACTAGTATGTTAAGAAACAATATTTATGACGAATAAATAGTGATTTTTAATCCTTCTTTTATTTTTTTTCAAGTGTGTATTAACCTACCTCTTCATGTATGAATGTGCCCCACTAATGGGGTACATTCATACATTTTTCTTTTTTTTTTTTCAAAGCATTATGGAAATTCGCGCACGTGATTTTTCAGTAATATTATGCTTCTACTACAGTATAAAGTAGTTAAACTATGAATTTGCCATAAATTGAAAGACCTATATGTAATACAGAGCATTCTACAAAGCGAAATATAAAATCTGTATGAAGCTGCCCCACTCTCCCCTATCCTATATTGTTTCCACAAGTTGTTTTTAAAATATAACAAAACGTTTCTTCAGGACAATTGAAAATATAATAAAACTCCTGCGTAAAATATTAAAAGGGAAGGTGTTTCTTAAGCCGTATAGTGGACAAAAACATCTGACGAGTTTAAAAGCCTCTGGGTCTCAAAATTCTTTCCAAAAATTCGTGCTAAATATCGTATCGAATTTTTCTATTTATAATTTATTTATTTATTTTTCGATTCGAAAATTCTATTTATTTTTCAATTTTTACTTAATTGTTGTTAGATTTTTTAGTTCATATATTCTTTCACCCTTCCCTACTCTACGTCATGAAATATGACTTTTTACCTAAAGTTCGCTAAAGTTTGACAATAGTGAATTCGTAAAATATCAAAATTGCAAAACGTTTAGAATTATAATTCGTAAACATTCATATATAAGTTACAGTATAATTAAAATCCGCAATGCCGAAATCGAATAATTGCTATAGAAACTAACGCAGGCTTGCCGAAATTTCAATTTATCATTCCTCCTGCTGAAAACTAAAAACTTAGGGAAAATGTTTTGACCAAAACCTTTATTTGCTGTATTGGTTTTTTTAGAGCCTTAGAAAAGGTCTACTTTATCCATTTTTCCCGCTCGATAATAGTTCATTTAAATTTTGTAAGACATAAAAACTATTTTAGTATATAGACTACATTTCAGATTTAGCTTAACAACTACTCTAAATGCAGTATACTGCTTTAATTTAATTGCTTTTTTTCCGATTACTTCAACGCTTTAAAATTTGGAGTCTTAAGTATTATGTGTCCTTATATGATACAGAGTTCGCTCTTGTGCAATTTAGGAAGACAAAATGTAATAAAACGACATAATGTATAATAAGTATTTATTTCTTCATATTACAAATCTGTTTCACATCTTGAGCTAATACATATTTATATTAAAGTAAGTAAGTAGCCTTTTCACGTTTTCTTCAATATTTTTTAATCGAGTCTCTTGTACTAGCGCAATTCTTTCTTGATTCTGAAGCCGTCGTTTCTTTTCAATCACTGAAATTGCAACTTTTACAATTTCAATATCCATCGCGAAATATTTAGGATTCGAAAACGGACTCCACCAGCGTCGTGAGGAGCCAAGAGTTTGTCTTTGATCCTCGTCATAAGTTGAAATAGTCGTGAATTGATTGATTCTATTCAGTGAAATGTAGTCGCTAGAAGACTCATTCAAAATTAAAATTTTATTTCCATCGTTCGGTCGAATAAATATACAATTTCCATTTATGAAGTTACGAACAGAATCTCGTTTTCTGAATAATGATAACTTTTTGACTACCGGCAATTTCAAGTAAAAATTTAGGGTTTTTTCAAGACTATCAAGATTATATGTGCGGCATATACTCCCATTTAATTCTGCTTGTGCTCTGATCATCTACAAGGAAAGAATATATTTTATAATTCATTTAATTTACACTTATAAATGGTAAAAGAAAAATCAGGGCTCTTTCAAATTAGAGTTTTTTGTTTTTTTAAGCGATTTTAGCTTTTTTGTTTTTTAAGCGATTTTAACTTTTATGCAACCAACCTAAAGTTAGAAAAAACATCTGTATATTCAAAAACATTCTAAGATTTTTGTGGAATTGCGTTATTATTTCAATTAAAAAAATTCTAAATTCTAAATTCCACGAATTACATAGCTACCTGAGTCCGTTCTTTTTACGCGTCATTTCTAAGAACGTACGTTGCAATTCCAACTTTTACTTAGTTAATATAAACATATGTAGCTTTTTTTTGAGGAATAATACACAAATTAAAAATAAATATAATCAATATCAATAAAATAGAAAACAATTCAAAATTTTATTTAATTAGAAATTTAATAAAACTAGGGTTTGACTTTAAAGGTAATTTGGAGTATGGTTATTTTAACAATAATATAATATTCTATAATAATGTATGAGGAACTTAGGTATTCCGCATTACCTGCAGTATTCCAAATTGCTGCACCTCTTCTACCATATTTTAACACTCATCAATTTGCCTAACTGAAAGTAGTTGGTTTGATGGTTTTATTTAACTTGCTTTGTTGTCTGTTTATCTGGTACAAATCTTACAAGTCAATTTTGAATCAGTTTCCGTCATTGGAGTAGGCTAAAATTTTGCAAACACATATGTTTCTGATGGCTATATAAATTTGTTTTTTTAATTTTTGTTTATCTTGTTTACGAGGTAAAACTAATATCCAAAAGAGCCCTGCAATGTTTTTCTTTTGTATTAATAAATATTCAAATTGTTCTTACCTGTGTATCACTAACTGCTAAGCCGGTCAGTAGATTTAGCACTACAATAGCCATGAATCCTACAAAAAGCAGAAATATTCCATAGCTGATGGGTGAACTGAAGTTGATGTCTCCACTATCAAACTCTCCTGTTATCATAATGACAGATTTGAAGATAGAACCCGGAATACTGTTGAAATAACCTTTATCGTCTTCCGAAGCTTTGGAATATTCTGTTTGCATAAAAACTATGTGGAAGCATAGACCGAATGTAATAAAAAACATAAAGTACTGTGAAAAACTCTTGCAAAAACTCACACAAACTTCTTTTAACATGAGCATATGTGTGGAAACTATTAGATACGGTAATGAACCGAAAAGTAAATATATTTCCACTGAGGCTAAAAGAATTGTAATCACGGCGAAAGTTCGTTGTGGTTCATTTTTGTAATTGGAATTTAAAATAATTAATGTTGAAAAAATTATGAGCATAAAATCAACGAAATTAGTGAATGTCACAAAAGTTGTGGCAAACATTTGCTCCCTCAGTAAAATCCATTGAATAAATTCTCGCGCAAATATAAAAAAACATCCGACGGTTGATAATATTTTCAAAACTTCGATTGCTGTCATTGAGGCGTTGTTCAAGTCTAAAAAAATGCATAGTATCAAAATGATACAAAATAAAAACGAAACGATGAAATTAATGTAGAAAAATAAAGAAAGCTGAAACCATTTCAAAAACATAAAACTTGTAATTAAAGGATGATTCAGGAGATGCTTTAAATTTTCAGATTCAGCAATAAGTCTTATTGGCATCATATCGTTACTTTCACTGAATTCATTCGTTAGTAAATTGGTATAATTTATAGTAATCTCGAAATTTGCATCGTTAAGTTGCAAACCATTAGTTGTTATACATTTATCAAATAATGTTTCCAGAAGTTTCGAATCAATCTCTGATATTAAATTTTTAAAAATATGGCCGATTCCAATATACGCTCCTTTTTCAAAAGCCTTTATAATTCCTTTTTCATTCTTACATATAACTGCAAAACCAAAAGCGGTATATTTTATGCATTCAGCTTGTTCTTCATCAATTTTAGAGGAGTCTACTATGACTTCAAAGCATCCAATATAATCTCCAAGCTCATATGTCTCCTCCGTATAGGTTGTTGCAACCGACGTAGCAGATAGCCGTTGAAAGAATTCATCAAGATGAACGTTATCTCGTTCTAACAACATTTCTAGTGCTTGACGATTTCCTACAATAGAAGCCATCTCGACGGCTCTGTATCCCCTCTGCTCAATACTTGTATCAACGTCTGTCTGCAGTATGACTTTGACGGCTCTGTTCAAACCCTTCCGTATGGCTGTTAACAGCAGATTTATATAATTTTTCTGCTTGATATCTTCGGGTATAATGATGGTATCACCATTACATAACTTCGAATCATACTTCTGGAAACATTGTACAAAATGTTCCTCTTGTTTTTTTCTCAACAGGATAGACAAAATATGAAAATTTAATTCACTCGTATCAGTTAAGAGTAGCTGAATTTTAGGAAATTTCCTTCTAAGAAGTCCTCGTGCATTTGCCTGTTTCGGTCCGTAGGAATCTATGTCGATTATAGGATATTGTAAACCCATTAAATATTCAATGATTATTTCCTTCTCTTCGTCGTCTATCTCTCTATTTTCTATTATATGTAAAATGGGTGTTGTCCCTTGATGATCTGGAATATTTGGATCAGCACCCAATTCGATGAGTTTCTGTATACACTTGAAGATATCATCGAAATTTTGAGAAGTTATATTTTTCGCAAGACTGTTGATTGGTGTTAAATTTGTTGATTCCAAATCAACTGGAATACCATCAAATTGCAATAAATGGGACAAAAATTGAAAATCATGTGAGCCGGGTTCAAGTTCTGTAAGATATGTATCTAGTAGTAAATTTGGAGATATCTAAAAATTAAAATATTGAAATTATGTGGATAAAAGCATTTTTTACAGTAAAATGATATCCCATCTTGGTTTGCCGAATTCTATTTTCTTGGTATTCAGTAACTTAAAGAAAAAGATCTTATAGCAAGTGCGTCTGTTGGTCAGATTGCTCAAAACTTATATGTTGGAAACTATTCAGTGGAATTATCGGGTTGTCCCAAAAATTATTGCCGGTTATTCGTCTCAAACAGATAGACATTAAAGTTTTATTAGTTTAGTATATTAGGAATATTAGATTCTAATTGCAGGCATATTCAATAACCTGAAATATTGCGTTACTTATTCAAATTTATGAATGCAAATTGATTCCCTTACTAAAATCTTTATTTATTTTTTTTTAAAGTTTAGCCATGAAGATGGAATATCATTTTATCGAATTTATTATACGTTCAACTTACATAATCGTAATAATCGTAATTATTTTTAATGCACTCTGCAAAAAACTCAGCACTACTATCGCTTTGTAAAGCTCTCGCTAACACATCTTTCTCTACTGTTTTTCCTGATAATGGTAAATACGGATTGGCACCCTCTTCTAAAGCTTGCTTGAAAGCAAATAAATCTCTATTTTCGAATGCACTAGCCAATAGTATCTGCGAAATGGAAATATTTATTAAATTTAAAAAAAATCAATGCTAGTCAAAAATTTAAAGTATTACCGTGTTTTCTAGCTCTTCTTTTATTTTAAACGACATAGAAAATTCATCCGTTGACATTTTGTCTTTTCTTCTTTCAAAATGAAAATACCCAAAATGTTAAAACTGTCGTGTTATACTGTAAGATAAAATAAGCAAATGATTTAATACTAACAAATATAGACATTTAAATGTATACACTTAGCATAAATTATGAAAGTTGACAAGTTGTTTTAGCAACTCCTTAATATCAATAATTTTTCGCATACGTTCTGGTGTTGCATTTTAAGTAACTTTTGTAACATTATAAGACGTAAATGTTATCAACTTTTCAAGAATTTGGAAACATACACCTTTTATTGTATCTTTTGTTTATAAAAAATCATTGGGCACAATGTTACCCATATATATAATATAAATACATATGAACACACACACAAATTTAACTAAAAACTGAGCGAAACGATCATAAAACTTTTAAATTGCACATAGTTTCACCTCTTAAAATTATAACGATAATCTCCCTTAAAATGGATATTTTAAAATTTTGTAATTCTTTGGTAACAAGATTATTTTTAATTCACTAAATAAAATCTCCTATAAACACTAATGTTATTTTATTTAAACTTCATATCACTTGCTTAATTGCAGGAGGCTCTGAGATTTTTAAAAATTACTGATTTCACTGTAGTTCCTAAGAAATTTCCTATCAAATTCGAGGCAAGGTGTAGTACAAATAACTTTTATTTTAAGAGACACAAAACAATTGTTATACCTTTTTAACGAAAATCTAGTACTTGATTAGGAAGAGTATATATTAATAATTTTTATAAACTAAACTGCCACATTTAAAATGAAGTTATCGTAACGTAAGAGAGATCACCATAGCAGAAGTATGTCGGACACGGACTGCACTTAATGTGATTGTTAATGAATAAGTTTAAATTGACATAAGAAGCATTTACAGAACCAGAAGTCTCAATTTATATAGGTTCAGATTTGATAATTATTTTTGCAATTTAAATAATCTAGTCATGTTATCGAAGGAGTTATCATTTCTAATATTTTCTTCGCTGTTAGTACACATCGTTAATTAATTTATGTCCATACTAGCTAGGTTACCCGGTTTCACCCGGCGTTGGGTAAATACTTACTAATTTAAACACTTCTCAAATGTTCTAGTTTGTTATATCCTAGAAATTGTTTCAACCCGAAAACCTCTTTATGGATCCGCTATCTTGAAAATTAGTGGCCTTAAAATAATTATTGTACCAATTCTCATTCAAATCCGTTGAAATCGAGAAATTTTGGTCGCCATATTGGATCCGCCATCTTGGATTTACAACTTTTGATAATATTCGGAACTTGTATCCTCAGAATAATCCTCAGAATAATCATTGTACTAATTTTCAGTAAAAACCGTTAAATCAAGAAAATTGGTCTCATATTGGACCCGCCATCTTGGATTTACAAATTTTCATAATATTCGAAACTTGTAGCCTCAGAATAATCATTGTACCAATTTTCATTAAAATCCGTCGAAATCGAGACATTCTGGTCGTCATGTTGAATCCGCCATCTTGGATTTGAAAATTTTGATAACATTCAAAATCAGTGACCTCAAGATAATCAATGTACTAATTTTCATTAAAATCCGTTGAAATCAAGAAATACTGGTCGCCATATTGGTTCCGCCATCTTTGATTTGTAAATTTTGATAACATTCAAAATCAGTGACCTGAAGATAATCATTGTACTAATTTTCATTAAAATCCGTTGAAATCGAGAAATATGGTCGCCATTTTGGATCCGCCATCTTGGATTTGTAAATTTTGATAATATTGAAAATCAGTGGCCTCAAAGCAATCATTGTACTAATTTTCATTAAAATCCGTTGAAATCAGGAAATCTTGGTCGCCATATTGGATCCGCCATCTTGAATTTCTAAATTTGGACAGCGGATTTGAAATCCCCATCCCGCAAAACCCCTATGTACCAATTTTCATGAAAATCGCTTCAAATTTAAAATTTTCAGCCGCCATCTTAGATCCGCCATTTTGAAACCCTACGTATTATCCGAAAAAAAATTAGCCTATATGTTAAGTCGGAATATGTACTACCTTCGGACAAAAAATGAAAAATATCGATGCAAGCGTTTAGGCGTGATTGAGCAACAAACAAACAAACAAACAAACAAACGAACTTTCATTTTTATATATATATAGGGATATCAATGTTTATAAAAATGCTTACTTATGAAATTTGATTCTTAGAATGTAGAAAAAATATGTCCGATTTAAAGGCTTTTAACACACACAACCAAATACAGATAACTAATGCCTAAAAAAACCAGAGGTCAGCCGCATTCCTGAGAGGACTCAAATTTCAATAAAATTATCAGCTGAACCTCCTTATGTGCATGATTTGAACCCTAAAATAAACCAAAGCGAAAGATGAAATTTAAAAACAAATTTAACATTTCACTCATTGTATTCACGATAGTCATAAAGACTGATATGTTTGTTTTTTAATTGAAATTTATTCAAAACGTTTTCTTTTTTTCTACAATTAAGTATTTTAGATTGATAATAAAAACTTAAAGATAAGAGACAAGTGAGTAACTTCGTCCCAGTGAACATTCCCAAAAGACGCTTAAATTGATATTAATGCTCCCAATAAATAAGTTGTTATATGTTAGTTTACCTTAAACAAATAGATATTTCAAAAGAAAAACAATTTTCGATGTAAAATAAAAAAACATGAACGAAAGAGTTTTAAAATCGCACGAAAGTGTTTAATTTTTTGTTTACTTCAACGATTGGTTTCCTAGAATATACTGTATTTTTGGAACTTGATGCTACGGGTTTTATTTTTTATTTATTTTTTTGATATCTCTTATATTCCTCTCGTTGTATCTGTGCCAAAATTGCTTTATAGTTTATCTAATTTAAAAATTCTAATCTTCATAGAAATGCAATTCGGCAAACAGAGGCGCTGAAAATAAATTTTAATACTACGAAGTCCAATCAAATTGACTGGTACCACAGATAACTACACAGATAGCACAGCAATATTTCCAATAGCCAAGTAAATTATCATCACAGTCAAGTTTGTGACTAGACTCATAACCAAGTATGTTGCTCAATAAATCGCGCCAAGCAAGCTGCTAGATATTATTTCAACTTATTTCACTTGATCGGAAGGAGCGAAGGGAATAGAATATACACATATTGTAATGTTGGAGTGTGCTACAAAAGACGCTCTAGATTAAATTAAATTATAAGCATAAATAATCCCAATTTTTTTATCTTCATCCGAAAGGACCTAAATGGAGTTACGTCCTGACGGCAAGATACATAATGAAGGATGAATTACTTGTAAAGAAGTGGTGTAAGAAGCTTTTGTCGAGGACTTGCCAGCGAGGGATACGATATAGAAAAACTCAAAGAAGATTTTCGGGAAGAATCCACAGTTGACGCTGAGCCGAGCCAGAATTTAATTGGCCCAAAAAGATGTCAACTTGATGTCTGTCCACACCATACACCAAAGGATGAAGGAAAATTGCATCAAACCAATTTTATCCGAAAGACATAAAAAATCTTTTAAGATGGGTAAATAAAAGCATAAATCGAGATTGGAGCATCATCATGTTTACCGATGAGTCATCACTTCGAGTATATCAAGGACCTAGACGAGTTAAGGTTAAAAAAATAAGGACGGCAAAATATCGAACGTACAGTACAACACTCAATAAAAATTCATGTGTGAGGATTTTTCTGTTCACTAGGATTCGGCAACTTGGTGACTTTTACCAGAAATCTAAATGCAAAAAAGGATGCTGAAAATATGTATATATAACTAGCTGGGTTACCCGGTTTCACCCGGCGTTGGGTAAATACTTACTAATTTAAACACTTCTCAAATGTTCTAGTTTGTTATATCCTAGAAATTGTTTCAACCCGAAAACCTCTTTATGGATCCGCTATCTTGAAAATTAGTGGCCTTAAAATAATTATTGTACCAATTCTCATTCAAATCCGATGAAATCGAGAAATTTTGGTCGCCATATTGGATCCGCCATCTTGGATTTACAACTTTTGATAATATTCGGAACTTGTATCCTCAGAATAATCCTCAGAATAATCATTGTACTAATTTTCAGT
Source organism: Dysmachus trigonus (assembly GCA_949715965.1). Taxonomy (NCBI): domain Eukaryota; kingdom Metazoa; phylum Arthropoda; class Insecta; order Diptera; family Asilidae; genus Dysmachus; species Dysmachus trigonus. The sequence continues at coordinate 96,801,178 of OX454319.1, read as the reverse complement.
AAAAACCGTTAAATCAAGAAAATTGGTCTCATATTGGACCCGCCATCTTGGATTTACAAATTTTCATAATATTCGAAACTTGTAGCCTCAGAATAATCATTGTACCAATTTTCATTAAAATCCGTCGAAATCGAGACATTCTGGTCGTCATGTTGAATCCGCCATCTTGGATTTGAAAATTTTGATAACATTCAAAATCAGTGACCTCAAGATAATCAATGTACTAATTTTCATTAAAATCCGTTGAAATCAAGAAATACTGGTCGCCATATTGGTTCCGCCATCTTTGATTTGTAAATTTTGATAACATTCAAAATCAGTGACCTGAAGATAATCATTGTACTAATTTTCATTAAAATCCGTTGAAATCGAGAAATATGGTCGCCATTTTGGATCCGCCATCTTGGATTTGTAAATTTTGATAATATTGAAAATCAGTGGCCTCAAAGCAATCATTGTACTAATTTTCATTAAAATCCGTTGAAATCAGGAAATCTTGGTCGCCATATTGGATCCGCCATCTTGAATTTCTAAATTTGGACAGCGGATTTGAAATCCCCATCCCGCAAAACCCCTATGTACCAATTTTCATGAAAATCGCTTCAAATTTAAAATTTTCAGCCGCCATCTTAGATCCGCCATTTTGAAACCCTACGTATTATCCGAAAAAAAATTAGCCTATATGTTAAGTCGGAATATGTACTACCTTCGGACAAAAAATGAAAAATATCGATGCAAGCGTTTAGGCGTGATTGAGCAACAAACAAACAAACAAACAAACAAACAAACGAACTTTCATTTTTATATATATATAGGGATAGGGATAAGTGTACAAATCCTTGGTTTGGAGTAGGGAATCGATCGTGCCACGAAGACAACGACCCAAAACATAGAAGTCCTCTTTGTACCGAATGGAAAATGAAGGAAGACATCTATTCAGTAATACTTCCACGTTTTCATAATCCTTCAAAGTTTTTTTGAAATCGTTAATAGTAGCATACAATCTACTTTCAAAAACTAAGAATAATGCTCTAATTACGATATATCTTCCATACCACAACAAAAACAATTTTTTTAGATATAGTAGACTCATCCAAAAAATTTTCGAAATCCGCCACTGCATAGCTAATCCTAATCCCTATATATATATATAAAAATGAAAGTTCGTTTGTTTGTTTGTTTGTTTGTTTGTTTGTTTGTTTGTTTGTTTGTTGTTCAATCACGCCTAAACGCTTGCATCGATATTTTTCATTTTTTGTCCGAAGGTAGTACATATTCCGACTTAACATATAGGCTAATTTTTTTTCGGATAATAAGTAGGGTTTCAAAATGGCGGATCCAAGATGGCGGCTGAAAATTTTAAATTTGAAGCGATTTTTATGAAAATTGGTGCATAGGGGTTTTGCGGGATGGGGATTTCAAATCCGATGTCCAAATTTAGAAATTCAAGATGGCGGATCCAATATGGCGACCAAGATTTCCTGATTTCAACGGATTTTAATGAAAATTAGTACAATGATTGTTTTGAGGGCACTGATTTTGAATATTATCAAAATTTAGAAATCCAAGATGGCAGATCCAAAATGGCGACCATATTTCTCGATTTCAACGGATTTTAATGAAAATTAGTACAATGATTATCTTGAGGTCACTGATTTTGAATGTTATCAAAATTTACAAATCCAAGATGGCGGACCCAATATGGTGACCAAGATTTCTCGATTTCAACGGATTTTAATGAAAATTGGTACAATGATTATTCTGAGACCATTAATTTTGAATATTAGCAAAATTTCCAAATCCAACATGGCGGATCCAATATGGCGACCAGAATGTCTCGATTTCAACGGATTTTAATGAAAATTGGTAGGATGATTATTCTGAAGATACAAGTTCCGAATATTATCAAAAGTTGTAAATCCAAGATGGCGGATCCAATATGGCAACCGAGTGTCTCGATTTCAACTGATTTTAATTAAAATTAGTACAATGATTATTCCGGAGCCACTAATTTCGAATATTATCAATTATTTATTATTATTTCCATATCCAACATGGCGATCAAAATTTCTCGATTTCAACGGATTGTAATGGAAATTAGTACAGTGATTATTCTGAGACCACTCATTTTGCATATTATCAAAATTTCTAAATGCAAGATGGCGGACCCAACATGGCGTCCAGAATGTCTCGATTTCGAGGGATTTTAATGAAAATTGGTACAATGATTATTCTGAAGCTACAAATTTCGAATGTTATCAAAATTTGTAAATCCAAGATGGCGGGTCCAATATGAGACCAATTTTCTTGATTTAACGGTTTTTACTGAAAATTAGTACAATGATTATTCTGAGGATTATTCTGAGGATACAAGTTCCAAATATTATCAAAAGTTGTAAATCCAAGATGGCGGATCCAATATGGCAACCGAATGTCTCGATTTCAACGGATTTTAATTAAAATTAGTACAATGATTATTCCGGAGCCACTAATTTCGAATATTAGAAAAATTTCCAAACTCAATATGGCGGATCCAATATAGCGACCAAAATTTCTTGATTTCAACGGATTTGAATGAAAATTGGTACAATAATTATTTTAAAGCCATTAATTTTTAATATTATTAAGATTTGGAAATTCAAGATAGCGGATCCATAAAGGGGTTTTCGGGTTGAAACAATTTCTAGGATATAACAAACTGGAACATTTGAGAAGTGTTTAATTAGTAAGTATTTACCGAACGCCGGGTGAAACCGGGTAACCCAGCTAGTAACACATAAACTCGATAATGCAAATTATTATAAATTCTTCAAAAGGCTCTTTGCACGACAAACGTGCCAGTCATATTTAAAAATTTTATTAGGAAATTATCATCTTGCTGCTGGTTCATATAAATACGCATTAAATGTTTATGCTGGAATATATAGGGACACTCAGGATCCTTTAATTGCACTACTAATTTCAGTTATCTTCACTCAATTAGGATTACAAAAGAATGTACTACGAAAATCAACAGCACTGGCACAGGCTAATGCGTTTATGCGAAAATATGCTGATTTGAGATTATCTCCGTTAACGAAACAAGAAGTTTACTATAATTTAGGACGCATGTATCATCAGGTATCAATGCTCCATTTAGCCCTTCATTGGTATAAATTGGTTTTGGAAGCTGCTACAGAAATTAATCAAGAGGACGAAGAAATTTTGGGTCTCACCCAGGAGGCTGCTTTTAATATACATTTAATCTATAAGGCTAATGGAAACACTACTATGGCAAGAAAGTATTTGTATGATTATATTACGGTTTAATAATAAAACTACTTTTAAAATTATATCATTATAATTATTATAATGCATTAAAATCGAACCGATACACAATACAGGTATTGTAAAGGTATCGATGTAATTTTGATGCTTTTTGAAAGTCTCCCAATATTTAAATAATACAACCTGAGACGGTTTCATCGGACTAATTTATCAAACACTTCTAAATTGTTCTAATTTAATTTCTCTGAATTTATCCTAGAAATTTGGGTCACCTAATTCAAAGCTTACGCAAGGATTAATCTTTCAATATATTTTTGTTTTCCTTATTGCTTCCTTGGTTGAGGGTTTTTTAATAGAATTTCTCTGAAATGTCTGAATAGCTTTTTTTTTTAATCTACCCCTAATAATAATAATAATATTTTGAATTCTTCGAATTATGTCTTCAGCGATCCTGAAAACCCCATGCTCATTTTCATGGCAATCCTTTAAATCAGAAACGTTGAACCAAAGTAATTTTATGAAGCAATATGGAAATAGGAAGTGTATAAAATAAATTTGTTTATAGCTGCGGATGGTACATACCTACCAGCATGATTAAAAGGAAAGAAGACTTTTTTAGGAAAGCTATGAGTTCATTCATCGAAATCGACATTTTGTTCTTACTACTGATATTATACTTCTTATTAAGATAATGTGATAAATTTAAAAAAAACCCAATTGGGAAAGTAAATTTCATGCAATTCTTCAACACGTTAGAACCTTAACAACAACTTTCCCAAGGCGTTTTTCTTTCTCGGTGGAAAGACTCATTCATCATCCCTATTCACAAAAAGGGCTGTAAAAGTGATGTATCTAACTACCGGCCCATCGCCAAACTGTCTTGCATACCTAAACTTTTCGAACAAATTGTTTATGACTCCATGTTCTTTCACTGCAAGTCCATTTTCTTCTCTTTCCAACACGGCTTCCTTAAGGGCAGATCAACTACGACTAATCTCGCCGACTTCGTCTCCAGAACATTACGTGTACTTGAACACGGCTACGAGGTCGACGTCGTTGCCACCGATTTCAGTAAAGCCTTTGACAAAATCTCCCACCAAATAATTCTTTTTAAACTCAGTTGTCTCGGCTTCCAATCGCGTTTTCTCTCTTGGTTGAGCTCCTACCTATCCCAACGTCAATATAGCGTCCTCTTCGGTTCAGCTAAGTGTAGCCCTTTCATAGCTCAGTCTGGGGTTCCTCAAGGCAGTCATTTGTGTCCCCTGATCTTTGTTCTGGCTGTAAATGACGTCGAGTGCATCATCAAACACTCGGACCTTTCAATTTACGCCGACGACATGAAGATCTTTAAACAAATTTCCTTACCAGTTGAGTGTGGTATAAAAGAAATCGGTTCGCAAAAGTTTAATTATTTTTAATTTGCGTCAGCTTAAACATAACTGTGCATGATTTGCTCCATGAAATTTGAGCCTGTGCTAAACATGGTCTCATTTTTCAGACGACGGTTAGCAGTCCAATTCTTTCATTCCAGCTGTAGCGTCGCTCTCATTGTATATTGCAGCGCGATATTTCACGATATTCCACGCACCACAAAAACGTGTGGCGTACATTGTATCTCGGCCTTAACTTTTGAAGCGCGTGATTCGTTTCCATGTTTCTTTTTCAGTTTGGTCCTAGGGACGGAATCAGCTGTTAGAGTAGTTTTACGATGCCCAACAGATGGCTACGGCATTTTGTGATACAACTTTTAGCTTTGGTTGGTATATATGAGAAATATGAAGGTAAAACGAAGGCATGAACAATTACTTTTATATAGTTCCCAGCTGAGTGCCCCGCGAGGATCATTTTTGTGAAAAAACTTAAAATTGAGTGTGGTATAAAAGAAATCGGTTCGCAAAAGTTTAATTATTTTTAATTTGCGTCAGCTTAAACATAACTGTGCATGATTTGCTCCATGAAAATTGAGCCTGTGCTAAACATGGTCTCATTTTTCAAACGACGGTTAGCAGTCCAATTCTTTCATTCCAGCTGTAGCGTCGCTCTCATTGTATATTGCAGCGCGATATTTCACGATATTCCACGCGCCACAAAAACGTGTGGCGTACATTGTATCTCGGCCTTCAGTCGCGAAATCCCTATACATCTCTTTTGTCCGTCCTCTCCTTGCATATGCCAGTCAGGTATGGTTTCCCACTCAGTCAACTCATCTCAACAGGATTGAATCTGTCCAACGTAGGTTCCTTCGTTTTGCCTTACGCGATCTTCGTTGGTCAGACCACCAAAACATGCCGCCGTACGACGATCGCCTGAAACTGATCGATCTGGAACCCTTGAGTAAGCGACGCGACTATGCCGACATTCTCTTTATTCACCAGCTGCTTAATGGTGTCATCAAAGAATATCGAATTCAACAAGAAGGGACACTCTCAATACGCTCTCAAAGTCCCAACTCATATGCAAGCTCCCACAAATCCACCCAGCAAAATTTCCCATTAGATAAAGCAGCTCAGGGCTACCACCTCTGTAAATACCTATAAGAAATGTAGAGAGAGAAATAGTCACTAAAAAGTTCTCATAGATAGCTTTTACAGCGTAAGCTATAAACTGAAGCTTTTTTTATGAACGCTTTTTTAAAGGCGGTCCCGAGCCGGGCACCAGTACTAGGCCGCGCAAGTTTACCTCTCCTCGCAATGTTAAGTTATAGGGAAATGCCGAATCGGAGAAGGGAGAAAAGGCAGGCAGCACACACCGAGCATGAATACGGACGAGATTGTTTATATTTTTTCATCGTGCGTTTTTAAATGCGGTCCCGAGCGGAATTTCTTTTGTGTGCTGCTCGCTTACGAAAAGTACCGGGTGGTCTTGATTTGTTTAGGAATGTGAAGAAGCTTAAAAGTTTTTGAGTAAAAAAGTGCTTTCTTAGAAGCAATTAATTAAATTAAATTAAATGTGCTTTAGATAAATGATGGGTAAGCATAATATAATTTGTTTGGTGTGCTGCTGTGAGAAAGGCAGCGTGTAATGTGTTCATAGAAAAGTTTTGTGATAAAAGATTTTTGTGAGGTGCACCCTGCAGCAGTGTTCCACTTTTCGCCCCAAATTTTTGTCTTTCTCTCACTTATGCTTTCTTTATTACTAACTATTTCTAGCATAAATTCCCATTTCATTCCTGTAACGGTACCAAGGTCGAAAAATTTTAAAAAATAACCGCTCGAGTGTCCCCTCTTGTTATAGATACTCTTTGGGTGTCATCGATTGCCCCTCCCTGTTAAGGCCGAGATACAATGTACGCCACACGTTTTTGTGGCGCTACAAAATGAGTTTGAATACAGGAAAATGCAATCAGCTTGATACAATGAACGCGCTGATACTTTGTAGCGCCACAAAGTTTGGTGGAACTTTAACTTTTGAAGCGCGATGATTCGTTTCCATGTTTCTTTTTCAGTTTGGTCCTAGGAACCGAATCAGCTGTTAGAGTAGTTTTACGATGCCCAACAGATGGCTACAGCATTTTGTGAGACAACTTTTAGCTTTGGTTGGTATAATTGAGAAATATGAAGGTAAAATGAAAGCAGGAACAATGACTTTTGTATAGTTCCCAGGTGAGTGCCCCGCGAGGATCATTTTTGTGAAAAAACTTAAAATTGAGCGTGGTATAAAAGAAATCGGTTAGCGAAAGTTTAATTATTTTTAATTTGCGTCAGCTTTAACATAACTGTGCATGATTTGCTCCATGAAATTTGATCCTGTGCTAAACATGGTCTCATTTTTCAGACGACGGTTAGCAGTCCAATTCTTTCACTCCAGCTGTAGCGTCGCTCTCATTGTATATTGCAACGCGATATTTCACGATATTCCACGCGCAACAAAAACGTGTGGCGTACATTGTATCTCGGCCTTTACAGCTGATATCGCTTCACACCAACCCCCGTAGCCTCAGATCAGTACCCCTCTTCCGCCCCTCGCATCACCGCACCAATTATGGCTTTTCCGAACCAATTTCTCGCATGATACGTAAAGCCAACTCCTCACCATCATTCGACTTCCACCTCTCCAAGTCATACCTTCGGAATGCCCTGAAACGCCCCCCCTAGTTCTTAATTTATTCATATATTCTAGCGTTTAAGTATGTATGCTTGTGCTTGTATGTTTGTATAGCTTGTATTAAGCTTAATAAATAAATAAATAAATAAATAAACTAGGTCAGATCATTTTATGAAAATATTTTAAATTGATAGATATGATAGCATGAATTTACGGATTTCTTACTTTTAATCTGAATAGTTTTATAGATTCATTCGGTGATTACACATACTCTTTAGATAACCTATCTTGTCATATTATCGCAGCAGATGTCAATATTGATATTACAAGAGGATACGAAAATATCTACTTATAAAACTATATTTAGTAATTCAGTAATATAAGTTTGTAGAGTTTTTTTTCAAGTAAATAAACTTAGAAAACGTTCTACTTAAAAGATATATTTTATAAAATGATGATTTCGACCGAATCTTATCGTTAAACTATTTTCTTTGTACATTTTTATTATTTTGATGAGAAATATAAAAGCATATAAGTCATATACTTTTTAAATAATTTAAAGTTACAGGATAGGATTTCGACGTCTGACCGCTTAGCGCGAATCTGGCAAGATTAAATGCCTCTGGGTTTCTTTTGTGGGACACAATATTCTTTCTAAAAATTCCTGCTAAATCTTGCATAGATTATTTCTATTTATAAGTAATATATTTTTTTTTCAATTCGAAAATTCTATTTATTTTTCAATTTTTAATTGTTGTTAGATTTTTTAGTTTATATATTCTTTCACCCTTCCCTACTCTACGTGATGAAATATGACTTTTTACCTAAAGTTCGCTAAAGTTTGACAATAGTGAATTCGTAAAATATCAAAATTGCAAAACGTTTAGAATTATAATTCGTAAACATTCATATATAAGTTACAGTATAATTAAAATCCGCAATGCCGAAATCGAATAATTGCTATAGAAACTAACGCAGGCTTGCCGAAATTTCCATTTATCATTCCTCCTGCTGAAAACTAAAAACTTAGGGAAAATGTTTTGACCAAAAACTTTATTTGCTGTATTGGTTTTTTTAGAGCCTTAGAAAAGATCTACTTTATCCATTTTTCCCGCTCGATAATAGTTCATTTAAATTTTGTAAGACATAAAAACTATTTTAGTATATAGACTACATTTCAGATTTAGCTTAACAACTACTGTAAATGCAGTATACTGCTTTAATTTAGTTGTTTTTTTTCCGATTACTTCCACGCTTTAAAATTTAGAGTCTTAAGAATTATGTGTCCTTATATGATACAGAGTTCGCTCTTGTGCAATTTAGGAAGACAAAATGTTAACTAGTAATAAAACGACATAATGTATAATTTGAATTTATTTCTTCGTATTACAAATCTGTTTCACATCTTGAGCTAATATTTATAATAAAGTAAGTATCCTTTCCACGTTTTCTTCAATATTTTTTAATCGAGTCTCTTGTACTAGCGCAATTCTTTCTTCATTCTGAAGCTGTCGTTTCTTTTCAATCACCGAAATTGCAGCTTGTACAATTTCAGTATCCATCGCGAAATATTTAGGTTTAGAAAACGGACTCCACCAGCGTCGTGAGGAGCCAAGAGTTTGTCTTTGATCCTCGTCATTAATTGGAATAGTCGTGAATTGATTGATTCTATTCAGTGAAATGTAGTCGCTAGAAGACTCATTCAAAATTAAAATTTTATTTCCATCGTTCGGTCGAATAAATATACAATTTCCATTTATGAAGTTACGAACAGAATCTCGTTTTCTGAATAATGATAACTTTTTGACTACCGGCAATTTCAAGTAAAAATTTAGGGTTTTTTCAAGACTATCAAGATTATATGTGCGGCATATACTCCCATTTAATTCTGCTTGTGCTCTGATCATCTACAAGGAAAGAATATATTTTATAATTCATTTAATTTACACTTATAAATGGTAAAAGAAAAATCAGGGCTCTTTCAAATTAGAGTTTTTTGTTTTTTTAAGCGATTTTAGCTTTTTTGTTTTTTAAGCGATTTTAACTTTTATGCAACCAACCTAAAGTTAGAAAAAACATCTGTATATTCAAAAACATTCTAAGATTTTTGTGGAATTGCGTTATTATTTCAATTAAAAAAATTCTAAATTCTAAATTCCACGAATTACATAGCTACCTGAGTCCGTTCTTTTTAAGCGTCATTTCTAAGAACGTACGTTGCAATTCCAACTTTTACTTAGTTAATATAAACATTTTTTTGAGGAATAATACACAAATTTAATTAAAATAAAATTTTAATTAAAAATAAATATAATCAATATCAATAAAATAGAAAACAATTCAAAATTTTATTTAATTCGAAATTTAATAAAACTAGGGTTTGACTTTAAAGGTAATTTGGAGTATGGTTATTTTAACAATAATATAATAATCTATAATAGTTTATGAGGAACCTTGGTATTCCGCATTACCTGCAGTATTCCAAATTGCTGCACCTCTTCTACCATATTTTAACACTCATCAATTTGCCTAACTGAAAGTAGTTGGTTTGATGGTTTTATTTAACTTGCTTTGTTGTCTGTTTATCTGGTACAAATCTTACAAGTCAATTTTGAATCAGTTTCCGTCATTGGAGTAGGCTAAAATTTTGCAAACACGTATGTTTCTGATGACTATACAATATTATGATACCATTAAAAAATTTGTTCTTTTATTTTTTGTGTACGAGGTAAAACTACATATTCAAAAGGTCCCTGCAATGTTTTTCTTTTGAATTATTAAATATTAAAATTGTTCTTACCTGTGTATCACTAACTGCTAAGCCGTTCAGTAGATTTAGCAATACAATAGCCATGAAACCTACAAAAAGAACAAATATTCCGTAGCTGATGGGTGAACTGAAGTTGATGTCTCCACTATCAAACTCTCCTGTTATCATAATGAAAGATTTGAAGATAGAACCCAAAGTACTGTTGAAATAACCTTTGTCGTCTCCCGAAACTTCGGAATATTCTGTTTGCATAAAAACTATGTGGAAGCATAGACCGAATGTGACAAAAAACATAAAGTACTGAGAAAAGCTCTTGAAAAAACTCACACAAACTTCTTTTAACATGAGCATATGTGTGGAAACTATTAGATACGGTAATGAACCGAAAAGCAAATATATTTCCACTGAGGCTAAAAGAATTGTAATCACGGCGAAAGTTCGTTGTGGTTCATTTTTGTAATTGGAATTTAAAATAATTAATGTTGAAAAAATTATGAGCATAAAATCAACGTAATTAGTGAATGTCACAAAAGTTGTGGCAAACATTTGCTCCCTCAGTAAAATGTACTGAATAAATTCCCGCGCAAATATAAAAAAACATCCGACGGCTGATAATATTTTCAAAACTTCGATTGCTGTCATTGAGGCGTTGTTCAAGTCTAAAAAAATGCATAGTATCAAAATGATACAAAATAAAAACGAAACGATGAAATTAATGTAGAAAAATAAAGAAAGCTGAAACCATTTCAAAAACATAACACTTGTAATTAAAGGATGATTCAGAAGATGCTTTATATTTTCAGATTCAGCAATAAGTCTTATTGGCATCATATCTTTACTTTCACTGAATTCATTCGTTATAAATTTCGAATAATCTATAAAAATAACGAAATTGTCATCGGTATGTCGTAAACCATTAGTTGTTATACATTTATCAAATAATGTTTCCAGAAGTTTCGAGTCAATGTCTGGTATTAAACATTTATTACGGTTGTCGATTCCAAAATTTGCTCCTTTTTCAAAAGCATTTATAATTGCTTTTTCATTCTTATATACAACTGCAAATTCAAGAGCGGTATATTTCATGCATTCAGCTTGTTCTTCATCAATTTTAGAGAAGTCTAGAATGACTTCAAAGCATCCAATATAATCTCCAAGCTTATATGTCATCTCCGTATTGGTTGTTGCAACTGACGAAGCAGATAGCCGTTGAAAGAATTCATCAAGATGAACGTTATGTCGTTCTAACAACATTTCTAGTGCTTGACGATTTCCTACAATAGAAGCCATCTCGACGGCTCTGTATCCCCTCTGCTCAATATTTGCATCAACGTCTGTCTGCAGTATGACTTCGACGGCTCTGTTCAAACCCTTCCGTATGGCTGTTAACAGCAGATTTATATAATTTTTCTGCTTGATATCTTCGGGTATCTTAGATTTATTCGAATCATACTTCTGAAAACATTGTACAAAATGTTCCTCTTGTCTTTTTCTCAACAGTACAGACAAAATTTGAAAATTTAATTCACTCGTATCAATTAAGTGTAGCTGAATTTTAGGAAATTTACTTGTAAGAAGTCCTCGTGGATTTACCTGTTTCGGTCCGTAGGTGTCTATGTCGATTATAGGATATTGTAAACCCATTAAATATTTAATGATTATTTCCTTCTTTTTGTCGTCTAGTTTTTCATTTAGAATTATATGTAAAATGGGTGTTGTCCCTTGATGATCTGGAATATTTGGATCAGCACCCAATTCGATGAGTTTCTGTATACACTTGAAGATATCATCGAAATTTTGAGAAGTTATATTTTTCGCAAGACTATTGATTGGTGTTAAATTTGTTGATTCCAAATCAACTGGAATACCATCAAATTGCAATAAATAAGACAAAAATTGAATATCATGTGAGCCGGGTTCAAGTTTTATGAGATATGTATCTAGTAGGAAATTTGGAGATATCTAAAAATTAAAATATTAAAATTATGTGGATAAAAGCATTTTTTACATTAAAATGATATCCCATCTTGGTTTGCCGAATTATATTTTCTTGGTATTCTCTAACTTAAAGAAAAAGATCTTATAGCAAGTGCGTCTGTTGGTCAGATTTCTCAAAACTTATATGTTGGAAACTATTCAGAGGAATTAGATAAAATTTTTAAAAATCTATGTATATTTCGTTGTATTTTTACCTTAACCATGAAAAATATATAAGTCGATTTCACCCTTCCACCATTCAAATTGATATGGCATTGATTACCTTAATAAAAATGTTTGAGTTATCACATTTGCAAGATCCATTCTACATCCATGCTATGTACATTCATAAGTAACATACATATATCGTATATATGTATATCAAAGTCACATCGATTTTAAATTTTATATGCATAGTATTAGCGACGACTAAACTCTTTTCCAGAATCAGTTTAATATTTTATGTACAATTATAGAATTAGTATTTTCACCGGTTTCTTGGTTTCCTGCGACTATGATAGATTGATTAATTGAGTTACTTATTAAAATTTATGGATGCAAGCTAATTCCTTTACTAAAATCTTTATTTATTTATTTAAAATTTAGCCATGAAGATGGAATATCATTTCATCGAATTTATTATACATTTGACTTACATAATCATAATAATCGTAATTATTTTTAATGCACTCTGCAACAAACTCAGCACTACTATCGCTTTGTAAAGCTCTCGCTAACACACCTTTGTCTTTTATTTCTTCTGATAATGGTAAATACGGATTAGCACCCGCTTCTAAAAATATCTTGAAAGCATATAAATTTCTTTTTTTGAATGCCTTAGCCAATATTATCTGGGAAATGGAAATATTTATTAAATTAAAAAATAATCAATGATAGTAAAAAATTTAAAGTATTACCGTGTTTTTTAGCTCCACTTTTATTCTAGCTGGCATAGAAAATTCATTCGTTGACATTTTGAGTTTTCTTCTTTCAAAATGAAAGTACCCAAACTGTCGTGTTATACTGTAAAATAAAATAAATGTAAAAATAAGCAAATGATTTAATGCTAACAAATACAGATATTTAAATGTATACACTTAGCATAAATTTTGAAATTGGTAAAAGCAGTAAAAGTATGGGTATTATTATTATTATTATATTAGGGGTGAACCTTATGGTGTATATTAAGTATGGGTATGAGAAGACGATATTCTTGCTGTTGCATTTTAAAAATTTATCTAAAAAGGTTGAAACTGCTTAATCATTTCAAACGAAGTTTAAATCTAGTCTAGATGTTTGTTTAACACGAGCTATTTCGCGATAGTATGCTTCGTTTAATTGATTTTTATTACAATTTTATTTAATTTATCCACACCTATTGAATAAAGGAAGTGAAGCACAGCTTTGGATTACTATAAGTAATAATAATAATTTATTCATGTATTATGTATACATGAATCTCTAAAAGAGTTTAATTCTATACCAGCTGTAGGTAGGATGAAAGCTGCGAAGACCTGTGAACCCTCGTTTTAAGATTTCAGAAACATGGCTACAGCAACCCATTTCGAAATTGAGTGTTATACTGAGGTTTTTCACAAAGTTCATAAAGTGAAAAGAAGAGGTACCCCAGAATGGAACCTTAGGTGACACCTCGGGGTACTTGGCAAGTAAATTTGAATCTCTTTAAGCGTTTTTAAGCGAACTCGGAGTTTATTTATTTATTTATTTGGGAAGAAACGGGCTATGGGCCCAGTACAAGCGTGTCATCGCCGTATATAATACATATACATTAGGGTGTCCCAAAAAAATCAAAGTCGTTTTTTTTTAACGCATACCCTCTTAATTTTTTACTTTTAAGTCAAAACAATTATAAATAAAATTCTAAGAAGGTAGGACCTCGGTAACCCGTGCCGACTTACATCAATACATGTCAGTACTTGCGCATATATTTTTAATAGGTGACGTAAAACATCAAATTATGGGTTCAAAACTTCCGTCTAATGGACAAGTTCTAGCAGTTTTATTTTACAATATCCGTGAAGTGAATTTAACTGTCAATGAAAGCGCGAATCTCGCTATTCGCGAGCGTATTATCTATTGGGAAAAGGCACGTATTCCTACTAAATCTTTGCCTAATTGTGTGAAAAAACTTGTAAACTTATATCAAGTTTGGAGGGACTTGCAAAAAAATTCACAAAAGACACAAGACGTATTTAAGCAGCGCCGACAAGAGTTTGTCAACAATTTAGATAATTTGTTTGACATTGCACACGCCGATGCGCTTCAATTAATAAAAATAAATGAGGATAGAATCTTTTTACAGCATCAAAGAGAACCAGGCCGACCTGGTCACTTAGCAGGAGTGGATAAAAAATTATCTGATAGAGAGGAAAGAGCGCGCCTCAGAACTATCGAAGAAGAAAAACGACGTGTTAAATATTTGTCTGAGCTGACTCCTTCGACATCATCTTACGTACCGTTACAAGACGACTCATCATCTGAATCTAATGAAAACTTAGATTTACAAGAGGACGTACCGAAGCTTTTCGAGAACACGCAAACCAGCAAAACACCTCTGCGGAGAGATTTTATTACTCCAAAATTAGTAGCAGCGTTAGATAGGTGTCAATTGAGTATGAGAGATTCTGTGTTCATTCTTGAAGCAACTATTGAAGCACTTGGATATAATATTGATGAATTTCCAATAAGTAAGTCTTCAATCCAAAGAATTCGCACAGAAAAACGGAAAGAACGGGCTGAAGCCATAAAAATTGATTTCCAAAATAAGGTACCGGAAGTTGTGACTGTTCATTGGGACGGAAAGCTTTTGCCTGCTTTAAATGCTTGGAAATCAAAAGAAGAACGTCTTCCTACAGTTATTTCTTATGAAAACAAAGAACAACTTATTGCTGTATCAAGACTAGAAAGTTCTACAGGAAGTGAACAAGCACAGGCAGTTTGGAAAGCGATTGTAGACTGGAATTTAGAAGATAAAGTGCAAATTCTTTGTTGTGATACTACTGCTTCAAATACAGGTCGTATAAACGGTACCTGTGTGCTTCTTGAACAAAAACTGAACAGAGAAATGCTTATTTTCGCTTGTCGACATCACGTGTATAAATTGGTCTTAAAAGGGGTATTTGAAGCAAAAATTAGTCAAATTACTACAAGCCCTGATATTCCGCTCTTTAAAAAGTTCCGGGAAAACTGGAAAAGTATTAATGCTGATAAAAGACAGAACTATAGAGAAAAACTTACACAGCACCTGACTGACTCCGAAATTGACAACTTGCTAAAATTTTACCGAACTGAACTGACAAAAAAAATAGTCAGAGATGATTATAGAGAGTTAATAGAGCTTTCTGTGATATTTTTAGGTGGAGATATCGAGAAAAAAATTAAAATCCGACCTCCAGGTGCCATGCACCAAGCTCGATGGATGGCGAGAGCGATTTATTCCCTGAAAATATCGTTACTTAGTGCTCAATTCAAGATCACAAGTAAAGACATGGCGGCATTGATTGACATTTGCTTGTTCATCGTAATATCCTACGTTAAACCGTGGCTTCAATGCACTTCAGCAATAAAATCACCTTACCAAGATTTGTGCTTCTTGAAATCAATGAAGTCTTACGAGAAAATTGATAAAACGATCTCAAAAGCAGCCTTGCGGAAGATTACTCAGCATTTGTGGTATTTAACTGACGAAGTTTCTATATTATCACTCTTTGATGATGATGTGGACCAAGAAACTAAAGTTAAAATGGTTCAAAATTTAACCAAAGAGGAAGAAATAACTCATGGAAAACGATACATCCCATCGAAAGAAGAACTTTGCGGTTCATTGTATGGTAAGTTTATTAAAGAACATTGACATTAATAGTAAAATAAATTTTTACTTTCGTTCCCTGTGAAAGTATATTTTTTTAACACTCTTATCTTGTTTTGTTTCAGAAAAAAACATCTCTGACTTCATTTCAGTAAAAAGCAAGTTCTTGTTCAACCGCCTTAAAATTGAAGACAGTTTTCTACATGAATGTCCTACTTTGTGGTCAAATAATGCTTCGTTTCAAGAAGCCAGAAAAAAAGTTTCGGCATTGAGGGTAGTAAACGATGTAGCCGAAAGAGCGGTTAAGTTAATGCAAGACTTTCATGGATTAATCACTGTTGAAGAGGAACAAAAACAATTTTTATTACGTTGCGTACAAGAACACCGGAAAATTTATCCTGACTCTAAAAAACAAACGTTAGAAACAAAATTTGAACAATAATAATATTTTTAATGTAAATGAATAAATAATATAATATTTGGGTGTATTGGAGTTTTAATTAAGTAATAAAAGTTAAGTTTTTAATTCCTCCTACAGTAAGTCAGTACAAATTTTCATGTCAAAACTTTGGCATCAAGTCGGCACGGGTTATCGTTGTCCAATCGCAATAATATTTATTATTTGAGTCAATGAGGTCAATTCTAATAAAAATAGAGGGTATGCGTATTTGATTTCGCGAAAAAATATTTTTCCCTTATGTCTTGGGACACCCTAATATACATATTACATTTTTTATATTAATCATCAAAATAAAACAATTTCAATAAATAAGTCGATGTGCCATATCACATTAAATTGCACAATAATTATCGATGATACATATAACAAATAATACTAATCGATTGTAAGTTACAATTTTTATTCGTTAATACAAGTCATGATGTAAATTATAAAAACAAAAGCATCTAAAACAGGAATTATCAAAATTCCCTATATATGTACATCATGGTCATGAGGCATGACACCGCAGAAGTTGAAGATTTTATTTAATTTTAATTTCAAAATATTATAGTTTATATAAATTTATTTAAAAATACAGAAGGTGAACGACCAATTTGCTCATGACAGAAATAACTTCTTTACTGACTTTTTAAATGGTAGGAGGTGATTTAAAGAAATTATGTCATTAGGTAGACTGTGCCAGAGCCTGATTAACCGAGGTATAAATAAAAAATAAGTGGAGTTGCGATTGTGGGATTCCTCAACGAAACTGCTATGCCTACGAAGACTATACGGCATACTGTGTTCAACAAAAAGGTCAGCGAGGTCTTGACAATCGATCATATCATGAATTAGCTTAAATGCATACAGTGCATCGCGAACTTTTCTATGTGAAACTTTTCGTTTCTCCCCACACCTGGCACCAGTGTTACGTAGGTTGACCTTGCGGTGGTAAAAGGAAGTTTATCACTCCTCAGATGTGATGCTATGGAGCGCGAGTGAGTAAAGTCGAGAGGAAGACTTTGCCGCAATCGAATTGAGAGCTTCGATGAATTCCCCGCTTCGCTTCAGCCCTGATTCGATAGTCGAATCACAACGTCGATGATTCCTTCGATCTTGTCACAACCCTACCCCATCTGTCACTCGGTGTAAGAGTTGTTTTTCCGCAGTTCGGAGGCGCCGCGTCGGGCTTTGAATTTTGCGTGAATTGTGAATGTGAATTGTGTCCACAAATAATTAATAGGGGAATCGACCTGTCGCGGTGATATGGTGGAAACAGTGCAGTGCGTTGCGATATTAGATCGCCGTGGCCGAAATGCCATCGGCTTCCGCGGGTGTCGCGTGTGGGTTCTCTGTCTGGGTGAAACTTTCAACTCTATTGCAATTGTGGATTGGATTACCATTCTACTGCTGTCGTTCGAAACGATAAAATTTTGTTTGGTATTGTGTAAGCGTTTGTGACCGTCAGGCCTGGTACACACTAGGCGTTTTTCAACGCGCGCTTTGCTAACGCGCGTTTTAAGAACTATGAAGAAGCGCGCGTTAGAATGTGTACATCGTAATGGGACTTCATAGTTCTTAAAACGCGCGTTAGCAAAGCGCGCGTTGAAAAACGCCTAGTGTGTACCAGGCCTCAGTCGTCGTTCATGTAAAACACCATCGATAACAAGCGTCTGTCAAATCGACACTTAGCAATCACAATCGACATTCACAATACCAAACTTCACAATCGACGAACGATAATCGATAAGCATCGTTTATCGAATGTTTTTCGACAATCACAATAAGTCCGTTTGTAAGAAAGGCGCTTTAAAATGCACTCGGCAAGGCGCTTTAAAATGCACTCGGCACTCACGGGGTGGCGAAATCGTTTCTCCTCCGAGTTATGCTTGCGTTTATGCTCGTTATGCTCGCGGCCAGGCGATCAGCTAACGGCTGAATTTAGCGAATTTTATTTATTATTTCCTGTCTCTTTATTTTAGGGACGACCGGAAAATTGCATCAGCCAGGGTCGGAGGTGCGCGGCTGGGGGACGGGATACGCGGCGGAACAGGATAGCACAGATGAGTTTTCGCGACCGGAGAAAATGCTGACACTTGATAAATTGTTTTTTATTACAAGGCACACGGTACTTACCGCAAAATGGGCTCCTCCCCTTAATTCCGGGGCGGGTTAGCACCACAATTGAGGTAATTGCACTCTCACGCACAATACTTCTTTTCGCGCCGATCGCGGATTTTGTTTTACGTTACGGGTCTGTTTTCGCGCTTCGCCAAATTTATTTCAAATTTGGTTTTTTTTTTCTTCTCCTTTCAGAATTTTCGCGGAACTTCCCTGATATTAGCACTCTACCGATCAGAACGACTTCGACTTCGGGCTTCTTCTTATCAGCGCGGGAAACGAATGATGAATCAGCTTCCGGCTGAGGTGTATTAAGGCAGGATAAATATGATAGCAAGCATTTACGGATTTCTTACTTTTAATCTGAATAGTTTTATAGATTCATTCGGTGATTACACATGCTCTGTAGATAACCTATCTTGTTATATTATCGCAGTAGAGGTAAATATTGATATTACAAGGGGATACGAAAATATCTACTTATAAACCCATATTTAATAAATCAATAATATAAGTTTGTAGAGTTTTTTTAAGTAAATAAACTTAGAAAACGTTCTACTTAAAAGATATATTTTGTAAAATGATGATTTTTACGTTTCGACCGAATCTTATCGTTCAACTATTTTCTTTGTATATTTTTATTATTTTGATGAGAAAGAAGATTTCAGCATATAAAAGTCATATACTGTTTAAACAATTTAAAGTTACAGGATAGGATTAAATGCCTCTGGGTTTCTTTTGTGGGACACAATATTCTTTCTTAAAATTCCTGCTAAATCTTGCATAGATTACTTCTATTTATAATTAATTTAATTTTTTTTCAATGCGAAAATTCTATTTATTTTTCAATTTGTAATTGTTGTTAGATTTTTTCGTTTATAGATTCTTTCACCCTTCCCTACTCTACGGAATGAAATATGGCTTTTTACCTAAAATTAAAACCGCATGTGGTCACTAAAGTTTGGCAATAGTGAATTCGTAAAACATCAAAATTGCAAAACGTTTACAATTTTAATTCGTAAACATATCATACATATATTGTTATATAGTTAAAATCTGCAATCCTGAAAATAGAATAATTGCTAATTAACTGACGCAGGCTTTCCGAAATTTCGATTTATTATTCCTTCTCCTTATGTTTTGACTCAAACCTTTATTATTTTATTGGTATTTTAGAGTTTTAGAAAATTTTTACTTTATCCATTTCTTCCGCTTGATAAATAATAGTTCATTTAAATTTTGAAAAAAATAAAAACTATTTTACTATATACTCTACATTTCTGTGCAGATTTGGCTTAACAACTACTATAAATGCTGTATACTATTTTAATTTAATTGCTTTTTTCCGATTACTTCAATGCTTTAAAATTTGGAGTCTTAAGTATTATGTGTCCTTATATGATACAGAAAATGTTCGCTCTTGTTCAATTTAGAGAGACCAAAATGTAATAAAACGACATAATGTATAATAAGTATTTATTTCTTCGTATTACAAATCTGTTTCACATCTTGAGCTAATATTTGTAGTAAAGTAAGTAGCATTTTCACGTTTTCTTCAATATTTTTTAATCGAGTTTCTTGTACTAGCGCAATTCTTTCTTGATTCTGAAGCCGTCGTTTCTTTTCAATCACCGAAATTGCAGCTTCTACAATTTCAATATCCATCGCGAAATATTTAGGATTACAAAACGGACTCCACCAGCGTCGTGAGGAGCCAAGAGTTTCTCTTTGATCCTCGTCATTAATTGGAATAGTCGTGAATTGATTGATTTCATTCAGTGCAATAGAGTCGCTAGAAAACTCTTTGGAAATTAAAATTTTATTTCCATCGTTCGGTCGAATAACAATATAATTTCCATTGATTAAGTTACGAACAAAATCTCGTTTTCTGAGTAATGATAACTTTTTGACTATCGGCAATTTCATGAAAAAATTTAGGGTTTTTTCAAGACTATCAAGATTATATGTGCGGCATATACCCCCATTTAATTCTGCTTGTGCTCTGATCATCTGCAAGGAAAGAATATATTTTATAATTCATTTAATTTACACTTATAAATGGTAAAAGAAAAATCAGGGCTCTTTCAAATTAGAGTTTTATTTTTAAATGGCGAATACAAAAAGTGATCTATGTGTAGCCTCTTTTCATTGGTTTTATCTACAAATGTTGAAACTGCTTCATCTCTTCAAACGAAGTTTAAATCTAATGTAGAAGTTTTTATAAAACGAGCCATTTTGTAATAGCTTCGTTTGCTTCGTTTTTATTACAATTTATCCATGCCAATTGAATGGAGGAAGCGAAACACAGCTTTGGAATACTAGAAGTAATAACAATAACAATATTTCTTCATGTATAATGTATACATGAATCTCTTAAATAGTTTAATTCTGCTAGATGGAAGCTGCGAAGACCTGTGTACATTCGTTTTAAGATTTTACAAACATGGCTACAGCAACCCATTTCGAAATTTATGTATAACACTCAATTTCGGTTTTTCGCAAAGTTCATAAAGTGAAAAGAGGAGGAGCCCCAGAATGGAACCCTGGGGGACACCTCGGGGAACTTTGCAAGTAAATTTGATTTTTTTAAGCGAATTCGGAGTTGCCCCAATTGGGATATCAAAAATTGTTTTTTTACGCCATCTTTATTCACTTTTATGCAACCAACCTTAAAAAACATTCTGAGAAGTTTTTAGAATTGCATTATCGTTTCAATTAAATTCTAAATTCCCCGAATTACATAGCTACCTGAGTTCGTTATTTTTACACGTTATTTCTAGCAACGTACGGTGCAATTATCGACTTTTACTTAGTTAATATATTATAAACATACATATGTAGCTTTGTTTTGAGGAATAATACAGAATTAAAAAAATATATAATGAGTATCAATAACCCAGAAAGGCTTGTATAAATTGAAAAATAGATAACAATTCAAAATTTTATTTAATTATAAGGTTAATAAAACTGGAGTTTGACTTTAAAGGTAATTTCGAGTATGGGTATTTCAACAATATATAATAATCTACAGGGTGATCCAAAAGTATGGAAACGGCTAAATAACTTTCGAGGAATGCATTTTGGAGCAAAAAGTTGTAGACAAAAGTTTTAGGAATTTTTCCCAGCTATTCAATGGTGACCTTAGATTTGACCTTGACCATAGCCTTGAAGGTCATTTCAAGGTCAAGTTGACTTTTTTAAATTGGAACCCTTATTTTGACCACGGAAATGGAAAGAGCGGAAAATTTTACGTCCAACTATGACCTTTACCATGACCTCGAAGGTCATATCAAGGTCAAAATGGCTCTTTAAAGAGGAACCTGCATTGTTACTGCGGATTTGCAAAGAGTGGAAGTTTTGCGTCCAAATGTGATCTTGACCACAACCTTGACCTTGAACATGACCTTGGCAATGACCTTGAAGGTTATATCAAGGTCAAGGTGGTTTTTTGAAGGGGAAACCATGTTTTTGACCACGGAAATGGAAAGAGTGAAAAAATTAACGACCACGGAAATGAAAAGAGTGGAAAAGTTAACGACCGACCATGGTGAAGTCGATTAAGGCTAGGTCAAGTGTGTCATGGTCAAGGTCACATCCGGGCGCAAAACTTCTGCTCTTTCCAAATCCGCAGTAACAATGCAGGTTCCCCTTTAAAGAGCTCGACCTTGATATGACCTTCAAGGTCATAGTCGGACGTTAACTTTTCCGCTCTTTCCATTTCCGTGGTCAAAAACATGGTTTCCCCTTCAAAAAACCACCTTGACCTTGATATAACCTTCAAGGTCATTGCGAAAGTCATGTTCAAGGTCAAGGTTGTGGTCAAGATCACATTTGGACGCAAAACTTCCACTCTGCAAATCCGCAGTAACAAAGGAGGTTCCTCTTTAAAGAGTCATTTTGACCTTGATATGACCTTCGAGGTCATGGCAAAGGTCATAGTTGGACGTAAAATTTTCCGCTCTTTCCATTTCCGTGGTCAAAAATAAGGGTTCCAATTTAAAAAAGTCAACTTGATCTTGAAATGACCTTCAAGGTCATGTTCAAGGTCAAATCTAAGGTCACCATTGAATAGCTGGGGAAAATTCCTAAAACTTTTGTCTACAACTTTTTTCTCCAAAATGCATTCCTCGAAAGTTATTTAGCCGTTTCGATACTTTTGGATCACGCTGTATAATACTGTATGTATGAGGAACCTAGGTATTCCGCATTACCTGCAGTATTCCAAATAGCTGCACTTCTTGTACCATAGCACTCATATATTTGCCTAACTGAAAGTAGTTGGTTTGATGGTTTTATTTAACTTGCTTTGTTGTCTGTTTATCTGGTACAAATCTTACAAGTCAATTTTGAATCAGTTTTCGTCATTGGAGTAGGCTAAAATTTTGCAAACACGTATGGTTCTGATGACTATACAATATTATGATACCATTAAAAAATTTCTTCTTTTAATTTTTGTTTATCTTGTTTACGAGGTAAAACTACATATCCAAAAGGTCCCTGCAATGTTTTTCTTTTGAATTAATAAATATTGTAATTGTTCTTACCTGTGTATCACTAACTGCTAAGCCGTTCAGTAGATTTAGCAATACAATAGCCATGAATCCTACAAAAAGCAGAAATATTCCATAGCTGATGGGTGAGCCGAATTTGATGTTTCCACTATCAAACTCTCCTGTTATCATAACGAAAGATTTGAAGATAGAACCCAAAGTACTGTTGAAATAACCTTTGTCGTCTCCCGAAGCTTCGGAATATTCTGTTTGCATAAAAACAATGTGGAAGCATAGACCGAATGTAATAAAAAACATAAAGTACTGAGAAAAACTCTTGAAGAAACTCACGCAAACTTCTTTTAACATAAGCATATGTGTAGAAAGTGTTAGATACGGTAGTGAACCGATAAGCAAATATATTTCCACTGAGGCTAAAAGAATTGTAAGCACGGCGAAAGTTCGTTGTAGTTCATTTTTGTAATTGGAAAATACAAAAGTTAATATTGTAAAAATTATGAGCATACAATCAACGAAATTGGTAAAAGCCACAAAAGTTGTGGCAAACATTTTCTTCCTCAGTAAAATGCACTGAATAATTTCCCGTACAATTATAAACAAACATCCGATGGCTGATAAATCTCTCAGAACTTCGATAGCTATCATTGAGGCGTTGTTGAAGTCGAAAAGAATGTATAGTATCAAAATGATACAAAATAAAAACGAAACGATGAAATTAATATAGAAAAATAAAGAAAGCTGGTACCATTTCAAAAACATAAAACTTGTAATTAATGGATGATTCAGGAGATGCTTTATATTTTCGGAATCAGCAATATGTCTCATTGGCATCATATCTTCACTTTCTATCAATTCATTGATTAGTAAATTGGTATAATTTATAATAATCTCGAAATTATTATCGTTATGTTGTAAACCATTAGTTGTTATACATTTATCAAATAATGTTTCCAGAAGGTTCGAATCAATCTCTGGTATTAAACGTTTATCACGGTTGTCGATTCCAATATATGCTCCTTTTTCAAAAGCCTTTACAATTACTTTTTCATTCTTACATACAACTGCAAAACCAAAAGCGGTATATTTCATGCATTCAGCTTGTTCTTCATCAATTTTAGAGGAGTCTAGTATGACTTCAAAGCATCCAATATAATCTCCAAGGTCATATGCCTCCTCCGTATAGGTTGTTGCAACCGAAGAAGCAGATAGTACTTGAAAGAATTCATCAAGATGAACGTTATCTCGTTCTAACAACATTTCTAGTGCTTGACGATTTCCTACAATAGAAGCCATCTCGACGGCTCTGTATCCCCTCTGCTCAATACTTGCATCAACGTCTGTCTGCAGTATGACTTCGACGGCTTTGTTCAAACCCTTCCGTATGGCTGTTAACCGCAGATTTATATAATTTTTCTGCTTGATATCTTCGGGTATAATGGTATCACCATTAGACAACTTCGAATCATACTTCTGGAAACATTGTACAAAATGTTCCTCTTGTTTTTTTCTCAACAGGATATAGGCCAGTCAATCTAACCTCTGAAGCGGAAGTTTGTGATGGGAAGCTAATGTTTGGATATATTGTTGGGGACGGTGAGAAATGAAGCTCTTACTTTTTTCCACACTCAGGGGTGTTTGCGAAGGGGTGAAAAAGGGTGAAAAAGGGTGAAAAAGGTTTTTTGTTTATAACTTTGAATAAAAAAGTCAGCCTGGATGGAAACGTTAGAGGGTGATATAATAAATGATTATTCATCTTGTATTAAAGTTTCCACAGGTTTTGTTTATTGCAAAATTGTTTATTAACAATTTCACTCTCCCAAACCGAAAAAAATCACGGCTGATTTTTTTAAAAATACTTAAGCTCGTACGATGTCTTTCATTTTCACAATATCACTAGAAGACGCAATCCCCCATCATATACCAAAAATTCAAAACGGTTCCATGCATTTCACCTGAGATAATCACCCAGATACCTCACCTGTTTTACACCGAAAAATGTACAGTTTTAATCCAAGTCAAGATATCCCCCACGAATCGTCGCCCTCCGACCAGATATCGCTGAGCAGCACACATTTTTCACATTTTTTCCCAGCCCACGGCGGGGAAGAAGAAGATTTGCGACTGATTCAAAAACGGAAATCGCTATAACTTTCGATGTATGTAACGGAACTTAATGTATGATGGCTTCAAAAATCACTTATTTCTTTCTCCATCTTTTTCTCATACACCACTTTCACCTAATATTTTTACTTTTTTTAATATTGAATTAAACTTAAAAAAAAAATAAAAATTAATTACATTTTATTCCTTTTCTCCCACAAAACTAAACTTTTTTGAAATATTCTTAATTTTGTAGTTGTCTACAGATTCCACCCTTTATTCTCATAATTTTTATTATTTTCCACAAATCCCCCCTGACCCCCCGAATAAATATATTACCCCTTAAATTTTACAAACAAAAAACTTGCCAAACATTTTATTTTTTTTCTCCCACAAAACTAAACTTTTTTGAAATATTCTTAATTCTGTAGTTATCTGCAGATTCCACCCTTTATTCTCATGATTTTTATTATTTTCCACAAATCCCCCCTGACCCCCCGAATAAATATATTACCCCTTAAATTTTACAAACAAAAAACTTGCCAAACATTTTATTTTTTTTCTCCCACAAAACTAAACTTTTTTGAAATATTCTTAATTTTGTAGTTGTCTACAGATTCCACCCTTTATTCTCATAATTTTTATTATTTTCCACAAATCCCCCCTGACCCCCCGAATAAATATATTACCCCTTAAATTTTACAAACAAAAAACTTGCCAAACATTTTATTTTTTTTCTCCCACAAAACTAAACTTTTTTGAAATATTCTTAATTCTGTAGTTATCTGCAGATTCCACCCTTTATTCTCATGATTTTTATTATTTTCCACAAATCCCCCCTGACCCCCCGAATAAATATATTACCCCTTAAATTTTACAAACAAAAAACTTGCCAAACATTTTATTTTTTTTCTCCCACAAAACTAAACTTTTTTGAAATATTCTTAATTTTGTAGTTGTCTACAGATTCCACCCTTTATTCTCATAATTTTTATTATTTTCCACAAATCCCCCCTGACCCCCCGAATAAATATATTACCCCTTAAATTTTACAAACAAAAAACTTGCCAAACATTTTATTTTTTTTCTCCCACAATACTAAACTTTTTTGAAATATTCTTAATTCTGTAGTTATCTGCAGATTCCACCCTTTATTCTCATGATTTTTATTATTTTCCACAAATCCCCCCTGACCCCCCGAATAAATATATTACCCCTTAAATTTTACAAACAAAAAACTTGCCAAACATTTTATTTTTTTTCTCCCACAAAACTAAACTTTTTTGAAATATTCTTAATTTTGTAGTTGTCTACAGATTCCACCCTTTATTCTCATAATTTTTATTATTTTCCACAAATCCCCCCTGACCCCCCGAATAAATATATTACCCCTTAAATTTTACAAACAAAAAACTTGCCAAACATTTTATTTTTTTTCTCCCACAATACTAAACTTTTTTGAAATTTTAATAATTTTGTAGTTATCTACAGATTCCGCCCTTTATTCCCTTAATTTTTATTATTTTCCACAAATCCCCCCTGACCACCCGAATAAATTTATTACCCCTTAAATTTTACAAACAGAAAACTTACCAAACATTTTATTTTTTTTCTCACACAAAACTAAACTTTTTTGAAATTTTAATAATTTTGTAGTTATCTACAGATTCCGCCCTTTATTCCCATAATTTTTATTATTTTCCAAACATCACCCCCTGACCCCCCCGAATAAATTTATACTATTTACCTTTTTTTTAAATTATTCCCCATTTTTACTATTCAATTTTTTCCACTAATTTTCAATTAATCTCACTTTTTTTTTCACCCACATCTACTTTAAAGTCTTCCGAAACTTAATCTAAATTTGTTTCTCCATTATTGCTAATAGTTTGTCCCCAATTGGAGTAGGTCTTTATGCAATAATCGTAAATCGAAACTGGGGAGAAATTAATATTTTGGGCGAAAAATGATCCGCTAGCACACACGGGGGCAGATTGGGGACAAACTATTAGCAATAATGGAGAAAAAATGTAGATTTGGTTTCGGAAGACCTTGAAGTAGATGTGGGTGAAAAAAAAAGTGAGATTAATTGAGAATTGGTGGAAAAAATTGAATAGTAAAAATGGGGAATAATTTAAAAAAAAGGTAAATATGTAGTATAAATTTATTCGGGGGGGTCAGGGGGTGATGTTTGGAAAATAATAATAAAAATCTGTAGATAACTACAAAATTAAGAATATTTAAAAAAAGTTTAGTTTTGTTGGAGAAAAAAAATAAAATGTTTGGCGAGTTTTTTGTTTGTAAAATTTAAGGGGTAATATATTTATTCGGGGGGTCAGGGGGGATTTGTGGAAAATAATAAAAATTATGGGAATAAAGGCTGGAATCTGTAGATAACTACAAAATTAAGAATATTTAAAAAAAGTTTAGTTTTGTGGGAGAAAAAAAATAAAATGTTTGGCAAGTTTTTTGTTTGTAAAATTTAAGGGGTAATATATTTATTCGGGGGGTCAGGGGGGATTTGTGGAAAATAATAAAAATTATGGGAATAAAGGCTGGAATCTGTAGATAACTACAAAATTAAGAATATTTAAAAAAAGTTTAGTTTTGTGGGAGAAAAAAAATAAAATGTTTGGCAAGTTTTTTGTTTGTAAAATTTAAGGGGTAATATATTTATTCGGGGGGTCAGGGGGGATTTGTGGAAAATAATAAAAATTATGA
The DNA here is from genome assembly GCA_949715965.1 of Dysmachus trigonus. Taxonomy (NCBI): domain Eukaryota; kingdom Metazoa; phylum Arthropoda; class Insecta; order Diptera; family Asilidae; genus Dysmachus; species Dysmachus trigonus. The sequence continues at coordinate 96,773,396 of OX454319.1, read as the reverse complement.
GAATAAAGGCTGGAATCTGTAGATAACTACAAAATTAAGAATATTTAAAAAAAGTTTAGTTTTGTGGGAGAAAAAAAATAAAATGTTTGGCAAGTTTTTTGTTTGTAAAATTTAAGGGGTAATATATTTATTCGGGGGGTCAGGGGGGATTTGTGGAAAATAATAAAAATTATGGGAATAAAGGCTGGAATCTGTAGATAACTACAAAATTAAGAATATTTAAAAAAAGTTTAGTTTTGTGGGAGAAAAAAAATAAAATGTTTGGCAAGTTTTTTGTTTGTAAAATTTAAGGGGTAATATATTTATTCGGGGGGTCAGGGGGGATTTGTGGAAAATAATAAAAATTATGAGAATAAAGGGTGGAATCTGTAGACAACTACAAAATTAAGAATATTTCAAAAAAGTTTAGTTTTGTGGGAGAAAAAAAATAAAATGTTTGGCAAGTTTTTTGTTTGTAAAATTTAAGGGGTAATATATTTATTCGGGGGGTCAGGGGGGATTTGTGGAAAATAATAAAAATCATGAGAATAAAGGGTGGAATCTGCAGATAACTACAGAATTAAGAATATTTCAAAAAAGTTTAGTTTTGTGGGAGAAAAAAAATAAAATGTTTGGCAAGTTTTTTGTTTGTAAAATTTAAGGGGTAATATATTTATTCGGGGGGTCAGGGGGGATTTGTGGAAAATAATAAAAATTATGAGAATAAAGGGTGGAATCTGTAGACAACTACAAAATTAAGAATATTTCAAAAAAGTTTAGTTTTGTGGGAGAAAAGGAATAAAATGTAATTAATTTTTATTTTTTTTTTAAGTTTAATTCAATATAAAAAAAAGTAAAAATATTAGGTGAAAGTGGTGTATGAGAAAAAGATGGAGAAAGAAATAAGTGATTTTTGAAGCCATCATACATTAAGTTCCGTTACATACATCGAAAGTTATAGCGATTTCCGTTTTTGAATCAGTCGCAAATCTTCTTCTTCCCCGCCGTGGGCTGGGAAAAAATGTGAAAAATGTGTGCTGCTCAGCGATATCTGGTCGGAGGGCGACGATTCGTGGGGGATATCTTGACTTGGATTAAAACTGTACATTTTTCAGTGTAAAACAGGTGAGGTATCTGGGTGATTATCTCAGGTGAAATGCATGGAACCGTTTTGAATTTTTGGTATATGATGGGGGATTGCGTCTTCTAGTGATATTGTGAAAATGAAAGACATCGTACGAGCTTAAGTATTTTTAAAAAAATCAGCCGTGATTTTTTTCGGTTTGGGAGAGTGAAATTGTTAATAAACAATTTTGCAATAAACAAAACCTGTGGAAACTTTAATACAAGATGAATAATCATTTATTATATCACCCTCTAACGTTTCCATCCAGGCTGACTTTTTTATTCAAAGTTATAAACAAAAAACCGTTTTCACCCTTTTTCACCCTTTTTCACCCCTTCGCAAACACCCCTGAGTGTGGAAAAAAGTAAGAGCTTCATTTCTCACCGTCCCCAACAATATATCCAAAAATTAGCTTCCCATCACAAACTTCCGCTTCAGAGGTTAGATTGACTGGACTAATAGACAAAATATGAAAATTTAATTCACTCGTATCAGTTAAGAGTAGCTGAATTTTAGGAAATTTCCTTGTAAGAAGTCCTCGTGCATTTGCCTGTTTCGGTCCGTAGGAATCTATGTCGATTACAGGATATTGTAAACCCATTAAATATTCAATGATTATTTCCTTTTCTTCGTCGTCTATCTCTCTATTTTCTATTATATGTAAAATGGGTGTTGTCCCTTGATGATCTGGAATATTTGGATCAGCACCCAATTCGATGAGTTTCTTTATACAGTCGAAGATATCATCGAAATTTTGAGAAGTTATATTTTTCGCAAGACTGTTGATTGGTGTTAAATTTGTTGATTCCAAATCAACTGGAATACCATCAAATTGCAATAAATGGGACAAAAATTGAAAATCATGTGAGCCGGGTTCAAGTTTTGTGAGATATGTATTTAGTAGGAAATTTGGAGATATCTAAAAATTAAAATATTGAAATTGTGTGGATAAAAGCATTTTTTACAATAAAATGATATCCCATCTTGGTTTGCCGAATTATATTTTCTTGGTATTCAATAACTTAAAGAAAAAAATCTTATAGCAAGTGCGTCTGTTGGTCAGATTTCTCAAAACTTATATGTTGGAAACTATTCAGAGGAATTAGATAAAAATTTTAAAAATCTATGCGTATTTCGTTGTATTTTTACCTTAACCATGAAAAATATATAGGTAGATTTCACCCTTCGACCATTCAAAATTGATATGACATTGATTACCTAAATAAAAATGTTTGAGTTATCACATCTGCAAGATCCATTCTACATCCATGCTACATTCATAAGTAACCTACATATATCGTATATATGTATATCAAAGTCACATCGATTTTAAATTTTATATATATAGTATTAGCATTATATATAATTTTAAATCTACGTCTAATGAAGACCATAAATACCCAATTAGCGCTCTTTCTCTAACCCGAAGGTTTCCATATTCCTGTCTTACTTGCACTCGCACGAACATGTTTTTCGCTCTGGCAGATTGTTGGTGATGGAATTTCGTTCTGGCATTGTATATTATTTATTGTTTATTTATTTTATTTATTCTGTTAAAATTTCAAGACTGATAAAATGACAAAAATTAATTTTTTTTTTATAAATATTTAAAGCGTTCTGGCAACAATTAGGAGGGATTTAAATGTTCTGGCAAAAATTCCATGAAGACAAAATACTTTCGAAAGTAATTTCATGAAGTTTTATGATTGATACTTTAACTCAAATAAATCTTATTTCTTACACTCTTTAAAATTTTAGGGTAGTCTACCCCGGCCACAGAGGGTTGCCAGATATGGCTTTTAATTTTCAGTAGGTATAGAGGATTTACTGTGGAAAGTTTCGTAACTTTTGAAATGACCACCTAAAATTGGTCACTGGATCTTGGTCTATTAGATTGATTATAAAAGAAAACGTTTGAAAATTACACACAGAAAGATTATATATTAACAAAATATAACACTTCAACAATTTTCGCGTTTATTCGTCTCAAACAGATAGACATTAAAGTTTTATTATGTTAGTATATTAAGAATATTAGGTTCCAATTGCAGGGATATGCAATAACCTGAAATATTGCGTTGCTTATTCAAATTTATGAATGCAAGCTGATTCCTTTACTAAAATCTTTATTTATTTTTTTAAAGTTTTGCTATGAAGATGGAATATCATTTTATCGAATTTATTATACGTTCAACTTACATAATCGTAATAATCGTAATTATTTTTAATGCACTCTGCAACAAACTCAGCACTACTAGGGCATTGTAAAGCTCTAGCTAACACACCTTTCTTTACTTTTTTTCCTGATAATGGTAAATATGGATTTGCACCCTCTTCTAAAGCTTGTTTGAAAGTAAATAAATCTCTCTTTTTGAATGCCCTTGCCAATAGTATCTGGGAAATGGAAATATTTATTAAATTTAAAAAAAATCAATGCCAATCAAAAATTTAAAGTATTACCGAGTTTTCTAGCTCTTCTTTTATTTTAAATGGCATAGAAAATTGATTCGTCGACATTTTGTCTTTTCCTCTTTCGAAATGAAAATACCCAAAATATTAAAACTGTCGTCTTATACTGTAAAATAGAGCATACATGTTTCTAAAAATGTTTAAACAAACATATCTAAAATAATCATATGATTTAATACTAACAAATATAGATATTTAAATCTATACACTTAGCATAAATTATGAAAGTTGACAAGTTGTTTTAACAATTCCTTAATATCAATAATTTTTCACATACGTTCGGGTGTTTCATTTAAGGGGACCTTTACTTTCAAAATCGAAAAAAATCATTTTTTTCAACACTCTCCTAAAACCGTTTTAAGAAATTCGTAAAAGAAAAAAAGTTATACCCATATTTTTGTAACGGCAGCTCTACGCGTTTTATATGTAAAAATTATATAACAAAAACTTTGAACGCGTTTTTCTCGAAATCACATTTTTGAAAATGGCCGCATCTGTATCTCAAAAACTATTCAACCGATTTTAACAAACCAAACGCCATTAGATTCGTTATTAAATATACTAGTAACTAAACCTTCAAAAATATTATTTTACCCCTCCTCCCCCACTATGCGGAACTTAGTTTACCCCTAACTTATAGTCGTTTTTTAACTTTTTTAGAAACATGTGTATAAAATGATATATTTATTAAAAATAAAAGGGTTTTTAGGTTCAGGTACTAGTTTTGTGTCTTATGAAAACAATCCACTAAAGATTTTTACTCTATCTGTTACAGGAAGTCCTAGAGAAATGGGGCCGTTTTAAAAGTCCATTTTGGATGACGCCCTCTGCAGGCATTAAAATAAACTAAAGTTGCATTTAAAAATTCTTTTTATATTTTTCATAATCTTACCAATAATGTTCAAAAGGTTTCAGAATCATAAATATAATAGTCTTTTCAAAAAAAAACTTTTCAAAAGTGTGTTTTTTTTCGATTTTGAAAGTAAAAGTCCCCTTAAAGTAAACTTTGTACATTGTAAGACGTAAATATTAGCAATTATTCTAAAATTTGGAAACAAAACTTGTATTGTATTATTTGTTTATAAAAAATCATTGGGCATATAAACACTTACACAAATTTAACTAAAAACTGAGCGAAACGATCATAAAGGCAGTAAAACTTTTACATTGCACATAGTTTCACCTTTTAAAATTATAACGACAATCTCCCTTAAAATGGATATTTTAAAATTTTGTAATTCTTTGGTAACAAGATTATTTATAATTCACTAAATCAAATCTCCTATAAACACTAATGTTATTTTATTTAAACTTCATATCACTTGCTTAATTGCAGGAGGCTCAGAGATTTTTAAAAATTACTGATTTCACTGTAGTTCTTAAGAAATTTCCTATCAAATTCGAGGCAAGGTGTAGTACAAATAACTTTTATTTTAAGAGACACAAAACAATTGTTATACCTTTTTAACGAAAATCTAGTACTTGATTAGGAAGAGTATATATTAATAATTTTTATAAACTAAACTGCCACATTTAAAATGAAGTTATCGTAACGTAAGAGAGATCACCATAGCAGAAGTATGTCGGACACGGACTACTAGAGGTGTACTGCACTTAATGTGATTGTTAATGAATATGTTTGAATTCACATAACAAGCATTTATAGAACACCACATTTTTGAATTTATATAGATTCAGATTTGATAACTACTTTTGCACTTTAGATAATCTAGTCATGTTATCGAAGGAGATATCATTTCTTCGCTGTAAATGCACATCGTTAATCAATTTATTTATATCCATATATCAATGTTTATAAAAATTCTTCACTTATGAAATTTTCTACTTAGAATGCGCAAGAAGTCCACTCTAAAAGCTTTTAACACAAAGTACTAAATACAGATAACGAATTGCTGAGAAAGCAAAAAGGGGCCTCGAATTTTGATAAAACTATCAACTGAACTCTTTATGTGCATGATTTGAACACTAAAATAAACCAAAGCGAGAGAAGAAATTTAATAAAAAATTAACACTTTCGCTCATTTTGTTCATGATAGTCATAAAGACTGATATGTTTGTTATTGAAAGCTTATTTAATACGTTTTCTTCTTTTTCTACAATAAAGCATTATAAATTGATAATAGAAACTTAAAGATAATTGACAAGTGATAGTCGAGTGATGAGCATTGGTGCACTGTCGAGTATTGGTGCCTTTACCTTATGCCATTTATAAATTAAAAGAGTATCATATCATGAACCAATCCCCTTTTTATTCTTTCATCCTTATCTCATTTTACACGGTTATAATTAACATATCTTCGCTTTTTCTTTATCTTCTTTAGATCGATTTACACGGTTTTCAGGTTAATTGAACATATCATTCTATTTTGTATAAACTCTGTGTCTCGTTTTACACGGTTACGTTTTGTATCTACCGTGTAAATCGAGGTATGAGTGTATTCATCTGGGAAGCATCTGTAACTGCTCAAATTGTCTGATTTTCGAAATATTTTCCTAGAATATTTTATAGAACATTTTCAGTAGAAGTCAGCTTTGAATACAGTGTTACCCATCTTAGCACCTTTAGACCCACCTGACAGGTATTTGTAACCGAGAAAAACGTCTGGCAATTTTTTATTTTGTTTTCAAAAAATAATATAATAGACTTGTGGCAGTACATTTTTTTTAATTATAAACTGGCAACTTGGAAAAAATAGTAGGTATTTTTGCAACCGCGATAATCCTGACAGAAGTGGATTTTCTTATTTCAATTACATTAAATAGTAGTAGCTTTGTAACTGCACCTTAGTCGAAGTGGCGACCAGCTCTCCGACTAATATTTCTGTGCAGATTTAGCTTAACAACTATGTACTATAAATGCTGTATACTATTTTAATTTAATTGCTTTTTTTCCGATTACTTCAACGCTTTAAAATTTGGAGTCTTAAGTATTATGTGTCCTTATATGATACAGAAAATATTCGCTCTTGTTCAATTTAGGAAGACAAAATGTAAACTCGTAATAAAACGACATAATGTATAATAAGTATTTATTTCTTCGTATTACAAATCTGTTTCACATCTTGAGCTAATATTTGTAGTAAATTAAGTAACATTTTCCCATTTTCTTCGATATTTTTAATTCGAGTCTCTCGTACTAGCGCAATTTTTTTTTTTTTCTGAAGCCGTCGTTTCTTTTCAATCACTGAAATTGCAGCTTGTACAATTTCAATATCCATCGCGAAATATTCAGGATTACAAAACGGACTCCACCAGCGTCGTGAGGAGCCAAGAGTTTGTCTTTGATCCTCGTCATTAATTGGAATAGTCGTGAATTGATTGATTCTATTCAGTGAAATTAAGTCGCTAGAAGACTCTTTGGAAAATAAAATTTTATTTCCATCATTCGGTCGAATAATAATATAATTTCCATTGATCAAGTTACTAACAAAATCTCGTTTTCTGAATAATGGTAACTTTTTGACTCCCGGCAATACCATGTAAAAATTTAAGGTTTTCTCAAGACTATCAAGATTATATGTGCGGCATATACTCCCATTTAATTCTGCTTGTGCTCTGATCATCTGCAAGGAAAGAATATATTTTATAATTCATTTAATTTACACTTATAAATGGTAAAAGAAAAATCAGGGCTCTTTCAAATTAGAGTTTTTTGTTTTTTAAGCGATTTTTATTAACTTTTATGCAACCAACCTAAAGTTAGGAAAAAAATCTGTATATTCAAAGCCATTCTAAGATTTTTGTGGAATTGCATTATTATTTCAATTAAAAAAATTCTAAATTCTAAATTCCACGAATTACATAGCTACCTGAGTCCGTTCTTTTTACGCGACATTTCTAAGAATGTACGTTGCAATTCCAACTTTTAGTTAGTTAATATAAACATATGTAGCTTTTTTTTGAGGAATAATAATAATCAATATCAATAAAATAGAAAACAATTCAAAATTTTATTTAATTAGAAATTTAATAAAACTAGGGTTTGACTTTAAAGGTAATTTGGAGTATGGTTATTTTAACAATAATATAATAATCTATAATAGTTTATGAGGAACCTTGGTATTCCGCATTACCTGCAGTATTCCAAATTGCTGCACCTCTTCTACCATATTTTAACACTCATCAATTTGCCTAACTGAAAGTAGTTGGTTTGATGGTTTTATTTAACTTGCTTTGTTGTCTGTTTATCTGGTACAAATCTTACAAGTCAATTTTGAATCAGTTTCCGTCATTGGAGTAGGCGAAAATTTTGCAAACACATATGTTTCTGATGACTATATAAAGAGTGACCGCAAAAATCGCTTAAAATTAGCCTGTTTTTGCACAGTTCATAGCAATCTCAAGAAACGAGTTAAAAAAAATCTAAAAATAGGTACATACTCGTCGTGAAAAATGCAGATGAGCATATTTTTTTGATTTTCAAAATTATTTAAAAAACTACCCCTTTCAGGGGGTGTAAATATCAAAAAATGGTAAAAATAACTACCTTTGAATAATCACAAAAACATTGATTCAGCCTCATTAATAATAAAATAATCTCATCAGAATTACAACAACTCATAGTATTGACCCACCTGTTGATTTTATGTGAATTTCTTCCAAAAACTCACCCCCTACAAGGGGTTGAACCACCCCCAACGCTATAATTGTGTCCAGTATTTTTAAAATCTGTTGAAAAAAAAAAACATATTGGAGGAGAAGCATCTCAGAGGCAATATCTTTGATATTACTGCAGGAAAAACCCATGTATAGGCGTGAAACAACCCCTTATTTCAGAAATGTTGACATGGTGAATACAACGATTTGTTGTACTTTTAGAAATAACTATTCAATTTAAAAACCCTGATGTGTGCGTGTGTAACAACAGCGAAAGATATACGAATAAAGTTAGTTAGTTTTTTTAACAACAGGTGGCGCATGGTAAATGATTACAACCGCAAGTGATTGATAGTTCTTTATGAATTAAGTAAAGCTCTTAATTTTTATAATCTCATTATTTTGCGCTAGTTAAAGTTGTTTTAAACGTCAATAACATAATGCCTTTCACTAGCTGCTTAGGTTGCTCAAATCAAAAGCGAAACAAATCAACTACTTTTTATTTAACTAATAATATTCCGGATGCATTGACTTCAATTAATAATATTAGGAAAAAATACAATACCAAAAGAAAGTCTTTAGATGAGATTGACCAAATTCCTCCTGATAGCAAGATTTGTAAATCTTGCTATGATCAGGTTATAAGAAATCCACTTATTTCTATAGATCATGATACTCCCCGTTTGGATATTTACAGAGAAGGACATAATTCTCACACAAATTGTACTTTTGGTTGTAAGCAAACAACAGGGTTAATTTCAGTTCCTAAACATGTACGTCAACTTCTCCTAATGGAATATAAATTCCTTATTCTTGATAATGCTCGTATGTGCCGTCAGCACATAGGAATTGATAATTATTGGCCTTTGGTTAATCAAATAAGTAATGAAGTACCAGATAACAGGCAAAAAATTGTAAGCAATTTGATGCACCAATATTATCACGATGGTCCCAAAAGTAAAAAGCGCGTTTTTGATATCGATAAAATAGATTCTATAAATGAAAATGATTTCAAGGCATGGTTTGGTATTGATAAAAATCAGTTTAATGAGATTTGTTCGTACAGTCCTCAAACAAATCCAACTCATGTAGCAATTCTTTTGTGCAAATTACGTACATCCCTTACGAATCAACAGTTAGGGTTTTTGTTTGGAATATGTGAAAGAACAGTAGCTAATCATATGAATTCTGCAACAAAGGATTTGATTGAGAATTTTGTACCTAATTTGATCAATTTCCATACACGTGAAACATTAATTGGGCATAATACTACAATAGCTAAAGTTCTATTCGATGTTCCTGATGACAAGGGATGTGTGATTTTTGATGCTACATATCTTTTGTGTCAAAAGTCTAAAAACTTTGCTGGTCAAAAAAATCTTTGGTCAGAACAAAAAAAGTTCCCTTTGATCAAACCTATGGTGGGATGTACCCCTGATGGATATATTCTGTTTGTTATGGGACCATACGATGCAACGCACAATGATGCTAAAATATTAGAAGACTGTTTTCATAGATTCGAAGATCAATTATCTATTATTCATGAAGGAGATTTAATATTCGTGGATCGAGGATTTCGCGATGTACTTCCATATCTGATTGATAATAAAAAATTCAAAGTTCACATGCCTGGGATGGGAGATCTGGAAACTTTTGATGCTAAGATGTCCAGATTTGTAACTAAAATCAGATGGATCATCGAACAAGTATTCGGTCGCCTCAAAAAAAAATTCAAACACTTCGCAATTCCGGCCCACAATTCAACATTAGAACACGATATCGATCAATTATTAATTGGCTTTTCTATACTCAATTTAACTCATCGACCAATTCTTTCTGACGATGATGATGAAAATATAGCACATTTAATGCTTTCAAGATTAAATGTTGAAAACAAATTTAAAAAAAATTGTGGAAAAGTTTAATCTTACAAGAGTGACCGTTCCGTATATTGAAGTTCAATACACCAGATATGACAATACAGAAAATAATGCATTGTTGCGATTTCCTGCTCTTACCGAGAATGATTTATATTACGTTAGTTTTGGTTCATATCAGATAGAAAATGCGAGAAGTTATTTTGCACAACATGTGAAAGAGGAAATATTTTTAGTGCATAAGTTTGAACCTCCACACAGACATTTAACTTCTGCCATTAAATACAGTGAGTATGATGTTACTATAGAAGATCCTCTTTTGGTAAAAGCATACATGAAATCAAGATACCGGAATGCTAAAAATCATCATATTTTTGTTCTTGTCGATAGGTCAAAATCTGGAAGAGATAGTGTAACTGAACATTATTGCACTTGTGAAAGTGGATCTCGGACTGTTGGATGTTGCAGTCATGTTATGGCAATAATATGGTATCTTGGGTATGGTCAGTATCATCAAATAAAAATTCCTAATCAAGATATTTGCGACGTTTCTATAACAATATCAAAAGATATTATGGAGGTTGAATAATTTGATATTAAATAATTTTTTTTATTGTGAGAGGCAAGGGGACTCACGTAAAACAAGCACCCCATCGTGAGAGGCAAGGGGACTCACGTAAAACAAGCACCCCATCGTGAGAGGCAAGGGGACTCACGTAAAACAAGCACCCCATCGTGAGAGGCAAGGGGACTCACGTAAAACAAGCACCCCATCGTGAGAGGCAAGAGGACTCACGTCAAAAAGCACCCCGAAGGGAGCAGAAAACTACCACGTCCACGTCGTTGCTTCTGGATAGCGCTAAGAGTAGGTCTATTTAATTTTATGTGATAAGAAAATATGATAGCATATGCAAGTATGGAATTACTAGAATTAGAATAGATAAAATGAAAATATCAAAATGAAATCAACAATGTGGGGGTGGTTCAACCCCTAGCATGGGGTGAGTTTTTGAAAAAAATGAATTTAAGAAAATTGCGGTTTGTTCAAATATCAGGGCTATTGTATTAACGAATTTTTTTAAAAAGAGAGTGATTCGTTTTATCACCATGTCGTTATTTTGAAAATTAGGGGTTGTTTCACACCCATACAGGGTTTTTTTCTGCAGTAATATCAAAGATATTGCCTCTGAGATGCTTCTCCTCCAATATGTTTTTTTTTTTCAACAGATTTTAAAAATACTGGACACAATTATAGCGTTGGGGGTGGTTCAACCGCTTGTAGGGGGTGAGTTTTTGGAAGAAATTCACATAAAATCAACAGGTGGGTCAATACTATGAGTTGTTGTAATTCTGATGAGATTATTTTATTATTAATGAGGCTGAATCAATGTTTTTGTGATTATTCAAAGGTAGTTATTTTTACCATTTTTTGATATTTACACCCCCTGAAAGGGGTAGTTTTTTAAATAATTTTGAAAATTGAAAAAATATGCTCATCTGCATTTTTCACGACGATTATGTACCTATTTTTAGATTTTTTTAACTCGTTTCTTGAGATTGCTATGAACTGTGCAAAAACAGGCTAATTTTGCGGTCACTCTTTGTTTTTTTAAGTTTTGTTTATCTTGTTTACGAGGTAAAACTAATATCCAAAAGAGCCCTGCAATGTTTTTCTTTTGTATTAATAAATATTAAAATTGTTCTTACCTGTGTATCACTAACTGCTAAGCCGTTTAGTAGATTTAGCAATACAATAGCCATGAATCCTACAAAAAGCAGAAATATTCCGTAGCTGATGGGTGAGCTGAAGTTGATGTCTCCACTATCAAACTCTCCTGTTATCATAATGACAGATTTGAAGATAGAACCCGAAATACTGTTGAAATAACCTTTATCGTCTCCCGAAGCTTCGGAATATTCTGTTTGCATAAAAACTATGTGGAAGCATAGACCGAATGTGACAAAAAACATAGAGTACTGAGAAAAACTCTTGAAAAAACTCACACAAACTTCTTTTAACATGAGCATATGTGTGGAAAGTGTTAGATACGGTAGTGAACCGATGAGCAAATATATTTCCACTGAGGCTAAAAGAATTGTAATCACGGCGAAAGTTCGTTGTGGTTCATTTTTGTAATTGGAATTTAAAATAGTTAATGTTGAAAAAATTATGAGCATAAAATCAACGAAATTGGTGAATGCCACAAAAGTTGTGGCAAACATTTTCTTCTTCAGTAAAATCCATTGAATAAATTCTCGCGCAAATATAAACAAACATCCGACGGCTGATAATATTCTCAAAACTTTGATTGCTGTCATTGAGGCGTTGTTCAAGTCGAAAAAAATGCATAGTATCAAAATGATACAAAATAAAAACGAAACGATGAAATTAATGTAGAAAAATAAAGAAAGCTGGTACCATTTTAAAAACATAAAACTTGTAATTAAAGGATGATTCAGGAGATGCTTTAAATTTTCAGATTCAGCAATATCTCTTATTAGCATCATATCTTTACATTCACTGAATTGATTCGTTTGTAAATTGGTATAATTTATAATAATCTCGAAATTATCATAGTTATGTTGTAAACCATTAGTTGTTATACATTTATCAAATAATGTTTCCAGAAGTTTCGAATCAATCTCTGATATTAAATTTTTAAAAAATTGGCTGATTCCAATATATGCTCCTTTTTCAAAAGCCTTTATAATTACTTTTTCATTCTTACATATAACTGCAGAATGAAAAGCGGTATATTTCATATATTCAGCTCGTTCTTCATCAACTTTAGAGGAGTCTAGTATGACTTCGAAGCATCCAATATAATCTCCAAGGTCATATGCCTCCTCCGTATAGGTTATTGCAACCGACGAAGCAGATAGTATTTGAAAGAATACATCAAGCTGAACGTTATCTAGTTCTAACAACATTTCTAGTGCTTGACGATTCCCTACAATAGAAGCCGTCTCGACGGCTCTGTATCCCCTCTGCTCAATATTTGCATCAACGTCTGTCTGCAGTATGACTTCGACGGCTTTGTTCAAACCCTTCCGTATGGCTGTTAACAGCAGATTTATATAATTTTTCTGCTTGATATCTTCGGGTATAATGGTATCACCGTTAGACAACTTCGAATCATACTTCTGGAAACATTGTACAAAATGTTCCTCTTGTTTTTTTCTCAACAGGATAGACAAAATATGAAAATTTAATTCACTCGTATCAGTTAAGAGTAGCTGAATTTTAGGAAATTTCCTTGTAAGAAGTCCTCGTGGATTTTCCTGTTTCGGTCCGTAGGAATCTATGTCGATTATAGGATATTGTAAACTCATTAAATGTTGAATGATTTTTTTCTTCTCTTCGTGAGCTATCCCGCTATTTGCAATTATATGTAAAATGGGTGTTGTCCCTTGATGATCTGGAATATTTGGATCAGCACCCAATTCGATGAGTTTCTTTATACACTCGAAGATATCATCGAAATTTTGAGAAGTTATATTTTTCGCAAGACTGTTGATTGGTGTTAAATTTGTTGATTCCAAATCAACTGGAATACCATCAAATTGCAATATATGAGACAAAAATTGAAAATCATGTGATCCGGGTTCAAGTTCTGTGAGATATGCATCTAGTAGGAAATTTGGAGATATCTAAAAATTAAAATATTGAAATTATGTGGATAAAAGCATTTTTTACAGTAAAATGATATCCCATCTTGGTTTGCCGAATTCTATTTTCTTGGTATTCAGTAACTTAAAGAAAAAGATCTTATAGCAAGTGCGACTGTTGGTCAGATTGCTCAAAACTTATATGTTGGAAATTATTCAGTGGAATTATCGGGTTGTCCCAAAAATTATTGCCGGTTACGACATTTACGAAACATTCGCGTTTTAACATCAAAGTGCTTTCCAGAAGTTTCTAGAATACAGAAGTATAATATGTTCAATATACTTCTAAAGCGTAGGTATCATTGAATAAGTACGTTATTTTCTCTCATTTTAAATAAAATGTTTAACTCATTGATAGTGGCAAGAACTTTTCGGACAACCTGATAGATACAACTTTTAAAAATCTATGTGTATTTCGTTGTATTTTTATCTTAACCATGAAAAATATATACAGTGCTGATCAAAATAATAAGTAATAAGGTTGAAATATATTCTAAGAGCAATTCTGCCTTTAAAAACTCTTTCTCCTGAAATTTAATTGGTACTATTACTAGAGTAATAAAATCTTCGTTATTTGTTATAGTCATGCAGTCAAGTTCTAGGTGTTAAACTGCAAAGTTAAAAAATCACTGCATTTTTAAAGTGGTCAAAAAAATTGAAATTTTTTTTCATTGGTAATAAACTTTTTTGTTAATGGGATAAAAAGGTATTGATTTTTGGCGATTTAGGTTAAAACTAAATTATTTTTTGTAATATGATTCAACTAGATTTTTTAATTACATAATTTTAGATAGGTCGAACTAAACATTGTTCCACTGAAGAGCGTTGCATGAATGATTAACTTTCCATATGACAAATAAAGAACACTTGGTTACTCAAATAATGATACCAATTATTTTGCAGAGGAGCGAAATTTTAAAAGAGAATTTGATATTTAGAATACTTCTCAACTTTATTACCTATTATTTTGATCACCACTGTAAGTAGATTTAACCCTTCCACCATTCAAAATTGATATGACATTGATTACGTAAATAAAAATGTTTGAGTTATCACATCTGCAAGATCCATTCTACATCCATGCTACATTCATAAGTAACATACATATATCGTATATATTTGGATAAAAGTTGAATAAATATAAAAGTCACATCGTTTTTGAATTTTATATAATATTAGCGACTGTACCCGCAGCTTAATAAACTCTTTTCCCGAATCAGTTTGATATTATATGTACAATTATAGAATGAGTATTTTCATCGGTTTCTTGGTTTCCCGGGATTGTGATAGATTGATTAATTGATTATAAAAGAAAACGTTTGAAAATTATCCACAAAAAGATTATATATTAACAAAATATAACGCTTCAACAATTTTCGCGTTTATTCGTCTCAAACAGATAGACATTAAAATTTTATTATGTTAGTATATTAGGAATATTAGGTTCCAATTGCAGGCATATGCAATAACCTGAAATATTGTGTTACTTATTCAAATTTATGGATGCAAGCTGATTCCTTTACTAAAATCTTTATTTATTTTTTTTTAAAGTTTAGCCATGAAGATGGAATATCATTTCATCGAATTTATTATACGTTCAACTTACATAATCGTAATAATCGTAATTATCTTTAATGCACTCTGCAACAAACTCAGCACTACCTTCGCTTCGTAAAGCTCTCGCTAAAACACCTTTATTTTCTTTTTCTCCTGATAATGGTAAATACGGATTTGCACCCACTTCTAAAGCTTGCTTGAAAGCAAATAAATCTCTTTTTTTGAATGCCTTAGCCAACAGTATCTGGGAAATGGAAATATTTATTAAATTTAAAAAAAAATCAATGCTAATCAAAAATTTAAAGTATTACCGTGTTTTCTAGCTCTTCTTTTATTTTAAATGGCATAGAAAATTCATTCGTTGACATTTTGTCTTTTCTTCTTTCAAAATGAAAATACCCAAAATGTTAAAACTGTCGTGTTATACTGTAAAATAAAATAAATGTAAAAATAAGCAAATGGTTTAATGCTAACAAATACAGATATTTAAATGTATACACTTAGCATAAATTTTGAAATTGGTAAAAGCAGTAAAAGTATGGGTATTATTATTATTATTATATTAGGGGTGAACCTTATGGTGTATATGGGTATGAGAAGACGATATTCTTGCTGTTGCATTTTAAAAATTTATCTAAAAAGGTTGAAACTGCTTAATCATTTCAAACGAAGTTTAAATCTAGTCTAGATGTTTGTTTAACACGAGCTATTTCGCGATAGTATGCTTCGTTTAATTGATTTTTATTACAATTTTATTTAATTTATCCACACCTATTGAATAAAGGAAGTGAAGCACAGCTTTGGAATACTATAAGTAATAATGTATTATGTATAAATGAATCTCTTAAAGTAGGTACGATGGAAGCTGCGAAGACCTGCGTACACTCGTTTTAAGATTTCAGAAACATGGCTACAGCAACCCATTTCGAAATTGAGTGTTATACTGAGGTTTTTCACAAAGTTCATAAAGTGAAAAGAGGAGGTACCCCAGAATGGAACCTTAGGTGACACCTCGGCAGAGGCGGCCTTTGTGGGTGGCGAGCAGGGCAACCGCCCGGGGCCTCGCTCTTGCAGGGGCCTCGCGCACTCGCGCAACAACGCAAGTAGAAAAATATTAGGGTCTGGTGTAGTGATGTCCAATACATATCGAAATATCGATATATCGATATTTTCTCCCCAAAAATATCGTGCTAGAAGGCGATAATTCATATCCGATATTTATCGGATATCTATATCGAAATGGGCGATAATATCGAAAGCAACGAAAAGAAAGTCATCATCTATTAAATCAACAAAATCCGTCATTTGAGGAAAAGCTCGAGAGTTTGTTGACGATATCTCGGAGAGACTCTACTCATATGAACGCTCCTTAATTCAATTCTTAGTTTTTGAAATTTCAGTCTGAACTGTGCTTTAAAGCCTGTGAAAGAAAGAACAAGAAGCTTCACGGTGAATGAATAAGATAGTGTTTTTACATAGTTACATACATAACTTTGTATGTTTTATAGATTTGTAATGCTTAGAATTTTGATACACACATACATGTAATTGAGTTTCCGTTTTCTGTTTTTATTATTGGTTTTTGTTGCTTTTTATCTCATGAAAATGTAAAGGAATTTATTTTTGTTAAATAAAATTTTCTATATATACACTCAGGTAAATTTTTATTAAATAATTAACAATAGGAAAATTATGTATTACACTTTAGTCTAGCGATTAGTCTTCATCTGATATATCGATATATCGATTCAACTACGCCGATATTATCGGCTTATCGATACAATAGGCTCATGATACGATAAATATCGAATATCGATACTTATGTGCGATATTTAACACCACTAGTCTGGTGCAGAACCTGTCGCAGATCTCCACTGACAGTTCTCGAACTTGGAGGTAATGCATATGGCCACACTGAACTTGGAGAGGACTTAGAGCAACAAAGCAAAGAGGAGAAAATGTTTCTTTTTTCTTCACTTTTATTAAAGGATTGAAATTTTTGGTATGCTTTTTAGCGGGATACATTTTTAACATTAATGTATATATGGGTCATTCCAGCTCAATTCAACGACGTTTTGTCTGTGACCCTCTTTGATTTTTGTGATTTTCGGATATGTTATTATATGTGTTGAAAGAAGTATCCACGTAAATGTTTAGCTTTTTATCGTTACTCATACCGAAGTTGCCGAATTAAAAAAAAAAAAAAATTAAATATTCATAACTTTGACAAGCATAAAGATCTTCTAACTTAATGGGGGGTATTTTTTTTTATGTACTTTCTGAAAAAAATATCAAAAATTAATAAAAAAAATATTTTGATGCTTTTTTTGCCCTTTTTGCCCAAAAATTTGGATTTTCTTTCAATGCGACACCTTCGATTTTTTTTCGCAAATTCTCAAAACGAAAAAACCGAAATTACAAAAAAAAAAAATAGAATTTTTTTTTTTTTAATTAGAAGTTATTCGAATCCCATCTTCATTTAGGGCTCAAAAAATTTGTATTTAGACGTGGAATTTTGTGAATTTTTTTGAAAAAAATCGAAGGTGTCGCATTGAAAGAAAATCCAAATTTTTGGGCAAAAAAGGCAAAAAGAGTATCAAAAATTTTTTTTTTGTTTATTAATTTTTGTTAATTTCCAATAAACAATTTTAAAACTCTAAATTTATTTATTAATAACTTTGCATTTCTCGTCAAGTATCATCATTAAAACTAATTCCACAAAGACAAGGGCCTCGCAAAGATCTACCCGCCCGGAGCCTCGCAATGGCTAAGGCCGCCCCTGCACCTCGGGGTACTTGGCAAGTAAATTTGAATCTCTTTAAGCGTTTTTAAGCGAACTCGGAGTTTATTTATTTATTTATTTGGGAAGAAACGGGCTATGGGCCCAGTACAAGCGTATCATCGCCGTATATAATACATTAGGGTGCTTTTTTTTCGCGACTATTTTTTTTTTTTCAGTCCCACCTCGAAATTTTGTGGCTAATACCTAAACAAACATTCTCTGAAAATTGGAGCCCTTAAAAATAATATTTAGTATTAGACCAAGACGCATAAAGATTTCCCATATAAAATACACGTGAACTTTGATTATTTTTCTTCAAATCTCTACAACTCAGAGGCATTTTATGGCACAATCTTGGGCAATGGTAGGGTTTCTTCAGAATTGAATGCTCTACAAAAGTGTCTATTGCAGTGTAACCCTAACTCCCACCAGCGAGGTAGTACGGGTCATTGACCCCAATTTTTCCACGAAATTCTCGCTTTTTGCCCCTATCTCGTAAAAAACAAGAGGTACAGAAAAAGTGAATATTACTAACTTGTAGCAAATTCAATTTCCCCCAAAAAGTTCTTGAACACTAAATCGCTAACATCGACATTTCTTGAGACATTGGGCTTTGAATTTGAGGTAGTGTGGAAGTTTCATGGATTATTGAGCTAAATTGTAGAAACACTACCTCAACTTCAAAGCCCAATATCTCAAGAAATATCGACGTTACCGATTTGGTGTTCAAGAACTTTTTGGAGGAAATTGAATTTGCTACAAGTTTGTCATATTCACTTTTTCTGTACCTCTTGTTTTTTACGAGATAGGGGCAAAAAGCGAGAATTTCGTGGAAAAATTGGGGTCAATGACCCGTACTATCTCGCTGGTGGGAGTTAGGGTTACACCGCAATGGACACTTTTGTAGAGCATTCAATTCTGAAGAAACCCTACCATTGCCCAAGATTGTGCCATAAAATGCCTCTGAGTTGTAGAGATTTGAAGAAAAATAATCAAAGTTCACGTGTATTTTATATGGGAAATCTTTATGCGTCTTGGTCTAGTACTAAATATTATTTTTAAGGGCTCCAATTTTCAGGGAATGTATGTTTAGGTATTAGCCACAAAATTTCGAGGTGGGACTGAAAAAAAAAAAATAGTCGCGAAAAAAAAGCACCCTAATAATACATATACATATTACATTTTTTATATTAATCATCAAAATAAAACAATTTCAATAAATAAGTCGATGTGCCATATCACATTAAATTGCACAATAATTATCGATGATACATATAACAAATAATACTAATCGATTGTAAGTTACAATTTGTATTCGTTAATACAAGTCATGATGTAAATTATAAAAACAAAAGCATCTAAAACAGGAATTATCAAAATTCCCTATATATGTACATCATGGTCATGAGGCATGACACCGCAGAAGTTGAAGATTTTATTTAATTTTAATTTCAAAATATTATAGTTTATATAAACTCATTTAAATAAACAGAGGGTGAACGACCAATTTGCTCATGACAGAAATAACTTCTTTACTGACTTTTTAAATGGTAGGAGGTGATTTAAAGAAATTATGTCATTAGGTAGACTGTGCCAGAGCCTGATTAACCGAGGTATAAATGAAAAATAAGTGGAGTTGCGATTGTGGGATTCCTCAACGAAACTGCTATGCCTACGAAGACTATACGGCATACTGTGTTCAACAAAAAGATCAGCGAGGTCTTGACAATCGATCATATCGTGAATTAGCTTAAATGCATACACTGCATCGCGAACTTTTCTATGTGAAACTTTTCGTTTCTCCCCACACCTGGCACCAGTGTTACGTAGGTTGACCTTGCGGTGGTAAAAGGAAGTTTATCAATCCTCAGATGTGATGCTATGGAGTGCGAGTGAGTAAAGTCGAGAGGAAGACTTTGCCGCAATCGAATTGAGGGCTTCGATGAATTCCCCGCTTCGCTTCAGCCCTGATTCGATAGTCGAATCACAACGTCGATGATTCCTTCGATCTTGTCACAACCCTACCCCATCTGTCACTCGGTGTAAGAGTTGTTTTTCCGCGGTTCGGAGGCGCCGCGTCGGGCTTTGAATTTTGCGTGAATTGTGAATGTGAATTGTGTCCACAAATAATTAATAGGGGAATCGACCTGTCGCGGTGATATGGTGGAAACAGTGCAGTGCGTTGCGATATTAGATCGCTGTGGCCGAAATGCCATCGGCTTCCGCGGGTGTCGCGTGCGGGTTCTCTGTATGGGTGAAACTTTCAACTCTATTGCGATTGTCGATTGGATGACCATTCGACTGCTGTCGTTCGAAACGATAAAATTTTGTTTGGTATTGTGTAAGCGTTTGTGACCGTCAGTCGTCGTTCATGTAAAACACCATCGATAACAAGCGTCTGTCAAATCGACACTTAGCAATCACAATCGACATTCACAATACCAAACTTCACAATCGACGAACGATAATCGATAAGCATCGTTTATCGACTGTTTTTCGACAATCACAATAGGTCCGTTTGTAAGAAAGGCGCTTTAAAATGAACACGGCACTCACGGGGTGGCGAAATCGTTTCTCCTCCGAGTTATGCTTGCGTTTATGCTCGTTATGCTCGCGGCCAGGCGATCAGCTAACGGCTGAATTTAGCGAATTTTATTTATTATTTCCTGTCTCTTTATTTTAGGGACGACCGGAAAATTGCATCAGCCAGGGTCGGAGGTGCGCGGCTGGGGGACGGGATACGCGGCGGAACAGGATAGCACAGATGAGTTTTCGCGACCGGAGAAAATGCTGACACTTGATAAATTGTTTTTTATTACAAGGCACACGGTACTTACCGCAAAATGGGCTCCTCCCCTTAATTCCGGGGCGGGTTAGCACCACAATTGAGGTAATTGCACTCTCACGCACAATACTTCTTTTCGCGCCGATCGCGGATTTTCTTTTACGTTACGGGTCTGTTTTCGCGCTTCGCCAAATTTATTTCAAATTTGGTTTTTTTTTTCTTCTCCTTTCAGAATTTTCGCGGAACTTCCCTGATATTAGCACTCTACCGATCAGAACGACTTCGACTTCGGACTTCTTCTTCTCAGCGCGGGAAACGAATGATTAATCAGCCTCCGGCTGAGGTGTATTAAGGCAGTGCCTTTGGACTTGTCCCAAAGCTAAGGATAAGTTCCCATTCATGTACTAAAAAATTAATTTGCATTAATTTTTTTTCTCGCCCACAGGTGTGACACTATGTTGTACTGCTTCATGATACGCGAATAGTCATGATCGCGATAATCCATTGGCTGATTACTTTTGCGAACAAGATGTTGCAGAAATCTATGCTGAACGGACTCCAACTTATGTTTATCCAACTCGAGATGCGGTGACCAAACTGTTGATGCATACAGAAGCAACGGAAGAACCAGTGTTTTGCAAAGGTGTATAATGGACGTGCGATTACGAAAATCTGAGTTACCCCAGTTGGGATATCAAAAATAATTTTTTTACGCGATTCACTTTTACGCAAAGTTAGAAAAAAAAATCTGTATATTCAAAAAAATGCTGAGAATTTTGTAGAATTGCATTATCGTTTGAATTAAAAAATTCTAAATTCCCCGAATTACATAGCTACCTGAGTTGGTCTTTTTTATACGTAATTTCTGGGAACGCACGTGTCAATTACCAACTTTTACTTAGTTAATATAAACAAATTAAAAATAAATATAATCAATATCAATAAAATAGAAGACAATTCAAAATTTTATTTAATTAGAAATTTAATAAAACTAGGGTTTGACTTTAAAGGTAATTTGGAGTATGGTTATTTTAACAATAATATAATAATCTATAACTAGCTCAGATCATTTTATGATAATATTAAAACTGATAAATATGATAGCAAGCATTTACGGATTTCTTACTTTTAATCTGAATAGTTTTATAGATTCCTTCGGTGATTACACTTGCTCTTTAGATAACCTATCTTGTTATATTATCGCAGTAGAGGTAAATATTGATATTACAAGGGGATACGAAAATATATACTTATAAACCTATATTTAATAAAGCAATAATATAAGTTTGTAGAGTTTTTTTAAGTAAATAAACTTAGAAAACGTTCTACTTAAAAGATATATTTTGTAAAATGATGATTTTTACGTTTCGACCGAATCTTATCGTTAAACTATTTTCTTGGTACATTTTTATTATTTTGATGAGAAAGAAGATTTCAGCACATCAAAGTCATATACTGTTTAAACAATTTAAAGTAACAGGATAGGATTTCGACGTCTGACCGCTTAGCGAGAATCTGGCAAAATTTAATGCCTCTGGGTTTCTTTTGTGGGACACAATATTCTTTCTAAAAATTCCTGCTAAATCTTGCATAGATTATTTCTATTTATAATTAATTTAATTTTTTTTTTCAATTCGAAAATTCTATTTATTTTTCAATTTGTAATTGTTGTTAGATTTTTTCGTTCATAGATTCTTTCACCCTTGCCTGTTCTACGGAATGAAATATGGCTTTTTACCTAAAATTAAAACCGCATGTGGTCACTAAAGTTTGGCAATAGTGAATTCGTAAAATATCAAAATTCCAAAACGTTTACAATTTTAATTCGTAAACATATACATATATTGGTTACAGTATAGTTACAATCTGCAATCCTGAAAATCGAATAATTGCTAATTAACTGACGCAGGCTTTCCGAAATTTCGATTTATTATTCCTTCTCCTTATGTTTTGACCAAAACCTTTATTATTTTATTGGTATTTTAGAGCTTTAGAAAAATTTTACTTTATCCATTTCTTCCGCTTGATAAATAAAAGTTCATTTAAATTTTGAAAAAAATAAAAACTATTTTAGTATATAGTCTACATTTCTGTGCAGATTTGGTTTAACAACTACTATAAATGCTGTATACTATTTTAATTTAATTGCTTTTTTTCCAATTACTTCCACGCTTTAAAATTTAGAGTCTTAATATGTCCTTATATGATACAGAAAATGTTCGCTCTTGTTCAATTTAGAGAGACCAAAATGTAATAAAACGACATAATGTATAATATGTATTTATTTCTTCGTATTACAAATCTGTTTCACATCTTGAGCTAATATTTGTAGTAAAGTAAGTAACATTTTCCCATTTTCTTCGATATTTTTTAATCGAGTCTCTTGTACTAGCGCAATTCTTTCTTGATTCTGAAGCCGTCGTTTCTTTTCAATCACCGAAATTGCAGCTTGTACAATTTCAATATCCATCGCGAAATATTTAGGATTCGAAAACGGACTCCACCAGCGTCGTGAGGAGCCAAGAGTTTCTCTTTGATCCTCGTCATTAATTGGAATAGTCGTGAATTGATTGATTTCATTCAGTGCAATAGAGTCGCTAGAAGACTCTTTGGAAATTAAAATTTTATTTCCATCGTTGGGTCGAATAATAATATAATTTCCATTGATTAAGTTACGAACAAAATCTCGTTTTCTGAGTAATGATAACTTTTTGACTATCGGCAATTTCATGAAAAAATTTAGGGTTTTTTTCAAGACTATCAAGATTATATGTGCGGCATATACCCCCATTTAATTCTGCTTGTGCTCTGATCATCTGCAAGGAAAGAATATATTTTATAATTCATTTAATTTACACTTATAAATGGTAAAAGAAAAATCAGGGCTCTTTCAAATTAGAGTTTTATTTTTAATTTGCGAATATAAAAAGTGATCTACGTGTAGCCTCTTTTCATTGGTTTTATCTACAAATGTTGAAACTGCTTCATCTCTTCAAACGAAGTTTCAATTAAATTAAAACGAGCCATTTCGTGATAGACAGCTTCGTTTGCTTCGTTTTTATTACAATTTATCCATGCCAATTGAATGGAGGAAGCGAAACACAGCTTTGGAATACTATAAGTAATAACAATAACAATATTTCTTCATGTATAATGTATACATGAATCTCTTAAATAGTTTAATTCTGCTAGATGGAAGCTGCGAAGACCTGTGTATACATTCGTTTTAAGATTTTAGAAACATGACTACAGCAACCAATTTCGAAATTATGTAGGGGAACTAGGGGCAAGACGGGGTAGCGAGGTAAGACGGGGTCACGCACACATACAAGAAACTTAACGTCTCTGCGCGCATTAGCCAATCATAAGCCGCTTTCGAACAATACTAAGTGCGGCCATGATAGTCGGCTAGACTGCGTTCGTTCTTTGTTTATAAATAAATTTGTGTTCAAGTGCATAATTGATGTAGGGGAGAGTGGGGGAAACACGAACGTGGGGTAATCCCGAATCCAATGGTTCTAATGTGTTAGAGAGAGATAGCCATATTTTACTTGCCGCCATTTCGGAGACCATGCCACCACCTGTGCCAGTCAACAACACGGGAGACGCGGACGCACGTACTTGTCAAGATATGCATTTTTCAATATTTTGCATGTTTTTGATGTAATTTTTTTGGTAAATTAAAGTTGGTGTTGCTTTATTTCTATCTACAATAGTAATTTAACTTTTACATAGTCGAATACTCACATATTAATCAGCTAAATGACAATGACGCAATCAGCAAAAGAAATATAACCTACATTTTTTTTTCCATTTTATTGTTTTCGATCCAGCGGGGTAAAGGCGAACACTTCATGTCGGGCAATCTCGAACGTTCGGCATTACCCCCTCCCTTTTGTTGGTTCCGCGTTCATCTTTTTTTATTATTTTTTCAGATGCTTCATAATTACAAAAGAAAGACCAAAACAAAGTACAGTCTTGAAGATCTCAAAATCCCATTTTTTCATTATTGTCGTACATTTTGTATTCGTTGACTAACATATGTTCTATTCCTGAGCACTGATTTTTACCCACGATTTGGGTGCATTAATTAAAGTTTCTGTCAAGCTTGTTTTTCTGTTCACAGCGATTTACAATGATTGGAATGTATTTTTATTTTTTCTTCGATTTTTTGATTATCGGTTTTATTCAAAGTAATGCTCTTTTTAGAGGTATTTCGGACTGATAATTGATTTCCTGTTGGGGTTTGGGTTTTTGAATTGAATTTAAAGTTTAGAGAATTTATTGGAAAAATGTATGGTAAAATTTTGATTGAAGGAAAATAAGGGAATCACAAACCTGACCCTGATATGACCTTCGAGGTCATGGTAAAGGTCATAGTTGGACGTAAAATTTTCCGCTCTTTCCATTTCCGTGGACAAAAATAAGGGTTCCAATTTAAAAAGTCAACTTGACCTTGAAATGACCTTCAAAGCCATGATCAAGGTCAAATCTAAGGTCACCATTGAATAGCTGGGGAAAATTCCTAAAACTTTTGTCTACAACTTTTTGCTCCAAAATGCATTCCTCGAAAGTTATTTAGCCGTTTCCATACTTTTGGATCACCCTGTATAGATCCCCCGTTGAAGACTGGATTATGTGCTACGTGTGTAAAAAATGGGCTCGCGAGAATTGTACTGACGGACAGTCACCATCTTTGGGTTATAAATGTGATCACTGTCGTTATTAATGTTCATACATAATTACCCCACTTGGTGTTCGTGTTTACCCCACTAATGTCGAGTAAAGCCGAACACTAAGGGTTTTGTTTTTTTTTTTCATATTGTCACAATTTATTAAAAATATAAAAATTGATTACGGAATTCGTTAGACAGATAAGTAAACTTTATAGTTAAACAATAAAAAAAACTCTGTGATCAAATTCCACTGTTTTATTTAAGTTTTCCCTTAGGTGTTCGTGTTTCCCCCACTTTCCCCTAATATTTTGTGTTTCTTAGCCACTCCAGAAAAAGGTAAGATAAAGAGATAAAATAATGATTTTACTAGCCTTCTTTTTACGTTTTCCTTACTGTTGATACGCACATTCAAAATCAAATTAGTCCCAAACGTGTATTTTATAAATTTTATTGTTTCAAAATACAGTGACGGGGGCAAGATGGTGTAGATCATACGGGGCATGATGGGATTATAAAAAACAACTTGAAGCTTTAAAATTACCAAAGAACGCTGCTGCCAAAAATAAAAAAACGTCAAAGAACGTTCAGGACAAAAATAGTAAATCCTCAAAGAACAATACTGCCAAAAATACTAAATTGCAGAATAAGACTAAGCCATCAACTTCAAGATAAGAAGATAACGTCCGTTTTTATTGTAAGGATTTAAACCCCACGTACCTAAAATCAACAGAAAACTGGTTAAAATGTCAACTCTGTGAGCGGTGGGCTCATACTGCTTGTGCTGGGCTGGATAATGAAGACCCATTTATCATTCCCCATCTTACATACGGGGCAAGACGGTTTTTTCAAGTGTTCTTAAAAAAATATTATTATTAGAACTTTGTGATAACATGTTCGTCCAAAGATTATGCCAATTTGTAGTTGATTAAGCAACAAAAGTGCCATAAATAAATGAAAATATTATGTTGATGATTAGTGTGTTTTTTTGTTGTTTTCCCTTATCGTCACCATCATGCCCCTAGTTCCCCTAATAGTTTATGAGGAACCTTGGTATTCCGCATTACCTGCAGTATTCCAAATAGCTGCACTTCTTGTACCATAGCACTCATATATTTGCCTAACTGAAAGTAGTTGGTTTGATGGTTTTATTTAACTTGCTTTGTTGTCTGTTTATCTGGTACAAATCTTACAAGTCAATTTTGAATCAGTTTTCGTCATTGGAGTAGGCTAAAATTTTGCAAACACGTATGGTTCTGATGACTATACAATATTACGATACCATTAAAAAATTTGTTCTTTTAATTTTTGTTTATCTTGTTTACGAGGTAAAACTACATATCCAAAAGGTCCCTGCAATGTTTTTCTTTTGAATTAATAAATATTAAAATTATTCTTACCTGTGTATCACTAACTGCTAAACCGTTCAGTAGATTTAGCAATACAATAGCCATGAATCCTACAAAAAGCAGAAATATTCCATAGCTGATGGGTGAGCTGAATTTGATGTTTCCACTATCAAACTCTCCTGTTATCATAACGAAAGATTTGAAGATAGAACCCAAAGTACTGTTGAAATAACCTTTGTCGTCTCCCGAAGCTTCGGAATATTCTGTTTGCATAAAAACAATGTGGAAGCATAGACCGAATGTAATAAAAAACATAAAGTACTGAGAAAAACTCTTGAAAAAACTCACGCAAACTTCTTTTAACATGAGCATATGTGTAGAAAGTGTTAGATACGGTAGTGAACCGATGAGCAAATATATTTCAATTGAGGCTAAAAGAATTGTAAGCACGGCGAAAGTTCGTTGTAATTCATTTTTGTAATTGGAAAATACAAAAGTTAATATTGTAAAAATTATGAGCATACAATCAATTAAATTGGTAAAAGCCACAAAAGTTGTGGCAAACATTTGCTTCCCCAGTAAAATGCACTGAATAAATTCCCGGACAATTATAAAAACACATCCGAGGGCTGATAAATCTCTCAAAAATTCGATTGTTATCATTGAGGCGTTGTTGAAGTCGAAAAAAATGTATAGTATCAAAATGATACAAAATAAAAACGAAACGATGAAATTAATGTAGAAAAATAAAGAAAGCTGGTACCATTTTAAAAACATAAAACTTGTAATTAATGGATGATTCAGGAGATGCTTTATGTATATTTTCGGAATCAGCAATATGTCTCATTGGCATCATATCTTCACTTTCACTCAATTCATTCGTTTGTAAATTGGTATAATTTATAATAATCTCGAAATTATCATCGTTATGTTGTAAACCATTAGTTGTTATACACTTATCAAATAATGTTTCCAGAAGGTTTGAGCCAATCTCTGGTATTAAACGTTTATCACGGTTGTCGATTCCAATATATGCTCCTTTTTCAAAAGCCTTTACAATTACTTTTTCATTCTTACATACTACTGCAAAACCAAAAGCGGTATATTTCATGCATTCAGCTTGTTCTTCATCAACTTTAGAGGAGTCTAGTATGACCTCAAAGCATCCAATATAATCTCCAAGCTTATATGTCTCCTCCGTATAGGTTGTTGCAACCGACGAAGCAGATAGTTTTTGAAAGAATTCATCAAGATGAACGTTATCTCGTTCTAACAACATTTCTAGTGCTTGACGATTTCCTACAATAGAAGCCATCTCGATGGCTCTGTATCCCCTCTGCACAATATTTGCATCAACGTCTGTCTGCAGGATGACTTTGACGGCTCTGTTCAAACCCTTCCGTATGGCTGTTAACAGCAGATTTATATAATTTTTCTGCTTGATATCTTCGGGTATAATGGTATCACCATTGGATAACTTCGAATCATATTTCTGGAAACATTGTACAAAATGTTCCTCTTGTTTTTTTCTCAACAGGATAGACAAAATATGAAAATTTAATTCACTCGTATCAGTTAAGTGTAGCTGAATTTTAGGAAATCTCGTTCTAAGAGGTCCTCGTGCATTTGCCTGTTTCGGTCCGTAGGAATCTATGTCGATTATAGGATATTGTAAACCCATTAAATATTCAATGATTATTTCCTTCTCTTCGTCGTCTATCTCTCTATTTTCTATTATATGTAAAATGGGTGTTGTCCCTTGATGATCTGGAATATTTGGATCAGCACCCAATTCGATGAGTTTCTTTATACACTTGAAGATATCATCGAAATTTTGAGAAGTTATATTTTTCGCAAGACTGTTGATTGGTGTTAAATTTGTTGATTCCAAATCAACTGGAATACCGTCAAATTGCAATAAATGGGACAAAAATTGAAAATCATGTGAGCCGGGCTCAAGTTTTGTGAGATATGTATCTAGTAGGAAATTTGGAGATATCTAAAAATTAAAATATTAAAATTGTGTGAATAAAGCATTTTTTACAATAAAATGATATCCCATCTTGGTTTGCCGAATTCTATTTTCTTGATATTTTCTAACTTAAAGAAAAAGATCTTATTGCAAGTGCGGCTGTTGGTCAGATTGCTCAAAACATATATGTTGGAAACTATTAAGTGGAATTAGATAACAATTTTAAAAATATGTGTATATTTCGTTGTAAATTTTTTCTTAACCATGAAAAATATATAAGTAGATTTCACCCTTCCATCATTCAAAATTGATATGACTGATATGATTAGGTAATCAAAATAAAAATGTTTGAGTTATCGCATCCACAGATTCATTCTAAATCCATGCTACATTCATAAATAACATACGAGCGGCTGGCCGGCAAAACTACACCATCTGCCTTCGCTACGATTTGGCCGATTTGCCAAACGAACGGACAGACAACCGGACTTAGGGACATTTTTTTTTTTTTAGAATATTACTCGTCCACCGAAGTAGACGAGTCCAAAAAATCGATGAGTGTTTTGATCCGAGAAGCCAAGCTGATCTCTTCAGTATGGCGCTTGGCTTCTCTGCCATAGACACTCACAAAGGAGGGATCGAAAGCTAATCCCTATATCTGCCCGATCGCAACTTCAAGTGTGAAGTATAAGCGAAGGCAAATTCTGTAACAATACTCCCTCGTCAGAAGCTCGAAGTTCCATCCGAGCAACCTCATGCGGCATTCAGGACGACAAGGCTGATGCAGCGATGGATGCAGCTGCGGCATGGCTGCAGCCGGGATAGACGCCGGCGAAATACAACTGCCACAACGTTACTGCGGCAGTGAAAAATCGGCCGTTGTGGCAGAGGAGAAGAGCCGCGGCAGCGCAGGAGAAATACAACCACCACAACGTCACTGTGGAAGTGAAAAAATCGGCCGTTGTGGGAGAGGAGAAGGGCCGCGGATGCGCTGGCGGGGGCGAAATACAACTGCTACAACGTCACTGCGGCAGTGGAAAAAGTAGGCCGTTGTGGCCGAGGAGGATTGCTGTCATCGACGCCCTGGACGCTAGAGGGTTTGTGGGGTTGCCCCCGGTTAGGAGGGCTCCGGGAACCCCACACCTGGCACCATTGTTGTAATTTTGCCCGCCGAGCGGCTGGCCGGCAAAACTACACCACCTGCCTTCGCTACGATTTGGCCGATTTGCCAAACGAACGGACAGACAACCGGACTTAGGGACATTTTTTTTTTTAGAATATTACTCGTCCACCGAAGTAGACGAGTCCAAAAAATTGATGAGTGTTTCGATCCGAGAAGCCAAGCTGATCTCTTCAGTATGGCGCTTGGCTTCTCTGCCATAGACACTCACAAATGAGGGATCGAAAGCTAATCCCTATATCTGCCCGATCGCAACTTCAAGTGTGAAGTATAAGCGAAGGCAAATTCTGTAACAATACATATATCGTATATATTTGGACAAAAATTGAAAAAATATTAAAGTCGCATCGATTTTAAATTTTATATACATATATAGTATTAGCGACTGTACCCGCGGCTGAAGGGCTTATATACAGTCAGGAGGCCCAAAAAAGTCGATTTTTCAAAAATTTGTTCTTGAGATGAACCTTTTAAGTTATTAATGTAAAAATTTGTACACATATTATGGTAACTCTTGAGTGTATTTTTGTGTTTTTTATTTATAAAAATAATTATTTTAAAAGCTGCTACAGCTGATCTCCGCGAGCAACTCTAAAAAAAAGTGACTTGCGGTGGTGAGCACGATATCTCTGGACTAGACCATCCAAAATGAAAAAATCAAAAATATTTCGTTAATATATCGTTTTATCTTGTAATTAATCGAAGGAATAAGCAAAATAAGATTTTTTGACAAAATGGAGGCTTCTTAAAAAAAAAATCGATATTTAACAAAAATGTTGGCTTTAATTTTTTTTATAAAATGGAAAATATTTATCGGTGAGCAAAAACCTGCGATTAATTACTAAAAAATATGCTTAAGAAGCTTGTGTTAAAATTTGAAACTGATCGATTCAGCCGTTTCCGAGAAATCTTGCTCACCGAATTTAAGACCACCATTTTGAGAAAAACGCGTTTAAAGTTTCAAAAGCACTATACATACATATAGTAAAAAAAAACTTCGAGAATATTCACCGGATTGACATGAAATTTTCTGTGGTTGTACTTAAATATATGTACATTACGAAATTATTCGATTTTCTAAAAATCCTGACTGTATTTATTTATTTATTTTTATTTATTAAAGCAGTTTCATCAACAAGCTGATTACATTCAAGGTTTTAGATGAACATTAAAGAAGCCAACCTTTAATCTGGCTTTTGGATAAATGAAAATCAATAACAGGGTAATTTAAATTGACCGAACGCGACATTGAAGTGAAGGGCTCGTTAAAACCATAATTAGTTCGATGGTATGAAAGGTGGAGGAAGTCTGTATTTCTCAAGGTGCGTGCCGGCACCGAGATATTAAAAAGAGCCAATAACTCAGAAGAATTAATAGAACCCTGCAAACAGTCGAAAGCCAAAACAGCTCTGGAGAGATTACGTCTATTTGTCAACGTGTCAAGCTAAATGAGCTTAAGTCTATCGAGATAGGGAGGCAAGACCTGATTATTCTCCCAAGGAAGACAACGAAGAGAGAACCGTATGAATCTACGTTGAATGGCTTCAATACGGTTAATATGGCATTCATAGAATGGACACCAGACCGGACTGGCATATTCTAGAACAGGTCTCACAAAAGTACAATACAGTAGACGAGAGATGTAGGGATCCTACGAATTCCTAATATTGAATTAGTTTCAATAGCAATTGTTTCAATATGATCCACAAAAGAGAACGATGAGTTGAGAACAACTCCCAAATCTCTCGCCTTAGTCAGTCTAGAAAGACACTGTCCATTAATTGAATAGTTAAAAAAAGCGAATTCCGAAAAAGTCATACATGTACACTTACTAATATTAAGTGGTAGATAATTAATAGAACACCATTTATGAAAGGCGTCTAAGTCAGTGTTTAAAGCATCACGATCACGATCGTCAGATATTATGCGAACGATTTTCGCATCGTCAGCATAACAGAGAATCCTCGAGTGGGTAGGGATAAAAGATAAGTCATGTAAATGATAAATGACAAAGGTCTAAGGTGACTACCCTGAGGTACGCCAGATGTGTTATCTATTAAATGAGAAAGCGCACCACGAAAGCAAACACGTTGAGAACGGCCAGATAAATAAGACGCAATCCAGTCGACAAAACTGGCGGAAAATCCTAGGACAGACAACTAATATACAAGGATGCGGTGATTAATCCTATCAAAGGCCTTGCTAAAGTCAGTGAAGATACAGTCGACCTGCTTGCCGGCCTCGATAGCAGATAGACAGTAATTTGAAAATTCAAGCAGGTTCGTTGTGGTCGATTTTCCCTTTATAAACCCATGTTGAAAGGGCAGTAGAAAAGGTTTACAGTGAAAACTGAGGACTTCACAAACTATAGCTTCAAACAGTTTAGCCACACAACTTAATTTCGCAATAGGTCTATAGTTGGAGATATCGGATTTATTGCCCTTTTTATGCAAGGGAATAATTTCCGAGAGCTTCCATGACATAGGAAACACACCACAACAAAGCGATAAATTAAATAAGAACAGAAACTAAAGATGATCCACGTCTTTTCAACACGCAAGATGGGACACCGTCTGGGCCACTCGAGAAGTTGTCAACTAAATTGGAAAGGTGTTTAATAATAATACTATCGTCCAATATAAGGTCTGTATATAATCTGTATATAATCCCTTAAGGTACTATTACCGTCTAGAATGCTAAAAAATGACATATATTCAAAAATTTTTTTTTCACTTTCTATATTATATATTGTTATCAAACTTTTTTTACAGTATTAAACAGTTCTTGAAGATTACGAAAAAATTTTTTATTTTTATTTTCTATTAACTGTAAATTTAATACAGGGCGCTCAAATTTTCTTCTCAAAAAAACATTGCTGCATGGCGGACAGTTAATCTCTGGAACGGTAAGTCTGAAACATAAAATTCAAAAAGAGTTAGAAAAAGGAAGTGCTCTTACGTGATAGTTTACCAGAAAAATTGAAAAATCATTAAAAATAAAAACATGGCGGACATTTCAAAATTTTTTTCAAAAATCGCCCTTTTTTCGACCTTTTTTCAGGCTCAAAAATTTTATATATTTTTTTTGTGGTCAAATTGTGGTAAACTATCACGCAGGATATAACAACGAACAGAATGCTTCAAAGTTTATTAAAATCGGCCTAGTAGATCCGGAGATTAACTGTCCGCCAGTTAAAAAAAACCTAAACTCGAGAAAAACGCATTTAAAGTTTATTTAGAACATGGGAACAGCCGAGAGCGCGCTTCAATTGAGTCGTTATATCTCGGCACTGGCTTCGAATTTCGATTTAATATTTTAGACAGTTATTATTGAAGGTATAAAGAATCTAAAATGTAAAAAAAAAAAAAAATCATTTTTTGAAAATTCTAGACGGTAATAGTACCTTAATAAACTCTTTTCCAGAATCAGTTTAATTATATAATTTATTACAATTATATAATGAGTATTGACACTTGAGATGGTTAAAATATCGAAAATATGTATCATTAGTAACTAACGTTTTTCACTATATTTTTAAATTAATTGTTTTGTATTAAATAGATTTAATTTTTTTTTATAATAAAATGGACATGAAATAAAAATGACGACTTTCCTTTATTAAAAAGTATTTACATTTTACCGATCTCTCCATTTGTTAAAAAATTGTGATCCATTAGTTTTCGCAATTTCCAATTGGACACCCTGTATTAACAAAATATAACGCTTCAACAATTTTTGCGTTTATTCGTCTCAAACAGATAGACATTAAAATTGTATTATATTAGTATATTAAGAATATTAGGTTCCAATTGAAGGTATATGCCATAAACCTGAAATTTTGGGTTACTTATTAAAATTTATGGATGCAAGCTGATCCCTTTACTAAAATCTTTATTTATTAATTTTTTAAAGTTTGGCCATGAAGATGGAATATCATTTCATCGAATTTATTATACGTTCAACTTACATAATCGAAATAATTCTAATTATCTTTAATGCACTCTGCAACAAACTCAGCACTACTATTGCATTGTAAAGCTCTTGCTAACACACCTTTCTTTACTTTTTTTCCTGATAATGGTAAATACGGATTTGCACCCTCTTCTAAAGCTTGCTTGAAAGTAACTAAATCTCTTTTTTCGAATGCCTTAGCCAATTGTATCTGGGAAATGGGAATATTTATTAAACTTTAAAAAAAAAATCAATGCTAATCAAAAATTTTAAGTATTACCGTATTTTCTAGCTCTTCTTTTATATTAAATGGCATAGAAAAATCATTCGTTGACATTTCGTCTTTTCTTCTTTCAACATGAAAAGATACAGCATACATGTTTCTAAAAATGTTTAAACAAACATATCTAAAATAATCAAATGATTTAATACTAACAAATATAGATATTTAAATGGATACACTTAGCATAAATTATGAACAATTTAGTTTTAACAATTCCTTAATATCAATAATTTTTCACATACGTTCGGGTTTTTCATTTTAAGTAAACTTTTCTAACATTGTAAGACGTAAATGTTAACAATTATTCAAAAATTTGGAAACAAAACTTTTATTGTATTATTTGTTTATAAAAAAATCGTTGGGCACAATGTTGCCCATATATATAATATAAATACATATGAACACTTACACAAATTTAACTAAAAACTGAGCGAAACGATCATAAAGGCATTAGAACTTTTAAATTGCACATAGTTTCACCTTTTAAAATTATAACGATAATCTCCCTTAAAATGGATATTTGAAAATTTTGTAATTCTTTGGTAACAAGATTATTTATAATTCACTAAATAAAATCTCCTATAAGCACTAATGTTATTTTATTTAAACTTCATATCACTTGCTTAATTGCAGGAGGCTCTGAGATTTTTAAAAATTACTGATTTCACTGTAGTTCCTAAGAAATTTCCTATCAAATTCGAGGCAAGGTGTAGTACAAATAACTTTTATTTTAAGAGACACAAAACAATTGTTATACCTTTTTAACGAAAATCTATTACTTGATTAGGAAGAGTGTATATTAATAATTTTTATAAACTAAACTGCCACATTTAAAATGAAGTTATCGTAACGTAAGAGAGATCACCATAGCAGAAGTATGTCGAACGCGGACTGCTGGAGGTGTACTGCACTTAATGTGATTGTTAATGAATATGTTTCAATTGACATACCAAGCATTTATAGAACACCACATTTTTGAATTTATATTGATTCAGATTTGATAACTACTTTTGCACTTTAGATAATCTAGTCATGTTATCGAAGGAGATATCATTTCTTCGCTGTAAATGAACATCGTTAATCAATTTATTTATATCCATATATCAATGTGTATAAAAATGCTTCACTTATGAAATTTTCTGCTTAGAATGCGCAAGAAGTTCGCTCTAAAAGCTTTTAACACACACAACTAAATACAGATAACGAATTGCTGAGAAAGCAAAAAGGGGTCTCGAATTTTGATAAAACTATCAACTGAACTCTTTATGTGCATGATTTGAACACTAAAATAAACCAAAGCGAGAGAAGAAATTTAATAAAAAATTAACACTTTCGCTCATTTTGTTCATGATAGTCATAAAGACTGATATGTTTGTTATCGAATGCTTATTCAATTCGTTTTCTTCTTTTTCTACAATAAAGCATTATAAATTGATAATAGAAACTTAAAGATAATTGACAAGTGATAGTCGAGTGATGAGCATTGGTGCACTGTCAAGCATTGGTGCCTTTACCTTATGCCATTTATAAATTAAAAGAGCATCATATCATGAACCAATCCCCTTTTTATTCTTTCATCCTTATCTCATTTTACACGGTTATAATTAACATATCTTCGATTTTTCTTTATCTTCTTTAGATCGATATACACGGTTTTCAGGTTAATTGAACATATCATTCTATTTTGTATAAACTCTGTGTCTCGTTTTACACGGTTTCGTTTTGTATCTACCGTGTAAATAGAGGTATGAGTGTGTTCATCTGGGAAGCATCTGTAACTGTTCAAATTGTATGATTTTCGAAATATTTTCCTAGAATATTTTATAGAACATTTTCAGTAGAAGTCAGCTTTGAATACAGTGTTACCCATCTTAGCACCTTTAGACCCACCTGACAGGTATTTGTAACCGAGAAAAACGTCTGGCAATTTTTTATTTTGTTTTCAAAAAATAATATAATAGACTTGTGGCAGTACATTTTTTTTAATTATAAATTGGCAACTTGGAAAAAATAGTAGGTATTTTTGCAACCGCGATAACCCTGACAGAAGTGGATTTTCTTATTTCAATTACATTAAATAGTAGTGGCTTTTTAACTGTACCTTAGTCGAAGTGGCGACCAGCTCTCCGACTAATATTTCTGTGCAGATTTAGCTTAACAAATATGTACTATAAATGCTGTATACTATTTTAATTTAATTGCTTTTTTTCCGATTACTTCAACGCTTTAAAATTTGGAGTCTTAAGTATTATGTGCCCTTATATGCAGTAGCGGCGTTAGGGTAGGGCGCGGTTGGGCGACCGCCCAGGGCGCCAGATTTGAAGGGGCGCCACAGGCCCCCCTTTATATCCGCTTGTTCATTGAGCGAGTCCTACTTATTAGTAAATTCCCTAAATCTAGTTACAAAATCGTTATGACGGCAACACTAGAATGGAATGCACTGTTCGGTTTCATTGGTTGTTTGGTATGATATACTTTTTCAAATAAATGTCATTAGTAAATCTCTACAATCAATAGACATGGATCTCGGTAAATGCACAGAAATGTTGAAAAAATGCTGCGCTTTCTTGGAAGAATATAGAAAAACAGGCTTCAAAAGCGCCATTTTAACCCATTAATGAGGTAAACGAGGTTTTGTGCACGCAAGTTCAATTGCACGATTCGAATAGCAAATTTGGGCGATTTTCTTCCAAATTCGTATACAGAAGGTTTTTGGGGATGTTCTTTCAGAATCCGGCATTTTTTTTGTCTAAAAGCTTCAAAAACCTATTATTTTTTGTGTTTTTTAAAAAAAGTGCAGAATTTTTTGGTCATTTTTCTTTTTAAAGTCGATTATCTTGAAGTTGCTGATATTAAATGATTATATAACCACCAGAAATCGCCATCCGAATGTCTAAACTTCCTCAAACCATGGTTTTGAAATATTTTTTTTGCTTTGGTTTTTGAAAAAAAAACCCCTGTATACGAATTTGGAAGGAAATCGCCCATTAATGGGTTAACTGCGAAGGAGTTGGAATTGAACCTATGTTTAGAACGACGACAAGAATTCGACGTGTTAAACGCCAAGCTGGTGAAACTACTCGCGATGAGCCTATAACTTCTCCAGAAAAGAAATTTGAAGTTGAATTTTTCAATTGTCTTTTGGAAACTACCATAAATTCACTCAATGAAAGATTTGAACAGTTAAATGAATACTGGGAATCTTGGTCTTTTTTGTACAATATAAAAAAGATTCCGGAAAAACTAGACCTTCTCAAACTCTGTAGTAATCTCCAATTGAAATTAACTGTAGACTCTAAATCAGGTATAGATGGTTCAGGGCCGTAGCCAGCGGGGGGGTCAGGGGGTTAGAACCCCCCCCGAAATTTTCAAACTTAACTAAAAATTTACATAATTTTTTAAGAACAGAACAAGGGTTGAACACTGATGAAATATTTTAAAGACATGTTTGTATCTTAGGCAAATAATTTTTTATTCCAAATTTTTAATTTAATAAAATTAATTAATTTTATTTTAATGAAAATATGTGCAACTGTTCTACATATTCAGATTCATTCAGTTGAGTTGAGTTTTATTTACATTTTTAATTTTGTAATATTTAATTCTATAAAAGTATATTCAAAAGGTAATAATTGTAATTTTTTCTCTTTTACATACAATATAAAAATTAGTATAATTTCTATATCGATGTAGCTTTTTAAAAATAATCAGTGGTATTTTTCTCATACCATAAAGGTAAGTAGCATTTACCTTTTCAAGGGTCTTTTAAAAAAAACCCTATGTCCATCAAAAAAATTGATGTATGAAAAATATGCCCTCGGAATGAAAAAAATAGAATACTTCAGATACCTCATCGCAAAATTCATTAACAAAGGTAACAAAATAATAGGTCTTCTCCACTAGGCAATAAATATTGGCGCCTTTACTCAATTTGAAAGTAGTGGGATATTATAAGTAGTACATTTTAGAAGCGATCAACAAATATTTTTAGCACTTATTGATTACTCAGGTTGTAACTGATAACTGAAGAAGTTCAAACATATTTTTTAAAATATTTCTGACTCTTTCTTTCGCTGCAAAAAGTCGAAAACTAGATTTTCTTTTGTGAAATCCTTTTTTTTACGTTTGTAAGATATCTTTTCCAAAAAATTAAGTGTTTTAAAAAATTAGGACTTTTATTTTGTATTTTTTTAAGGGGTTACACCACCAAAAAATTTTCCAAAAAAAGTCTGTTTTTTTTGCTAAATAAATTGTTTATACTTTTAAGAATATTTTAAGCGTTCAAACATTCAAAAATTCAAATTATTACCGAAGTTATAGAAATTAGAAGTGAGCGCGTCAGGGAGCCGATCCAAAACTCAGGTAGAGTTCGGTCCATTACGTATCTATCTATCTTTAACAATAATATAATTCCTTTGGAAAGATAAAATTAACAGTAACTCATGTAACGAAGGACATCGCAAAAGCAGCAGAAAACCTTATATATGGTCCAGGAATCGCAGATTGAAAGTAATTAAAAAAAAAAAAAATTTAATTTTAAGGCGTTAACGTCGACCTTTTTTTCTGTCACGTTTTTCTCGAAATTACTTTTTTCAAACTGGTGTACACGAAATCTCTAAATCTACTGAACCGATTTGACTGAAATTTGCACCACTTATTTTTTCGATTGGGTTAAGTATTCAAAAGTGATATATTTTTTAAACTCAAAATTTTGATGGAAATTAGAGTTTTTTTTTCAAACAGCTGTCATTTCTCGAAAAAAAATTTGTATTTTTTTCTCACGCCTTAACTATTATATGTACTTCTGAAGAAGCAATTTTTTTTATTTTCAAGGATTTTAAAAAGAGGGTTCAACTGAGCGACTCATATCTCCGCCATTTTTAATGTTTTTTTTTTTTTTTTTTGTTCATTATTGGAAATTGTTTATAAATCTATTAAATGTATACGTAAAATAAAGAATAATTCATATTTTTAATGGCCGAGCCAAGAAAAAGTTTATTTTTATGCCTATTTTTTCGAGCGTCAGGGTGGTGTAACCCCTTAATAAGAGTTACATAGTAATATAGATATTTTTATAAATAGTTAATTA
Organism: Dysmachus trigonus; assembly: GCA_949715965.1. Classification (NCBI taxonomy): domain Eukaryota; kingdom Metazoa; phylum Arthropoda; class Insecta; order Diptera; family Asilidae; genus Dysmachus; species Dysmachus trigonus. The sequence continues at coordinate 96,734,038 of OX454319.1, read as the reverse complement.
AATGTATATTGAAGATGTAAACATTAAACTTTATTTTAAATTAATATTTTAAACTTTATTTTAAAAAAATTTCAATTTAGTTAAAAAATCCAAATTACAAACCCCCCCCCCCCCCCTCTCTTCCAATTTTTATTTTGAAAACCCCCCCCGAAAAAAATGTCTGGCTACGGCCCTGAGATGGTTGTATGTTGTGCGATGAACTCATAAGTCTAAAGTCTTTTTTGCCTGATCAGAATGTGGTTAATCCTGTCTTTATTTTAAATTTTGTCAAAGATCGCAACTTACAAGAGCTGTATGTATCCACATGAATGGATAGCATTGCGAATATTGATCACTATACTTGTAACTGTGGCTAGTGGGGAAAGGAGTTTTTCTAAGCTTTAGCTGATAAAAACCTATCTGCGATCCACAATATCTCAATCTAGATTGACAAACTTAGCAATTTTGTCAATCGAAAATGAAATTGCGGAAAACATAGACCTTGATGTCTTAATAAAAGAGTTTGCCGATAGAAAGGAAAAGAAATTTTATTAGTTTTTTTAATAAATGGTTATTTCATTATATCCCTTGCCTTTTTTTCGTATGCGTTTCAAGTAGGTAACTGACCCATTACCTACTGTTTCAATGGCAGATAGGGGGCGCCGTAGAAATCTCGCCCAGGGCGCCGGTAGTGCTAAAACCGGCACTGCTTATATGATACAGAAAATGTTCGCTCTTGTTCAATTTAGGAAGACAAAATGTAAACTAGTAATAAAACGACCTAATGTATAATAAGTATTTATTTCTTCGTATTACAAATCTGTTTCACATCTTGAGCTAATATTTGTAGTAAAGTAAGTAGCCTTTCCACGTTTTCTTCAATATTTTTTAATCGAGTCTCTTGTACTAGCGCAATTCTTTCTTCATTCTGAAGCCGTCGTTTCTTTTCAATCACCGAAATTGCAGCTTGTACAATTTCAGTATCCATCCCGACACATTTAGCATTAAAAAAAGAACACCACCAGCGTCGTAAGGAGCCAAGAGTTTGTCTTTGATCCTCGTCATTAGTTGAAATAGTCGTGAATTGATCTAGAATCGAAAGTGAAAGGTAGTCATTCAAAATTAAAATATTATTTCCATCGTTCGGTTGAATAATAATATAATTTCCATTGATGAAGTTACGAACAGAATCTCGTTTTCTGAATAATGATAACTTTTTGACTACCGGCAATTTCAAGTAAAAATTTAGGGTTTTTTCAAGACTATCAAGATTATATGTGCGGCATATACCCCCATTTAATTCTGCTTGTGCTCTAATCATCTACAAAGAAAGAATATATTTTATAATTCATTTAATTTACATTTATAAATGGTAAAAGAAAAATCAGGGCTCTTTCAAATTAGAGTTTTTTGTTTTTTTAACCGATTTTAGCTTTTTTGTTTTTTAAGCGATTTTAACTTTTATGCAACCAACCTAAAGTTAGGAAAAACATCTGTATATTCAAAAAACATTCTAAGATTTTTGTGGAATTGCATTATTATTTCAATTAAAAAAATTCTAAATTCTAAATTCCCCGAATTACATAGCTACCTGAGTCCCGTTCTTTTTACGCGTCATTTCTAAGAATGTACGTTGCAATTCCAACTTTTACTTAGTTAATATAAACATATGTAGCTTTTTTTTGAGGAATAATACACAAATTAAAAATAAATATAATCAATATCAATAAAATAGAAAATTCAATTCAATTCAATTCAATTTATTCCAAGTTCAAAACATTCATATGTATATACAATATAAAAATTCATTTTAGTGCTAGAAGATATAAACTTCATTCATCTATAATTAAAATGACGTAGCCCAGCGGAAAATAAATGTGTATAGTTAATTTATATTTTGGGAAAAATAATTTCTAAAACCCATTGAATTCATAAAACTAACCTAATACTACTTACTAACCTTACTAACCTAATACTACTTACACTAAATCTTACAGCTAACTATTGACAAGTTGTCTAATTAACGGGTTATCTGATATTTCACAGCCTTCGAAAAACTTAGTAGCTAAGTTATTAATTCTATCATTAATTAAATCTATGTCGGCTAACCTATGTAGTTCTGAGGTGGAGAAATGCCAAGGCTGGTTAAAAATCATTTTTAAAATTTTATTTTGAACGATCTGTAATTTGTTCAGATGAGTACGAGCACACTGAAACCAAAGTGGAGCACCATATAGCATTATAGCTCGAAATATAACTTTGAACATTATTAGCTTATTTTCAATACTTAGGGAGGAATGTCTATTAATAAATGGATACAAAGTTTTGATTAGTAAGCCAGTTTTATTAACAGTCGACATTATATGTTTAGCAAAAGTTAGTTTCTTGTCAAGGATAATTCCTAGATATTTAACTTGATCACTCCAAGTGACCACATGCCCATTTAGTATTAAGTTAGTGCTGGGTAGAAAGCGGGGACTTCTCCTGCGGGTAAAAAATATAGCTTGGAATTAAAGGTACGGACACACCAAAAGCGAAGCGAGCGAAGCGAGCGAAGCGGCGCGAACATTTTAAAATTTGGGAACATTCTGTCGCAGTAGACGCTTCGCTCATGTCGCGTTCTATTCGGACACTTCAATTGATTTGTACGGCACCCAAATTTTTTAAATTGTTCGCTTCGCTCGCGTCGCTTTTGGTGTGTCCGTACCTTTATTTGTATTAATTTTTATTTTCCATTTGTGAAAATAATTAGCAAGAATGTCAAGCCCAATACGTAGATTTGTACAGATGTGAATATGATTTTCATGAGAACTGTATATGGCTGTGTCATCTGCATAAATGGAAGACGAACAGTTAGGTATGGTAGGAAAATCGGCTGTATAAATATTGTAAAGAACTGGTCCTAAAACCGAACCTTGAGGTACACCCAGTGGTGGATTTACCAGCAGGCTGAGTAGGTTGGAGCCTAGGGCGGCAGATTTTAGGGGCGGCAAATTTGGGGCCAAAACTTTCACCCCTATTATTCATTCCGACGGAATTGAAATCCGTTCGGAATGTAGGATATTCAAAAGCAGGCTGGCACTGTCAGAAAACTCGACAATTGCTAAACTTTGAAAATGTTCCAGCCTGCTTTCAAATTTCCTACATTCCGAACGGATTTCAATTCCGTCGGAATGAATAATAGGGGTGTTTTTCTTATATCTTAAAGAAATTAAAAAGATTCTTATTTTAAATAACAACAATAAATGAAAATTAAAAGGAATAAAGAAGTGTGTAAAGAATAAATTGTAGGGTATCGAATTGTAGAGGTCGAAAGGGGCGACTAAATTTGAATAGCCTACTGGCGGCAAATGTGTAAATCCGCCACTGGGTACACCTGCAGTGTTTTGACGAGGTAATGAAGGTACTGAACCTAGATGCACCCTGAAAGTTCTTTCGTTCAGAAAATCACGGGTTAATCCTATAAGCCTTGCAGGGAACTTGAATTTAATCATCTTATGTATAAGAGCATCATGCCATACCGAGTCAAATGCAGCTTGGATATCAAGAAGAACAAGACCAGTAGAGTTCTTTTGTGCAAAGTTATTTTTAACATGCTGACAGATTCTAAGCACTGGATGAGTCGTATTATGGCCAAATTGAAAGCCAAACTGCTGATTTGGTAAAAGATTCGCATCCTCTACATGGTCTATAATTCTCCTTTTGATAACTTTTTCTAATATTTTTGCTAAATTACTTAGAAGACTTATAGGACGGTAGCTACTGGGATCACTAGGTAACTTGCCAGCCTTCAATATAGGGATTACTTTAGCTTCCTTCCACGCTATAGGGAAGTATTGAAGCTTTAGGCAAGAGTTCACAATGAAGGTGAGGTAAACAATTCCACCGCGAGGAAGAGCTTTCAAACAGATATTGGGAATACCATCAATTCCGCATGATTTTCTTGTTTTCGAACATTTTATTATATTTTTAATTTCTTTGGGGCGGACCATATATTGAGTATCAATCTGCGTATTTGGCGGTTCCAATTGTCTCAAGGATGCTTCAACCTGCTGAACAGTATCAGCGTCGCTCAGATTGGCGGATATGGTCGAATTACCAGCAAATATTTCGGAAAAAAGTTCAGCCTTTTCACTGCAAGTGATATATTTTTTATTTTGATGCCTGAGTACTGGAATTGGCTTACGTTTGTTTTTAATGATTTTAGTTATATTCCAGAATGGTTTCGAACATTTATCCAGGCCTAGTAAAAGTGAACTCCATTTTTTATTTCTGTGTTCAAGAACTAGTTTTTTGATATGATAATTAAGCTCAACTAGCTCCTTCTTATAACAAGGTAACCTGTAGCGCAACCAATTCCTTCGCATCGTATTTCGGCTAGCTATTATATCTAATATGTGCCTTGGAAGTTTTTCTTGAGTTGTGTTTAGAGGAAAACTAGGGCTGGATTCTAGAATGCTGGAGTTTATAGCATCTGTAAAAATACTGATCATATTATCCACCTGTGATTTGCGTTGAATGGCCGGAAGTGATAAGGTAGATACATTTAGTTTATTTTTTATGAGCCTTTGGTAGCGAATCCAATTAGTAAATTTCAAATTAGGGCTCTTAATTTTGTTTAGGACTGGGTCTTTATAAAGTTTAAGAAAAACAGGAAGATGATCCGAGGAGAGATCGTTCACCACATACGGTTCTGAAAGTAAATCCGGGCAGTTTGTCAAGTAAAGGTCGAGAACAGAAGGGTTAGCTCTAGCTTGACTAGGAACATAAGTAGGGTCAGGTGGATATAACAAATTAAAGGGGCAATTAGAGTTTAATTCATTTAAAATGTTACCCCAGCAGTTAGCTCGTAAGCAACCCCAAGCTTGGTGTCTGCAATTGAAGTCCCCACCGATAATAAATTTATTCTGCAGGCGAGTTAATTTTCTGATATCAGACCTAAACAGGCTTTTGATTACTCGCTGTCTAGATGTGCCACCGGGAAAATACGCACAAATGACGCTTATTGAGGTGTTTCCTTTAATTGATATCTCTGCACCTATGGTTTCAATAACTTTCGTCCGTGTCTGAAGTATGGAATTAACTTTAAGATGCTTGTTTATAATAAGAGCGACTCCTCCACCTCTGGAACCTTCTCTATCTACTCTGAAACAGAAGTAATTCTGGTTTGATAAAGCTATATTAGAGTTTAAACCAGTTTCAGTAACCATAGCTATATCTATTTTATTATGTTGCATAAAATTAAAAAATTCAAAGGTTTTGGCTCGAATACCTCTAGCATTCCAAGTGATTATTTTAATATAATTATTTTCCATAGCCAAGGTATTTTAATGCTAATCCAGTAATTATATGAAATTGTTCAAATTTATCTTTGCATAGCCTTAGTTTATTAACTAATTCCGCTGTAATCATTTGGATTTCATTTAAGGTGAATAAGTTAGAATTGTTACCGTCAGTGTTTATTGTATCTATCTTAGGACTATTATCAAACCTAAAAGTAGACCAAGGGGTGTAGCCGGTGGTATGTTGATTGTTGTTCCTCGCGTTCAGTGGTGGGAAATCATTTTTCTTCGGGATGAATCCTCGCTCAGTGGAAGAATTTTTGGAGTTTTTAGTGGCAAGTTTTTCGCGAAACTGCACATAATTGATTCGGCTCGGGCAGTCAGGATCCGTGGATTTGTGGGCACCATGGCAATTTGCACATTTAACAGCAGTTTGGGTAATACATTCCGACGTCGCATGTAATCCTGAGCAGATTGCACAAAAAGTTTTCACATTGCAATGTTTAGATCCATGACCAAACATCTGACAGTTATAGCATTGCGTTATTTTGTTTGGTAATCGCCTGTGAAAATCCCATTTAACTATTGTCTTCTCAATAGTTCCAAATTTTTCCCGGAGTTCTTTCAGGGTTATTGACCCCCGACGAATATATATAAGAAACAATATGAATTGGCCCAGATTGGTTTTCCTCGTTATAGGTTTAATATCCATGCACTGCACGCCAGCAGAAGTGAGGTAAGATTTGAGAGTATCACATTCAATACCATCCAATCCAGAGAGTACTACCTTAAACGGCAGGTCAGACCTTTTACTATGAGTATAGAACTCGCAATTCGAAGTCTTTAGCGTTGCACAAATTTTTCCGTAAGATTCCATTGTAGTAGGCATGATTTTAATACCAATCGACATTCGTTTTATAGCATAATCGCTGATATTCGCTGCTTTCAACATTTGATGCACTGTTTGACCGCTAGCTTTAATAACGTTAATCGGTGGAGGTTTCGGTGCAGCAGCCTCTGAGTTAGCTGCGCCTGCATCACTACAGCCAGTCGGCTCATCATTTTCAAACGCTGTTTGCAATGGTGCAAAGTAATTTGTACTACGAGCAGATGAGTGATCGCCGTTCTTGCCACGGCCTGAAGCAAGTCCGCTTGTTTGCGGAGAAACTTTTTTAGATTTTCCACTCATGTTTAAGTGAAGGAAACGTTTTTTTGAAATTTGTTCGTTACATTTCGAAATAGACTCATCAGAGTCAATATCACTGGCACAACTCACACGGCGCTTAATAGTTTTTAGTTTTTATTTTATACGATTAACTATAGTCCACAATACACTTTGAATTAGAGCACAGTCTATAAATCACGTCAAGTCACTACGAGATCAACCCGACGAATGATAAAATAGAAAACAATTCAAAATTTTATTTAATTAGAAATTTAATAAAACTAGGGTTTGACTTTAAAGGTAATTTGGAGTATGGTTATTTTAACAATAATATAATAATCTATAATAGTTTATGAGGAACCTTGGTATTCCGCATTACCTGCAGTATTCCAAATTGCTGCACCTCTTCTACCATATTTTAACACTCATCAATTTGCCTAACTGAAAGTAGTTGATTTGTTGGCTTTATTTAACTTGCTTTGTTGTCTTTATATCTGGTACAAATCCTACAAGTCAATTTTGAATCAGTTTGCGTTATTGTAGTAGGCTAAAATTTTGCAAACACATATGTTTCTGATGACTATATAAATTTGTTTTTTTAATTTTTGTTTATCTTGTTTACGAGGTAAAACTACATATCCAAAAGAGCCCTGCAATGTTTTTCTTTTGTATTAATAAATATTGTAATTGTTCTTACCTGTGTATCACTAACTGCTAAGCCGTTCAGTAGATTTAGCAATACAATAGCCATGAATCCTACAAAAAGCAGAAATATTCCGTAGCTGATGGGTGAACTGAAGTTGATGTCTCCACTATCAAACTCTCCTGTTATCATAACGACAGATTTGAAGATAGAACCCGAAATACTGTTGAAATATCCTTTATCGTCTTCCGAAGCTTCGGAATATTCTGTTTGTATAAAAACTATGTGGAAGCATAGACCGAATGTAATAAAAAACATAAAGTACTGAGAAAAACTCTTGAAAAAACTCACACAAACTTCTTTTAACATGAGCATATGTGTGGAAACTATTAGATACGGTAGTGAACCGATAAGCAAATATATTTCCACTGAGGCTAAAAGAACTGTAAGCACGGCGAAAGTTCTTTGTGGTTCATTTTTGTAATTGGGATTTAAAATAGTTAATGTTGAAAAAATTATGAGCATAAAATCAACGAAATTGGTGAATGTCACAAAAGTTGTGGCAAACATTTTCTTCTTCAGTAAAATCCATTGAATAAATTCTCGCGCAAATATAAAAAAACATCCGACGGCTGATAATATTCTCAAAACTTCGATTGCTGTCATTGAGGCGTTGTTCAAGTCTAAGAAAATGCATAGTATCAAAATGATACAAAATAAAAACGAAACGATGAAATTAATGTAGAAAAATAAAGAAAGCTGAAACCATTTCAAAAACATAAAACTTGTAATTAAAGGATGATTCAGGAGATGCTTTATATTTTCGGAATCAGCAATATGTCTCATTGGCATCATATCTTTACTTTCACTGAATTCATTCGTTAGTAAATTGGTATAATTTATAATAATCGCGAAATGTTCATTGTTATGTTGTAAACCATTAGTTGTTATACATTTATCAAATAATGTTTCCAGAAGTTTCGAATCAATCCCTGATATTAAATTTTTTATAATATGGCCGATTCCAATATATGCTCCTTTTTCAAAAGCCTTTATAATTGCTTTTTCATTCTTATATACAATTGCTAAACCAAAAGCGGTATATGGGGCATTTCACGTGAAGCGGACAGGGAAAAAAAAGTGAGGTTCTGAAAATCTACCACATTCGGCCCATTTGTACTTCTAGTAGGTATGAATGTGTACGCAAAATATTTTTTGTGTATAGTGTATATTTACCAAGTTATAGGTTTCTAAAGAATGGTGGTTGATTGGTACTACAATTTATTGAAAGTAATTTTTCGAATATAACAAATTTACTATAAAATATTTAACATAGCGATACATGTTAAAAATATACTGTTCTTTTTGACAGTAAAAAAAATATTGAAAAATTATTTTTTTTCATATCTAAAACCGGAAGTAAACTTTTCAAACCAGAATTACAGTCACTTCGACCATTTTTTTTTTCTTTTTTTTTCTTTCAAAATATAGCTTAAAGAATAATAAAAGTACACTAGAAAATTTAAAATGGGATCTCTATTAGTTTACGAGCTAGATTGATTAATGTACACACGCGTCGCAAGGGGCGTCATTATGTAGCCAGAATTCACGCCCTTTGCGACGCGTGTGTACATTAATCAATCTAGCTCGTAAACTAATAGAGATCCCATTTTAAATTTTCTAGTGTACTTTTATTATTCTTTAAGCTATATTTTGAAAGAAAAAAAAAGAAAAAAAAAATGGTCGAAGTGACTGTAATTCTGGTTTGAAAAGTTTACTTCCGGTTTTAGATATGAAAAAAAATAATTTTTCAATATTTTTTTTACTGTCAAAAAGAACAGTATATTTTTAACATGTATCGCTATGTTAAATATTTTATAGTAAATTTGTTATATACGAAAAATTACTTTCAATAAATTGTAGTACCAATCAACCACCATTCTTTAGAAACCTATAACTTGGTAAATATACACTATACAAAAAAAATATTTTGCGTACACATTCATACCTACTAGAAGTACAAATGGGCCGAATGTGGTAGATTTTCAGAACCTCACTTTTTTTTCCCTGTCCGCTTCACGTGAAATGCCCCATATTTCATATATTCAGCTTGTTCTTCATCAATTTTAGAGGAGTCTAGTATGACTTCAAAGCATCCAATATAATCTCCAAGGTCATATGTCTCCTCCGTATAGGTTGTTGCAACCGACGAAGCAGATAGCCGTTGAAAGAATTCATCAAGATGAACGTTATCTCGTTCTAACAACATTTCTAGTGCTTGTCTATTTCCTACAATAGAAGCCATCTCGACGGCTCTGTATCCCCTCTGCTCAATAGTTGCATCAACGTCTGTCTGCAGTATGACTTCGACGGCTTTGTTCAAACCCTTCCGTATGGCTGTTAACAGCAGATTTATATAATTTTTCTGCTTGATATCTTCGGGTATAATGATGGTATCACCATTAGACAACTTCGAATCATACTTCTGGAAACATTGTACAAAATGTTCCTCTTGTTTTTCTCTCAACAGGGTAGACAAATTATGAAAATTTAATTCACTCGTATTAGTTAAGAGTAGCTGAATTTTAGGAAATTTCCTTCTAAGAAGTTCTCGTGCATTTTCCTGTTTCGGTCCGTAGGAATCTATGTCGATTATAGGATATTGTAAACCCATTAAATATTCAATGATTATTTCCTTTTTTTCCTCGTCTAGTTTTTCATTTAGAATTATATGTAAAATGGGTGTTGTCCCTTGATGATCTGGAATATTTGGATCAGCACCATATTCGATGAGTTTCTGTATACACTTGAAGATATCATCGAAATTTTGAGAAGTTATATTTTTCGCAAGACTGTTGATTGGTGTTAAATTTGTTGATTCCAAATCAACTGGAATACCATCAAATTGCAATAAATGGGACAAAAATTGAAAATCATGTGAGCCGGGTTCAAGTTCTGTAAGATATGTATCTAGTAGTAAATTTGGAGATATCTAAAAATTAAAATATTGAAATTATGTGGATAAAAGCATTTTTTACAGTAAAATGATATCCCATCTTGGTTTGCCGAATTCTATTTTCTTGGTATTCAGTAACTTAAAGAAAAAGATCCTATAGCAAGTGCGTCTGTTGGTCAGATTTCTCAAAACTTATATGTTGGAAATTATTCGGTGGAATTATCGAGTTGTCCCAAAAATTATTGCCGGTTACGACATTTACGAAACATTCGCGTTTTAACATCAAAGTGCTTTCCAGAAGTTTCTAGAATACAGAAGTATAATATGTTCAATATACTTCTAAAGCGTAGGTATCATTGAATAAGTACGTTATTTTCTCTCATTTTAAATAAAATGTTTAACTCATTGATAGTGGCAAGAACTTTTCGGACAACCTGATAGATACAAATTTTAAAAATCTATGTGTATTTCGTTGTATTTTTATCTTAATCATGAAAAATATATACAGTGCTGATCAAAATAATAAGTAATAAGGTTGAAAAATATTCTAAGAGCAATTCTGCCTTTAAAAACTCTTTCTCCTGAAATTTAATTGGTACTATTACTAGAGTAATAAAATCTTCGTTATTTGTTATATGGAATCTTAGTCATGCAGTCAAGTTCTAGGTGTTAAACTGCAAAGTTAAAAAATCACTGCATTTTTAAAGTGGTCAAAAAAATTTAAATTTTTTTTCATTGGTAATCAACTTTTTTGTTAATGGGATAAAAAGGTATTGATTTTTGGCGATTTAGGTTAAAACTAAATAATTTTTTGTAATATGATTCGACTAGATTTTTCAATTACATAATTTTAGATAGGTCGAACTAAACATTGTTCCACTGAAGAGCGTTGCATGAATGATTAATTTTCCATATGACAAATAAAGAACACTTGGTTACTCAAATAATGATACCAATTATTTTGCAAAGGAGCGAAATTTGAAAAGAGAATTTGATATTTAGACTACTTCTCAACTTTATTACCTATTATTTTGATCAGCACTGTAAGTAGATTTCACGCTTCCACCATTCAACATTGATATGACATTGATTACCTAAATAAAAATGTTTAAGTTATCGCATCTGCAAGATCCATTCTACATCCATGCTACATTCATAAGTAACATACATATATCGTATATATGTATATCAAAATCACATCGAGTTTAAATTTTATAAGCGACAACTAAACTCTTTTCCAGAATCAGTTTAATATTTTATGTACAATTATAGAATGAGTATTTTTACCGGGTTCCTTGGTTTCCTGCGACTATGATAGATTGATTAATTGAGTTACTTATTAAAATTTATGGATGCAAGCTGATTCCTTTACTAAAATCACTATTTATTTTGTTTAAAGTTTAGCCATCAAGATGGAATATCATTTCATCGAATTTATTATACGTTCAACTTACATAATCGTAATAATTGTAATTAGGGTTAATGCACTCTGCAACAAACTCAGCATTACCTTCGCTTTGTAAAGCTTGCTGTAACACATCTTTCTCTGCTGGGTTTTGTGATAATGGTAAATACGGATTGGCACCCTCTTCTAAAGCTTGCTTGAAAGCAACTAAATCTCTTTTGTTTAATGCACTAACCAATAGTAGCTGGGAAATGGAAATATTTATTAAACTTTAAAAAAATCAATGCTAATCAAAAATTTAAAGTATTACCGTGTTTTCTAGCTCTTCTTTTATTTTAAACGGCATAGAAAATTCATTCGTTGACATTTTGTCTTTTCTTCTTTCAAAATGAAAATACCCAAAATGTTAAAACTGTCGTGTTATACTGTAAGATAAAATAAATGTAAAAATAAGCAAATGATTTAATACTAACAAATATAGACATTTAAATGTATACACTTAGCATAAATTATGAAAGTTGACAAGTTGTTTTAACAACTCCTTAATATCAATTATTTTTCGCATACGTTCTGGTGTTGCATTTTAAGTAAACTTTTGTAACCTTATAAGACGTAAATGTTATCAACTTTTCAAGAATTTGGAAACATACACCTTTAATTGTATCTTTTGTTTATAAAAAATCATTGGGCACAATTTTGCCCATATATATAATATAAATACATATGAACACTTACACAAATTTAACTAAAAACTGAGCGAAACGATCATAAAGGCATTAAAACTTTTAAATTGCACATAGTTTCACCTCTTAAAATTATAACGACAATCTCCCTTAAAATGAATATTTGAAAATTTTGTAATTCTTTGGTAACAAGATTATTTATAATTCACTAAATAAAATCTCCTATAAACACTAATGTTATTTTATTTAAACTTCATATCACTTAATTAATAACAGAAGGTTCTGAGATTTTTAAAAATTACTGATTTCACTGTAGTTCCTAAGAAATTTGCTATCAAATTCGAGGCAAGGTGTAGTACAAATAACTTTTATTTTAAGAGACACAAAACAATTGTTATACCTTTTTAACGAAAATCTTGTTACACTTGGGCTCAATTCGCGGTGGTTTTGGCCCAAGTACCGAGCGAAAGTCGAGAGGGAGACTTTCTTGCAAAACAAAACTCCGTCGAAGAATTTGCCGAACCCTGCAGTCGGTAGCTGATAAATCAGGAGCGCACCCACACTTCGCCCTGCGAATGCTTTCAGCGGTGTGCGCACAGAAGCCGTGTCGTGTCGAGCAACGCCGCTCGTGGTGTGGCGGCCGGCTTCGCTCGGGTGTGTGTGCGCACAGTGACGGCAAGGCGATCGCGGTAATGTGTGAGTAGCGTCGGTCGGTGATAAACAGTGCCGCGGCTTATGGCACTGATTTTCGGGAATTTTGCGGGGATTACTCGGCGACAGCCGAGGGACCTCTCGTAATTCCTGCCGCGAGTATAGTGTTCGGATCGGGCGCGGAGTGTCGGCCGGGAATTCCCTTCTCGTCGTCTGGGGGGCGAACTTTAATTTCCGGGCGCAGTGCCGTGGACGAGTGTAGTGCAGTCGGTGTTAGTTTGTGTGGAGTGGCTGCTGCTTTCCTGGGACGCCGAGGGAACTGCCGGGACTTTGGAGACGGACTACCGTCGAGGGAAAGTTCAGGTAAGTCCGGTGAAAATTATGCAGAATTCCGGTGAAAATCGCATAAGTTTTCGACGAGTGCGTCAAAGGGGAAAAACCCCGAGTTCGCGGGATATGCTCGGTAGGAGTGTGTGCGTGCTTCCTCCGAGTATGTTTAGCAGCTGATCGTCGGTGACAGCGGATGGAAGTGATTCCCCTCGCTATGCTTAGGGGGTTATGCGCCGCGGAATTCAAGGGCACCGATCAGCTGATCTCCGGTGAACTTGGATTGTGTCGATTTTATTCACTTTATCCTTTTCACAGGATGACGGAATTCGGCGAGGGCTTTTTAGCGGTGAGGAGATCGTCGGGTAAATTAATCGCGGGAGGACACCCAACAGGTAAATCGCCGGTAAGTGGCCCGGAATATTCGCACAACGGGCGTAATTGACGTGACAAATAACTTAAGAATTCCGTGGGCAATTCCCTAATTCCTTTCTTTAATTCCCAGGCAGAGGTACTTACCGCGGGGCTAATTTTCGGGCGGAATCCGGACGGTGTATCCTTTTACGCGAACGTCCTTTATTTTGTCGCCAGGCGATTTAATTCACTATCCCTGTAATTGCACGGGGTTAAAAGTAACAATTATTTATTTTTATTACGGATAATGGCGCGCACTAACAATTTACTCTTTCTTTACAGATTTCACACTTCTCCACTTGTTGCTGACAGGCTTAGGAAGGAAGATGTCGATCGGCAGCTTTTCCGGGTTCGTCCCATTTCAGGTCGGCCCTTCCCCTTCGCTTTTCACCACGATGAAGCGTAGGTGAGTTTTAGTACTAAAGCTAAGGCTATGTCCTAATGAATTTTAATTATTTTTTAGGGCACAACGAAGGGCCGCAACAATCTATTATTTGATTAGGAAGAGTATATACTAATAATTTTTATAAACTAAACTGCCACATTTAAAATGAAGTTATCGTACGTCTACAATTAAGTAATTTAGATTGATAATAAAAACTTAAAGATAAGAGAACAGTGAGTAACTTCGTCCCAGCGAACATTCCGAAAAGACGCTTAAATTGATATTAATGCTCCCAATAAATAAGTTGTTATATGTTAGTTTACCTTAAACAAATAGATATTTCAAAAGAAACACAATTTTCGATGTAAAATAAAAAAACATGAACGAAAGAGTTTTAAAATCGGGCGAAAGTGCTTAATTTTTTGTTTACTTCAACGATTGGTTTCCTAGAATATACTGTATTTTTGGGACTTGATGCTACGGGTTTTATTTTTTATTTATTTTTTTGATATCTCTTATATTCCTCTCGTTGTATCTGTGCCAAAATTGCTTTATAGTTTATCTAATCTAAAAATTCTAATCTTCATAGAAATGCCATTCGGCAAACAGAGGCGCTGAAAATAAATTTTAATACTACGAAGTCCAATCAAATTGACTGGTACCACAGATAACTGTACAGATAGCACAGCAATATTTCCAATAGCCAAGTAAATTATCATCACAGTCAAGTTTGTGACTAGACTCATAACCAAGTATGTTGCTCAATAAATCGCGTCAAGCAAGCTGCTAGATATTATTTCAACTTATTTCACTTGATCGGAAGGAGCGAAGGGAATAGAATATACACATATTGTAATGTTGGAGTGTGCTACGAAAGACGCTCTACACAGAGAGAAAAAAGTAGATTTTTTGACGAAAATTGTTAATGAACTGCCTAAAATCAGTCGGTGATTTTCAACCAACTAATCTGCTTAGGTGATTCACCTACTTCAGAGTAGTTGATTTGGAATCTTCATTTTGCAACAAAGTGTGGTTACATTTTTCACAAAACTTGTGTGAATTTTAAACAAGGTGTGGGTGAATTTTTCATAAAATATCGTTGAATTTTTGAACAAATGTTGACAATATTTCGACCAAAAGTAGGTGAATTTACGATAAATAATAGACAAATTGTCCACAAAATATGGGTGAATTGCCGACCAAATGTAGGTAATGTTTCAACCAAAAATAGGTGAATTAACGACAAGATGTGGATGAACTTTCCACAAAATAATAGATGCATTTCTGACCAAATGTCGGTAATTTTTCCACGAAAAGCAGGTGAATTTACGACAAAGAGTAGACAATTTTTTCACAAATTAGATGTGAATTTACGACCAAATATAGGCAATTTTTCCACAAAAACTAGGTGAATTCACAACAAGGTGTAGATAAATTTTTCACAAGATGAAGGTGAATTTCCAACAAAATGTAGACAATTTTTCAACAAAAAGTAGGTAAATTTACGACAAGATGTAGACAAATTTCTAATAAAATACAGGTAGATTCGATTCGTGATAAAATTTAACCAATCTTTCCACCAAAAGTAGGTCAATTTCCCAGAAAAAGCAGTCAATTTTCTACCTAAATAAGTTGTAGGCCAAAGAGGAATTTCTTCAATAATACTGAATAATTAATACTTACATAATTATGTAAATCATTTATTTATTTCCATTTTTGTTTATTACACCTCTACAGTTTATATATTCTTATGAATAATTTTTATTTGTTACATATTCATGAAATATCGAATATTTATTAAAAATTACATAACTTAATTTATAAGTACAATATCTGTAGTGCTTTTAAAGGAACACATATATTCAAAAATAATTAAGTATAGACAGTGTGTTCCAGTCACGAGTACAAAAACATACTTTTTTAGAAGAATACTTACAGGAAAGTATTACATCTTATACTAAAGGTGGTTTTGGTCGAATAACCTTCTCTTTATTCGGTAGAACTATTTCATGAGTTGGTGAATATTTAATTTTTTGAGCACTAATTAAAATGTCGCAACTATCGTGGATTACAAATGAGCTCTGACTATCGAGAATTGTTGGTTTCCAAGACTTTGCTTTAGTTACCTTTATCACTTGCGGTGTGAGATATGAAATGACAGAGAATAGTTCCTCGTATCTTTTTAAGTTAAATAAAGTGGGTATAATAATATATTCTGCAAACAGTTTTATCATGACATGTACCTTCCTTTTCATGTTTCAGAAGTGATATTAATTTTCTGCTGGCTGCATCTTTGAGTTGAACCTCCATGATAGCGGAACATTTCTCAAAAAAGAGGGGCCATTTTGAAAACAACAGTGTATTTTTTTTGCGGAAATATGACGTCAAAGTCTAATTCAATCTAGAGTGGAAGAAAAATTAATGCAAAAAAGATATGTAAAAACTTAACTCTGTTTTCTAAATACACTTTTTTTTAGTTCACAGCACTTTACTTACCTTGAAAAACAGGAAGGAATTAAATCTTGCAGGCCCCAACTATTTATAAGCTCCACAAGCATGGATTCCTGCGAAATAATTTCCGGCGATATTAATAAAATTGGATCACACATTTCCGAACACCGAACACTCAACTAACCAAAAAGCAACTGTACCGGCGTACTATTCCAGTAACAATAATTTGATCGCTGGTGCACGTATATTCACATCCACTTTATTTGGAAAATACGACTGGTGTAGTTCATACGTCCATACAGTAGTGGGTATCGCTTTTATTTTTGAAAGGCTGCGTTTGTTACTTATCATTCTATGGGTGTGTTTCACACAGAAATGGACATTTTACCTACTTTTGTGAACAATTTGGCGACGAACAGTTGGCAAAAACGTATTTATTTTCTTTCGTATTTTGCTCTTATTTTTGAAGAGCTGTTTGCTACTTATAATTGTATGAGTGCGTTTTACACAAAAATGGATATTTCACCTACTTATGGCGACAATTTGAAGACGAAAAGTAGGTAAAGCAGATTACTCCCGAAATTTTTTTTCTTTCGATTTTTGCTCTTATTTTTTGAACAGGAAAAAAATTTGCGCATAAACTCCTTTGCCTACTTTTCGTCGGTAAATTTTTAACGTAAATAGGTGATATACCCATTATTACTGCGTGAACGTTGCGTGAAGTGAACTACATACACCAGTCGGTGTATTTTCCACAAAAAGATTGTATTTGTTCTTTTGACAAGTGCTCTGTTCCCTTTTCGCACCACCTGCCTTTGTGGAAAGTTCGCCTACCAATATAGGTGACTTCAAAATGGGCATTCACGAAAGAACTAAAATTACCCAATCTTTGCAGGTAATGTTTCTACTGATAGTAGGTAAACGGAATGAAATATTTCAGAGTTTCGTCCAAATAGATTTCTCATCGACAACATGTAGACAGTTTTACTTGATAATTAGTTGAATATGACTTTTTAAATTCATCTAATCTGATTTAGGTGAATCATCTAATAGTTTAGTTGATTTTATAGATTATTCACCTACAAATTGGACACCCACTTCATACTAGGTGGTTTTTCGACAGTAATTTTTTCTGTGTAGATTAAATTAAATTATAAGCATAAATAATCCCAATTTTTTTATCTTCATCCGAAAGGACCTAAATGGAGTTACGTCCTGACGGCAAGATACATAATGAAGGATGAATTACTTGTAAAGAAGTGGTGTAAGAAGTTTTTGTCGAGGACTTGCCAGCGAGGGATACGATATAGAAAAACTCAAAGAAGATTTTTGGGAAGAATCCACAGTTGACGCTGAGGCGAGCCAGAAGTTAATTCGCCCAAAAAGGTATCAAATTGATGTCTGTCCACACCATACACCAAAGGATGAAGGAAAATTGCATCAAACCAATTTTATCCGAAAGACATAAAAAATCTTTTAAGATGTGTAAATAAAAACATAAATCGAGATTGGAGCATCATCATGTTTACCGATGAGTCATCACTTCGAGTATATCAAGGACCTAGACGAGTTAAGGTTAAAATAAGGACGGCAAAATATCCAACGTACAGTACAACACTCAATAAAAATTCATGTGTGAGGATTTTTCTGTTCACTAGGATTCGGCAACTTGGTGACTTTTACCAGAAATCTAAATGCAAAAAAGGATGCTGAAAATATATTATGTATATATAATAAATGTACAAATCCTTGGTTTGGAGTAGGGAATCGATCGTGCCACGAAGACAACGACCCAAAACATAGAAGTCCTCTTTGTACCGAATGGAAAATGAAGGAAGACATCTATTCAGTAATACTTCCGCGTTTTCATAATCCGCATACAATCTACTTTCAAAAACTAAGATTAATGCTCTGATTACGATATCTCTTCCATACCACAACAAAAACAATTTTGTAGATATAGTAGACTCATCCAAAAAGTTTTCGAAATCCGCCACTGCATAGTTATTTTATTTATTTTATTTTATTTATTTAAGCAGTTTCATCAATAAGCTGATTACATTCAAGATTTTAGATGAACATTAACGAAGCCGACCTTTAATCTGGCTTTTGGATAAATGAAAATCAATAACAGGGTAATTTAAATTGAACGAACGCGACATTGAAGTCAAGGGCTCGTTAAAACCATAATTAGTTCGATGGTATGAAAGGTGGAGGAAGTCAGTGTTTCTCAAGGTGCGTGCCGGCACCGAGATATTAAAAAGAGCCAATAACTCAGGAGAATTAATAGAACCCTGCAAACAGTCGAAAGTCAAGACAGCTCTGGAGAGATTACGTCTATTCGTCAACGTGTCAAGCGAAATGAGCTTAAGTCTATCGAGATAGGGAGGCAAGACCTGATCATTCTCCCAAGGAAGACCATCCTAATCCTAATATATAATAAAATCCATACCAAGCACTGCAAATAAATCTCGAATCTTACCGAACAAACATGTAGTCAATCTGATGAGCGAACCTATTTATTCACATTATCAATAAAACATAAAATCCAAAAGAATGCATTGGTGCATGTATTTACTTTAACCAAAAATATATTTTTGGGTATGTATACAGACTCATAATTATTATCTAAGCATAAAAAAAAGTTACATAAGCTAAGAAAAACTTCAAAAAGGTTCCTCTTAGAAATTCAAAATTAGTTTCGATATATCTCTTGCATACTTTGCAAGCATTTTTATTTTGGAAATATACACGAAATATTTTTAAAAAAAATTTAAAATGTCTATTTATCTCTACACGTAAGTTAAATGACAAAACCAATACCGATCATGTTTCTGATGTAAGTAAAAAATATCACATCTCATTAAATTCAATACATTCCAAATTTGTTTTTATAAAACAGCAAATAGCTTTAATTTAGTCCAATAATCAGGTATACTACAGTTGTAAGATTTAGTAAAGGTTTTTGTATGCTTTTAATTTTCTCTTCGCTTATAATTCTCAATTAATTAGTTTTTCATTAGTCTGGAACTTCATCACAGATTGTAAAGAGCTAAGACTTTAATCACTGGAGGGGGGGGGGGGGGGGGGGGGGGGGGGGGGAGAGAGGAGGGGGGCCTCAATAGCCCGGTTGGTAACGCGACGTGTTAACTGCGAGCCAGCAGGGCGCTAGAGGTTGTGGGTTCGATTCCCACGAGAAGCCCTGGTCACAAAAAAGTGGTATCACAATGGGCCTGTAATGGCCTAAGTGTGTCTTCGGACAGCCACAACAATCTACATCTACATCTTAATAACTTTAGACTGATATGAATTCTTGATACTCATTGTGTATTATGTTAATAAAATCTTACATCCACAATTATGATTGCAATAGTTTTAACAATTACAAAAATGATATTGAGCAGCCTTTCTGTAGTAGGCGGAAGCAGATTTTGAATTGGTTCCAAACAATTGTTGATTGATACCCATACCCAATTTTGAGGATCTAGTTCGTTACCTAGCCTTATTTAGACTTGGTAGTAGACTTGATATAAATGCTGCAGCAAATTTTGGAGGATGATAGGATAATTGTTAACTTTACTATGCCGTGTAATTTTCACACAATTGAAATATCTATGGTGGTCTATAGAATCAATTTTTGTTGGAGCTCCGTACACGGCAAGAAGAAAACGAATTCCATTATCGAGAGTAATGTCTGTAGAAGAGCCCATTTTTGTAAATACTTCAGCTCAATCAATTAAATAAATACGTTTTTCCATTAATTTTAAATACCTTTATTTTATCACTTATGAAAAATTCAGACGAAGTATCGTCACCAGTTATTACATGTTAAAATAAGATATGAGCAGAATACGTTTTAGATAGAAGATGAAACTTTGTGGGGAATATATTTTTGTAGCTTCTTGAGGTTTTCCATAGGCTTAAAAAAGTAAATTATCGTATACATGCCACGTGTGAGTGCATATTAATATTTGCAATTTGTTATAATATTTAATTTAAGTGTAGAAATTATTTTTTAGGACAATTGCATGTTCTATAAATTTTATATTCACTATTTTCTAACAAAAAACTTACCATTTAAGAGATATTCGTGAAAAATTTGTTTTTTACATCTTTGACCATACATAAAAGTTTTAGCACAAGTGGGATCATTAGGGATTTTTTACATTTCATTTAGAATGATGATTTAAAGGTCTCTAAAAAATTTTCTGATGTGTTGCAGAGTCTATCCTGTAGCATGTATATTACAGCCTCTTATAGCTGCAATATAGTATTTAACGAAAAAAGGTATAGGAAAAAGTTGGATCAAGGATCATGTGGCTTGAAATACGCTTGTTTACGTTTTCGTACATAACTTTTTAAAATTAACGCCTTGCAATATTTCCGTTAATCTGACTCGTGATGAAAATTTTAGTTAAAACTTGAATATCACGAGTAAAGCTCGTTGTTTAATATCGGATATCACGTGTTTGACTCTTAAATCACATTTCGAGCATAACATGAAATTAAACAACGTCCCTGACTCGTGGTATACAAGATTAACCTAAAATTGTCATCACGAGTCAGACTCGTGAAAGTAGTGCAAGGGGTTAATTAAAATAAATTAAAAAATAAAATTTTTCAATATAAATAAAAATACATAAATTCACTAAGCAAACACTTATATATAAAAAAGTAAATAAAATAAATTAACAAAGGTACCTATTAGGGTGCTTTTTTTTTCGTCACTATTTTTTTTTTTCAGTCCCACCTCGAAATTTTGTGGCAAATACCTAAACAAAAATTCCCTGAAAATTGGAGCCCTTAATATTAATATTAATTTGGCATGAGCAAGGATTGCTGCGATTCAAATTCTCAAATAATTCAAAATGATTAGTTCCAAATGTTGATGCAGATGGCGCTCTGTGTGCAAAAAATTTCCAAAAGCTTTAAAAGCTATGCAGGATGCATACAGTGTAGTACCGAATCTCTTTACCACGGAAGATTTAAATTTATACCTCGACTTGTTGGTAATTAACAAGAAATATTGTACAATCTTATCTATTCTGAGAGATCGTTGCCAGATCGGCTTAGAACTTGAGCAGGATGGAGAAGAAACGATCGTCGTGACGAGCACTATACCTTATAGTTTAATCGCCGATTTCAGAGTCAAGGTATGTGTTAGCCTTATTTACTTAAAAGCAACTCATTTAATTGACTATATCGTGAATAATGTAATTGATCATATTCCTATTGTAAGCGGGCTTGACTGGTATGTTGATATTGCGGAGGCTCTAATGAGCGTGGATAAGCATGCTGATGCTATTAGATTGCTGACACCAGTCCTACAGAGCCCCACGTTTGCGGCACCTGCATATGTCTGGTTAAGACATGCCGAATGCCACCGAGCTTTGGGAAATAATGAGAAAGCTATAGAGTCCTACTATCAGGTGATAGAGTTGGCACCTTATTGCTTCGACGCGAAATTTACCTTATCAGCCCTTTTAAAGCAACAAGGACGGCACAGGGAGGCTATTAAGGCGCTTGAACAAGATATGGATGGGGATACTATTGACGCTCGCCTACTATACGAACGATGTCTAATGCTAAAGACGGTTGGAGAGCTCGATCAATACGTCGAACTAGGCTGTATATTGTTGGCAAGGAATGCTATTAAATTTGCATCACGTGAAGAAATCCAAATGGTTGCGAACAATGTTAACAATAGCAAATTGGGTAATTTGAAATTTACCAAACATCTACAGGATGCTTTCAAAAATTCTGAACAGACACCTGTTAGTGAGGATGATCTAACTCTAGAGGATGAATATGCCCTGTTTAAAGACCTCTCAATAAAGCTATTTAAAGATGAAAAATATGCTACTTTGGAGAAACTCTGCTTCTCAGTTATAACGACAAAAAAATTTAAACCGAAAGCCAGTGATATATTAAAATATCTTACTGTAGCTTGTTATTATAATGATGATGCCTTGTTCGCTTTCATTGTATTTAGGGATGCATTCTCAAAAAATGTTGAGAACAACAGCTACTGGAATTTGTGCAATATAATAACACATAAACTCGATAATGCAAATTATTATAAATTCTTCAAGAGCCTCTTTGCACGACAAACGTGCCAGTCATATCTAAAAATTTTATTAGGAAATTATCATCTTGCTGCTGGTTCATATAAATACGCATTAAATGTTTATGCTGGAATATATAGGGACACTCAGGACCCTTTAATTGCACTACTAATTTCAGTTATCTTCACTCAATTAGGATTACAAAAGAATGTACTACGAAAATCAACAGCACTGGCTCAGGCTAATGCGTTTATGCGAAAATATGCTGATTTGAGACTATCTCCGTTAACGAAACAAGAAGTTTACTATAATTTAGGACGGATGTATCATCAGGTATCAATGCTTCATTTAGCCCTTCATTGGTATAAATTGGTTTTGGAAGCTGCTACAGAAATTAATCAAGAGGACGAAGAAATTTTGGGTCTCACCCAGGAGGCTGCTTTTAATATACATTTAATCTATAAGGCTAATGGAAACACTACTATGGCAAGAAAGTATTTGTATGATTATATTACAGTATAATAATAAAGCTTTTTTTAAATTATATCATAATTATTATAATGCGTTAAAACCACCCCGATACACAATGCAGTTATTAATAGCTTTTTTTTTAATCTACCCCTAATAATAATAATAATATTTTGAATTCTTCGAATTATGTCTTCAGCGATCCTGAAAACTCCATGCTCATTTTCATGGCAATTCTTTAAATCAGAAACGTTGAACCAAAGTAATTTTATGAAGCAATATGGAAATGGGAAGTGTATAAAATAAAT
Source organism: Dysmachus trigonus (assembly GCA_949715965.1). Lineage (NCBI taxonomy): Eukaryota > Metazoa > Arthropoda > Insecta > Diptera > Asilidae > Dysmachus > Dysmachus trigonus. The sequence continues at coordinate 96,710,856 of OX454319.1, read as the reverse complement.
TGTTTATAGCTGCGGATGGTACATACCTACCAGCATGATTTAAAGGAAAGAAGACTTTTTTAGGAAAGCTATGAGTTCATTCATCGAAATCGACATTTTGTTCTTACTACTGATATTATACTTCTTATTAAGATAATGTGATAAATTTAAAAAAAACCCAATTGGGAAAGTAAATTTTATGCAATTCTTTAACACGTTATAACCTTAACAACAACTTTCCCAAGGCGTTTTTCTTTCTCGGTGGAAAGACTCATTCATCATCCCTATTCACAAAAAGGGCTGTAAAAGTGATGTATCTAACTACCGGCCCATCGCCAAACTGTCTTGCATACCTAAACTTTTCGAACAAATTGTTTATGACTCCATGTTCTTTCACTGCAAGTCCATTTTCTCCTCTTTCCAACACGGCTTCCTTAAGGGCAGATCAACTACAACTAATCTCGCCGACTTCGTCTCCAGAACATTACGTGTACTTGAACACGGCTACGAGGTCGACGTCGTTGCCACCGATTTCAGTAAAGCCTTTCACAAAATGTCCCACCAAATAATTCTTTTTAAACTCAGTTCTCTCGGCTTCCAATCGCGTTTTCTCTCTTGGTTGAGTTCCTACCTATCCCAAAGTCAATATAGCGTCCTCTTCGGTTCAGCTAACTCTAGCCCTTTCATAGCTCAGTCTGGGGTTCCTCAAGGCAGTCATTTGTGTCCCCTGATCTTTGTTCTGGCTGTAAATGACGTCGAGTGCATCATCAAACACTCGGACCTTTCAATTTACGCCGACGACATGAAGATCTTTAAACAAATTTCCTCCCCAGTTGATATCTACTTATAAACCTATATTTAATAAGTCAATAATATAAGTTTGTAGAGTTTTTTAAAGTAAATAAACTTATAAAACGTTCTACTTAAAAGATATATTTTGTAAAATGATGATTTTTACGTTTCGACCGAATCTTATCGTTAAACTATTTTCTTGGTACATTTTTATTATTTTGATGAGAAAGAAGATTTCAGCACATAAAAATCATATACTGTTTAAATAATTTAAAATAACAGGATAGGATTTCGACGTCTGACCGCTTAGCGAGAATCTGGCAAGATTAAATGCCTCTGGGTTTCTTTTGTGGGACACAATATTCTTTCTAAAAATTCCTGCTAAATCTTGCATAGATTATTTCTATTTATAAGTAATATATTTTTTTTTCAATTCGAAAATTCTATTTATTTTTCAATTTTTAATTGTTAGATTTTTTAGTTTATGTATTCTTTCACCCTTCCGTACTCTACGTGATGAAATATGACTTTTTACCTAAAGTTCGCTAAAGTTTGACAATAGTGAATTCGTAAAATATCAAAATTGCAAAACGTTTAGAATTATAATTCGTAAGCATTCATATGGGCCATTCCACACGTGTATTCTCGCAGCGTATTCAAACCGATTTTATTGGGGCGAAGTAAGCGACGCGAGGAGAAATCTCTACAAAAGCGCTGAACTTTGGATAGTAAATGTGCATCACAAATCGAATCTATTTATCGTGTTGTCATGAACTAACACAACGAAACGAGCAGGCGGGTTGTTTTGACAAAGAGTATCTATAACAAGAGGGGACACTCGAGCGGTTATTTTTTAAAATTTTTCGACCTTGGTACCGTTACAGGAACGAAATGGGAATTTATGCTAGAAATAGTTAGTAATAAAGAAAGCATAAGTGAGAAAAAGACAAAAATTTGGGGCGAAAAGTGGAACACTCCTGCAGGGTGCACCTCACAAAAATCTTTTATCACAAAACTTATATATGAGCACATTACACGCTGCCTTTTCCACAGCCACACACCAAACACATTATATTATGCTTACCCATCATTTATCTAAAGCACATTTTATTTTATTTAATTAATTGCTTCTATGAAAGCACTGTTTTACTCAAAAACTTTTAAGCTTCTTCACCTTTCCAAACAAATCAAGATCACCCGGTACTTTTCGTAAGCGAGCAGCACACAAAAGAAATTCGGCTCGGGGGCGCCTTTAAAAACGCACAATGAAAAAATGCAAACAATCTCGTCGGTATTCATGCTCGGTGTGTGCTGCCTGCCTCTTCTCCCTTCTCCGATTCGGCATTTCCCTATAACTTAACATTGCGAGGAGAGGTAAACTTGAGCGGCGTAGTACTGGTGCCCGGCTCGGGGGCGCCTTTAAAAAATCGTTCATAAAAAAAGCTTCAGTTTATAGCTTACGCTGTAAAAGCTATCTGTGAGAACTTTTTGGTAACTATTTCTCTCTCTACATTTCTTATAGGTATTTACAGAGGTAGTAGCCCTGAGGTGCTTTATCTAATGGGAAATTTTGCTGGGTGTATTTGCGAGAGCTTGCATATGAGTTGGGACTTTGAGAGCGTATTGAGAGTGTCCCTTCTTGTTGAATTCGATATTCTTTGGTTTTGATTGATAGAATTTTAAATCATACGGCACACACACATTGTTAATTCTTATTCGTACAACAATGTGCATCAGCAGCAGGAATACTCGTGTGGAAACGCTGACTCTCCACTGTGCGTTGTCAAAACGGTTTGAATACTGCTGCGAGAATACACGTGTGGAATGGCCCTATATTAGTTACAGTATAATTAAAATCCGCAATGCCGAAATCGAATAATTGCTATAGAAACTAACGCAGGCTTGCCGAAATTTCAATTTATCATTCCTCCTACTGAAAACTAAAAACTTAGGGAAAATGTTTTGACCAAAAACTTTATTTGCTGTATTGGTTTTTTTAGAGCCTTAGAAAAGGTCTACTTTATCCATTTTTCCCGCTCGATAATAGTTCATTTAAATTTTGTAAGACATAAAAACTATTTTAGTATATAGACTACATTTCAGATTTAGCTTAACAACTACTGTAAATGCAGTATACTGCTTTAATTTAGTTGTTTTTTTCCGATTACTTCAATGCTTTAAAATTTAGAGTCTTAAGTATTATGTGTCCTTATATGATACAGAAAATGTTCGCTCTTGTTCAATTTAGGAAGACAAAATGTAATCAAACGACATAATGTATAATTTGAATTTATTTCTTCGTATTAAAAATCTGTTTCACATCTTGAGCTAATATTTATAATAAAGTAAGTAGCCTTTTCACGTTTTCTTCAATATTTTTTAATCGAGTCTCTTGTACTAGCGCAATTCTTTCTTGATTCTGAAGCCGTCGTTTCTTTTCAATCACTGAAATTGCAGCTTGTACAATTTCAATATCCATCGCGAAATATTCAGGATTAGAAAACGGACTCCACCAGCGTCGTGAGGAGCCAAGAGTTTGTCTTTGATCCTCGTCATTAGTTGAAATAGTCGTGAATTGATTGATTCTATTCAGTGAAATGTAATCGCTAGAAGACTCATTCCAAATTAAAATTTTATTTCCATCATTCGGTCGAATAACAATATAATTTCCATTGATGAAGTTGCGAACAGAATCTCGTTTTCTGAATAATGGTAACTTTTTGACTACCGGCAATTTCATGAAAAAATGTAGGGTTTTTTCAAGACTATCAAGATTATATGTGCGGCATATGCTCCCATTTAATTCTGCTTGTGCTCTAATCATCTGCAAGGAAAGAATATATTTTATAATTCATTTAATTTACACTTATAAATGGTAAAAGAAAAATCAGGGCTCTTTCAAATCAGAGTTTTTTTTTTTAAGCGATTTTAGCTTTTTTGTTTTTTAAGCGATTTTAACTTTTATGCAACCAACCTAAAGTTAGGAAAAACATCTGTATATTCAAAAACATTCTAAGATTTTTGTGGAATTGCGTTATTATTTCAATTAAAAAAATTCTAAATTCTAAATTCCACGAATTACATAGCTACCTGAGTCCGTTGTTTTTACGCGACATTTCTAAGAACGTACGTTGCAATTCCAACTTTTACTTAGTTAATATAAACATATGTAGCTTTTTTTTAAGGAATAATACACAAATTAAAAATAAATATAATCAATATCAATAAAATAGAAAACAATTCAACATTTTATTTAATTAGAAATTTAATAAAACTAGGGTTTGACTTTAAAGGTAATTTGGAGTATGGTTATTTTAACAATAATATAAAAATCTATAATAGTTTATGAGGAACCTTGGTATTCCGCATTACCTGCAGTATTCCAAATTGCTGCACCTCTTCTACCATATTTTAACACTCATCAATTTGCCTAACTGAAAGTAGTTGATTTGTTGGCTTTATTTAACTTGCTTTGTTGTCTTTATATCTGGTACAAATCTTACAAGTCAATTTTGAATCAGTTTCCGTTATTGGAGTAGGCTAAAATTTTGCAAACACGTATGGTTCTGATGACTATACAATATTATGATACCATTAAAAAATTTGTTCTTTTAATTTTTCTTTATCTTGTTTACGAGGTAAAACTACATATCCAAAAGGTCCCTGCAATGTTTGTCTTTTGAATTAATAAATATTGTAATTGTTCTTACCTGTGTATCACTAACTGCTAAGCCGTTCAGTAGATTTAGCAATACAATAGCCATGAATCCTACAAAAAGCAGAAATATTCCATAGCTGATGGGTGAGCTGAATTTGATGTTTCCACTATCAAACTCTCCTGTTATCATAATGAAAGATTTGAAGATAGAACCCAAAGTACTGTTGAAATAACCTTTGTCGTCTTCCGAAGCTTCGGAATATTCTGTTTGCATAAAAACCATGTGGAAGCATAGACCGAATGTAATAAAAAACATAGAGTACTGAGAAAAACTCTTGAAAAAACTCACACAAACTTCTTTTAACATGAGCATATGTGTGGAAAGTGTTAGATACGGTAGTGAACCGATAAGCAAATATATTTCCACTGAGGCTAAAAGAATTGTAATCACGGCGAAAGTTCGTTGTGGTTCATTTTTGTAATTGGAATGTAAAATAGTTAATGTTGAAAATATTATGAGCATAAAATCAACGAAATTGGTGAATGCCACAAAAGTTGTGGCAAACATTTTCTTCTTCAGTAAAATCCATTGAATAAATTCTCGCGCAAATATCAAAAACATCCGACGGCTGATAATAGTTTCAAAACTTCGATTGCTGTCATTGAGGCGTTGTTGAAGTCGAAAAGAATGTATAATATCAAAATGATACAAAATAAAAACGAAACGATGAAATTAATGTAGAAAAATAAAGAAAGCTGGTACCATTTCAAAAACATAAAACTTGTAATTAAAGGATGATTCAGGAGATGCTTTATATTTTCGGAATCAGCAATAAGTCTTATTGGCATCATATCTTTACTTTCACTGAATTCATTCGTTAGTAAATTTGTATAATTAATAATAATCTGAAAATTATCATCGTTATGTTGTAAACCATTAGTTGTTATACACTTATCAAATAATGTTTCCAGAAGTTTCGAGTCAATCTCTGATATTAAATTTTTTAAAAGAGGGCCGAGTCCAATATATGCTCCTTTTTCAAAAGCCTTTATAATTCCTTTTTCATTCTTAAATATAACTGCAGAAGCAAAAGCGTTATATTTCATATATTCAGCTTGTTCTTCATCAATTTTAGAGGAGTCTAGAATGACTTCAAAGCATCCAATATAATCTCCGAGCTCATATGCCTCCTCCGTATTGGTTGTTGCAATTGACGAAGCAGATAGCCAATGAAAGAATTCATCAAGATGAACGTTATCTCGTTTTAACAACATTTCTAGTGCTCGACGATTTCCTACAATACAAGCCATCTCGACGGCTCTATATCCCCTCTGCTCAATAGTTGCATCAACGTCTGTCTGCAGTATGACTTCGACGGCTCTGTTCAAACCCTTCCGTATGGCTGTTAACAGCAGATTTATATAATTTTTCTGCTTGATATCTTCGGGTATAATGATGGTATCACCATTACATAACTTCGAATCATACTTCTGGAAACATTGTACAAAATGTTCCTCTTGTTTTTTTCTCAACAGGATAGACAAAATATGAAAATTTAATTCACTCGTATCAGTTAAGAGTAGCTGAATTTTAGGAAATTTCCTTGTAAGAAGTTCTCGTGCATTTGCCTGTTTCGGTCCGTAGGAATCTATGTCGATTATAGGATATCGTAAACCCATTAAATATTCAATGATTATTTCCTTCTCTTCGTCGTCTATCTCTCTATTTTCTATTATATGTAAAATGGGTGTTGTCCCTTGATGATCTGGGATATTTGGATCAGCACCCAATTCGATGAGTTTCTGTATACACTCGAAGATATCATCGAAATTTTGAGAAGTTATATTTTTCGCAAGACTGTTGATTGGTGTTAAATTTGTTGATTCCAAATCAACTGGAATACCATCAAATTGCAATAAATGGGACAAAAATTGAAAATCATGTGAGCCAGGTTCAAGTTCTGTGAGATATGTATCTAGTAGGAAATTTGGAGATATCTAAAAATTAAAATATTGAAATTATGTGGATAAAAGCATTTTTTACAGTAAAATGATATCCCATCTTGGTTTGCCGAATTCTATTTTCTTGGTATTCAGTAACTTAAAGAAAAAGATCTTATAGGAAGTGCGTCTGTTGGTCAGATTGCTCAAAACTTATATGTTGGAAACTATTCAGTGGAATTATCGAGTTGTCCCAAAAATTATTGCCGGTTACGACATTTACGAAACATTCGCGTTTTAACATCCAAGTGCTTTCCAGAAGTTTCTAGAATACAGAAGTATAATATGTTCAATATACTTCTAAAGCGTAGGTATCATTGAATAAGTACGTTATTTTCTCTCATTTTAAATAAAATGTTTAACTCATTGATAGTGGCAAGAACTTTTCGGACAACCTGATAGATACAAATTTTAAAAATCTATGTGTATTTCGTTGTATTTTTATCTTAACCATGAAAAATATATACAGTGCTGATCAAAATAATAAGTAATAAGGTTGAAAAATATTCTAAGAGCAATTCTGCCTTTAAAAACTCTTTCTCCTGAAATTTAATTGGTACTATTACTAGAGTAATAAAATCTTCGTTATTTGTTATATGGAATCTTAGTCATGCAGTCAAGTTCTAGGTGTTATACTGCAAAGTTAAAAAATCACTGCATTTTTAAAGTGGTCAAAAAAATTGAAATTTTTTTTCATTGGTAATAAACTTTTTTGTTAATGGGATAAAAAGGTATTGATTTTTGGCGATTTAGGTTAAAACTAAATAATTTTTTGTAATATGATTCGACTAGATTTTTCAATTACATAATTTTAGATAGGTCGAACTAAATATTGTTCCACTGAAGAGCGTTGCATGAATGTTTAACTTTCCATATGACAAATAAAGAACACTTGGTTACGGAAATAATGATACCAATTATTTTGCAGAGGAGCGAAATTTTAAAAGAGAATTTGATATTTAGACTACTTCTCAACTTTATTACCTATTATTTTGATCAGCACTGTAAGTAGATTTCACCCTTCCCCCATTCAACATTGATATGACATTGATTAACTAAATAAAAATGTTTAAGTTATCGCATCTGCAAGATCCATTCTACATCCATGCTACATTCATAAGTAACATACATATAACGTATATATGTATATCAAAATCACATCGATTTTAAATTTTATATGCGACAACTAAACTCTTTTCCAGAATCAGTTTAAGATTTTATGTACAATTATAGAATGAGTATTTTCACCGGTTTCTTGGTTTCCTGGGACTATGATAGATTGATTAATTGAGTTACTTATTAAAATTTATGGATGCAAGCTGATTCCTTTACTAAAATCTTTATTTATTTTTTTTAAAGTTTAGCCATCAAGATGGAATATCATTTAATCGAATTTATTATACGTTTGACTTACATAATCGTAATAATCGTAATTATCTTTGATGCACTCTGCAACAAACTCAGCACTACTACTGTATTGTAAAGCTGTCGCTAAAACACCTTTATTTTCTTTTTCTCCTGATAATGGTAAATACGGATTGGCACCCTCTTCTAAAGCTTGTTTGAAAGCAACTAAATCTCTCTTTTTGAATGCCCTTGCCAATAGTAGCTGGGAAATGGAAATATTTATTAAACTTTAAAAAAATCAATGCTAATCAAAAATTTAAAGTATTACCGTGTTTTCTAGCTCTTCTTTTATTTTAAACGGCATAGAAAATTCATTCGTTGACATTTTGTCTTTTCTTCTTTCAAAATGAAAATACCCAAAATGTTAAAACTGTCGTGTTATACTGTAAGATAAAATAAATGTAAAAATAAGTAAATGATTTAATACTAACAAATATAGACATTTAAATGTATACACTTAGCATAAATTATGAAAGTTGACAAGTTGTTTTAACAATTCCTTAATATCAATAATTTTTCGCATACGTTCTGGTGTTGCATTTTAAGTAAACTTTTGTAACATTATAAGACGTAAATGTTATCAACTTTTCAAGAATTTGGAAACATACACCTTCAATTGTATCTTTTGTTTATAAAAAATCATTGGGCACAATGTTGCCCATATATATAATATAAATACATATGAACACTTACACAAATTTAACTAAAAACTGAGCGAAACGATCATAAAGTCATTAAAACGTTTAAATTGCACATAGTTTCACCTCTTAAAATTAATAACGATAATCTCCCTTAAAATGGATATTTGAAAATTTTGTAATTCTTTGGTAAAAATATTATTTATTCACTAAATAAAATCTCCTATAAACACTAATGTTATTTTATTTAAACTTCATATCACTTGCGTAATTGCAGGAGGTTCTGAGATTTTTTAAAATTACTGATTTCACTGTAGTTCCTAAAAAATTTGCTATCAAATTCAAGGAAAGGTGTAGTACAAATAACTTTTATTTTAAGAGAAACAAAACACTTGTTATACCTTTTTAACGAAAATCTATTACTTGATTAGGAAGAGTATATATTAATAATTTTTATGAACTAAACTGCCACATTTAAAATGAAGTTATCGTAACGTAAGAGAGATCACCATAGCAGAAGTATGTCGGACACGGACTACTAGAGGTGTACTGCACTTAATGTGATTGTTAATGAATAAGTTTAAATTGACATAAGAAGCATTTACAGAACCACAAGTTTCAATTTATATAGGTTCAGATTTGATAATTATTTCTGCAATTTAAATAATTTAGTCATGTTATCGAAGGAGATATCATTTCTAATATTTTCTTCGTTGTAAGTGCACATCGTTAATTAATTTATGTCCATATATCAATGTTTATGCAAATGCTTACTTATGAAATTTGATTCTTAGAATGTAGAAAAAATATTTCCGATCTAAAGGCTTTTAACACACACAACCAAATACAGATAACGAATGTCTAAAAAAACCGGAGGTCAGCCGCATTCATGAGAGAACGCAAATTTTAATAAAATTATCAGCTGAACCTCCTTATGTGCATGATTTGAACCCTAAAATAAGCCAAAGCGAAAGATGAAATTTAAAAACAAAATTAACATTTCGCTCATTGTGTTCACGATAGTCATAAAGACTGATATGTTTGTCTTTTAATTCAAATTTATTCAAAATGTTTTCTTTTTTTCTACAATTAAGTATTTTAGATTGATAATAAAAACTTAAAGATAAGAGACAAGTGAGTAACTTCGTCCCAGCGAACATTCCCAAAAGACGCTTAAATTGAGATTAATGCTCCCAATAAATAAGTTGTTATATGTTAGTTTACCTTAAACAAATAGATATTTCAAAAGAAATTATTATTATTATATTGCTCTCGTTGTGTCTGTGCCAAAATTGCTTTATAGTATATCAGATTTAAAAATTCTAATCTTCATAGAAATGCCATTCGACAAACAGAGGCGCTGAAAATAAATCTTAATACTACGAAGTCCAATCAAATTGACTGGTACCACAGATAACTGTACAGATAGCACAGCAATATTTCCAATAGCCAAGTAAATTATCATCACAGTCACGTTTGTAACTAGACTCATAATCAAGTACATATGTTACTCAATAAATCGCGCCAAGCAAGCTGCTAGATATTATTTCAACTTATTTCACTTGATCGGAAGGAGCGAAGGGAATATACACATATTATAACGTTGGAGTGTGCTACGAAAGACGCTCTAGATTAAATTAAATTATAAGCATAAATAATCCCAATTTTTTTATCTTCATCCGAAAGGACCTAAATGGAGTTACGTTCTGACGGCAAGATACATAATGAAGGATGAATTACTTGTAAAGAAGTGGTGTAAGAAGTTTTTGTCGACGACTTGCCAGCGAGGGATACGATATAGAAAAACTCAAAGAAGATTTTCGGGAAGAATCCACAGTTGACGCTGAGGCGAGCCAGAAGTTAATTCGCCCAAAAAGGTATCAACTTGATGTCTGTCCACACCATACACCAAAGGATGAAGGAAAATTGCATCAAACCAATTTTATCGGAAAGACATAAAAAATCTTTTAAGATGGGTAAATAAAAGCATAAATCGAGATTGGAGCATCATCATGTTTACCGATGAGTCATCACTTCGAGTATATCAAGGACCTAGACGAGTTAAGGTTAAAATAAGGACGGCAAAATATCGAACGTACAGTACAACACTCAATAAAAATTCATGTGTGAGGATTTTTCTGTTCACTAGGATTCGGCAACTTGGTGAATTTTACCAGAAATATAAATGCAAAAAAGGATGCTGAAAATATGTATATAAATACGGCTTATTCAAGTGTACAAATCGTTGGTTTGGAGTAGGGAATCGATCGTGCCACGAAGAAAACCACCCAAAACATAGAAGTCCTCTTTGTACCGAATGGAAAATTAAGGAAGACATCTATTCAGTAATACTTCCACGTTTTCATAATCCTTCAAAGTTTTTTTGAAATCGTTAATAGTAGCATACAATCTACTTTCAAAAACTAAGAATAATGCTCTAATTACGATATCTCTTCCATACCACAACAAAAACAATTTTTTTAGATATAGTAGACTCATCCAAAAAATTTTCGAAATCCGCCACTGCATAGCTAATCCTAACAGTGGCGTGGGGTCCATATAACACGATTCCTACCGGCTTCCCTTTTGGGAACTCATCCTATTCCCGTAAATTTAAAACTTGTTCTATGCCTGTAAAATTCCTGGAAAGCGCTCCCAAAATTCATCTCGTAAAGAAAACATGGCAAAACAAGTGTTACAACCAAAAACAACCATAATCTGTTGTTGCACTACGATGGAACCTTCCCTCGCACCGTAGCAGGTTCTATCAAGGGGTTGCATCGGGTATGAAGTGCTCGCTCGCTGCTTCTGTAAGCCGGTCATTTTACGGCTTACTCAAGCCCACACTTTTCTCCACGAGTAACAAAGAAATCGTGTGTGATATCCTTTGCTCGCTAAAAGCAAATCCTATAAGCAAATAACACGATAGAAACCGGCTTCTCGGTTGTTTTCATTCTGCATAAGTTGAAACTCGGGTCACTTCGGCGGGTGGTTGTTTATTTCTTAGAATGTCAGCTGATTCGTGTCTTCTCTATGAACGGGTGTGAGTGTAGTGGTGCTCTCTTATTATCCCTATAACACGGTAGAGAGCGGCTTCTCGGGTGAGTGGGGTTGGTTGAGGTGGGTTTGGTTATTAATTTTTTTTTCATAAACAATATTCAGCTGACTGTAAATTTCTTTGATACTGAAGGGGCTGTGAATTGTAGGAGTGAATGCTCCCTTATTTCCCAAGAACACGGCAGAAGTCGTCTTCTCGGAAGGGAGGGGTGTTGTGGTTTTGTTTATTATATTTTAATAAAAAAGTTGTTAACTTGTGTCTCTTTTTGCCTTGGTGCTCAACGGATTGTGACTTATGAGTGTGGTGTGGTGCTACTTTATTACCTCTCGATAACAAGATAGAATTCAGCTTCTCGGGTTTTTTCGTTAGGTTCGGCTATTCGGATGACGATTATTTATTTGTTTCAATTTGTCAGTTGAAGGATTTGTCGTGCATGTTTGATTTAAAGTGAAGTGTAATTGTACTTTAATATATAGAATTTAATTGTGAAAAGCTGGTGAGAATTTTGTAAGGTCTAGGTGGTCTGTTATAGGACATTTTAGTAGCTTTTTATTTATATCTTGTTCTCAGTCTTTAATTTTTGTTGGAAATGGCGTTACTTAGTGTTGAATGCTGCTTAACGGATTTTTTATTAGAACAGGCAAATGAATTTAATAGATTATCTTTTCAGCAAAAAAGCAGAGTTATCGAATTAGGTCGCGCTAAACCGTCGATGAAAATAGATTACAAGCGTAAGGACGCGTTTTTCAAACATTTTAATAAGTCGATTTATGAAAAATATTCGTGGCTGACCGGAAGCTGCAAATTAAATAAAATGTTTTGTTTCCCATGTCTTCTTTTTTCGAATTCTTCGAGTGTTTGGAGTCGCACAGGTTTTACGGACATTAATAATTTAGTAAACTCTTCAAGTAAGCATATTTGGTAAGTTTTTTTTCGCTATTAAGTTTCTGATTTTTGCACCGGCTTACCTTCTCAAAAATTTCACCCCACGCCACTGAATCCTAATATACAGGGTTTTCAGAGGTGGGAGGTCAATATTGCAGGGGGTGAAAGGTCAGACCGAGACAAACAAAAAGTCGTATGGGTGGGGGGGGGGGGGGGGGGGGGCATCTCGCACCGTTTGGCAGTTACAGGGTGATTCGTAAATCAGGATTTTGCCTTATATGGGAACCGCTCTTGTATTTTTATCTTTTTTTCTACGCATCGCAGCGGCCCCAAACTGATTTAAAAAAATCACTATCTCGAAGCCCTTTTTAAAAAAGTTTACACCACCCCCCTATCCCCAACCCCTTGGCCTCAATCCCCCCTGCAAGTTGAAAAAATTAACTTTTATTTCACGATTTTTCACCTTTCGCCCCACTTTTCTCCGAAATTCATGTTATTAACATACCTACTTTTTATTTTTTTTAAGCTGCCTATCTAATTACCTTGCCAAAAAGGTGCAACATGCCCAGGTAGGAAAAGGATACGAAAATTTATTTACAAAAATTCTTTTACAGAATATCATGATAATTCGAATTTTTAGGAAATTATACTTAAGTTTACTAAAAAATACATTTTGTTCGCTTAAAAACTAATTACAATTAAAACGTTTGTCCTTCAAAAGCTGTTCAAAATGTTCTCCGCTAGTTTCGATGCATGCAAGTAGCCTTCGTTTTATTTCACGTTTGAGGTCTATGGTAGCCAGTCTCTCCCGTATTTTCGTGGCTGCAGTCACAATCCTGGTATCTAATTCTTCTCTGGTGTTGATTGGTCTTGAGTAAACTTCATCTTTCATCATTCCCTATAAGAAAAAGTCCAGTGGAGTAAGGTCCGGTGACCTTGCAGGCCAAGGAATCGGTCCACCTCGTCCAATCCAGCGCTCTGGGTAATGTTCTTTCAACCTTGCCCTAACAATGTTCCCAGTATGCGCAGGTGCTCCGTCGAGCTGTAAATAAATTGCGCTCCTGGTGGCCAGGGGGATGTCCTCCAACAGATCCGGAAGGGTATTCTCCAAAAAGTCCGAGTATAGCTGACTATTCACCACTTGGGGCAAGATGAAGGGTCCTATCAACTGGTTGCCGATGATGCCAGACCAGACATTGACACTAAATCTTTGCTGGAAGGACCGACACCTGGTCCTATATGGGTTCCATTTGACCAGGTGTGGAGGTTGTGGAAGTTTGTGATGCCATCCCGGGTGAATTGTGATTCATCCGTCCACAGAATTCGGTCTAGAAACCTTCTGTTTTCGATGTCAGACTCGAACAGCCAAGTGCAAATTGCAATCGTCTTTCGGAATCTCCTTCCTGTAGTGCTTGGACCGGGATATGGTGGTATGGATGTAGTCCCTCTCGGTTCACAACGTTCCAAACTCTCCCTGAAGACAATCCTGACCTTCGTGCGACCTGCCTGATGCTTATTACAGGGCTGTTCCTGACGATGTTGAGGATTTGTTGGTCGGGGTCCGCTGAAACGGCCGATTTTCCTGCTCGCGTTTCTGCTCTGGGGGCGGTTACACTTCCGGTTTCTTTTAACCTTCTGAAAGTCCTTGAAAATACCCTTTTGTCGGGTACACGTCGATTCGGGAATCTCCTTTGGTATTGTCGTACGGCCTCACTATCATTTCCGTCTACTAAACCGTACACGTAAATTATATCGGCATACTCGTCAACACTGAATTCTGCCATTTTATCTTAATTTTTTCGATTAAACACCCGGTTTTATCGCTTGCTTCTTCAACTGTGGTCAATGTCCTTTCAAACTTACCCATTTTTATACCATAATTCATAGGAGGTATTAGAAACGGAGCGTCAGGATACTTAAGAGTCAATACTGGATATAATAAACTAATAACCATAGGCGTGCGCACAGTGGGTGCCGTGGGTGCCTTGGCACCCACAAAGGACTTTGGCTAGGCGCCGGAATTCGGATGGAATAAAAATTTGAAGGCAAACAAGTCTTAAAAGGAAGCAGCTTATTCCTAAATTCCAATGATGATTATATTCAACTCCTTGCCGCCCTTCCCCGTTCGCTTTACTACATACGGAAATAATCCGAATGCGCATTCTCTTTTCCATTCCGTTGCTTCATATTATTTTTTTTTTTTTTTCATAACCTGAAAGTAGAATTTTCCTTCCGGCTGATTTTAAAAAGTGCTACGTTCCGACGAAATTATAAAAAACAGCTGTCATGTCAACTGAATATGCTTTTCATAAAGCAATTATTGCTATGAAAATACTTATAATTATTAAAAATTCTTGTAGACCCATAATACATTATTTTCCTAAATCTTAAGTAGAAAGTGATATTTTTGTAACCATCAACTGTAGGAAAATTACAACTCTCTGTCATAGTTTAAGGTAAAAAAGAGCATTTAGGGTTTACTGCTTACTGCCTACGGTACGCATAAAACTTACTTTTCATTTAAGGTTTACGGCTTTTCTGCAGGAGGGAGTCTTCACCTGCTGGACCTCTCCCTTGTATCAGCCAAATATGTACGGTTAAAAATTTTGGAGTAAAATTTAATTTTTTGCTTGTATTACAGCCATTTTTCAATCCACTTCGAATTAAAAGTAAATATTCATGGAATATTACTCAAAAATGTAATAAATTTTGTATTGAAAAGTAATCCAAAATATATGTTAAAATGCACTGTAATCTTTTTGGACTAAATTTTAATATTAATTGAATTAAAATTAGATTAAAAGTTATGACTTCAATCCAAGTAGATTGAATTTTAAGTTTTTTGTGCCACAATGTGTCACGTTGGTCATGCTGCGTTGGTAACGGCTTGAGTGAACCATTTCATTCACAGTTTTAGAAAAAGATGCAGTGCGAGTGGAAAGTTAAATTTATACGGGCAGAGTTCACTGATTTACATTTGGCCAAATTTCACTAATATATTTCAATTGTAAATGTTTATATGTACTTCAGTTTAACAAAATACTTGACACACGGTTTTACTCGGATTTTAAATAGTTTTAAAGTAAGTAAAAAAAATCCCTATCACTGTATCAATGGATTAATGCAATACAATTTGTATTAACTTATTAAAACCATTGAAGGTTCGAGGTGAAGTATCGTTAATATTAATTTTTAACCTCAATAAAAGATTACTATTCAATATTTTTGTATTAAAACAATACATTAGTATTAACTTCTTAAAACCATAGTGGATTCGAAGTAAAGTCTAGGTAATATTACATTTTAATACAACAAGTATTGATTTTTAATATTCTAGTATTAAAAGTCATTTAATACTGAAGAGATTTTATTTTAATACCTGCCAATATTACAATTTCATTTTAATCCTTTCAAAATATTAAAATCTAATACTTTTTTGTTGTGGATTTATATCCAATCCAGAAAATATTGGTTTTTAATCAAAAATTTTTTACCGTGTGTATATGTACATTAGGGTGCTTTTTTCGCGACTATTTTTTTTTCAGTCCCACCTCGAAATTTTGTGGCAAATACCTAAACAAAAATTCGCCGAAAATTGGAGCCCTTAATATTAATATTAAGTACTAGACCAAGGCGTATAAACATTTCCCATATAAAATACACGTAAACTTTGATTATTTTTCTTCAAACCTCTACAGCTCAGAGGCATTTTATGGTATAATCTTGGTCAATGGTAGGGTTTCTTCAGAATTGAATGCTCTACAAAAGTGTCCATTGCGGCGTAACCCTAACTCCCACCAGCGAGGTAGTACGGATTACTAACCCCAATTTTTCCATGAAATTCTCGTTTTTTACCCCTATTTCGTAAACAACAAGAGGTACAGAAAAAGTGCGGATGACAAACTTGTAGGAAATTCAATTTCCTACAAAAAAGTTCTGCACACCAAATCGCTAACATCGATATTTCTTGAGATATTGGTCTTCGAAGTTGAGGTAGTGGAATTTTCATGGATTATTGAGCTAAATTGTAGAAACACTACCTCAACTTCAAAGCCCAATATCTCGAGAAATATCGATGTTAGCGATTTGGTGTTCACAACTTTTTTGTAGGAAATTGAATTTCCTACAAGTTTGTCATATTAACTTTTTATGTTTAAGTGTTTGCTTAGTGAATTTATGTATTTTTATTTATATTGAAAAATTTTATTTTTTAATTTATTTTAATTAACCCCTTGCACTACTTTCACGAGTCTGACTCGTGATGACAATTTTAGGTTAATCTTGAATACCACGAGTCAGGGACGTTGTTTAATTTCATGTTATGCTCGAAATGTGATTTAAGAGTCAGACACGTGATATCCGATATTAAACAACGAGCTTTACTCGTGATATTCAAGTTTTAACTAAAATTTTCATCACGAGTCAGATTAACGGAAATATTGCAAGGGGTTAATTTTAAAAAGTTATGTACGAAAACGTAAACAAGCGTATTTCAAGCCACATGATCCTTGATCCAACTTTTTCCTATACCTTTTTTCGTTAAATACTATATTGCAAAGAGGCTGTAATATATGTACATGCTACAGGATAGACTCTGCAACACATCAGAAAATTTTTTAGAGACCTTTAAATCATCATTCTAAATGAAATATAAAAAATCCCTAATGATCCCACTTGTGCTAAAACTTTTATGTATGGTCAAAGATGTAAAAAACAAATTTTTCACGAATATCTCTTAAATGGTAAGTTTTTTGTTAGAAAATAGTGAATATAAAATTTATAGAGCATGCAATTGAGATGCCTCCCCCCCCCCCCCCCCCCCCACACCCATACGATTTTTTGCTTGTCTCGGTCTGACCTTTTACCCCCTGCAGTATTGACCTCCCACCTCTGAACACCCTGTATAATAAAATCCATACCAAGCACTGCAAATAAATCTCGAATCTTACCGAACAAACATGTAGTCAATCTGATGAGCGAACCTATTTATTCACATTATCAATAAAACATAAAATCCAAAAGAAAGCACTAGTACATGTATTTACTTTAACCGAAAATATATTTTTGGGTATGTATACATACAGACTCATAATTATTATCTAAGCATAAAAAAAGGTACATAAACTAAGAAAAGCTTTAAAAAGGTTCTTTTTAGAAATTCAAAATTAGTTTCGATAGATCTCTTGCATACTTTGCAAGCATTTTTATTTTGGAAATATACACGAAATATTTTTTAAAAAAATTTAAAATGTCTATTTATCTCTACACGTAAGTTAAATGACAAAACCAATACCGATCATGTTTCTGATGTGAGTAAAAAATACCACATCTCATTAAATTCAATACATTCCAAATTTGTTTTTATAAAACAGCAAATAGCTTTAATTTAGTCCAATAATTAGGTATACTACAGTTGTAAGATTTAGTAAAGGTTTTTGTATGCTTTTAATTTTCTGTTCGCTTATAATTCTCAATTAATTAGTTTTTCATTAGTCTGCAACTTCATCACAGATTGTAAGGAGCTAAGACTTTAATCAATGTAGACTGATATGAATTCTCGATACTCATTGTGTATTATGTTAATAAAATCGTACCTTACATCCACGATTATGATTGCAATAGTTGGAACAATTACAAAAATAATATTGAGCAGTCTTTCTGTAGCAGATGGAAGCAGATTTTGAATTGGCTCCAAACAATTGTTGATTGATACCCATACCCAATTTTGAGGATCTAGTTCGTTACCTAGCCTTATTTAGACTTGGTAGTAGACTTGATATAAATGCTGATAAGCCGCAGCAGATGTTAGAGTACAAATTTATTATGTCGTCTACTTTTCACAAAACTGATACATATGTATATCTATGGCAGTCTATAGAATCAATTTTTGTTGGAGCTCCGTACACGGCAAGAAGAAAACGAATTCCATTATCGAGAATAATGTCTGGAGAAGAGTCCAACTTTGTAAATACTTCAGCTCAATCAATTAAATCAATACGTTTCTCCATTGATTTTAAATACCTTTATTTTATCACTTATGAAAAATTCAGGCGAAGTATCGTCACCAGTTATTAAATGTTAAAATAAAATATGAGCAGAATACGTTTTAGATAGAAGGTGAAACTTTGTGCGGAATATATTTTTGTAGCTTCTTGAAGTTTTCCATAGGCTTGAAAAAGTAAATTATCGTATACATGCCACGTGTGAGTGCATATTAATATTTGTAATTTGTTATAATATTTAATTTAAGTGTAGAAATTATTTTTTAGGACAATTGCATGCTCTATAAATTTTATATTCACTATTTTCTAACAAAAAACTTACCATTTAAGAGATATTCGTGAAAAATTTGTTTTTTACATCTTTGACCATACATAAAAGTTTTAGCACAAGTGGGATCATTAGGGATTTTTTACATTTCATTTAGAATGATGATTTAAAGGTCTCTAAAAAATTTTCTGATGTGTTGCAGAGTCTATCCTGTAGCATGTATATTACAGCCTCTTATAGCTGCAATATAGTATTTAACGAAAAAAGGTATAGGAAAAAGTTGGATCAAGGATCATGTGGCTTGAAATACGCTTGTTTACGTTTTCGTACATAACTTTTTAAAATTAACCCCTTGCAATATTTCCGTTAATCTGACTCGTGATGAAAATTTTAGTTAAAACTTGAATATCACGAGTAAAGCTCGTTGTTTAATATCGGATATCACGTGTCTGACTCTTAAATCACATTTCGAGCATAACATGAAATTAAACAACGTCCCTGACTCGTGGTATTCAAGATTAACCTAAAATTGTCATCACGAGTCAGACTCGTGAAAGTAGTGCAAGGGGTTAATTAAAATAAATTAAAAAATAAAATTTTTCAATATAAATAAAAATACATAAATTCACTAAGCAAACACTTATATATAAAAAAGTAAATAAATAAATTAACAAAGGTATCTATTAGGGTGCTTTTTTTTTCGTTACTATTTTTTTTTTCAGTCCCACCTCGAAATTTTGTGGCAAATACCTAAACAAAAATTCCATGAAAATTGGAGCCCTTAATATTAATATTAAGTACTAGACCAAGGCGTAATAAGATTTCCCATATAAAATACACGTAAACTTTGATTATTTTTCTTCAAAACTCTACAGCTCAGAGGCATTTTGTGGTATAATCTTGGTCAATGGTAGGATTTCTTCAGAATTGAATGCTCTACAAAAGTGTCCATTGCGGTGTAATCCTAACTCCTACCAGCGAGGTAGTACGGGTCACTAACCCCAATTTTTCCACGAAATTCTCGCTTTTTGCCCTTATCTCGTAAACAACAAGAGGTACAGAAAAAGTGAATATGACAAACTTGTAGGAAATTCAATTTCCTACAAAAAAGTTCTGA
Organism: Dysmachus trigonus; assembly: GCA_949715965.1. Taxonomy (NCBI): domain Eukaryota; kingdom Metazoa; phylum Arthropoda; class Insecta; order Diptera; family Asilidae; genus Dysmachus; species Dysmachus trigonus. Next base: position 96,691,051 of record OX454319.1, on the reverse strand, counting down.
ACACCAAATCGCTAAGATCGATATTTCTTGAGATATTGAAGTTGAGGTAGTTTTGAATTTTCATGGATTATTGAGCTAAATTGTAGAAACACTACCTCAACCTCAAAGCCCAATATCTCAAGAAATATCGATGTTAGCGATTTGGTGTTCAGAACTTTTTTTGCGGTGGAAACCTACACCGAACACTGCCGGAATAAGAATGAATATCCTTTGCGGCTCGTCTCGTTTTATACTAAATTTGGCATGAGCAAGGATTGCTGCGATTCAAATTCTCAAATAATTCAAAATGATTAGTTCCAAATGTTGATGCAGATGGCGCTCTGTGTGCAAAAAATCTCCAAAAGCTTTAAAAGCTATGCAGGATGCATACAGTGTAGTACCGAATCTCTTTACCACTGAAGATTTAAATTTATACCTCGACTTGTTGGTAATTAACAAGAAATATGGTACAGTCTTAACTATTCTAAGAGATCGTTGCGAGATCGGCTTAGAACTTGAGCAGGGTGGAGAAGAAACGATCGTTGTGACGAGCACTATACCTTATAGTTTAATCGCCGATTTCAGAGTCAAGGTATGTGTTAGCCTTATTTACTTAAAAGCAACTCATTTAATTGACTATATCGTGAATAATGTAATTGATCATATTCCTATTGTAAGCGGGCTTGACTGGTATGTTGATATTGCGGAGGCTCTAATGAGCGTGGATAAGCATGCTGATGCTATTAGATTGCTGACACCAGTCCTACAGAGCCCCACGTTTGCGGCACCTGCATATGGCTGGTTAAGACATGCCGAATGCCATCGAGCTTTGGGAAATAATGAGAAAGCTATTGAGTCCTACTATCAGGTGATAGAGTTGGCACCTTATTGCTTCGACGCAAAATTTACCTTATCAGCCCTTTTAAAGCAGCAAGGACGGCACAGGGAGGCTATTAAGGCGCTTGAACAAGATATGGATGGGGATACTATAGACGCTCGCCTACTATACGAACGGTGTCTAATGCTAAAGACGGTTGGAGAGCTCGATCAATACGTCGAATTAGGCTGTATATTGCTGTCAAGGAATGCTATTAAATTTGCATCACGTGAAGAAATCCAAATGGTTGCGAACAATGTTAACAATAGCAAATTAGGTAATTTGAAATTTACCAAACATCTACAGGATGCTTTCAAAAATTCTGAACAGACACCTGTTAGTGAGGATGATCTAACTCTAGAGGATGAATATGCCCTGTTTAAAGACCTCTCAATAAAGCTATTTAAAGATGAAAAATATGCTACTTTGGAGAAACTCTGCTTCTCAGTTATAACGACAAAAAAATTTAAACCGAAAGCCAGTGATATATTAAAATATCTTACTGTAGCTTGTTATTATAATGATGATGCCTTGTTCGCTTTCATTGTATTTAGGGATGCATTCTCAAAAAATGTTGAGAACAACAGCTACTGGAATTTGTGCAATATAATAACACATAAACTCGATAATGCAAATTATTATAAATTCTTCAAGAGGCTCTTTGCCCGACAAACGTGCCAGTCATATTTAAAAATTTTATTAGGAAATTATCATCTTGCTGCTGGTTCATATAAATACGCATTAAATGTTTATGCTGGAATATATAGGGACACTCAGGACCCTTTAATTGCACTACTAATTTCAGTTATCTTCACTCAATTAGGATTACAAAAGAATGTACTACGAAAATCAACAGCACTGGCACAGGCTAATGCGTTTATGCGAAAATATGCTGATTTGAGACTATCTCCGTTAACGAAACAAGAAATTTACTATAATTTAGGACGCATGTATCATCAGGTATCAATGCTCCATTTAGCCCTTCATTGGTATAAATTGGTTTTGGAAGCTGCTACAGAAATTAATCAAGAGGACGAAGAAATTTTAGGTCTCACCCAGGAGGCTGCTTTTAATATACATTTAATCTATAAGGCTAATGGAAACACTACTATGGCAAGAAAGTATTTGTATGATTATATTACAGTATAATAATAAAGCTTTTTTTAAATTATATCATAATTATTATAATGCGTTAAAACCACCCCGATACACAATGCAGTTACAGTTCAGAGACTACTACGCTAAATAAGGTATCGATGTAATTTTGATGCTTTTTGGAAGTCTCCCAATATTTAAATAATACAACCTGAGACGGTTTGATCGGACGTTTAGTAAGCACTACTTTATCAAACGCTTCTAAATTACTCTAATTTAATTTCTTTGAGTTTATCCTAGAAATTTTTACACCTAATTCAAATCTTACGCTAGGGATTATTCCCTGGCTATCTGATGGTGACCTCAGACCCTGACCTTGACCTTTAATGTCATTTCAAGGTCAAGTCCGTTTTTTCAGGTGGAAATGCATACATTTGTTTCCGGAAATGAAAAGGAAAGATACAAGGCCTAGGGGGGAGGCCGTTCAAGGTCACACCCGAAAGAAAAATTTTGCCTTCCTTTTCATTTCCGGCGACAAAAGTATGCATTTCCACCTGAAAAAACGGACTTGACCCTGAAATGACCTTGAACGTCAAGGTCAGGGTCAAACCTAAGGTTACTATCAAGAGCCAGGGAATAATCCTACAACTTCTGTTTGGAACATCTTTGCCGAAAACCCGCTCCTGACGAGTTATTCTGCAGTTCCCGTACTTTCTCTGATATGACCTTAAGAGGTCAAATTTTTAAAGTATTCAATGTCATACTTGAACGTAAAATTTTTTGCCGTTTTAATTTCCGGTTTCAAAAGTAGGGGTTGCAATTTAAAAAAATCGACTTGAACTTGAAATGGTCTTGAAGGCCGAGGTCAAACCTAAGGTCACCGTTTAATTGTGAGGGAAAAATCCTACAACTTTTGTCTGAGTCATTTTTAGGGTTCCGTACCTCGAAAGGAAAAAACGGAACCCTTATAGGATCACTTTGTTGTCCGTCCGTCTGTCTGTCTGTCTGTCAAGACCCTTTTTCTGAACGCGTGGAGGTATAAAGCTGGAATTTATATCAAATACTCAGGTCTACTGTCCCTTGGAGCTGTGAAAAAATCAAACTTCTAAGCCAACGCAATCAAAAGATACAGCCGTTTATGCCGCAAATTTTCGACACTCGCAAGCACAGATAAAGGAAAAATTTTGAAAACAGTAAATATTTTTAATAATTTTATACTTACTATCCCTTTCCGCATGAACGCGTAGAGGTATTAAATTGAAATTCATATCAAACACTCAGGTCTATAATACCTTTAAGCTGTAACAAAATCAAACTTCTATGTCAACGCAATCAAAACAAACAGCAATTTTAGTCGCATATTTTCAAACTCGCAACTACTCGCAAGGGAATCAAAACCTAAAGGGTACTTCCAGTCGACCTAGAATCTTGAAATTTGGCATGAAGCAATGTTTTATAGCACATATAAAGGAAAAATTCCGAAAACCTTAAATTTTTAGTTACATAACATTTTTTTTTTTTTTAATAATTGATACGATTTTTTTTTTAATTATGATACGATAAAAATACCATAACTATGACTCGATTGTCGTGATGACTACAGGTTTGTACGGAATGGTGCGCGAGTCCGACTCGCATTTGGCCGGTTTTTTTTTATCTACCCCTAATAATAATAATAATAATATTTTGAATCGTTAGAATTATGTCTGAATTATTATGAATATGGCAATCCTTTAAATCAGAAATGTTGAACCAAAGTAATTTTATGATGCAATATACTTTTAATAATGTGGTAAATTTCAAAAAACCCAATTGGGAAAGTAAATTTTATGCAATTCTTCAACACACGTTAGAACCTTAACAACTAGCTCAGATCATTTTATGAAACTATTATAAATTGATAGATATGATAACATGAATTTACGGATTTCGTACTTTTAACCTGTTTTATAGATTCATTCGGTGATTACACTTGCTCTTTAGATAACCTATCTTGTTATATTATCGCAGTAGAGGTAAATATTGATATTACAAGGGGATACGAAAATATCTATTATATATATAATAATTAAATAAACTTATAAAACGTTCTACTTAAAAGATATACTGCCGTGCGTAAAAAATTAAGACCACTTGCACATTGCCATGCATCTCTTACTTTCGATGGCTCTAGCTTTTAAAGTACTTGTCGGATTTAACAAATTAAATGTTCCACATGATATTTACAGTATCCTATATTGTTTCCACAAGTTGTTTTTAAAATATAACAAAACGTTTCTTCAGGACAATTGAAAATACAATAAAACTCCTGCGTAAAATATTAAAAGGGAAGGTGTTTCTTAAGCCGTATAGTGGACAAAAACATCTGGCGAGTTTAAAAGCCTCTGGGTCTCAAAATTCTTTCCAAAAATTCGTGCTAAATATCGTATCGAATTTTTCTATTTATAATTTATTTATTTATTTTTCGATTCGAAAATTCTATTTATTTTTCAATTTTTAATTGTTGTTAGATTTTTTAGTTTATATATTCTTTCACCCTTCCCTACTCTACGTCATGAAATATGACTTTTTACCTAAAGTTCGCTAAAGTTTGACAATAGTGAATTCGTAAAATATCAAAATTGCAAAACGTTTAGAATTATAATTCGTAAACATTCATATATTAGTTACAGTATAATTAAAATCCGCAATGCCGAAATCGAATAATTGCTATAGAAACTAACGCAGGCTTGCCGAAATTTCCATTTATCATTCCTCCTGCTGAAAACTAAAAACTTAGAGAAAATGTTTTGACCAAAAACTTTATTTGCTGTATTGGTTTTTTTAGAGCCTTAGAAAAGGTCTACTTTATCCATTTTTCCCGCTCAATAATAGTTCATTTAAATTTTGTAAGACATAAAAACTATTTTAGTATATAGACTACATTTCAGATTTAGCTTAACAACTACTGTAAATGCAGTATACTGCTTTAATTTAGTTGTTTTTTTCCGATTACTTCAATGCTTTAAAATTTAGAGTCTTAAGTATTATGTGTCCTTATATGATACAGAGCTCTTGTGCAATTTAGGAAGACAAAATGTAAACTAGTAATAAAACGACATAATGTATAATATGTATTTATTTATTCATATTACAAATCTGTTTCACATCTTGAGCTAATACATATTTATATTAAAGTAAGTAAGTAGCCTTTCCACGTTTTCTTCAATATTTTTTAATCGAGTCTCTTGTACTAGCGCAATTCTTTCTTCATTCTGAAGCCGTCGTTTCTTTTCAATCACCGAAATTGCAGCTTGTACAATTTCAGTATCCATCGCGAAATATTCAGGATTAGAAAACGGACTCCACCAGCGTCGTGAGGAGCCAAGAGTTTGTTTTTGATCCTCGTCATTAGTTGAAATAGTCGTGAATTGATTGATTCTATTCAGTGAAATGTAGTCGCTAGAAGACTCATTCAAAATTAAAATTTTATTTCCATCGTTCGGTCGAATAATAATATAATTTCCATTGATGAACTTACGAACAGAATCTCGTTTTCTGAATAATGATAACTTTTTGACTACCGGCAATTTCAAGTAAAAATTTAGGGTTTTTTCAAGACTATCAAGATTATATGTGCGGCATATACTCCCATTTAATTCTGCTTGTGCTCTGATCATCTGCAAGGAAAGAATATATTTTATAATTCATTTAATTTACACTTATAAATGGTAAAAGAAAAATCAGGGCTCTTTCATATTAGAGTTTTTTGTTTTGATTTTTATTAACTTTTATGCAACCAACCTAAAGTTAGGAAAAAAATCTGTATATTCAAAGCCATTCTAAGATTTTTGTGGAATTGCATTATTATTTCAATTAAAAAAATTCTAAATTCTAAATTCCACGAATTACATAGCTACCTGAGTCCGTTCTTTTTACGCGACATTTCTAAGAACGTACGTTGCAATTCCAACTTTTACTTAGTTAATATAAACATATGTAGCTTTTTTTTGAGGAATAATACACAAATTAAAAATAAATATAATCAATATCAATAAAATAGAAAACAATTCAAAATTTTATTTAATTAGAAATTTAATAAAACTAGGGTTTGACTTTAAAGGTAATTTGGAGTATGGTTATTTTAACAATAATATAATAATCTATAATAGTTTATGAGGAACCTTGGTATTCCGCATTACCTGCAGTATTCCAAATTGCTGCACCTCTTCTACCATATTTTAACACTCATCAATTTGCCTAACTGAAAGTAGTTGATTTGTTGGCTTTATTTAACTTGCTTTGTTGTCTTTATATCTGGTACAAATCTTACAAGTCAATTTTGAATCAGCTTCCGTTATTGGAGTAGGCTAAAATTTTGCAAACACGTATGGTTCTGATGACTATACAATATTATGATACCATTAAAAAATTTGTTCTTTTAATTTTTCTTTATCTTGTTTACGAGGTAAAACTACATATCCAAAAGGTCCCTGCAATGTTTTTCTTTTGAATTAATAAATATTGTAATTGTTCTTACCTGTGTATCACTAACTGCTAAGCCGTTCAGTAGATTTAGCAATACAATAGCCATGAATCCTACAAAAAGCAGAAATATTCCGTAGCTGATGGGTGAGCTGAATTTGATGTTTCCACTATCAAACTCTCCTGTTATCATAATGAAAGATTTGAAGATAGAACCCAAAGTACTGTTGAAATAACCTTTGTCGTCTCCCGAAGCTTCGGAATATTCTGTTTGCATAAAAACAATGTGGAAGCATAGACCGAATGTAATAAAAAACATAAAGTACTGAGAAAAACTCTTGAAAAAACTCACGCAAACTTCTTTTAACATGAGCATATGTGTGGAAACTATTAGATACGGTAGTGAACCGATAAGCAAATATATTTCCACTGAGGCTAAAAGAATTGTAAGCACGGCGAAAGTTCGTTGTGGTTCATTTTTGTAATTGGAACTTAAAATAATTAATGTTGAAAAAATTATGAGCATAAAATCAACGAAATTAGTGAATGTCACAAAAGTTGTGGCAAACATTTGCTCCCTCAGTAAAATCCATTGAATAAATTCTCGCGCAAATATAAAAAAACATCCGACGGCTGATAATATTTTCAAAACTTCGATTGCTGTCATTGAGGCGTTGTTCAAGTCTAAAAAAATGCATAGTATCAAAATGATACAAAATAAAAACGAAACGATGAAATTAATGTAGAAAAATAAAGAAAGCTGGTACCATTTCAAAAACATAAAACTTGTAATTAAAGGATGATTCAGGAGATGCTTTAAATTTTCAGATTCAGCAATAACTCTTATTAGCATCATATCGTTACTTTCACTGAATTGATTCGTTTGTAAATTGGTATAATTTATAATAATCTCGAAATTATCATAGTTATGTTGTAAACCATTAGTTGTTATACATTTATCAAATAATGTTTCCAGAAGTTTCGAATCAATCTCTGATATTAAATTTTTAAAAAGATGGCTGATTCCAATATATGCTCCTTTTTCAAAAGCCTTTATAATTGCTTTTTTATTCTGACATGCAACTGCAGAAGCAAAAGCGGTATATTTCATACATTCAGCTTGTTCTTCATCAATTTTAGAGGAGTCTAGTATAACTTCGAAGCATCCAATATAATCTCCAAGCTCATATGCCTCCTCCGTATAGGTTGTTGCAACCGAGGAAGCAAATAGTATTTGAAAGAATTCATCAAACTGAACGTTATCTCGTTCTAACAACATTTCTAGTGCTTGACGATTTCCTACAATAGAAGCCATCTCGACGGCTCTGTATCCCCTCTGCTCAATATTTGCATCAACGTCTGTCTGCAGTATGACTTCGACGGCTCTGTTCAAACCCTTCCGTATGGCTGTTAACAGCAGATTTATATAATTTTTCTGCTTGATATCTTCGGGTATAATGATGGTATTACCATTAGATAACTTCGAATCATACTTCCGGAAACATTGTACAAAATGTTCCTCTTGTTTTTTTCTCAACAATATAGACAAAATATGAAAATTTAATTCACTCGTATCAGTTGAGGGTAGCCGAATGTTAGGAAATTTCCTTGTAAGAAATTCTCGTGCATTTTGCTGTTTCGGTCCGTAGGAATCTATGTCGATTATAGGATATTGTAAACCCATTAAATATTCAATGATTATTTCCTTTTCTTCGTCGTCTATCTCTCTATTTTCAATTATATGTAAAATGGGTGTTGTACCTTGATGATCTGGAATATTTGGATCAGCACCCAATTCGATGAGTTTCTGTATACACTTGAAGATATCATCGAAATTTTGAGAAGTTATATTTTTCGCAAGACTGTTGATTGGTGTTAAATTTGTTGATTCCAAATCAACTGGAATGCCATCGAATTGCAATAAATGGGACAAAAATTGAAAATCATGTGAGCCGGGTTCAAGTTCTGTAAGATATGTATCTAGTAGGAAATTTGGAGATATCTAAAAATTAAAATATTGAAATTATGTGGATAAAAGCATATTTTACAGTAAAATGATATCCCATCTTGGTTTGCCGAATTCTATTTTCTTGGTATTCAGTAACTTAAGGGGGGATATACATTTAGAATGACCAAAAAATTCAATTTTTTTTTTTTTGCATAAAAAGTTAGTAAATTTCCCGTAGAATACGCTCCTGAGACCCTTTTTTCGAAATTCGAACTCCAAGTGTTTTGTTTTTTCATCGTTCCCGGGATTGCTGATTAAAATGTAAGTACGATTTTTCGATAATTAAAACTTTCAACGCGTTTTTCTCAAAACAGCATTTTCGGAGTTTATGCCGGTAATAACTCGAAAACTAATTATCCGATTGAGCTGAAACTTATAGGATTTCTTTATTATAGTATTACCTTCTATATGAATTAAAAATTATTGTAATATTTTATTATTAAATATGGAAAAATGTGATAAAATGGCGGAGAAAATGTTGATTTTTTCGAAAAAGTTACTCCAAAAGTGCAAATTTTTTTTTTCACTTTTTTTCCAATTCATCTACTAACTTTGAATGTAATTTATGTAAATTTTTTCGATTTTTTTATTTCTGATCAAAATTGCAACCAGGAGAGCCGGCACAAGCAAAATACAACGACTTTTTCAACACCATCTAACGGCCGCCATTTTGTTGAAAAATATTTAAAAAAAATATTTTTGTATACTACATGGATACTCTTATAATTGTGAAAAAGTTTCGATTGATTTGAATAAAAACTTCCCCTTGAAAAAAAATGTTCAAAAATTAGTTTTTTTCTTGTTCTAAATGTATATCCCCCCTTAAAGAAAAAGATCTTATAGCAAGTGCGTCTGTTGGTCAGATTGCTCAAAACTTATATGTTGGAAACTATTCAGTGGAATTATCGGGTTGTCCCAAAAATTATTGCCGGTTACGACATTTACGAAACATTCGCGTTTTAACATCAAAGTGCTTTCCAGAAGTTTCTAGAATACAGAAGTATAATGTGTTCAATATACTTCTAAAGCGTAGGTATCATTGAATAAGTACGTTATTTTCTCTCATTTTAAATAAAATGTTTAACTCATTGATAGTGGCAAGAACTTTTCGGACAACCTGATAGATAAAAATTTTAAAAATCTATGTGTATTTCGTTGTATTTTTATCTTAACCATGAAAAATCTATACAGTGCTGATCAAAATATTCTAAGAGCAATTCTGCCTTTAAAAACTCTTTCTCCTGAAATTTAATTGGTACTATTACTAGAGTAATAAAATCTTCGTTATTTGTTATAGTCATGCAGTCAAGTTCTAGGTGTTAAACTGCAAAGTTAAAAAATCACTGCATTTTTAAAGTGGTCAAAAAAATTTAAATTTTTTTTCATTGGTAATAAACTTTTTTGTTAATGGGATAAAAAGGTATTGATTTTTGGCGATTTAGGTTAAAACTAAATTATTTTTTGTAATATGATTCGACTTTCAATTTCAAGATTTTTCAATTACATAATTTCAAGATTTTTCAATTACATAATTTTAGATAGGTCGAACTAAACATTGTTCCACTGAAGAGCGTTGCATGAATGATTAATTTTCCATATGACAAATAAAGAACACTTGGTTACTCAAATAATGATACCAATTATTTTGCAAAGGAGCGAAATTTGAAAAGAGAATTTGATATTTAGACTACTTCTCAACTTTATTACCTATTATTTTGATCAGCACTGTAAGTAGATTTCACCCTTCCACCATTCAACATTGATATGACATTGATTACCTAAATAAAAATATTTGAGTTATCACATCTGCAAGATCCATTCTACATCCATGCTACATTCAAAAGTAACATACATATATCGTATATATGTATATCAAAGTCACATCGATTTTAAATTTTATATGCATAGTATTAGCGACGACTAAACTCTTTTCCAGAATCAGTTTAATATTTTATGTACAATTATAGAATGAGTATTTTCACCGGTTTCTTGGTTTCCTGCGGCTATGATAGATTGATTAATTGAGTTACTTATTAAAATTTATGGATGCAAGCTGATTCCTTTACTAAAATCTTTATTTATTTTTTTAAAATTTAGCCATGAAGATGGAATATCATTTCATCGAATTTATTATACGTTCAACTTACATAATCGTAATAATCGTAATTATCTTTAATGCACTCTGCAACAAACTCAGCACTACTAAGGCATTGTAAAGCTCTCGCTAACACACCTTTCTTTACTTTTTCTCCTGATAATGGTAAATATGGATTGGCACCCTCTTCTAAAGCTTGCCTGAAAGCAAATAAATCTCTTTTTTTGAATGCCTCAACCAATAGTATCTGCGAAATGGAAATATTTATTAAATTTAAAAAAAATCAATGCTAGTCAAAAATTTAAAGTATTACCGTGTCTTCTAGCTCTTCTTTTATTTTAAACGGCATAGAAAATTCATTCGTTGACATTTTGTCTTTTCTTCTTTCAAAATGAAAATACCCAAAATGTTAAAACTGTCGTCTTATACTGTAAGATAAAATAAGCAAATGATTTAATACTAACAAATGTAGACATTTAAATGTATACACTTAGCATAAATTATGAAAGTTGACAAGTTGTTTTAACAACTCCTTAATATCAATAATTTTTCGCATACGTTCTGGTGTTGCATTTTAAGTAAACTTTTGTAACATTATAAGACGTAAATGTTATCAACTTTTCAAGAATTTGGAAACATACACCTTTAATTGTATCTTTTCTTTATAAAAGATCATTGGGCACAATGTTGCCCATATATATAATATAAATACATATGAACACTTACACAAATTTAACTAAAAACTGAGCGAAACGATCATAAAGTCATTAAAACGTTTAAATTGCACATAGTTTCACCTCTTAAAATTATAACGATAATCTCCCTTAAAATGGATATTTTAAAATGTTGTAATTCTTTGGTAACAAGATTATTTATAATTCACTAAATAAAATCTCCTATAAACACTAATGTTATTTTATTTAAACTTCATATCAGTTACTTAATAACAGAAGGTTCTGAGATTTTTAAAAATTACTGATTTCACTGTAGTTCCTAAGAAATTTCCTATCAAATTCGAGGCAAGGTGTAGTACAAATAACTTTTAGTTTAAGAGACACAAAACAATTGTTATACCTTTTTAACGAAAATCTATTACTTGATTAGGAAGAGTATATATTAATAATTTTTATAAACTAAACTGCCACATTTAAAATGAAGTTATCGTAACTTAAAGAGATCACCATAGCAGAAGTATGTCGGACACGGACTGCACTGAATGTGATTGTGAATGAATAAGTTTAAATTGACATAAGAAGCATTTACAGAACCACAAGTTTCAATTTATATAGGTTCAGATTTGATAATTATTTTTGCAATTTAAATAATTTAGTCATGTTATCGAAGGAGATATCATTTCTAATATTTTCTTCGCTGTAAGTGCACATCGTTAATTAATTTATGTCCATATATCAATGTTTATAAAAATGCTTACTTATGAAATTTGATTCTTAGAATGTAGAAAAAATATTTCCGATCTAAAGGCTTTTAACACACACAACCAAATACAGATAACGAATGTCTAAAAAAACCGGAGGTCAGCCGCATTCATGAGAGAACGCAAATTTTAATAAAATTATCAGCTGAACCTCCTTATGTGCATGATTTGAACCCTAAAATAAGCCAAAGCGAAAGATGAAATTTAAAAACAAAATTAACATTTCGCTCATTGTGTTCACGATAGTCATAAAGACTGATATGTTTGTTTTTTAATTGAAATTTATTCAAAATGTTTTCTTTTTTTCTACAATTAAGTATTTTAGATTGATAATAAAAACTTAAAGATAAGAGACAAGTGAGTAACTTCGTCCCAGTGAACATTCCCAAAAGACGCTTAAATTGATATTAATGCTCCCAATAAATAAGTTGTTATATGTTAGTTTACCTTAAACAAATAGATATTTCAAAAGAAAAACAATTTTCGATGTAAAATAAAAAAACATGAACGAAAGAGTTTTAAAATCGCGCGAAAGTGCTTAATTTTTTGTTTACTTGAACGATTGGTTTCCTAGAATATACTGTATTTTTGGGACTTGATGCTACGGGTTTTATTTTTTATTTATTTTTTTGATATCTCTTATATTCCTCTCGTTGTATCTGTGCCAAAATTGCTTTTTAGTTTATCTAAGTTAAAAATTCTAATCTTCATAGAAATGCCATTCGGCAAACAGAGGCGCTGAAAATAAATTTTAATACTACGAAGTCCAATCAAATTGACTGGTACCACAGATAAATAACTCTACAGATATCGGAGTAATATTTCCAATAGCCAAGTAAATTATCATCACAGTCAAGTTTGTGACTAGACTCATAACCAAGTATGTTGCTCAATAAATCGCGTCAAGCAAGCTGCTAGATATTATTTCAACTTATTTCACTTGATCGGAAGGAGCGAAGGGAATAGAATATACACATATTGTAATGTTGGAGTGTGACGCTCTAGATTAAATTAAATTATAAGCATAAATAATCCCAATTTTTTTTTCTTCATCCGAAAGGACCTAAATGGAGTTACGTCCTGACGGCAAGATACATAATGAAGGATGAATTACTTGTAAAGAAGTGGTGTAAGAAGTTTTTGTCGAGGACTTGCCAGCGAGGGATACGATATAGAAAAACTCAAAGAAGATTTTCGGGAAGAATCCACAGTTGACGCTGAAGCGAGCCAGAATTTAATTGGCCCAAAAAGGTGTCAACTTGATGTCTGTCCACACCATACACCAAAGGATGAAAGAAAATTGCATCAAACCAATTTTATCCGAAAGGCATAAAAAATCTTTTAAGATGGGTATGTTGTAATAATTGCGCCTCATTTTCTAATAATCTTTATTCAGTGAAGTCTAGGCGGCAACTGCCTTTACAAAAAATGTCGTTAAGTAGGGAGTGCACATCAGTCCGAGAATCTAACTGTTGCAGTTATTCTGATATGTGCGTAAGTGTACATATACAACATCTCCCTCCTTAATATAATTCTTAAGTTCCTAAGACTTTGACTATAAATTCAAGATTTTTTTTTTTAATTTTTTTTTTTTTTTTGATATATGTACAACTAAGAATTCAGTGCATTTAAATTGAGGACTGATAGTAATTGGGTTTTTTCACAATTCGGCCAAAACGAGTTTGGTAGTGATCTTGCTTGTTATTCTCTGCTTGGTTATCATTATTCGGATGAGTGTTAGAATTATGATTTGATTGAGTCTGAGATGGTTCTTGCTGTTCTGGAAGTTGTGTTCGTATGCCAGGTTCCAACGGTTCTGTCGTACTTTTAAACTGAGGTTCATTTTGCGACTTCCGTATGTGGTATGTGTTCCTGCGAATTAATCTATTGTACTCGTTACGAAGTACGTATGACCGAGGTGCAACACAATTTTCAATTTGTCCTGGCTCCCATTTTCCCTCTCTTCTATATACTACGTTTTCACCTTTTTTATAAACCTGTTCCCTTCGATTTGCATTTTTATTGAACCACAGCTTTTGTTTTTCTTTCGCTACCCTCATCCTGTCTAAAGCATCTTTTGTTACTACTTTTGGCTTTAAATGATCTCGATTAATAGGATGCTTAGTGTAGTATATGAAGTACGTTGAACTTGTGTATAGATTATGTAATAGGAAAGTAGGCTGAATTCGTAATGGTCTAAAATATTACAGTAGGAGTATACCAAATCTGTATTAGACCTAGCCCTTTTGGGCAAGGCTAAAAGCTCGGCACTCTCTGTACAACCGCCAACAAATAAAGTTAAGTAGAATCTAACGTGGTCGTTTTCATTAGATAAAAGCAATACATGGCGCAGTCGGTATATCTTAAAAGTAATCCGGAATAATCCCCAAAAGAATTGCTAATCTCAGAACTACAAAATAGTGGTAAAATCGTAAGACATCGTTGAAACTAATTTAGTTTATGGGACGAGCCAGATCAACGAAATCAGAGAATCAATTGCCGAAACCGCGTGGAAGGCCCCCTAAAGGAATAAAATATATAGCAAAGATCATCCCAATGGAGTACATCCGGAAAGTGGACAAACTTAATTTGGAAGGGTCAAATATTGCCGAGAATTGGCGCGTGTTCTGGCAGAATTTCCAAATTTTCTGCACAGCAGCAGAAATTGATAAAAAGGCTGATATGGTAAAAGTAGCGGTGTTCTTAAATGCTGTTGGACCTGAGGCAGTTGAAGTCTTCAACACTCTCGGGTTATCTGATGAAGATAAAAAAGATTATAAGAAAGTTACAAAAGCGTTTGAAGATTTTTGTCTTCCGAAGAAAAATGAAATTTATGAGAGCTTCCTGTTTAACGCCAGATTACAGGAGCCTGGTGAGCCTTTTGATAACTTTCTTATAGATATAAAGAAGCTGGTAAAAACCTGTGGATATGGACCGGCGGAAGAGAGAATGCTCAGAGACAAAATCGTCATGGGGACTAACGATCAAAAGTTGCAGAAAAAGCTGTTGGAGGTAGCTGAGCTGGACTTAGCGAAAGCGATTCAAATTGCACGGGCAGCAGAGACATCGAACACTCAAGCGGCACAACTCCAAAAGCAGGCGACGACTTCAGGGCATCCATCAACATCAGTGCATGCAGTTACTAGACCTAGGGGAAGTAGTAGCAAAGATAAGTTTAGCTATAGAAATAATTCCTCTAATTTCAAAAATAGGTTAAATGATGATCTACCAGCGAAGACAACTAGTGTAGAACAAAATAGCGGACAAATAATAAATTGCAAATTTTGCTTAGGGAATCATGCTCGTAGAAAATGTCCAGCATTCGGTAAAATGTGCAACAGATGTAGTGGAAGAAATCACTTTGCAGTGGCCTGTAAGTCAAAAGCTAATGCAAAGAATAAACAATCAAAATCGAATCAAGTAAGTGAAATTAAAAAAAAATTTGATCCAGAAGCTAATAGTGATAGTGACGACACAGAATATTTTATTGATGCTCTGAGAAATCCGAAATGTAATGAAGTCGCGTGGTCAGAACCTATTAAAGTAGAAGATATACTAATTGAAATCAAGCTTGATACGGGCGCGGAGGTGAATGTGCTGCCATTTAATATTTTCAAGAAATTAAAAAAATCAGTTTTAAATGATTCGAACACAATAATTCAAGCATACGGGGGAAATAAAATTGAAATTGTAGGTTCAGCTAGTATAGAGTGTTGTATAAGAAATGAAATAAAAGAAGTCGAATTTATCATAACTAGACAAGGTAGAACTCCAATATTAGGGTTAAATTCCTGTATAGAGCTGAACCTCATAAAGCGAGTTCATAAATTAACCAAACCACTTACTAAAGAAAGCTTTTTAAATGAAAACGCCGAGTTGTTTGACGGGCTGGGAAGGTTCGCAAAAAACTTAAAAATTGATATTTTTGAAAATGGGGTTCCAGTAGCAAAACCCGCTCGTCGTATCCCCTTGGCTATCCGGGATGCTGTAAAAGAAGAGTTAGACAGATTAGAAAAATTAAACGTAATCAAAAAAATAAACTTTGGAGTAGAATGGATGTCTAATATCGTTATTGTGGAAAAGCCCAATAAAAAAATCAGGTTGTGTCTTGATCCCAGAGACGTTAATAAAGTGATTAAACCCGTAAACTACCCTATTCCAACATTCCAAGAAATAAGTGAAAAATTAGCCCATAAATCTCTCTTCACAGTACTCGATCTTAAAGATGGGTATTGGCAAATAGAACTTGATGAAAAGTCAAGTAAGTTATGCTCCTTTAGCACACCATTTGGGTGTTATTGTTTTAAGAGGTTGCCTTTCGGGATCAAGACAGCGCCTGAAATGTTCCAAATGCTGAACGAAGAAAATTTTAAGGACATCCCTAACCTAGTAATTTATCTCGACGATATTTTGATTGCGACTGATTCCGAGGAAGAACACGATCTGATACTAAACAAAGTGATGAAAAGAGCCAAAGAGCTAGGAATTAAATTTAACAAGAGCAAAGTCCAATTTAAAGTAAACACGGTTAAATTTCTGGGCCATGAGATAGCAAATAGTGGTATTAATCCTGATCCTGATAGAGTAAAGGCAATAGGCGAAATAAACGCACCTAAGAATAAAAAAGATTTGCAGCGAATCCTAGGACTAATCAATTATGTGCGTGATTTTGTACCAAATCTTTCTCACATATCACAGCCTTTGAGGGAATTGCTAAATAAAAATAAAATTTTCAGGTGGGAAAGCATTCACGAGAGATGCCTTTCCCAAATAAAAAACTTAATAATGAAAGCTCCTAGCTTACAGATCTTTGACTCAAAGAAACCTATCACAATTCAATGTGATGCCTCGCAATATGGACTTGGAGCTTGTTTGCTCCAGGATGCAAAGCCAGTGTGGTTTGCGTCGAGAAGCCTAAGCGATGCAGAATGTAGATATTCACAGATCGAGAAAGAGCTTCTTGCTATTGTGTTCTCATGCACAAAGTTTCATTACTTTATTTACGGGAAACAAGTAGAAATATTGACGGATCATAAACCCATTTTGGGCCTTTTTAATAAGGATATTACTAAAATTGCCAATCCCCGTCTCCAACGTATGTTACTCCGTCTATTTAAATACGAGCTGGAAATTAAACATATACCCGGTAGTCAAATGTTAGTAGCTGACTTATTGTCCAGACATTTCAATAAAGAGAAATGTATTTCTGAAATTCCTGATATTGATTTAGTAGTGCATTCCCTAAATATAAGTAACAAACGTAAAGAGATGTTTAAAAAAGAAACTCGTCTTGATCCGGAGTTGACAGTTATAGCAAAGTATTTACAAAACGGCTGGCCCAAAAATAAAGATGAAATTCCGGACCATGCGAAATTCTATTGGAAATTAAGAAATGATCTCACTATAGATGAGGACATCATTTTTCTGCACGATAGAGTTGTAGTTCCGCTAAGCTTGCGAACAGAAATTCTTCACAATCTACACCAGCCTCATCAAGGAATTGAGAGAACGAAAGCGCGAGCTAGGAGTTTGATTTATTGGCCAGGCATAAACGAGGCAATAGAAAATTTGATAGCTAAGTGTGAAACATGCCAAAAATTTAGAAATTCAAATATTAAAGAGCCCTACGTTCCACATGAGGTGCCAAATATTCCATTTGATAAAATAGGAATCGATATATTTGAACTACAGAAAAAAAATTACCTAGTGATTAACGATTACTTTTCAAAATTCTTAGATATTGTTGCCCTTAAAAATAAAACAACCAGTGAAGTCATATCTAAATTAAAACATGTTTTTTCGTATCATGGAATACCCAAAACGATTATAGCAGATAATAACCCATTTGGCTCCTTTGAATTCAAACAATTTTGTACAAAGTATGATATTGAAATTGTTACAACCAGCCCAAGGTATCCACAGGCTAACGGGCTAGCAGAAAAATCTGTCCAAATAGCCAAAAATCTCATTAGAAAAGGTGTGGAATCAAAACAAGAATTATGGCTGGCCCTACTAGAGTACCGCAATACCCCAATTAAAAACTCAATACATTCCCCGGCAGAAATATTAATGGGTCGAAAGTTAAGAACTTTACTCCCAGCTCGTCAAACTTTGTTTAATAGCAGAGGTGATCATATGAAAACAATAAAAAATAATACTAAACGGAATGAGAGGTATTATAACCGCACTGCTAAACATAAAGACAATTTCTATCCAAACCAAGCAATATGGTTACAAAATAATAAACTTTGGGAGAAGGGAAAGGTATTGGCAGCACATGAGTCTCCACGGTCTTATTGGGTAAAAAAGGAAGATGGATCAATACTACGAAGAAACTCATCAGTTTTAAGGTCACGAAAAAGTTAAAAAAAATATATGTAATAATAATAATATACCTATATATAATAATAGCAACAATAACATTAAAATGATGATTAAGTCCAGAATGCTGTACGTTTTCTGTTTCGAGTGATAAGATTACAGAGATAGTACATACAGATTTCCATTTATATTAGGCACGGAGGTTTAACTATTATAAATTACATTTAAATTGAATTAAACTAAATATTGAATTGAACTAGGGTTTTGTAAGCTAATTTTGTAAAAAGGGAGATGTAGTATATGCAGTACGTTGAACTTGTGTATAGATTATGTAATAGGAAAGTAGGCTGAATTCGTAATGGTCTAAAATATTACAGTAGGAGTATACCAAATCTGTATTAGACCTAGCCCTTTTGGGCAAGGCTAAAAGCTCGGCACTCTCTGTACAACCGCCAACAAATAAAGTTAAGTAGAATCTAACGTGGTCGTTTTCATTAGATAAAAGCAATACACTTAGTACGCAGTAGTCGGCTATAAAGGAGTTGGGAAGGTGTATATCCTATACTGGGTATTTGAGTGGTGCGATATTCTAAAAGAGGAATATATATATCTTGATTACTTTCCCTCGCTTTCTGGAGAATGGTCTTAGCTATATGCACCCCTTTCTCTGCTAGGCCGTTTAAGCGGGGATAGAATGGACTTGAATATATAAATTTAAATTCCCACTCCCTTGCAAAATTTCTACACTCATAAGAATTAAAAGGCTGATTATCGCACACAACCTTTTCGGGGATTCCATGGATCGAAAACACTTCTTTAAGAGCTTGGATTACACTACTTCCTGATTTACTTGTCAGTTTTCTCAACTCCAGCCATCTCGAATAATAATCTATTACCACTAGATAGTTTTCCTTCCCAGATTCTAAAATATCGCATCCTACCCTCTGAAACGGGTAATGCGGAATTTTATGAGGACTAAGAGTTTGTTTAGTATTTAAGGGTCTATATTTCTCACAAATGTTGCATTTATTAATAATATTCTCAATGTCACGATTCATGTATGGCCAGTAAAATAATGTTTTAGCCCTATTTATTGTTTTAGTTATTCCAAAATGATTTTTGTGAAGAATCTGCAGTGTTTGGTTGATTAGTTTACTGGGTACGAATATTCGGTCGTCATAAAATACAAGCCCATCTTCGACATAGATCTTGTCTTTAATATTCCAAAAAAATTTTAGGCGATCCGGTAAACAGTGTTTTGCCTTTGGCCACCCTTCTATTATGTATCTTTTTAAATTTGTCATAATTTCATCTTCGTTTGTTTCTCTTTTATATATTTCTTTTTTAATATCACTCATGCTTACTGTGTGCACTACATCTGTTAAAATATTCTCTAAGTTAACGCTTTTATCAGGGTGCGGATTTCGAGATAATAGATCTGCGATATGAAGATGCTTACCGGGCACATATTGTATTTCTAAATTATATTTGAATATTTTAATTTTCATTCTTTGCATACGTACGGAATAATTCTTTTCCAGAGGCTTGTTCATTATTGCCACGAGTGGCTTATGATCAGTGTGAATTAGAATCTGTCTTCCATAAATAAAGTCGTGGAATTTTTGACATGCATATACTATGGCCAAAAATTCTTTCTCTATTTGGGCATAGTGACATTCCGTGCTAGTTAAACTTTTAGAAGCATAACAAATCGGTTTATTATTCTGTAGCAAACAGCAACCTAAACCGTTTTTTGAAGCGTCCGTCTGTATTACTATGGGTAATTCCGGATGGAAAGAGTGCAGAGTGCTAGCATTTTCAATAGCACTTTTTATTTGCTCTAGCGCTTCAGTGTGTACTTCTGACCACTGAAACAGAGTATTTTTCCGCAATAATTCTCTTAAAGGAGCTGTCTTTTCTGATAAATTGGGTATGAATGGTCTTAAAAAATTCACGGTACCCAATATCTTTTGTAGTTCAATTCGATTGCTTGGATTCCTAATATGCTTAATGGCTTTGACTCGTTCAGGATCAGGAGAGATTCCGTGGTATGAGCAGTAATGCCCAAGATATTTGACTTGTTCTACACGATATTGAAGCTTTTGAGGGTTAAATTTTATATTTAATTCTCGAGCACGTTGCAGGACTTGATCTATATGTTTATCATGTTCTGCTAAAGTCTGGCCACCGATGATCAGGTCATCAATATAAACAAAAACACCCGGAAGATTACCAAAATATTTGAAATTCAATTTCTGGAATTTTTCAGGAGCTACCTTAATACCGAAGGGCAAAACATTATATTGGTAACAAACAAAAGGTGTACTAAATACTGTCAATTTCTTTGAATTTTCTTCAAGTCCTAGCTGCCAAAATCCTTCCTTTAGATCTAAAACTGTAAAGTACTTCATATTTCGCATTGAATATCTAAAATCTTCCACTTTCGGTATTAGAAAGTGTTCATCTTTGATTACTAAATTTAGCTCCTTCGAATCCAAGCAAATTCTCAAAGATTTATCCGCTTTTTCCACTACTACCATATTGTGGGACCATTCCATTGGTGCATCTACTTTAGAAATTATTTTTCTAGCCTCCATTTGATCAAGCGTTTCCTTGACTTTCTTCCTAATACTAAGAGCAATTCTTCGTGGCGGTTTACTAACTGGACATGTATTGTTTTTTATTTCTAATTTGCACTTATCTGGAAAGCGTCCATAACCTGAGAAGACGTCTTTATTAGCTTCAATAAATTTTATTGCTTCCTGCTTGCCTATTTCCATGGATTCTGCACGCTGAATTAAGCCTAGCTCTATATAAGTACTCAATCCTAACAGGGGCCTTGAGGTAGCATTCACAATGACAAAATCGGTTAGATAGACATTATTTTTGTATTTCATTCTACACCTGGCTACTCCTAAAGCATCAAGTTCGAACCCTCTGTAAGCTTCCAGTCTAGTGCGAAACGGTTGCAGCATTACTTTATTACTAATTTGATCAAAAATAATTTTGGGAAGAATGTTAACTTGTGAGCCACTATCTAATTTGAAATCAAGCGGACGGTCTTCGACACACAACTTTTCAGTCCAGCAAGACTGTTTGCTCGTGTTCAATGAGTCTATAACGGAATAAATGTACAGCTCATCCTCATCATGACAACCATTCCCCGAACCACAAGCAATATCACTCACCTGATTTTTCTTTTTCAAACAGGCAGACACGAAATGATTTAATTTTCCGCAAAAGGTGCACTTCTTTCCATATGCTGGACATTTACCAAAAGGATGTTTATAATTGCAAAAATTGCACTTTTCTTCAGAGCTATTTCCCGCACCAGAACCGCTACGTGATTCGCTTGACTGTTGTGCCGGTCCCTTTACAGATCTGTAAGAAGAATTTTGTGATTTTATATTTTTGTTATCTATTTTTCCATTAGCTTTAGAACTTCCCGGCTTCTTATTAACTGCATGAATTTGTGATGGTTTTGCCTGTATAGTCGTTGACTCGTGCTGCATGGTTTTACTCTGCTCCTGAGTGATTTCTGCTATTCTGCATATTTCTATCGCCTTTGCCAATGATAGCTCGTTGACCTTCAAGAGTTGCATTTGGGTGTTATTGTCCGCAATCCCGATGACGATTCGGTCCCTCAACATGAACTCCTTCTGCTCGCCAAAACTGCAGCTTTCGACCAACGTTGAAATATCTTTTAAGAAATGGTCAAAGGGCTCTCCTTCTCGTTGTGTCCGTGAATAAAATCGGTACCGCTCGTACACGACATTGGTACGTGGGTTGCAGTATTCCTCGAATTTCTTTTGAACTGCTGCAATCTTTTTACTATCCTCGCTACTTAAGTCGAATGTGTGGAATAATTCAATGGCCTCGTGGCCCGCACAGCTTAAAAATCTGGCTACTTGAATTTTTTCGTCCTCCGTGTCTGTTTTAGTTGCCGTTGAGTAAATTTCAAAATGAGTTTTAAACTTTTTCCAATTTTCTTTTAAGTTGCCATCCAGACTTAACGGTTCTGGTTTAAGAAAATCCATGTGGGCCATAATGATCACTCCAATTTACCTTTTATTTTCCGTTTTTCTTCAGTCAAATTTCGCCACTTTTCAACTTTTCTTCTTGGTTTATTTAATATTCCACACATTCACTTATTAACTTTTTTTTTCTAGTTAAGTTTCTTTTTGTTTTTAGATTTCCGGCTGCGCCATGTTGTAATAATTGCGACTCATTTTCTAATAATCTTTATTCACTGAAGTCTAGGCGGCAACTGCCTTTACAAAAAATGTCGTTAAGTAGGGAGTGCACATCAGTCCGAGAATCTAACTGTTGCAGTTATTCTGATATGTGCGTAAGTGTAAATTCGGTATATATACAACAGATAAATAAAAGCATAAATCGAGATTGGAGCATTATCATGTTTACCGATGAGTCATCACTTCGAGTATATCAAGGACCTAGACGAGTTAAGGTTAAAATAAGGACGGCAAAATATCGAACGTACAGTACAACACTCAATAAAAATTCATGTGTGAGGATTTTTCTGTTCACTAGGATTCGGCAACTTGGTGACTTTTACCAGAAATCTAAATGCAAAAAAGGATGCTGAAAATATGTATATATAATAACTGTACAAATCCTTGGTTTGGAGTAGGGAATCGATCGTGCCACGAAGACAACCACCCAAAACATAGAAGTCCTCTATGTACCGAATGGAAAATGAAGGAAGACATCTATTCAGTAATACTTCCACGTTTTCATAATCCTTCAAAGTTTTTTTGAAATCGTTAATAGTAGCATACAATCTACTTTCAAAAACTAAGAATAATGCTCTAATTACGATATATCTTCCATACCACAACAAAAACAATTTTTTTAGATATAGTAGACTCATCCAAAAAATTTTCGAAATCCGCCACTGCATAGCTAATCCTAATATACAGGGTGTTCAGAGGTGGGAGGTCAATACTGCAGGGGGTGAAAGGTCAGACCGAGACAAGCAAAACATCGTATGGGTGGGGGGGCATCTCGCACCGTTTAGCAGTTACAGGGTGATTCGTAAATCAGGATTTTGCCTTATATGGGAACCGCTCTTGTATTTTTATCTTTTTTTCTACGCATCGCAGCGGCCCCAAGCTGATTTAAAAAAATCACTATTTGGAAGCCCTTTCCAAAAAAGTTTACACCACCCCCCTATCCCCAACCCCTTGGCCACAATCCCCCCTGGAAGTTGAAAAAATTAACTTTTATTTCACGATTTTTCACCTTTCGCCCCACTTTTCCCAGACATTGACACTAAATCTTTGCTGGAAGGACCGACACCTGGTCCTATATGGGTTCACATCTGACCAGGTGTGGAGGTTGTGGAAGTTTGTGATGCTATCCCGGGTGAATTGCGATTCATCCGCCCACAGAATTCGCTCTAGAAACCTTCTGTTTTCGATGTCAGACTCGAACAGCCAAGTGCAAATTGCAATCGTCTTTCGGAATCTCCTTCCTGTAGTGCTTGGACCGGGATATGGTGGTATGGATGTAGTCCCTCTCGGTTCACAACGGTCCAAACTCTCCCTGAAGACAATCCTGACCTTCGTGCGACCTGCCTGATGCTTATTACAGGGCTGTTCCTGACGATGTTGAGGATTTGTTGGTCGGGGTCCGCTGAAACGGCCGATTTTCCTGCTCGCGTTTCTGCTCTGGGGGCGGTTACACTTCCGGTTTCTTTTAACCTTCTGAAAGTCCTTGAAAATACCCTTTTGTCGGGTACACGTCGATTCGGGAATCTCCTTTGGTATTCTCGTACGGCCTCACTATCATTTCCGTCTACTAAACCGTACACGTAAATTATATCAGCATACTCTTCAAAACTGAGTTCTGCCATTTTATCTTAATTTTTTCTATTAAACACCCGGTTTTATCGCTTGCTTCTTCAACTGTGGTCAATGTCCTTTCAAACTTACCCATTTTTATACCATAATTCATAGGAGGTATTAGAAACGGAGCGTCAGGATACTTAAGAGTCAATACTGGATATAATAAACTAATAACGCTATTTAACGAGATTACATTTATTATTTTATTACTGTTTTGCTGAAATAATAAAAATGTATTACCTCTGTTTCCTAAACAAAAATTTCCGAACTTGCTGTCATAAAAATTGTTTACTTAACGACTTTTTCCATTATGGTGCAATAAAGTAATTAGGTAACTGTGAGGATGTTTTAATTTCAGGACTTTTGCAACCCTTTTCTACCTGGGCATGTTGCACTTTTTTTGAAAGGTAATTAGATAGGCAACTTAAAAAAAATAAAAAGTAGGTATGTTAATAACATGAATTTCGGAGAAAAGTGGGGCGAAAGGTGAAAAATCGTGAAATAAAAATTAATTTTTTCAAATTCCAGGGGGGATTGTGGCCAAGGGGTTGGGGATAGGGGGGTGGTGTTGACCGTTTTGGAAAGTGCTTCGAAATAGTAATTTTTTGAGATCGGTTTGGAGCCGCTGCGATGCGTAGAAAAAAAGATAAAAATACAAGAGCGGTTCCCATATAAGGCAAAATCCGGATTTACGAATCACCCTGTAACTGCCAAACGGTGCGAGATGCCCCCCCCCCCCCTACCCATACGATTTTTTGCTTGTCTCGGTCTGACCTTTCACCCCCTGCAGTATTGACCTCCCATCTCTGAACACCCTGTATAATAAAATCCATACCAAGCACTGCAAATAAATCTCGAATCTTACCGAACAAACATGTAGTCAATCTGATGAGCGAACCTATTTATTCACATTATCAATAAAACATAAAATCCAAAAGAAAGAACTAGTGCATGTATTTACTTTAACCGAAAATATATTTTTGGGTATATATACATACAGACTCATAATTATTACCTAAGCATAAAAAAAGGTACATAAACTAAGAAAAGCTTTAAAAAGGTTCTTTTTAGAAATTCAAAATTAGTTTCGATAGATCTCTTGCATACTTTGCAAGCATTTTTATTTTGGAAATATACACGAAATATTTTTTAAAAAAATTTAAAATGTCTATTTATCTCTACACGTAAGTTAAATGACAAAACCAATACCGATCATGTTTCTGATGTAAGTAAAAAATACCACATCTCATTAAATTCAATACATTCCAAATTTGTTTTTATAAAACAGCAAATAGCTTTAATTTAGTCCAATAATTAGGTATACTACAGTTGTAAGATTTAGTAAAGGTTTTTGTATGCTTTTAATTTTCTGTTCGCTTATAATTCTCAATTAATTAGTTTTTCATTAGTCTGCAACTTCATCACAGATTGTAAAGAGCTAAGATTTTCATCAATGTAGACTGATATGAATTCTCGATACTCATTGTGTATTATGTTAATAAAATCGTATCTTACATCCACAATTATGATTGCAATAGTTGGAACAATTACAAAAATGATATTGAGCAGCCTTTCTGTAGCAGATGGAAGCAGATTTTGAATTGGCTCCAAACAATTGTTGATTGATACCCATACCCAATTTTGAGGATCTAGTTAGTTACCTAGCCTTAAACTTGGTAGTAGACTTGATATAAATGCTGATAAGCCGCAGCAGATGTTAGAGTACAAATTTATTATGTCGTCTACTTTTCACAAAACTGATACATATGTATATCTATGGCAGTCTATAGAATCAATTTTTGTTGGAGCTCCGTACACGGCAAGAAGAAAACGAATTCCATTATCGAGAATAATGTCTGGAGAAGAGTCCAACTTTGTAAATACTTCAGCTCAATCAATTAAATCAATACGTTTTTCCATTGATTTTAAATACCTTTATTTTATCACTTATGAAAAATTCAGGCGAAGTATCGTCACCAGTTATTAAATGTTAAAATAAAATATGAGCAGAATACGTTTTAGATAGAAGGTGAAACTTTGTGCGGAATATATTTTTGTAGCTTCTTGAGGTTTTCCATAGGCTTAAAAAAGTAAATTATCGTATACATGCCACGTGTGAGTGCATATTAATATTTGTAATTTGTTATAATATTTAATTTAAGTGTAGAAATTATTTTTTAGGACAATTGCATGCTCTATAAATTTTATATTCACTATTTTCTAACAAAAAACTTACCATTTAAGAGATATTCGTGAAAAATTTGTTTTTTACATCTTTGACCATACATAAAAGTTTTAGCACAAGTGGGATCATTAGGGATTTTTTATATTTCATTTAGAATGATGATTTAAAGGTCTCTAAAAAATTGTCCGAGGTGTTGCAGAGTCTATCCTGTAGCATGTATATTACAGCCTCTTATAGCTGCAATATAGTATTTAACGAAAAAAGGTATAGGAAAAAGTTGGATCAAGGATCATGTGGCTTGAAATACGCTTGTTTACGTTTTCGTACATAACTTTTTAAAATTAACCCCTTGCAATATTTCCGTTAATCTGACTCGTGATGAAAATTTTAGTTAAAACTTGAATATCACGAGTAAAGCTCGTTGTTTAATATCGGATATCACGTGTCTGACTCTTAAATCACATTTCGAGCATAACATGAAATTAAACAACGTCCCTGACTCGTGGTATTCAAGATTAACCTAAAATTGTCATCACGAGTCAGACTCGTGAAAGTAGTGCAAGGGGTTAATTAAAATAAATTAAAAAATAAAATTTTTCAATATAAATAAAAATACATAAATTCACTAAGCAAACACTTATATATAAAAAAGTAAATAAAATAAATTAACAAAGGTATCTATTAGGGTGCTTTTTTTTTCGTCACTTTTTTTTCAGTCCCACCTCGAAATTTTGTGGCAAATACTTAAACAAAAATTCCCTGAAAATTGGAGCCCTTAATATTAATATTAAGTACTACACCAAGGCATAATAAGATTTCCCATATAAAATACACGTAAACTTTGATTATTTTTCTTCAAAACTCTACAGCTCAGAGGCATTTTGTGGTATAATCTTGGTCAATGGTAGGATTTCTTCAGAATTGAATGCTCTACAAAAGTGTCCATTGCGGTGTAATCCTAACTCCCACCAGCGAGGTAGTACGGGTCACTAACCCCAATTTTTCCACGAAATTCTCGCTTTTTGTCCCTATCTCGTAAACAACAAGAGGTACAGAAAAAGTGAATATGACAAACTCGTAGGAAATTCAGTTTCCTCCCAAAAGTTCTTGAACACCAAATCGCTAACATCGCTATTTCTTGAGATATTGAAGTTGAGGTAGTTTGGAATTTTCATGGATTATTGAGCTAAATTGTAGAAACACTACCTCAACCTCAAAGCCCAATATCTCAAGAAATATCGATGTTAGCGATTTGGTGTTCAGAACTTTTTTTGCGGTGGAAACCTACACCGAACACTGCCGGAATAAGAATGAATATCCTTCGCGGCTCTTCTCGTTTTATACTAAATTTGGCATGAGCAAGGATTGCTGCGATTCAAATTCTCAAATAATTCAAAATGATTAGTTCCAAATGTTGATGCAGATGGCGCTCTGTGTGCAAATAATTTCCAAAAGCTTTAAAAGCTATGCAGGATGCATACAGTTATACAGTGTAGTGCCATAGAAAAATAAAGACAAGAAGGCTCATCTAGAACAACAGAAGTGAAACGCATTTTGGAAAGCTCTTTTTAATGTGATGCCTCCAAAATTAAAAATGTTTTGAAATTGCATAATATAGGGCGGTTTATGGATAATCGCTTAGAAACTTTGCTAATAAAGGCATGATTATACATAATGATTTTATTTAATTAATGTTGCCCGACTTCTGCCACCAGTTTTTGTTCTTTATAAATAAGACATTTCGCTTTTGTAACGTTTTTCTTGAACTTAAACTGCCCTATGTTATGCAATTTCATAACATTTTTAAGTTTGGAGGCATCACATTAAAAAGAGCTTTCCAAAATGCGTTTCACTTCTGTTGTTCTAGATGAGACTTTTTGTCTTTAGTACAGTGGCGGCTCGTCAGAGGAGGCAGAGGAGGCAGTGCCTCCTCTATCAAGTTTTAAATTTAAAAAAAATGCTGTGATAACAAACACTTTATTTCATGCCCAAATCAAAAGAAATCATTTCAAATAAAAATAATATTTTGTGTAGACTCTGGTAATATTGGCATTGCTAATATGGCAATAACTGGTGGTAAATTTTAGGAAGAATTCTGTGTGTGCGCGACAGAGGAGGCAATTTTCCTGCGGTTTATAGAAGAAAGAAACCGCGATGAGACACATAGGTATAGAAATTCGTGACGTCTATGGCTCAAAACATATGGGCGAACTCAAAGCGAAGAATTCTGTGTGTGCGTGACAGAGGAGGCAATTCTCAGGCAGTTTATAGAAGAAAGAAACCGCGATGAGACACACATAGAAATTTGTGACGTCTATGGCTCAAAACATATGGGCGAACTCAAAGCGAAGAATTCTGTGTGTGCGTGACAGAGGAGGCAATTCTCAGGCGGTTTTGTAGAAGAAAGAAACCGCGATGAAGCACACATAGAAATTCGTGACGTCTATGGCTCAAAACATATGGGCGAACTCAAAGCGAAGAATTCTGTGTGTGCGTGACAGAGGAGGCAATTCTCAGGCAGTTTATAGAAGAAAGAAACCGCGATGAGACACACATAGAAATTTGTGACGTCTATGGCTCAAAACATATGGGCGAACTCAAAGCGAAGAATTCTGTGTGTGCGTGACAGAGGAGGCAATTCTCAGGCGGTTTTGTAGAAGAAAGAAACCGCGATGAAGCACACATAGAAATTCGTGACGTCTATGGCTCAAAACATATGGGCGAACTCAAAGCGAAGAATTCTGTGTGTGCGTGACAGAGGAGGCAATTCTCAGGCAGGTTATAGAAGAAAGAAACCGCGATGAGACACACATAGAAATTCGTGACGTCTATGGCTCAAAACATATGGGCGAACTCAAAGCGAAGAATTCTGTGTGTGCGTGACAGAGGAGGCAATTCTCAGGCGGTTTTGTAGAAGAAAAAAACCGCGATGAAGCACACATAGAAATTCGTGACGTCTATGGCTCAAAACATATGGGCGAACTCAAAGCGAAGAATTCTGTGTGTGCGTGACAGAGGAGGCAATTCTCAGGCGGTTTTGTAGAAGAAAGAAACCGCGATGAAGCACACATAGAAATTCGTGACGTCTATGGTTCAAACACGTAGGCAACTGCGAGCGGAGAATTTTTGTGCTTCAGATCACTGTCCGACCCCCGACCACCGTCCCGCAAGATCCGGTCCTCAACTGAGAGCAGAGATTAATCAACTCTCTATGGCCTAACTATAATGGACTTAAGGCTCACTAACAATAGAAACTTTACCAACCTTAAGAAATTAGACGAATGATCTCAGTGAGTAAGCCTTAAGTCCATTATAGTTAGTCGGGAATCTTTGCTTAAAGCAATCCTGGGGCAAATTGAGGCTCGAGAATTTGCGCCTTGTGGCAAGGGCTGCTATGTAATATTAACGAAGTATAAAGCATGTAAAATTCGTTTTTATTTATTCGAATTTTCTATGGCAAGTGTGAGACAGGGGAAGCAAGTGTTGTGAGACAAAAGACTGATCTCCTACCCTCCGCACTCCCGCCCCTAAATGCGCAAAATAAAACTAAATACAATAATAAAATGAATCGAGTTTATAAGAGATTAAATTAGAGGAAATTTTTGTTTCTGAAATGAAATATGTAAGGACTCTTCTATTGCTTTTAATTTCAAGCTTGAAGCCCTTGACATAATAGCGCAATTTCCTATGCCTATTCTCACGTCTATGTTAGAGGAGCATGTGAAATGTATATGAATATATGTTTCGAAATTTTTATACATATCTAACATCGAAATTTTTATACATATCTAATATTATGGGAAATGTAAAAATAACGAACTTTCTGTAGCGAAAAAAAATCACTTGCTTTTGTGCATTGCTTGATTTGGGTTGATTTCTAGTGATAGCTAATTATTGCTACTATCTTCTAAGTAATAGATTGTTTCTAGTGCATTATTTTGTGAAAATAAATATCTGTTTTACTTTGTTTTAAAAGACCTTTTGACTTCATCTTTAAACTGCATGCATTCTTCTAGTGAAAAGTGAAGTAAAAGTGATTTTCTTTTCTGTACCTACTTTTGGTAAATTTTGTTCGTAAATTTTGAATAATATTTGTATCTTTAGAATAAAATTTGAATAATATTTTTATTTATAACAGTATGGATTTAGTAAATGAAATTTTAGAGCATCCTTTTTCTCGGCTCAGTTTGCAAGAGAAAATCAAAATTTAATCACAAGGTAGACCTACAGCGGTAAGGATTGAAAAATGTGGCAAAGTAAACCGTAGTTTTAAAGTAAAATGGTTTGAAAAATATACATGGCCAACAGCAAGTTCCATTCGAGCTGTTTTCCATGTTCTGTTGGCCATGTATATTATTTCCAGCTGATAGTACCAACGAAGTGTGGCAAAAACAAGGTTTCGACGATTTAAAGAATTTGCCTCGGGCTCTTGCTCGGCATAATGGTTCTCAAGATCATATTCGCGCTGAGATTAGTTTAAAACTTCTTGGCACCCAACGGATTGAATTGATTATAAATGAAAGTGCTAAACGCCAAATTGAAGAACATAATGAAAAAGTTAAAAATAATAGAGAAATTTTAAAACGTTTTATTGATTTGACTTCTCTTTTGTCGCGGCAAGATTTAGCTTTCAGAGGTCATGACGAATCGAATGCGTCAAGTAATAAAGGTAATTATAAAGACATTTTTGAAATGTGGAGCCGATACGATTTAGTTTTAAAATCCACTTTGGATAATAAAATTTTTACCGGGTTGTCGAAAACAATTCAGAACGAATTAATACATTCAGTTGCTCACGTAGTTCGTTGTGAAATTGACAAGGATATATCAGCTACTCGATTTTTTGCTTGGCAAATAGACGAAACAACTGATATATCGTGTAAGTCTCAATTATCGGTTATTTTAAGATTTTTGGTCAATGGTAAATTAGTAGAGAGATTTATGGGATTCTATGATGTAAGTTCCGGTAGAACTGCTGAATCCCTTTTTGAATTTTTAAGTAATATAATGTCGGAGTATAATTTTCGAGAAAAACTTATTGCACAAACGTATGACGGAGCAGCTGTAATGTCCTCCGAATTAAATGGTTTGCAAGCAAAAATAAAAACAATTGCTCCTCAAGCTTTGTTTATTCATTGTTACGCGCATGTCTTAAATTTGGCGTTAAGCAAGGGTCCAAATAATATATCAAAGTCGCGTATTTTTTTTGTAATATTTCTGGTTTTCCAACTTTTTTTTCAAAATCGACAAAACGAACAGAGGTGCTAAATACGCTTAAAGCTCCTCATATTCCATCAAATGCACCAACGCGCTGGAATTTCCAATCGAGATTAGTAGATACTTTAGCGGATAATTTAGACATTTTTGAGGAGGTTTTCGAGACAATTGTTAATGATCAGACTTTTGATTCTGACTCGGTTCGCGAAGCCTTGGGTTTTGTTCGCACTCTTAGAGATTTCGATTTTATTTTCCTTCTTTTTACTTATCAATCAATTTTTCGTCTTACTTCGCATTTGTGGGATATTCTGCAGTCGAGATTAGTTGATATTCAGTTTTGTTTGACTGAAATTAGAATCACGGAGCAAAATTTAAAGCAATTAAGAAATCAGGAATCGTTTTGTGTAATTTATAAAAAAACTTTAGAAAAAGCAGATACCCCGCAAAATACTCGTCGTAAAAGAAGAATTGATGAAGATATACCTTCCGTAGAAACGCAATATCGCATGCTCTATTTTGAAGTAATTGATAATATTGTCAATCAAATAAACACTCGTTTTACGGATTTTTCAAAATTATCATTTTTAAACCTTGTTAATGTTAAACAATTTCCATCCTTTAAAGCCATGTTTCCACAAAACATATTTGAATTATTTATAAATCTTTACGGTAAATTTTTTGACCATTCCAAGCTAAAAAGTGAGCTAATTGGTTTTTATGGTGATAGAAATTTGTGGAACGATACTGACACAGTATCATCTTTATTAAATAATTTATTGCAAAATAATATAACTGATGTAATGCCAGAGCTCACTAAATTATTAGAATTAATTTTAACAATTCCTGCTACATCAGTTAGCGCAGAAAGAAGTTTTCCTGCTTTAAAAAGAATTAAAGATTACAGAAGAAACACAATGGGTCAAGATCGTTTGTCAGAATTGGCCCTATTAAGCATAGAAAAAACGTTAATTAAGAAACTTGAGAAAGAGCCATTTTGGTATGACAATATTATAAATTATTTTGCCACCATGAAAGAACGTAGAGTAGATTTCATTTACAAATAAGTACGATAAATGCATGAAATGTAAATTAATTTAAATTAAATAGCAATTTGAAAATTGGGAATTTTTATTTTGAAATGTAGAGGAGACAACGGTAGTATAGGTGGTTGTCACTGTTTGTGGCGGGCGTGGTGCCACAAACTAAATTTTTAGATTCTCTGCCTCCCCTATCTAGGAGACCACGAGCCGCCACTGCTTTAGTAGTGCCGAATCTCTTTACCACGGAAGATTTAAATTTATACCTCGACTTGTTGGTAATTAACAAGAAATATTGTACAATCTTAACTATTCTGAGAGATCGTTGCGAGATCGGCTTAGAACTTGAGCAGGATGGAGAAGAAACGATCGTTGTAACGAGCACTATACCTTATAGTTTAATCCCCGATTTCAGGGTAAAGGTATGTGTTAGCCTTATTTACTTAAAAGCAACTCATTTAATTGACTACATCGTGAACAATGTAATTGATCGTATTCCTATTGTAAGCGGACTTGACTGGTATGTTGATACTGCGGAGGCCCTAATGAGCGTGGATAAGCATGCTGATGCTGATAAGATTGCTGACACCAGTCCTACAGAGCCCCACATTTGCAGCACCTGCATATGCCTGGTTAAGACATGCCGAATGCCACCGAGCTTTGGGAGATAATGAGAAAGCTATTGAATCCTACTATCAGGTGATAGAGTTGGCACCTTATTGCTTTGACGCAAAATTTACCTTATCAGCCCTTTTAAAGCAGCAAGGACGGCACAGGGAGGCTATTAAGGCGCTTGAACAAGATATGGATGGGGATACTATCGACGCTCGCCTGCTATACGAACGGTGTTTAATGCTGAAAACGGTTGGAGAGCTCGATCAATACGTCGAATTAGGCTGTATATTGCTGTCAAGGAATGCTATTAAATTTGCATCACGTGAAGAAATCCAAATGGTTGCGAACAATGTTAACAATAGCAAATTGGGTAATTTGAAATTTACCAAACATCTGCAGGATGCTTTCAAAAATTCTGAACAGACACCTGTAAGTGAAGATGATCTAACTCTAGAGGATGAATATGCCCTGTTTAAAGACCTCTCAATAAAGCTATTTAAAGATGAAAAATATTCTACATTGGAGAAACTCTGCTTCTCAGTTATAACCACAAAAAAATTTAAACCGAAAGCCAGTGATATATTAAAATATCTTACTGTAGCTTGTTATTATAATGATGATGCCTTGTTCGCTTTCATTGTATTTAGGGATGCATTCTCAAAAAATGTTGAGAACAACAGCTACTGGAATTTGTGTAATATAATAACACATAAACTTGATAATGCAAATTATTATAAATTCTTCAAGAGGCTCTTTGCACGACAAACGTGCCAGTCATATTTAAAAATTTTATTAGGAAATTATCATCTTGCTGCTGGTTCATATAAATACGCATTAAATGTTTATGCTGGAATATATAGGGACACTCAGGACCCTTTAATTGCACTACTAATTTCAGGTATCTTCACTCAATTAGGATTACAAAAGAATGTACTACGAAAATCAACAGCACTGGCACAGGCTAATGCGTTTATGCGAAAATATGCTGATTTGAGATTATCTCCGTTAACGAAACAAGAAGTTTACTATAATTTAGGACGCATGTATCATCAGGTATCAATGCTCCATTTAGCCTTTCATTGGTATAAATTGGTTTTGGAAGCTGCTACAGAAATTAATCAAGAGGACGAAGAAATTTTGGGTCTCACCCAGGAGGCTGCTTTTAATATACATTTAATCTATAAGGCTAATGGAAACACTACTATGGCAAGAAAGTATTTGTATGATTATATTACAGTATAATAATAAAGCTTTTTTTAAATTATATCATAATTATTATAATGCATTAAAACCACCCCGATACACAATGCAGTTACAGTTCAGAGACTACTACGCTAAATAAGGAATCGATGTAATTTTGATGCTTTTTGGAAGTCTCCCAATATTTAAATAATACAACCTGAGACGGTTTGATCGGACGTTTAGTAAGCACTACTTTATCAAACGTTTCTAAATTACTCTAATTTAATTTCTTTGAGTTTATCCTAGAAATTGTTACACCTAATTCAAATCTTACGCTAGAGATTATTCCCTGGCTATCTGATGGTGACCTCAGACCCTGACCTTGACCTTTAATGTCATTTCAAGGTCAAGTCCGTTTTTTCAGGTGGAAATGCATACTTTTGTTTCCGGAAATGAAAAGGAAAGATACAAGGCCTAGGGGGGAGGCCGTTCAAGGTCACACCCGAAAGAAAAATTTTGCCTTCCTTTTCATTTCCGGCGACAAAAGTATGCATTTCCACCTGAAAAAACGGACTTGATCCTGAAATGACCTTGACCGTCAAGGTCAGGGTCAAACCTAAGGTTACCATCAAGAGCCAGGGAATAATCCTACAACTTCTGTTTGGAACATCTTTGCCGAAAACCCGCTCCTGACGAGATATTCTGCAGTTCCCGTACTTTCTCTGATATGACCTTAAGAGGTCAAATTTTTAAAGTATTCAATGTCATACTTGAACGTAAAATTTTTTGCCGTTTTAATTTCCGGTTTCAAAAGTAGGGGCTGCAATTTAAAAAAATCGACTTGACCTTGAAATGGTCTTGAAGGCCGAGGTCAAACCTAAGGTCACCGTTTAATTGTGAGGGAAAAATCCTACAACTTTTGTCTGAGTCATTTTTAGGGTTCCGTACCTCGAAAGGAAAAAACGGAACCCTTATAGGATCACTTTGTTGTCCGTCCGTCTGTCTGTCTGTCTGTCAAGACCCTTTTTCTGAACGCGTGGAGGTATAAAGCTGGAATTTATATCAAATACTCAGGTCTACTGTCCCTTGGAGCTGTGAAAAAATCAACTTCTAAGCCAACGCAATCAAAAGATACAGCCGTTTATGCCGCAAATTTTCGACACTCGCAAGGGAATCAAAATTTGGTACGAAACAACGTCTTATAGCACAGATAAAGGAAAAATTGCGAAAACAGTAAATATTTTTAATAATTTTAAACTTACTACCCTTTTCCGCAAGAACGCGTAGAGGTATTAAATTGAAATTCATATCAAATACTCAGGTCTATAATACCTTTAAGCTGTAACAATATCAAACTTCTATGTCAACGCAATCAAAAGAAACAGCAATTAAAGCCGCATATTTTCAAACTCGCAACTACTCGCAAGGGACTCAAAACCTAAAGGGTACTTCCAGTCGACCTAGAATCTTGAAATTTGGCATGAAGCAATGTTTTATAGCACATATAAAGGAAAAATTCCGAAAACCTTAAATTTTTAGTTACATAACATTTTTTTTTTTTTAATAATTGATACGATTTTTTTTTAATTATGATACGATAAAAATACCATAACTATGACTCGATTGTCGTGATGACTACAGGTTTGTACGGAACCCTCGGTGAGCGAGTCCGACTCGCATTTGGCCGGTTTTTTTTTTAATCTACCCCTAATAATAATAATAATAATATTTTGAATCGTTAGCATTATGTCTTCAGCGATCCTGAAAACCTCATGCTCATTTTCATGGCAATCCTTTAAATCAGAAATGTTGAACCAAAGTAATTTTATGAAGCAATATACTTTTAATAATGTGGTAAATTTCAAAAAACCCAATTGGGAAAGTAAATTTTATGCAATTCTTCAACACACGTTAGAACCTTAACAACTAGCTCAGATCATTTTATGAAAATATTATAAAATTGATAGATATGATAACATGAATTTACGGATTTCGTACTTTTAACCTGAATAGTTTTATAGATTCATTCGGTGATTACACTTGCTCTGTAGATAACCTATCTTGTCATATTATGGCAGTAGAGATAAATATTGATATTACAAGGGGATACGAAAATATCTACTTTTAAACCTATATTTAATAAATCAATAATATAAGTTTGTAGAGTTTTTTTAAGTAAATAAACTTATAAAACGTTCTACTTAAAAGATATACTGTCGTGCGTAAAAAATTAAGACCACTTGCACATTGCCATGCATCTCTTACTTTCGATGGCTCTAGCTTTTAAAGTACTTGTCGGATTTAACAAATTAAATGTTCCACATGATATTTACAGTATCCTATATTGTTTCCACAAGTTGTTTTTAAAATATAACAAAACGTTTCTTCAGGACAATTGAAAATATAATAAAACTCCTGCGTAAAATATTAAAAGGGAAGGTGTTTCTTAAGCCTTATAGTGGACAAAAACATCTGGCGAGTTTAAAAGCCTCTGGGTCTCAAAATTCTTTCCAAAAATTCGTGCTAAATATCGTATCGAATTTTTCTATTTATAATTTATTTATTTATTTTTCGATTCGAAAATTCTATTTATTTTTCAATTTTTAATTGTAGTACGTGATGAAATATGACTTTTTACCTAAAGTTCGCTAAAGTTTGACAATAGTGAATTCGTAAAATATCAAAATTGCAAAACGTTTAGAATTATAATTCGTAAACATTCATATATAAGTTACAGTATAATTAAAATCCGCAATGCCGAAATCGAATAATTGCTATAGAAACTAACGCAGGCTTGCCGAAATTTCCATTTATCATTCCTTCTGCTGAAAACTAAAAACTTAGGGAAAATGTTTTGACCAAAAACTTTATTTGCTGTATTGGTTTTTTTAGAGCCTTAGAAAAGGTCTACTTTATCCATTTTTCCCGCTCGATAATAGTTCATTTAAATTTTGTAAGACATAAAAACTATTTTAGTATATAGACTACATTTCAGATTTAGCTTAACAACTACTGTAAATGCAGTATACTGCTTTAATTTAGTTGTTTTTTCCGATTACTTCAATGCTTTAAAATTTAGAGTCTTAAGTATTATGTGTCCTTATACATATGATACAGAGTTCGCTCTTGTTCAATTTAGGAAGACAAAATGTAATCAAATGACATAATGTATAATTTGAATTTATTTCTTCGTATTACAAATCTGTTTCACATCTTGAGCTAATATTTATAATAAAGTAAGTATCCTTTCCACGTTTTCTTCAATATTTTTTAATCGGGTCTCTTGTACTTCATTCTAAAGCTGTCGTTTCTTTTCAATCACCGAAATTGCAGCTTGTACAATTTCAGTATCCATCGCGAAACATTCAGGATTAAAAAAAGAACTCCACCAGCGTCGTGAGGAGCCAAGAGTTTGTCTTTGATCCTCGTCATTAATTGGAATAGTCGTGAATTGATTGATTCTATTCAGTGAAATGTTATCGCTAGAAGACTCATTCAAAATGAAAACTTTATTTCCATCGTTCGGTCGAATAATTATATAATTTCCATTGATGAAGTTACGAACAGAATCTCGTTTTCTGAATAATGATAACTTTTTGACTACCGGCAATTTCAAGTAAAAATTTATTGTTTTTTCAAGACTATTAAGATTATATGTGCGGCATATACTCCCATTTAATTCTGCTTGTGCTCTGATCATCTACAAGGAAAGAATATATTTTATAATTAATTTAATTTACACTTATAAATGGTAAAAGAAAAATCAGGGCTCTTTCAAATTAGAGTTTTTTGTTTTTTTAGCTTTTTTGTTTTTTAAGCGATTTTAATTTTTATGCAACCAACCTAAAGTTAGGAAAAACATCTGTATATTCAAAAACATTCTAAGATTTTTGTGGAATTGCATTGTTATTTCAATTAAAAAAATTCTAAATTCTAAATTCCACGAATTACATAGCTACCTGAGTCCGTTCTTTTTACGCGTCATTTCTAAGAATGTACATTGCAATTCCAACTTTTACTCAGTTAATATAAACATATGTAGCTTTGTTTTGAGGAATAATACACAAATTAAAAATAAATCTAATCAATATCAATAAAATAGAAGACAATTCAAAATTTTATTTAATTAGAAATTTAATAAAACTAGGGTTTGACTTTAAAGGTAATTTCGAGTATGGTTATTTTAACAATAATATAATAATCTATAATAGTTTATGAGGAACCTAGGTATTCCGCATTACCTGCAGTATTCCAAATTGCTGCACCTCTTCTACCAGATTTTAACACTCATCAATTTGCCTAACTGAAAGTAGTTGATTTGATGGTTTTATTTAATGTTTCTGATGACTATATAAATTTGTTTTTTTAATTTTTGTTTATCTTGTTTACGAGGTAAAACTAATATCCAAAAGAGCCCTGCAATGTTTTTCTTTTGTATTAATAAATATTGTAATTGTTCTTACCTGTGTATCACTAACTGCTAAGCCGGTCAGTAGATTTAGCAATACAATAGCCATGAATCCTTCAAAAAGCAGAAATATTCCGTAGCTGATGGGTGAACTGAAGTTGATGTTTCCACTATCAAACTCTCCTGTTATCATAATGAAAGATTTGAAGATAGAACCCGAAATACTGTTGAAATAACCTTTGTCGTCTCCCGAAGCTTCGGAATATTCTGTTTGCATAAAAACTATGTGGAAGCATAGACCGAATGTGACAAAAAACATAAAGTACTGAGAAAAACTCTTGATAAAACTCCCACAAACTTCTTTTAACATGAGCATATGTGTGGAAACTATTAGATACGGTAGTGAACCGATAAGCAAATATATTTCCACTGAGGCTAAAAGAATTGTAAGCACGGCGAAAGTTCGTTGTGGTTCATTTTTGTAATTGGAATTTAAAATAGTTAATGTTGAAAAAATTATGAGCATAAAATCAACGAAATTGGTGAATGCCACAAAAGTTGTGGCAAACATTTGCTCCCTCAGTAAAATCCATTGAATAAATTCTCGCGCAAATATAAAAAAACATCCGACGGCTGATAATATTTTCAAAACTTCGATTGCTGTCATTGAGGCGTTGTTCAAGTCTAAAAAAATGCATAGTATCAAAATGATACAAAATAAAAACGAAACGATGAAATTCATGTAGAAAAATAAAGAAAGCTGGTACCATTTTAAAAACATAAAACTTGTAATTAATGGATGATTCAGGAGTGGCTTTAAATTTTCAGATTCAGCAATAAGTCTTATTGGCATCATATCTTTACTTTCACTGAATTCATTCGTTAGAAATTTCGAATAATCTATCATAATCTCGTAATTATCATCGGTATGTCGTAAACGATTAGTTTTTATACATTTATCAAATAATGTTTCCAGAAGTTTCGAGTCAATGTCTGGTATTAAACATTTATTACGGTTGTCGATTTCAAAATTTGCTCCTTTTTCAAAAAGCTTTATAATTGCTTTTTCATTCTTATATGCAACTGCAAATTCAAGAGCGGTAGATTTCATGCGTTCAGCTTGTTCTTCATCAACTTTAGAGGAGTCTAGTATGACTTCAAAGCATCCAATATAATCTCCAAGCTCATATGTCTCCTCCGTATAGGTTGTTGCAACCGACGTAGCAGATAGCCGTTGAAAGAATTCATCAAGATGAACGTTATCTCGTTTTAACAACATTTCTAGTGCTCGACGATTTCCTACAATACAAGCCATCTCGACGGCTCTGTGTCCCCTCTGTTCAATACTTGCATCAACGTCTGTCTGCAGTATGACTTTGACGGCTTTGTTCAAACCCTTCCGTATGGCTGTTAACAGTAGATTTATATAATTTTTCTGCTTGATATCTTCGGGTATAATGATGGTATCATCATTAGACAACTTCGAATCATACTTCTGAAAACATTTTACAAAATGTTTCTCTTGTCTGTTTCTCAACAGTACAGACAAAATTTGAAAATTTAATTCCCTCGTATCAATTAAGCGTAGCTGAATGTTAGGAAATTCACTTGTAAGAAGTCCTCGTGCATTTTCCTGTTCCGGTTCGCAGGAATCTATGTCGATTATAGGATATCGTAAACCCATTAAATATTCAATGATTATTTCCTTTTCTTCGTCGTCTATCTCTCTATTTTCAATTATATGTAAAATGGGTGTTGTCCCTTGATGATCTGGAATATTTGGATCAGCACCCAATACGATGAGTTGCTTTATACACTCGAAGATATTATCGAAATTTTGAGAAGTTATATTTTTCGCAAGACTGTTGATTGGTGTTAAATTTGTTGATTCCAAATCAACTGGAATATCATCACATTGCAATAAATGGAACAAAAATTTAATTTCATGTGAGTCGGGTTCAAGTTTTGTGAGATATGTATCTAGTAGGACATTTGGAGATATCTAAAAATTAAAATATTAAAATTATGTGGATAAAAGCATTTTTCACAATAAAATGATATCCCATCTTGGTTTGCCGAATTATATTTTCTTGGTATTCAGTAATAGTCGGGGTGCCAGAGGTTTTCATTTCGTTGTTGGACGGAATTTGATGAAACCTGGCGGAAAGGGAAGGTCATTGCCCGTACAGTGACCCATTAAAAAAGTTAGAATGAGCGATGTCGGGAAGGTACTTTGTTATTGCAAAATAACTTTGATAACCCGTTATTTTTCAGTTTTCTTGGAATAACTCGAAAACGAAGCGTTTCAGCGAAAAATATTAAATACAAAAGTTGTTCAGCTGATGATTTTACGTAGGAATACGGTTTTTTGTTTAATTAAAAAATTGTTTTTCCGACCGAAAACCAGCAGAAAAGTAACAAAAATGCAAAAACAATAAGCATTAAAAAATAAAGGAAAAAAACGATTTCCATCGTTGATATTTAGGTTATTGATAGGTATTGGTATTGTTAACCAAATGCACCCGGTCCGGTTTTTCAAAAGCAATATGGCGACCTATTGCAAAATTGTTAAGTTAAAACTTTGGAACGCTGTAAATTCTGACTGAACAAACGGATCTTGATGAAACAAATTGGAATCGGTAGGTATTAACGGCATCTTTTAGTGTGCCAAATTTCAAAATTTTTCAACAATTACTTTTTTTGTTATTAACCAAAAACCATTTTCTGTGCTTCGTAATTTCATCAATTTACAACATTAAGCTTTGCAACAAAATGCATCAAATCATCAAAACTCGCTATTTTCGCGTTTTTAGTCACCACTGTAGGATGTTAAGAGTAATCAAATGCATTTTGTTATTGTTGTAATGTTGTAAATTGACGAAATTACGAAGCACAGAAAATGGTTTTTGGTTAATAACAAAAAAAGTAATTGTTGAAATTTGGCACACTCAAAGATGCCGTTAATACCTACCGATTCCAATTTGTTTCATCAAGATCCGTTTGTTCAGTCAGAATTTACAGCGTTCCAAAGTTTTAACTTAACAATTTTGCAATAGGTCGCCATATTGCTTTTGAAAAACCGGACCGGGTGCATTTGGTTAACAATACCAATACCTATCAATAACCCAAATATCAACGATGGAAATCGTTTTTTTCCTTTATTTTTTAATGCTTATTGTTTTTGCATTTTTGTTACTTTTCTGCTGGTTTTCGGTCGGAAAAACAATTTTTTAATTAATCAAAAAACCGTATTCCTACGTAAAATCATCAGCTGAACAACTTTTGTATTTAATATTTTCGCTGAAACGCTTCGTTTTCGAGTTATTCCAAGAAAACTGAAAAATAACGGGTTATCAAAGTTATTTTGCAATAACAAAGTACCTTCCCGACATCGCTCATTCTAACTTTTTTAATGGGTCACTGTACGGGCAATGACCTTCCCTTTCCGCCAGGTTTCATCAAATTCCGTCCAACAACGAAATAACCCATTTTTTGAACCTCTGGCACCCCGACTATAACTTAAAGAAAAAGATCCTATAGCAAGTGCTTATTATGTTGGAAACTATTCACAGGAATTAAATAAAAATTTTAAAAATCTATGTGTATATCTTTGTATTTTTACCTTAACCATGAAAAATATATAAGTAGATTTCACCCTTCCACCATTCAAATTGATATGGCATTGATTACCTTAATAAAAATGTTTGAGTTATCACATTTGCAAGATCCATTCTACATCCATGCTACATTCATAAGTAACATACATATATCGTATATATGTATATCAAAGTCGCATCGATTTTAAATTTTATATGCATAGTATTAGCGACGACTAAACTCTTTTCCAGAATCAGTTTAAGATTTTATGTACAATTATAGAATGAGTATTTTCACCGGTTTCTTGGTTTCCTGCGACTATGATAGATTGATTAATTGAGTTACTTATTAAAATTTATGGATGCAAGCTGATTCCTTTACTAAAATCTTTATTTATTTTTTTTAAAGTTTAGCCATCAAGATGGAATATCATTTAATCGAATTTATTATACGTTCAACTTACATCATCGTAATGAATGTAATTATATTTAATGCACGCTGCAACAAACTCAGCACTACTATTGCTTTGTAAAGCTCTCGTTAACACACCTTTCTCTACTGTTTTTTCTGATAATGGTAAATACGGATTAGCACCCGCTGCTAAAAGTATCTTGAAAGCAACTAAATCTCTTCTTTCGAATGCCTCAGCCAAATGTATCTGGGAAATGGAAATATTTATTAAATTAAAAAATAATCAATGATAGTAAAAAATTTAAAGTATTACCGTTATGTCTAGCTCTTCTTTTATTTTAAGCG
Source organism: Dysmachus trigonus (assembly GCA_949715965.1). Lineage (NCBI taxonomy): Eukaryota > Metazoa > Arthropoda > Insecta > Diptera > Asilidae > Dysmachus > Dysmachus trigonus. The sequence continues at coordinate 96,647,913 of OX454319.1, read as the reverse complement.
GCTTAGAAAATTCATTCGCTGACATTTTGTCTTTTCTTCTTTCAAAATGAAAATACCCAAACTGTCGTGTTATACTGTAAAATAAAATAAATGTAAAAATAAGCAAATGATTTAATGCTAACAAATACAGATATTTAAGTGTATACACTTAGCATAAATTTTGAAATTGGTAAAAGCAGTAAAAGTATGGGTATTATTATTATTATTATATTAGGGGTGAACCTTATGGTGTATATTAAGTATGGGTATGAGAAGACGATATTCTTGCTGTTGCATTTTAAAAATTTATCTAAAAAGGTTGAAACTGCTTAATCATTTCAAACGAAGTTTAAATCTAGTCTAGAAGTTTGTTTAACACGAGCTATTTCGCGATAGTATGCTTCGTTTAATTGATTTTTATTACAATTTTATTTAATTTATCCACACCTATTGAATAAAGGAAGTGAAGCACAGCTTTGGATTACTATAAGTAATAATAATAATATTTATTCATGTATTATGTATACATGAATCTCTTAAAGAGTTTAATTCTATACCAGCTGTAGGTAGGATGAAAGCTGCGAAGACCTGTGAACCCTCGTTTTAAGATTTCAGAAACATGGCTACAGCAACCCATTTCGAAATTGAGTGTTATACTGAGGTTTTTCACAAAGTTCATAAAGTGAAAAGAGGAGGTACCCCAGAATGGAACCTTAGGTGACACCTCGGGGTACTTGGCAAGTAAATTTGAATCTCTTTAAGCGTTTTTAAGCGAACTCGGAGTTTATTTGGGAAGAAACGGGCTATGGGCCCAGTACAAGCGTATCATCGCCGTATATAATACATATACATATTACATTTTTTATATTAATCATCAAAATAAAACAATTTCAATAAATAAGTCGATGTGCCATATCACATAAAATTGCACAATAATTATCGATGATACATATAACAAATAATACTAATCGATTGTAAGTTACAATTTGTATTCGTTAATACAAGTCATGGTGTAAATTATAAAAACAAAAGCATCTAAAACAGGAATTATCAAAATTCCCTATATATGTACATCATGGTCATGAGGCATGACACCGCAGAAGTTGAAGATTTTATTTAATTTTATTTTCAAAATATTATAGTTTATATAAACTCATTTAAATAAACAGAGGGTGAACGACCAATTTGCTCATGACAGAAATAACTTCTTTACTGACTTTTTAAATGGTAGGAGGTGATTTAAAGAAATTATGTCATTAGGTAGACTGTGCCAGAGCCTGATTAACCGAGGTATAAATGAAAAATAAGTGAAGTTGCGATTGTGGGATTCCTCAACGAAACTGCTATGCCTACGAAGACTATACGGCATACTGTGTTCAACAAAAAGATCAGCGAGGTCTTGACAATCGATCATATCGTGAATTAGCTTAAATGCATACACTGCATCGCGAACTTTTCTATGTGAAACTTTTCGTTTCTCCCCACACCTGGCACCAGTGTTACGAAGGTTGACCTTGCGGTGGTAAAAGGAAGTTTATCACTCCTCAGATGTGATGCTATGGAGTGCGAGTGAGTAAAGTCGAGAGGAAGACTTTGCCGCAATCGAATTGATGGCTTCGATGAATTCCCCGCTTCGCTTCAGCCCTGATTCGATAATCGAATCACAACGTCGATGATTCCTTCGATCCTGTCACAACCCTACCCCAGCTGTCACACGGTGTAAGGATTTAGAACATACTAAAAAATATTTCTCAAACAACGAAGTCTACAATGCGGCTGATATAGAGCCACTGGATTGCTTCCTGACCAGATTAATGAGAAGCGAATTAGGAAAAATGAGACATCATCCTAATAGGACCCTAAGAGAGATACATGACCGCAACATTACTACTTCCATCAGACAACTACTACCTTTCACCGTTCAATTTCCTACACCCAGACTCCTACACTGAGCTTTACTGCGCTCCGCTCCAAAACACTCCACAATTCTATATAAAATCTAATAACTCAAATCACAGAGGCTACTCACTACTTAAATTAACATCTGAATATAAATGCATAAGCAAAGACAAAAACTCAATATTTCAACATTTAATTTAACCTGGCAATTCCGTCATTAATTCAAGAAATTGAACTCACTAATACAGTCACTTAGGCTTTACAGCTTCCCAGCAGGAAAATGAGTAATTACTGAAAACAGTAATAGCCGTTTTCTTGCAAGAACCAATATGAGTATCTTCACGCATTACAGAGTAATGCAAAAAGTAATGTACATAAGCCCTTCAAATGAGATCCGAACATTTCTTTCACTCATTCTCTCTGTTTGGCTTGCACTTTTGACGCATTCCATTTTGAGCTCGTTCGAGTTTGTTTCAATTGTGCGTAGATGAATAATTTCGTCATTCTGTTGTGAAATTTAAAGAAGTGCAGGTGCGTAAGCGATTTTAACAAGTAAATCAATATATAAAGTGAATAAAAGTAAAATAAATATATAAAGTGAATAAAAACATTTCGGTAAGTAATTCATTAGTTATTTTGTTTTTGTATGAAAGCGAAAAACGATTTTATAGTTTTGCCTAAATAGATAAAATTTTGTAGAAATAGACAAAAATATCATTTCTTCTCTTTGTTACGATATATACTTAAATAAACAGATTAAAATTACTTTTATTAGAATTCGTATAATGAATTTCAGTAGATAATATGAGTAACTTTGAAGTATCTTTTCTCCTATATTCCAGCTGTTTTGCAGTTTATTTTAAAAATGATAAGCCAAAGACATTTTAGAAGGATTTGTAAAAAAGAAAGGGAAAATATTATGAAAGCAATAGATGAGCAAAATAAGCAAAATATTGAAATAACCAATAATGATTTAAACAGTAGTCAAAATAATTTAGAAAATAATGATAACAGTGACTCAGACAATAGGAACTGTACTTATAACTCTCAAGAGCCACTAGAAGAAATATTTCTTGAGTCAGAAAATGGAGATAAGCCTTTAGATTCTCAAAAAGAATTACAACAAATATCTTTTCCTTCTAAGCTTGAAAAGTGGTATATAGAAAATAATATTTCAAGGAAAGCTTTTGATTCCTTAATACAAATTTTAAGAAGTGAAGGTTTAAATTTACCTGTGTCTTCGAAAACTATTGTAAAACAACATAAAGTTCATGATATCAGATCTGTTGCACCCGGCACGTATATACATTTTGGGATCGAAACCCAACTAAAAAAAATTAGTAACATTCTGGAAGAACTTAACGAAGTAATTATTGATGTGGGCATAGACGGTCTACCTTTATACAAAAGTTCTCAGCAATCTTTATGGCCCATCATGGGAAGATTATTAAATGTTGAAAATATTGACATCCTTTTATTTGGCGTTTACTTAGGACGAAAAAAGCCTAACAATTCCAATACTTTTCTACATGATTTTGTAGAAGAGTTAAAGAAATTACATCAAAATGGACTCGTTATTTCAAATAAATCTTTAAATTTTCAAGTCAGAGCTTTTATTTGTGATGCTCCTGCAAGAGCTTTCATCTCTGGAATAGTAGGACATAATTCCTTTAATGGGTGCAGTAAATGTACACAAAAAGGAAAGAAAGTAAATAATGTAGTTACTTATGATAAAATTGTTGGTACTCTACGAACAGACGAAGATTATATTACAAGAAAATATGAAAATCATCACAACAGTTACTATTTGGAAAGAACCAATTTGCTAGAAACAATAAATATTAAAATGGTTACCCAATTTCCAATAGATCCTATGCATCTGGTAGACTTAGGAGTGACAAGGAAAATTATCTTGTGCATCATTAATGGAAAAATGCTAAATCAGAAATTGAGTAAATGCGACAAAGACATATTATCTAGTAAACTGGTTTCGTTGATACCGTACATTCCTAAAGAATTCGGAAGGAAGCCCAGAAGTTTAGATGAGATTTCACGATGGAAATCAATAGAATTCCGACAATTTGTTTTATATACGGGAATTTTGGTTTTAAAAAACATTGTTAATGATGATTGTTACTACCACTTTTGTCTTCTTCACACTGCATACCGTTTACTCTCTTGTAAAAAAAATTATGCTTCAAATTTAGAAGTTGCAAATGAAATGCTAAAACTGTTCGTTCAACAATTTTCACTTATTTATTCCGAAGAGAATTTAACTTATAATGTCCACTCATTATTACATTTAACAAGCTGCGTTAAAAATATGGGCTTTATTAATGATTTCTCAGCTTATCCCTTCGAAAATTATATGAAAAAACTTAAGAAAAGCGTCAGGAAGCCTACACATATCTTACAACAAATAGACAATAAAATAAGCAAAGAAAATTTGATTCTTCCCGAAAAAAAATTGGGCTTTAAGAGAAATGCTGATGGAACGATTATCTCCTTGTCTACATCAGAATTTTATTTGAGCACACGTTCGCCTAATAATTATTGTTGCATTAATCCATTTACATCAGTGGAAATTACAGCCTTCGAAGAAGATGGGAATGATTGCTATATTAGAGCGAAAATTTTAAAAAATATTGTAAATTTCTTTGAAGAACCTGTGCAATCTCTGACTGCTTTAGGCATATTTCTGGCTGATAAAGAAGCAGCTGAAGAAGAAAAATTGTTTAATATAAATTCTATTGCATTTAAATACATATCTCTACCATTTGATGATTCTTTACTATTTCTTCCAATCCTGCACAGCACTATTTGAGAGTTTAAATGGTAGTTAATCTAATGTATGTTAGTGTTTTTTTTCGTTCCCTTGCATTAAACTACAATATAATATTTAATAAATATGTATTTCATCCATAGAAAATGTCAGAAGAAAAGGAAAATATTGTCAAAGAGAAATTTAAGGTTCCTGGCCTGCTAAAACGTTGCAATGCAACCTTGGGAAAAGATCCAAACATCAATGAATTAAAAGGTATACAAACAAGTATTTGTCTTTTACAATTATAAATTTTGATGTATAGTGAATGTTAAATTTTATTTCGCAAATATTACCTAAAAATTGTGACATTAAGAATGCCAATTAATATTGCTAAGAAATCTTTAAATTGTATTCGCAGATTACTTCCTGATATTGAATAATGAAATAAAAATGGAAATTAAAAATGAATTCAAAGTAATTCATGCTCAAAATGAGCAAATAATAAAATTACAAAGCGAAAATAATGTTATGCTCAGGCAGATCACAAAACAAAACACAATTAAAACTAATATCTGCTCTACATTTCCTGTAAACGAAATTGAGGATCTCCCTGAATTGGAAGCAAAAATAGCAGCTAACAAAGATGAATATGTAAGATTTCATATTATTGAACTAATTACAACGCCATATTGAATTCCTTTTATTTTAAGATATCAACTATGAAAACGATAATAAGTCCAGGTGGTCTTAAAAGGAACATACATAAATTATTTGGACCACACATAATTATTAATTATAATTATGAAGGAGTTAAGGGCAAGAAGACTTTCAAGGATTTCCACAACATAAATGCAGCTCTTTTTGGTAAAATAATAATTATAAATATATATTACTTCTAATTATAAAAAAATAAAATGTCACTGTTTTTTCAGAAGCCGCAAAAACTGAAGGATTCACCGAAAAAGAATATAAAAAAGAAATACAAATATCTTTTAAAATGCTCAAAAATCGGTTTTTTAAAAATAAATGCGTACAACGCTTAAAAGAGAAAAAAAAATAAATTGGTATCAACACAAAACAATGAACTGTTTTGCAATTTTTGTATATGGATAATGTTTATTTACACAATTTTTTTATATGCATATTTTTTAGTTATACTTGAAATGTGATAATTTAAAGTTTATAAAACATACATTTTCTATGAAAATTAAACTCCTATTAATACGTTAATTACGTTGTTTTTCTGTTTTTACAACAATAAACTTAACTTTGAAATGCTGAAAGTAATGCAGAATTATATGCAGTGGTGGAAGAAATAATAGGTACATATGCCAAAAATTCAAAATTTGGCAATTTCTTCAATGGACAAGTTAAAATAAATAAATATTTGTACATAGAGTGTAATATAACTAACAAACATTTAAAATATATTGTTATTTATGTTTTATTGTGAGTTTATAAATTTTTTTAGTTCATTTTTCATTTGTACTTTGTACCTATTATTTCTTCCACCACATACTTTGTACCTATTATTTCCTCCACCACTGTATATCACAAAAGCATTGATTACAATTTCATAAAGAAGTAATTCATTACTTTGTAATGCTGAAAATTCCGAATTACTAGGCCATTAAATCCATAATACAGAACTCTATATGCTATGAAAGCATTGATTACAATTTCTATAAAGAAGTAATTCATTATTTTGTAATGCTGAAAGGCAAGCCATTACCCTCCTAGGACATCACAATGTAAATGTAATCTATTCCGTCGTGCAAAAAGTAATGCAAAGAACTTCAGGGCTTAGATTACAACTTCGATGTCACAACCATTACATTTCCTGCTGGGTTCCTATTTATTTAGGATGTAGTGTTAACTAGTTTTAGGGTAGGTTTAGGTACAATTTAGATACACAGTCACTTATACATATAAACGCATATATGTGATATAACTCACACACTTGACACTGTCATCGGTAAAGTCACCTAACGACACACATAAGTAGAAAGGCTTCAATGCAACCAACTATTACCATAATCCTTCGAGCAGGAAACTAATGGAGTTGGCATTGTAAGGATTCAGCGTAGCCACTTTTAAGTTTTGCCTTGAAAACCAGTGAAGGCGTTAAAATTTTTCGGTATATCTGATTACCAGTTAACTTATGGGCGGTTAAATTTGAAACTTGATTTGGAAATTACATGAATTAAAATATTTTAGCAAAATTTAATGTAAAAAATTACAAATAATAAGACGGAATAAATTATATTTGGTTTAGCATTGATTTGGGAAATTCCACTTTTTTCCTAAATTTGACAACGTCTATGCGCCAGTGTACTCCCAAAAATGGCAGCCATCCCGAACGTAAACAAAAGTAAATCTTTGATGACTTTTGCGAAAATTATTGATTAAAAGCTGCTTTCTTCACCATGCAGAAACTATAATTTTATTGAAAACCTTCCACTTTTTGTACGTACTTATGAAAAGGTCTATTCTTGATGCTATTGTTGCACGAACTAACAAGGCACTTTCTCACCATTTTACTTAACAAAAGCTCACAAAATTACACCAAAATAAACTTTTTGTTCCTTTCTGAGACACGATAATATTAATCCGTTTTTATTTATCCGAAAAACTTCACTTTTTTCACAAAAATTATAAAATCGCCGTGAACCTCAAAGTTGCCGCTCGAAAATTTGACAGCGAGTGACCACAATGGCTGCCCTAAAAGCAAAGTGCACACACATAGAAGAAAGTTTTCTGGCTACGACTGCTGTACACATTCTCTCCATACAATGCCAACTCCATTAGTTCCCTCCTCAAAGCCATAATCACATTGTAGTAGGTTAAGTCAACATTGTCAAGAAAACGCAAATAAACTGAACTGAACTGAACTGGAGGCGCCGCGTCGGGCTTTGAATTTTGCGTGAATTGTGAATGTGAATTGTGTCCACAAATAATTAATAGGGGAATCGACCTGTCGCGGTGATATGGTGGAAACAGTGCAGTGCGTTGCGATATTAGATCGCTGTGGCCGAAATGCCATCGGCTTCCGCGGGTGTCGCGTGTGGGTTCTCTGTGTGGGTGAAACTTTCAACTCTATTGCGATTGTCGATTGGATGACCATTCGACTGCTGTCGTTCGAAACGATAAAATTTTGTTTGGTATTGTGTAAGCGTTTGTGACCGTCAGTCGTCGTTCATGTGGATGTAAAACACCATCGATAACAAGCGTCTGTCAAATCGACACAGCAATCACAATCGACATTCACAATACCAAACTTCACAATCGACGAACGATAATCGATAAGCATCGTTTATCGACTGTTTTTCGACAATCACAATAGGTCCGTTTGTAAGAAAGGCGCTTTAAAATGCACTTGGCACTCACGGGGTGGCGAAATCGTTTCTCCTCCGAGTTATGCTTGCGTTTATGCTCGCTATGCTCGCGGCCAGGCGATCAGCTAACGGCTGAATTTAGCGAATTTTATTTATTATTTCCTGTCTCTTTATTTTAGGGACGACCGGAAAATTGCATTAGCCAGGGTCGGAGGTGCGCGGCTGGGGGACGGGATACGCGGCGGAACAGGATAGCACAGATGAGTTTTCGCGACCGGAGAAAATGCTGACACTTGATAAATTGTTTTTTATTACAAGGCACACGGTACTTACCGCAAAATGGGCTCCTCCCCTTAATTCCGGGGCGGGTTGGCACCACAATTGAGGTAATTGCACTCTCACGCACAATACTTCTTTTCGCGGAACTTCCCTGATATTAGCACTCTACCGATCAGAACAACTTCGACTTCGGACTTCTTCTTCTCAGCACGGGAAACGAATGATGAATCAGCCTCCGGCTGAGGTGTATTAAAGTCCGAGATACAATGTACGCCACACGTTTTTGTGGCGCGTGGAATATCGTGAAATATCGCGCTGCAATATACAATGAGAGCGACGCTACAACTGGAATGAAAGAATTGGACTGCTAACCGTCGTCTGAAAAATGAGACCATGTTTAGCATAGGCTCAAATTTCATCTAGCAAATCATGCACAGTTATGTTTAAGGTGACGCAAATTAAAAATAATTAAACTTTCGCGAACCGATTTCTTTTATACCACACTCAATTTTAAGTTTTTTCACAAAAATGATCCTCGCGGGGCACTCAGCTGGGAACTACAGTGCTGTGCAAAACATTTGCAACTAAAACCCCAATTTTCTGTGTCTTACTACAACAAACCTTAAATTCTTAAAAACAAAAAAGCTAATACAGTATTTTATTCTTTATTATATCTAATTTAAGAATATTAAAAAACTAAAGGTAACTATTCAATAAAAAAGGAGAAATATTCGTTTTTTCATACTAAGATACAAAACTGACCGTGCAAAACATTTGCAACTCCGTGACATTAACAATGTTGGCGACTTTAAATATATATTATCATTAATATTTGGTTGAATAGCCTTTATTTACAATAACTGCTGCACATCTTCTTGGCATAGAATTAAATAGCGACTCAATATGTAAAGAAGCTATATCATTCCAAGCCTTTTTTATACCATTAAAGAGTTCGTCACGGTTGTTGTAAAATTTACCCCTCATATTCTTCTTAACCAGTTGCCATAGCTTTTCTATGGGGTTGAGATCTGGGGACTATGCGAGCCATTTCAAAACTTCAATGTTTTGCTGCGAAAACCAAGCCTAAAGAAGTCTAGAGGTGTGCTTGGGATCATTGTCCTGTTCGAATGGCCAGCGCAGGGGCATTTCTTCCTCTGCGTAAGGGAGCATAACATTTTCCATAATGTTTTTGTAGTCCTCCGCTTTCATTATCCGTGGTATTTCATAAAGAGCTCCCACACCCTGAGCTGATAAACACCCCCAGACCATTGTATTACCACTTCCATGCTTCATAGTTACCACAGTTTATCGCGGATTTAGTCGTTTGTTCGTCGGTCGTCCTACTTTTTGCCCTCCATCTAGCCCCACTAACAATAAGTTAAACTTAAAGTTAAACACTCATCCCAAAAAAGGACAGTTCTCCATTTTTCTAGGGGCCATTCTAAATGACTTTGAGCCATTTTTTCGGAAAGTAGTGGCTTTTTCGCTGGCCTGTATGACTTAAGATCGATTTCTATGGCTCGTCTTCTTACTTTCGAAGAATCCACATCCAGGTTTTATTCGTTTTTTACCTAAGTACCTTGAACTGAGGAAAGGCCGAGATTTAATTAAAATTTAAATTCTACGATCCTCAGCCTTTGTCGTTTTCCTTGGTCTACCACCCTTTATGAATATTTTCAATACTCCCAGTCTTTTTACAACTGCTTATAATTCTGGATATGGTGGATTTAACTATTTTATTCGGTTTTTTATTTCGTTGTAAAATTAATTACTCCCATTTTACGAACTTTTAGTTTAATTGCGTTTAAAGGAAAAAAAATATTTTAATAATACACTTCCGCGCATGGTCCTGACCGACAGACTGAATTATATGCCCTGCAGTAGTTGGATCGGAATAGAAAATTATTATTATTATTTTTTATTAACTATATATGGAATAGAAAATAACAGTTAACTAACAAAGTACTGCCAATTCTCAATTATGGGATATTACATTCTGCTATTGTTATATCTGGAAACTAGACATAATAAAGAATAATGCACTGTAAAACTTTTTTTGGTATCAGTGGTTTAGGAAATTTTATAATGATATGTAATAAACTATGATTTTAGTTGCAAATGTTGTGCACAGCACTGTATATAAAAGTCATTGTTCCTGTCTTCGTTTTACATTCATATTTCTCATATATAACAACCAAAGCTAAAAGTTGTATCACAAAATGCCGTAGCCATCTGTTGGGCATCGTAAAACTACTCAACAGCTGATTCCGTCTCTAGGACCAAACTGAAAAAGAAACATGGGAACGAATCATCGCGCTTCAAAAGTTAAAGTTCCACCAAACTTTGTGGCGCTACAAAGTATCAGCGCGTTCATTGTATCAAGCTGACTGCATTTTCCCGTATTCAAACTCATTTCGTAGCGCCACAGAAACGTATCGCGTACATTGTATATCGGCCTTAAGGCCGAGATACAATGTACGCCACACGTTTTTGTGGCGCGTGGAATATCGTGAAATATCGCGCTGCTATATACAATGAGAGCGACGCTACAGCTGGAATGAAAGAATTGGACTGCTAACCGTCGTCTGAAAAATGAGAACATATTTAGCACAGGCTCAAATTTCATGGAGCAAATCATGCACAGTTATGTTTAAGCTGACGCAAATTAAAAATAATTAAACTTTCGCGAACCGATTTCTTTTATACCACGCTCAATTTTAAGTTTTTTCACAAAAATGATCCTCGCGGGGCACTCAGCTGGGAACTATATAAAAGTCATTGTTCCTGCCTTCGTTTTACCTTCATATTTCTCATATATACCAACCAAAGCTAAAAGTTGTATCACAAAATGCCGTAGCCATCTGTTGGGCATCGTAAAACTACTCTAACAACTGATTCCGTCCCTAGAACCAAACTGAAAAAGAAACATGGAAACGAATCATCGCGCTTCAAAAGTTAAAGTTCCATCAAACTTTGTGGCGCTACAAAGTATCAGCGCGTTCATTGTATCAAGCTGATTGCATTTTCCCGTATTCAAACTCATTTTGTAGCGCCACAAAAACGTGTGGCGTACATTGTATCTCGGCCTTTAAGGCAGTACCTTTGGACTTGTCCCAAAGCTAAGGATAAGTTCCCATTCATGTACTAAAAAATTAATTTGCATTAATTTTTTTTTCTCGCCCACAGGTGTAACACTTTGTTGTACTGCTTCATGATACGCGAATAGTCATGATCGCGATAATCCATTGGCTGACTACTTTTGCGAACAAGATGTCGCAGAAATCTATGCTGAACGGACTCCAACTTATATTTAATCCAACTCGAGATGCGCGGTGACCAAACTGTTGATGCATACAGAAGCAACGGAAGAACCAGTGTTTTGCAAAGGTGTATAATGGACGTGCGATTACGAAAATCTGAGTTACCCCAGTTGGGATATCAAAAATAATTTTTTTACGCGATTCACTTTTACGCAACCAATCTAAAGTTAGAAAAAAAAATCTGTATATTCAAAAATATGCTGAGAATTTTGTAGAATTGCATTATCGTTTGAATTAAAAAATTCTAAATTCCCCGAATTACATAGCTACCTGAGTTGGTCTTTTTTATGCGTAATTTCTGGGAACGCACGTGTCAATTACCAACTTTTACTTAATTAATATAAACATATGTAGCTTTTTTTTGAGGAATAATACACAAATTAAAAATAAATATAATCAATATCAATAAAATAGAAAACAATTCAAAATTTTATTTAATTAGAAATTTAATAAAACTAGGGTTTGACATTAAAGGTAATTTGGAGTATGGTTATTTTAACAATAATATAATAATCTATAACTAGCTCAGATCATTTTATGATAATATTAAAACTGATAAATATGATAGCAAGCATTTACGGATTTCTTACTTTTAATCTGACTAGTTTTATAGATTCATTCGGTGATTACACTTGCTTTGTAGATAACCTATCTTGTTATATTATCGCAGTAGAGGTAAATATTGATATTACAAGGGGATACGAAAATATATACTTATAAACCTATATTTAATAAATCAATAATATGTATAAGCTTGTAGAGTTTTTTTAAGTAAATAAACTTAGAAAACGTTCTACTTAAAAGATATATTTTGTAAAATGATGATTTTTACGTTTCGACCGAATCTTATCGTTAAACTATTTTCTTGGTACATTTTTATTATTTTGATGAGAAAGAAGATTTCAGCACATAAAAGTCATATACTGTTTAAACAATTTAAAGTTATAGGATAGGATTTCGACGTCTGACCGCTTAGCGAGAATCTGGCAAGATTAATTAAATCTTGCATAGATTACTTCTATTTATAATTAATTTAATTTTTTTTTCAATTCGAAAATTCTATTTATTTTTCAATTTGTAATTGTTGTTAGATTTTTTCGTTTATAGATTCTTTCACCCTTCCCTACTCTACGGAATGAAATATGGCTTTTTACCTAAAATTAAAACCGTCACTAAAGTTTGGCAATAGTGAATTCGTAAAACATCGAAATTGCAAAACGTTTACAATTTTAATTCGTAAACATATCATACATATATTGTTATATAGTTAAAATCTGCAATCCTGAAAATCGAATAATTGCTAATTAACTGACGCAGGCTTTCCGAAATTTCGATTTATTATTCCTTCTCCTTATGTTTTGACTCAAACCTTTATTATTTTATTGGTATTTTAGAGCTTTAGAAAATTTTTACTTTATCCATTTCTTCCGCTTGATAAATAATAGTTCATTTAAATTTTGAAAAAAATAAAAACTATTTTAGTATATAGTCTACATTTCTGTGCAGATTTGGCTTAACAACTACTATAAATGCTGTATACTATTTTAATTTAATTGCTTTTTTTCCGATTACTTCCACGCTTTAAAATTTAGAGTCTTAATATGTCCTTATATGATACAGAAAATGTTCGCTCTTGTTCAATTTAGGAAGACAAAATGTAAACTAGTAATAAAACGACCTAATGTATAATAAGTATTTATTTCTTCGTATTACAAATCTGTTTCACATCTTGAGCTAATATTTGTAGTAAATTAAGTAACATTTTCCCATTTTCTTCGATATTTTTTAATCGAGTCTCTTGTACTAGCCCAATTCTTTCTTGATTCTGAAGCCGTCGTTTCTTTTCAATCACCGAAATTGCAGCTTGTACAATTTCAGTATCCATCGCGAAATATTTAGGATTACAAAACGGACTCCACCAGCGTCGTGAGGAGCCAAGAGTTTGTCTTTGATCCTCGTCATTAATTGGAATAGTCGTGAATTGATTGATTTCATTCAGTGCAATAGAGTCGCTAGAAGACTCTTTGGAAATTAAAATTTTATTTCCATCGTTCGGTCGAATAACAATATAATTTCCATTGATGAAGTTACTAACAAAATCTCGTTTTTTGAGTAATGGTAACTTTTTGACTACCGGCAATTTCATGAAAAAATTTAAGGTGTTCTCAAGACTATCAAGATTATATGTGCGGCATATACTCCCATTTAATTCTGCTTGTGCTCTGATCATCTACAAGGAAAGAATATATTTTATAACTCATTTAATTTACACTTATAAATGGTAAAAGAAAAATCAGGGCTCTTTCAAATTAGAGTTTTATTTTTAAAGGGCGAATATAAAAAGTGATCTACGTGTAGATAATATATAAAGTTGCAAATGTTTTGCACAGGCATAATTATTACGTTGAATAAAAAACTGGATATTGCTCCCTTATTATGGGATATTACATTCTGCTATTGTTATATCTGGTAACTAGACATAATAAAGAATAATGCACTGTAAAACTTTTTTTGGTATCAGTGGTTTAGGAAATTTTATAATGATCTGTAATAAACTATGATTTTAGTTGCAAATGTTTTGCACAGCACTGTAGCTTTGTTTTGAGGAATAATACAGAATTAAAAAAATATATAATGAGTATCAATAACCCAGAAAGGCTGGTATAAATTGGAAAATAGATAACAATTCAAAATTTTATTTAATTATAAGGTTAATAAAACTGGAGTTTGACTTTAAAGGTAATTTCGAGTATGGGTATTTCAACAATAATATAATAATCTATAATAATGTATGTATGAGGAACCTAGGTATTCCGCATTACCTGCAGTATTCCAAATAGCTGCACTTCTTGTACCATAGCACTCATATATTTGCCTAACTGAAAGTAGTTGGTTTGATGGTTTTATTTAACTTGCTTTGTTGTCTGTTTATCTGGTACAAATCTTACAAGTCAATTTTGAATCAGTTTTCGTCATTGGAGTAGGCTAAAATTTTGCAAACACGTATGGTTCTGATGACTATACAATATTATGATACCATTAAAAAATTTGTTCTTTTAATTTTTGTTTATCTTGTTTACGAGGTAAAACTACATATCCAAAAGGTCCCTGCAATGTTTTTCTTTTGAATTAATAAATATTGTAATTGTTCTTACCTGTGTATCACTAACTGCTAAGCCGTTCAGTAGATTTAGCAATACAATAGCCATGAATCCTACAAAAAGCAGAAATATTCCATAGCTGATGGGTGAGCCGAATTTGATGTTTCCACTATCAAACTCTCCTGTTATCATAACGAAAGATTTGAAGATAGAACCCAAAGTACTGTTGAAATAACCTTTGTCGTCTCCCGAAGCTTCGGAATATTCTGTTTGCATAAAAACTATGTGGAAGCATAGACCGAATGTAATAAAAAACATATAGTACTGAGAAAAACTCTTGAAAAAACTCACGCAAACTTCTTTTAACATGAGCATATGTGTAGAAAGTGTTAGATACGGTAGTGAACCGATAAGCAAATATATTTCCACTGAGGCTAAAAGAATTGTAAGCACGGCGAAAGTTCGTTGTAGTTCGTTTTTGTAATTGGAAAATACAAAAGTTAATATTGTAAAAATTATGAGCATACAATCAACGAAATTAGTAAAAGCCACAAAAGTTGTGGCAAACATTTTCTTCCTCAGTAAAATGCACTGAATAATTTCCCGCACAATTATAAACGAACATCCGATGGCTGATAAATCTCTCAAAAGTTCGATTGCTATCATTGAGGCGTTGCTGAAGTCGAAAAGAATGTATAGTATCAAAAGGATACAAAATAAAAACGAAACGATGAAATTAATGTAGAAAAATAAAGAAAGCTGGTACCATTTCAAAAACATAAAACTTGTAATTAATGGATGATTCAGGAGATGCTTTATATTTTCGGAATCAGCAATATGTCTCATTGGCATCATATCTTCACTTTCACTGAATTGATTCGTTACTAAATTGGCATAATTTATAATAATCTCGAAATTATTATCGTTATGTTGTAAACCATTAGTTGTTATACATTTATCAAATAATGTTTCCAGAAGGTTCGAATCAATCTCTGGTATTAAACGTTTATCACGGTTGTCGATTCCAATATATGCTCCTTTTTCAAAAGCCTTTACAATTACTTTTTCATTCTTACATACAACTGCAAAACCAAAAGCGGTATATTTCATGCATTCAGCTTGTTTTTCATCAATTTTAGAGGAGTCTAGAATGACTTCAAAGCATCCAATATAATCTCCAAGCTTATATGTCTCCTCCGTATAGGTTGTTGCAACCGACGAAGCAGATAGTTTTTGAAAGAATTCATCAAGATGAACGTTATCTCGTTCTAACAACATTTCTAGTGCTTGACGATTTCCTACAATACAAGCCATCTCGACGGCTCTGTATCCCCTCTGCTCAATATTTGCATCAACGTCTGTCTGCAGTATGACTTCGACGGCTCTGTTCAAACCCTTCCGTATGGCTGTTAACAGCAGATTTATATAATTTTTCTGCTTGATATCTTCGGGTATAATGATGGTATCACCATTAGACAACTTCGAATCATACTTCTGGAAACATTGTACAAAATGTTCCTCTTGTTTTTTTCTCAACATGATAGACAAAATATGAAAATTGAAATCACTCGTATCAGTTAAGAGTAGCTGAATTTTGGGAAATTTCCTTGTAAGAAGTCCTCGTGCATTTGCCTGTTTCGGTCCGTAGGAATCTATGTCGATTATAGGATATCGTAAACCCATTAAATATTCAATAATTATTTCCTTCTCTTCGTCGTCTATTTCTCTATTTTCTATTATATGTAAAATGGGTGTTGTCCCTTGATGATCTGGAATATTTGGATCAGCACCCAATTCGATGAGTTTCTGTATACACTTGAGGATATCATCGAAATTTTGAGAAGTTATATTTTTCGCAAAACTATTGATTGGTGTTAAATTTGTTGATTCCAAATCAACTGGAATACCATCAAATTGCAATAAATGGGACAAAAATTGAAAATCATGTGAGCCGGGTTCAAGTTCTGTGAGATATGTATCTAGTAGGAAATTTGGAGATATCTAAAAATTAAAATATTAAAATTGTGTGGATAAAAGCATTTTTTACAATAAAATGATATCCCATCTTGGTTTGCCGAATTATATTTTCTTGGTATTCAATAACTTAAAGAAAAAAATCTTATAGCAAGTGCGTCTGTTGGTCAGATTTCTCAAAACTTATATGTTGGAAACTATTCAGAGGAATTAGATAAAAATTTTAAAAATCTATGCGTATTTCGTTGTATTTTTACCTTAACCATGAAAAATATATAAGTAGATTTCACCCTTCCACCATTCAACATTGATATGACATTGATTACCTAAATAAAAATGTTTGAGTTATCACATTTGCAAGATCCATTCTACATTCATAAGTAACCTACATATATCGTATATATGTATATCAAAGTCGCATCGATTTTAAATTTTATATATATAGTATTAGTATTATAGATAATTTTAAATCTACGTCTAATGAAGACAATAAATACCCAATTAGCGCTCTTTCTCTAACCCGAAGGTTTCCATTTTCCTGTCTTACTTGCACTCGCACGAACATGTTTTTCGCTCTGGCAGATTGTTGGTGATGGAATTTCGTTCTGGCATTGTATATTATTTATTGTTTATTTTATTTATTCTGTTAAAATTTCAATACTGATAAAATGACAAAAATGAATTTTTTTTTTTATAAATATTTAAAGCGTTCTGGCAACAATTAGGAGGGATGTAAATGTTCTGGCGAAAATTCCATGAAGACAAAATACTGTCGAAAGTAATTTCATGAAGTTTTATGATTGATACTTTAACTCAAAAAAATCTTATTTCTTACCCTCTTTAAAATTTTAGGGTAGTCTACCCCGGCCACAGAGGGTTGCCAGAGATGGCTTTTAATTTTCAGTAGGTATAGAGGATTTACTGTGGAAAGTTTCGTGACTTTTGAAATGACCACCTAAAATTGGTCACTGGTCTATTAGATTGATTATAAAAGAAAACGTTTGAAAATTACACACAGAAAGATTACATATTAACAAAATATAACGCTTCAACAATTTTCGCGTTTATTCGTCTCAAACAGATAGACATTAAAGTTTTATTATGTTAGTATATTAAGAATATTAGGTTCCAATTGCAGGGATATGCAATAACCTGAAATATTGTGTTACTTATTCAAATTTATGGATGCAAGCTGATTCCTTTACTAAAATCTTTATTTATTTTTTTTTAAAGTTTAGCCATGAAGATGGAATATCATTTCATCGAATTTATTATACGTTCAACTTACATAATCGTAATAATCGTAATTATTTTTAATGCACTCTGCAACAAACTCAGCACTACTAGGGCATTGTAAAGCTCTAGCTAACACACCTTTCTTTACTTTTTTTCCTGATAATGGTAAATACGGATTGGCACCCTCTTCTAAAGCTTGTTTGAAAGTAAATAAATCTCTCTTTTTGAATGCACTAGCCAATAGTATCTGGGAAATGGAAATATTTATTAAATTTAAAAAAAAATCAATGCTAATCAAAAATTTAAAGTATTACCGTGTTTTCTAGCTCTTCTTTTATTTTAAATGGCATAGAAAATTCATTCGTCGACATTTTGTCTTTTCCTCTTGCGAAATGAAAATACCCAAAATATTAAAACTGTCGTCGTATACTGTAAAATAGAGCATACATGTTTCTAAAAATGTTTAAACAAACATATCTAAAATAATCAAATGATTTAATACTAACAAATATAGATATTTAAATGTATACACTTAGCATAAATTATGAAAGTTGACAAGTTGTTTTAACAATTCCTTAATATCAATAACTTTTCACATACGTTCGGGTGTTTCATTTAAGGGGACCTTTACTTTCAAAATCGAAAAAAAATCAATTTTTTCAACACTCTCCTAAAACCGTTTTAAGAAATTCGTAAAAGAAAAAAAGTTATACTTATATTTGTAACGCTACCTCTACGCATTTTATATGCAAAAATCATATAGCAAAAACTTTGAACGCGTTTTTCTCGAAATCACATTTTTGAAAATGGCCGCATCTGTATCTCAAAAACTATTCAACCGATTTTAACAAACCAAACGCCATTCGATTCGTTATCAAATATACTAGTAACTAAACCTTTAAAAATATTATTTTACCCCCCACTTTTTTATGCGGAGGGGTAGTTTACCCCTAACTTATAGTCGTTTTTTTTTTAACTTTTTTAGAAAAATGTGTATAAAATGATATATTTATTAAAAATAAAAGGTTTTTTAGGTTTAGGTACTAGTTTTGAGTCTTATGAAAACAATCCACTAAAGATTTTTACTCTATCTGTTACAGGAAGTCCTAGAGAAATGCGGCCGTTTTAAAAGTGCATTTTGGATGACGCCATCTGCAGGCATTAAAATAAACTAAAGTTGCATTTAAAAATTCTTTTTATATTTTTCATAATCTTACCAATAATGTACAAAAGGTTTCAGAATCATAAATATAATAATCTTTTCAAAAAAAAAAAACTTTTAAAAAGTGTGTTCTTTCCCGATTTTGAAAGTAAAAGTCCCCTTAAAGTAAACTTTGTACATTGTAAGACGTAAATGTTAGCAATTATTCAAAAATTTGGAAACAAAACTTGTATTGTATTATTTGTTTATAAAAAATCATTGGGCATATAAACACTTACACAAAAACTAAAAACTGAGCGAAACGATCATAAAGGCATTAAAACTTTTACATTGCACATAGTTTCACCTCTTAAAATTATAACGATAATCTCCCTTAAAATGGATATTTGAAAATTTTGTAATTCTTTGGTAAAAAGATTATTTATTCACTAATATAAAATCTCCTATAAACACTAATGTTATTTTATTTAAACTTCAATTCACTTGCTTAATTACAGAAGGTTCTGAGATTTTTAAAAATTACTGATTTCACTGTAGTTCCTAAAAAATTTGCTATCAAATTCAAGGGAAGGTGTAGTACAAATAACTTTTATTTTAAGAGAAACAAAACACTTGTTATACCTTTTTAACAAAAATCTATTACTTGATTAGGAAGAGTGTATATTAATAATTTTTATAAACTAAACTGCCACATTTAAAATGAAATTTTCGTAACGTAACAGAGATCACCATAACAGAAGTATGTCGGACACGGACTACTAGAGGTGTACTGCACTTAATGTGATTGTTAATGAATATGTTTCAATTGACATAACAAGCATTTATAGAACACCACATTTTTGAATTTATATTGATTCAGATTTGATAACTACTTTTGCACTTAAGATAATCTAGACATGTTATCGAAGGAGATATCATTTCTTCGCTGTAAATGAACATCGTTAATCAATTCATTTACATATATCCATATATCAATGTGTATAAAAATGCTTCACTTATGAAATTTTCTGCTTAGAATGCGCAAGAAGTCCGCTCTAAAAACTTTTAACTCACACAACTAAATACAGATAACGAATTGCTGAGAAAGCAAAAAGGGGTCTCGAATTTTGATAAAACTATTAACTGAACTCTTTATGTGCATGATTTGAACACTAAAATAAACCAAAGCGAGAGAAGAAATTTAATAAAAAATTAACACTTTCACTCATTTTGTTTATGATAGTCAAAAAGACTGATATGTTTGTTATCGAATGCTTATGCAATTCGTTTTCTTCTTTTTCTACAATAAAGCATTATAAATTGATAATAGAAACTTAAAGATAATTGACAAGTGATAGTCTAAGAGCTGGTCGCCACTTCGACTAAGGTACATCTGTTACAAAGCTGAAACTTTTTATACATACTATTTAATGTAATTGAAGTAAGAAAATCCACTTCTGTCAGGATTATCGCGGTTGCAAAAATACCTACTATTTTTTCCAGGTTGCCAATTTATAATTAAAAAAAAATTTACTGCCATAAGTCTGGCATCTAAGTATATCTTAATTTACACTATTTTGAATACAAAAAAAAAAAAAAAAACATTGTCAGACGTTTTTCTCGGTTACAAATACCTGTCAGATGGGTATAAATGTGCTAAGATGGGTAACACTGTATTATTCCAAAGCTGACTTCTACTAAACATGTTCTATGAAATATTTTAGGAAAATACTTTGAAAATCAGGCAATTTGAGCAGTTACAGATACTTCCCAGATGAATACACTCATCCCTCGATTTACACGGTAGATACGTTCTTGGAAAAATCGTGCAGAACGAAACTGTGTAAAACGAGACACAGTGTTCATGCAAAATAGAATGATATGTTCAATTATCCTGAAAACCGTATAAATCGATCTAAAGAAGACAAAGAAAAATCGAAGATATGTTAATTATAACCGTGTAAAATGAGATAAGGATTAAAGAATAAAAAGGGGATTGGTTCATGATATAATACTCTTTTAATTTATAAACGGCATAAGGTATAGGCACCAATGCTCGACAGTGCACCAATGCTCGTCACTCATAAACAAAATATTTTCTACAAGGGTTATATTGGCACGAAATGAGTTTTGAATAATCCTAATTTTATGCCCAATATTATTGTTAATGCGTTGGCCAAGGCAAAAGTTTTTATCTTTAAAATATTCCACAATAAAAAATTAATGAACAAAAAAATTACCACAAATGTAAACGTTCTCTCAAATATCTTAAGGTCTTCCAGTAAGAAGGCTCTTCATATTGAGATAAGTTTTTCCTATTTGTAAAGAATTATTTTCGTTTGTTTCGAAATTTATTACGTATTATATACTATTGTCTGCGATAGTAATTTTTGTAATTGTTATTGTCTTTATGACAACTATTGGGATATTCACTGTTTTGCTGTGTCGACTCGAATCTTTGCGACCTCATCATAAATTTAAATTTTTTAATGAAGAAATGATGAAAAAGAGTTTGTTTATATATATTTATCACTATTATAATTATTTATAATTAAACAAATGTAGTTTTTATTAACGTTTAAGTGTTATATTTGTCTTAAAGTTTCGAGCATTGGTATCTTTACCTTAGTGCAAAACAATAAAAATAAGATAAAGTGTTTTTTTTTTTCATTTAAAAACCGTGTAAATTGAGTGCCGTGCAAATCGAGGGACGGATGTATATTATTCACCATATGTAGTGGTAATTCTGCTAAGATCAACTAATGCAGATGACCATATATAAGAACGAGAAAGTATCAGGTTGTCCCAAAAGTCCTTGCCACTATCAATGAGTTAAACCTTTTATTTAAAATGAGAGGAAGCAACGTACAAAGTCTATGATATTATACCTTAGAAGTGTTCTGAACATATTATACTTTTGTATTCTAGAAACTTCTGGAAAGAATTTTGATGTTAAGGGGGTAGTCCAGTGAAAAAAAATTTTTTTTTCGTTTTTTGTTTTTTTGCTTAAATCTACTCTACTACACCTAGAAAATACTCCCTTAAAATATCTAAGCAAAATATTGAATAGTTTTAAAGATACAGAGAGTTTTCGAGAGACGTGTAATCCGAGCGCTCGAAGGTCCCCTGGCGTGTTTCGGAGCGAGGAGGACTCTTATATTTCTGTTTGCTTCGCCCATTTTTTTTCGGTTTATAACGGTCTAGGTCCTTCTGCTTTGTATTTAAGGTTAGTTATGTATGGAGGAGGCATCGCGTTATGTATGGAGCAGGCATCGCTGACTAAGGTAAAATTAATTTTTTTAGCTTTTTTCCGCATAAAAAACTTTAAACGCGTTTTCCTGAAAACAGCATGTTTTGACTCGGCGGACGTCAGATCTCAGAGTCTTTTGCTCCGATTGATCTAAAAATTTAGCTGTATATTTCTTGATTGTGTATCTATCGTCGGAACTAGAATTATTAAAATCCATTGTTTATTTACAAAGTTATAAACAAATTAAGCACCCGAAAAACACCCGAAAAATTCGAAATGCCGCCATTTTGTTATTTTTTATTGAAAATTAATAATTCTAGTTCCGACGATAGCCAATGTTCTACAGATTAAAACCTCGTTTGAATTTTTTGTTTCAAATGAACCGTTGCAGAGATTCGACGTCCGCCAACAAAAAAATTTTTTTTTTGGAGCGGCCATTTTGTCGGGATGACTCATCGAAAACAAAAAAAAAAAATTTTTTTTGTGTATTTTAATAGTTGTACTATCATATGTCAAAAAGTTTTTTAATAAAAATTGACTTCTAATATGAAAAAAAAATCGTTGAAAAAACAGTTGTTTTCACTGGACTACCCCCTTAAAACGCGAATGTTTCGTAAATGTCGTAACCGGCAATAATTTTTGAGACAACCCGATATATTTCCTAGAATATTTTATAGAACAGTTTCAGTAGAAGTCAGTTTTGAATACAGTGTTACCCATCTTAGCACCTTTAGACCCATCTGACAGGTATTTGTAACCGAGAAAAACGTCTGACAATGTTTTTTTTTTTTTTGTATTCAAAACAGTGTAAATTAAGATATACTCAAATGCCAGACTTGAGGCAGTACATTTTTTTTAATTATAAATTGGCAACTTGGAAAAAATAGTAGGTATTTTTGCAACCGCGATAATCCTGACAGAAGTGGATTTTCTTATTTCAATTACATTAAATAGTAGTAGCTTTGTAACTGTACCTTAGTCGAAGTGGCGACCAGCTCTCCGACTAATATTTCTGTGCAGATTTAGCTTAACAAATATGTACTATAAATGCTGTATACTGCTTTAATTTAGTTGTTTTTTTCCGATTACTTCAACGCTTTAAAATTTGGAGTCTTAAGTATTATGTGTCCTTATATGATACAGAAAATATTCGCTCTTGTTCAATTTAGGAAGACAAAATGTAAACTAGTAATAAAACGACATAATGTATAATAATATTTATTTCTTCGTATTACAAATCTGTTTCACATCTTGAGCTAATATTTGTAGTAAAGTAAGTAACATTTTCCCATTTTCTTCGATATTTTTTAATCGAGTCTCTTGTACTAGGGCAATTCTTTCTTCATTCTGAAGCCGTCGTTTCTTTTCAATCACCGAAATTGCAGCTTCTACAATTTCAATATCCATCGCGAAATATTCAGGATTAGAAAACGGACTCCACCAGCGTCGTGAGGGGCCAAGAGTTTGTCTTTGATCCTCGTCAATAATTGGAATAGTCGTGAATTGATTGATTCTATTCAGTGAAATTAAGTCGCTAGAAGACTCTTTGGAAATTAAAATTTTATTTCCATCGTTGGGTCGAATAATAATATAATTTCCATTGATGAAGTTACGAACAGAATCTCGTTTTCTGAATAATGATAACTTTTTGATTACCGGTAATTTCATGAAAAAATTTAGGGTTTTTTCAAGACTATCGAGATTATATGTGCGGCATATACCCCCATTTAATTCTGCTTGTGCTCTAATCATCTGCAAGGAAAGAATATATTTTATAATTCATTTAATTTACACTTATAAATGGTAAAAGAAAAATCAGGGCTCTTTCAAATTAGAGTTTTTTGTTTTTTTAACCGATTTTAGCTTTTTTGTTTTTTAAGCGATTTTAACTTTTATGCAACCAACCTAAAGTTAGGAAAAACATCTGTATATTCAAAACCAT
The DNA here is from genome assembly GCA_949715965.1 of Dysmachus trigonus. Lineage (NCBI taxonomy): Eukaryota > Metazoa > Arthropoda > Insecta > Diptera > Asilidae > Dysmachus > Dysmachus trigonus. Next base: position 96,623,693 of record OX454319.1, on the reverse strand, counting down.
TCTAAGATTTTTGTGGAATTGCATTATTATTTCAATTAAAAAAATTCTAAATTCTAAATTCCACGAATTACATAGCTACCCGAGTCCGTTCTTTTTACGCGACATTTCTAAGAACGTACGTTGCAATTCCAACTTTTACTTAGTTAATATAAACATATGTAGCTTTTTTTTGAGGAATAATACACAAATTAAAAATAAATATAATCAATATCAATAAAATAGAAAACAATTCAAAATTTTATTTAATTAGAAATTTAATAAAACTAGGGTTTGACTTTAAAGGTAATTTGGAGTATGGTTATTTTAACAATAATATAATAATCTATAATACTTTATGAGGAATCTAGGTATTCCGCATTACCTGCAGTATTCCAAATTGCTGCACCTCTTCTACCATATTTTAACACTCATCAATTTGCCTAACTGAAAGTAGTTGATTTGTTGGCTTTATTTAACTTGCTTTGTTGTCTTTATATCTGGTACAAATCTTACAAGTCAATTTTGAATCGGTTTCCGTTATTGGAGTAGGCTAAAATTTTGCAAACACATATGTTTCTGATGACTATACAGGGTGTTCAGAGGTGGGTGGTCAATACTGAAGGGGGTGAAAGGTCAGACCGAGACAAGCAAAAAATCGTATGGGTGGGGGGGGGGCATCTCGCACCGTTTGGCAGTTACAGGGTGATTCGTAAATCAGGATTTTGCCTTATATGGGAACCGCTCTTGTATTTCTATCTTTTTTTCTACGCATCGCAGCGGCCCCAAACTGATTTTAAAAAATCACTATTTGGAAGCCCTTTCAAAAAAAGTTTACACCACCCCCCTATCCCCAACCCCTTGGCCGCAATCCCCCCTGGAAGTTGAAAAAATTAACTTTTATTTCACGATTTTTCACCTTTCGCCCCACTTTTCTCTGAAATTCATGTTATTAACATACCTACTTTTTATTTTTTTTAAGTTGCCTATCTAATTACTTTTCCAAAAAGGTGCAACATGCCCAGGTAGGAAAAGGATACGAAAATTTATTTACAAAAATCCTTTTACAGAATATCATGATAATTCGAATTTTTAGGAAATTATACTTAAGTTTACTAAAAAATACATTTTGTTCGCTTAAAAACTAATTACAATTAAAACGTTTGTCCTTTAAAAGCTGTTCAAAATGTTCTCCGCTAGTTTCGATGCATGCAAGTAGCCTTCGTTTTATTTCACGTTTGAGGTCTATGGTAGCCAGTCTCTCCCGTATTTTCGTGGCTGCAGTCGCAATCCTGGTAACTAATTCTTCTCTGGTGTTGATTGGTCTTGAGTAAACTTCATCTTTCATCATTCCCCATAAGAAAAAGTCCAGTGGAGTAAGGTTCGGTGACCTAGCAGGCCAAGGAATCGGTCCACCTCGTCCAATCCAGCGCTCTGGGTAATTTTCATTTAACCTTGCCCTAACAATGTTCCCAGTATGCGCAAGTGCTCCGTCGAGTTGTAAATAAATTGCGCTTCTGGTGGCCAGGGGGATGTCCTCCAACAGATCCGGAAGGGTATTCTCCAAAAAGTCCGAGTATAGCTGACTATTCAGCACTTGGGGCAAGATGAGGGGTTCTATCAACTGGTTGCCGATGATGCCAGCCCAGACATTGACACTAAATCTTTGCTGGAAGGACCGACACCTGGTCCTATGTGGGTTCACATCTGACCAGGTGTGGAGGTTGTGGAAGTTTGTGATGCCATCCCGGGTGAATTGCGATTCATCCGTCCACAGAATTCGGTCTAGAAACCTTCTGTTTTCGATGTCAGACTCGAACAGCCAAGTGCAAATTGCAATCGTCCTTCGGAATATCCTTCCTGTAGTGCTTGGACCGGGATATAGTGGTATGGATGTAGTCCCTCTCGGTTCACAACGGTCCAAACTTTCCCTGAAGACAAAGCTAACCGTCGTGCGACCTGCCTGATGCTTATTACAGGGCTGTTCCTGACGATGTTGAGGATTTGTTGGTCGGGGTCCGCTGAATCGGCCGATTTTCCTGCTCGCGTTTCTGCTCTGGGGGCGGTTACACTTCCGGTTTCTTTTAACCTTCTGAAAGTCCTTGAAAATACCCTTCTTTTGGGTACCCGGCGATTCGGGAATCTCCTTTGGTATTCTCGTACGGCCTCACTATCATTTCCTTCTACTAAACCGTACACGTAAATTATATCGGCAGACTCTTCAACACTGCATTCTGCCATTTTATCTTAATTTTTTCTATTAAACACCCGGTTTTATCGCTTGCTTCTTCAACTGTGGTCAATGTCCTTTCAAACCTACCCATTTTTATACCATAATTCATAGGAGGTATTAGAAACGGAGCGTCAGGATACTTAAGAGTCAATACTGGATATAATAAACTAATAACGCTATTTAACGAGATTACATTTATTATTTTAGTACTTTTTTGCTGAAAAAATAAAAATGTATTACTTGTGTTTCCTAAACAAACATTTCCGAACTTGCTGTCATAAAAATTGTTTACTTAACGATTTTTTTCATTATGGTGCAATAAAGTAATTAGGTACCTGTGAGTATGTTTTAATTTCAGGACTTTTGCAACCCTTTTCTACCTGGGCATGTTGCACCTTTTTGGAAAGGTAATTAGATGGGCAACTTAAAAAAAATAAAAAGTAGGTATGTTAATAACATGAATTTCAGAGAAAAGTGGGGCGAAAGGTGAAAAATCGTGAAATAAAAGTTAATTTTTTCAACTTCCAGGGGGGATTGCGGCCAAGGGGTTGGGGATAGGGGGGTGGTGTAAACTTTTTTTGAAAGGGCTTCCAAATAGTGATTTTTTGAAATCAGTTTGGGGCCGCTGCGATGCGTAGAAAAAAAGATAGAAATACAAGAGCGGTTCCCATATAAGGCAAAATCCTGATTTACGAATCACCCTGTAACTGCCAAACGGTGCGAGATGCCCCCCCCCCCACCCATACGATTTTTTGCTTGTCTCGGTCTGACCTTTCACCCCCTTCAGTATTGACCACCCACCTCTGAACACCCTGTATAAATTTGTTTTTTTAATTTTTGTTTATCTTGTTTACGAGGTAAAACTAATATCCAAAAGAGCCCTGCAATGTTTTTCTTTTGTATTAATAAATATTGTAATTGTTCTTACCTGTGTATCACTAACTGCTAAGCCGTGCAGTAGATTTAGCAGTACAATAGCCATGAATCCTTCAAAAAGCAGAAATATTCCGTAGCTGATGGGTGAGCTGAATTTGATGTCTCCACTATCAAACTCTCCTGTTATCATAATGAAAGATTTGAAGATAGAACCCGGAATACTGTTGAAATAACCTTTATCGTCTTCCGAAGCTTTGGAATATTCTGTTTGCATAAAAACTATGTGGAAGCATAGACCGAATGTGACAAAAAACATAAAGTACTGAGAAAAACTCTTGCAAAAACTCACACAAACTTCTTTTAACATGAGCATATGTGTGGAAACTATTAGATACGGTAATGAACCGATAAGCAAATATATTTCAATTGAGGCTAAAAGAATTGTAAACACGGCGAAAGTTCGTTGTGGTTCATTTTTGTAATTGGAATTAAAAATAATTAATGTTGAAAAAATTATGAGCATAAAATCAACGAAATTGGTGAATGTCACAAAAGTTGTGGCAAACATTTTCTTCTTCAGTAAAATCCATTGAATACATTCTCGCGCAAGTATAAAAAAACATCCGACGGTTGATAATATTCTCAAAACTTCGATTGCTGTCATTGGGGCGTTGTTCAAGTCTAAAAAAATGCATAGTATCAAAATGATACAAAATAAAAACGAAACGATGAAATTAATGTAGAAAAATAAAGAAAGCTGGTACCATTTCAAAAACATAAAACTTGTAATTAAAGGATGATTCAGGAGATGCTTTATATTTTCGGAATCAGCAATATGTCTCATTGGCATCATATCGTTACTTTCACTGAATTCATTCGTTAGTAAATTGGTATAATTTATAGTAATCTCGAAATTTGCATCGTTATGTTGTAAACCATTAGTTGTTATACATTTATCAAATAATGTTTCCAGAAGATTCGAATCAATCTCTGATATTAAATTTTTTAAAAGATGGCCGATTCCAATATATGCTCCTTTTTCAAAAGCCTTTATAATTCCTTTTTCATTCTTACATAGTACTGCAGTACCAAAAGCGTAATATTTCAGGCGTTCAGCTTGTTCTTCATCAATTTTAGAGGAGTCTACTATGACTTCAAAGCATCCAATATAATCTCCGAGCTCATATGCCTCCTCCGTATAGGTTGTTCCAACCGACGAAGCAGATAGCCGTTGAAAGAATTCATCAAGATGAACGTTACGTCGTTTTAACAACATTTCTAGTGCTTGACGATTTCCTACAATACAAGCCATCTGGACGGCTCTGTATTCCCTCTGCACAATATTTGCATCAACGTCTGTCTGCAGTATGACTTCGACGGCTCTGTTCAAACCTTTCCGTATGGCTGTTAACAGCAGATTTATATAATTTTTCTGCTTGATATCTTCGGGTATAATGATGGTATTACCATTACATAACTTCGAATCATACTTCTGGAAACATTGTACAAAATGTTCCTCTTGTTTTTCTCTCAACAGGGTAGACAAATTATGAAAATTTAATTCACTCGTATCAGTTAAGAGTCGCTGAATTTTAGGAAATTTCCTTCTAAGAAGTCCTCGTGGATTTGCCTGTTTCGGTCCGTAGGAATCTATGTCGATTATAGGATATCGTAAACCCATTAAATATTCAATGATTATTTCCTTCTCTTCGTCGTCTATCTCTCTATTTTCTATTATATGTAAAATGGGTGTTGTCCCTTGATGATCTGGAATATTTGGATCAGCACCCAATTCGATGAGTTTCTTTATACACTTGAAGATATCATCGAAATTTTGAGAAGTTATATTTTTCGCAAAACTATTGATTGGTGTTAAATTTGTTGATTCCAAATCAACTGGAATACCATCAAATTGCAATAAATGGGATAAAAATTGAAAATCATGTGAGCCGGGTTCAAGTTTTGTGAGAAATGTATCTAGTAGTAAATTTGGAGATATCTAAAAATTAAAATATTGAAATTATGTGGATAAAAGCATTTTTTACATTAAAATGATATCCCATCTTGGTTTGCCGAATTCTATTTTCTTGGTATTCAGTAACTTAAAGAAAAAGATCGTATAGCAAGTGCGTCTGTTGGTCAGATTACTCAAAACTTATATGTTGGAAACTATTCAGTGGAATTAAATAAAAATTTTAAAAATCTATGTGTATTTCGTTGTATTTTTACCTTAACCATGAAAAATATATAAGTAGATTTCACCCTTCCACCATTCAAACTTGATATGACATTGATTAACTAAATAAAAATGTTTAAGTTATCGCATCTGCAAGATCCATTCTACATCCATGCTACATTCATAAGTAACATACATATATCGTATATATGTATATCAAAATCACATCGATTTTAAATTTTATATGCATAGTATTAGCGACAACTAAACTCTTTTCCAGAATCAGTTTAAAATTTTATGTACAATTATAGAATCAGTATTTTCACCGGTTTCTTGGTTTCCTGCGACTATGATAGATTGATTAATTGAGTTACTTATTAAAATTTATGGATGCAAGTTGATTCCTTTACTAAAACCTTTATTTATTTTTTTAAAATTTAGCCATGAAGATGGAATATCATTTCATCGAATTTATTATAAGTTTGACTTACATAATCGTAATAATCGTAATTATTTTTAATGCACTCTGCAACAAACTCAGCACTTCTAGGGAAATGTAAAGCTCTGGCTAACAAACCTTTCTCTACTGTTTCTTCTGATAATGGTAAATACGGATTGGCACCCTTTTCTAAAGCTTGCTTGAAAGCAAATAAATCTCTTTTTTCGAATGCAATAACCAATAGTATCTGCGAAATGGAAATATTTATTAAATTTAAAAAAAATCAATGCTAGTCAAAAGTTTAAAGTATTACCGTGTTTTCTAGTTCCTCTTTTATTCTAAATGGCATAGAAAATTCATTCGTTGACATTTTGACTTTTCTTCTTTCAAATTGAAAATACCCAAAATATTAAAACTGTTGTGTTATACTGTAAGATAAACTAAATGTAAAAATAAGCAAATGATTTAATACTAACAAATATAGATATTTAAATGTATACTATGCTAAGAATTATGAAAGTTGACAAGTTGTATTAACAACTCCTTAATATCAATAATTTTTCGCATACGTTCTGGTGTTGCATTTTAAGTAAACTTTTGTAACATTATAAGACGTAAATGTTATCAACTTTTCAAGAATTTGGAAACATACACCTTTAATTGTATCTTTTGTTTATAAAAAATCATTGTGCCCATATATATAATATAAATACATATGAACACTTACACAAATTTAACTAAAAACTGAGCGAAACGATCATAAAGTCATTAAAACGTTTAAATTGCACATAGTTTCACCTCTTAAAATTATAACGATAATCTCCCTTAAAATGGATATTTGAAAATTTTGTAATTCTTTGGTAACAAGATTATTTATTCACTAAATAAAATCTCCTATAAACACTAATGTTATTTTATTTAAACTTCATATCACTTGCTTAATTGCAGGAGGCTCTGAGATTTTTAAAAATTACTGATTTCACTGTAGTTCCTAAGAAATTTCCTATCAAATTCGAGGCAAGGTGTAGTACAAATAACTTTTATTTTAAGAGAAACAAACAAAACAATTGTTATACCTTTTTAACGAAAATCTATTACTTGATTAGGAAGAGTATATATTAATAATTTTTATAAACTAAACTGCCACATTTAAAATGAAATTATCGTAACGTAAGAGAGATCACCATACCAGAAGTATGTCGGACACGGACTGCACTTAATGTGATTGTTAATGAATAAGTTTAAATTGACATAAGAAGCATTTAAAACCACCACAAGTTTCAATGTATATATATTCAGATTTGATAATTATTTTTGCAATTTAAATAATCTAGTCATGTTATCGAAGGAGTTATCATTTCTAATATTTTCTTCGCTGTTAGTACACATCGTTAATTAATTTATGTCCATATATCAATGTTTATAAAAATGCTTACTTATGAAATTTGATTCTTAGAATGTAGAAAAAATATGTCCGATTTAAAGGCTTTTAACACACACAACCAAATACAGATAACGAATGCCTAAAAAAACCAGAGGTCAGCCGCATTCCTGAGAGGACTCAAATTTCAATAAAATTATCAGCTGAACTCCTTAAATGCATGATTTGAACCCTAAAATAAACCAAAGCGAAAGATGAAATTTAAAAACAAAATTAACATTTCGCTCATTGTGTTCACGATAGTCATAAAGACTGATATGTTTGTTTTTTAATTGAAATTTATTCAAAACGTTTTTTTTTTTTTTTTTCTACAATTAAGTATTTTAGATTGATAATAAAAACTTAAAGATAAGAGTACAAGTGAGTAACTTCGTCCCAGCGAACATTCCCAAAAGACGCTTAAATTGATATTAATGCTCCCAATAAATAAGTTGTTATATGTTAGTTTACCTTAAACAAATAGATATTTCAAAAGAAAAACAATTTTCGATGTAAAATAAAAAAACATGAACGAAAGAGTTTTAAAATCGCACGAAAGTGTTTAATTTTTTGGTTACTTCAACGATTGGTTTCCTAGAATATACTGTATTTTTGGGACTTGATGCCAGGCGCGGATCCAAGGGGGGGTCATGACCCCCCCCCCCCCCCCCCCAAAACAGCCCGAATTTTAAAAAATAGAGCTGAAACAATATTTTGCAAACCGAAAAACAAAAAAAAAACGAACGAACAAAACTAGGTTTTGCAAACTTAAAAACCTGAAACTAACCAAACGACCAAAATTAACTTAGTTTTTTGCACTCTGAAAAATTGGAATCAAAAAATGACTAAATCAACAAAATTGACTAATTTTCTTAAACAAGACTGACTTTTTTATTATTTTCAACGACACTGAAATCAACAATGGGCTGTTGTGTTTTCAATGTTTTGATTGCAAACTGTGAAGTTAGCCACGCTGCCATAAAAGGCGCCAAGTCATTTGAAAACACACGAGGTAACGTTTCAGAAGAAAATTCGAAATAAAAACATTCAGACATTTTTTAGTTATGAGTAAATTTTTTATATAAAAAAATTATAATTTTATATAAACAATTTTATATTTGAATGTAATGAATTTTCAAGTAAAACAAATTGGACGGGTTTTTGCATAAGGTTATTCAGGCTTTGTTTTTTATTCACTGAAGAAATTTGGCTTACATTGTTTATTTGGTTATTCTTGTTATTTTTGTTATTTTTGATTTTTTTCTATCCCGTGACCCCCTCCGGAAAAAAATTCTAGATCCGCGCCTGCTTGATGCTACGGGTTTTATTTTTTATTTATTTTTTTCATATCTCCTATATTCCTCTCGTCGTATCTGTGCCAAAATTGCTTTATAGTATATCAGATTTAAAAATTCTAATCTTCATAGAAATGCCATTTGACAAACAGAGGCGCTGAAAATAAATTTTAATACTACCAAGTCCAATTAAATTGACTGGTACCACAGATAACTATACAGATAGCACAGCAATATTTCCAATAGCCAAGTAAATTATCATCAGAGTCCAGTTTGTGACTAGACTCATAACCAAGTATGTTGCTCAATAAATCGCGCCAAGCAAGCTGCTAGATATTATTTCAACTTATAGACGCTCTAGATTAAATTAAATTATCTATACTATAATAATATTATAAAGCTGAAGAGTTTGTTTGTTTGTTTGAACGCGCTAATCTCAGGAACTACTTTTTCGAATTGAAAAATTCTTTTTGTGTTGGATAGTCCATTTATCGAGGAAGGCTTTAGGCTATATAACATCACGCTGCGACCAATAGGAGCGAAGAATCAGTGGAAAATGTGGAAAAAACGGGGAAAATTATTCATCTTTGAGGGCTTCCGTTGTTTGTTTGAACGCGCTGATCTCAGGAACTGCTAGACATTACGTTGGTATTGACCTGTTTCCAGGGCCGTAGCCAGCGGGGGGGGTCAGGGGGTTAGAACCCCCCCCGAAATTTTGAAAATTAGCTAAAAGTTTACATGATTTTTTAAGAACAGAACAAGGGTTGAAAAGTCAAATGTGTAAAACTTCCGCTCTTCTTTTTTCTTTGATAATGATAAAATATGTTAAAGACATGTTTGTATGTTAGGCAAATCATTTTTTATTCCAATTTTTTAATTTCATAAAATTAATTAATTTATTTTAATGAAAATATGTGCAACTGCACGACATATTCAGTTGCATTCAGCTGAGTTGAGTTTTATTTACATTTTTAATATTCTAATATTTACTTCTATAAAATTATATTCTTAAAGATAATAATTGTAAATTTCTTCTCTTTTAAATACAATATAAAAATTAGTATAATTTCTATATCGATGTAACTTTTTAAAATTAATCAGTGATGTTTTTCTCATACTACAAAGGTAAGTAGCATTTACCTAATCAAGGGTCTTTTTAAAAAAACGCTATTTCCATCAAAATAATTGATGTATGAAAAAAATGCTCTCGGAATGACAAAATAGAATACTTCAGGTATTTCATCGCAAAATTCATTAACAAAAGGTAACAAAATAATAAGTCCTCTCCACTAGGCAATAAATATTGGTGCCTTTACTCAATTTTAGATGCGACCAACAAACATCCTTACTGATAACTGAAGAAGTTCAAACATATTTTTAAAATATTTCTTACTCTTTCTTTCGCTGCGAAAAGTCGAAAACTAGGTTTTCTTTGGTAAAATCCTTTTTTTTATGTTTGTAAGATATCTTTTTCGAAAAATTAAGTGTTTTAAAAAATTAGAGATTTTAATTTGTATTTTTTTTAAGAAAGAAGACATTTTCAAAAATTTTTTTTTTTTTTTAGCTAAATAAATTGTTTATAATTTCAACAATATTTTAAACGTTGAAACATTCCAAAATTCAAATTATTATCGAAGTTATAGCAATTAGAAGTGAGCGCGTCAGGGAACCGACCCAAAACTCAGGTAGAGTTCGGACCGTACCAATCTATCTATTTTTAACCTTTAGAGGACCGGAAAACCGATATATCGGCTTTGGAGGAAAATCAATAATTTTTTGTCATAAACAAGATCCAAGGCGTTTTTGGAGTTGCTGACCACGAATCTGGGGTCAGATTTGATAAATGCATTCACAAAAGGGGGGTAGGGATATGTAAATTAATAAAATCTGACCCCGGATTCATAATCAGCGACCCCTAAAGTCACATTTTCACCGAATTTTAGCAATTTCAAATCCCGGCCGTCTAAAGGTTAACAGTAATATAACTCCTTTGGAAAGATTAAACTAACAGTAACTCAGGTAACGGAGGACATCGCAAAAGCAGCAGAAAACCTTATGCATGGTCCAGGAATGTCAGATTAAAGGTAATTAAAACAAAAATTACTTTTAAGGCGTTAACTTCAACCTTTTTTTCTTTCACGTTTTTCTCGAAATTACTTTTTTCAAACACGATATTTCAAAATCTACTGAACCGATTTGACTGAAATTTGCACCACTTATTTTTTATAATATAACCTAAAGGATTTTTTCGATTGGGTTCCGTATTCAAAAGTTATATATTTTTTAAACTCAAAATTTTGATGGAAATTCAAGTTTTTTTTAAGAAGAGCTATCATTTCTCCAAAAAAACTATTTTTAATGTTTTCCCTTCGTCAGGCCTTACTTAGCTATTATACTTCCGAAGAAGCAAGTTTTTTTTCGGGAATTGCTGGACGGAGAAATCATGTTCACCGGATTTTAAAAAAAGGGTCCCACTGAGCGACTCATATTTCACTCATTTTTAATGATTTTTTTTTTCAGTATTGGAAATTGGTTATAAATCTATTATATGTAAACGTAAAATAAAGAATTTGTATACCTATTTTTTCCAGCGTCAAGGTGGTGTAACAGCTTAACAAGAATAACATAGTATAGATATTTTTAAAAATATTTAATAAAATATATATTGAAGATGTAAAAATTAAATTTTATTTTAAATTAATATTTTAACGCTACTTAAAAAAATTCAATTTAGTTCAAACCCCCCCTCCCCACCCCTCTTTCACTTTTTATTTTGAAAACCCCCCCCGAAAAAAAATCCTGGCTACGGCCCTGCCTGTTTCGTTTACCACAGCATTCATTTCGTGAGTAAAGTTTATTTTTTTTCTTTCTTCATTATTTTTCCTTTCTTTTTTTAACTGTTTTTCTTATTTTTCAGTGCAATTGGCAGTGGAATTAAGTTATGTCGATTAAGCTGCGTTTCAATTCAAACGATTAATATTTCGTTAGTATTTTTTCTTTTGTTTTGTTTCTTCTTTGTTTTTTAGATCGTGTTTTCCTTTTTAAACTTTTTCAATCTATATATATAAATAAATGTTTGTTTGTTTATTCGCCTTTTATAGACTCCGAAACCGCTGAACCGATCTCCTTGAAATTTATACTAAGTATTCTCTATTCAAAGGGGAGTAACATAGGAATTCGCATAAAACCGATTGTTTTCAGGGAAGCGTAGCAAGGCAGATAAATAGATAGATAGAAGTTAGATAGAAGCTAGATAGAAGCTAGATAGAAGCTAAATAGATAGGTAGGTAGATAGATAGATAGTAAGATAGATAGATAAATGGAAGACAGACAGAAGATATATAGACAGATAGATATATAGATAGAAGATAGATAGATAAACAGACAGAAGATAGATTAGGAGGTAGATAGATAGATATATAGATGTAGATAGATAGATGGATAGGTAGATAGATAGAAGATAGATAGATAGATAGAAGATAGATAGAAAGACAGAAAGATAGAAGATAGATAGATAAATAGAAGACAGACAGAAGGTAGATAGACAGATAGATATATAGATAGAAGATAGATAGATAAACAGACAGAAGATAGATAGGAGGTAGATAGATAGATAGATAGATGGATAGGTAGATAGATAGATAGATAGATAGAAAATAGATAGAAAGACAGAAAGATAGAAGATAGATAGATAAATAGAAGACAGACAGAAGGTAGATAGACAGATAGATATATAGATAGAAGATAGATAGATAAACAGACAGAAGATAGATAGGAGGTAGATAGATAGATAGATAGATGGAGATAGATAGATGGATAGGTAGATAGATAGATAGATAGATAGATAGAAGATAGATATAGATAGATAGATAGAAGATAGATAGAAAGACAGAAAGATAGAAGATAGATAGATAGATGCCGTTTAGTTACGGAAATGATTCTATGACCTCAATAACTGAAAATCTATTTACGTTTGGATTAATGGTAATGAAATATTTTATTTATACATTCTCGCATAAAACCGATTGTTTTCGGAGAGGCGTAGCAACGCGCGCTGGGTACGACTTGTATAAGCATAAATAATCCCAATTTTTTTATCTTCATTCGAAAGGACCTAAATGGAGTTACGTCCTGACGGCAAGAAACATAATGAAGGAGTACTTGTAAAGAAGTGGTGTAAGAAGTTTTTGTCGACGACTTGCCAGCGAGGGATACGATATAGAAAAACTCAAAGAAGATTTTTGGGAAGAATCCACAGTTGACGCTGAGGCGAGCCAGAAGTTAATTCGCCCAAAAAGGTATCAACTTGATGTCTGTCCACACCATACACCAAAGGATGAAAGAAAATTGCATCAAACCAATTTTATCCGAAAGACATAAAAAATCTTTTAAGATGGGTAAATAAAAGCATAAATCGAGATTGGAGCATCATCATGTTTACCGATGAGTCATCACTTCGAGTATATCAAGGACCTAGACGAGTTAAGGTTAAAATAAGGACGGCAAAATATCGAACGTACAGTACAACACTCAATAAAAATTCATGTGTGAGGATTTTTCTGTTCACTAGGATTCGGCAACTTGGTGACTTTTACCAGAAATCTAAATGCAAAAAAGGATGCTGAAAATATGTATATATAATAAGTGTACAAATCCTTGGTTTGGAGTAGGGAATCGATCGTGCCACGAAGACAACGACCCAAAACATAGAAGTCCTCTTTGTACCGAATGGAAAATATAGGAAGACATCTATTCAGTAATACTTCCGCGTTTTCATAATCCTTCAAAGTTTCTTTTAAATCGTTAATAGTAGCATACAATCTACTTTCAAAAACTAAGATTAATGCTCTGATTACCATATCTCTTCCATACCACAACAAAAACAATTTTTTAGATATAGTAGACTCATCCAAAAAGTTTTCGAAATCTGCCACTGCATAGCTAATCCTAATATATAATAAAATATATATATATATATATATATATATATGGAAATATACACGAAATATTTTTCAAAAAAAATTTAAAATGTCTATTTATCTCTACACGTAAGTTAAATGACAAAACCAATACCGATCATGTTTCTGATGTAAGTAAAAAATACCACATCTCATTAAATTCAATACATCCCAAATTTGTTTTTATAAAACAGCAAATAGCTTTAATTTAGTCCAATAATTAGGTATACTACAGTTGTAAGATTTACTAAAGGTTTTTGTATGCTTTTAATTTTCTGTTCGCTTATAATTCTCAATTAATTAGTTTTTCATTAGTCTGCAACTTCATCACAGATTGTAAAGAGCTAAGATTTTCATCAATGTAGACTGATATGAATTCTCGATACTCATTGTGTATTATGTTAATAAAATCGTATCTTACATCCACAATTATGATTGCAATAGTTGGAACAATTACAAAAATTATATTGAGCAGCCTTTCTGTAGCAGATGGAAGCAGATTTTGAATTGGTTCCAAACAATTGTTGATTGATACCCATACCCAATTTTGAGGATCTAGTTAGTTACCTAGCCTTAAACTTGGTAGTAGACTTGATATAAATGCTGATAAGCCGCAGCAGATGTTAGAGTACAAATTTATTATGTCGTCTACTTTTCACAAAACTGATACATATGTATATCTATGGCAGTCTATAGAATCAATTTTTGTTGGAGCTCCGTACACGGCAAGAAGAAAACGAATTCCATTATCGAGAATAATGTCTGGAGAAGAGTCCAACTTTGTAAATACTTCAGCTCAATCAATTAAATCAATACGTTTTTCCATTGATTTTAAATACCTTTATTTTATCACTTATGAAAAATTCAGGCGAAGTATCGTCACCGGTTATTAAATGTTAAAATAAAATATGAGCAGAATACGTTTTAGATAGAAGGTGAAACTTTGTGCGGAATATATTTTTGTAGCTTCTTGAGGTTTTCCATAGGCTTAAAAAAGTAAATTATCGTATACATGCCACGTGTGAGTGCATATTAATATTTGCAATTTGTTATAATATTTAATTTAAGTGTAGAAATTATTTTTTAGGACAATTGCATGTTCTATAAATTTTATATTCACTATTTTCTAACAAAAAACTTACCATTTAAGAGATATTCGTGAAAAATTTGTTTTTTACATCTTTGACCATAAATAAAAGTTTTAGCACAAGTGGGATCATTAGGGATTTTTTATATTTCATTTAGAATGATGATTTAAAGGTCTCTAAAAAATTTTCCGAGGTGTTGCAGCGTCTATCCTGTAGCATGTATATTAGGTACAGCCTCTTAGAGCTGCAATATAGTATTTAACGAAAAAAGGTATAGGAAAAAGTTGGATCAAGGATCATATGGCTTGAAATACGCTTGTTTACGTTTGGTACATAACTTTTTAAAATTAATTAAAATAAATTAAAAAATAAAATTTTTCAATATAAATAAAAATACATAAATTCACTAAGCAAACACTTATATATAAAAAAGCAAATAACATAAATTAACAAAGGTACCTATATATATACCGATGAACGAAAAAAAAAAAAGTGGCAGTCACGGGACTGGCCGACAGAAGCTACGCACAGGGAATCCCACACGCATGCATGAAGAATAGAAACGAAGAAAAAAAAATTGCTCCGAGCAAGGTCCCGAAATAGAACGAAGTATGAAACACGAACTGCTCCGACCTCACTGAATGCGACTTGACTGCCTCGAACTGGGAGTGGAAGAAGAAGAAATCGTTCGATTTGATAAGATTTTAGTCATGTTTGATTAATTGCAGGTCGGGCCCTAATTCGCTTGACCAAATGCTGGCGCACACGAGAGGATGTGGGCGGGGGGGTAAAAACTTGATAAAATTAAGGAAGTGGATCTCTGGAAAGTTGAAAAAGGGTTTGGGTAGATGTGAGTGAAAAAAAAATTGGAAAAAATTGAAGGGAAATGGGGTGCAAAAAATCAAAAGGAAAAAAAAAGGTTTTTAAAAAAAGAGGAAACAGTGTTAAAAGCTTAGTCCTGGGGAGTGGGTGGTTTTTGGAAAATGTTAAAAATTGGAAAAATGTCCGCTCAATGTTCTAGTTATATGGAAAATTATTGAGATTGCATGAAATGAATATTTTAAAAGTAAAAAATTCATATATAGGGTATCATCAGGTATCAATGCTCCATTTAGCCCTTCACTGGTATAAATTGGATTTGGAGGCTGCTACAGAAATTAATGAAGAGGACGAAGAAATTTTGGGTCTCACCCAGGAGGCTGCTTTTAATATACATTTAATCTATAAGGCTAATGGAAACACTATTATGGCAAGAAAGTATTTGTATGATTATATTACGGTTTAATAATAAAACTACTTTTAAAATTATATCATTATAATTATTATAATGCATTAAAACCGACCCGATACACAATACAGCTATTGCAAAGGTATCCATGTAATTTTGATGCTTTTTGAAAGTCTCCCAATATTTAAATAATACAACCTGAGACGGTTTCATCGGACTACTTTATCAAACACGAATTCTAAATTGCTCTAATTTAATTTCTCTGAATTTATCCTAGAAATTTGGGTCACCTAATTCAAAGCTTACGCAAGGATTAATGATACAAAATATTTTTTTTTTTCCCCATTGCGTCCTTGATTCAGGGTTTTTCAATAGAATTCCTCTGAAATGTCTGAATAGCTTTTTTTTAATCTACACCTAATAAAAATAATAATAATAATATTTTGAATCGTGCGAATTATGTCTTCAGCGATCCTGAAAACCTCATGCTCAGTTTCATGGCAATCCTTTAAATCAGAAACGTTGAACCAAAGTAATTTTATGAAGCAATATGGAAATAGATAGTGGAAAAAATTTTTCTGAAATAGGTCTCTGGATAGCGATTTTTAAACAATTAAAAAATTTAAAGTTACAGGATAAGATTTCAACGTCTGACCATTTAGCGAGAATCTGGCAAGTTTAAAAGCCTCTGGGTCTCAAAATTCTTTCCAAAATTTCCTGCTAAATATCGTATCGAATTTTCCTCTTTGTAATTAATTTATTTATTTTTCAATTTGTAATTGTCGTTAAATTTTTTCGTTCATAGAATCTTTCACCCTTGCCTACTCTACTTGATTAAATATTGCTTTTTACCTAAAGTTCGCTAAAGTTTGACAATAGTGAATTCGTAAAATATCAAAATTGCAAAACGTTTAGAATTATAATAATTCGCAAACATTCATATATTGGTTACAGTATAATTAAAATCTCCAATCCCGAAATCGAATAATTGCTATAGAAACTGACGCAGGTTTGCCGAAATTTCAATTTATCGTTCCCCCTGCTGAAAACTGTATACAAAAGGGGAAATGTTTTGACCAAAACCTTGATTAGCTGTATTGGTTTTTTTAGAGCCTTAGAAAAGGTCTACTTTATCCATTTCTCCCGCTCGATAATAGTCCATTTACATTTTTAATAAAATAAAAACTATTTTAATATATAGACTATATTTCTGTTGCAGATTTGGCTTAACAACTACTATAAATGCTGTATACTATTTTAATTTAATTGCTTTTTTTTCCGATTACTTCAATGCTTTAAAATTTGGAGTCTTAAGTATTATGTGTCCTTATGTGATAAAGAAAATGTTCGGTCTTGTTCAATTTAGGAAAACAAAATGTAAACTAGTAATAAAACGACATAATGCATAATAAGTATTTATTTCTTCGTATTACAAATTTGTCTCACATCTTGAGCTAATATTTATAATAAAGTAAGTAGCCTTTTTACGTTTTCTTCGATATTTTTTAATCGAGTCTCTTGTACTAGCGCAATTCTTTCTTGATTCTGAAGCCGTCGTTTCTTTTCAATCACCGAAATTGCAGCTTGTACAATTTCAATATCCATCGCGAAATATTTAGGATTAGAAAACGGACTCCACCAGCGTCGTGAGGAGCCAAGAGTTTGTCTTTGATCCTCGTCATTAATTGGAATAGTCGTAACTTGATTGATTCTATTCAGTGAAATTAAGTCGCTAGAACACTCCTTTGATATTAGAATTTTATTTCCATCATTCGGTCGAATAATAATATAATTTCCATTGATCAAGTTACGAACAGAATCTCGTTTGCTGAATAATGGTAACGTTTTGACTACCGGCAAATCCATGTAAAAATTTATTGTTTTTTCAAGACTATTAAGACTATATGTGCGGCATATACTCCCATTTAATTCTGCTTGTGCTCTGATCATCTAGAAGAAAAGAATATATTTTATAATTCATTTAATTTACACTTATAAATGGTTAAAGAAAAATCAGGGCTCTTTCAAATTAGAGTTTTATTTTTAAAGGGCGAATATAAAAAGTGATCTACGTCTAGCCTCTTTTCTTTGGTTTTATCTAGAAAGGTTGAAACTGCTTCTTCTCTTCAAACGAAGTTTAAATCTAGTCTAGAAGTTTTTATAAAACGAGCCATTTCGTGATAGACAGCTTCTTTTGCTTCGTTTTTATTACAATTTTAGTTAATTTATCCATGCCAATTGAATGGAGGAAGCGAAACACAGCTTTGGAATACTATAAGTAATAACAATAACAATATTTCTTCATGTATAATGTATACATGAATCTCTTAAATAGTTTAATTCTGCTAGCTGTAGGTAGGATGAAAGCTGCGAAGACTCGTTTTAAGATTTCAGAAACATGGCTACAGCAGCCCATTTCGAAATTGAGTGTTATACTGAGGTTTTTCACAAAGTTCATAAAGTGAAAAGTGGAGGGATCCCAGAATGGAACCCTGGGTGACACCTCGGGGTACTTGGCAAGTAAATTTTAATCTCTTTAAGCGAACTCGGAGTTTATTTATTTATTTATTTGGGAAGAAACGGGCTATGGGCCCAGTACAAAGGTTGCAAGCGTATCATCGCCGTATATAATACATATACATATTACATTTTTTATATTAATCATTTTGTTGGCTTAAAATAAAACAATTTCAATAAATAAGTCGATGTGCCATATCACATTAAATTGCACAATAATTATCGATGATACATATAACAAATAATACTAATCGATTGTAAGTTACAATTTGTATTCGTTAATACAAGTCATGATGTAAATTATAAAAACAAAAGCATCTAAAACAGGAATTATCAAAATTCCCTATATATGTACATCATGGTCATGAGGCATGACACCGCAGAAGTTGAAGATTTAATTTAATTTTAATTTCAAAATATTATAGTTTATATAAATTTATTTAAATATACAGAAGGTGAACGACCAATTTGCTCATGACAGAAATAACTTCTTTCCTGACTTTTTAAATGGTAAGAGGTGATTTAAAGACATTGTGTCATCAGGTAGACTGTGCCAGAGCCTGATTAACCGAGGTATAGATGAAAAGTAAGTGGAGTTGCGATTGTAGGTTTCCTCAACGAAACTTCTATGCCTACGAAGACTATACGGCATACTGCGTTCAACATAAAGATCAGCGAGGTCTTGACAATCGATCATATCGCCGACTCCAGCTTATATTTATCCAACTCGATATTCTTTGACCAAACTGTTGATGCATACAGAAGCAACGGAAGAACCAGTGTCTTGTAAAGGTTTATAATGGACGTGCAATTACGAAAATCTGAGTAACCCCAGTTAAGATATCAAATATAATTTTTTTTACGCAATCACTTTTACGCAACCAATCTAAAGTTAGAAAAAAAATCTGTATATTCAAAAACATTTTCAGAATTTTGTAGAATTGCATTATCGTTTTAATTAAAAAAATTCTAAATTCCCCGAATTCCATAGCTACCTGAGTTGGTCTTTTTTATGCGTAATTTCTGGGAGCGCACGTGTCAATTATCAACTTTTAGGGGAGACTGGCCTAAAATGACACATTGCACGTATCTCCAGTTCTAGCTGTAGTTCAGTCTTTCGCAGTCCATCCATGGAAGCAGACGTATCTACCAGCGCTGCTGTAAAAATAGTGAGTTCCCTTGGTTTTTATTAGAGTAGTAGTTAAAAACCTATTTTCAGTCACCTATAGTATATTATTATCAGAGAAATCAAAGTGTTGGTGTAAAAAACTGGAAGAGCTTGAGAAGAACTTATGACATCAGCGAGGACTATTGTTCTTGGTAGGGGTTGTATGAGTATAAGTGTTATTTTCTTGTTCGTTGGAAATATTTTTTTTACAAAAAAAACAAAATGCTACGTTTGAGGGTAAAATGACATACCTATCATATGGGTAAAATGAAATACTATTTCAATTTACCCACAAGCCCAATGAATAGACACGGTTAAGTTTGTTTTTTCAGTAGCACTTTTTTAAACAGTTAAATATACTTACACTTATGCTTAACACTCAATTATAATATAAGTTACTCCAAAAACTCAGTTTTTCTTCGACGTGATCATTCGTCCTGGCTTTACTTATATAAGATACAGATTTTGATGCAGATCTAGGTCTGGTGAAAAGTAAATTAAATGCACCTTGTGCAAGAAATGGGCACACAATGAATGTGCAGGCTTATCTAAAAGAGCTACACACTTTGTCTGCGACGTGTCCAAATAAAAAACAAATATCGACACTAAATTTATATACTATGTCATTTTACCCACACGTACTTGGGTAAAATGATACTTTGAGGCCTTCTTAGAAGTCATATTTACACAGGAAATAAAGACTTATTTTATGTTTACTTTTATACAGTGTATGTATTTTATGTTTGTGTATGTTTTTGTCGAAAAATATTTTACGTTTTGTTGAAAAATAAAAAAAATATACGCAATTTAGCTTAAGGTGTTTCATTTTAGACCAGTCTCCCCTACTTAGTTAATATAAACATATGTAGATTTTTTGTTGAGGAATAATACACAAATTAAAAATAAATATAAAATAATATCAATAAAATAGAAAACAATTCAAAATTTTATTTAATTATAAGTTTAATAGAACTGGAGTTTGACTTTAAAGGTAATTTGGAGTATGGGTGTTTCAACAATAATATAATATTCTATAATAGTTTATGAGGAACCTTGGTATTCCGCATTACCTGCAGTATTCCAAATTGCTGCACTTCTTGTAGCACATTTTAGCATTCATATATTTGCCTAACTGAAAGTAGTTGCTTTGATGGTTTTATTTAACTTGCTTTGTTGTCTTTATATCTGGTACAAATCTTATAAGTCAATTTTGAATCAGTTTCCGTTGTTGGAGTAGGCTAAAATTTTGCAAACACTTATGGTTCTGATGACTATACAATATTAGGATACCATTATTATTTTTTTTAATTTTTGTTTATCTTGTTAACGAGGTAAAACCACATATCAAAAAGGTCCCTGCAATGTTTTTCTTTTGAATTAATAAATATTAAAATTGTTCTTACCTGTGTATCACTAACTGCTAAGCCGTTCAGTAGATTTAGCAATACAATAGCCATGAATCCTACAAAAAGCAGAAATATTCCATAGCTGATGGGTGAACTGAAGTTGATGTTTTCACATTCAGACTCTCCTGCTTTCATAACGAAAGATTTGAAGATAGAAACCAAGGTACTGTTGAAATATCCTTTGTCGTCTTGCGAAGCTTTGGCATTTTCTGTTTGCATAAAAACAATGTGGAAGCATAGACCGAATGTAATAAAAAACATAAAGTACTGACAAAAACTCTTGAAAAAACTCACACAAACTTCTTTTAACATAAGCATATGTGTAGAAAGTGTTAGATACAGTAGTGAACAGATAAGCAAATATATTTCTACTGAGGCTAAGAAAATAGTGAGCACGGCAAAAGTTCGTTGTGGTTCATTTTTGTAATTGGAATTTAAAATAGTTACTGTTGAAAAAATTATTAGCATAAAATCAACGAAATTGGTGAATGTCACAAAAGTTGTGGCAAACATTCGCTTCCACAGTAAATTACACTGAATAAATTTTCGCGCAAATATAAACAAACATCCGACGGCTGATAATATTCTCAAAACTTTGATTGCTGTCATTGAGGCGTTGTTGAAGTTGGAAAAAATGTATAGTATCAAAATGGTACAAAATAAAAACGAAACGATGAAATTAATGTAGAAAAATAAAGAAAGCTGGTACCATTTCAAAAACATAAAACTTGTAATTAAAGGATGATTCAGGAGATGCTTTAAATTTTCAGATTCAGCAATAAGTCTTATTGGCATCATATCTTTACTTTCACTGAATTGATTCGTTAGTAAATTGGTATAATTTATAATAATCTCAAAATTATCATCGTTATGTTGTAAACCATTAGTTGTTATACACTTATCAAATAATGTTTCCAGAAGTTTCGAGTCAATCTCTGGTATTAAACGTTTATCACGGTTGTCGATTCCAACATAAGCTCCTTTTTCAAAAGCCTTTATAATTGCTTTTTCATTCTTACATACAACTGCAAAACCAAGAGCGTTGTATTTCATGCATTCAGCTTGATCTTCATCAATTTTAGAGGAGTCTAGAATGACTTCAAAGCATCCAATATAATCTCCAAGCTCATATGTCTCCTCCGTATAGGTTGTTGCAACCGACGAAGCAGATAGCCGTTGAAAGAATTCATCAAGATGAACGTTATCTCGTTTTAACAACATTTCTAGTGCTCGACGATTTCCTACAATACAAGCCATCTCGACGGCTCTGTATCCCCTCTGCTCAATAGTTGCATCAACGTCTGTCTGCAGTATGACTTCGACGGCTTTGTTCAAACCCTTCCGTATGGCTGTTAACAGCAGATTTATATAATTTTTCTGCTTGATATCTTCGGATATAATGGTATCACCATTAGACAACTTCGATTCATACTTCTTAAAACGTTGTACAAAATGTTTCTCTTGTGGTTTTCTCAACAATAAAGCCAAAATATGAAAATTTAATTCACTCGTATCAGTGGAGGGTAGCCGAATGTTAGGAAATTTCCTTCTAAGAAGTTCTCGTGCATTTTCCTGTTTCGGTCCGTAGGAATCTATGTCGATTATAGGATATCGTAAACCCATTAAATATTTAATGATTATTTTCTTTTCTTCGTTGTCTATCTTTATATTTTCTATTATATGTAAAATGGGTGTTGTTCCTTGATGATCTGGAATATTTGGATCCGCACCCAATACGATGAGTTTCTTTATACACTTGAAGATATCATCGAAATTTTGAGAAGTTATATTTTTCGCAAGACTGTTGATTGGTGTTAAATTTGTTGATTCCAAATCAACTGGAATATCATCAAATTGCAATAAATGGGACAAGAATTGAAAATCATGTGAGCCGGGTTCAAGTTCTGTAAGATATGTATCTAGTAGGACATTTGGAGATATCTAAAAATTAAAATATTAAAATTATGTGGATAAAGGCATTTTTCACAATAAAATGATATCCCATCTTGGTTCGTCGAATTCTATTTTCTTGATATTCTCTAACTTAAAGAAAAGATCTTATAGCAGATGCGTCTGTTGGTCAGAATACTATAAACTATTCAATTTAATTAGATAAAAATTTTAAAAACCTGTGTGTATTTCGTTGTATTTTTATCTTAAACATGAAAAATATATAAGTAGATTTCACCCTTCCACCATTCACATATATCGTATATATGTATATCAAAGTCACATCGATTTTAAATTTTATATGAATAGTATTAGCGACTGTACCCGCAGCTTAATAAATTCTTTTCCAGAATCAGTTTAATATTTTATGTACAATTTTAGAATGAGTATTTTTACCGGGTTCCTTGGTTTCCTGGGACTATGATAGATTGATTAATTGAGCTACTTATTAAAATTTATGGATGCAAGCTGATTCCTTTACTAAAATCACTATTTATTTTGTTTAAAGTTTAGCCATCAAGATGGAATATCATTTCATCGAATTTATTATACGTTCAACTTACATAATCGTAATAATTGTAATTAGGGTTAATGCACTCTGCAACAAACTCAGCACTACTATTGCATTGTAAAGCTCTCGCTAACACACCTTTCCCTACTGTTTTTTCTGATAATGGTAAACACGGATTAGCACCCGCTGCTAAAAGTATCTTGAAAGCAACTAAATCTCTTCTTTCGAATGCCTTAGCCAAATGTATCTGGGAAATGGAAATATTTATTAAATTAAAAAATAATCAATGATAGTAAAAAATTTAAAGTATTACCGTGATTTCTAGCTCTTCTTTTATTTTAAGCGGCTTAGAAAATTCATTCGCTGACATTTTGTCTTTTCTTCTTTCAAAATGAAAATACCCAAACTGTCGTGTTATACTGTAAAATAAAACAAATGTAAAAATAAGCAAATGGTTTAATGCTAACAAATACAGATATTTAAATGTATACACTTAGCATAAATTTTGAAATTGGTAAAAGCAGTAAAAGTATGGGTATTATTATTATTATTATATTAGGGGTGAACCTTATGGTGCATATTAAGTATGAGTATGAGAAGACGATATACTTGCTTATACGTAATATGAGATGCTTGACCTGAAGAAAAAGCGCAAATAGACGGGTTTGTTTATCACATTATGGCTAACTCATCTGGTAAAAGTTAATTTCACAATTTCTCATCTGACACAAGTTATTTTAACAACTCGTTAATATCAATAATTTTCCGCATACGTTCGGGTGTTGCATTTTAAGTAAACTTTTGTAACACTGTAAGACGTAAATGTTAGCAATTAATCAAAAATTTGGAAAGATAAAACTTTTTTTATATCAATTGTGTATGAAATATTACACAAATTTAACTGAAAACTGAGCGAAACGATCATAAAGTCATTAAAACGTTTAAATTGCACATAGTTTCACCACTTAAAATTATAACGATAATCTCCCTTAAAATGGATATTTGAAAACTTTCATTCATTTAGCATTTACAGAACCACAAGTTTCAATTTATATAGATTCAGATTTGATAATTATTTTTGCAATTTAAATAATTTAGTCATGTTATCGCAGGAGATATCATTTCTAATATTTACTTCGTTGTAAGTGCACATCGTTAATTAATTTATATCCATATATCAATGTTTATAAAAATGCTTACTTATGAATTTTGATTCTTAGAAGACACAAAAAATATGTCCGATCTAAAACCTTTAAAAGCGAACAACCAAATACAGATAACGAATGCTTAAAAGACCGGAGGTCAGCCACATTCATGAGAAGACTCAGATTTTCATAAAGTTATCAGCTGAACTGCTTATATGCATGATTTCAACCCTAAAATAAACCAAAGCGAAAGATGAAATTTAAAAACAAAATTAACATTTCGCTCATTGTGTTCACGATAGTCATAAAGACTGATATGTTTGTCATTTAATTCAAATTTATTCAAAACGTTTTCTTTTTTTTCTACAATTAAGTATTTTAGATTGATAATAAAAACTTAAAGATAAGAGACAAGTGAGTAACTTCGTCCCAGCGAACATTCCCAAAAGACGCTTAAATTGATATTAATGCTCTCAATAAATAAGTTGTTATATGTTAGTTTACCTTAAACAAATAGGTATTTCAAAAGAAAAACAATTTTCGATGTAAAATAAAGAAACATGAACGAAAGAGTTTTAAAATCGCGCGAAAATGCTTAATTTTTTGTTTACTTCAACGATTGGTTTCCTAGAATATACTGTATTTTTGGGACTTGATGCTATGGGTTTTATATTTTTTATTTATTTATTTTTTTGATATCTCATATATTCCTCTCGTTGTATCTGTGCCAAAACTGCTTTATACTACATATATCAAATTTAAAAATTCTAATCTTCATAGAAATGCCATCCAACAATCAGAGGCTTTGAAAATAAATTTGAATACTACCAAGTCCAATCAAATTGACTGGTACCACAGATAACTATACAGATAGCACAGCAATATTTCCAATAGCCAAGTAAATTCACAGTCCAGTTTGTGACTAGACTCATAACCAAGTATGTTACTCAATAAATCGCGCCAAGCAAGCTGCTAGATATTATTTCAACTTATTTCACTTGATCGGAAGGAGCGAATTATAACATTGAAGTGTGCTCCGAAAGAGCCTCTAGATTATATCAAAGAAATTATAAACATAAAGAATCCCAATTTTTTTATCTTCATCCGAAAGGACCTAAATGGAGTTACGTCCTGATAGCAATATACATGCTGGAGAATGAATTACTTGTAAATAAGTGGTGTAAGAAATTTTTGTAGAAGAAAAATGTCGACAACTTGCCAGGGAGGGATACGATATGGAAAAACCCAAAAAGAAAAGACATTACCACTTTGAAGATTTTCGGGAAGAATCCACAGTTGACGCTGAGGCGAGCCAGAAGTTAATTCGCCCAAAAAGATATCAACTTGATGGTTGTCCACACCATACACCAAAGGGTGAAGGAAAATTGCATCAAACCAATTTTATCCAAAAGACATAACAATTTTTTTATGATGGGCCAATGAAAACATAAATCGAGATTGGAGCAACATCATGTTTATACTTCGAGTATATTGAGGACCTAGACGAGTATGGTTAAAATAAGGATGGTATTGCAATCGAACGTAGAGTAAAACATTTAATTAAAATTCATGTGTGAGATTCACTGGAGTTCGGCAACTTGGTGACTTTTACCAGAAATCTAAATGCAAAAAAAGATGCTGAAAATATATAAATTAAAGTATGCAAATCCTTGGTTTGGAATAGAGAATCGATCGTGCCACGAAGACAACGACCCAAAACATAGAAGTCGTCTTTGTACCCAATGGAAAATGATGGAAGACATATATTCAGTAATAAATAAATAAATAAATTTTGGTGATTTCAATATGCCATCCGTGACTTGGAGAAACTCTGATGACAACGGGCTTTTACCCAATTTCGTATCTGCCCCGCAGCACTATTCTACATTTATCGACCATCTTTCTTCATCCGGATTGACGCAATGTTCTGGTGTGGCCAATGAACTCAACAGATTTTTGGACTTGACATTCAGTACAGACCCCGACTCCACTTTGGTTAGACGTTCGCTGGTTCCTCTATTGCCCGAGACGACATATCATCCGGCTCTTCAGGTTGTGTTGTTCATCGATCCAGTGGCGACTGCTTCTTTTCCTCCTGATAAGTGTAGTTTTAATTTTAAGAAGGCTGACTACTTTAGATTAAATAATTTGTTGGCTAGTTGTAATTGGAGTATTGTCTTTGATGAACGGGACATCGATGCAGCAGTTGATTCTTTTTATAAAATTGTATTTAGTTGTATTGCTCATTGTGTCCCCATGTCTCGGGGTAATAACTCTGTTTCCGACCCGCCTTGGTTAAAGGGTTCTCTTAAACGTTTAAAAAACCTTAAAACTAAAGCTTGGAAGCGATTCTGTTCCTCAGGGAGTGATGCTGATTTCTTTATTTATTCTGAGTTGCGTAACAACTACATACTGCACCTTGGAATTGCTTACAATGACTACCTCTTCAATATGAAGTCAATCATATCTAGTGAGCCAAGGCAGTTTTGGAGGTTTGTTAATTCTAAAAGGGGAACGGACAGTTACCCGTCCTTGTTGAGGTTGGGGGAGCTTGAGACTGGCGAACCGGCTGCGATGTCGAATCTTTTTGCGGAATTTTTCAAAACGGCTTTCCTTGACAATACCTGTGATATTAGTTTTAAGGATTTTAACTCTCTGACGAAATTTCCAGCTACATCGCTGGAAATGAAAGATCTTTTTATTGATGACGAAGCAATCACAGAGCACATACAAAGTCTGGCTGATAATTTTTCATGTGGTCCTGATGGCATCCCTGTATCGCTCTTGAAAAACTGTTGTACTTCTATTGTTCGTGTTTTGTCTTATTTATTTAATTTATCAATTTCGTCTGGTGTGTTTCCGACATCTTGGAAATCCTCTTTCGTTATTCCATTACATAAAAAAGGTAACAAAACCGAAATTTCTAATTACAGACCTGTTGCTAAACTATCCTCGATCGCCAAGATTTTTGAGGCTTTAATATACAAGGTTTTCCAATTTCATTGCAAGCCTTTTTTATGCTCCTTCCAACATGGATTTATGAAGGGAAAATCAACTACTACGAACCTTCTTGAATTTTCCCACAGTTGTACCTCTGCGATGGAGGCCGGTAAACAGTTGGACTGTATATTTACTGATTTTAGTAAAGCTTTTGACCGGATAAATCATGAAATATTAATATACAAGTTAACTGCTCTTGGATTTATTAACTGGATTCGGTCATATCTATCTGGTCGTACTCAGCGTGTTTCATTTCGTGGCTTTTTTTCTGATGTAATACACAATACATCTGGTGTACCTCAAGGGAGTCATCTGGGTCCTCTGTTATTTATCATTTATATTAATGATATATCCGCGTGTATCAAACACTCGGAAATTTTATGTTATGCTGACGATGCTAAGATTTTTCGTGTTGTGTCTTCTGTACGTGATTGTGAAATTTTAAACTCTGACTTAGACTCATTCTATAAATGGTGCTCTATTAATTGTCTCCCCCTTAATGTTGACAAGTGTACGACTTTGTCCTTTTCTCGTAAGAGAACTAATATTAGCTTTAACTACACGATAAATACCTGTGTACTAACCAAACTTGAAAAGACAAAAGATTTGGGTGTGTGGCTAAACTGTCGTTTTACTTTTAACGATCATATTAATGTAATAGTTAATAAGGCGAACTCTACTTTAGGCTTCGTTAAGCGATGGTGTAGGGAGTTTGAAGATCCTTACATTACGCGTCTTTTATATTGTACGTTCGTGAGGCCTATTTTAGAGTACGCCTATTGTGTTTGGTCACCTTTTTATTTTACTCATATTAATCGCCTGGAAGCCGTTCAACGTAGATTTGTTCGCTTTGCTCTTCGCGGTCTTCCTTGGAGCAATCCTATTTTGCTACCTCCGTACTTAGACAGGCTTAAACTTATAAAACTTGACACCCTAGAACATCGACGCAATGCCTCCAAAGCTGTCTTTGCCATGGATTGTTTGCAGGGTGGTATTGATTCTTCTACGTTGCTCTCGTCATTTAATATATCCATTCCTTCTCACTCCCTGAGGAACCGCGAATTTTTCAGCGTTCCTTATCATCGCACTAACTACGGTTTCAATGCGCCAATTGCATCTATGTCTCGTGTGTTCAATAATAATTATGATGTTATCGATTTTCATTTATCGAAGAAAACTCTTAAGACGCATATTATGTAGTTGTCTAGTTCTGCATTGTATTTTTTTTTTCTTTTTTCCTTAATTTCTTATATATATATATAAGTGTGTATTTCTTTTAGTAATCAGCCATTTGATGAAATTGAATAAATAAATAAATAAATAAATATTTCCACGTTTTCATAATCCTTCAAAGTTTCTTTGAAATCGTTAATAGTAGTATACAATCCATTTTCAAAAACTAAGATTAATGCTCTGATTACGATATCTCTTCCATACCACAACAAAAACAATTTTTTTAGATATAGTAGACTCATCCAAAGCCATTGCATAGCTAATCCTAATATACAGGGTTACAGGGAAAGTCGTACTGAATATTAAAGGACGTTATTATTCAGGTCATTTCTGATGGATTTGATTCTGTAATATGGTGCCCGAAACTTAACCGTTATGGAGATATTGAATTTTAAAGATTTTTTAAAAAATCCTTAATTTTTTGGCTTTTTTATCGATTTTTTTTCGGATTAGAGCTTAGAGATTAGAATATAAAATTCCCTTATTTTTTTCGCTCGCGAACCAAATTTTATTTTTCAACTCGCGAACTTTATTTTTGAGAAGAATTTTATAAATTCTGTTCGCTCAGCGAGAACGAATGCAATCGCTTCATGTCCAAAAGATTTCGTTCGTGAGAACGAGTTGAAATGAAGAGAATTCAATTTTTCTCTCGAGAGTGAAAAAGAACCGAAACGAACGATTCGTTTTCATTCTTTGACTTGAGTTGGAGGTGCATGCGCTCTATTACCTGAGAAAAAAAAGTAGCAATTATGGTACGCCGAAAAGTTACTTATGATGAGAATTCTAAATCATCGAAGTGTTTATAGTGTAGACAAATATTGAAAGGACATTGTACGGGAAATATAAAAAGACATGCTACCGCACATAAAGTGAATTTAAATGACGAAAACTAAGAATCGACGTTTGAGAATAGTGTTATAGAAGTGATTTTTAAATAATATTTTAATCATAAAACTGAAACAAAATTTGTATTGAACCTTTCTAGTCATTCTTTAATTTATAAATGACATACACTGAAAAAAATAATATAGGTATATACAATATATGACTTGGTTAATTTTTAACCAAAAAATTAATTTGTACCAAAATCAAAATTAAGTTGAGTTAATCAAAATGACAAGATATTTTAACAAAACCGTTTGCCCAGCAAGCAAATTCGTTAATTTTGACTTTTTCTTTTAAGTTAATTGTAACAAAATTATTCTTTAATATGACTCATTTTAAAGCAATATATTAAAGTACTTGTTTAAAACTGATCCGTGTACTCTTAAACAAGTATCCTTGGTTAATAGAACCATAAAGGTTGTTTAAAGTAGCGACAAGAAACTAAACTAAAAACGTGTAAGAGGCAGAGGCAAAATTTATCGAAAGGCCATAGGGGGATTAGAAGGGGGAAAGTGCACCCGCGCCGATTATGGCCTTTATTTTTTTTTTTTTATTGTCAGGATTAACACAAGTAACAATTTGGCCAAGTTTCATCCATTAATAATTAACCCCCAAGTGGTGAGAATTCATTTTAAAAATTTCGAAAAAACCGATTTGACCGATTTGAATGGGATTTTGAAATCTTATAGATGTGACCGAGGCGCACCACAGAAAAAATCAATGGAACTGAAAACGTATATAACGTCAAAAAATATTTTTTGCTATACTTAAAAATTTTTGTTAGCCTTTTTTTATTTTGGTACAATACATTGTTATAACTTCCTAACATAGTTTTTTATAACATATATTTTTCCAGATTTTTTATTCAAAGACTTGACACCTAAATAAATAAAATGGCGATTTATATTTGTTTTTTTTTTAGGTTATGACTGCAAGGAAAAAAGAATTATGATTACAAATTTACCTTATCTTGGTTGAGCTGATTAGTCAACATTTTAACCAAAACTAGGTAGAATTAACTGCGATTTTGTTAAGATATTAACTATCATTGTTGCTAAAAAGTAACTTAAAGTTGGTAAGTTAACAACGGGCTTGGTTAATAAGTTTAACCAAAACTCGGTCGAATACATATCTAAAACTAGGTAAAATTAACTGCAGTTTTGTTAAAATGTTAACTATAATTTTATTTGAAAATTACCTAAAACTTGGTCAAGTAAACAGCGGGCTTGGTTAACATGTTAACCAAAGCTCAAAACTAACTAACAATTCTGTTGAAAAAATTACTAAAAGCTTTGTTGAAACTTTGTAAATTCAACCAAATGTTTTGGTTATTAAAAATCTTGAACAATACATGGTTAATTTTGCTAGTATAATTTGCAAACTCATTTGTTTGTTACAACCAAAAGCACGGTAGGCTGAACACCTGCCAAGGTTTTGGTTAGCGTAAACTTGGTTTTTAGTACTATTCACCAGTGTAAGTATATTAATTAACCATAATGATCATTATGACCTCAGCAAGATATTGAAGCCTAATAATAACTTTGTTAATTTATAATAATTAAGTATAACAATTTTGTTGATTACTTGTTATTTTCAATGTAGTATTAAATTTGATTCGCGAACGATTCTTTTACGAATTATTCGCGAGCGAAAAGTATTTTTTGAATTTCATAAAAATAAATTTTGCTCGCGAATGGAAAATATAAAAAATAAAACTCATTTTATAAAATTCGCGAGCGAATTCAAAATAAAATTCTTTGTTTTTAATTCGTTCGCGAACGAATTTAATTTTTTCAGTTCTCCGAACCCTGAATAAACTGAAAGTGAACAGGCACTTAAAGTGTCACGAAGTTCATTCAACTTTCCACAACCTGAGGTAGCACAACCGCGTTTTTTGAATTATTGTTTTTAAAAATACTAATTCGTAGCCCAGTGGGCCAAATAGAACAATCCATAGCTTGTTTAAGCATATCAGAAGAAACACTCAATTTGTAATTGACGAATTTTAGTGAAGACAGCTGCACATCTTTTTTAACAAGTGGAAAACATTTTATAAGATCTTTATCAGCATTAAGTCTAGCAGAGACATGATTAACGATATCATCTGAGGTGGTTGATATCAGAAAACGAGAGAGATGGATCCAGCTCAGGACTTGGAGATTGGATCTCGTACAGTGCAGATGTGTTCTTGTGTACTCCTGGGCAGCCATTTTGAGAAATTAAGAAGTGGTGAAATACCTAAGCGGAGAGTTTTCTTTCTTTGACTAATTGCCAGCTTTGACTGGACAATTTATTTAATTAATCTTCTGTACCTGTAAAGTGAATTTCTGTTGCAGTGGCAAATTGCCTATCCCCGGTCAGGGGTGAGACGTTGAACAAGGAAAATTCGGCAAGTAACTTGTTTTATCTTTCTGTGCTAAGGGGGAGGGCTCTGCCCTTTTCCCTGGGTCGGACTAAAAATTTCGAGCGGCGGATGTATCAAGGAGCTTCGAAAAAGAAGGAGAATGACCACACCAGGCTCCCCAGAGGGGCGGGCAGCATCGAAGCGTGCTTTGGGTCATAGAGGCAGACAGGTTGCTGAAATTGAAGTAACGGTAGAAGCTGCAGCGGCGGGCACGTGCACGTCCGTGCTTGATGCGCACGTGCACGTCCGTGCTTGATGCGCGGGCCAGCCAACATTTTGATGATTTTGGTGTGGGAGCCAACTACATAATTGAGGTAGCTGGACGAGATGATTCCGGTCAAGGTATGGGTGAAGTGCGCATTAACGATCCTATTATCGGTGTAAATAATAAATAGGTTTAACCCATTAAAGCCTGAATAACAAAAAATTGTACGGCAACTTCGAGGCGCTGACTTTTATCGAAGGGGTGGTCAATTATTATCGAGACCAACTTTTCTAGACGTATTTTGAGCCGCCCGACACGATCCAACCAAAAAAAATAGTCAAAAAAAAAAATTATTATTATTGTTTTTGTGGAATATTATGTAAATAAATACCTTTTTCACGTAAGTTTTTTTCGAAAAACGACTGATTTAGTCGGGAAAAAGCAACTTTTTACTGCAATAAAGTGCATAAAACGTGTTATTAGGACTTAAAATTCAAAAATATGCAGGCATTTAATCAATAATCAGTGACCCCAAAAACTCCGAATACCCACTTTTTTTTCGAAGAAATTGAGAATTTTGCCAAAAATTGTTCGCCATCTTGGATCCGCCATTTTGAATTACGAAAATCTGATAGAAAATTCGTAATCCTTAAAACTAGTGTATATAAATTTTTGGGAATAATCGAACATAGTGAGATAAAAAAAGTGATCGAAAGTAATGCAAATATGCGTTACATTGTTGCAATTTTTATGCAACCTAATATTTTTAACGAAAAAAATGCCTGCATATTTTTGAAGTTTAAGTACTAGTAACACGTTGTATGCACTTTATTGCAGTAAAAAGTTGCTTTTTCCTCACTAAATCTGCCGTTTTTTCAAAAAAAATGACATGAAAAAGGTATTTATTTACGTAATATTGCAAAAAAAAAATAATAATAATTTTTTTTTCACTTTTTTTTTGGTTGGATCGTATCAGGCGACTCAAAATACATCTAGAAAAGTTGGTCTCGATAAGAATTGACCACACCTTCGATAAAAGTTAGGGCCTCGAATTTGCCGTAAAATTTTTTGTTATTCAGGCATTAATGGGTTAATAGATAATAAGATAACAAGATACTAGAGTAAGCATTACCAGCTTTAAACTGTATGATCTGTAAGTAACCTCTGTATGAAACCTTACCTCTGGTATATCATATTGTAAGAATAATGTTCATAATATTCATATTATTGATAATGTATTATTATTCCCGGGGGTTTTGGTAGAACTGATAGTTTACTAGAAGATGAGTCAGTGCCAAACAGCCCTCTACCACATCTTTTCTCCTTACATCAATCCATTCTTCATTGACTGCGGGAACTTCTGAAGCAGACTCATGCACAGTCAAGGCCGGTGCGGGCGGATCAGCTGCATTCAGAAGAGTCGGAGTAACAGGCGTAGCAGAAGCATTGTAGGGACTAGGGACCAGCTGATGCCTGATGGTTTGCTTGCAGACCGTTGCGATTCAGCTGATCGAACAACAACTCTTGCATCTTTTACTAGATCCCTCTTAGAGCGCAGCGATGTAGTTGCTGTTGTTGGCGTAGAAAATGGCTTAATTTAGAAGTTAATAACGCAATAGAATTTTTAAGATCAATAGAATTTTTAACTTCACACTTCAGAGATTTTAATTGTACTGATATGTCCGACACACCCACTTTAGAACAAATCAGGCATTTCCAAGAGAGGTTCCGATTGCTCTCGAGAGTATCAAGAACATTTTTCGGTAATTTCGTACACCGTTTATGAAAAATTCTCGCCCAATATCCACAATTAACGTTTTTATCAAAAAGAGGATCATTGCACTCAGAACAGATCATATTTGGTGACATATTTAGCCACTGAATTAGTTTAGAAATTGAAATTTCGAGAGAGAACTATAAACATGTCCGAAGCCAGTGAATACGCTAGGTTGAGTTGAGTTTTATGAAGCAATATGGAAATAGGGAGTATAAAAAATTAATTGTTTATAGCTGCGATTAAAACAAAAGAAGATTTTATTAGAAAAACTATGAAATATGAGTTCATTCATCAAAATCGATATTATTTTCTTACTACTATTATACTTTTAATTTAGATAATGTGAAAATTTTTAAAAACCCAAATAGGCTCATATAATTTTATGAAAATATTAAAACTGATAAATATGATAGCAAGCATTTACGGATTTCTTACTTTTAATCTGAATAGTTTTATAGATTCATTCGGTGATTACACTTGCTCTGTAGATAACCTATCTTGTCATATTATCGCAGGAGATGTCAATATTGATATTACAAGAGGATACGAAAATATCTACTTAAAAACTATATTTAATAAGTCAATAATATAAGTTTGTAGAGTTTTTTCAAGTAAATAAACTTATAAAACGTTCTACTTAAAAGATATATTTTGTAAATGCCTCTGGGTTTCTTTTGTGGGACACAATATTCTTTCTAAAAATTCCTGCTAAATCGTGCATAGATTATTTCTATTTATGGGTATTTCTCATCAAATTTTGAAATTTGATTCCCGAGTCATTAGTGCCGAGTCATATGCATTAACTACATAAGTCTTTTTTTATTTCAATGCACGCAGTCTATACCACTATTGTTTAAAACGAAAACGTATTACCTCTAAAGAAAAAAAAGATATGGCTACTTTTTTATCGTGAAAGAAAGATGTTTGTTATTGTCTATAAAAGCTTCCATCTTACAACAACGAATGTATAAAAACGATAATTCGATTTTAAATATGTCCCGCCAAATATCCCCTATCACCCTATTAAAAATATTCGATTTCTGAACATATTGTTACAGAATTTGCCTTCGCTTATACTTCACACTTGAAGTTGCGATCGGGCAGATATAGGGATTAGCTTTCGATCCCTCCTTTGTGAGTGTCTATGGCAGAGAAGCCAAGCGCCATACTGACGAGATCAGCTTGGCTTCTCGGATCGAAACACTCATCGATCTTTTTTGGACTCGTCTACTTCGGTGGACGAGTAATATTCTTAATAAAAATGTCCCTACGTCCGTCCGTCAGTCCGTTCGTCGGCAAATTCGCCAAAGTATAGCGAAGGCAGATGGTGTAATTTTGCCGGCCAGCCGCTCGGCGGGCAAAATTGTAACAACGAACGATATTTAGGAACGCAACCTTAACTTTTTAGTACCTGGCAACACTCTCAAATGATTCAAGATGGCGATTTCTTCTCAACCGTAGGTGAGTTTGTGCAAAAACATATTGTGTGAAAAATTGTTCAGAGTTACATTTACGGCGGTCATTCCCTCACGTTACATGAATGTATTAAGCATTTTAATATATACATATATATAAAATTTGTTGTTTTTATGCGTTTTTTGGAGTAAAATGCATATTCGAAATGTAACAAGCAAATTAAGGTAATGTGCCGGTGTTTTTTTAGCTTTAGTTAAAATTCGTCATTCCCTCACAGTCATTCCCTCATTGCATTTAGGAGTTTATATATATACATTATACATATATATTATATACAAAAATATAGAAGATCAATACTCCTAAATAGATCTCTTAAAGCAACTTTTTTGATCTCTGCAAAAAAAAAATATCTAAGTTTATAAAAAAAAAAGAAAATTCAATATTATCTCAAATTTTGAAATTTCATAAGAAATACCCTTATAAGTAATTTATTTTTTTTTTTTTTCAATTCGAAAATTGTATTTATTTTTCAATTTGTAATTGTTGTTAGATTTGTTCATTCATAGATTCTTAAACCCTTGCCTACTCTACGGAAGGAAATATGGCTTTTTACCTTAAATTAAAACCGCATGCGGTCACTAAAGTTTGACAATAGTGAATTCGTAAAACATCAAAATTGCAAACGTTTACAATTTTAATTCGTGAACATATCATACATACATATATCGGTTACAGTATAATTAAAATCTGCAATCCTGAAAATCGAATAATTGCTAATTAACTGACGCAGACTTTCCGAAATTTCGATTTATTATTCCTTCTCCTTATGTTTTGACCAAAACCTTTATTAGCTGTATTGGTATTTTAGAGCCTTAGGAAAATTTTACTTTATCCATTTCTTCCGCTTGATAAATAATAGTTCATTTAAATTTTGAAAAAAATAAAAACTATTTTAGTATATAGTCTACATTTCTGTGCAGATTTGGCTTAACAACTACTATAAATGCTGTATACTATTTTAATTTAATTGTTTTTTTTCCGATTACTTCAACGCTTTAAAATTAAGAGTCTTAACATGTCCTTATATGATACAGAAAATGTTCGCTCTTGTTTAATTTAGGAAGACAAAATGTAAACTAGTAATAAAACGACCTAATGTATAATAAGTATTTATTTCTTCGTATTACAAATCTGTTTCACATCTTGAGCTAATATTTGTAATAAAGTAAGTAGCCTTTTCACGTTTTCTTCAATATTATTTAATCGATTCTCTTGTACTAGCGCAAGTTTTTCTTGATTCTGAAGTCGTCGTTTCTTTTCAATCACCGAAATTGCAGCTTGTACAATTTCAATATCCATCGCGAAATATTTAGGTTTAGAAAACGGATTCCACCAGCGTCGTGAGGAGCCAAGAGTTTGTCTTTGATCCTCGTCATTAATTGGAATAGTCGTAACTTGATTGATTCTATTCAGTGAAATTAAGTCGCTAGAACACTCTTTTGAAATTAGAATTTTATTTCCATCGTTCGGTCGAATAATAATATAATTTCCATTGATGAAGTTACGAAGAAAATCTCGTTTGCTGAATAATGATAACTTTTTGACTCCCGGCAAATCCATGTAAAAATTTATTGTTTTTTCAAGACTATTAAGATTATATGTGCGGCATATACCCCCATTTAATTCTGCTTGTGCTCTGATCATCTACAAGGAAAGAATATATTTTATAATTAATTTAATTTACACTTATAAATGGTTAAAGAAAAATCAGGGCTCTTTCAAATTAGAGTTTTATTTTTAAAGGGCGAATATAAAAAGTGATCTACGTCTAGCCTCTTTTCTTTGGTTTTATCTAGAAAGGTTGAAACTGCTTCATCTCTTCAAACGAAGTTTAAATCTAGTCTAGAAGTTTTTATAAAACGAGCCATTTCGTGATAGACAGCTTCGTTTGTTTCGTTTTTATTACAATTTTAGTTAATTTATCCATGCCAATTGAATGGAGGAAGCGAAACACAGCTTTGGAATACTATAAGTAAATAACAATAACAATATTTCTTCATGTATAATGTATACATGAATCTCTTAAATAGTTTAATTCTGCTAGCTGTAGGTAGGATGAAAGCTGCGAAGACTCGTTTTAAGATTTCAGAAACATGGCTACAGCAACCCATTTCGAAATTGAGTGTTATACTGAGGTTTTTCGCAAAGTTCATAAAGTGAAAAGAGGAGGGACCCCAGAATGGAACCCTAGGGACCCCTCGGGGTACTTGGCAAGTAAATTTAAATCTCTTTAAGCGTTTTTAAGCGAACTCGGAGTTACCCCAGTTGGGCTATCAAATATAATTTGTTTACGCGATTTTTTCACTTTTATGCAACCAACCTAAAATTAGGAAAAAAATCTGTATATTCAAAAACATTTGTAGAATTGCATTATCGTTTTAATTAAAA
Organism: Dysmachus trigonus; assembly: GCA_949715965.1. Lineage (NCBI taxonomy): Eukaryota > Metazoa > Arthropoda > Insecta > Diptera > Asilidae > Dysmachus > Dysmachus trigonus. Next base: position 96,585,939 of record OX454319.1, on the reverse strand, counting down.
AAATTCTAAATTCCCCGAATTCCATAGCTACCTGAGTTCGTCTTTTTTATGCGTAATTTCTGGGAACGCACGTGTCAATTATCAACTTTTACTTAGTTAATATAAACATATGTAGCTTTTTTTTGAGGAATAATACACAAATTAAAAATAAATAAATATAAAATAATATCAATAAAATAGAAAACAATTCAAAATTTTATTTAATTATAAGGTTAATAGAACTGGAGTTTGACTTTAAAGGTAATTTGGAGTATGGGTATTTCAACAATAATATAATAATCTATAATAGTTTATGAGGAACTTTGGTATTCCGCATTACCTGCAGTATTCCAAATTGCTGCACCTCTTCTACCATATTTTAACACTCATCAATTTGCCTAACTGAAAGTAGTTGGTTTGATGGTTTTATTTAACTTGCTTTGTTGTCTGTTTATCTGGTACAAATCTTACAAGTCAATTTTGAATCAGTTTCCGTTGTTGGAGTAGGCTAAAATTTTGCAAACACTTATGGTTCTGATGACTATACAATATTAGGATACCATTATTATTTTTTTTAATTTTTGTTTATCTTGTTAACGAGGTAAAACCACATATCAAAAAGGTCCCTGCAATGTTTTTCTTTTGAATTAATAAATATTAAAATTGTTCTTACCTGTGTATCACTTACTGCTAAGCCGTTCAGTAGATTTAGCAACACAATAGCCATGAATCCTACAAAAAGCAGAAATATTCCATAGCTGATGGGTGAGCTGAAGTTGATGTTTCTACTATTAAACTCTCCTGTTAGCATAACGAAAGATTTGAAGATAGAACCCAAAATACTGTTGAAATAAACTTTGTCGTCTTCCGAAGCTTCGGAATATTCTGTTTGCATAAAAACAATGTGGAAGCATAGACCGAATGTAATAAAAAACATAAAGTATTGAAAAAAACTCTTGAAAAAACTCACACAAACTTCTTTTAACATAAGCATATGCGTGGAAAATGTTAGATAAGGTAGTGAACCGATAAGCAAATATATTTCCACTGAGGCTAAAAGAATTGTAATCACGGCGAAAGTTCGTTGTGGTTCATTTTTGTAATTGGAATTTAAAATAGTTAATATTGACAAAATTATGAGCATAAAATCAATTAAATTGGTGAATGTCACAAAATGTGTGGCAAGCATTCGCTTCCACAGTAAACTACACTGAATAAATTTTCGCGCAAATATAAACAAACATCCGACGGCTAATAATCTTCTCAAAACTTTGATTGCTGTCATTGAGTAGTTGTTGAAGTCGAAAAGAATGTATAGTATCAAAATGGTACAAAATAAAAACGAAACGATGAAATTAATGTAGAAAAATAAAGAAAGCTGGTACCATTTCAAAAACATAAAACTTGTAATTAAAGGATGATTCAGGAGATGCTTTAAATTTTCAGATTCAGCAATAAGTCTTATTGGCATCATATCTTTACTTTCACTGAATTCATTCGTTAGAAATTGCGTATAAGTTATAATAATCTCGAAATTATCATTGTTATGTTGTAAACCATTAGTTGTTATACATTTATCAAATAATGTTTCCAGAAGTTTCGAGTCAATCTCTGGTATTAAACGTTTATCACGGTTGTCGATTCCAATATATGCTCCTTTTTCAAAAGCCTTTATAATTGCTTTTTCATTCTTACATGCTACTGCAAAACCAAAAGCGTTGTATTTCATGCATTCAGCTTGTTTTTCATCAATTTTAGAGGAGTCTAGTATGACTTCAAAGCATCCAATATAATCTCCAAGCTCATATGTCTCCTCCGTATTGGTTGTTGCAATTGACGCAGCAGATAGTTTTTGAAAGAATTCATCAAGACGAACGTTACGTCGTTTTAACAACATTTTTAGTGCTCGACGATTCCCTACAATACAAGCCATCTCGACGGCTCTGTATCCCCTCTGCTCAATATTTGCATCAACGTCTGTCTGCAGTATGACTTTGACGGCTTTGTTCAAACCCTTCCGTATGGCTGTTAACAGCAGATTTATATAATTTTTCTGCTTGATATCTTCGGGTATAATGATGGTATCACCATTAGACAACTTCGAATCATACTTCTGGAAACATTGTACAAAATGTTCCTCTTTTTTTTCTCTCAACAGGGTAGACAAATTATGAAAATTTAATTCATTCGTATTAGTGAGTGGCTGAATTTGAGGAAATATCCATCTAAGAAATTCTCGTGCATTTGCCGGGTTCGGTCCGTAGGAATCTATGTCGATTATAGGATATTGTAAATCCATTAAATATTTAATGATTATTTCCTTCTCTTCGTCATCTATCTCTCTATTTGCAATTATATGTAAAATGGGTGTTGTCCCTTGATGATCTGGAATATTGGGATCAGCACCCAATTCGATGAGTTTCTTTATACACTCGAAGATATTATCGAAATTTTGATAAGTTATATTTTTCGCAAGACTGTTGATTGGTGTTAAATTTGTTGATTCCAAATCAACTGGAATACCATCAAATTGCAATAAATGGGACAAAAATTGAAAATCATGTGAGCCGGGTTCAAGTTCTGTGAGATATGTATCTAGTAGGAAATTTGGAGATATCTAAAAATTAAAATATTAAAATTATGTGGATAAAAGAATTTTTCACAATAAAATGATATCCCATCTTGGTTCGTCGAATTCTATTTTCTTGATATTCTCTAACTTAAAGAAAAGATTTATAGCAGATGCGTCTGTTGGTCAGAATACTATAAACTATTCAATTTAATTAGATAAAAATTTTAAAAACCTATGTGTATTTCGTTGTATTTTTATCCTAACCATGAAACATATAAGTAGGTTTCAACCTTCCACCATTCAAAATTGATATGACATTGATTACCTAAATAAAAAATTTTGAGTTTACACATCTGCAAGATCCTACATCCTACATCCATGCTACATTCATAAGTAACATACATATATCGTATATATTTGGACAAAAATTGAAAAAATATTAAAGTCACATCGATTTTAAATTTTATATATATAGTATTAGTGACAGTACCCGCGGCTTAAGGGGTTGTATACAGTCAGGAGGCCCAAACAAGTTTTTTCAAGAATTTTTCTTGAGATGACCTTTTAAGTTATTAATGTAAATGTAATGTTATTTGTAAAAATAATTATTTTAAAAGCTGCTACAGCTGATCTCTGCGAGCAACTCTAAAAAAAGGCGTCTTGCAGTGATCATGATATCTCTGGACTGGATCATCCAAAATGAAAAAACCAAAAATATTTCGTTAATATAATGTTTTATCTTGTAATTAATCGAAGGAATAAGCAAAATAAGAATTTTTGACAAAATGGCGGCTTCTTAAAAAAACAAAAATTGATTTTTTACAACAATTTTTGCTCTAAATTGTTTATAAAATGGAAAATATTTATCGGTGGGCAAAAATATGCTTAACACCGTTTTAAGAAAAACGCATTTAAAGTTTCAAAAGCAGTTTACATATAGTAAAAAAAACTCGGACACGTCATTCCAAATATGCGTGTAACTTCGAGAATATTCACCGGATTGACATGAAATTTTCTGTGGGTGTACTTAAATATAATGTACATTACGAAATTAAAATAAAAATAAAATCGGTTTTCTGAAAATCCTGACTGTATATAATCCGTTAATAAACTCTTTTTTTTTTATAAATATAACTAAAGCTAAACACACTTTTTTACTTTTTCCTTTATAATTCAAAAACTAACGATTCAATTTTTATAAAAAAAATCGCTAATATTTTTCGTCATCATTTAAAACTATCATCATTCTTCTACTATTATTAACTTTTTTTTTATTCGTCGGGCAAGTTGAAAAAAATACAAACATACCCTATATATGAATTTTTTCCTCTTTCATGCAATTTCAATAATTTTCCGTATAACTAGAAGATTGAACGGATATTTTTCCAATTTTTAACATTTTCCAAATCCACCCTCTCCCCAGGACGAAGCTTGACTACTAACCACCTGTCAAATTTACAACTTTCGCTCTTAGGACTGGACAAATATACCGCTAAATTTATAGGACAATATTGTCATTTAATTTCAAATACATTCATTAAGCGATACCAAAAAATTCGGGTAGTTACTTGGACTACTCATCATTTCGACATGTTGAGGGTGGGGGACTACCGCCGTCAACCCACGGGTTTTGTAGGACAAACGGTTTTTTCGTGTTTTATATCACATTATCTCTAGATTCAACTATAAAAATAACTGTTAGTATTAAAAATTTTTCATTCACCAGATCGACATGTTTAACGCCTCCGCAATTTGTTAACTACCTCTACCGAGAATTTTTCGCGTCTCGGCGAAAGGAAGCTGCTCACGAAAACTTGGGCTGTTAGTAATCAACAAAAAAAATGGGTGGTGGACTGCGGACTATAATCAAATCGAACGATTTCTTCTTCTTCCACTCCCAGTTCGAGGCAGTCAAGTCGCATTCAGTGAGCTCGGAGCAGTTCGTTTTTCACACTTCGTTCTATTTCTGGACCTTGCTCGGAGCAATTTTTTTTTCTTCGTTCTTTTTCGGGACCTTGCTCGGCGGTCGCTAGAAATCAGCGGCGATTCACTGTCCAGACTTATCTTTCAAATATCTATCCTCAGAACTCGTCCAAATCTTGACCGATTTTCTGGATCCATACACCGCTCTTCTCCACTTACCCCTCGCCCTGAACATTGTCTCAAAAGGAGCCAGGGTCTGGAAAATCTACTTTTCCATTTTCCGGCTAAACTACTTAACCGATTTTTCTCAAACTTCTTCACGACACTAATTCCTCCAGGGACTTTTACTCAGTCCTAAACTGAACCCCCCACGCCCCCAGTTTCATACAACTTTTAGCAAAAGTAAATCTCAAAAATCTATTTTTAAAGCAATGGCAAGGAAATATTTTCATTCGAATTCTCGATAGCGCTTAGCTCTTCCCTCCCTTGCGTCTTTCCTTGAACAGTCGCCTTTTTCAACTTATTGTGGGGTCGGGAAAAATAAAATCAGCTGGCAATTAACAGTAGCTTATCGACTTTTCAAGTTTCCACCCTCAGAAGTTGGCCAAATCGTAACCGATTTTCTTCATTCAAATTTTGGATGATAGCTCCTCATCATTGCCATCTCCGCATGTTATCACTTATCTTTCCCCTTCACCCCTTTCCCCGCAAATTGCTTTTAAAGGAGACTATCTCCAGAAAAGTTGCTTTTCCACATTCTGGCTCAGAACTCCTCCACATCATAACCGATTTTCTTCATTTAAATTTCGTATGAAAGCTCCCCGCGGCTGCCATCTCTGCATATTTATATTTATTTTCCCCGTTCAACCCTTTCCCTGCAAATTATTTCTTAAGATGCCAATCTCTAGAAAAATTACTTTTCTGCATTCTGGCTCAGAACTCCTCTAAATAATAACCGATTTTCTTCATTTAAATTTTGAATGAAAGCTCCTCATGTGTGCCATATCCCCTATTACCCCTTTCCCCCCAAATCACTTCTTAAGATAGCCATCTCTAGAAAAATTATTGGTTTTCTGCATTATGGCTGAGTTTTTATATAGATAGACATTAAAATTTTATTATGTTAGTATATTAGGAATATTAGGTTCCAATTGCAGGCATATGCAATAACCTGAAATATTGTGTTACTTATTCAAATTTATGGATGCAAGCTGATTCCTTTACTAAAATCTTTATTTATTTTTTTAAAGTTTTGCTATGAAGATGGAATATCATTTCATCGAATTTATTATACGTTCAACTTACATAATCGTAATAATCGTAATTATTTTTAATGCACTCTGCAACAAACTCAGCACTACTATTGCATTGTAAAGCTCTCGCCAACACACCTTTCTTTACTTTTTCTCCTGATAATGGTAAATACGGATTGGCACCCTCTTCTAAAGCTTGCTTGAAAGCAACTAAATCTCTTTTTTCGAATGCACTAGCTAATAGCATCTGGGAAATGGAAATATTTATTAAACTTTAAAAAAATCAATGCTAATCAAAAATTTTAAGTATTACCGTGTTTTCTAGTTCTTTTTTTATTCTAAATGGCATAGAAAAATCATTCGTTGACATTTTGTCTTTTCTTCTTTCTAATTGAAAATACCCAAAATGTTAAAACTGTCGTGTTATACTGTAAGATAAAATTAATGTAAAAATAAGCAAATGATTTAATACTAACAAATATAGATATTTAAATGTATACACTTAGCATAAATTATGAAAGTTGACAAGTTGTTTTAGCAACTCCTTAATATCAATAATTTTTCGCATACGTTCTGGTGTTGCATTTTAAGTAAACTTTTCTAACATTATAAGACGTAAATGTTATCAACTTTTCAAGAATTTGGAAACATACACCTTTAATTGTATCTTTTGTTTATAGAAAATCATTGGGCACAATTTTGCCCATATATATAATATAAATACATATGAACACTTACACAAATTTAACTAATAACTGAGCGAAACGATCATAAAGTCATTAAAACGTTTAAATTGCACATAGTTTCACCTCTTAAAATTATAACGATAATCTCCCTTAAAATGAATATTTTAAAATTTTGTAATTCTTTGGTAACAAGATTATTTATAATTCACTAAATAAAATCTCCTATAAACACTAATGTTATTTTATTTAAACTTCATATCACTTGCTTAATTGCAGGAGGTTCTGAGATTTTTAAAAATTACTGATTTCACTGTAGTTCCTAAGAAATTTGCTATCAAATTCGAGGCAAGGTGTAGTTCAAATAATTTTTATTTTAAGAGAAACAAAACAATTGTTATACCTTTTTAACGAAAAACTATTACTTGATTAGGAAGAGTATATATTAATAATTTTTATGAACTAAACTGCCACATTTAAAATGAAGTTATCGTAACTTAAAGAGATCACCATAGCAGAAGTATGTCGGACACGGACCGCACTTAATGTGATTGTTAATGAATAAGTTTAAATTGACATAAGAAGCATTTACAGAACCACAAGTTTCAATTTATATAGGTTCAGATTTGATAATTATTTTTGCAATTTAAATAATTCAGTCATGTTATCGCAAGAGATATCATTTCTAATATTTTCTTCGCTGTAAGTGCACATCGTTAATTAATTTATGTCCATATATCAATGTTTATAAAAATGCTTACTTATGAAATTTAATTCTTAGAATATAGAAAAATAAGTCCGATCCTAAGGCTTTTAACACAAACAACCAAATACAGATAACGATTAATAAAATTATCACCTGAACTCCTTATATTCATGATTTGAACCGTAAAATAAATCAAAGCGAAAGAAGAAATTTAAAAACAAATTTAACATTTCGCTCATTGCGTTCACGATAGTCAAAAATATTTTTTTTTTAATGCTTATTCAATACGTTCACAGTAGGTGTTCAACAAATTAGATGCAGCAGTGAATTTTGATATACTTACAGGAAATATTTAATTTAAACAAACGTTTTTCGAGAAATAATATTTAATATTAATACTTTATTTCTTTTGAACAAAAATTAAAATGTTTTTATCCCCCCTCTCGCTATAATAACTTCTTTTATTCGCTGCGGCATACTGCAAATGCATGAAGTGATCATCTCTTTAAGTCCTTCGTCATTGTACCATATAATTTCAATATTTTTGCGAAGTTGTGATACAGTAGGGTTAGGGAGGCTGTAGACTTTGGATTTTAAGTAAGCCCAGCAATTCTCAATGGCATTTAGGTCTGGAGAAGAGAAGGCCAAGCAAGAATATTGATATCTTCGACAGTTAAAAAGTTTTTAATTAATTGGGATGTGTGACAAGGTGCCCCGCCCCGTCTTGCATAAATGTATAAGGGGTACGGACGTAAGGTAGGGAATTTATCTAGGGAAGAAGGACATTAGAAAGGATACGTTTATATTGATCCTGCCGCAAAGTTCCATTGACGAAATATATTGAATCGGGTCCGTCTCCACTGATACAACCCAATAATATAACAGATGGTGGGTGTTTCGCTGTGTGTACTACGCAGTCCTTATGTAACGTTCTCCCGGTTTTCTCCTCAAAAATTGAGTACTCTCAATAACTGCTTCCAAGCGGCATTCAACGCTAAATATCACCTGTAATTTGTGAACATTTTCATGTTTATTGAAACTAACTAAATTTTCAAGAAAAAGTATTATTATTACAGTATTTTCATATTTTACCTTCTTCCAGTCATCAACTGTAAAATTGCGATGAAATTTGGCCCAGATTAATCGCTTTTCTTTCATTAAGGTACTAGTTCCCTGTAGAATAGGAAAAAATCGACTTTTAAACTTTATTTTTTTTCTCAGATCCTTTATTATAAATCTAACTGGATCTTTTTTTATTTGAATACTAGCTGGCCCGGCAGACGTTGTACTGCCCTTTTATATTGTTATATCCTAGAAATTAATTCAACCCGAAAACCCTTTTATGGATCCGCCATCTTGAATATCCAAATCTTGATAATTTTTAAAATTAGTGGCATTAACACAATTATTGTACCAAATTTCATTAAAACCCCTTGAAATCGAGAAATTTTTTTTATATATATTGGGTCCGCCATCTTGGATCTAGAAACTTTGATAATTCGATAATGATCAAAATTAGTGGCACCAAACAAATCGTACTAATTTTCATGAAAATCCGTTGAAGTCGAGAAATTTGCATCACCATATTGGATCCGCCATCTTCATCATCGTAGTGGTATCAGAATAATCATTGTATAAATTTTCATTAGAATCTGTTGAAATCGAGACATTATGGTCTCCCTATTGGACCCGCCATCTTGGATTTACAAATTTTACTAATATTCGAAATTAGTGGCCTCAGAATAATCATTATACCAATTTTCATTAAAATCCGTCCAAATTGAGACATTTTGGTCGCTGTGTTGGATCCGCCATCTTGAATTTCGAAATTTTGATAACATTCAAATTAGGGGCCTAAAAATAATTATAGTACTAATTTCCATTAAAATTCGTTAAAATCAAGAAATTGTTGGTCACAATCTTGGATTTGGAAATCTCGATAATAAGGTACAGTCGCCAAATATCGTCCCCTACCCTAATTTCGTCCCCTTCAATATCTACTCTTTTAAAAACCGCCGTCTACTATCAGTGACCTGAACCGACAGCTAGTTGCATCAATCGGCTATTGTGTAGAAGTGAGTACGTCACGACCGACGTTCGTACCGACAGAAATTCGAAAATCAAAAAAAGTGTTCAAGGTTAGTTTTTCATTGAAATATTCTCGGATACCATAAAATATTGAGATACCTGACTTATTGATAAAATTTTTTTGTCAAACTAATTATTATCTCAGATGTTAATCGATTAAGTAAAATTTTCAGGTTTATGACACGTTTTTTGCTTAAATGGATGCGACAAAATAAATAGAAATTTCCTAATATCGTCCCCTTACGTGAACCTTATATCGTAACATGTAACTTTAGAATGTTTTATTTTTTATTTTTTAGATGCCCAAAAAATGATTAAAATAATTAAGAAAGGGCTGTTTAGATATTAATATGATAGGTTCAATTTTATATAATAGAAAAAGAGTAAGTACAACTCCAGTTCACGTACTGATTATTGTGATCTCAATATCGTCCCCGGGACGAAATTAGGAGCCCAAAAATATATTTTCATAATTTGAGTATTTTTGTTAAAGCTATTTTATAACTTTTTCTAACAATGTTAACGCGTTTTTGATTATTTTTAAGAATAAAGGAATATTGAACCTAATGTTTGACGTTTCATTTATTACTGTGGTATTTTTTTCAATTTTTTTAGATTTGTTTTACAAAAAGGGGACGACATTTGGCGACTCTACCTTATTCTAAATTAGTTGCCTCAGAATAACCATTGTACTAATTTTCACTAAAATCCGTTGTAATTGAGACATTTTAATAGCCATGTTGGATCCGCCATCTTGGATTTGGAAATTTTGGTAATGTTTTAAATTAGTTTAATAAGTATAATCATTGTTATAATTTTCATTAAAATCTGTTGTAATCAAGACCATGTTGGATCCGTCATCTCGGATTTGGAAAATTTCATAATATTCAAAATCAGTGACCCAAAAACAATCATTGTACTAATTTTCATTAAAATCCGTTGAAATCGCGAACGGTCAAAATCGCGAAGTATAAAATAAAAAATGCTATTAAAAAGTAGGGGTTGGTGGTAGAAGGGTAAAAATTTAGGACTAAATGTGTTTTTTAATGCCACACCATAAAAAAATTACAAAAAAAAAATTTGTCCAAAAAATAAAAAAAATTTTTTTAGGGTGACCCACCCTTAACATCTAGGGGTATAAAAATTAGTTATAAACCTATTCTCATACCTACTGTATATATATATTAAATTTCATCAAAATCGGTCAAGCCGTTTCGGAGGAGTATGACCACTAACACTGTGACAGAAGAATTTTATATATTAGAGAGATATAAGTCTTGAGGTTAACAAAAAAAATTGTGTTTTCTTTTTTTAGCACTTTATTATATAAGTATATAGAGGGCTCTCAAAAAGCAGCAGTCCAAAAAAAGAGGGTTCCATGGCGGACAATCAATCTCAGAAACGACAAGTCCGAAACAAAAAAAACAAAAAGCATGTTAAAAAGGAAGATGTTTTATAAGGCAATTCACCACAATTAGTAAAAAAAACTGGTAAAAAAAAAATGGCGGATATTTGAAAAAAAAATTTGAAAAAATCGCATTTTTTTTCGCTTTGTTCGGTTTGGAAATATGTTTCTTATCAACTTTTTCGGAATTTTCTGGTGAATTGCCCTAGAACAGACCTTAACAAATAAAACGCTATACAGTTTATTCAAATCGGTTCAGCCAATCAGGAGATTGACTGTCCGCCGTTTTGAAAAATGTAGTTTCGAGAAAAACGCGTTTAAAGTTTTTTTACGACATATTTATGTGTGTATAATCAAAAATGCGCTCGCACTAAAACTGCTGTAGCTCCTCGATGTTTTTCGAATTTCTTTATACAAATTTAGCAGATGATTTCTGAAGGTATAAGGAACCATAAAATGTAAAAATAAAAAATTTCATTTGGGGGAAAATTTTGAGGGAACTAGTACGTTAGTTAATTTTGGTTTTTTTGCCGGTCGCCTACATTTTATATTAGCTTCAGATAACCTTCGTCGTAATGTCATCTGGGATATTGCTACTCCTCGGTCGTTTAACTCTTTTAAAATAGTTTGGGCAGACGCTCTCCGTTATTGTAATGCAGTTCGTAAAATTTTCCGGTCCGCTCTGTCAGAAGTTTTCCTTTTTCCACGACAATTTTTCCGTTGACTTCTCCCAGATAAATGTCCACTTGCAAGAACTCTTGCTTCTCTGTCTACAGTAGAGGAAGAAATATTTTCTTTTCTAGCGATTTCTCGATGGGAATACATTTTAGTATTCAATAGAGCAATAATTGCTTTCTTTTTTCCATTCACTAATGCCTTTTAAACGTCCCATTTTCGAAAAATTTGATAAATTCAAAACTTTTCAAACACTGTTTTGTTTTTCAATAAATTTTATCACAATTTAAAATTTAATTTCACATTTATCAAATGTTTTTAATTACTACACAACAATTAAAACAGCGTTACAACTTTAAAGTAACTAATAAGATTCTATAAAACCACTTTAAATGAACCTTACGCTTCGCCAATTAAGAACCAAATGAGGCAGAAAAGGGATATGTTCTTTATGGGCTCAGCTCTTACCTGCTAAAAGGATGCATATTAGATTTCCTGGCTATTAATACTTTCAAGAAATAATCATGAATTGAAATTACCATGAAAGAAAATTCTTTGAAGGGTTTTTATGCACCAAACAGACAAAACAAGAAACATTTTTAAAAGCTTTTATTTAACTTGCAATGTGTGTATGTATGTTTGTTCGAGTGGAATCTTGCTACTCAATTTTGAAGCAGATATCGTCAACCGATTGAGCTGAAATTTTGTATACACGTTTAGTTTGGATGACAATATACGATAAGCTGTGTGACGTCATTCTAAATCCAATATGGCGGACCATCCAAGATGGCGGAATAGTTATTTTTTATGCACTTCTGCAATATGGGTATCAAATGAAAGGGCTTGCCGAGAATAATTAGAAAAATATTCTGACGTCACTCTTAATCCAATATGGCGGACTTTTGAAGTTTTTTATGCTTTCCTATAGTATGGGTATTAAATGAAAGGGTTCGCTGAGAATAAAAATGCAGGTTAAAAAATTAAAATCAAAAAAACCTTTCAAAAAAGCTTTTATTTAAATGCTCTCAAAAGAAGAAAATGAAATTTTCCTTTAATATTTTAACTATCAACTTATAGCCTCATTATACACAATTTATATGATCATAAAAGCTTGTCGCGAGGATTGCGTAAGTACCTATAAGTATTTAATTAAACTGAAATTTAAAAAATAATTCAACTTAGCAGGTTAAGTTACTCAATTAAATAGGTACTAGTTTAAGTATTATTTGTCCTTATATGATACAGAAAATGTTCGCTCTTGTTCAATTTAGGAAGAAAAAATGTAAACTAGTAATAAAACAACATAATGTGTAATAAGTATTTATTTCTTCGTATTACAAATCTGTTTCACATCTTGAGCTAATATTTGTAGTAAAAAAGTAAGTAACATTTTCCCATTTTCTTCGATATTTTTTAATCGAGTCTCTTGTACTAGCGCAATTCTTTCTTCATTCTGAAGCCGTCGTTTATTTTCAATCACTGAAATTGCTGCTTGTATAATTTCAATATCCATCGCGAAATATTTAGGATTAGAAAACGGACTCCACCAGCGTCGTGAGGAGCCAAGACTTTGTCTTTGATCCTCGTCATTAATTGGAATAGTCGTGAATTGATTGATTCTATTCAGTGAAATTAAGTCGCTAGAACACTCTTTTGAAATTAGAATTTTATTTCCATCGTTCGGTCGAATAACAATATAATTTCCATTGATGAAGTTACTAACAAAATCTCGTTTTTTGAGTAATGGTAACTTTTTGACTACCGGCAATTTCATGAAAAAATTTAAGGTTTTCTCAAGACTATCAAGATTATATGTGCGGCATATACTCCCATTTAATTCTGCTTGTGCTCCGATCATCTGCAAGGAAAGAATATATTTTATAACTCATTTAATTTACACTTATAAATGGTAAAAGAAAAATCAGGGCTCTTTCAAATTAGAGTTTTATTTTTAAAGGGCGAATATAAAAAGTGATCTACGTGTAGCCTCTTTTCATTGGTTATATCTACAAATGTTGAAACTGCTTCATCTTTTCAGACGAAGTTTAACCCGCTAAGGGCCAACTAGTGCCAAATTGGCACCCGAGTTTTCTTCAACTAAGTGTAACTTTTAGAACTTTCACTTTCTCAAGATTTCTATTGTTCGACAAACTTGTTCTAAGGGTCCTCTAAATCTCTGTACCGATGCCGCGTCAGTTACTTACAAATAACCGGTTTGAGAGGACGTCAAACTATTCGTAGTGCCTAACCGGCACTAGTCGGTCTTTTAACGTTGCGCAGTCGGTGTCTGTTCCAAATTTTAGTGAACGGTTTTAGCAACTCCAGAGGATATTTTTTATCCAAGTAAGTATGTTTCAAACGAAATTCTTGTAATTTTTTTTTTTCTTATATGTAATTATGATGAAAAATGCTGCAGCCGCATAGTGACGCTGCGGAGCACGAGATTTTTACCTACAGTACAAAGATAAGGAATTATAATAATTTTTGATAATTCAATTAATTTTCTTCATAAAATGTACGAAAATAAATTACTTTTGTATGAAAAATTACGAGACTCGTTTTTTCCCATTTCCGAAAAACACACAACTTTGACTAACCTTAAAAAATATTAAAATCTTTTTTTTCCCTTAATGATTGTAATAGGCCTTTAGTCTACTTACTAAAGAATAACTACGATCAAGAATTTTGAAATTATAATGATTTGTAAAAAAATGACACGCCAAAAACTAAAGCACTATTTTTTCATGAAACTTGTTTCGTTTCTCTGTAATTTTTATTAAAATGAAAAAAATACTATCAAAATCATTACGTTCATTGTGTTCCTGATTAAATTCCCTACAATTTGTATTAAATTTGAAGTTATTTGACCAACTCTGAGAGAAGTTATTACGGTCCAAAGTCGCGCGGTGCCAATTTGGCACTAGTTGGAGTGTATATAAAAATGAAGTAGGACCTTAGCGGGTTAAATCTAGTCTAGAAGTTTTTATAAAACAAGCAATTTCGTAATAGACAGCTTCGTTTTCTTCGTTTTTATTACAATTTATCCATGCCAATTGAATGGAGGAAGCGAAACACAGCTTTGGAGTACTAGAAGTAATAACAATAACAATATTTCTTCATGTATAATGTATACATAAATCTCTTAAATAGTTTAATTCTGCTAGATGGAAGCTGCAAAAACCTGTGTACATTCGTTTTAAGATTTTACAAACATGACTACAGCAACCAATTTCGAAATTTATGTATAACACTGAATTTCGGTTTTTCGCAAAGTTCATAAAGTAAAAAGAGGAGGAGCCCCAGAATGGAACCCTGGGGGACACCTCAGGGAACTTTGCAAGTAAATTTGATTTTTTTAAGCGAATTCGGAGTTGTCCCAATTAACAAAAATTATTTTTTTACGCCATCTTTATTCACTTTTATGCAACCAACCTTAAAAAACATTCTGAGAAGTTTGTAGAATTGCATTATCGTTTCAATTAATTCATTTTTACGCGTTATTTCTAGCAACGTACGGTGCAATTATCAACTTTTACTTAGTTAATATAAACATATGTAGCTTTGTTTTGAGGAATAATACAGAATTAAAAAAATATATAATGAGTATCAATAACCCAGAAAGGCTGGTATAAATTGGAAAATAGATAACAATTCAAAATTTTATTTAATTATAAGGTTAATAAAACTGGAGTTTGACTTTAAAGGTAATTTCGAGTATGGGTATTTCAACAATATATAATAATCTATAATAATGTATGTATGAGGAACCTAGGTATTCCGCATTACCTGCAGTATTCCAAATAGCTGCACTTCTTGTACCATAGCACTCATATATTTGCCTAACTGAAAGTAGTTGGTTTGATGGTTTTATTTAACTTGCTTTGTTCTCTGTTTATCTGGTACAAATCTTAGAAGTCAATTTTGAATCAGTTTTCGTCATTGGAGTAGGCTAAAATTTTGCAAACACGTATGGTTCTAATGACTATACAATATTATGATACCATTAAAAAATTTGTTCTTTTAATTTTTCTTTATCTTGTTTACGAGGTAAAACTACATATCCAAAAGGTCCCTGCAATGTTTTTCTTTTGAATTAATAAATATTAAAATTGTTCTTACCTGTGTATCACTAACTGCTAAGCCGTTCAGTAGATTTAGCAATACAATAGCCATGAATCCTACAAAAAGCAGAAATATTCCATAGCTGATGGGTGAGCTGAATTTGATGTTTCCACTATCAAACTCTCCTGTTATCATAACGAAAGATTTGAAGATAGAGCCCAAAGTACTGTTGAAATAACCTTTGTCGTCTCCCGAAGCTTCGGAATATTCTGTTTGCATAAAAACTATGTGGAAGCATAGACCGAATGTAATAAAAAACATAAAGTACTGAGAAAAACTCTTGAAAAAACTCACGCAAACTTCTTTTAACATAAGCATATGTGTAGAAAGTGTTAGATACGGTAGTGAACCGATAAGCAAATATATTTCCACTGAGGCTAAAAGAATTGTAAGCACGGCGAAAGTTCGTTGTAGTTAATTTTTGTAATTGGAAAATACAAAAGTTAATATTGTAAAAATTATGAGCATACAATCAACGAAATTGGTAAAAGCCACAAAAGTTGTGGCAAACATTTTCTTCCTCAGTAAAATGCACTGAATAATTTCCCGCACAATTATAAACGAACATCCGATGGCTGATAAATCTCTCAAAAGTTCGATTGCTGTCATTGAGGCGTTGCTGAAGTCGAAAAAAATGTATAGTATCAAAATGATACAAAATAAAAACGAAACGATGAAATTAATATAGAAAAATAAAGAAAGCTGGTACCATTTCAAAAACATAAAACTTGTAATTAATGGATGATTCAAGAGATGCTTTATATTTTCGGAATCAGCAATATGTCTCATTGGCATCATATCTTCACTTTCTATCAATTCATTCATTAGTAAATTGGTATAATTTATAATAATCTCGAAATTATCATCGTTATGTTGTAAACCATTAGTTGTTATACATTTATCAAATAATGTTTCCAGAAGTTTCGAATCAATCTCTGGTATTAAACGTTTATCACGGTTGTCGATTCCAATATATGCTCCTTTTTCAAAAGCCTTTATAATTACTTTTTCATTCTTACATACAACTGCAAAACCAAAAGCGGTATATTTCATGCATTCAGCTTGTTCTTCATCAACTTTAGAGGAGTCTAGAATGACTTCAAAACATCCAATATAATCTCCAAGCTCATATGTCTCCTCCGTATAGGTTGTTGCAACCGACGAAGCAGATAGCCGTTGAAAGAATTCATCAAGATGAACGTTATGTCGTTCTAACAACATTTCTAGTGCTCGACGATTTCCTACAATAGAAGCCATCTCGACGGCTCTATATCCCCTCTGCTCAATAGTTGCATCAACGTCTGTCTGCAGTATGACTTCGACGGCTCTGTTCAAACCCTTCCGTATGGCTGTTAACAGCAGATTTATATAATTTTTCTGCTTGATATCTTCGGGTATAATGATGGTATCACCATTAGATAACTTCAAATCATATTTCTGGAAACATTGTACAAAATGTTCCTCTTGTTTTTCTCTCAACAGGGTAGACAAATTATGAAAATTTAATTCACTCGTATCAGTTAAGAGTAGCTGAATTTTAGGAAATTTCCTTCTAAGAAGTCCTCGTGCATTTGCCTGTTTCGGTCCGTAGGAATCTGTGTCGATTATAGGATATTGTAACCCCATTAAATATTCAATGATTATTTCCTTCTCTTCGTCGTCTATCTCTCTATTTTCAATTATATGTAAAATGGGTGTTGTCCCTTGATGATCTGGAATATTTGGATCAGCACCCAATTCGATGAGTTTCTGTATACACTTGAAGATATCATCGAAATTTTGAGAAGTTATATTTTTCGCAAGACTGTTGATTGGTGTTAAATTTGTTGGTTCCAAATCAACTGGAATACCATCAAATTGCAATAAATGGGACAAAAATTGAAAATCATGTGAGCCGGGTTCAAGTTTTGTGAGATATGTATCTAGTAGGAAATTTGGAGATATCTAAAAATTAAAATATTGAAATTGTGTGGATAAAAGCATTTTTTACAATAAAATGATATCCCATCTTGGTTTGCCGAATTCTATATTCTTGATATTCTCTTACTTAAAGAAAAAGATCTTATTGCAAGTGCGTCTCTTGGTCAGATTGCTCAAAACTTATATGTTGGAAACTATTCAGAGGAATTAGATAAAAATTTTAAAAATCTGTGCGTATTTCGTTGTATTTTTACCTTAACCATGAAAAATATATAAGTAGATTTCAACCTTCGACCATTCAAAATTGATATGACATTGATTACCTAAATAAAAATGTTTGAGTTATCACATTTGCAAGATCCATTCTACATCCATGCTACATTCATAAGTAACCTACATATATCGTATATATGTATATCAAAGTCACATCGATTTTAAATTTTATATATATAGTATTAGCATTATAGATAATTTTAAATCTACGTCTAATGAAGACAATAAATACCCAATTAGCGCTCTTTCTCTAACCCGAAGGTTTCCATATTCCTGTCTTACTTGCACTCGCACGAACATGTTTTTCGCTCTGGCAGATTGTTGGTGATGGAATTTCGTTCTGGCATTGTATATTATTTATTGTTTATTTATTTTATTTATTGTGTTAAAATTTCAAGACTGATAAAATGACAAAAATTAATTTTTTTTTTATAAATATTTAAAGCGTTCTGGCAACAATTAGGACGGATTTAAATGTTCTGGCAAAAATTCCATGAAGACAAAATACTGTCGAAAGTAATTTCATGAAGTTTTATGATTGATACTTTAACTCAAATAAATCTTATTTCTTACCTTTAAAATTTTAGGGTAGTCTACCCCGGCCACAGAGGGTTGCCAGATATGGCTTTTAATTTTCAGTAGGTATAGAGGATTTACTGTGGAAAGTTTCGTGACTTTTGAAATGACCACCTAAAATTGGTCACTGGATCTTGGTCTATTAGATTGATTATAAAAGAAAACGTTTGAAAATTACACACAGAAAGATTATATATTAACAAAATATAACACTTCCACAATTTTCGCGTTTATTCGTCTCAAACAGATAGACATTAAAGTTTTATTATGTTAGTATATTAAGAATATTAGGTTCCAATTGCAGGCATATGCAATAACCTGAAATATTGCGTTGCTTATTCAAATTTATGAATGCAAGCTGATTCCTTTACTAAAATCTTTATTTATTTTTTTAAAGTTTTGCTATGAAGATGGAATATCATTTTATCGAATTTATTATACGTTCAACTTACATAATCGTAATAATCGTAATTATTTTTAATGCACTCTGCAACAAACTCAGCACTACTATTGCATTGTAAAGCTCTCGCCAACACACCTTTCTTTACTTTTTCTCCTGATAATGGTAAATACGGATTGGCACCCTCTTCTAAAGCTTGCTTGAAAGCAACTAAATCTCTCTTTTTGAATGCCCTTGCCAATAGTATCTGGGAAATGGAAATATTTATTAAATTTAAAAAAAATCAATGCCAATCAAAAATGTAAAGTATTACCGTGTTTTCTAGCTCTTCTTTTATTTTAATTGGCATAGAAAATTCATTCGTCGACATTTTGTCTTTTCCTCTTTCGAAATGAAAATACCCAAAATATTAAAACTGTCGTCTTATACTGTAAAATAGAGCATACATGTTTCTAAAAATGTTTAAACAAACATATCTAAAATAATCAAATGATTTAATACTAACAAATATAGATATTTAAATGTATACACTTAGCATAAATTATGAAAGTTGACAAGTTGTTTTAACAATTCCTTAATATCAATAATTTTTCACATACGTTCGGGTGTTTCATTTAAGGGGACCTTTACTTTCAAAATCAAAAAAAATCAATTTTTTCAACACTCTCCTAAAACCGTTTTAAGAAATTCGTAAAAGAAAAAAAGTTATACCCATATTTTTGTAACGGCAGTTTTATATGTAAAAATTATATAACAAAAACTTTGAACGCGTTTTTCTCGACACATTTTTGAAAATGGCCGCATCTGTATCTCAAAAACTATTCAACCGATTTTAACAAACCAAACGCCATTAGATTCGTTATTAAATATACTAGTAACTAAACCTTCAAAAATATTATTTTAACCCCCCACTTTTTTATGCAGAGGGTAGTTTACCCCTAACTTATAGTCGTATTTAACTTTTTTAGAAAAATGTGTATAAAATGATATATTTATCTATACTAATATTATAAAGCTGAAGAGTTTGTTTGTTTCTTTGAACGCGCTAATCTCAGGAACTACTGGTTCGAATTGAAAAATTCTTTTTGTGTTGGATAGTCCATTTATCGAGGAAGGCTTTAGGCTATATAACATCACGCTGCGACCAATAGGAGCGAAGAATCAGTGGAAAATGTGGAAAAAACGGGGAAAATTATTCATCTTTGAGGGCTTCCGTTGTTTGTTTGAACGCGCTGATCTCATTTCGTGAGTAAAGTTTATTTTTTTCTTTCTTCATTATTTGTCCTTTCTTTTTTTAACTGTTTTTCTTATTTTTCAGTGCAATTGGCAGTGGAATTAAGTTATGTCGATTAAGCTGCGTTTCAATTCAAACGATTAATATTTCGTTAGTATTTTTTCTTTTGTTTTGTTTCTTCTTTGCTTTTTAGATCGTGTTTTCCTTTTTAAACTTTTTCAATCTATATATATAAATAAATGTTTGTTTGTTTGTTTATTCGCCTTTTATAGAAACCGCTGAACCGATCTCCTTGAAATTTATACTAAGTATTCTCTATTCAAAGGGGAGTAACATAGGAATTCGCATAAAACCGATTGTTTTCAGGGAAGCGTAGCCAGGCAGATAAATAGATAGATAGAAGTTAGATAGAAGCTAGATAGAAGCTAAATAGATAGATAGATAGAAGATAGATAGAAAGACAGAAAGATAGAAGATAGATAGATAAATAGAAGACAGACAGAAGGTAGATAGACAGATAGATATATAGATAGAAGATAGATAGATAAACAGACAGAAGATAGATAGGAGGTAGATAGATAGATAGATAGATGGAGATAGATAGATGGATAGGTAGATAGATAGATAGATAGAAGATAGATATAGATAGATAGATAGAAGATAGATAGAAAGACAGAAAGATAGAAGATAGATAGATAGATGCCGTTTAGTTACGGAAATGATTCTATGACCTCAATAACTGAAAATCTATTTACGTTTGGATTAATGGTAATGAAATATTTTATTTATACATTCTCGCATAAAACCGATTGTTTTCGGAGAGGCGTAGCAACGCGCGCTGGGTACGGCTAGTTAAAAATAAAAGGTTTTTTAGGTTTAGGTACTAGTTTTGTGTCTTATGAAAACAATCCACTAAAGATTTTTACTCTATCTGTTACAGGAAGTCCTAGAGAAATGGGGCCGTTTTAAAAGTCCACTTTGGATGACGCCATCTGCAGGCATTAAAATAAACTAAAGTTGCATTTAAAAATTCTTTTTATATTTTTCATAATCTTACCAATAATGTACAAAAGGTTTCAGAATCATAAATATAATAGTCTTTTCAAAAAAAAACTTTTAAAAAGTGTGTTCTTTCCCGATTTTGAAAGTAAAAGTCCCCTTAAAGTAAACTTTGTACATTGTAAGACGTAAATGTTAGCAATTATTCAAAAATTTGGAAACAAAACTTGTATTGTATTATTTGTTTATAAAAAATCATTGGGCATATAAACACTTACACAAATTTAACTAAAAACTGAGCGAAACGATCATAAAGGCATTAAATTTTTACATTGCACATAGTTTCACCTCTTAATATTATAACGATAATCTCCCTTAAAATGGATATTTTAAAATTTTGTAATTCTTTGGTAACAAGATTATTTATAATTCACTAAATAAAATCTCCTATAAACACTAATGTTATTTTATTTAAACTTCATATCACTTGCTTAATTGCAGAAGGCTCTGAGAT
The DNA here is from genome assembly GCA_949715965.1 of Dysmachus trigonus. Classification (NCBI taxonomy): domain Eukaryota; kingdom Metazoa; phylum Arthropoda; class Insecta; order Diptera; family Asilidae; genus Dysmachus; species Dysmachus trigonus. The sequence continues at coordinate 96,564,617 of OX454319.1, read as the reverse complement.
TTTTAAAAATTACTGATTTCACTGTAGTTCCTAAAAAATTTGCTATCAAATTCGAGGCAAGGTGTAGTACAAATAACTTTTATTTTAAGAGAATCAAAAGAATTTTTATACCTTTTTAACGAAAATCTATTACTTGATTAGGAAGAGTATATATTAATAATTTTTATAAACTAAACTGCCACATTTAAAATGAAGTTATCGTAACGTAAGAGAGATCACCATAACAGAAGTGTGTCGGACACGGACTGCTAGAGGTGTACTGCACTTAATGTGATTGTTAATGAATATGTTTCAATTGACATAACAAGCATTTACAGAACACCACATTTTTCAATTTATATAGATTCAGATTTGATAACCACTTGTGCTTTAGATAATCTAGTCATGTTATCGAAGGAGATATCAATTCTGATATTTTCTTAGCTGTAAGTGCTCATCGTATGCACATCGTTAACCAATTTATATCCATATATCAATGTTTATGCAAGTGCTTTACTTATAAAATTTTCTGCTTAGAATGCGCAAAGAATATGTCCGATCTAAAAGCTTTTAACACAAACAACTAAATACAGATAAGGAATTGCTTAGAAAGCAAAAAGAGGACTCGAATTTTGATAAAACTATCAGCTGAACTCTTTATGTGCATGATTTGAACACTAAAATAAACCAAAGCGAGAGAAGGAATTTAATAAAAAATTAACACTTTCGCTCATTTTGTTCATGATAGTCATAAAGACTAATATGTTTGTTATTGAAAGCTTATTTAATACGTTTTCTTCTTTTTCTACAATAAAGCATTGTAAATTGATAATAGAAACTTAAAGATAATTGACAAGTGATAGTCGAGTGATGAGCATTGGTGCACTGTCGAGCATTGGTGCCTTTACCTTATGCCATTTATAAATTAAAAGAGTATCATATCATGAACCAATCCCCTTTTTATTCTTTCATCCTTATCTCATTTTACACGGTTATAATTAACATATCTTCGATTTTTCTTTATCTTCTTTAGATCGATTTACACGGTTTTCAGGTTAATTGAACATATCATTCTATTTTGTATGAACTCTGTGTCTCGTTTTACACGGTTTCCTTTTGTATCTACCGTGTAAATAGAGGTATGAGTGTATTCATCTAGGAAGCATCTGTAACTGCTCAAATTGTCTGATTTTCGAAATATTTTCCTAGAATATTTTATAGAACATTTTCAGTAGAACTCAGCTTTGGAATAGTACAGTGTTACCCATCTTAGCACCTTTAGACCCACCTGACAGGTATTTTTAACCGAGAAAAACGTCTGGCAATTTTTTATTTGGTTTTCAAAAAATAATATAATAGACTTGTGGCAGTACATTTTTTTTAATTATATATTGGCAACTTGGAAAAAATAGTAGGTATTTTTGCAACCGCGATAATCCTGCCAGAAGTGGATTTTCTTAATTCAATTACATTAAATAGTAGTAGCTTTGTAACTGTACCTTAGCGAAGTGGCAACCAGCTCTCCGACTAATATTTCTGTGCAGATTTAGCTTAACAACTATGTACTATAAATGCTGTATACTGCTTTAATTTAGTTGTTTTTTTCCGATTACTTCAATGATTTAAAATTTAGAATCTTAAGTATTATGTGTCCTTATGTAATACAGAAAATGTTCGCTCTTGTTCAATTTAGGAAGACAAAATGTAAACTCGTAATAAAACGACATAATGTATAATAAGTATTTATTTCTTCGTATTACAAATCTGTTTCACATCTTGAGCTAATATTTGTAGTAAATTAAGTAACATTTTCCCATTTTCTTCGATATTTTTAATTCGAGTCTCTCGTACTAGCGCAATTTTTTTTTTTTTCTTAAGCCGTCGTTTCTTTACAATCACCGAAATTGCAGCTTGTACAATTTCAATATCCATCGCGAAATATTTAGGATTAGAAAACGGACTCCACCAGCGTCGTGAGGAGCCAAGACTTTGTCTTTGATCCTCGTCATTAATTGGAATAGTCGTGAATCGATTGATTCTATTCAGTGAAATTAAGTCGCTAGAAGACTCTTTGGAAAATAAAATTTTATTTCCATCGTTCGGTCGAATAACAATATAATTTCCATTGATGAAGTTACTAACAAAATCTCGTTTTTTGAGTAATGGTAACTTTTTGACTACCGGCAATTTCATGAAAAAATTTAAGGTTTTCTCAAGACTATCAAGATTATATGTGCGGCATATACTCCCATTTAATTCTGCTTGTGCTCTGATCATCTACAAGGAAAGAATATCTTTTATAATTCATTTAATTTACACTTATAAATGGTAAAAGAAAAATCAGGTCTCTTTCAAATTAGAGTTTTATTTTTAAAGGGCGAATATAAAAAGTGATCTACGTCTAGCCTCTTTTCTTTGGTTTTATCTACAAAGGTTGAAGGAGCCCCAGAATGGAACCCTGGGGAACACCTCGGGGAACTTTGCAAGTAAATTTGATTTTTTTAAGCGAATTCGGAGTTGCCCCAATTGGGATATCAAAAATAATTTTTTTACGCCATCTTTATTCACTTTTATGCAACCAACTTTAAAAAACATTCTGAGAAGTTTTTAGAATTGCATTATCGTTTCAATTAAATTCTAAATTCCCCGAATTACATAGCTACCTGAGTTCGTCATTTTTACACGTTATTTCTAGCAACGTACGGTGCAATTATCGACTTTTACTTAGTTAATATATTATAAACATACATATGTAGCTTTGTTTTGAGGAATAATACAGAATTAAAAAAATATTATCAATAATCAATAACCCAGAAAGGCTTGTATAAATTGAAAAATAGATAACAATTCAAAATTTTATTTAATTATAAGGTTAATAAAACTGGAGTTTGACTTTAAAGGTAATTTCGAGTATGGGTATTTCAACAATATATAGTAATCTATAATACTGTATGTATGAGGAACCTAGATATTCCGCATTACCTGCAGTATTCCAAATAGCTGCACTTCTTGTACCATAGCACTCATATATTTATTTGCCTAACTGAAAGTAGTTGGTTTGATGGTTTTATTTAACTTGCTTTGTTGTCTGTTTATCTGGTACAAATCTTACAAGTCAATTTTGAATCAGTTTTGGTCATTGGAGTAGGCTAAAATTTTGCAAACACGTATGTTTCTGATGACTATACAATATTATGATACCATTAAAAAATTTGTTCTTTTAATTTTTGTTTATCTTGTTTACGAGGTAAAACTACATATCCAAAAGGTCCCTGCAATGTTTTTCTTTTGAATTAATAAATATTAAAATTGTTCTTACCTGTGTATCACTAACTGCTAAGCCGTTCAGTAGATTTAGCAATACAATAGCCATGAATCCTACAAAAAGCAGAAATATTCCATAGCTGATGGGTGAGCTGAAGTTGATGTTTCCACTATCAAACTCTCCTGTTATCATAACGAAAGATTTGAAGATAGAACCCAAGGTACTGTTGAAATAACCTTTGTCGTCTCCCGAAGCTTCGGAATATTCTGTTTGCATAAAAACTATGTGGAAGCATAGACCGAATGTAATAAAAAACATAAAGTACTGAGAAAAACTCTTGAAAAAACTGACACAAACTTCTTTTAACATAAGCATATGTGTAGAAAGTGTTAGATACGGTAGTGAACCGATAAGCAAATATATTTCCACTGAGGCTAAAAGAATTGTAAGCACGGCGAAAGTTCGTTGTAGTTCATTTTTGTAATTGGAAAATACAAAAGTTAATATTGTAAAAATTATGAGCATACAATCAACGAAATTGGTAAAAGCCACAAAAGTTGTGGCAAACATTTTCTTCCTCAGTAAAATGCACTGAATAATTTCCCGCACAATTATAAACGAACATCCGATGGCTGATAAATCCCTCAAAAGTTCGATTGCTATCATTGAGGCGTTGCTGAAGTCGAAAAGAATGTATAGTATCAAAATGACACAAAATAAAAAAGAAAAGATGAAATTAATGTAGAAAAATAAAGAAAGCTGAAACCATTTCAAAAACATAAAACTTGTAATTAAAGGATGATTCAGGAGATGCTTTATATTTTCGGAATCAGCAATATGTCTCATTGGCATCATATCTTCACTTTCTATCAAATCATTCGTTAGTAAATTGGTATAATTTACAATAATCTCGAAATTATCATCGTTATGTTGTAAACCATTAGTTGTTATACACTTATCAAATAATGTTTCCAGAAGTTTCGAGTCAATCTGTGGTAATACATGTTTACGAAGGTAGTCGATTCCAATATATGCTCCTTTTTCAAAAGCCTTTATAATTACTTTTTCATTCTTACATCCTACTGCAAAACCAAGAGCGGTATATTTCATGCATTCAGCTTGTTCTTCATCAATTTTAGAGGAGTCTAGTATGACATCAAAACATCCAATATAATCTCCAAGCTCATATGCCTCCTCCGTATAGGTTGTTGCAACCGACGAAGCAGATAGCCGTTGAAAGAATTCATCAAGATGAACGTTATCCTGTTCTAACAACATTTCTAGTGCTCGACGATTTCCTACAATAGAAGCCATCTCGACGGCTCTGTATCCCCTCTGCTCAATACTTGCATCAACGTCTGTCTGCAGTATGACTTTGACGGCTTTGTTCAAACCCTTCCGTATGGCTGTTAACAGCAGATTTATATAATTTTTCTGCTTGATATCTTCGGGTATAATAATGGTATCACCATTAGATAACTTCGAATCATACTTCTGGAAACATTGTACAAAATGTTCCTCTTGTTTCTTTCTCAACAGGATAGACAAAATATGAAAATTTAATTCACTCGTATCAGTTAAGAGTAGCTGAATTTTAGGAAATTTCCTTCTAAGAAGTCCTCGTGCATTTGCCTGTTTCGGTCCGTAGGAATCTATGTCGATTATAGGATATCGTAAACCCATTAAATATTCAATGATTATTTCCTTCTCTTCGTCGTCTATCTCTCTATTTTCTATTATATGTAAAATGGGTGTTGTCCCTTGATGATCTGGAATATTTGGATCAGCACCCAATTCGATGAGTTTCTTTATACACTTGAAGATATCATCGAAATTTTGAGAAGTTATATTTTTCGCAAGACTGTTGATTGGTGTTAAATTTGTTGATTCCAAATCAACTGGAATACCATCAAATTGCAATAAATGGGATAAAAATTGAAAATCATGTGAGCCGGGTTTAAGTTCTCTGAGATATGTATCTAGTAGGAAATTTGGAGATATCTGAAAATTAAAATATTAAAATTATGTGGATAAAAGCATTTTTCACAATAAAATGATATCCCATCTAGGTTTGCCGAATTCTATTTTCTTGGTATTCTCTAACTTAAAGAAAAAGATCCTATAGCAAGTGCGTCTGTTGGTCAGATTTCTCAAAACTTATATGTTGGAAACTATTCAGTGGAATTAGATAAAAATTTTAAAAATCTATGTATATTTCGTTGTATTTTTATCTTAACCATGAAAAATATATAAGTAGATTTCACCCTTCCACCATTCAAAATTGATATGACTGATATGATTAGGTAATCAAAATAAAAATGTTTGAGTTATCGCATCCACAAGATCCATTCTAAATCCATGCTACATTCATAAATAACATACATATATCGTATATATTTGGACAAAAATTGAAAAAATATTAAAGTCACATCGATTTTAAATTTTATATACATATATAGTATTAGCGACTGTACCCGCGGCTGAAGGAGTTATATACAGTCAGGAGGCCCAAAAAAGTCGATTTTTCAAAAATTTTTCTTGAGATGAACCTTTTAAGTTATTAAAGTATAAATTTCTACACATATTATGATAACTCTTGAGTGTATTTAAGTGTTTTTTATTTATAAAAATAATTATTTTAAAAGCTGCTACAGCTGATCTCCGCGAGCAACTCTAAAAAAAAGTGACATGCGGTGAGCACGATATCTCTGGACTAGGTCATCCAAAATGAAAAAATCAAAAATATTTCTTTAATATATCGTTTTATCTTGTAATTAATCGAAGGAATAAGCAAAATAAGAATTTTTGACAAAATGGAGGCTTCTTAAAAAAAAATCGATATTTAACAAAAATGTTGGCCTTAAATTTTTTATAAAATGGAAAATATTTATCGGTGAGCAAAAACCTGCGATTAATTACTAAAAAATATGCTTAAGAAGCTTGTGTTAAAATTTGAAACTGATCAGTTCAGCCGTTTCCGAGAAATCTTGTTCACCGAATGACCACCGTTTTGAGAAAAACGCGTTTAAAGTTTCAAAAGCACTAATACATACATATAGTAAAAAAACTCGGACACGTCATTCCAAATATGCGTGTAACTTCGAGAATATTTACCGGATTGACATGAAATTTTCTGTGGTGTGTACTTAAATATATGTACATTACGAAATTATTCGATTTTCTGAAAATCCTGACTGTATATAATCCTTTAATAAACTCTTTTCCAGAATCAGTTTAATTATATAATTTATTACAGTTATATAATGAGTATTGACACTTGAGATGGTTAAAATATCGAAAATATGTATCATTAGTAACTAAAGTTTTTCACTATATTTTTAAATTAATTGTTTTGTATTAAGGGGGTAGTCCAGTGAAAAAAAAAATTTTTTTCGTTTTTTTTTTTTTTGCTTAAATCTTCTCTACTACACCTAGAAAATACTCCCTTAAAATATCTAAGCAAAATAATGAATAGTTTTAAAGATACAGAGAGTTTTCGAGAGACGTGTGTAATCCGAGCGCTCGAAGGTCCCCTGGCGTGTTTCGGAGCAAGGAGGACTCTTGTATTTCTGTTTGCTTCGCCCATTTTTTTTTCGGTTTATAACGGTCTAGGTCCTTCTGCTTTGTATTTAAGGTTAGTTATGTATGGAGGAGGCATCGCGTTATGTATGGAGCAGGCATCGCTGACTAAGGTAAAATTAATTTTTTTAGCTTTTTTCCGCATAAAAAACTTTAAACGCGTTTTTCTGAAAACAGCATGTTTTGACCCGGCGGACGTCAGATCTCAGAGTCTTTTGCTCCGATTGATCTAAAAATTTAGCTGTATATTTCTTGATTGTGTATCTATCGTCGGAACTAGAATTATTAAAATCCATTGTTTATTAACAAAGTTATAAACAAATTAAGCACCCGAAAAACACCCGAAAAACACCCGAAAAATTCGAAATGCCGCCATTTTGTTATTTTTTATTGAAAATTAATAATTCTAGTTCCGAAGATAGCCAATGTTCTACAGATTAAAACCTCGTTTGAATTTTTTGCTTCAAATGAACCGTTGCAGAGATTCGACGTCCGCCAACAAAAAAAATTTTTTTTTGGAGCGGCCATTTTGTCGGGATGACTCATCTAAAACAAAAAAAAATATTTTTTTTGTGTATTTTAATAGTTGTACTATCATATGTCAAAAAGTTTTTTAATTAAAATTGACTTCTAATATGAAAAAAAAATCGTTGAAAAAACAGTCGTTTTCACTGGACTACCCCCTTAAATAGATTTAATTTTTTTATAATAAAATGGACATGAAATAAAAATGACGACTTTCCTTTATTAAAAAGTATTTACGTTTTACCGATCTCTCCATTTGTTAAAAAATTGTGATCCATTAGTTTTCGCAATTTCCTATTGGACACCCTGTATTAACAAAATATAACGCTTCAACAATTTTTGCGTTTATTCGTCTCAAACAGATAGACATTAAAATTGTATTATGTTAGTATATTAAGAATATTAGGTTCCAATTGAAGGTATATGCAATAAGCTGAAATTTTGCGTTACTTATTAAAATTTATGGATGCAAGCTGATCTTTTTACTAAAATCTATTTATTTTTTATAAAGTTTGGCCATGAAGATGGAATATCATTTAATCGAATTTATTTTACGTTCAACTTACATAATCGTAATAATTGTAATTATCTTTGATGCACTCTGCAACAAATTCAGCACTACTATCGCTTTTTAAAGCTCTCGCTAACACACCTTTCTTTACGTTTTTTCCTGATAATGGTAAATACGGATTTGCACCCACTTCTAAAGCTTGCTTGAAAGCAACTAAATCTCTTTTTTTGAATGCCTTAGCCAATAGTAGCTGGGAAATGGAAATATTTATTAAACTTTAAAAAAATCAATGCTAGTCAAAAGTTTAAAGTATTACCGTGTTTTCTAGCTCTTCTTTTATTTTAAATGGCATAGAAAATTCATCCGTTGACATTTTGTCTTTTCTTCTTTCGAAATGAAAATAACCAAAATATTAAAACTGTCGTGTTATTCTGTAAGATAAAATAAATGTAAAAATAGGCAAATGATTTAATGCTAACAAACACAGATATTTTAATGTACAGTAGAACGCCGATTATCCGAACGCCGATTAACCGAATCGCCAATTATCCGAATCGGTCCTAAGCGTAATATAAAAAATTAAAACCAAGTAATTTTTCAATAAAAACAAGTTTTGTGGGGACGCAAGAATACAAAAATGCGAGTGACAATTACCGTGTTCAATATTGTGGTAGTCAGAGACTTACTCTGATCGAGATGTTCAAGTGAGCGTTATTGTAGAACTGTGTTTGTTAAACTTAATAAAGTTTATTCTATGTGTGACAGTTCGTTTTTCTTTATTACCAGTCTATGTCCGATTATCCGAATTTTCGATTATCCGAATCGACCCCGGTCCCAATTAATTCGGATAATCGGCGTTCTACTGTATACACTTAGCATAAATTATGAAATTGATAAAAGCAGTAAAAGTATGGGTATTATTATTATTATTATTATTATTAGGGGTGAACCTTATGGTGTATATTAAGTATGGGTATGAGAAGACGATATTCTTGCTTATACGTAATATAAGCACGTTCGGGTGTTGCATTTTAAGTAAACTTTTGTAACATTGTAAGACGTAAATGTTAGAAATTATTCAAAAATTTGGAAACATAAAACTTTTTTTGTATCATTTGTTTATGAAATATTATACAAATTTAACTGAAAACTGAGCGAAACGATCATAAAGGCATTAAAACGTTTAAATTGCACGTAGTTTCACCTCTTAAAATTAATAACGATAATCTCCCTTAAAATGGATATTTTAAAATTTTGTAATTCTTTGGTAACAAGATTATTTATTCACTAAATAAAATCTCCTATAAACACTAATGTTATTTTATTTAAACTTCATATCACTTGCTTAATTGCAGAAGGTTCTGAGATTTTTAAAAATTACTGATTTCACTGTAGTTCCTAAGAAATTTGCTATCAAATTCGAGGCAAGGTGTAGTACAAATAACTTTTATTTTAAGAGAATCAAAAGAATTGTTATACCTTTTTAACGAAAATCTATTACTTGATTAGGAAGAGTATATATTAATAATTTTTATAAACTAAACTGCCACATTTAAAATGAAGTTATCGTAACGTAAGAGAGATCACCAGAACAGAAGTATGTCGGACACGGACTACTAGAGGTGTACTGCACTTAATGTGATTGTTAATGAATATATGTTTCAATTGACATAACAAGTATTTATAGAACACCACATTTTTGAATTTATATTGATTCAGATTTGATAACTACTTTTGCACTTAAGATAATCTAGTCATGTTATCGAAGGAGATATCATTTCTTCGCTGTAAATGAACATCGTTAATCAATTTATTTATATCCATATATCAATGTGCATAAAAATGCTTCACTTATGAAATTTTCTGCTTAGAATGCGCAAGAAGTTCGCTCTAAAAGCTTTTAACACACACAACTAAATACAGATAACGAATTGCTGAGAAAGGCAAAAAGCGAACTAGAATTTTGATAAAACTATCAGCTGAACTCTTTATGTGCATGATTTGAACACTAAAATAAACCAAAGCGAGAGAAGAAATTTAATAAAAAATTAACACTTTCACTCATTTTGTTCATGATAGTCAAAAAGACTGATATGTTTGTTATCGAATGCTTATTCAATTCGTTTTCTTCTTTTTCTACAATAAAGCATTATAAATTGATAATAGAAACTTAAAGATAATTGACAAGTGATAGTCTAAGAGCTGGTCGCCACTTCGACTAAGGTACATCTGTTACAAAGCTGAAACTTTTTATACATACTATTTAATGTAATTGAAGTAAGAAAATCCACTTCTGGCAGGATTATCGCGGTTGCAAAAATACCTACTATTTTTTCCAAGTTGCCAATTTATAATTTAAAAAAATGTACTTCCTCAAGTCTGGCATTTGAGTATATCTTAATTTACACTATTTTGAATACAAAAAAAAAAAAAAAAACATTGTCAGACGTTTTTCTCGGTTACAAATACCTGTCAGATGGGTCTAAAGGTGCTAAGATGGGTAACACTGTACTATTCCAAAGCTGAGTTCTACTGAAAATGTTCTATGAAATATTCTAGGAAAATACTTTGAAAATCAGACAATTTGAGCAGTTACAGATGCTTCCCAGATGAATACACTCATCCCTCGGTAGATACGTTCTTGGAAAAATCGTGCAGAACGAAACCGTGTAAAACGAGACACAGTGTTCATGCAAAATAGAATGATATGTTCAATTATCCTGAAAACCGTATAAATCGATCTAAAGAAGACAAAGAAAAATCGAAGATATGTTAATTATAACCGTGTAAAATGAGATAAGGATTAAAGAATAAAAAGGGGATTGGTTCATGATATAATACTCTTTTAATTTATAAATGGCATAAGGTATAGGCACCAATGCTCGACAGTGCACCAATGCTCGTCACTCATAAACAAAATATTTTCTACAAGGGTTATATTGGCACGAAATGAGTTTTGAATAATCCTAATTTTATGCCCAATATTATTGTTAATGCGTTGGCCAAGGCAAAAGTTTTTATCTTTAAAATATTCCACAATAAAAAATTAATGAACAAAAAAATTACCACAAATGTAAACGTTCTCTCAAATATCTTAAGGTCTTCCAGTAAGAAGGCTCTTCATATTGAGATAAGTTTTTCCTATTTGTAAAGAATTATTTTCGTTTGTTTCGAAATTTATTACGTATTAAATACTATTGTCTGCGATAGTAATTTTTGTAATTGTTATTGTCTTTATGACAACTATTGGGATATTCACTGTTTTGCTGTGTCGACTCGAATCTTTGCGACCTCATCATAAATTTAAATTTTTTAATGAAGAAATGATGAAAAAGAGTTTGTTTATATATATTTATCACTATTATAATTATTTATAATTAAACAAATGTAGTTTTTATTAACGTTTAAGTGTTATATTTGTCTTAAAGTTTCGAGCATTGGTATCTTTACCTTAGTGCAAAACAATAAAAATAAGATAAAGTGTTTTTTTTTTTCATTTAAAAACCGTGTAAATTGAGTGCCGTGCAAATCGAGGGACGGATGTATATTATTCACCATATGTAGTGGTAATACTGCTAAGATCAACTAATGCAGATGACCATATATAAGAACGAGAAAGTATCAGGTTGTCCCAAAAGTCCTTGCCACTATCAATGAGTTAAACATTTTATTTAAAACCAGTCGAACCCCATATCGAACGACACGGGTAGATTTCTAGATTTGGTGTTTTCTTCGGATCCGGATAGTACTCTGGTGAAAAGATGCTTGGCCCCTTTGGTTCCTGAGACTTCGCATCATCCTGCACTTCAGCTGGTTCTTTTTTTTGATCCTGTGATTCAGTCCATCTCATCTACTGAATGCTTTTGTTATAACTTTAAAAAGGCCGATTTTTCTAAATTGTCTGACTGGCTTTCCGCTTGTGATTGGTCGAAAGTTCTGAATGAGCGTGACATTGACAAAGCCGTTGATCATTTCTATGATATGATCTTTCTATGCTTCAATGACTGCGTACCTCTTGCTCCCGTTAGGAGCTCTTCAGCCAGTGGCGTAGCGTGGGTGGGGCGGAGGGGGCGGCCCGCCTCGGGCGGCAGCCCGCGGGGGCGGCAAAATGTCGCCGGTGAAGCGGGTTGAGATCTATGATTCATTCATTTCATGTGTCAGAACGTCTGACAAGTCAAAAACAACAATGACGTAAATTTGAAAATAGATCCTGTTAACGGCTGTTATTTATCATTATCCAGTATCCTCCATCATCCATTGTTGATATAATGAATTCGCTCAGCAACAGCGCGCACAATGCGACGTTGCCTTTATGCCGTTGTTTTCGCACATCGCATCAGCTGAACGGCACCAACGCGCGCTGGCCACGTGCAATTGTTTTTGTTTATGTTTGTTTTAGTGCATCGTGAAGTACCGTTACGCATTCACGCATTATGTTTGTTTCGTGAGAGTTTCGGATTCGGAACGAAAGTCATTTCGATTGTGTTTCGATCGTTTAAATACTGTTGAATCTTCTAAAACTAAACATTTAGAACTTCACCCAACCTTTGAACTAGTTTTTGAAAATGAAAAGAGTCAAAGAAAGCGGTGCGGAATTCCGCAAAAAAAAGGCTAAGAAAGAAGCAGATGCGAAGAAGTCTCAAGGTGCATTACTGAAATATTTCACTTCCAGTTCTGGTTCGAAAGCCACGTTAACGTCTTCGGTGGCATCCTGCAGCAGCGGAAGTGATTCCAGTGTAAGTAGGTATATGATTCCTCCATCTAGAATCGTGCGTGGCCTAGAATTAGCCTCTCTCACGAGCAGGAACTCCGTCGAGAGGTGTTCGCATCATTCGACAAGATCATTCAAGAAATGACGACTCGATTCCAGCAAATTCAAGAAATATCGGACAAGTTCGGATTTTTGACGCCAGCGAAACTTTTGGACAGCAAGTACGAGTGTGATCTTTCCCATGTATTAGAAGACATCGACAAGGACGAGTTACAGATGGAGCGGAACCGTCTCCAGCAGTTTGTTGCCAGTTCTGAATCAGAGGAAGATATAAGGGGTAAAGGACCACTGGAGCTCCTCCAGTTCATTCAAAAACTGAATCTCGGAATTTCGGTTCCAAATATAGTCATCTTGATTCGTATACATATATTTGACTTTGGCGATTAGTGTTGCAAGTTGTGAGAGAAGTTTTTCGAAGTTGAAGCTAATAAAAAATTATCTCAGATCTACTATGAGCTTCGCTAGACTATCAAACTTGGCTATATTGTCGATTGAACAAGAATTGGCTGCAAATATTGATTTTGACAAAGTAATTTCTGACTTCACTGCTCATAAGGCCCGTAGAATCCGCTTGTAAAACCGCTCATCCTATTTTACCTTCAATAAAAGATACCTCATTGCCTGTGAAATTTAATTTTAATTAAGCACCTATAGAATGGGGGCGGCAAAATGGGTCTCCCGCCCCGGGCGCCGAGATGGCACGCTACGCCACTGTCTTCAGCATTCCAACCGTGGGTTAATCGGTCAATAAAACACTTGAAAAACTTAAAAAATAAGGCATGGAAGAGGTTCTGCTCCTCGAGGAGTGATTCCGATTTTGAGTTTTATTGCAATTTGCGTACAGAGTTTACATCATGTTTGGAGGTATCTTATAACGAGTATCTTCTTGACATGCGGTCTGCCTTGCGCAATGAGCCCAGACAGTTTTGGAGATTCATCAACTCCAAACGTAATTCTGACGGTTACCCTTCTTCATTGAATCTTGGCGACAATTATAGTGCAGACCCTTTGGAAACTGCCAATCTTTTTGGTGAATTTTTCAAAACAGCATTTTGTGATACTCGCTGTGATATTAATACTACCCAAACGCAAAATAGTTGGTCTATCCGAAAATTTTAACACGACTTTTACGTTCAGCTAACATATCTCTCGGAAATGCTATATGTTTGTTTGTAATTAAAAAGAAGAATTGTTGAATTTTTTGTTGTCAAGAATTTGTTTGTATTATTTTGAATATTTTCGAGAATTACATAGAGTAAAGTAAAAAATGTGTTTAAATTTTCGGGTAGACCAACTATTTTGCGTTGGGGTAGTACTAATGATTTTACCCACTTGACGAAGCTTCCGCAAACTTCTCTTCAGGCCAAGGACCTGATTTTAGACGAAGAGTTTCTTTTTAAATGTATCTCTGATATGGCTGATAGTTTCTCAGTCGGTCCAGATGGTATCCCTGCATCTTTTATCAAAATGTGTAGTCCGTCCCTTGTCTCTGTGTTGTGTTATTTATTTAATTTATCTTTATCTAACGGTGCCTTTCCAAAACAGTGGAAGCTTTCAGTGATATTGCCTCTGCACAAGTCTGGTAATAAGTGTGATATATCTAATTATCGCCCTATTGCTAATTTGTGTTCTTTTGCTAAATTGTTTGAGGCTGCAATCTGTGATACTCTGTATTTTCACTGTAAACCTTTCCTCGGCTCATTTCAACATGGTTTTATGAAGGGAAAATCTACCACCACTAATTTGTTGGAGTTTACGAATTTTTGCATATCTGCTATTGAAGCAGGTATGCAGGTTGATTGCATTTTCACTGATTTTAGTAAAGCGTTCGACAAAATAAATCACAATATGTATTCTTATTTATTATATAATTATAAGTTATTTGCTCTGGGCTTCCCCTCTAGTTTTGTGAATTGGCTAAGTTCTTACTTGTCCGATTGTACGCAGCGAGTTAAATTTCGCGGAGCTTTATCTGACGTAATAAATACTACTTCTGGTGTACCTCAGGGTAGCCATCTGGGTCCTCTTCTATTTATAATTTACATCAATGATGTATCTTTGATCTTAAATAACTCTAAGATCCTATGTTATGCTGACGATGCCAAAATATTTCGCCTGATTTCTGGGGAAAGGGATTGTGAAATTTTAAACTCTGATTTAGATAACTTCTTTAATTGGTGCTCTATTAACTGCCTCCCTCTTAACGTAGGGAAGTGCACCACAATGACGTTTGCTCGTAAAAAGAGCCCTCTTCTTTTTTTATATAGTTTAGCTGGTAGCTCATTATCTCGTCTTGACAAAGCCAAAGATTTGGGGGTGGTACTTAATACTGTTATGTCATTTGACGATCATATTAACGCTATTGTCGCTAAGGCCAATGCTACCTTGGGATTTGTCAAGAGATGGTCAAAGGAATTCAATGATCCGCATATAACAAAGGTTCTTTATTGTACCTTCGTTCGCCCCATCCTTGAGTATGCTAGCCCTGTCTGGTCCCCTTTTTACACCGTCCACATTGATCGTGTTGAGACCGTCCAGCGAAGATTTATACGCTTCGCTCTTCGAGGTCTTAACTGGATTGATCCTTTTGCCCTTCCGCCATACGCTGACAGGCTAAAGCTATTTCCTCTCCTTTCCCTCGAGGCTAGGCGTGATGTCTTCAGAAATGTCTTGGCTTTTGACTGCATACAGGGCACAATAAATTCCCCTGAATTGCTTGATATGTTTAAGGTCTCTGTTCCTTCCCGCTCTTTGAGGAATCACAACTTCTTCCATGTAGCACATCATAGCACGAATTACGGTATGCATGAGCCGACTTCGTCAATGTCACGTCTCTTTAATCGGAACTGTACAAATATTGACTTTCATCTTTCTAAAAAACAAATAAGGAATCGGCTTAGTTAAGGTTACTTTCGCTTTTTATTCTGGATTGTAATCATATTCTGTAGTAATCAGTACTTGATGAAGTTGAATAAATAAAAATGAGAGGAGCAACGTACATAGTCTATGATATTATACCTTAGAAGTGTTCTGAACATATTATACTTTTGTATTCTAGAAACTTCTGGAAAGAACTTTGATGTTAAAACGCGAATGTTTCGTAAATGTCGTAACCGTCAATAATTTTTGAGACAACCCGATATATTTCCTAGAATATTTTATAGAACAGTTTCAGTAGAAGTCAGTTTTGAATACAGTGTTACCCATCTTAGCACCTTTAGACCCATCTGACAGGTATTTGTAACCGAGAAAAACGTCTGGCAATTTTTTTTTTTGTATTCAAAACAGTGTAAATTAAGATATACTCAAATGCCAGACTTGAGGCAGTACATTTTTTTTAATTATAAATTGGCAACTTGGAAAAAATAGTAGGTATTTTTGCAACCGCGATAATCCTGACAGAAGTGGATTTTCTTATTTCAATTACATTAAATAGTAGTAGCTTTGTAACTGTACCTTAGTCGCAGTGGCGACCAGCTCTCCGACTAATATTTCTGTGCAGATTTAGCTTAACAACTATGTACTATAAATGCTGTATACTATTTTAATTTAATTGCTTTTTTTCCGATTACTTCAACGCTTTAAAATTTAGAGTCTTAAGTATTATATGTCCTTATATGATACAGAAAATATTCGCTCTTGTTCAATTTAGAGAGACCAAAATGTAATAAAACGACATAATGTATAATAAGTATTTATTTCTTCGTATTACAAATCTGTTTCACATCTTGAGCTAATATTTGTAGTAAATTAAGTAACATTTTCCCATTTTCTTCGATATTTTTAATTCGAGTCTCTCGTACTAGCGCAATTTTTTTTTTTTTCTTAAGCCGTCGTTTCTTTACAATCACCGAAATTGCAGCTTGTACAATTTCAATATCCATCGCGAAATATTTAGGATTAGAAAACGGACTCCACCAGCGTCGTGAGGAGCCAAGAGTTTGTCTTTGATCCTCGTCATTAATTGGAATAGTCGTGAATTGATTTATTCTATTCAGTGAACTTAAGTTGCTAGTAGACTCTTTGGAAAATAAAATTTTATTTCCATCGTTCGGTCGAATAACAATATAATTTCCATTGATCAAGTTACGAACAGAATCTCGTTTTCTGAATAATGATAACTTTTTGACTACCGGAAATTTCATGTAAAAATTTAGGGTTTTCTCAAGACTATCAAGATTATATGTGCGGCATATGCTCCCATTTAATTCTGCTTGTGCTCTGATCATCTACAAGGAAAGAATATCTTTTATAATTCATTTAATTTACACTTATAAATGGTAAAAGAGAAATCAGGGCTCTTTCAAATTAGAGTTTTATTTTTAAAGGGCGAATATAAAAAGTGGTCTACGTGTAGCCTCTTTTCATTGGTTTTATCTACAAATGTTGAAACGGCTTCATCTTTTCAGACGAAGTTTAAATCTAGTCTAGAAGTTCTTTTTAACAAGAGCCATTTCGTGATACACAGCTTCGTTTGCTTCGTTTATATTACAATTTTATTTAATTTATCCACACCTATTGAATAAAGGAAGTGAAGCACAACTTTGGAATACTATAATTAATAATAATAATAATTATTCATGTATTATGTATACATGAATCTCTTAAAGAGTTTAATTCTATACCAGCTGTAGGTACGATGGAAGCTGGGAAGACCTGTGTACACTCGTTTTAAGATTTCAGAAACATGGCTACAGCAACTCATTTCGAAATTGAGTGTTATACTGAGGTTTTTCACAAAGTTCATAAAGTGAAAAGAAGAGGGACCACAGAATGGAACCCTGGCGGACACCTAATGTTACTTGGCAAATAAGTTTGAAACTCTTTTTAAGCGTTTTTAAGCGAACTCGGAGTTACCCCAGTTGGGATATCAAAAATAATTTTTTTACACGATTTTTATTCACTTTTACGCAACTTATCGTTTTACTTAAAAAAATTCTAAATCCCCCGAATTACATAGCTACCTGAGTTCGTCCTTCTTATGCGTAATTTCTGGGAACGTATCAATTATTAAGTTGTACTTAGTTAATAAAAACATATATAGCTTTGTAATGAGGAATAATACACAAATTAAAAAATATAATGAGTATCAAAAATCCAAAAAGAATTGTATAAATTGAAAACTAGAACACTATTAAACATTTTATTTAATTATAAAGTTAATAAAATTGGGGTTTGACTTTAAAGGTAATTTGGAGTATGGGTATTTCAACAATAATATAATAATCTATAATACTGTATGTATGAGGAACCTTGGTATTCCGCATTACCTGCAGTATTCCAAATTGCTGCACCTCTTCTACCATATTTTAACACTGATTTGTTTACCTAACTGAAAGTAGTTGGTTTGATGGTTTTATTTAACTTGCTTTGTTGTCTGTTTATCTGGTACAAATCTTACAAGTCAATTTTGAATCAGTTTTCGTCATTGGAGTAGACTAAAATTTTGCAAACACGTATGGTTCTGATGACTATACAATATTATGATACCATTAAAAAATTTGTTCTTTTCATTTTTCTTTGTCTTGTTAACGAGGTAAAACTACATATCCAAAAGGTCCCTGCAATGTTTTTCTTTTGAATTAATAAATATTAAAATTGTTCTTACCTGTGTATCACTAACTGCTAAGCCGTTCAGTAGATTTAGCAATACAATAGCCATGAATCCTACAAAAAGCACAAATATTCCATAGCTGATGGGTGAGCTGAATTTGATGTTTCCACTATCAAACTCTCCTGTTATCATAACGAACGATTTGAAGATAGAGCCCAAATTACTGTTGAAATAACCTTTGTCGTCTCCCGAAGCTTCGGAATATTCTGTTTGCATAAAAACTATGTGGAAGCATACACCGAATGTAATAAAAAACATAAAGTACTGAGAAAAACTCTTGAAAAAACTCACACAAACTTCTTTTAACATGAGCATATGTGTAGAAAGTGTTAGATACGGTAGTGAACCGATAAGCAAATATATTTCCACTGAGGCTAAAAGAATTGTAAGCACGGCGAAAGTTCGTTGTAGTTCATTTTTGTAATTGGAAAATTCAATAGTTAATATTGTAAAAATTATGAGCATGCAATCAACAAAATTGGTAAAAGCCACAAAAGTTGTGGCAAACATTTGCTTCCTCAGTAAAAAGCACTGAATAATTTCCCGCTCAATTATAAACATCCATCCGACGACTGATAATTTTCTCAAAACTTCGATAGCTATCATTGAGGCGTTGTTGAAGTCGAAAAGAATATATAATATCAAAATGATACAAAATAAAAACGAAACGATGAAATTAATGTAGAAAAATAAAGAAAGCTGGTACCATTTCAAAAACATAAAACTTGTAATTAAAGGATGATTCAGGAGATGCTTTATATTTTCGGAATCAGCAATATGTCTCATTGGCATCATATCTTCACTTTCTATCAATTCATTCGTTAGTAAATTGGTATAATTTATAATAATCTCAAAATTATCATCGTTATGTTGTAAACCATTAGTTGTTATACACTTATCAAATAATGTTTCCAGAAGTTTCGAGTCAATCTCTGGTAATAAATGTTTATCACGGCAGTCGATTCCAATATATGCTCCTTTTTCAAAAGCCTTTATAATTACTTTTTCATTCTTACATATAACTGCAACACCAAAAGCGTTATATTTCATGCATTCAGCTTGTTTTTCATCAATTTTAGAGGAGTCTAGAATGACTTCAAAACATCCAATATAATCCCCAAGCTTATATGTTATCTCCGTATAGGTTGTTGCAACTGACGCAGCAGATAGCCGTTGAAAGAATTCATCAAGATGAACGTTATCTCGTTCTAACAACATTTCTAGTGCTTGTCTATTTCCTACAATACAAGCCAAATCGACGGCTCTGTATCCCCTCTGCTCAATATTTGCATCAACGTCTGTCTGCAGTATGACTTCGACGGCTTTGTTCAAACCCTTCCGTATGGCTGTTAACAGCAGATTTATATAATTTTTCTGCTTGATATCTTCGGGTATAATGATGGTATCATCATTAGATAACTTCGAATCATACTTCTGGAAACATTGTACAAAATGTTCCTCTTGTTTTTTTCTCAACAGGATAGACAAAATATGAAAATTTACTTCACTCGTATCAGTTAAGTGTAGCTGAATTTTAGGAAATTTCCTTCTAAGAAGTCCTCGTGCATTTGCCTGTTTCGGTCCGTAGGAATCTATGTCGATTATAGGATATTGTAAACCCATTAAATATTCAATGATTATTTCCTTTTCTTCGTCATCTATCTCTCTATTTTCAATTATATGTAAAATGGGTGTTGTTCCTTGATGATCTGGAATATTTGGATCAGCACCCAATTCGATGAGTTTCTGTATACACTTGAAGATATCATCGAAATTTTGAGAAGTTATATTTTTCGCAAGACTGTTGATTGGTGTTAAATTTGTTGATTCCAAATCAACTGGAATACCATCGAATTGCAATAAATGGGACAAAAATTGAAAATCATGTGAGCCGGGTTCAAGTTCTGTGAGATATGTATCTAGTAGGAAATTTGGAGATATCTGAAAATTAAAATATTAAAATTATGTGGATAAAAGCATTTTTCACAATAAAATGATATCCCATCTTGGTTTGCCGAATTCTATTTTCTTGGTATTCTCTAACTTAAAGAAAAAGATCTTATAGCAAGTGCGTTTGTTGGTCAGATTTCTCAAAACTTGTTGGAAACTATTCAGTGGAATTAGATAAAAATTTTAAAAATCTATGTATATTTCGTTGTATTTTTAACTTAACCATGAAAAATATATAAGGGGCCATCATAAATTACGTCACACATTACAAAGTGTGACATCGTGTGACAAGGACGACAAGGACGAGTCATAAGCTTTGTGACGTCACATGTATAAATCTAAAGTATTAAAACTCTAAACTTCCTAACGAAAAACTTTACAATATATCCACCTTACCACCTCTATCAATAGGTATTATTATAAGGTTTAAAGAGTGATCGCAAAAATCGCCTTTTTTTGCACATTTCACAACGAAGGAAGGAAAAGACATAAAAAAGGTATCATGGAATAAAATTAATCGTCGTAAAAAATCAAGTTTTTTTTTTCGAAAATAATAAAAAAAATTTTTAGTTTTTCGAAAATATTAAAAATTGAGGGTTAAAATCACTTTAGTTAAAATCAGATTAATTTTATCAAAAAATTATGATTTAGTACAAAGACGTTTCTTATTAAATTATTTATATTAAGGCCGTTTTCGAATTCACATGCACTTGCACTTAAATCTATTTTTCCCACTAAATGTTCTCCTAAAAACTCCGAATAGTGCGTAGGGCGTTCGAAACTACAAGTAGGTTGCTTTGCACTAGCACTTTTTTGTCTGTCAAACTTATAGTGTTCTCCCAAGTACACTAAAAATGGATTTTGGAATAGACGTTGCGTTCTCTATTTGCCAAAATAATTGCCAGCTTTTGACCGTTGAGAAGGAAATTATTGCCAATGTTGTGGTAAGAAAGAAAATTCACAGATTTCCGAATGCTTTAAATATATGTTTCAGTTGGAAAGAAGGGAATACCTGAGGCCTGTATACAATCCTGAGTTCATAGCTATTTTAAATGGTAATGAAAACTTGTGCAGGAAACATATTCGAGTGTCCTATAGAAGTTTTAGGCATTTGGCAGAATTCATTGGAACAAAAAGACATGGGTGGAGTGTGCAATTTGAAACCGCCACTTTTCTGTTTTGGTTAGGAAGTGGTTCTAGTTACAGAGTTGTTTCTGTTGCTGTAGGACTTCCTCTAACTACGGTTTATGATATCGTGAAGAGATTATTTTAGGGATGAGCTATGCGGCATTTTAAATAACGAATAAAACACTTCCTACAAGAATTTGTTTTTATTACAAATAAATAATAACGATAAAAGGCACAACAAAAATCCTCAGGTACTTGAACGGTGTAAAAAAAACGGCAACAACAAAAAATTGTAATATATACTCAGGAAGTGACTGATTTTTCGATGTCGCACCTAATACATCGAAAAATCAATCACTTTCTGAAGACACATCGCTAATTGCAACGTCGTCCATCTCCATTTTATTTTTCATTATTTTTACAAGGTTTTATTTTGATTTAATATTTTTTTATCCCTTTTCTGCAAATATTCCAACATTTCGTTGTTGTGTTTCCTTTTTGCTGGCGTTAACTTTTTCCCACCATTCTCGAAGTATTCATCGGAAGTGGGTACTTGTGGTGAACAGGAGCCTGCATCAGAATTCACATTGTCAGATTTTGAGCCGCATGATAATTTATCAAAGTTTGATGAATTCGAACTGTGGCCAGAATATTTTGTGCAGCATGATGAGCCTGTAAATTCTATTGAAGAAATCAGCTTCACAGGTGAAATTACATGCTTTTCTGCCATAATCCGATCAATTGCCGTGTAATATGGCCAATTTATTGGCAAATCGGGACCATCCTCAATGCTTAAGCCAGACTGAGGCTTTTTCAGTTTCTTTAATATGTATATTATAAAAAGTATATGTATAATATGTTTTAGCAGTTGTATGGCTCTAACTAATCTTGTATTTTTGTATGAGATTCTTCCATTTCTTTTTGATCGCTTTGTAGAAATCTTCCTTGTAGCCCAAGACACTGGTTATAGCCCTATAAGTAAGAATTTTTATTTGAAGAAATTAAAACTGCAACAGCTCTTAACATTACTTCCATCCTGCGTTATTGTCGAATTTCTTGCCGGTAAACCAGCCATCAAGTTTCTCGCCCCTCAACTCAATTAATTTGAAGATTTCCTCCTCATTGACTGTAAATGTTTATTGAAAATATATTTATACTTGCCTATGGAAAAGAATATGAATTAATCTTATACTTACGTTTATTTTATCACTCATTTTCAGGCACCAGAAAACACATAAAATATCAGCAACGACAGCAATGACACTTAAAAATTCTTTCCGAAAAGAATTAGAGCAGTTCAATTCGAACAACCTACTTGTGCTAAAAAAAGTATCAAGAGCAAGTGCAGTCCGAAGAGCTAGTGAAAAGTGCAAGTGCATGTGAATTCGAAAACGGCCTAAATCAATCTCAAATGTAATGTGTTTTCAACAAAGAAGGGTTAAAATACATATATGCACTGAAAAGGGGAATAATCATACCCCAAATATTGGAATAATTTGGAATATTATCTAAAATTCTAAATGTAACATACTTTTTTGCTTCGAGTCATGAAAAACATGTGATTGGCAATTCTTGCCAGTTTTGAAGGAAAAATGAACCTCTGCCTAGTACAGCTACTCTCTAATGGGGTGAATACATCCCCTAAACATAAAAGGACTGTACAATATTTTCGAAAATTCTGAATATGAAATATTTTTGCTTTTTGAGTGAGGAAAAATATGGTGCAAACAGTTTTTATGCGTTTTGAAAGAAAAAACACTCAGCAGGGTATAAATGCTCTCTAAGGTGGTGAAATCATCCCCTAAATACGGAAATAATCTAAAATGTTTTTCTAGGACACAATATGATTAAATTTGATTTGTTATGTTTTGTAAAATTTATCAAATGTTTTATCTATTGTTGATTTTATGAAAAAATATTCTGAATAGAAATACGTAAATACGACTATATAAATAATTTTGAAAGGGCGTTTTAGTTTAATAATTTTTATATTTAAAATTTAAAATATGTGATGTCTCACCAGGGTAGGGGGTCACACAAATGTAAGCACGGGGGCTCCAAAAATCATGAAATTCGTGTGACGTAGTTTATGGATGGTTCCTAAGTAGATTTCACCCTTCCACCATTCAAAAATGGTTTGACATTGATTACCTAAATAAAAATGTTTGAGTTATCACATCTGCAAGATCCATTCTACATCCATGCTACATCCATAAGTAACATACATATATCGTATATATTTGGATAAAAGTTGAAAAAATATCAATTTCGGTCATATCGATTTTGAATTTTATATAATATTAGCGACTGTACCCGCAGCTTAATAAACTCTTTTCCAGAATCAGTTTAATATTTTATGTACAATTATAGAATGAGTATTTTCACTGGTTTCTTGGTTTCCTGCGACTATGATAGATTGATTAATTGAGTTACTTATTAAAATTTATGGATGCAAGGTGATTCCTTTACTAAAATCTTTATTTATTTTTTTTAAAGTTTAGCCATCAAGATGGAATATCATTTCATCGAATTTATTATACGTTCAACTTACATAATCGTAATAATTGTAATTATCTTTAAGGCACTCTGCAACGAATTCAACACTACTCTTGCATTGTAAAGCTCTCGCTAACACACCTTTCTTTACTTTTTCTCCTGATAATGGTAAATACGGATTGGCCGTCTCTTCTAAAGCTTTCTTGAAAGCAACTAAATCTCTTTTTTCGAATGCACTAGCCAATAGTATCTGGGAAATGGAAATATTTATTAAATTTAAAAAAAATCAATGCTAGTCAAAAATTTAAAGTATTACCGTGTTTTCTAGCTCTTCTTTTATTCTAAATGGCATAGAAAATTCATTCGTTGACATTTTGACTTTTCTTCTTTCAAATTGAAAATACCCAAAATATTAAAACTGTCGTGTTATACTGTAAGATAAAATTAATGTAAAAATAAGCAAATGATTTAATACTAACAAATATAGATATTTAAATGTATACACTTAGCATAAATTATGAAAGTTGACAAGTTGTTTTAGCAACTCCTTAATATCAATAATTTTTCGCATACGTTCTGGTGTTGCATTTTAAGTAAACTTTTCTAACATTATAAGACGTAAATGTTATCAACTTTTCAAGAATTTGGAAACATACACCTTTAATTGTATCTTTTGTTTATAAAAAATCATTGGGCACAATGTTGCCCATATATATAATATAAATACATATGAACACTTACACAAATTTAACTAAAAACTGAGCGAAACGATCATAAAGTCATTAAAACGTTTAAATTGCACATAGTTTCACCTCTTAAAATTATAACGATAATCTCCCTTAAAATGGATATTTGAAAACTTTGTAATTGTTTGGTAAAAAGATTATTTATTCACTAAATAAAATCTCTATAAGCACTAATGTTATTTTATTTAAACTTCATATCACTTGCTTAATTGCAGGAGGTTCTGAGATTTTTAAAAATTACTGATTTCACTGTAGTTCATAAGAAATTTGCTATCAAATTCGAGGCAAGATGTAGTACAAATAACTTTTATTTTAAGAGAAACAAAACACTTGTTATACCTGTTTAACAAAAATCTAGTACTTGATTAGGAAGAGTGTATATTAATATTTTTTTTAAAAACTAAACTGCTACATTTAAAATGAAGTATGTCGGACACGGACTACTAGAGGTGTACTGCACAATGTGATTGTTAATGAATATGTTTCAATTGACATAACAAGCATTTACAGAACACCACATTTTTGAATTTATATTGATTCAGATTTGATAACTACTTTTGCACTTAAGATAATCTAGTCATGTTATCGAAGGAGATATCATTTCTTCGCTGTAAATGAACATCGTTAATCAATTTATTTATATCCATATATCAATGTGTATAAAAATGCTTCACTTATGAAATTTTCTGCTTAGAATGCGCAAGAAGTCCGCTCTAAAAGCTTTTAACACACACAACTAAATACAGATAACGAATTGCTGAGAAAGCAAAAAGCGGACTCGAATTTTGATAAAACTATCAGCTGAACTCTTTATGTGCATGATTTGAACACTAAAATAAACCAAAGCGAGAGAAGAAATTTAATAAAAACTTAACACTTTCGCTCATTTTGTTCATGATAGTCATAAAGACTGATATGTTTATTATTGAATGCTTATTCAATTCGTTTTCTTCTTTTTCTACAATAAAGCATTATAAATTGATAATAGAAACTTAAAGATAATTGACAAGTGATAGTCGAGTGATGAGCATTGGTGCACTGTCGAGCATTGGTGCCTTTACCTTATGCCATTTATAAATTAAAAGAGTATCATATCATGAACCAATCCCCTTTTTATTCTTTAATCCTTATCTCATTTTACACGGTTATAATTAACATATCTTCGATTTTTCTATATCTTCTTTAGATCGATTCACACGGTTTTCAGGTTAATTGAACATATCATTCTATTTTGTATGAACTCTGTGTCTCGTTTTACACGGTTTCGTTTTGTATCTACCGTGTAAATCGAGGGATGAGTGTATTCATCTGGGAAGCATCTGTAACTGCTCAAATTGTCTGATTTTCGAAATATTTTCCTAGAATATTTTATAGAACATTTTCAGTAGAAGTCAGCTTTGCAATAGTACAGTGTTACCCATCTTAGCACCTTTAGACCAATCTGACAGGTATTTGTAACCGAGAAAAACGTCTGACAATGTTTTTTTTTTTTTGTATTCAAAATAGTGTAAATTAAGATATACTTAGATGCCAGACTTGTGGCAGTACATTTTTTAAAATTTAAATTAGCAACTTGGAAAAAATAGTAGGTATTTTTGCAACCACGATAATCCTGCCAGAAGTGGATTTTCTTACTTCAATTACATTAAATAGTATGTATAAAAAGTTTCAGTTTTGTAACTGCTCCAACTATGAGTAACTTCGTCCCAGCGAACATTCCCAAAAGACGCTTAAAATGATATTATGACTCCCAATAAATAAGTTATATGTTAGTTTACCTTAAACTAACAGATATTTCAAGAGAAAAACATTAACCAATCTTTTTAAAGTCGCCTAAGTGTTTAATTTTTTCGTTGCTTCAACGATTTGTTTCCTAGAATATACTGTATTTTTGGAACTTGATGCTATGGGTAGATTTTTTTGATATCTTTTATATTCTTCTCGTTGTATCTATGCCAAAATTGTTCTATAGTATATCAAATTTAAAAATTCTAATCTTCATAGAAATCCCATCCAGCAATATTTCTAATAGCCAAGTAAATTACCATCATAGTCAAATTTGTGACTAGACTCATAATCAATTATGTTACTCAATAAATAAATTTCGCCAAGCAAGCTACTAGATATTATTTCAACTTATTTCACTTGATCGGAAGGAGCGAAGGGAATAGAATATACACATATTATAAAATTGAAGTGTGCTACGAAAGAGCCTCTACATAGATTATATTAAAAAAAAAATTATAAGCATAAAGAATCCCAAGTTTTTGATCTTCATCCGAAAGGACCTAAATGGAGTTACGTCCTGACAGCAATATACATGATGGAGGATGAATTACTTGTAAAGAAGTGGTGTAAGAAGTTTTTGTAGAAGAAAAATGTCGACGACTTGCCAGCGAGGGATATGATATGGAAAAACTCAAAAAGAAAGGACATTACCACTTTGAAGATTTTCGAGAAGAATCCACAATTGACGCTGAAGCGAGCCAGAAGTCAATTCACGCCAAAAAGGATTCTAATTCGTGTCTGTCCACACCATACCAAATGGACAGGATGAAACACCAAAGGATGAAAGAAAATTGCATCGAACCACTTTTATCCGAAAGACATAAAAAATCTTTTAAGATGGGCAAATAAAAACATAAATCGAGATTGGAGCATCATCATGTTTACCGATGAGTCATCACTTTGAGTATATCAAGGACCTAGACGAGTTAAGGTTAAAATAAGGACGGCAAAATATCGAACGTACAGTACAACACTCAATAAAAATTCATGTGTGAGGAATTTTCTGTTCACTAGGATTCGGCAACTTGGTGACTTTTACCAGAAATCTAAATGCAAAAAAGGACGCTGAAAATATATAAATTAAAGTGTACAAATCCTTGGTTTGGAGTAGGGAATCGATCGTGCCATGAAGACAACGACCCAAAACATAGAAGTCCTCTTTGTACCGAATGGAAAATGAAGGGAGACATCAATTCAGTAATACTTCCGCGTTTTCATAATCCTTCAAAGTTTCTTTGAAATCGTTAATAGTAGTATACAATCCATTTACGAAAATTAAGATAATTGTTTTCATCAAATAAACTTTTTTTCTTTTTTTTAAAACAGTGTAAATTACGATAAATGCTCTGATTACGATATCTCTTCCATACCATAACAAAAACAATTTTTTTTTAGATATAATAGACTCATCCAAAAACTTTTCGAAACCCGCCACTGCATGGCTAATCCTAATATATAATAAATAATAAAATCCATACCTATGCACTGCAAATAAATCTCGAATCTTACCGAACAAACATGTAGTCAATCTGATGAATAAACCAATTTATTCACATTATCAATAAAAGATAAAATCCAAAAGAAAGCACTAGTACATGTATTTACTTTAACCAAAAATATATTTTTGGGTATGTATACAGACTCATAATTATTATCTAAGCATAAAAAAAAAGTTACATAAAGTAAGAAAAGCTTTAAAAAGGTTCCTCTTAGAAATTCAAAATTAGTTTCAATAATTCTCTTGCATACTTTGCAAGCATTTATATTTTGGAAATCTACACAAAATATTTTTAAAAAAAAAAAATTTTAAAATGTCTATTTGCATTATAGACTATCAAGTAATATTGTTTTAATATTTTCTTTTTAATTATGTGTGAGGTTAAATCAAATATCCATTTCCCAGGCATTATTGGTTAAGGCATTAGAAGAGAGGAATTTAAATGCTTTTAAGGATGCTTTGCTAGAAGATGCAGATCCAAATTTAATAATTAAAAATACAAATATCAGCGTTTTTGAGACAGCTTTACAAAACTATGAATGTGCAGATTTTGTGACAGAATGCATCAAAAGTGGTTGTAAATACGATTATGTGAGTTAAGTACATTGATTTATAATAAAATTAAATAATAAGAAGAAATATTTTGTTGAGAGTGAATATTAAAAATCTGAAAAAAAACTATTTTCTGAAATAGTTAGAAATTTATAATTCACTATTTTTAATACATGGAAAAAATTCCTTAAGTTTTTACGATAAAATTATAAACACACTTTCTTAAGGATGGTAATGGCTAAAAATTATTGTATGAAGTATGGATACCTATGTTTCACAAAATTACAAAAATTTTAAACTTTAAAGTTTGCATCATTCGTACAATAGAAAATTTACAAGCGACTACATTAAAAATATTTAAAAAAAAAAATCGTATGACTATAATCTGAGTCAGTTTCTTATCTCTGCTGTATGCGAAATCCCAAAATAATAAAACAAGCCACCGTTTTGGCACTTTTTTTATCGTAAAAATAAAACCAAATGAATTTAATTTTATCGTATTAAAGTATTTGTATTATAACACCATTTATATATATGTATGATATTTTACAGCAAAATACCCGATTACAAAAACATCCAATAAACTTCGCAGCAGATTCACGTAATCCTGAAATTCTCTCGCAATTACTTCAATTTAAGAATATACCAATCGATTCGAAATATGCAAATTTAACACCACTCAATAGTCTTGCAAAAAATATTACAACGAAAAATTTCGATGATGTCTTCAGATGTATGCAGATACTCATCGATTATGGTGCTGATCCAAATATTCCGGATCATCAAGAGAAAACACCTATATTACATATCATAAAAAATATGGAGTTGGATGATAACAAGAAGATAAAAATAATTAAATATCTAATTGATTTAAACAAAATCGATATAGATTCCTATCGAGAGGGCAAAGATGATGCACGAACACTTCTTAGAAGACATTTTCCAGAAATTCAGATACCTTTAACCGACACTAAAGATTTAAATTGTCATACTTTGTCCATTCTGCTGGCGAAAAAAAAGGAGAAGACTTTTATAAGACAATTTAATAAGTATCTATCGTATTTATCCAACATAGAAATATCAAACGATGAAAAACAGAAGAATTTTATAAGTCTATTAATAATAGCCATACAGAAAAGTTTGAATAAAGCAGTAGAAGTTATACTACAGACTGGAGTTGATGTGAATATTCCAGAAAATGGCTATACTGCAATTGAGATTGCTTGTAATGAGGGAAATCGTGAAGCTTTGCAAATGTTATTAACAAATAAAAATATTAATCTGAAAGATGACGAAAACTTGCTGATCAAAGTTACTAAAAAGTTAGACGAGACGAATGAGAACAGTGATTATATGGGATGTTTTGAAACTCTTTTAAATTCATCCAAAATCAATGTAGATGAAGTTGATGATTTGAAATCAACTGCTCTTCATTATGCGGTCAAATATAAAAATGAAAAAGCGATAATGAAACTTTTGGAAAAAGGAGCATATATTGGTATAAAAAATTGCATAAATAACATACCAATATCCGGTATTAATGCAGACGTTTTAGAAAAATATTTTGATAAATGTATTACAACTAATGGTTTAAAACCTGTTGATGAAAATTTCGAGATTAACATTAACTACATAAATTTCCTTCCGAGTAATTCAGCTCAAAATGAAGAAATGTTACCTATAAAACATATTGCTGAGTCCGAAGAATTAAAATGTCTTCTAAATCATCCTTTAATTACTAGCTTCTTATTTTTGAAATGGCGTAAGCTTTCTTTATTGTTCTATGTTAATTTTATATTTTACTTCTTATTTTGCACTTTCTAAACTTTATACATTTTTCTCGATTTCAACAATGCGGCTGATGAATTAACTCAAGAACTTTTCAAAACTTTATCAATCTTCGGACTTGTATATATAATTGTACGTGAAACGATTCAATTTATTATATCCCCCAAAATGTTCATTACATCGCTTGTTAACTATTTTGAAATTGCACTTATAATTTTAACGATATTAACGCTTATCAGCTCGAATTACGTAAAAGAACCACAACGAACTTATGCAGTGCTTACAATTCTTTTAGCCTCTGTAGAATTGTATCTTCTAGTCGGTTCCCTTCCTGTTTTAACGATTTCTACACATTTGCTAATGCTAAGAGAAGTATCTATTAGTTTTATGAAGAGTTTTTCACAATACTCCATATTTTTGATCACATTCGGCCTGTGCTTCCACATGATTTTTAGAAAAACGGACAATTCTGGTGATGATTCTGATAATGACGATGGATACTTCAACAGTACCTTGGGTTCTATCTTCAAAGCTTTCGTTATGTTAACTGGAGAATTTGATTCTGGAAGTATTCATTTTAGCTCACCTATCAGCTATGGGATATTCGTTATTTTTGTCGCATTCATGGCTATTGTATTGCTAAATCTACTGAATGGCTTAGCTGTAAGCGATACGCAAGTAAGTCTATCTCATCATTATTTTGTTTATTATATAATGAAATCTGAAGGATCTTCTCAGACGAACATTTATTTATACGCAGAGTGATCCAAAAGTAATGATAATCGGATATTTGTAGAGCACATAAAAATATGAAAAATTTTTTTTTGTTTCCTCATATATCTACTAGGTCAGCATAAAAAAATCATATTAATAGGCCACGATTCCCGGGAGGTACATTCATTTGAATACGAACTGTCGGAGATAAAACATCAAAATGGAGAAAAACGTAATCAGAGCTGTCATCAACTACAGACCCTGTTTGAAAAAAATGTCTACCAAAGACATACACAGCGACCTAGTGGAAACATTGGGGGACTCTGCTCCTCCATATTCCACAGTTGCGCGCTGGGCAAAGGAGTTTAAGCTGGGTAGAACATCCACAGAAGATGAACATCACGAGGGACGCCCATCCACATCCCTCACTGCAGACAACGTGAAAAAAGTCGAAGATATCGTGTTGGCAGATCGGATAGTGACCATAAGGCATGTAGCTGAGGTCACAGGGATCTCATATGACAGTGTTCAAAGAATCTTTGCGAACGAACTTAACCGACGAGCAAAAGAAAAAACGAGTCGAAATTTCGAAGGTGAATCTCGAAAAGTTCCAAGCGGATCAGGAAAATTGTTTGTCTATTTTCGTGACCATGGACGAGACCTGGATCCACCATTTTGATCCGGAAACCAAACAGCAGTTAATGACTTGGAAACGAGCCTCTTCCCCGACGCCGAAGAAATTCAAGGTGTCAAGTTCGGCAGGAAAGGTTATAGCGTCCGTTTTTTTGGGACGCTGAAGGAATTATTATGGTGGAATACTTGGAAGAGGGAGCCACTATTACGGGCTCTTACTACGCAGACCAAATAAGAAGATTGCGGGGTGGCCATCAAGGAAAAAAGACGAGACAAACTGCGAGCTGAAGTGTTGTTTCACCAAGACAACGCACCGGCTCACAAAGCCGCCGTCGCGATGGCTGCCATTCAAGAAACGAGATTCGAATTGCTCGAACACCCACCCTATTCGCCAGACCTGGCTCCCAGTGACTTTTACCTCTTTCCTCGGCTCAAGGAATACCTCCGAGGCAAAAAATTTGACGACGATAGCGAGGTGAATTTTTTTCAAAGGGAATTATGGGTTTAGAAAAAAGATGGACTAAATGTATTGACTTGCTAGGAGACTATGTAGAAAATAAATTTTTTTTTGAACTAAAATTCCCTTATTTCATATTGATAATCATTACTTTTGGATCACCCCTCGTACAACTAAATTCAGCCAGAAAGTGTCCAAAATTTGGTTAATTCCTTGGTGTTGAATTTTTTTTATTTAAATCAAATCGTGGAATGACAAAGTGCATTAAATTTTATTTTATTTTATTTTATTTATCACGGTTCTTCTGCACTTTTCTATTTAATTAAGTTAAACCACGTTACTTAACGCGAAAAAACTAGCTCTATAGGTCAAATTTAAGAAAATAATTTTTTTACCTCCAGTAGGTCGGAGCTGCAGAATAGAAAAATTGTTAAAAATTGTTAAAAATCGTACAAACGTCGGATTTATCTGGGGTTTTTTTAATTTGCTTATCTAGTTATTTAAAACCACTTTATTTAACGCGAAAAAAACTAGCTCTGTAGGTCAAAAGTTTAAGAAAATCATTTTTTTACCTCCAGTAGGTCGGAGCTGCAGAACTGAAAAATTGTTAAAAATCGTACAAAACTCGGATTTATATCGGGTTTTTTTAATTTGCCTATCTAGTTATTTAAAACCACGTTACTTAACGCGAAAAAACTAGCTCTATAGGTCAAATTTAAGAAAATCATTTTTTTACCTCCAGTAGGTCGGAGCTGCAGAATAGAAAAATTGTTTAAAAATCGTACAAAAGTCGGATTTATCTCGGGTTTTTTTAATTTGCCTATCTAGTTATTTAAAACCACGTTACTTAATGCGAAAAAACTAGCTCTGTAGGTCGAATTTAAGAAAATTATTTTTTTACCTGCAGTAGGTCGGAGCTGCAGAATAGAAAAATTGTTAAAAATCGTACAAAAGTCGGATTTATATCGGGTTTTTTTAATTTGCCTATCTAGTTATTTAAAACCACGTTACTTAACGCAAAAAAACTAGCTCTGTGGGTCGAATTTAAGAAAATCATTTTTTTACCTCCAGTTGGCCTGAGCTGCAGAATAGAAAAATTGTTAAAACCTGAAAAAAATTGGATTAATTTCGGTTTTGTCTATTTAATTAACTTAAACCCCGTTTCTTAATGAGAAAAAAAAACTAGAAAGAAATAGCAATGAAAAACGACTGTTGACTTTTTCGATTGATAAACATGGTCTACTTTTTTAATTCAATTCGTCTGTAAGAGCCCCAAATTACCAAATTAATTTAACATATATTAAAATGAAATTTAAATAAACTGAAGAAAACCTCTCTTTTTTTAGATAATCAGAGCGCAAGCAGAATTAAATGGAAGCATATGCCGTACAAATCTTCTTGCAAGTCACGAAAAATCGCTAACACATCGAAATGAAAAGACTGCTTTTCTCAAAAATATTTGGCCATTAAATTCCGTCTGTTTGAAATTAACAATATCTTTTAAAGAGTATATCCATGGAAAACAAATTACAATCCGTCCGAATGATGGGAATAAGATTTTAATTTCGAGGTGGACTTCGAGAGACTCTATCTCGTTAAACAGCATCAGCAACTCCATGTCTATTCCTATCAACAATGATGGAGATGAAAAACAAATTCTTAGTTCTCGAATGCCAATTTTTTCCTGCTTTTGTTGCTGTTCTTGTTTAAATTTTAATTGCTCCGCAATGGAAAATAACACAGTGCATAATGCATTGGCAGTAATTGAAAAGAAAGAACAGATTATAAAAGAGGAGAGAATTATTTTGGAACAGGAAATACGTTTTAAAAATATCGAAAAGAATATAGACAAAGTGCTTACCATATTACAGGGGTCTGTTCCAAATATTTGCAATGTTGAAGACTCTTAAATGTTTGTTTTTATATTGCTGTTTTATAAATAAAATTATGATTATAAGTTCTTCCTCCAAAATTTTAATCTTCAAACGATATTAAAAATTCAAAAATTTGTTTAACACGTGGCCATCATCCAATTCTTATGTACAAAATCACAACAAAAGTATACTATCATTGTTTTTGAAATTTTTAATACCCATTTTCCTCTGATTAAAATTATAAAAATATATTTCTTTTTTAAATATCTGAACGAATAAGAATATCGTCGTAATTTTCAATATTGAAGATTTATTTCATTACTAATTATTAGTTAAATATTATTATTTTGTTTTGAATATTTGTAATTAAAAATGTAATAAAACATAAATTAAATAAAACAATCATTTTATAATAATTTCAAATGTTTTACTACACTATCAATTTTCTCTACATAATCAGGGCCCAATCCCATGACTGTTGTCGTTCCAGGTGTCAACTGTGTCCTTCCAGCATCCCTTACAAGTTCTGCGATTATGTTAATTTCCTTTGCCTTTTTCAAAATAACTTCAAAATCCTCAAAGTCATCGATTCTTAAAACAATCTTTGGCTGTCCGGACTGGCACCATTCGTGTAGGATTTTTGGATTATTTTTTAGTGATTTTTCGTAACAGAGGATCGATGCATGGCAGCATTGAGCTGCTGTTTTACCTTTGGACATTTTAATATCTCCTCGGACGATAAGAGCCATTTTTGTGGACCTCGATATTTGGGGAAAACTATTTTTTATGCTGGCGAACATGCTAATTGATTTTTTCGTATTTCGCTCTCTGTTGATCTGTGTACGCTTGCATGCATTTCTTAAAGTCTTTCACTTCACTCTGACACTTTCTCCAGTCGTTGGTTTCAGCTATGCATTCCTGTAAGAAATAATTTAAAATTTTATTTTATTTATTAAAATAAATAGGCACTTAATTTGGGATTTTTGTAATACTAAAAGTGTATAGTAGATATAAGAACAGCAGCGTTATTCCGCATGCCAATATTAGCTGCGTTTTTTTAATGATCTGATCTGGATTTGTAATTTTGCATTGAATTGAATTTTTTAAAACGTGAACTATATCAAAGGTTTTTAAATTTGCAATAAACGCATCAAATCCCATCATCCCATTGCCTCCAAGCCTATCTTACCTGTTTCGAAACTTGGTGTTTAAAAAACTGCATGCAGTTAAATTTCAGCAAATGTATTTTCATTTCTTTTAGTAGGAAAAGCTCCCCTCTGGAGCACACTTATAAAATTCTTGGCAAGCCTTTGTCTAGGCAAGATAGTGTTGCTAACCGTGGTTTGGTCATTGATAGTAAATTTAACTTTGGTCGCCATATCGACAGCATAATTAATCGAGCGAATTCTACACTTGGTTTTGTGAAACAATGGTCGAAGGACTTTGATGACCCTTTTATATTAAAAATTTTGTATTGTACCTTCGTCCGCCCCATTTTGGAGTATGCTTCTATAGTGTGGATGCCACACTATGACGTTCATATTAATCGCATTGAGGCAGTGCAAAAGAGATACCTGCGCTATGCTCTTCGCCTTTTGCCATGGAGAGACCCCTATAATCTTCCTCTTTATGAAAACAGGTTGTTGGTTTTATGTTTGACGTCGCTTTCTAAACGTAGGGAGGTTGCTGGTGTGTTGTTTATGCATGATTTTGTTACTGGCACTATAGACTCTCCAAATCTTTTGAACCTAGTCAATATTAATTCACGCCCTCGAATAACCAGAGGACAAAACTTTTTATATTCCGTCTATCACAGAATCAATTACAGCAGTTTTGAACCGATTTCGTCTATGTCCAAAGATTATAATAACTACTTTAATTGTTTAGATTTTAACCTTTCTAGATCTACATTTAAAAAATTGTTTACTCAACTGTGTAACAATCAATTAACTATGTTTCGTTCTGGTATTATTATTACCACATTTTTGCTCATTTACTTATTCTTTTTTACTTAACATTTGTTTATATTTCTGCTTAGTGTCAGATGGTCAATCAATTGTATCTGTTGATATATGAATAAATAAATAAATAAAAAGCAAATTTCCATGACTTTTACCCATCCAAATTTCAAATCTTTAAGTGTAAAAATTATTGGATTAATTTTTTTACGCAAAGTGGGCATAAGTTAATGTAATTTGATGTTCTTTTAGCAAATATTATTATTAAAATTTTGCTATGAGTAAAACTATTCAAATAATCAATTCAATGGGAAATCCCAAAGCCAAATCAAATCATTAAAAAAAATACAGATATCTGAATTAACGATTAAAATTTAAACAAAATTGCCTTGAAAATTTAAACCTTATTTAGGCATACCTATAATCTGAATTCGAGTTCACAATATTTTAATAGGGGCTAAAGAGCTCTAGTGCTTTTAAAAAACAGGGTTCCTACAAAATTTCAACTCTGCTAATATGATGTTTCCTTTTTTTTGTCCTCAACAACTACTTCCCAATAGCTCAAACTTTTTGCAACCTTCTTCAAAAAAT
Organism: Dysmachus trigonus; assembly: GCA_949715965.1. Taxonomy (NCBI): domain Eukaryota; kingdom Metazoa; phylum Arthropoda; class Insecta; order Diptera; family Asilidae; genus Dysmachus; species Dysmachus trigonus. Next base: position 96,528,200 of record OX454319.1, on the reverse strand, counting down.
CAGATTTTAACAGACAGTCAACATTTTAAAAGTTTTACCTTTTTAATAAAATATTTATTTCATCTCGGCCCTTAAAAATCCCCAATGTCTACTTTACTGGAACTTAGCCTTTTGCTTGAAGAGAAGGATCTAGGTTTAAGTTCCGAATTGAGGACAAATTTAATTATATCTAGATGCAGTTGCACAAATCATCAAATTCCCATTTAATTGAATTTTTTCGAACTTACTGAGTTAAAACCCCGTAAAATTTGTCTACCGGAGCACAAAAGAAAGGACAATCACCACTTATAAAGCTAATGAAACTGAGCGATTCTTACTTGGACTTTATAATGGAGATTTATGCATCCAGTTTTCTTCAGCATTAATTCAACTGGATCTTCCACCTCGGACATATTTCCATTTAATTTGCTCCTCAGCGGCAGCACTCAGGTCAACTCCGGCGAAATTGCGGGCAACAGCTGTCAAATGACCTCGCAAAAAGTTTGGTTAAATTCGTTATGACTATTTCCGAAATAGAACACAACTTTCAATGGAACTGTACCCGCCCGGAAATTCCCCATCGTGCATCCCGGAAAACAACCAGACGTGGAGCATTGAATTAAAAATTATAATTATTCACTGGTGTGGACTACTGTAGGTTAAGTGATTGCAGCAATTGAAGTAGTTAGAGTTTTAATTAAATATTTCATAATTGCCTTGTTGTTTATAAATAAATATTTATTATTAAACGTAATAAAAACTTGCGAATATAAATTTTGCAAAAAGCCGATTTGGCCCATGGGGGGATCGAACCCACGACCTTCGCGTTATTAGCACGACGCTCTAACCAACTGAGCTAATGGGCCAGATGCAAGTCTGTGTCAAAATACTTTTGTTGAATAAAGGTCTGCCCGCTTCATTTGGTAAGTGAAATATGTAGGGAAAAGTGTTTCTAATTCCAACCACTTACTTTTAAAATGTGCATAATTCTCGCATTAATCAAATCTTAATATTTTAACTGCTCTTATTACACAAATAAACTTTAACTGAATCTATTGCGAACATTTTGTAACGAACTGCCCCTCAAACTGTGTAGAAATGCGGATTACATGGCACTATAGTACAATCAGAGATGTATAAGCAAGACAAATTACCAGTGCCATAATGCTGATTATTTCTAAGTAATGCCAGGTAATACTAATTATTTCTAAGTAATGCCAGGTAATGCTAAGTAATGATTCTGAAGTACAGTAATGGTGAAGTTCCAATACAACTTCGAAATGATAATTACATTTTTTGAAGTACCAATGCTGGTGATAGTAATGGTAATTTCTACCATTACTATCATATATAATATAATAAGTTTTGTATAAATACAGTATTTTTATGAGCTTTTTATTCTTGTACTAGCTGAGCTTAACCCACTTTGCTGGGTTCCTTTTTGGTACATCTGTGCAGTTTTTTTGTGTATCTAATATAGAAGATGTGCGTTAAAAAACTTTTATTTTAATTTTTATTTCCTTTTTATTTTACACCGAGTACATAAATATCTTACATACTAAATAATTTTATCACAGTACATTCTTATATATGTACTACATTTTATATCTTGTTTTTTGTAAGAACTCTTTTGATTCCGTTGTTTCTCCATTCATATATTCAAAGAATTCAGGCGGTGAGTATCGGTTTACTTTTTAGGGGGGTGGATATTCATCAAATCCATAATAAGAGGGGTAGTTAACCCTTTTTTTAAGGGATGATTAGCTTCTAGAACAATAAATCTTGCTTTTTGCACAAGTTCATGACCAAACCAAAACTTCGAGCACTTATGCGTTACATTTAATCAATTCTAATCGAAGTTACAGGTTTTTGAAAAGTAGGCTAACTTTGTGGTCACTCTTTGATTATGTTTTTATATTTTCTTAAGACGATTTCTTCGAGGCGTCATAAAAATCGTGCGGTATCACGTTTTTAAAACAAAAAGAAGAATGATAACTGTTTCTCTACTTTCGAAAAATCGTTTTCTTCTTTTTAACCTTCCTTTTAAGTTAAAATCGATCGAAGAAAAGTCGTTCAAATATTTCAACTCAGCTGTGTACCGGCAACTTTACCATTTAAAAAACCCAAAGCAATCAAACCGTCAACCTCTCTCGCTGACACTGACAGACCGTCGTCGAACACTGTCACTGTGAGTTGAAAGCCGAAAATATGAGTGACTTGACCAAAGCGGAGAAGGAATTAATGCTCAAAAGGCATGAGCGGGCAGTGAAATTGCGTGCGGAGTACATTAAAGAGATCTCGAATCCGTACCGCCATGCAACCGGAGAAGGAGGAACGCTCGTAAGTAGCAGAAATCCCAATCATCTGCCTGCAGCCTGTTATGTCATCATCACCGATCATCAAATGAGGGGAATATTTTTAATTTCAGTTCGACAGCGGCATCCAGCGCTTTATGGCCATGAGGTGTACTCAGTACGACCACTTTAAGCCGACACCTAAGGCCTTCCGAGTGGGCAGTCTCGCCGTCGTCCTGCCCATCGTCATCTACGCTTGGATGCTCAAAGCGGAGCGTGACGGGCGCGAGCAGAAGTACCGCACTGGACAAGTCGCCTACAAGGACCGCCGGTTTAAGTTCATTTAAAGTGGATAGTTTGTTAAGCGTAAAGTTGGGAAATACAAAGAAATTTGATTTAGCATTAGTCTTTTTCGTTGGGACATCAAAAACGCAGAGATTAAGTAATAGAAATTTGAGAAATTCAGTATATAAACAATCGAAAGGAAGAAACGATCTTCATTATAATTTTAAATATTGCGAGAAATATATTAGATTGCCTTATACTCAAAATAATTAAATTTGTTCAATTCAGGATTTGGATGAGTAAAAAACCTAATCAAAATCGGATCACGAAAAAAAACGCAGCTACCTGGGATATTTTCTAAAATGCTTAAATCTATTATAAATAAGTTTTCGTCGACGTTGATAAGGAAAATCACACCAACAATAGGAGCAAAGTTAAATGGTTTTGTTTCCAGACTAGTATATAATGCTACCCTATTGAGTCATGTAAAATACCTAATAAACATCTGCTCACAAACGCCGCAGTACAATTTCGAATGTTTAAAGAGATTAATGAACAAGACTCTTAAAAGATTGTTTCGTCTTCCGTTGAAATATAAATAACAATATTGAGCTTACAAGAAACAATGAGGTGCACAGCTATAACACAAGAGAGAGAGAATTTATAAGGATGGAAAGGAACCGTACAGGACTCATCAACAGTGCAAGTGATATCTATAATAAACTTCCGAAAGAAATAAAAAGGATACGAGATCTAAACAAATTCACAAGAGCCATAATGAATTATGTCAGAAAAGGACCAACTTTCAAATGAATATATGGTGCAATTATAATCCTACTATTTTATGTATAGGTAAAGTTTTTATATTAATTTGTTATACTAAATGTTAGGTTGTAATAAGTAGGATTAGGTAATTTTTTGCGGATACCATATTCAAACTGCTGTTATACCATCGCCCAGCTGCCTGAGTGGTTTTGGTGATAATTAACTTATTTTAAATCGATGTGATATAGGCATTTTAGCAAAGAATCCATAGAGTATAACGCCGGGGAGGTATGGAATTAGGTAAATGTTTCCAGCAGCATGCTGAGAAGTGCATTATAAAAAATCTATTATTATTAAAAAAAAAAGAAAAACAATTTAATGAAATTGACGAACATAATTTAATTTTAAGTTTGCTGATTTCGATTCTTTTAGGAATTTTTAAAATTTAGATAGGTACCGAAATCTGTCTTTTTAAGAATTCTATAAAAATATCCTTAACCAAAGGACTAAAGTAGAGAAATCGAGCTTGATCTCAAGTTGAAATTTGGTTTTCTGCATAAAAATTGAGAAGAAATTTTTAAATCATATTGTGTTATATTTAGCTCTCGCTTTTGTATTCATAAATTTAGAGATAAAATCGTCAAAAATCAGTCTGCTGGACTCAAGTACGAGATTTACCACATTTAGAAAAATCTCTTGAGCTGGATCTCAACTAAGATAGATTTTTAGAATTATCGAAACAAATAAAACAGCCTAAGCCCAGCAAGATCAATCTTATTGAGTTGAGACTTAAATCCAATATTAAATCGCAAACTTCATGAATACGAAAATAATATCGATAAACCAGGATTCGGTCTAAATCTCAGAGATCGATCTGAATTTTATGAAATTATTTCGAATTTTACCGGGATTAGCTTTGGACATTACTCTGGCTCGATTACATCTGAAAATCATCGGCCTAATTGTAAGTTTCATTACAATCTTCAGCTTAATTTTGAATTGAGTAAAACAATTCTTCGGATATTAATTCATAAAATCCATTAAGCTCGAATAGTACTAATTTTACGCGCGGATAGAAAAACAAATACTTCAGCTATTGAAGACAAAAATTTCTAGTACCGGTTTTTTTCTGGTAGAATAAGGGTAGAATTAAAAAACTCAAGCTCCACTTAATACGATTTACTTATCTTCCAATTGTTTATCTCTTGCTATAACAAAATCTTCAAACTTAACCATGTATGTGGTCCCCTTGTGCCAGTGGGCGGATACTTTGCAGGGCTGAAATTAAAATAATTCCTGTATATCAGTTTTACGTTAATATTAAAATAACTAACAAATCCACAATGTGTTAAAACCGCCTCAACAATTCCTGCAATAAAACTGGCACAATTTAGAGATCCCTTATCCTTGGGAACGCTGATGTAAGTATTAACGAGAGATTCTTTTTCGATGATGTAGTAAGTTCGTTCGTCATCGTTTGCATGTTCCAACTTTTCAGCCTCCTTCCCGAAGAGATTCTTTAATTGATAATATTTAAAAAAAAAACAATATAACTAGAGGAATTTTGTAGACAAACCTTCCATAAAGTTGTTTTAACAAATAGTAACATTTGCGTTAATTTCGTTTCACGCTTTGAATTACGCTCTCGGACGAAATAAATATCAATAACTCGAGTTCCTACATCTTGTCCTAGTTCGTGGAGTCTGAAAATAAGGTGAGAACGTTGAAAATTTAGCAGGGTGATACAAAAAAGGCGGAGAGACGAACTTATTCTGCAATTCTGGAACGGTGTACACCCGACTTTGGCAGTACTGCACAATTTCGGAAAATAAAAGGGCAAAACAACTCTGCGATATCTCACCCTTGCCCCGGCTCAGCGGTTTATCCAAAATATTCGTTCTTGCCCGCATTGAAGACATTTCTTTAGAAGCCCAAAATTGAAATGTTTACGAATTGAAGTCAATTTGTCAAAGTAGTGACAGCTGTTATTTTGTGGTCAAGTGGGATTTTATAGTTTAACGGTTGGTAGTGTTTTATTTTGGGTTTTTATTAATTACTTTATACAATATAATATGTGTAATAGCTGCTAAATATTAATAATTATATTGTAGATTTAACTTTAATTTAAATCGAAATAAATCATAAATAAAAATCGAATTCGCTCTCCTCCGACATGGTAATGCCCTTACTTTCAAAACCCATAAACTCAAAAACCTTGCAGCCAACTTCACGCCAGTTAATAGGACATCTGCATTTCTTGAGTTTCCACATACAAAACAGAAATTTTGTTGAACGAATACGACGAAGGAAAGCCCCGGATTGAGGCCAATTCTGTTTGTTTCCCATCAAAATCCTATTAATTTTGAAATCAAGGTAATATACAAACACGAAGTGTATTGAAATTCCCGGGAAATTCAAGTGTTTTGGGTGCGAGGAAAAAACGTCGAAACAATTTTTATGGCCGGGTAAAGTTTGCATTTTGTGTCAACATTAAAAAAAAGTCGCACTGTCAAAATTTAAGGAGAACTCTCGTTTTTGGGTTTATTTTCAACTTTACAGATTTCCTGGCAATTTGGCGGGTGGCACGAGGTCTGGGTAAATGTTTTTAGGTACAATCACGGCCGAATGGACTGTGCGGAAAAGAACAATAAAATCCCTCTTGTAACGGGACGGGGCCAGTGAGTGGCATCAGATTTTTTTTGACGTGACAGCGAGCCCCACGGGGCCAAGAGTGTGCTCAGGGGCCTTTTTTGACCCTACTGGAGACCTGAGACCTGAAACCTACTGAGTGGAATTCTGCGCGCGGTCTTAAGTAATTTTTAAGCTTTGAGTTAAATTAATTGGAACTCCATTCTATTCCAAAAACCTTTGTTTCTCTGGTATTCTTAAATGAGTGGTAGTTTTCGTAAACATTACAAATTCTAGGGAAAGTAGCAACTCATCACATACATTTATATTTTACAGCTTTTAAACATTTCTTAGGCTAGATTTTTCCCTTGCGCCTGAGGATCCCCTTAAACTACAGACTGAATTTCTTTTGTTCTAACTCTCTTAACTAAGTTTTTAGCCCTGAAACTTTCATTTTCACGTAACTTTGCGGTTTCACTTTATTCCACTTGACCGCAAAGGTTGTTTGAGAGGAAATTTTCTTATAAGATTCTTAACGAAACTTATTTTCATCCCTTAATATCAGGGGTTCTGTTTCTGAGCTATCTGAATTATGTTCTAATTATGGTACAAAGACTGCTCACTCCGGTAATTAATTTCTTATCTTTTTTTGACCTTGTTTATTCCTCTCAACCCCACAATTTTGCTAGAAGTTCATAGCATGCATCCAGCCTGTGGAAGAAGAGAGACGAAATGTGTAGTGGAGGAGCATGCTTTAAAGGAAAAAAAAGAAAGTTTAAAAAACTGTAACCCGAGTACAGAGAAAAAAGAAAAATATAATTAAGGGGACCAAAAAGTTCCAAAACCTTTAAATCGACTAGGTGTACATAAACTAAAAAATAAGAAACAAGTTCCTTCTGGCAATTTAACATTAACACTTTGCAGGTAGGAGACTGTTATCACAGTCCGGAAAAGAACAAACGTTGAAAGCGGGGGACTGTAATCTCAGTTACGTGATAGAAAGCTCACGAGCTTTTAAGTGCCCATAGGCCAGAATGAGTTTATTTTTCATTCATTATAATCAATATTTTATTTATAAAGTTAAGTTCGTTTACATCAATAACGTTCATAAAATATCAAGTTGACTAGTACACGAAAAAACTGATTTTGCCCGCTCGAAACACAGACCCCGAATTTTGAGTGTAATGTCCGCCATATTGATTTTGCTTGTATAAAATATAGCCCCTATCACCCGGACCATAATAACGAATTGACTGACACATCATTCATCAAAATCGGCTTAGTAGTTGCGCTACGGTGGAACAAACGTAAATACAAACATACATATACTGCTAAAATCATAACCCTTCCTTTTGTCCTTGCCGTAGTCGGGTAAAAATGGTATTGAAACTGATCGACACCAGACTATCGCATGAGCTGCTTGTGCAAAGCTGGACGCATTAGAAAATTCCGTGATGAAAAAACTTAAGGGACTAATACAGGTTATAATTTTCACAAAAATGGGTTTTCCGCCCTCCGCAGAAGTGGGTCATCTACAAATGACGTCATGCGAATTTTTAGCGTTTTATACACATCTCCCCCATTTGGTCACTTCATTTCATAATTTAATACACGCCTTCTTCCTTTAATACGCAATCTCGTTATAATTTTACTAGACCCCCCTGAAACTTAAAAAAACTTTAAGCCTGTTTTTCTCGAAATGACGCATTTTTAAATGGTCAACAGTCAATGTCCGGATTGACTGAACCGATTTTAATAAATCTTTGTGCGTTATATTTATTAAAGTATCCTACGTGGTAGTTAACCACAATTTGGGCCAAAAGTCAATAACAAAAAATTTTAAAAGTGAAATAAAGGCTATTGTTTAACTTTTTTTTTGTTTTTTTAAACTCCGCAGTCAAATCAAGATCAAAATCAAGTCAATGTGCACTCTACGAATCACTCTTTATGATAACATGATATACTTCAATTTCGCAATTTATTGTAGTAATTATTTCTTGCTTTAAAATGAAGTTAGGATTATTATTCAGAGATCATGCGAAAAAAGGCTGTTTATTCGGAAATTAAAAAAATTATTATATTAATAATAAAATTTCAGAGGATCAATTTGCCTGTGGTGAAATTTTACCCATGATACTAAAGTGCGTTTCATATTTATAACGCCACAAAAAAAAATATGATTTCTGGAAAACTATTCATTCCAGCAGAATACAATAAATAACAAAAATGATGAATTTGATAAAAAGGAAACAATCACTCATAATTTATAAACCTAACACTTGGCGGAAATACGGGAGGAAAAAGTGATTTTAGCTTGTTTCATAATTATAACGCCACGTACATTTTCGACAAAAATAACAATTTTATTTCTGCAAATATAATATTAAAACATAGTAACGTAAAATTCATTAAATTAATTAAATTCTAGAACACAGTAACGTAAAGTTCATTAATCAGGAGTTGCTCCTTGCTTGAAAATGGTATTAAAAATTCTGGTTTTCATGCTATCGATGAGACTTTGAATTAATATAAATCTAAATCAATGGCATTCCATTCTTCCACGATTGCGCGTTTAAGTCCTCAACGGAATTGTATTGGCGATTTTCCCTATACACCCGGCGAACTAAAACTCCCCAGAGATTCTCAATTGGATTGAGGTCAGGAGAGAATGGTGGCCACTCCAAAACCTCAATCGAATTAGAAAAGAACCAGGACCTGGATTCGCGGCTAACGTGGATACGAGCATTATCCTGCTGAAAAATCCACTGTGTTGCAGGATTTTGCCGAATAAAAGGTACCAAACTCATCTGCAGCACATCCGTGTAATCCTTGCTTTTCATTCTTGATGAAGTGAATTGCAATTCTAAACAGCCGGACACAGAAATTAGAATTTAGATGATATTCTCCGATGAAAAAAAATGGAATTTGGATGGACCGGATGGTTTTCAAGGATATTGGCATGACTTGAGAAAATAACCGCTATATTTTTCCAAAAGAAATTTTGGCGGCGGAAGCGTAATGGTTTGGGGTGCAATTTCTGTGTCCGGCTGTTTAGAATTGCAATTCACTTCATCAAGAATGAAAATCAAGGATTACACGGATGTGCTGCAGATGAGTTTGGTACCTTTTATTCGGCAAAATCCTGCAACACAGTGGATTTTTCAGCAGGATAATGCTCGTATCCACGTTAGCCGCGAAACCAGGTCCTGGTTCTCTTCTAATTCGATTGAGGTTTTGGAGTGGCCACCATTCTCTCCTGACCTCAATCCAATTGAGAATCTCTGGGGAGTTTTAGTTCGCCGGGTGTATAGGGAAAATCGCCAATACAATTCCGTTGAGGACTTAAAACGCGCAATCGTGGAAGAATGGAATGCTATTGATTTAGATTTAATTCAAAGTCTCATCGATAGCATGAAAACCAGAATTTTTAATACCATTTTCAAGCAAGGAGCAACTCCTGATTAATGAACTTTACGTTACTGTGTTCTAGAATTTAATTAATTTAATGAATTTTACGTTACTATGTTTTAATATTATATTTGCAGAAATAAAATTGTTATTTTTGTCGAAAATGTACGTGGCGTTATAATTATGAAACAAGCTAAAATCACTTTTTCCTCCCGTATTTCCGCCATTGAAGTGTTAGGTTTATAAATTATGAGTGACTGTTTGCTTTTTATCAAATTCGTCATTTTCGTTATTTATTGTATTCTGCTGGAATGAATAGTTTTCCAGAAATCATAATTTTTTTTGTGGCGTTATAAATATGAAACGCACTTTATTTAAGGGTAAATCAAAAACTACTAGATTGTTCAATTTTAAACTGATTAGTCTTCATTAAAGTTAAATGAAGGAGAGAAATATTGCTAATTAATTGAATATTAGCAAAACGTGATACGCAAAGCATTTATTTATTTAGTATTTAGATAGAAGCTATAGGTACATTAATGATACCCTAACCGTGGGGGGATGGCACCCCATACGCAAAATAAAATTATAGTAACAAATAGAATAATACCTTTATGCTTTCAGGAATTCCATTTCCTTGATTCAACGCTAGACTTAGTGGGTGTACTGCTTAATAAATTGTTTGAATGATGGCTGATCAGCAGTTCTTTTTGAAATGGAACGACTTCCAAACGAATATGGTGGCGTCGTTTCGCCACCTGCGAGATGAAAAAAGTTTTACAGACGTAAGTAAAGATAACCATTATTTTTTTTTCTTATATAAAATTAATAATTGACAAATTTTAAAATACCTATAAGATCAAAAATAGGTCTAATTTGTAGGAAAATTTAATTTTTATATACCTAACAGAAATGTTTCCTCTTTTTTATTTTATCCAATTCTAGGTGACGTTAGCCTGCGAAGGACAAACGTGTAAAGCCCATAAAATGGTATTATCGGCCTGCAGTCCTTATTTCAAATCACTGTTAGAGGTAAGCACCTCTAGAATTTAAGCCCCTATGAATTTGTATCTTATAAAAAAATAAATAAAATTCCACAGGAAAATCCTTCAAAACATCCAATTATAATATTAAAAGACGTTTCATACATTCATCTGCAAGCTATCTTAGAATTTATGTATGCCGGTGAAGTGAACGTGTCACAGGAACAGCTGCCAGCATTCTTAAAAACCGCTGATAGACTGAAGGTGAAGGGATTGGCGGAAACGCCAACCTCAATTAAGCGAGAGGGTTGATAAAAATAATATAGATCTCAAGGAAATTTTTATTAAAGCAAAAAAGAAAAAACAACAAATATTATTTTACACCCCACCACCACCACCACAGCTGAACTACACCCAATCACTGATATATTTTTTTTTTAATTTTTATAGTAAACCTCTTGTTTTTTCCTACTCGATTTCACAATAGTCATTCATTTTATAGATTTTATATCTCAAACTTGTTGCAAGAAGAGCTGGTTTTCTTGTATTTATATATACTGCTTTTTAAAATTTTCAAAATATGTTGTTCTATGCTCCGCTTTCCTAATTGGGAAATGTGTTGTATAAAAAAAAAAAAAAATATAACGTAAATGTGGATGAAAAGTTACAAAATATATTTTTATATAGAGCAACAGACTTCTCTACAAGCAATTTTAATCTACTTAGATTGTATTATTTTTTTTGAAATTTATTTTGATTTTTAGTATTTTATATGTTACACACTTTTTTTTCTATTGCTTTTTGAGGACGTTTGGCTTGTTGGTGTTTTTAAATAGCTTAATTCATGCGGACAATTTTTTTTTTGAAGAACTATTCGACTGTTTTATAGGCTTGATCAGACTTTGAGATAGTAGGTAGGAAATATCTGCTTTAAATACTTTAATTTGGTAACGTAATCCGCTTTTTTTTTTTTTTGATAATCTCCTTTAAACTACGCTAAAGATTTTCTTAAAACTCGTGCACGATGAAATCTCAACAAATTTTTAATTTTGAGAGGGGAAAGACAACCAAACTCATCAATTAATTTGAAATAGGCTCTTCCATTAACAATTTATTTTCTATTTTAGTATACAAATTATATTTTTCCACAGTTGTTTCTTTAACATTGGCTAATTTTCACATTTTTGTAACAATATAGTAGCAAAACTGTGACGACTCCCAATTGATTAAAGGAGGCAATAAAAATCCTTTTACTTATTTATAAATGAGTGTAAAACAATTTTCTGTGTAGACTATTTATTTAACAACAATTTAAATATGCGAAATATAATACTATTGTGGTTGTTGTTATTTTATTAATAATATGCCTAATCCTTCCATGGCATTTTGAAGAAATATCAGTTTTAATATCATCACTGTGGTCGGAAATGTTAACAATATTTTTGAATTAAAGTTTAGATTTTATTTGATTTTTAGAGTGATTAATAATTTCACTTTTTTCTTGTTATGGATAACTATCATCGCTGTAATATGAGATTTTTATAGAAATCACAAAATTTTTGTTTTTGTGTGTCTTGTTTTTGTATTATAATTATATCTGCTTTAATTTAGCTATTTTTTACCTTTTTTCGGGATTTATCAAAATTACTAGAGCAAAACTCAATTCATAGCTCACATTAATTTAAATTTAAATAAACGTCTTGTTTTGGGCTTGTTTTTGGTATTTCCGAACACTATGAATGTGGATTCTACAATTCAATATTTAGTACCAATTTTTGCGTCAATTGTGTAACTTTTAGTTATTAAAATCTCACCATGCTACATACATATAAGTGCGAAAGATTTAAACAGTCGATTTAATTAATTATAATCATAATTTTTGTGTTTCTTGCACTTTACAGATCATTTAAAGAATTAAATCTTTCTTTTACTATTCAAAAACACCAATACAAGTGCCTATCACTTTTATCATTTCGACTATATATTTTTTTTTTCAAAAAACAAATGCTAAAAAGCTTTTTGTCTTGAATAATTTATACTTATGGGAAAAACAAAAAACCCTGTAGTTGATGTTACCACAACTCTGTTTTAGAGCTAACATGTAAAATAATGATAAATAAAAGTAAAAAGCAGAAAAAAAGTATATATTAGATGAAAAGGAACGTAAAAATGTAAAGGAAAATCGAATAACTAGTTTTATTAAGAAGTAAAAAAGTGAGAAAAATATACAAAAAAAAAATAAATAAATAAATATAAAAAACAAAACAGTAAAAAAAAAAAAGGAACAGAATCTTGTTAACAAAACAAAACAGTATGATCCTGCTGCTGCTTAAGGTATTTTTTCCCTCATTTTATGTTTTATTATGTCTTATTATTATTTGTATCCACTTCAAATTTTTAGATTTAATATTAATATGATTTCATATCGGGCAAGTGTAGTTAATAAATCCCTTTTCACATACTTTTCCCGTTATTATATACGTATTTCCTTAGCTAGGAAATATTTCAGATGCGTTAAGGCGCTTCGAATAAAACTGGCTTTGGTTTTTGAATCACTTTTTATTCCCTTTTCCCATATTTTTTACTTTTTTTTTTTTATTATAGAGAGAAAGGACAGTTAAATGGACTTATGTATAATTTATATATAGGACAGCATACCGTTTAAGTGATAGAATAAATAAAAGTGAAATGTTTGCAATAAAATTTGTATACATCTAATCTTGAGGTTTTATTTAAATTCATAATTTCCCTTTTTATTTCAACCTATATTTGTGAATTCTCTTAATTTAACCCTTTCGATACGGCACAGTTGGCCGCGGTTATACACATTCCCTGTGCGATCAAGATTTCCATGAGAGCGATTGCACAGAGCTTTCTATGAATGCGTACTATAGACAGCGATCGTAGCCGCAGAGCTTTCCGCGAATGCTAATTTTAGGCGGTGGTCGTTCCGAGAGAATGTTTCGTGGATGCCGACTAGAGGCGGCGATAGTACGATAGAAGGGTTAAAACGTCGGACTATTTATAAAAATGTCTTAATATCTTTGTAAGACTCTTATAAAATAAACTGAAAACTAATAATTAAAAAAAATTTCTTTTATTTTTTCCCTTTTTTTCCTTTCTTCCCTTTTCCTTTCTTCTTCTTACTCTTGAGATATCTTCGCCAATTTACTTGAATTATTCTAGCTGCTCGATTCATCATAAACATCATTAATTTTTCCTCTTGAAGCATTTTTTCTTCAGCTTCTTTTGCAGCCACAACATCTAAATATATAATTTCTTGAGCTTTATATGCTTCTAAAAATTCTTCCAATTGTTGAGTGTTCTGTTTTAAAGTATTGCTTAAGTCCTCATTTTCTCTGATTTTTTCACCAATATCATTGTCATACTTTTTGATCCAACCTTCCAGTTGTGCGAGAATTTTAAGCCTGAAAAAAAAAATAATATTCAAGTAAGTCATCGCTTAATATTGTAATTTTAGTTGCTAGAAATTATAGAAATATTTTTCGGTGGCCACTGATCTTAATGGAAAGATATAAAAAGTATTAAATATTATAATTCTTTGCCATTAAAAAACCAAGAGTAAAATTCAATTATTTTCTCTCGATATATTAACAGCCTTGTTTATTCACTACGTTTCTATATTACAATGAATATAAATTAATGAATGTTATGTTATCCTACTCTTAGTTTTACGTACTGCTTCTATTCATGACGGAATTCTTTCGATACAAGTAATAATACAATCGTTGGTGGCTAGATCACTTTTCCATATATCCTTAATATTATTAAGTATGTTTATCTGCTGAGTTTCTCCCTTGAATATACCTTATATTTAAGTACCTGCAATACTTTTTCGATGGGTTTAAGGTCGGGTAGTTTATCAAACAATGACAAAAAAGGAATATTCTCGGATGTGAAGAAATCTTTGAACAATTTTGCAGTGTGGCATGGTGCACCGTCTTGCATGAAAATGTGCCGATCGCCAATTACCAGAAAATCTTTGTCTTTATGGTCTATTGAAGGCAGGACTCTTTAAACTTCTCTGAAGGTCGACGGTGAATAAATGTTGAAGCTTCTATCATTATGGAGGTCTTCTTAAAAAATTCTTGTGATTTTTGGGCCATTTTAGATGATGATGATTTCATTCTGGGTCTCAGCTTTGACTTCACTGACCTGATCGTCGACATTTCAGACTGTTTTCTGAAAACCTTGTCCGTAAAGTTCTTAAGGTTAAGCTTATTAACTGGAAATCTTCTATGTTACAGAGTTGTGGATAGTATTTTTCTATCTTCTCTCGATGTAAGTTTTATGTGACCAATGGAATTTTATTTTTTATTTTCTTCAATTGGAATATTCTACTTCATATTGTTTGCTAATTTTAGCACCACATGTTGTGATACTTCCTTCCTTTAAACTTCGAGCAATTTCTCACGCAGAATGTTGCTCTAATTGTAGAAGAGTACAAATACTAGCCTTTCTTGTTGGCAAAATATGTGTTTTTCTCCACATTCTTAAAAATAACCACTTTTTGTATGTTTTAATAAAAAATGCGAATAAATTTTAGTAACAAAAAAAATACAAACTTGTAAAACAGGTCCTGGTGATTCTGGCAATAGAACACACAATAAAATTTCGCAATAAGCCACGTAAATAAAAAAACACTTTACTTAATTTTATTTTGCTTGGTTAAAAATCGCACTAAAATTGATACTTTATCCAAAAAGGACCTAGCTTGGTTGTAGAAAGTAGGCATTGAAGGACACCAATTATGAAAAGCATCAATGTCAGAATTTAAAAGAATACAATCCTGCTCGTTAGATATAACACGAAAAATCTTGGCGTCGTCAGCATAACAGAGAATTCTGGAATTTGGCAAGAACATTGACACATCATTAATGAATATGATGAATAAGAGAGGACCCAGGTGACTACCTTGAGGTACGCCTGACATATGAAATATTTCCCTGGACAGCACGCCTCGAAATATGACGCGTTGCGACCGCTGGAACGAGTAAGAGCAAAGCCATTTAATAAAAAGAGGGAAATCCGAGAAGGCTTAATTTATAGAGCAGAATTCGGTGATTAATTCTGTTAAAAGCCTTGCTGAAATCTGTAAAAATACAGTCTACCTGTTTACCCTTTTCAATATTAGAAATGCAGTAATTGGGAAACTTCAGCAAGCAGTTCTATAGAACTTTATTGTAGTGAAACGTAAACCGGTTAGGTTCGAGTGTAATTGCGACTAGGGGCTTTCCATACTATTCAAGACTTTTACCAAAATTATTGGAACTCTAAGTCTAAGCGTATCAAAAATTAATAAATATGTACTAATTATCCACGAAAAATGTCTATATCTTTACTAGTGAGGTCAATTTCAGGGATGTTTGCATCTTTCTCTGCTTAAAATTTTTTTAAAAATAAAGGTACTCTTATTTTCTTATATAAAATAATTGAAAATAAAAATAATTTTTAACCCACGTAAATACAAACTTACTTTCTTTCCTTGAGCTCTTTATAACGATTCATGTTTTCATTAAGAAGATTTTTATAACTTTGTTTCAAATTGTCAGCCTCCGATTTGAGTTTGGTAATTCGTTTCTCACTTTCGTCACAGATTTCATGCATCGTTTGGTTCGCTTGCTGCCTATAATACGATTTTTGCGAATACACTATAATAAATAGAAAAATTATCGTATCGAAAGGCGCAAACTTACACTTCTCTCTGAATTTTAATATTATTCTCCCATTTCCTTTCGGCCAAATCACGCTGATATTTATAAATAAGTGCTTGTTTTTCAGCAGTTTTCCAATCCAAACTAACTTCTTTGTCTTTAAGTTGCTTTTCATAAGCTGTGAGGATTAAAAAATATGGGTAAAAAATTTAATATTCTTCTTACAGCCTTTATATTTGAACAATAATTCGTTTAAATAAATTTGTTTCAACCTTAAAAACTATACTTACACATGTAAAGATTTTGCCTGGAAATATTCCCATAATTTAAGGCATTTAAATTTTTCTCCTTATATAGTTCCATTGCGGCGGACATCTTAAGTCGCCCTTGAATAATTTGGCAAAAATCAACAATAGATTCCAAAAAATTCTGCATAAATTGGGGCAAACGTTTTACATATCCTTGAAGAAAATCGTTTGCTTGTTTGCTACTGTGGGTCAGTTCCACAGCTTTGAGAAGACGATGATCAATATCTAATTCTTCTAGTTCATGCTATAACGAAAAATGTAAATATTTATTATTCAATTATTAGAAAGAACGTTTTAATTCAAGGACCAAGACTGCAACTAAATGGGGCTGAATATAAAATCTGGTTTAGAGTTAATTAGTCTACATTTTCTATATTCTTGGGGGTTCTTTATACTTATGACTAATGCTGCATTTTATTAATTTTTATTAACCTCTAATTGAGCTGAAATCTAAAAGACAGCTTTTACTTATTTAAAATCTTCTAAAGTATTTTCGGCACCTGGCCGTTTTCGAAATATTAAACCTCGAACCTAGAGAAAATTAATTTTTCAGTATTTTTTGTTAACCTTGGACTGATCTTAAATTTAGTAAGTTGATTATTTTCTTTAATTTTACACCTGCGCTTTAAATAAATCTAAGTCTTTCCTGCGACTTAATAAAAGGTTTTTAATCGTTTCATTGTAAAACTAACTATTAAATACTGTGGCAAGCTACGAAGTAT
The DNA here is from genome assembly GCA_949715965.1 of Dysmachus trigonus. Lineage (NCBI taxonomy): Eukaryota > Metazoa > Arthropoda > Insecta > Diptera > Asilidae > Dysmachus > Dysmachus trigonus. Next base: position 96,511,153 of record OX454319.1, on the reverse strand, counting down.
GGTAGATAGTCTGTTAATCTAATTCTCAGGCTTAGTAATAGGTTTTAAAAATGAAAAATCTATATTATGATCTAAGCTCTGTTATATAAAGTATAATTTAAAACACTTTTTTTCACGAAAACGTCCCAATTTTGATCATAATCCAATATTTCTTGAATGAGATAATACATTTATAAAAAAAAAAAGTGAATTTTGTGGAATGTTTTGATGAAGTTTTTAAGGTTTTTATATTTTCATTTAATAGTTTATTTTTTGAACGTTAATTTAAGCTAAGAAAAAAATTCCTACAACATTCTAAAACATTTCCAATAATGGCTAAAATATCGCTTATTTCACATTTTTGAGCTATTTTTACTCAAAAGCTGTTAATACTATTTTAAATATTGTACTCATGTAATTTGTATTTTTACTTAATTAAGCAGAATTTTGAATATTTTAGGTAGCAAGCACGTAATAATTTTAATTAGGAATTTTTTTTTGCCCATGTTTGAGACGTTATGAGACTAAAGCATAATTTATTTACATACCTCAGGGTTTGTATACTTTTCACAATATTTCTTTAGTTTGGCAATCTGCACTGTCGTTAAGCAGTTTGTCATATCGTCATTGTCTTTAATTAATAAAGGCAATGTAGAAGCTATTACAACTTTCGCTACAAGTTCCTCTAAAACTTTTACAGCCAATTCAATTTTTGGTTTTAAATTTTCAAATGTATTCGAACACTTTGGAGCTGTTAAAAAATTTTAATATTATCTTTCCACTAAATTGTAAGAATATTACATTATTTTTAACCCACCAGATGAAGGAATAACCGCTGAATCAGCACTTTTTTGTCGCAAAAAAGAATCCTGAGATAAAGTTTTAAGATCTATTTCCGACATGGTTTTCTACAATAATGATACCAACAAGAAACAAATCCTAATTATTTAGTGTGATCGATGAAAACAGCGAAGAATTATGTTTTTTGGTTGTAAACAGAACGACTGGTTGCTAGGTGGGTCTCTGACTAGATAAATTGAGATTAAATTTTCTTAGTACGCAGCGACGAGTCTTTCGGTTAACTTGTGAAAATTAAAATAAAATAAATTAATCTGCAAAAATGGGGAAGAAAAAAGGAGGTGGTAAAAATAAGCTCGCCAAGATGTCTGAAGAGGAACGAGCCAGATATCTTCAGCATCGTGCAGATATGGAAGAGGAGGCACGAAGGAGGAAAATGCAACTTATTTCTCTTTATATGAAGGTTTTAATAAAAATACATTACTTTTACAGAAGAAATTTCTTAAATTCACATTTTTAGAATAAATTAAAACGCGAAGAAGCCTTCTCACGCCTAAATCTGGCGAAGATCAACGAAGAGTGGCGATCGATCCTTAGACATGTTAAATGCCAGGAACTAAGAAATGAGATTGAAGAAATAGAACAATTATTCGAAGAATCTTTAGAACAAAAGGATAGGATTATTCGGAGACTCTTAAACGATCTTGATGAAGCTGAGGATCTCTATTCCACTCTACAACAGTCACATATGCTCAATATTGAGCGGTTGATAGGTTGAAGATTTGAGACAACATGATCATTTTTAAATTTATAATTTTCTAGAAATTCAACAACAACGAATGCTTTATATAAAGGAAAGATTTTGCAAGCAGAGAGATTCTATTTTAGATGAATGGAAGCAGGACTGCGAGATGTACAAAGAAGAGCGAGATCGATCACAGGTAGAATCGGAATGCGTTTATTATTGCCTTCAAGACATCGCAGATAAAAGAACGAAAGATCTTGAGGAGGATCATCAGTGCAAATTGAATGATTTAACCAGTTCGGTGAGTTTCTACTTTTATTTAAGGTTATAATAATAATATTAATGACAAATAATAATAAAATATATAGGAAATTCTAAGAAAAGCTTCAATTTTTGCAATTTTGTGAACAAATTCACTAAAAATATTTACTCTAAGTAAATGAACAAAGTTTCACAATTCGATAAGAATTTAGAGTCTTAATGAAAAGTTTTACAGAATTAAAGTGGGAATTTCCTACAAAATTAAGGTTTTTGGTTTTTTGATACTAACAACCTTCTTCAAATTTGCCGAAACTCGTAAAAGTGCAGTGCAAGAACTTTAAACGCATGTGTATGTTGTTATTTTTTTCAAAACCTAGTTTTTGATCTTGGCAACGGGATTTTGCAAAATATTTTAGTTCTTTCTTATTTTTTAAAGTATATTATTTCTCAAAGAATATTTCTAGAGCAAGTTTCAAACTTTTTAAAGGAGACATAAATTTATTTAATTTATAGATATGGATTAATTACAAATCCCTGAATACGGACCTATTGTAATCCCAATCCTCGCAATTTACGGCATGATAATTGGTCAAGCAATTAATAAAAGCCACTGTATATTGGCATTTGTCCATTTTCATCTTTTCAACTTGCAAATGATGGAAACACTCTTCAATGCCGTCTTTTTGAAACTCTATAAGTTCATGATCACGGATATTTTTGCTCAAACCATACATAACTTTGTGCTTATCGGGAAAACCATCGTTGTCTACCTGAAATAGTGAAATAATATTTATTATTTTTGGGTTTTCATTATATTATATTATATAAAATAAAAACTTACGATATTTAGTTGTTCAAAAACACATTGCCACATGCAATTTTTATTATTCTGTTGTCCACGCCTATTTGAATAATGTCCATCGCTGCCAAAGTTGTTGGAACGATCGGTTGAAGATCGTCTGTTTCTCTCAAATTTCATCTGCAATGGTCCACGATTTCGAATTCGATAGGGATTATTGTTTCTATCATCGTCGTTATGATTGAAACCATCTCTCCCATACTCGTTATTAACATCTGATCGACCAAAACATGATCTTGTTGCACTCGTAATTTCGTCAACTGGATAAACATCATGTATTTTGCACTTTATACTTAAAACACCAATAATTGTACAATTAGCAATCAGAAGGACTGAAAACGTAGTTCCTTTGAAGAAAGCCATTTTGCAAACTGGATCTAGAATAGATTTAGCTTGGCTTATATTGCAAAATTGATTAGAGGATATGTCAATCATCTAATAATTAAATTACAATGTAAAAATAAAACTTTTGTGCACTGTGACACTAATAAGTTTTTCTTTATTTATAGATGACAATCAAACTTGAAGAAATTACTGAAACACGTGAAAAGCAATTAGAACAACTCTGGCAGGAATATCAGAATGTTCTGGATGGTTATGTTAAATATACAGAAAGTTTCTATGCTGAATATATTGAACTTAGAGAACGTGATGATGAAAATACAAAATTGATTCGTACCCACTGTTATGAAGTGGCTAAAGCTACTGAATATATTTCTGAACTCAAATTAGAATTAGAAAATGCTGAAGAGGAACATGAACTTAAAGTGAACTATTTGGAAAATTATCGAAAAGATCTAAATGAACAACATTTGCAGCTGAAGAAGAAACTTGAGGAAAAGATCACATTTGATGAAGATCAATTCAAATTTATGTCAGTCACCAGCCATACGGCTATTAAGGTAAAAATTAATTTATAAAAATATTTAGTATACTCTAAAATTTCCTTCTTAAAGGAATTAGAAAAAATTGCAAAAAAAGGTGAGAACTTGATTCAAGTGTCTTTAGTTTGTCGAAAACTTGAATCGGAAAGAGAAAAGGTTCTACCATTTGGTTTTGATCATCCCAAAATGTTGGATAGATCTATGATTGATTTAAAGGCTCCTCCAGACGATTTAAAACAGGTACTTAATAATATTTCAACTTTTAACAGTAGTATTCTTAATCGATTTAACAAATTTTAGCGTGCCTTCAGTTTATGGTTGAATTTGGAAAATTTTTGGGTTCGGGTGAATAATGCAAGACTTGATGTAGCGGGTCTCAAAGAAGAAAAGTCCGCTTTAGAGAAGAATAATGTTCGGCTGAAAATAACATTGAAGGAATATTTAACAGATGTGACTCTTAATTCTGGAAATAATTTGAATTCTCAGGAATATTTGCAACGACGGCCACACAGCATGAAAGTGGAGAAGGTAATTCATATTGACCTCAGCAATGGAAAACGCTTCGTAAAGAAGAAAGTTAAAAGGCGACCAGTTACTTGTATTGAGGGCAATATTTGTAATGCGGTACGATCTATGAAACTTGTGGAAGGAAAAATGAAGACGGCTCAGATCAGAACATTTGCGAATTGAGAGTTTAATTTTCACTATAAAACATTTAAACATAGAGTATAGTACATTATTTTAATTATTCTTATTCAAACTCATTACTATTTAGAACTTCAGCTTTATGATTACTGAATTAAATGCGATTTTTCTATCTATACATTTTTTTTCCCACTTTGATGTTCGTTTATCCGGAAAATTCTGGTAAGAATTGTTTTCGTATCCTTTTTTTTAGACTAATTTGTTTTTATATGAATTTCCTATAACACATAATGTAACAAGTTTCACATACAAAAATAATATTCGAAGAATTGTTTTTATAATCTAGAGGCGAAATAAATGAACAAATATATTTAAATATTCTACAAAATAATATTTTTTTTAAATTAGATACTTGAACATTCAATTCAGAAAGTTAATATAATGTTTGCATATTAGGACGGAATCAAGGGTTCTTGGTATTGTTTTTCGTCCTTTAATTTCCTTCCATCATCAATTTTAAAAATATAATAAATAAAAGTTTTTCTTCTATTTAAACGCAACAAACGAAACCTATCCATAAAATAATCCCAAAAAATTATTCAGTGTTCTCAAAATTAGAAATAATTATGTATTACGAAGCATGTATATTTCTAGCCATCGAATTTTTATGAAAATTGTTATACAGGGGTTTTCGAGGTCGCTGATAACGAATATATTATAAGATTTTTTAAATTTAAAGTGGAGGTAAAAATGTATTTTTTTTAGTATATAAGAGTTTTATAGGATACTGGATCCGCCATTTTGGATTTTGAAAATCTGATAACGGATTCATAATCAGCGACCCCGAAAACCTTCGCATACAAATTTCTAGATAAATACAGCTAATCTTTGATTTTGTCCTTAATTTATTCTAAAAAATTTATATACACTTACAGGCACAATTAACCGCCCGCTTACACCATCTCTAAAAAATTATGTTTCTACATTCTGGCTCACAACTCCTCCAAATCATAACCGATTTTCTTCATTTAAATTTCGTATGAAAGCCCCCCCCCCCCCCCCCCGCGGCTGCCATCTCTGCATAATTTATTTATTTATTTCCCCCGTTCACCCCTTTCCCTTCAAATTATTTCTTAATGTGGCAATCTCTAGAAAAATTACTTTTCTGCATTCTGGCTCAGAACTCCTCTAAATAATAACCGATTTGCTTCATTTAAATTTCATATGAAAGCTTTCCACGGCTGCCATCTCTACATATTTATATTTATTTTCCCCGTTCACCCCTTTCCCCTCAAATAATTTCTTATGGTGCCAATCTTTAGAAAAATTACTTTTCTGCATTCTAGCTGAGAACTCCTCAAGATAATAACCGATTTTCTCCATTTAAATTTTGTAAGCAAGCCCCCCTTGGGTGCCATCTTCGTGTATTTATATTTATTTTTTCCGTTCACCCCTTTCCCGCCGAATGATTTCTTAAGGTGGCCATCTCTAAAAAATAATTGTTTCTACATTCTGGGTCACAACTCCTCCAAATTATAACCGATTTTCTACATTTAGATTTCGTATGAAAGCTCCCGGCGGCTGCCATCTCTGCATATTTGTATTTATTTTCCCTGTTCACCCCTTTCCACTCAAATAATTTCTTAAGGTGCAAAACTCTATAAGAATTACAGGGTGGGCGGTTAATTGTGCCTCTGAGTGTATTTTGTTATTTATTTACTATTAACAATAATTATTTCAACATTTAATAAAAAATTATAATTACGACCCTAGGAAATTCGAAAATGCATTACAAAGGGATTGGACGAAGGGTTTAGTAAAATTTTGATTTTTAAACAAATGGTAACGATTTTACAATTTGTTAAACCAAAATCAAAAATCCTTTGTCCAAGTCCTGCATATTAAATAACAAATAAACACATACAATATTAAATCGGGCGATGAAATAGTTTTTGAGATGTGTCTTTAAAAAATCGAGTTTTGAGATAATAGCATTTAAAGTTACACGTGCATTGGCTCATCACTCGTTGTAATGCTAACGTCTATAACTCCTGAGTGAGTGATCCATTTATTTTAAAATTTTGGTTTAATATTCTTAGAATGATAAACTTTAAGAAAATGCAAACGAGTAAGGATCTCTATCCAAGGATGGGTTAAGAAATGCAAACATAACAAATTAACAAAGGTAGCTATAAAATTATCCAAGTTATTCAATTCCTTAGAACCTTATTGGTCCAAGTAGATCTGAATCGATTTAGATGATTAAATTTAACAAAAATTACTCTAGAACCTCCTTCCGGTGAAACTGTTAGAAATCATACATAATATATAACTAAAATAGTGTCGCCCACCCCCAAAATTTCCTTTTTCCAACAGGTTAAACATTAAACACTTTATTTATATCTTTATTTGACCTATTAACATTTTGCATAAATTTATTTGCGATCGTAGTCACAATTCTAGTGAGTATTTTAAACTAGTTTGCATTTTTTTTTGCGACACAATACAATTCTAAAATTATTTTAAATATGGTTCTATTGTTATCTCTATAAATGTCCCCACCTACTCTAATTCATCAAATAATTTCCTTTAAAAAATACAAAAATAAAATTTTGCATTTCCGTTCCACTTTTATTTTTTATTTTTATGAGGCATCTCTTCCTGAGCTTCTCTATAAATGAAAAATAAATAAATAAAATCAAAAACCCTTCCCGGGAAACAATAATCGGAAGTCACATTTGCGATTTGAACAGCTTAACAAAAAAAATAAACAAATTCACTTTAATGCTGCCGTAGCAGCAGGGATTATCTCTTGCCAGTTAAACAACTTTGCAAAGTGACTGAGCAGAGCTTTCAGCGATTAACAAGAGTCTCATAAAGTGGCACCAGTTAATCGCGGAGCACCGACTCGATCAGTTGTAAAAACGTCTCATGGGGCACGATCGTTTTGCCTTGAAAGATCGACTGGGGTGCTCCCACTTGTTTTTACTAATCGGGAAGTGATTAGGTGCAAAGTGGTGAATAAGTGGATAATTGCTGCTCTGGACCAAAACGATATAGTGAAATTGAAAAGTTATTCTAATAAATATAGTTTAATTATTCATAGTGACGTGATCTCAAGTGATCTCCCTTAAAGGGTACGTAGTTGTGGATATCAAGATTTTAAAATACGATTTCTATATATTTTACTAGCGGCAAAATCAATCGATATATCTTCGCTAAAAAGTCGATATATCTTCGCCGATTGTTGAAGCTGTTGAGGTCAGCTCTATAGATATGGTCATAATGCCGCCGATCAGTTCTCTTACTCTAGATCTGAGATATTACACCACTCTGGAAACTTGTATTTCACTTATTTGGCGCCTTGACACCTCTTACGTGCCTTCGTGATGTTTTTTTTTTTAATTATTATTTTCGGATTGTTCTTGCAACAACTTCTCAAGCTATTGCAGCACTTGTTTTGATCTTGAACGGATGCAATTTAAAGAAAATTCTGATCATTCGGAACTTTCTGTTAGCGATCGTGGCAATTACATGTATAAATTACCAGCTCCTTTTTAATCGGTAATTTGTTAGCGATTAGCCATCATGATTGTGCTAGATGTAATGCTGCATTTATTGGCAAGTATGAGATTGTTCGATTGAGCAAGATATTTACTTTTACTTTTTATTATATATTATGTTACAAATTTCGTATTGGACTTTTAATAAAACCACAGACATGTAGATTATGTGGTTTGCATGATCAAAGTGCACTTATCATATCATACATATTGTGCAGCGTAACTTATATTTCTTAATATCGATAAGTTGCAAAAAACTGCCAAAAGTTGTTTGAAATTTTAAATATCCAGATAAAATTTAATTGTACATCGAAATTTGTTTTATTGTGATCTTGCAGTCCTTAATCTTGCCTTTCTGTGTACCCTTGATAATACTACCCACATGTATTCTAGAATTCTTAAAGCTGAATTACGAACTTAATTTTTATCATTATCTTGCTGCATTTCAGAATAGTAATCAAATTTGATAATGTGATTTTACTTTCGAAATTAAAGTCCCTACAGAGAAAAAGTTTTTTTTTAAAGTTATACAGATTCTGTATATTTTTAAATATATTTATTTATGGTTTTCATCCAAATAGACTTCTTTATTGTAGTTTCATTAGTTCAAAACGACTTTTCCTATGTAATTTATCATATTAGAATTTCTTCTATATTTTAAAACATTTCGGCTCAAGACGTGCTAGCTTAATTTAAATAAAATCCTGATAAAAAGATCTTTTGATATTTAAACTTGACGAAGATACAAATAATTTACAACGATATGGGTATGTTCTAAAACTTTATTAATGCACAATACTAAAAGTCAGTCTAATCAGCAATTCCAAATAAATAGTATACATGAACACAAATTTCGAATTTTTGAGTCTTTTTTAAAAACGAATTCTAGGTTCCTTTAAGAGGAAATAATAATCGACTAATCTCACTTTTATTCATTGCTTTTGTATTAAAGGAGTGGATTTGTTACTTGAAATGATGGAGATCCTTTCAAGTTCATTATTTGCCTTTTTCGTGTTGTATCGATATTTTAAATTTATAAACATAGCAAATTCGAAATTAGTGAGCAAAGTTAACCTAAAATTCAATTTTGTAGTCGACGAGCACACAGTAATTAATTGAAAATATGTAAGCTTCCTGTTGGGATAAAATCAATTTATACTAGATAGTCAGGTACTATCACAAGAATATTGAAAAGCAGTTTTACACTTTTAAAAAGGTCGAACTCTGCTATTTCTTCTAGAAGTGCCAAGCTCACTTAAAATTTCCTACAAGACCAACAGAATTGAACTTCACGTTCTACAATACGGACGAATAAAAATTCAATCAAAATCGGTTCTATAAACTTCGAATTATAAATTTTATATTAAAAAAAAAATTGAATTTGATTATTGGATATAAACGTAATATTTAAAAATAATAAAGAAATACATTAAAATATAGTTTCTCCATAATGCAAAATTGCCGTGAAAGTTTCCATATGTTTAATATATTTTATTATTGTATTAATATTACATTACTACTCTAAAGTGAAAAAAAAAATTATACTAATAAATAATAAAAACTATTTTGTTTTAAATGAATTTATATTTTTTTTAAATAGTCCTGTTTAAATTCTACATCTTATTCTTAATCAGTTCGATATTAAAATTACTCCTTACATGGAAAACTAAAGAAAATAGGGATATTTATTTATAAATTTTGTCCAGTCATCAGATTAAACGCCTACAATACAAAATTGTACTACATTTTAATATATTAATTTTCTTAGAAACCTAGAAAAAAACAATTCATTGAAATAATGAAAATTTCCCAATGCAAATTATTTAACATTTTAAAATTTAGGTAAGTTATTCAGCTGCGTGTGCGCATATATTACTCATCATAACCACCACCGACAGGGAATAATATTTAATAAAGCCTTGTATTCATGGAAGTGAAGACTAAAGAAAGTGAAGACGAAACCAGACAAAAGTAAAAAAAAAAGAAAAAAAGAACGTAAGACATGTAGTTTCGTCGCGTGGAATCCAAGATATTCGTCAGCCTTTTACATGGCCAGCGACCAGATAATCAGGTAAACTTGGGTGACTCATAGGTACAGGGCTAGGTCCCTACTTTGTTTCGAATGATTTCCGTCAGTAAGGGAATTGGAAGGTAAATGATCGCGCCATGGGGTCTTAAAGTTGAAGGAATTTCTCCGATAAGAAGATAACCCCAATTTGTCGTCTAGTGGCACATGTTGTTAATAAACTACCACGCATAATTACCCATGCCGACGAGATCACAATCGCGGCCGTCACTTTGATTTCTTAGTAAGTTGCAGCCGCTGATAAAGTTGCGACTAGCGATCAACTGGCTGACTCACTAGCTTACGCGCTTGAATAAATTTAAGGCTGAAATATGCTTGTGATATCTTTTGAAATGTTTTCAGTATAAAATTACGCCTATATAATTAGTTTGATTCGAATAATTGGCGATTTTGTATGCATCTAATGTAGTTAAACCTTTCAAATAATTTTTAAAAGCAACCCACGGACACTACATAAAAGACTTTCAATAGGTTCGAGGTAGAAAAATATTTAAAACTAGATTTGTTTAATTGAATTAGCCGAATAAGTAGAAATAGTAAAATTAAAATACAAAGAAATTAAAGCATATTATAATTGGACTGTAAGTATACTATACTGATATGTATCTGCAGACAGACTTAATAAGATTGTTCTTAAATATCTTTTAGAATTCTGTTGTTCTGAGGTTGCATAATTAAAAATTTTCTTTTTCACTGAGAAATTAACTAAATAAGTTTTTGATGAGATATGACTTTTTGATAGTGGATGATTTAAAATTTGTTTTAAAAGGAAAAGTGTAGGTTGTGCTGATTTGGCAGGTTTCCTACTTGAGATTGGATCGTGCCATGTTTGTAAAACATGTGGCATTGATTTTTAATAAAAATGCTTATCATTATTGGCTGCATTTGCGTCAGCATAGTTTAAATAATATTTTAAATTAAATAATGAAATTTGAATTCTCTTATCTTTTCCCTGTATATTTCTAATTCAAATTAGTTAATCACAGTGAGGGCTTAAGTTAAGGAATATTTTCCTTTTTAGTTAATAATTTCATTACAAAGGCCGACAAAATTTAACCGACCTTCTAAACCAAAAACCAGACCTTTTTACGAAGGTTTTTGACATATTTTTGAAAGATTCTAACCTAAAAGTGGTATAAAACCGGTTTTACGAAATTTTTTAGGTTATGTTACAAAAATAAATATTTTCATTTGATAGAAAATTGCAAAAGGAAAATTATCAAGTAACTAATTCACTTTATTTCAATCCCTTTATTATTCTTTATTCAAGATCTGTTCTCATTTAGAAAATATACAGAAAATTTGAGACAAAATAGTTTTCAGTATTTTTTGGTCGCCGATTTAGAAGGTGTAGTTTTCAAATAAGGGCATTTAAAGCTATAAAACTGTACTAGGATCTCATTAAAATTTTCAAGGGATATTATTAAAATAAGACTAAGTGAATTTGTAACAAAAAACAATAATTTGTCGTCAAATTTTCTTAGTTTTTCCAAAAATCATCAATTTTTTCCTAGTTTTATTAAATGCAACATTATGAGCAAGCTTTTCAGGATTTTTGCTGTAACCGCAAACTGTGTATATTTCACAATATTGTTTATAAAGCTGTTTGGCCCTTAGCCAAATTATTTAAAAATTCATCAATACGAAATAAAGTCGATGCCCACACGTATGTTCATTTTAAAAATGAGTCATGCATAATCGCGTAAAGTTAATGTACGAATATGTCGACGCTGCTAACAATGTTTTTTTTGTGATAGTCAAAACAAACTCTAAAGAAACATTAATTGCGCAGAAAAGTGCCAATTAAGTAATGACCTTGCTTGCTCTAATTAGGACCACGTTCGCGCAGTGAACGTGCTTTTCTTACGAAAGTGTACAACATCGTTTAAAAAAAGCGTAAAATTTGCCAATTTTGCACATTTACCCATATATACATACATACCCTCTAGTTCCACTCCCACCTCAGTCCAATTAGTTTGAATCAACTTTTATAGCACAGCCTGACCAAATGTAGAACCAAACTAACCGACTTGAATCTTAAATCGTTTCATTCTAGCCGAGATATATATATCATCAAAACAGACCGACAGCAGATTATCCGCCCGTTTTGATAGACAAGAAACAAAATCGGAGACTTTCACTAGAGCGACTAAAATCGTTGATCAGTAGTAGCTCTATGTGCCGATCTCGGTGGATTTTGAGCGTTCTGAAAGAATCCAGGAAAGGTAAAAAGGCAATGAAATGATCGCCGATGAGGTGACATAGAAAAAAAAGCGACAATTTATCAATATCATTGCTGGTTGAATAGTTTCATGTTGTGGTGCGCGGTCGACAGTGCCGCGATCTCATCTTGAAAATCGTGCAGAACGAGACTCACTTGTCACCTGGTCATTACCATAAAAGCGCAGACTTGCCCTTGCCATATTCTGGCGGCACGGCGACCTTATGCCTCCAAACAGAGGAGTATCATGAAAGCGGTGATATAAATTAATAGCGTCAACTTTCGACCATCTTCGAGGTGGGTCCAACTGGAGGATCGTTTAAGAAATTGGATGAAAATTAGTACGCACTGATACATCATGAGTGGACTACTCAAGAACGTTACGAACGCCATTTGGCATGCGTTTAGTGCACTACATCAAGAAGAGCCAGGTTTTGTCAACAAAAGCAAGCTTAAGGTAATTAAGATATTAAAAAAATTTGTTTTAGTTTTAACAACTGCTTTTGATGTTATTAAGGGTGCTAAACACGAATTCGAAAATTTTCTATCATATCTTGTTTGCGATAAAATTGTGATGAACCATAATTATGCCTTCTAGTTAAAATATTGCAAAATACCCAAGCTTTTTGAATTTTCTTTAAAATAATCCAGATATTTTTAATTTAATAAAACTTAAGATTACACAGGAGCATTTCAAATATAAAGATTATTAATCTCTTTTGAGACCGATGATTAAAAAGTGAAAAAACCATATTTTGATAATTTTTGAAATGTGTAGTTGTAAATTTACATCATATTTTCAGTACTAGATATTTTTTTAATAATTTCTTTTATCAGAAAATATTAAGTAGTATTAGGATAGGTGGCATTCTCCAACAGCACATTTTTAAAATCGCAATTTACGGAGATCAAGAATTCATAATATGTACAGAGATTAGTAGCTTTGTTCTTTACAGATTGAAATTTAATATCGAGCAATGAGGAAGAAATAATTATTATGTTGCATTAAGTGAAGGGAAAATTTATTTAATGCAAAAACCCTTAGCAAATCTTAACCAGTTAACTGTGGCGCCCTCATCGAGCCATGACGAGTATATTCGTCAATCATAGAATAAGTTGCGCTGGTAAGATAAGGCCATGCACAAAAACCTGTCCTCAGATCGTGATAATTCTATGAATTTTTGAATGAATCGTGTGATAGTCAGTATCGTTTGCTTATTTTTAGTAAACAAATTGATTGAATTCTTGGAACACTGAACCGAGGGAGACAATTTCAAAGAAAATTTTGTGCCTCTCATTGTCAGTTCATGTGCTTTGTATTTGGAATGGTTTTTTGTTGACATTCATGCAATTAGCCCCTTTCTCTGTCCGACAGCTTCCAATTCTTTTATAAAATCTAAATTATTTTCAGACTGACAAGAGTTCTTGTAGTTTCATATTTTTTGGTTAACATCTAAAAAACGTTATCATCGCACATAAATAAATTCATTATGCGAACTGGTAAACTTTTTCAACCAGTGCATACCGGGACGCATGAGATCATCTCAAACTGTTTATATTTTCTACTTGTTTGTTTTATTCCGGCATAGTCTCAAAATATTCTAAACATCTTTAAATTTGAGAATATGTTTTGTTTTTCTCAAAAACTGCAATTTAAATAGCCAATGGTCACTGATTTATACACATGACGAGTATACTCGTCAATCACAGTTAACTGGTTAAAAACGATGTTGACCCACACCTAATTATTGCACTTAATTTTCAAAATGTTACTGTTTTAAGAAAACAAATTTGAAATTAATTTATTTTGATGAGTCATAGCTCCTTGTACAAATGAGTTTAGTAAATTATACACCGCGACAGAAACAACGTCGATTTTGGCTTTATCGTGTAGCTGACGGGTTGAGAAAACCACGGTAGATTAAACATCATCTTTAGAATTTTGTTTTGTATTGTTTGAAGCTTGTTTATATGGGTTTTTGCACAATCAGCCCATATAGGTGCATCATACAAAAGAACAGCTCTGAATATTGTTGTCAAGTCTGAATTCCGGCTAATAAACGGGTACAAGGACTTAATCAGATTAATAACTTTTTGAAGTGGTACTTGAATATGCCTATCAAATAGTAACTTTTTATGAAATGTAATGCTGAAATATTTCAGCTTGTTACGCCATTCGACGTGCGAGGAAACCAATTCTAATCCGAGGGATTCTTTCGAGTTCTCATCGGTACTGAAATGTCATCTACGCACAAAATCCCGGCTGGTGTACCACAAGGTTCTCTTCTTGGGCCAACATCTATACATCAGATTTCCCAAAGCTCTCGAATTGCCAGTTATCGATGTACGCTGACGATACAGATGTATTTTCTTTTGATCGGGACGCATAAAAAATTACAGCCAATCTCCAAAATGCATCGAACATAACTTTCAATTATTTCAATAGGTGGAAAATAAAAATAAATTCTATTAAGACCCAAGCTATTTTCTTTACCCACAGAAATGTGTAAATGTAAAATAGATATATTTTTTTTTATACAAGCAAGTTTTTCAGAAACGTTGACTAGAAATGATAAATCGCTACACACATCATTTCTAAAGGATTTTTTACGTAGATTCATAAACGAAAATAGCCCATCACAACACGATTTTAGAAAAATGGTGTTAAAAAGTGCAAAATATTTTAATCATTTTTGAAAAACTATTAAAATATAACAGACTATCATAGGACCTTGTAATGCGGCTCAAATGAACGCTTAAACCTGTATCTATTATAAAAAAGCTAGATAGACTTTAACGCTTTCCAAAATATTTCATCAAATTCACTTTTTTCCATAAAAAATGATTATTTCAAACAATAGATAGTGAATAAAGATCAGAACTGGTGCATGTTCTTGAAAAACATATTACATACAAAAGTGGTATTTTACATATATCTAAATAAGGATTCATGCTTTTATTTGAGTTTCGAGCTCTTATCAAGGTCTGTTATTTTTTTAGAAATTTTCAAAAATGGGCAAATTACGATCTTTTGAACTTTGCAAGCCTATTTTGCATGATGGGCCATTATTGTTTAAGAATTCGCAAAACTATTAAATTATATATCACTTGTTTGATTAAAGAAGAAAATATAAAATTTGCTGCCTAGTGATTTGTTTGCTTGAGATAAAGGAATTATAAGAACAAATGTGTTAAACTGCTAAACTGTAGCGTATTTCTCTATTTAGTACTATTTTTCTCAAAAATCCTACCTAATGAACAATGTTTCATATTTAGGATCTTAAATAAATTATAATACATCAAAAGCAGTTTATTAAAAACAAAAACAAGACTCTTATTATCTCTATCAAGACATATAATGGATCACAGCTTCTATTTCTAGGTCCTTACAGCTAACATAGCAACAGTGTTAGATTTGTACGGCGTTGAGAAGGGCCTCGATCACTACCGATCCACGAACACCTTGAGCTTTGAACACTTCCGGCACTATCTGCTGCAAGAGGTGTTCTCCACCCTCCCGTCAAGTTTGAGTATGTCAGAGCTGAGGAGTTATGAGGAAAAGATCGAAGAGGTAACCCCGCCCCCAAAGCCCTCGTCACGCTCCATCAGATTAAGAAAGATCCTCCCTCGTTACAGATCTGCTGGCTGATCTGCCGCACGAAATATTCGAGCAAAAAGCATAAAACTTTAAGCGATTCACATCTTTACAAGCTCTTCCGAATTTTTTGTCTTGTAGGCGATTTTACTGTGATTAATGCTGAACAAGGCGCGTGTGAGGTAGGCTGATTTTTGATTGGAATCACTTTTTCTCAACATTAATTACTCGGTTTTTTTTTTTGTTTTTTAGGTACTCCTACACTCGAGCGAAGCTGTGCTGCTAATTCAGCAGTTCGTCAACGCTTTGGGACGGGACGCGGACAGCGACAAAAGAACCACCCATCTCGCTGAGAATGATCTCTCGTTCAGGTTCGATCAGTTTTTAGATTTAATCGATTTTGAGGACAACGACAGCATTTTAGAATATGAAGAGTCACTTCATGAATTTGTTGAAGAAATGTATCGCACTTACATCAAGGATATTATTAAAAAGGTATAAGGTTTCATTTAAACATGCTTCTGTACTTCTATTATTATAATTGAATAAATAGTATGTATATTCATTTTCGAAAAGGGAATATCTCAAATTTTATAGCAGCTAGTATAAGTTTTTATTGATATACTGAAAACGAAAAAGAAAATTAAATTAACTACTCCCAGAATATAAATCTTGTTGAAGCAAGGGACAGTCAATTAAAGATTTGATGTTAAACAAAATTGTAAATCGTCCGCAAACATTAAATATCTTACATAGAAAACTTGAATACATTTGATTAATAAAGAGAACAAAAAGAAGAGGACCCAAATTACTTCCTTGAGGCACACCTGAATTGACTAGAATAACCCTTAATAGAACATTTAATCTAAAAAATTGTCTACGATCAGAGAGAAATGAAGAAATCTATTTTAGTATACTAGAAACCAATTCGTTCAAGCTTTATAATAAGCAAGGTAATGTTAACTCTATCGAAAGGTTTAGAGATATCTGTGGAAATCACATCCACCTGTGCCTCAGTTGTAAGATTTGAGCCACATGATTTTCTGAAATATAAAAATCATGTTGTTGAGGGTTTATCAAGTCAAACTTTGATTTGATATCACTACTAATAATTTTATTGAAGGGTTTATTGTTAATACTATTTAATTATTTTTTCTTAAGTTTCTTCTTAATTTTACGTTCGATCTATATTTTTATAAATTCAGAAATGTTAAACTTTTAAACTAATCGAATCTTTTTAGGGATATCTGCTAAGACGAGGCTACCTACTTCCAACATTCCGAGAATTTTGGTTCGTACTTCAGCCATGCGAATTATCTTACTATAAAAACCACTGCGAGAAAGAGTTGTGCGGCACCATATCTCTGGATCCGAAATGCATGGTAAAACCGAGTACAACAACTCCAGGAAAACAAGATAAATTTCTCAAATTCACCCTATCATCTGGTGAGCGAAATTTTGAGCTAGCGACGCATGATCATCGTACCCGAATGCAGTGGATTGCTGCCCTCCAATTGGCCATAACTTACTCGACAGGGCGGGAGGGTTTCCAGAGGGATTTGATCCATCGCCGCAAGATAAAAAGGGACGCTGAATTGAAGCGAAAGAGAGAAGAAGAGATGATCAGGTCAAGTCACCTAAAAGAAGTTGAACACGCGAAGAGTCAACTTGAGCAAGAAAAGCAAGCAAGGCTAGCGGTCGAAATCAAAGCTAAAGAGCTCGAGGCTGTTGCTAGGGAAGATTCCAGGCGAGTTGCTGAATTAGAAGACATGAAAGTTACGCTGGAGAAGCTTCTGGAAGAAGAAACTCAAGCGAAACGAGATGAAGAAATCGTTCGAGCACTTCAGGCAAGAGTTCTAGCCGAGGAGTGGGAGAAACGTGAAGAACTAGAACAATTACAGAAGGAGCAAAAAGCCCTTCTTGAAGAGGAGCGACAGAAAAGGTTTGAATTTGAATCGATGCAGAAGGAGAAGGAAAATAAACTTAAGGAAGCTGAGCGACGATTAAAATTCTTAGAGGATGAGCGAAAAAGATTAGACTTAGAATTGAAGCAGGCCCGATTCAAAATCATTAGATCTGAAGAGAATAAAGAGGATTTGGAGGCGCGAATGGATGCTCTAAGCCCATTTTTTAATAATAGCGGATCTGGTATTAGACGAACCCTTTCATTTGTTGTACCATCCCGAGAGAGGCCTACAACAATGGAAGATATTCGATACTCCACTTTGCGACGAAAAGCTAAAAATGTGGCGGGAACTGTTAATAATTAATACGAAAGTTTTTACTAAATATTTTTCTAAATCATTTTTGTAAATATTCATTACTACGTCTGTAAATATGATATTAATACTGTTGTTAAATAAATAATAATATTGTTAAATAATTTCGTTCTTTTCACATTATTTTAAAGCCAGTTCCCATTAAGTGCTAAACACTGATCATCGCCCGTAGCTTAAATGTTGTAGGACCTAAAATTTAAGTGATATGTTAAATTTACGAAAAGATTTTAAGAAAATCATAAGGAACAACATGTAGGAAATTATGAGAGATCATGACTACTTTTTAAAACGAATGCCCTATCATGTAATTTCTGTAATATTCAATGCATAAATAATTAAAACAACATTATTTATCTTTTAGGGCTAAATATAAGCAAAATCACACACTAAGGAACCGAATCAATGAAAATCTTTACCTCTACTTGAAATTTGCTTCGTGCAAGGTCCCAAAATTCTAAAATTAGGGTTTTTTCTTCATTTTCCGCACTTTAAATACGATTTAAAAAATATGGTTCCACCGACAACGACCCTACCATGTTAAAACCACCGTCTCTCGTCTGATGACCGAAGTTAAGCAACATTGGACGCGAATAGTACTTGGATGGGAGAACCGCCTAGGAACACCAAGTGTCGTTGGCGTTACTTCTTGATATTTGTACGAATTCCAAAATTGCACCAACCAAATTCATAGTGGAGCATACTCTCGAATCCGGCGAATTATGTCTAGTACAATTTAATGTACATATAGAATTTCAAAAAATTGGCTGCGGATTTTTGGAGCCCTCGTGTTTAAAATTAAAATTTAAAATCAGCACTTTCTAGCTTTAAGAAAAATTGTAAGCTAAGTAAAGCCGCTTTTTCCTATATGTTGGAAGAAATTAGTGGAGAATTCGTTCCTTTAATACGATCGTTATCGATAACTTTCGAGTCAAAACTAGCAGACTGCTTAACACGTTTTGAGTGGGCTGTTTTTGCTGTCTTTCTTAATTTCTGCCCTATTATGAAAGTCGATTTCTGTCGACTCGACTAGCGAAGACACTAATTTTCTTATCATCCCAGGTTTGAAAATGTGTCTTCGCTAGGCGAGTCGAGTTAAATCGACTTTCATAATAGGGTCCTAAATCAACACTATTATTGATAAAAAATTTCAGTCATTTATATAAAAAGCAAAATTGCGCAGTAGGTTCAACAGATAGATAATATTACAATGGTAACAAGGAAAAACTCAATACGTATTAAAAATGAAAAAATAACGCAGTGTAATAAAAATTCAAGCAAAAACGTGAATCCACGTGGTCCATCCTAGGCAGAGTTGTTAAAGAATGCATTATTTTCGAGCTGCATTCCTATAAATGTTTTCCTTAAAATGAATTCACTCAAAGCTGCAGTTAAATTTCTCTTGAAGAATGGGAATGGAATTAGATGAATTCCCATTCCTCAAAAAAATAATAAGGAATGCACTCTGTATTCATTTTGCAAAAAGAATGCATTACTACGAATGCATTCCTCTGGAATTCAAAGCATTCTTTGAAGTCTTTGTGAATTCATTGCATTCACTTGAATTCACTTCCATTCACTTGAATTCACTTGCATCACTTGAATTCAGTGAATTCTTTTGCATTCTTTTCTGGCTGGAAAGTGATGATTTTTAGGAATTTTTTAAAGAAACTATACAATCGACAGTTCTGAATTTTATTTACATTTGCCCGACATAGGGGATTTAAGATATCTGGAAAAAGAACGAAATGGCAAATTTCTAAAAATTTTTTTAGAAAAATCGAATAGTTTTAGTGCCTTCAATTGTGGATAAAAAGAAAAGAAAAAAAATCGTACGTCAAGATTAAGAGATTAGTTTTCTAAAGAAAATGAGATCGCAATCATATGAATTAGCTATATCGACGAAAAAAAAGGGAGGAGATCTATATTTTGTAATTAATTTTTTATTTTATATTTTTATGTATGACCACGCATAACTTTTTACAGAGTAGTCCGAATTTGATGATTCTTTTTTTATTGTATAGGGTGTACCTCGAAGTTTGTCCCATTTAAAGTTAAAAAAATACAACTCTACGGGTAGAAAAAAATATGGAATAATTGATTTTTCATTCATCTGTGAACCGCTTCTGTTGAAACTTGGCACACATATGTAGTTCTGATAACACTACAACATAATGGGGACCTGAAATTAATCTGATGATGGAGATGGAAAAATTAGTAGATTTTAACCACAAAAAATTAAAAAATAAAAACTTTTTAACAAAGAATTAAACTGGCGAAAAAAGAAACTGAAAAGCGAAAAATAAAATAAACCTTTTAAGTCTTACTAACTAAGCTCCTAAGCTAATGTAAGTAACTAATTTTGAGTCAGCAGCAAACAAACAGTCAACGTAGACCATTAAATTACTTTAAAGAAATAATCAAAACAAAATAACATAAAAATACAACGTGAAATCTCCAGTGATAAACAATGACACTTCGCGACTTGTTTGGCGCCGACTCAATATTAGTTAGTTACGTTAGTTTAGGAGCTTAATTAATAATTAAGACTTAAACCTTTTTTTTCTTCATTTTTCAGTTTCTTTTTTCGTCGGTTTTATTTTTTGTTAAAATTATTTTAGTTATCAATTAGATTCAAAAATGCGTATTGAGAAAAACGCATTTAAAGATTTGTTGTTCACACAAAAGTTACTGAAACCGGCTCAAGCAGGCGGTTGTAACTAAGTCAATTCTGTGAATTTCTCAATGAAATTTCAGAACATATTCCTTAATTAAAAGAACTATTGAATAAAATAAGAAAATAATTATTTATTTCAATAAACAAAATCAAAAATTTTCACATTATATAAATATGCCTCACATATTTTTTAATGTTTTTAAATTTGAAGTCGGGGTCTTCTTATTTTATTTTTAACATAAAAATGGAAAAATCCACCGGATTCAATATAATATAACGAAATGCTAAATTCATATAATAAAAATAAATCTACGCATATATGTCATTTTACTTTTTATTAAAATGTTTTTTATTTTTAAAATCAGAAA
Source organism: Dysmachus trigonus (assembly GCA_949715965.1). Taxonomy (NCBI): domain Eukaryota; kingdom Metazoa; phylum Arthropoda; class Insecta; order Diptera; family Asilidae; genus Dysmachus; species Dysmachus trigonus. Next base: position 96,490,196 of record OX454319.1, on the reverse strand, counting down.
TAAAAATCAGAAAATGATTTTTATTAAAAAAAAAAAAAAATCGGAAAATGGCTTTTATTTTTAAAACATATATAAATGTAAATGTTCGTTTGTTTAAAATCTTAAATCTCCGAAAGTTCTTTGAAGTAGCTTTGACATTTTTTTTAAACTGCGCCAGCGGACGTAAAAACAACACACGCTAAGCTAAATATTTTACGGCAATGGGAGCGCTATCTGTTGAATGTGATAGCAATGCACCCAATACTAAACATTGATCATGTCGGACACCTCTGGAAAACATTTTCTGATTTTTATTTTAGATTTTAAAAATAAAAATCATATTCTGATTTTTATTTTTGATTTTTGTAATAAAAATCATATTCTGATTTGTATATTTGATTTTTATAATAAAAATCATTTTTTAATTTTATTTTTGATTTTAGAAATAAAAATCATATTCTGATTTTTATTCTTGATTTTAAAAATAAAAATCACTTTCTGATTTTTATTTTTGATTTTAAAAATAAAAATTTCTTTCCGATTTTTATATCTGATTTTTTAAAATAAAAATCAATTTCTGATTTTTATTTCTGATTTTTTAAAATAAAAATCATATTCTGATTTTTATTTCTGATTTTTATAATAAAAATCATTTTCTGATTTTTATTTTTGATTTTAAAAATAAAAATGCGAAAATAATTTTTTTCTTTTGATCTTTTTCGAAAAAATCACAAATTTAAAAAGCACATAAAATTCTTAAAGCTCAGGCCATAAGAATCATACTACATTTAAACCAATTTTCCCACAAATTTGTCTACATGATTTTTTGGTTGGAAAAGTTTCCGCGAAGGCGGACACCGATAGAATCGTATGCAGAGGAGTATGCTCTTCTTCCTCTTCCTCATCTGCAGGCGTTCCGTCGGACTCTGCATACGATTCTACCGGTGTCCGCCTTCGCGGACTACGTTTTGGTATTGTCTCCTTTTCAATTGGTGTTTCTTTCCCGTCTACATCAGAAGAAGTATCCTGCTTCTTTTTGGGTCTGCCACGACCACGTTTAACAGGGACTGTTGTAGATTCAGCGCCCTTTTTGTCCTTCGCTTCCACCACAGCCGGTTCCACCACGATTTTCACTTCAGATGTTGAATCTTTGATAAAAGCTAAAATCTAAAACTTTTCTAATTTTTCACAGCAAGCGTCGTAGACTTACCAACGTTTTCCTGTGTTACTTCGACAGCTGTGACTGCTGCTTTTTTTCCATTTGTGGACATTTTTCTGTGTCTGATTGTTTCAGACACAGAAAAACAGTACCGGCCTTAGGGGGGGGCAAGCTCGGGCGGCGCCCGAGGGCGCCGGTCGATTTGGGGCGCCAAATGAATCAGGAACATATTAAAATTTCTCAGAAGAATAAGTTTGTAGAACTGCAAAATTGAGTAAAAATATATGTAAGACGAAGGCAAGGGAGACAAATATGCGTTTTGAAGCATTTTTTTTTTACTTCCCGAGGTGTTTTTGTGTTCCCCCCAAGGAAAGTGGCAATTTTATGTATGAGTATCGAAAAGAAAACCCCTACGAACAATATTATAAATACAAGCCGTCTAGGCCCGATGATTGCTTCTTACGGCGGTATAGCCCATTTATTCTGCTCCACAGGGCGAATCTGCTAAACTATCGTTTTTACGAAAAAGTGATGTTCTACTGACTGTAACTGGGGAAGAATACCGTTCTTACAGTACCAAAACCATTATAGGGGTGAGAACAAAATGTTTCGTTCAAATTTCTGCCATAAGAAGCAATGTAATTTCGCGCCGAATCTCGGACTACATCACTACATGTGCATTTTCAACTTCGCGGCTTGTGTTTATATGTATTAGAGGGAGTTTTGGTAAGAGCCGTTTTCCATTTTTTTGTGTATTTTCGAATAAATTTTTTCTTAGAAATTCGCGATGGGCGCTTTAGACATATTATATATATTTGCAAACTGCAGCTATCACTCTTAAACTGAGTTGCGAGTGTTCTGGGCTTTCCTAAGAGTTCCATAAAATTTTTAAATAATATTTGCAAATCATTATTTTTAAAAACTCATTTGGTCTTCAAAAATATTAAAGGAAAGAGTAATACCTAAGGTAAATGAACGATTTCATTTTTGGACGTTGTACCTTTTATGCATTCAGTTTTTGAGAGAAAAGCAAGATATAAACCTGATTATTATACATTTATGTTAGTATTAAAGTTATTCTAATTTACCTGTAAATGTTATTGAAATGCATAATTTATGAAACGTAAATACGAAATTGATTTTTTCAATTTTTCCAATAGTTTATTTTGAAACTGCAGATTTCATGATAATATCAAACTGCGTTCGAAGTATTTACTAGTTTAATTGATTATTATTCCAAGTTTTCGTGACAAAGATTCGTAATTCAATGAAAAAGCAATTGGAATGCTATACAATATTTAAATACATATAAAGATTATTTCAGGTATTCCAAAATATGCGTCGAAAATCATGAAGCCTTAAGCTACTGGTTCTCAGAGATACATTACTCGGATATAGTAAATTTTATTCTCAGATGAAGCATTGAAGATTCTATAATACATGAATCAACATTTTCTACTTACACTCTTTATTCTTCCTAATTTTTGACTTTTTGCTTTTATTATTGCACATTTAAGTAGTATTTCAAAGAAAATTTTACGGAAGGTATATTGACCCATCAAACTTAATTTTCTTTATCCTGTTCTGTCCAATGTCACATCCAGTGTTAAATGTAGTTTTCAGTTTATATATGAAATTCAATAATAGATTACGCAACGTTGGGAGTATAAAAAAAAATTTACAAAAAAAAAATAAAAACCGACTTTGAAACTTTGCCTGTATGTACAAATTTATACTAAAAAGTTAAAGATAATATTTTTTATTACTTTAAAGAAAAGAGCATTCAAGGATAATATACAAAATTATTGATATTTAAATATTTACAATAACTAATCAGTCAGTTTTTTAATTGGTCGAGAGAATTTGGGTTTTTAAACTTGCCTTGGCTGGCACCGATTCCAAAAAGTAACTGATTAGATATTGTAAATATTTAAGTACGAGTATTAATAATTTTGTATATTATGCTTGAATGCTCTTCTCTTTAAAGTAATAAAAAATATTATCTTTAACTTTTTAGTTTAAATTTGTACATACAGGCAAAGTTTTGAAGTCGTTTTTTATTTTTTTGTAAATTTTGTTTTATTTTTCAATTTTTAGCTGACGGAAATTAGCTGAAATTCAATAAAAGGGATTCATCCCCTAAGTTTCCACCTTTAGAAGAGGGATATTTTCATCAAATTTAAACGGGACCACTCTCGAGAAATATTCTATTTAATAAAAAAAGAATTATTAAAATCGGATCACAATCGGCGAAGATATCGCCTAACATACACAAAAAAAAGAAAAAGAAGAACAAAATAAAGCCGAGTTGAGAACCTCCTCCTTTTTTTGCAGTCGGTTAAAAATAAAGAATGCCCAACTATTTGATCTAAGGCCTTCTTTTTTAACACCCGAGTAACATTTACGATTTGTCCGGTCGAAGCCTACGCAAAGTGGAAATTTGTTTTAAGTGGTGGTTATAAAGTTGACACTGCAGATTTGGGATTGCAGAAAAATTAATTTTTTCTTATCAACATTTGTTATCTTTGTTTTCTATGCTGGCTGATAATATTTTATTTTAACGATGGAAAACGAGACCTCTACGAAGAAACATAAGCCTTCTGGTTATGAATACAGAAAAAGAAAAGCATCAGAACCAACTATTCAAAATGAAGTTAGATCTGAATCGCCTAAACCAATTTCGGATGGAAATAAGTTGAACATAGATGAGGACGAGCCCAACAATCAAGATGCGGTAGATGACGGAACTTGTGAAAATATAGAAGAATTATCTAAAAGTTTTTCGGATTATGCTTTATGGCCAATTCATCGTACCAAAAAAATCGTACTTTTTTTTCCACTTGAGGAAAAATTTTTAAAGCTATTATTTAACTTGACCATGTTGTCCGTCCGCCTGTGCATTTTTTGTGTAATTCAAAATTAGAAATCGAAGTTTAACTATGTTCGGAGAAAGCCCATACCTTGAAATTGTTCACACTGCTAAATTTTTGATGACACTACAAGTTAAAATAAATTTTGAATCTGCGATAATTGTTTAACTTTTTATTGCGCTACTTATAAAAGCGTGTTTTTTTGTTTTTAAGCCATAATTTTTATATTTGTCTTTAAAAGGGGCGCCGAGGAAAAGTTTGCCCGACTAAACGCAAAAGCCTAAGGCCGGCACTGCAGAAAAATGTCCACAAATGGAAAAAAAGCAACAAGTTTTTCATAAAGTTGCAAATAACTTGAAAATATCGTCTAAAAATAGGAGAAACACCGATAACGCCGCTTTTACAATCGCAGTACAATCGCGCACAAAAGACGCCTTCAAGGAGCAATATAAACAAAAAGATTTCTCTGGACGGTCGCATCCACCACCCCAAGCGCGGCGACCGCGTCCTGGTTGGGTCGCAAAAAAAAAGGCAAGTAAAAACTCCAAAAATCGTAAAAACTCCGCGGAAATCGTACAAAATAACGCACTACAGAGAAGTATCCTTACGTTTTACCTAATTATCCGCCCGAAATTCCACTGAAATGATGAGAAATTCGCAAAAATCCGTTGCCGGCTAAATCCCTCAAGTTTGCAAAATTTACAAAAATATCTCCCGCTCGCCGCTTAAACTCAAGTGGAATTGTGGAAATCTGCGTTCCGTCCGGCTGTCCCGTACCAACTGTTCTTCAGCTGCGACGGGGCTGCCAGCCCATTGTTTCGCAGGATACACGACTTAAGCCCTCCGCACACACGTCAAGCTGGATTTTACCCATGTTAAAGGTGCAAAGCACAGATATAAATCAAGATGGTCCGCTCAACATCCTGCTAAAGCCACCCGATTAAGCAACAGTGAGAAATTTTTCTTTATACACGAATAGAAAAACTCTTCATAACCATTGATAGCCTATACCAATCGGAAACTCGAGGTGAATTGAGGTGAACAAAATTTCTCTGGTGAATTTATATTTCACAAAGGTCATGGCTAAAAATTCATAGAGATACCCAGAACAGAGTTGTTAAAGAATGCAGCTTTTTTTGAGTTTTAATTTAAATGAATGAAGAATTCATATTTTCCATTCTTTTATTTCTCTGAAGAATGGGAATGGAATTAGATGAATTCCCATTCCTCAAAAAAATAATAAGGAATGCACTCTGTATTCATTTTGCAAAAAGAATGCATTACTATGAATGCATTCCTCTGGAATTCAAAGCATTCTTTGAAGTCTTTGTGAATTCATTGCATTCACTTGAATTCACTTCCATTCACTTGAATTCACTTGCATCACTTGAATTCAGTGAATTCTTTTGCATTCTTTTCTGGCTGGAAAGTGATGATTTTTAGGAATTTTTTAAAGAAACTATACAATCGACAGTTCTGAATTTTATTTACATTTGCCCGACATAGGGGATTTAAGATATCTGGAAAAAGAACGAAATGGCAAATTTCTAAAAATTTTTTTAGAAAAATCGAATAGTTTTAGTGCCATCAATTGTGGATAAAAAGAAAAGAAAAAAAATCGTACGTCAAGATTAAGAGATTAGTTTTCTAAAGAAAATGAGATCGCAATCATATGAATTAGCTATATCGACGAAAAAAAAGGGAGGAGATCTATATTTTGTAATTAATTTTTTATTTTATATTTTTATGTATGACCACGCATAACTTTTTACAGAGTAGTCCGAATTTGATGATTCTTTTTTTATTGTATAGGGTGTACCTCGAAGTTTGTCCCATTTAAAGTTAAAAAAATACAACTCTACGGGTAGAAAAAAATATGGAATAATTGATTTTTCATTCATCTGTGAACCGCTTCTGTTGAAACTTGGCACACATATGTAGTTCTGATAACACCACAACATAATGGGGACCTGAAATTAATCTGATGATGGAGATGGAAAAATTAGTAGATTTTAACCACAAAAAATTAAAAAATAAAACCTTTTTAACAAAGAATTAAACTGGCGAAAAAAGAAACTGAAAAACGAAAAATAAAATAAACCTTTTAAGTCTTACTAACTAAGCTCCTAAGCTAATGTAAGTAACTAATTTTGAGTCAGCACCAAACAAACAGTCAACGTAGACCATTAAATTACTTTAAAGAAATAATCAAAACAAAATAACATAAAAATACAACGTGAAATCTCCAGTGATAAACAATGACACTTCGCGACTTGTTTGGCGCCGACTCAATATTAGTTAGTTACGTTAGTTTAGGAGCTTAATTAATAATTAAGACTTAAACATTTTTTTTCTTCATTTTTCAGTTTCTTTTTTCGTCGGTTTTATTTTTTGTTAAAATTATTTTAGTTATCAATTAGATTCAAAAATGCGTATTGAGAAAAACGCATTTAAAGATTTGTTGTTCACACAAAAGTTACTGAAACCGGCTCAAGCAGGCGGTTGTAACTAAGTCAATTCTGTGAATTTCTCAATGAAATTTCAGAACATATTCCTTAATTAAAAGAACTATTGAATAAAATAAGAAAATAATTATTTATTTCAATAAACAAAATCAAAAATTTTCACATTATATAAATATGCCTCACATATTTTTTAATGTTTTTAAATTTGAAGTCGGGGTCTTCTTATTTTATTTTTAACATAAAAATGGAAAAATCCACCGGATTCAATATAATATAACGAAATGCTAAATTCATATAATAAAAATAAATCTACGCATATATGTCATTTTTTTTTTAACATGGATCGAAAATAACAATTATTTTCAACTTTTCCAACCAAAAAATCATGTAGACAAATTTGTGGGAAAATTGGTTTAAATGTAGTATGATTCTTATGGCCTGAGCTTTAAGAATTTTATGTGCTTTTTAAATTTGTGATTTTTTCGAAAAAGATCAAAAGAAAAAAATTATTTTCGCATTTTTATTTTTAAAATCAAAAATAAAAATCAGAAAATGATTTTTATTTTTAGAATCAGAAATAATAATCAGAATATGATTTTTATTTTAAAAAATCAGAAATAAAAATCAGAAATTGATTTTTATTTTAAAAAATCAGATATAAAAATCGGAAAGAAATTTTTATTTTTAAAATCAAAAATAAAAATCAGAAAGTGATTTTTATTTTTAAAATCAAGAATAAAAATCAGAATATGATTTTTATTTCTAAAATCAAAAATAAAATTAAAAAATGATTTTTATTATAAAAATCAAATATACAAATCAGAATATGATTTTTATTACAAAAATCAAAAATAAAAATCAGAATATGATTTTTATTTTTAAAATCTAAAATAAAAATCAGAAAATGTTTTCCAGAGGTGTCCGACATGATCAATGTTTAGTATTGGGTGCATTGCTATCACATTCAACAGATAGCGCTCCCATTGCCGTAAAATATTTAGCTTAGCGTGTGTTGTTTTTACGTCCGCTGGCGCAGTTTAAAAAAAATGTCAAAGCTATTTCAAAGAACTTTCGGAGATTTAAGATTTTAAACAAACGAACATTTACATTTATATATGTTTTAAAAATAAAAGCCATTTTCCGATTTTTTTTTTTTTTTAATAAAAATCATTTTCTGATTTTTATTTCTGATTTTAAAAATAAAAAACATTTTAATAAAAAGTAAAATGACATATATGCGTAGATTTATTTTTATTATATGAATTTAGCATTTCGTTATATTATATTGAATCCGGTGGATTTTTCCATTTTTATGTTAAAAATAAAATAAGAAGACCCCGACTTCAAATTTAAAAACATTAAAAAATATGTGAGGCATATTTATATAATGTGAAAATTTTTGATTTTGTTTATTGAAATAAATAATTATTTTCTTATTTTATTCAATAGTTCTTTTAATTAAGGAATATGTTCTGAAATTTCATTGAGAAATTCACAGAATTGACTTAGTTACAACCGCCTGCTTGAGCCGGTTTCAGTAACTTTTGTGTGAACAACAAATCTTTAAATGCGTTTTTCTCAATACGCATTTTTGAATCTAATTGATAACTAAAACAATTTTAACAAAAAATAAAACCGACGAAAAAAGAAACTGAAAAATGAAGAAAAAAAATGTTTAAGTCTTAATTATTAATTAAGCTCCTAAACTAACGTAACTAACTAATATTGAGTCGGCGCCAAACAAGTCGCGAAGTGTCATTGTTTATCACTGGAGATTTCACGTTGTATTTTTATGTTATTTTGTTTTGATTATTTCTTTAAAGTAATTTAATGGTCTACGTTGACTGTTTGTTTGGTGCTGACTCAAAATTAGTTACTTACATTAGCTTAGGAGCTTAGTTAGTAAGACTTAAAAGGTTTATTTTATTTTTCGCTTTTCAGTTTCTTTTTTCGCCAGTTTAATTCTTTGTTAAAAAGTTTTTATTTTTTAATTTTTTGTGGTTAAAATCTACTAATTTTTCCATCTCCATCATCAGATTAATTTCAGGTCCCCATTATGTTGTAGTGTTATCAGAACTACATATGTGTGCCAAGTTTCAACAGAAGCGGTTCACAGATGAATGAAAAATCAATTATTCCATATTTTTTTCTACCCGTAGAGTTGTATTTTTTTAACTTTAAATGGGACAAACTTCGAGGTACACCCTATACAATAAAAAAAGAATCATCAAATTCGGACTACTCTGTAAAAAGTTATGCGTGGTCATACATAAAAATATAAAATAAAAAATTAATTACAAAATATAGATCTCCTCCCTTTTTTTTCGTCGATATAGCTAATTCATATGATTGCGATCTCATTTTCTTTAGAAAACTAATCTCTTAATCTTGACGTACGATTTTTTTTCTTTTCTTTTTATCCACAATTGAAGGCACTAAAACTATTCGATTTTTCTAAAAAAATTTTTAGAAATTTGCCATTTCGTTCTTTTTCCAGATATCTTAAATCCCCTATGTCGGGCAAATGTAAATAAAATTCAGAACTGTCGATTGTATAGTTTCTTTAAAAAATTCCTAAAAATCATCACTTTCCAGCCAGAAAAGAATGCAAAAGAATTCACTGAATTCAAGTGATGCAAGTGAATTCAAGTGAATGGAAGTGAATTCAAGTGAATGCAATGAATTCACAAAGACTTCAAAGAATGCTTTGAATTCCAGAGGAATGCATTCGTAGTAATGCATTCTTTTTGCAAAATGAATACAGAGTGCATTCCTTATTATTTTTTGAGGAATGGGAATTCATCTAATTCCATTCCCATTCTTCAGAGAAATAAAAGAATGGAAAATATGAATTCTTCATTCATTTAAATTAAAACTCAAAAAAAGCTGCATTCTTTAACAACTCTGATCCTAGGAAATCAAAATGGAAAAACGTAAATTTACGTGGCCCGCCCATAGTGTTAAGATTCTTTGAGGAAGAATCGTATCAACACGGAACCTTTAAATATATTTTATCAATTATTATTAATTGCTTTATTATATTTACTTCATAGAACACTTACATCCGGCGGATTCAAAAAAGTAAGTGAATAAAATTCTTAATTATACATTTGTACTTTCTAAATATTATCCGATTTTTATTAAAATTATTAAAAAAAATAAGTCTTAGTTTCTTTGTACTTTTTTAAATCGTATTCAAACGTTTGTGGCTAATATACAAACATCCATTTAGATATAAAATCAACTAATATAAAATTATTAACATAATGCAAAAAAGAAGGATAAAAACTACTAATTATAGAATAATAACAATGGCTCATTATCGCTCAAAATCGTTGTATTCGCCGATCCTAAATATATTGTAGTATAATTAATATTTTCATCCGGTAATAACATTTTGAATAGGTGCTTTTTGAGAGTTTTTATCCGAAAAATCTTGTTAAAATAAATAAACCGTGTATAAAAGGAGAAACGATTTTTTTCTTGGACGGTGTTACATCAAAATCGTGTAAAAAAAGACCGTGTAAAAAAAATAGTTGGGTTTACTACATATTTCTAGCATCTATTCGGTGTGTAAATTATCACCCCTATTCCCGTAGTCGTGTCAGTTGTCGAAAAGCACAATTCGGTATCCTCCTAGTCGATTTAAACGACTATTGGCGAAAAGTGACACAAAGTGGTATTATGCTTGTCGTTTATTTACGACAAGAGTCGTTAAAAGTGACAATTTTTGTCGTCACAATATGCTTGAACGACAAAGTCAAAGACAAAGGAAAAAGATAAGATATAGGTAATTTTTATATCTAAATGTTTTTGATTTTAATAATTTGATATATTATATATTATTTAAAGTAAAAATAACAAATAGAATGAGTCCCTATACCTTATTTTTCTTTGTTTTTATAAATTACTTGATTTGGCAGTGATACCCTATGAAATACAAATGGTATTTTCCTCTATTTCTGGTACCTTATTATGAGAAACAAAATGAATCACTTCTTTTCGTTTGCTATAGCTGAATTTCATGTAAGAATTTGTATAAGAAATTTGGTATGTAATTCAGCTATAATAAACGAAACGAAATAAATAGCTTCGTTTTTCGTGAAAACCCCGCCGTTTTTTAGAGGGCTATGTAAGCCCGGGACGGTTCCTAAGATGTCGTTTTCGAGTCTGTTCTGCAAGATGGTACAAGCAAAAATTAAGTTAGAAAAAATTATATATAGCCGCATCTCATTACATATTCACCCAAATTAATTGCTTTTTGCACCTTATAGAATAGATCCAATAATAGCTTCAGGAATCAGTCATTTGCAAAAATCAAAGACAGTAAGCCTAACTCATTTTATTTGGTACCTTTACCTTAAATTATGTATAATATATTATTGTAACTTAATAATAATAAATACATTTTGTATAAAAACTCCCTATCTTTATTACTTCTCCCAAATTGATCAGTGTGACTTATTTTACTATGCAAAACAGTCGTATCGTTTTATTGTCATTTTTTGTCGTGTCACTCGACTGCGAGAATACCGATTTCTCGATTTCACGACACGACTAAGTGACACGACGCAACAGACGACACGACTACGGGAATCAGGGTGCATGTAAGTGGCCCTCAAATCTTCATTTCTCACCTTTGAAAAACAGGAGTGTAGTCTTGTGGTCTTGTGGGTGTCTGGACTATTTTTTAGTAGATGAAGCGAAATTATGCATAATATTTAGAATTTATATCTTTTATCATTATTAGATCTTTCTCTTTCTAAGCAGGTATCAGATGAAAAAATTTATATTTAAAGGAATTCATTATTATTTTGCTCTTCATCAGTGTTAGATAGAATTTGACTATTACTTTCCTGTTATTCCTCTTAAAATCATTTTATTTACCCCGCGATCTTCAAGATCAGTTAATTTTTTGCTAGAATATGGGAGGGAGGACCTCCAGTTTTCGTAATTGGTTCATTTTTCTTAATTTGCTACTTAGTTCGTATTTAATATCTGACCATGTCTGTTTGAGCCTGATAAAATCAACTTGGTTCATTTTTAATACTATTATTCGTTTTCCTTCTTATTGTACATTACTATCATGATTTTCTGAAGTCTTAACATTAATTTTAAGATACTTTAAATATGAATATGTTTTACTTAAATTCTTCAAATAGTTTCTCTAAATCCTTCAAACAAAACTCAATCGTAACGAGTATCAAATTTTGGTCGATTCGTCTTATATAACATTTTCAGTCTTTTCGAATTACATGACTACCCTCCTCCTTATTTCAGTTATCGCCCGAAGTCAATTTTAATTACAATCTTATTTTCTAGCTAGGACATCAATTTAAAAATAACAAAGTTATAGGAAACTTACCTTTTAACAGCATTATGAGAAAACTGTAATCTTGAAGACGGCAATTGTTCATAACTTATATAATACAACAATACGAAAGATACATTTTAGTTTCAAATCAACAACACAGTAAATAAACTATTAACATAACCAAAAATAAAGGGATCCCAAGAAGAAAAACACTGGATTTCATCGAAGTGGAATTTTATTAGCATTTTAAGTTATAATTACAAGGTACTAGATATTCAATATTTACTGAAATAATATATAACTGAGGATATGATTAAGTGCTAAACCGCATTGAAAGTAATAATGATACTCTCAACAGTCTGTGGAAAAAAATTATGAGACTTCTCCCAAGAAATAGTCAATTGAACGGAACGAAATTAAAAGAAAAATTCACCAAATGGCAACAACGGAAGATCCTAAAAATTCCAATTCGGATTTTACATGGTTTTTTTTTCTGTTTTATAATAATTTTTTACTCATTTTTTTGCATTTTACATATTCTTTTCTAGTAACAAAAAACCGTTAAGGTATATCATTTTTTTTTTTTAATATATGTAAATCCCTCCCTAAAAAAACTTGTAACAAAAAACGAGGAGATACGATTGATTGAAGAAACGCCACAAAAGATATAGAGAGAGAAAAAGAAAAATATACAGCAGCAAGCGTCCGAGATAAGGACGTCAAAATCACTGAGTGGCGTAAATAAAAAAGAATTACTTGAAAAAGTCCTTAAAAAAGGAGAAAAGGAAGAAAATATCTCCGCGTAGGCACAATTTTTATCGGTTTTCTTTTTTATTTAATATAAATACTCTCTGCAAAAAAGAAAAAAAAAATCGTGTTTCCTTTCTTTTATATGATGATATAGTGGGAGGGCACGAAATATGTTCTTCGCGATAAGTTCTCAATATAAAAATTGGTTGCATGGTGCGCGCAGCCCCCACAAGGAAAAATTAAATTAAACAAAATTACATATCGCTTTTGCGTGTGTGTGGCCACAACAAACTTAAAAAATCGAAATGCTCTTCTCATAAAAAATGTGTGTATTTCCTTCGAAAAATTCACAAAAAGAAAAACTATAGCTCGTGCAACAAAATGCGATGCCAGATAAACAAATTTTGGCATCACCCAGTCGCCTCAGAAGGAATCATGACAAAAGTTGTTGTTGTTGGGTTTTTTTCTTTTTTTGCAAATTTTTTTCAGTTGCAATGATTTTTACGATTTTTTTAACATTTTTTGTTGCTTTTTTCCATTTTTTGTATTTAGTGTATATAAATAATCATTGTTTTTTTTACGTTTCCATCCACACGTTGTCCGCCGTTCTAGTGCGGACCGCTTAAATATTGTTTATGTAGATATATTTTCAATTTTTTTTTTTTTTTTTTTTAATATATATATATTTTTTTTTCTTGTCGCTTATTTTTTTTTAAGAGTTTTACTATTTTTTTGTTGTTTTTTTTTTCTTTTCTTTAATTGTTTATGCATTTACCAAATATCAAAAAAAGTAGACTTCAAGACCCCTTGGTTTTCATGAATGTTGTTTTTTTTTCAATTTCCCTTTACTTTTTTTTTTTTTTCTTTTTTTATCTTCTCTTATGTTTCAAAGACACTAAAAAGAACTTATTAAAAAATTCTTTACATCCATAAGTCATCAATATTCAATTGTATCGAAGAATCAAATGGAGCGTTTTGTTTCGAAAAGCGAAAAAGAAACACAGAAAATCTCGTCAAAAAATGGTCGATTATATCAAAAGATTTAAAAAAAAAAAACTGATATTTCATTGCTCAAATCAACTAGATATTATCCGATTTTCTGTATAAAAGTTAAAAAAGAAATAAACAAAATCCACAACATATTAATAATGGTGCTTTTTGAGGACGAGATATTATTGTCCTCCTCAGGGCACTAATTTTTCGGAATCTTTGTATTAAATTCGTTACATATAAATGTTTATCGGGCTAATTTCTTCTCTACAACTAAACATCGATGAAATTTAGAATGAAAATAAGAAAAAACAGACAAGTTGGAGGAAAAATATAACCGGTTATGATAATTAAAGAAGATAACGTTGTTGTTTTTCTGTTGTTGTTGTCGTAGTTAGTTATTATATTGTTGCTAACTGCTGCACGCTTTATTCGACTTTAGGAACAACCTGCTTTGCCTGGTGAGCCTGGAGTACAGCAACGGCTTCATCAACTTTTGCTTTAAGCGAGGAGCTATCCTCAAGCATGTGCAACAATTCGGAATTCTCAATTTCCAATAACATGCCAGTAATTTTTCCAGCCAATTGTGGATGCATACGTTCAATCATTGGGAATAAACGTTCGCCCAACATTTGTTTTTGATCAGATGCTGTTGCATTAGCCAGAAGGGTAGCAATTAGCGGCTCTTGACCTGTAATAATATAAAGAATTCAATTAAAATTTTACTTTTACTAATAACAGCAATCAGAGTTTAAAGTCTAAAAAGGAAAGAAACCCTTCCTTAGGAAATTAATAACTTCTTAATTATAGTTATTCAGTTTGTTTGTATCTTGAAATTACACAACTTTAACGCATAATTATTAATTAAACGAGGAAATGTTAGCAATCTTTCTTCTGCCAAACAAATGCAAATTGTGAGGCTTGGTAAGAATTGTTAAATTTCTCTTACAGTCTTGAATCTTAATCTAACCAGAATGAAATAAATTGGTTGACCAATGGGTATAGACTGTGTAAATCTTAATAAATATAAAAGGTAGATATTCTCGTTGTAAAACTTCAACTAATAGTAATTAAAACCAAAATTCTCACATCGCTAGACTTGCACTGAAAACGAAACCTATGCAGCTGCATCTTTTATACTTTATTTTATCGAGCAATGTAAACAATCTTTCTTCAGTCAAACAAATGCAATTGTGTGACTCGGTAAGAATTGTTTAATTTCTCTTACAGTCATGAATCTTAATCTAACCACAATAAAATAAATTGGTTGACCAATGGGTATAGACTGTGTAAATCTTAATAAAAATTAAAGGGAGATGTGCTCAAATCTAATTTACATTATCACAATCCAAACACTGCGGGATCAGAATTATTTATACACCCAAACTTCTTTTTACGCAACAGACACGTTCCCAACAATTACGAGTAAATAGAATTTGCGTAAGGAGAGCTACACAAATTTTAGAATGTTTTTAATTGAAATTGGAATGCAATTCTACAAAATTTCCTTGAATGTACAGATTTTGTTCCTAACTTCGACTTTATAGGATAGAAATTAAAACTGAAATTCGTCTCAGAAAATTATCGTTAACAATATTAACGTAATATGAAGGCAGTTGAAGAAATTCCAAAATCTTTGATATATTTTAAACTTTAAACAAAACTTACCTTTTGGATGTAATGTCTGAACAGCTGGTTGAAGTTGGACAGCTTGGCTTGGTGGGTTGCGCATGTTTGAGGTGTATTTGTAGTTGGGAGCACGTGCTTGAGCAGCAGAAGCAACAGGAGCAGCCATCTAATAATAAAAATAAATAAAAAGAATAGGTTATATTGAAATGTTAAAAATTCTACACCCTCTCTTCTACAACAAAATAAACTCACCTGCATATTTGCGGCACCAGCTTGTTGACCAGTAATGGCCCTTGCAGCTGGATTGCGTAGAGCAGCAGCTGCTGCAGCAGCATGAGCACCTTGATTCTGTGGGGTACCTCGTACTGCGGTGGCAGCAGTTCCAGGACGGAATTGTGCCGTAGATGCGGCTGCCATATTTGGGAAACCGGCAGCAGCAGCTGCACCAGCGCCTTGAGCTGCTGTAGCTGGACGAACTTGGGCCTGTGGAGCCCATCGTGGTGTAGAACGGATTTGTGTAACTTGTGGACCATAATATCTTTGCGGCTGAGGCATTGTTGGTACGAAAAATCCTGTTGCGCCGCTTGCTGGGAACATTTGCCCAATTTGTTGCATTCGCATACCAGATACATGGCGCATATATTGAGCGGCTAAATGAGCCTTACGATCCTCTTTACGTTGAGCTAAAGCAACGTATAGGGGCTTTGTACCAATAATGCGTCCATTCATTTCTGTAACAGCGCGTGTTGCCTCCTCGGCTGTGTTGAAGCAAACGAAACCGAAACCCTTTGAGCGGCCGTCTTCATCGTTCATGACCTTGGCTGATGTAATTGTACCAAAGAGAGAAAACTCCTTGCGTAGACGTTCATCATCGATGGTATCGTCTAAATTCTTTACATACAAATTAATGCCATGTAGACTGTCTTGGCGTTTCTTCTTTAATTCCTCGAATTTACGCTTCAATTCTTGTTGGCGTTCAGCCTTCTTTTGAGCACGTCCAACATATAAAACTTTGCCATCATTGAGCTCTTTACCATTCAAAGCATTTACAGCCGCTTCAGCTGCTTCGGTCGTTTCAAATGCAACAAATCCGAAACCTTTTGATTTTCCATCATCTTTAGTCATAACCTGAAAATTAAGTAAAAACATAAAATTTTTCCATAAAGAATGTTGCTTGCTTGCTTACAGAATCATAAAAATCTTAAGTTTGAAGAATTTGGCTTACTATTTGCGTTTTCTTAAAATTGGATTAGCAGACGAAAAAGTTTGTGAAAAATATACAAATATTAATTCTTACAAACTTTGTAAACATGTGAAGGTCCAAAATATATAAACAAGATTGATTAACAAATATAAGGTCTTTTTAAAGTTGTTAACCTTATGAAGTAAAATAAATTTCATTACGTTTTGAATGAATTCAAGATTCTTGAATTGTGATTGCTCACAGTGCTTCTTATTTTATTATTCGGGGCATTTGGACGAAAAATGTTTACTATTTTGCTTACATTACAAATTCCGGCCATTGCACGTACAATTCAAAAGACCGTTCACATACACGTCGCGCCATAAACTAATTTATTAAGGAATGTAAGCAACCTTTCTTTTGCCAAACAAATACAAATTGTGAGACTTGGTAAGAATTGCTAAATTTTTCTTACAGTCTTGAATTTTAATCGAACCACAATAAAACAATTTGGTTGACCCTTCGGTAGACTGTTATTTTACACCAGAATCAAATCCTTAAAAACTTGAAATCTTTAAATGTTCTAGCTTAAACACTGTCACGCATTAATGCTTGCTTTTGTTAATGGCCTTCTACTAATCGGTCACGCGTTAGTGCGTGTTTTTGTCAGTTAAGTTAAAGCACCCAATAAAAACGTGTTGTTATGTGACCACCAATTACCGGATGTTTAAAGTAGTAAGTCAAAAATTAAAGTGCCTTAGTCACCTGTCCAATTTTTTTACTAATTTAAAGCAATATCAAATGATTAAAAACTAAATGGTAACGCTATTCTATAATTGTATTACTTATACTGTTTTAATATCAGCAAACTTATATAGGCCGGGTAATATTCAAGCCTACGCAGCCTGCTATTGAATGCATATTGTTCTTACAGTCGCAAAATCTTCTTCGAACCTCGAAATGGAATAGTTCAACGAATATGAGAAGGACTGTGATTTTACTAAATATTGCAAATAACAAATATGTAATTTTCCACAAACCTTATGACTTGTAATTTTTCCATATGGTTCGAACATTTCCTTCAATTTTTCATCATCGAAATCTTCACCGAAATTTTTCACATAAACGTTTGTGAAGAGTTTTGCTTTTTCGCCCAACTCCTTTTCGCGTTCCTTTCGTGGGATGAAACGTCCAACGTAAACCTTTTTAGCTTTCAATAACATACCATTTACACGTTCAATTGAAGTTTGTGCAGCTTCTTCAGTTTCAAAATGCACAAATCCGTAACCTTTTGAGTTACCTTTCTCATCCTGTGCAACTTTACAGCTCAAAATATTACCAAATGCTGAGAATGTGTCGTAAATGGCTTTGTTATCGATACGCTTATCTAGGTTTTTAATAAAAACGTTTCCAACACCAGATCGGCGAAGTGATGGATCTCTCTGTGACCACATTATGCGGATTGGACGATTCTTGATTATATCAAAATTCATTGTGTCGAGGGCTCGTTCGGCTGTAAAATAAAAATTAGAAAGGAAATTGTTAAATATCTAAAGAGTTTTATCAAATATAGAAATTTTAATTAGTTTTGCTGTTGCACTTTAATCAAACTACACTTAAAGCTAAATTTTTCGAATACCGGTTTTATTCACTTGTCCGGAGGAAATTAAAGAAATCCAATAACTAATTCAACTAATTCTATTATTCATATTTAGAACTCGTTCGCAAGGTTGATTCCTCTTAAATAATAATGGGTCACAATACGCATGTACTCGAGTTTACTTTGTGGCTGCAATATTGCAAATAAGAGCAAGGTTGGAGCTATTGATTTCAAAAGCCATTCTTCATTCAATGTCAATTTAACACCATTTCAAGAGCTTTAAAAAAACCCAATCGGACTCCCAGATTATTGAGATGCTCCTGGTAAACAAATCCAAAAGATCAGTATATTGAACTCTTAGCAACATTGCAATTAAAAGCATTTACAAATAAAATCAGGAAATCAACAGATGGTACCGAAACACCGGAAAGCGAATCTAGGAAATCTAAGCTGAATCGATTCAATTCTGTCAACATGCACTAATTAGAAAGGTGTCCAGACCGGACTAGCACAATCCACAATGGGTCTGATAAACGTACAATAGAGAAGCTTGGTGATGGAGGTTGCCTTGATTGAGTTGGCGTCTTCCTCAAAGGAAAGTCTAGGTACTAAGCTACCAGCCAGAGAGTAATTAATTAATAAATTAATAATAAAAATTCGTTGACATTTCCCGGTGTTTCAGAAAGCGGCCTTCCTGTGTACAACAATTTGCGTATAACAACAAATACGGAAAATTATTAATAAATTTAACTCGTTGACTGCCACGTTTTACTCAGCTTCACATTCAGCTATTGGGTGTGATTGACGTGGCAAAGTGCTAATTTACGTAATTGCCCGTTACGTTAGCACTATTAGTACAATAGTATACATAGTAGTCATTTCAACATTAAAATTATCTATAAATAATTGAGATTGAGTTTTGAGAGTTCAGACTATCCTCAGAAATTAAAAATGTAAGATTTGAAAACTGTCCACATTCTCCCAACTGTCATTTTGAATTGATTACGTCCTTGGGTTAATATTGTTCTGACAAGGAGTTTTGTACAAGCTTTTGAGCTTGTTTACATGACTAACAATAAGTCAGACTCTTCTACTTTCAATTGAAATCAAAAATATCACCTTAAAGAGAGTTAAAATTCGACAGTTGGTATTCTCGAGTCGAGGCAGCCTTCACTTAAATTTTCCCCTTTAAAACCACTAAGGTATAATTAATTAGCAACTGGAAAAAATCCCATTCATCCTTCGGTCATGGACTGGTAGTCAATATTGGATTGTACATTGTACAGCGGCGTTCACTTTACAACAGCAGCAACAAGTAAAGCAGCTTTAGAAGAAAATTGTCTGCTTGGCTTGTTGTGGCCTACTTTCACATTCCGCCTGGAGAAGTATTTCAATTTGAAGTTTTCCATTACAAACAATATAAAGATACTGTCGTTCGTACTTAAGAGTTCGGTATCTTTTTGCGGATAGCAGACGAACGAGGAGGAGGAGGCCAGCAACAGGCACCACCAGTAAACTAGCACAGGCGCGCTGAAAGTGCTGAATTTGCTTAGTGCTGTGCACTTTTACTATTTCTTCGTTGCGCATTTCGATTTCAATTCACGTACTCTAGTAGTGTGCCTCTTAAGCACCAGCCACACTCTTTAGTGTATAGTGCCGCTGGAGCAAAACAATTTTGAAGGGGGAAGAATAAATGCAAAACTGTGACGGATTCGAAAATGCGGCATATAAAAATATATAATCACCGAGACAAAAGATATAATTGTAATCAAAGGAAATAAAAGAATGCGGAAATAAGTTTGGCATAATGCGCCACGGTATATAACTGGGCGAAATGCATTGAAATTTCAAACGTCCGGTGTTTTCTCAGGGTGATTGTGGCAATTTTATTGAAGCGGGAATATGCCATAAAAAGCGAGCGTTTTATAGACAAAAAAATAAGGTTTAATTTTCTCTCAAAGGTCTTTCCTCTAAAATGAGTGCATTGCACGAATTTAAACTACTATCAACAAAAGCAAATATTCGTACCTAACCTTTTCAATATTTTCATGGACAGTAGGAACGCGACGATGAGTTTAATTTAATTAATTTTTTTGTGTTGCTATCACTCTTTTGAAAACAATTTGGTTATATAAATCAAGTTGTTTTTGCTAATATATTCTGGGAATTATATTAAACAGAGCATTAAAAGCGATAACACAATTTATAAGTTCTGAGAAAAATTTAAAGAAAAACCCAATAGGATGAAAATTACTACGAATCAGTAATTGAAATAAGTATTGATAATATTTTGTTATACGATGTTTCTTATTTTATAAGAATATAGAAGATCAAAATTTTGCTCATTTAATTAATTTGAATTTAACCAATAATGTAAATAAGAAATAAATTTTTATCGACACGCTTATGAATAACCTGAAAGAAAAAATTCAACTGTGTAAACATTTTGGAATTTTTCTTTTGCGAACCACAACACAGCAAGGTGACACGATAAGAATTTGCGCAGCTTTATAAAACCGTGAACAAATTTTAATTACGAAAAAATGTCTGAATTCATCTTTTAAAATAAATGTTTTTCCATAGTATTTTACAGCATTTTATAGTTGGCTCTCATTAAAATCATAATTGTATATATAGATAAAAAATTAAAATACGTCTGTCTTTATTTTACTAATTAATAATATTATTCCAAACAATTTTTCGAAGTCTGTTGTAATGTAACAATGAAATGAATTATTGAAGTTTTTATATTTTAAACTACAACATATTTTGATTTCATTACAACTTTCTTCTAGCAGTGTTGATTATTGGCTGAGTTGACTGTTTTCACATAAGCCAAAGGATACAACTGCATTTAAATTTGTTAATAATTTAGCTTCTATAAAATTGTTTGTACAAATTAATAATAATTCAGTTAATATAAAATTTCTATATCATTATCATAAAACCTTATTTATTGTGGTGCAGCTAGTGAATATTTCTGAAGATGTTCTAAGGTGGTTAAGTTTGCCATAATTGATGATATTTATAATTTGATTGTCTGTTTGTCTGTCTTTTCCGACCTAACTTCTGAATCCCTCAACCTTTTGTATGTCAGTGGTCTGGTAGTTCGAAAAACTGGCATTTAGCCTAATTATATCACTGCCAGAAACAGTAATATTCTAGAAAATTCAACCTCTGAAAGTTTTACTCTATATGGGTGGTTATCTGAAATTTGGTTAACTTGGTGTTAGCATCAATTTTCACAATATTATAAAAATTGTATCCAATATTTGAAACTACTAAGCGATGTTATAAAGTACATTTAGTTCGGTCACACATTTTGATATATATCATAATATTCTTTATTTCCAAAAATTGACATTTCTTACTCCAAATATCAGGCCCTAGCCATGTAAGATCTCCCGAATTTAGTATTCATTTTACTGTAATTATAATTTTATAAAAATAATTTGATCAAACTCTATTTAAATTCGTTTACTATTACATTACTAACATTGTCATTACAATTTAATTTATAATAACAATTGGTTTCATCACATTATTTCAAGTCAAAAAGTGTAAGCGATAAAAAATATCAGGCCCTAGTCATTTACGAAATTAAAAAATACACGGCATCCAAGCATATGGCTTTTTCATAACTCACTCAATACGATAGCATCGGTGTGCAGTTAGTTGCAAACACGACTCAAGCCGCGGTAACCATTTTGTTATTAGTGCGGTCGCCGACTTTGCTGCGGAAACACGTGCTGTGACAGTCAAACTCTCAGGCCCTAGATAAGTCGTTTTAAAGATAGTTAATTACTAATTGATCTCATTACTTATTGTAAATATGAGTTTGGTCTGCCTTGTTATTTTGATCGCGTATTGGTTTTGATGTTGATTTTAAATAATAGGTTTCATTTGATTTTGTTTCGTTTCATCAGTCCCTAGACCGTCAGGCCCTAGTCGTAATAGTGACTAGGGCCTGACACCACATCTAGGGACAGATGGTCATACTGTATGATGCATGGTTTTAAACATAATACCAATGTATTTGTTGTACACTGAGAGAAAATTCTAATAATTTTTACAATTTTTTCAAAGAAAAATTACGGTGCTCTCCCGTAAACAGGACTTAAGTGACAGGCATAGGTAAAAGTACTATGTGCACAAGATAAAATTACGCTGTGGCACCGTCAAATTTCCGTCTACGAAAAAAAAAAAAAAGCACCGTTGGGTAAATTTTGATGTAATTATTTTAATGAATTAGAAAGTAGGATAACATATTAACTACAAATATTTATATTGTAAAATTCTTGGATGAATAGTAAAAAATACTAAGTCAACCGTATTTTATCTGTTATTCCCTCGTAAATTTTCTAAGAACTTGTCACTTATATCCCTAGAACACTGATTTTAAAAAATCATAAATTTCTCTAAAAATATCAAGTAAAGTGACTGGCCCTTTTAGATGCAGCAAAGTAGATGTTATACCCACATCATAGAATATAAACTGTTCTGATTTTTAACTAAAAACACCAATTTCAAAATTACGTCAGAAGTTAACCAAATTTCAGATAACCACCCATATAGGTTAAAAATATGGGTTAATTCAATTCAATTTCCTTAATTGTTTCGTAGATTTTGTATTCTCTGTAACAATGCTCAGTGCTCAGGTAATTGGTTTTGCCTTTTGCAGGTAGGCTAATTGTCTGAGTAACCATCTACACGATTTAAAAAATTCTCTATTATAGTTTCGATTTTATCGCTGATATGTTATGATAAATACATAGGAAATTGCTACTATAGGATATATTCTACTATTTGAGTTCGCTGGCTAGAAAGTATGATTTCCATACAAATGATAACACAAATATTTAACCAACATAATTAACCTCTTGGATGCACATTTATTTGAAAAAATTGTTGAATTAGAGCAAATCTAATTTTTTGGGGCATGGAGTAATTTGTGAAAGTAGATTTTATGCTAGAATTTATTTATTTCATGATATTCATGATATTGGAATAACTTTAGGAATTTAGTATTAAAAATTAAAGTTATAACAAAAAAAAAAAACAAATTATTAATAATTTTGAAAAGTGTAGTATTTTTCAAAACGGGTAAGTAAATGCATTCTTATTTTGCATTCTTTGTATTGCCAGATAGTGTTCTTAATTCGGTGCTTAACGCTTTTGGTACGGCGCAGTAAATCGCGGCCCTTTACGAGAAACTTTTTCACGAGAACTTTCGATGAATGTAGACTAAAAATCATTTCAATCCGACTATAGACGGCGATTATAAATCCCGACTTTAGGTGGCGGTCGTAGTAACCAGAGAATGTTTTGTGAATGCCGACCATAGGCGGCGATAGTCCGAAACAGAATTAGATGTACTCTTGAACACTATCTTTGTTCAGTGTAACTTCCATTTAAAATCACTACTCTTTACTTCTCTATATTCCCTTTTTACATAATAAATATAAATCTAGATTTATGATTTCTTGTATACCTATTTCCTATATTTTTATACTTGTGGATTATGGTCTCATTTAAATACCATGATTAACTTGTAGTAATGAAAACATGAAACCGGCCCTCGGCCTGCCATTTAATATATCCAAGCAGCGAGAACTGGTTCATCCTAGGCGAATGCAAATATAATTTGTCCAATAAACCCCACATAGAAACTAAAAAAGTAAAAAAATTTTAATCTTCAGAGACAATCAGTTCGAAACCTTCAAATAACTAGAGATCCGCCTTTCTACTACCTATCGTCGTAGTCTGGCCATCTATTTTGAATTTTTAATCGCAAAATAAAAACCATCATCTAGTTTTGACCTATCTTAAAGATTTGTATTTAGGCGTGTAAATAATCTAAATTACTAATTTGCAATCAATTTCAATTGGAATATGCAAGAAGACTGCAATTGAAACACGTGCTCTGAAATAAATTTCGGGTGAATGTAGTGATTTCTCTGGAATTTTTCGCTAATTTCCCCATGTCTACAACTCATCAGAGTTCAGTAGACATTCGACGTAGCGAGCTAGTAAAAAAATGCGACGCCACAGGTTTTCATAAATCCCGAATTTCGCTGACCCTGAAAGATAGGCCGTTCGTTTGTCACTGCGCAGCATATGGCGAGGGGTGCTGCGACAACAGAAGCCCCCCCTCTACGAAAAACATGTTTTGCAACATTACGAAATTCTTTTACTGGTTTGTTGACAAAAGAGCGGGGTAATAGCAAGCTGCGTTGTAGTAAATTGAGAGCCCTAAAAAGCCCTAGAATTTTATCCTTGCTTGCGGATGAAGAGAAAATAAAAGAAAAATAAAGGGAGAAAAAAAAAGAACACACCGCTTGCCATTCAGGGAAATTCGCACCGCCACAGAGCACGCAATTTTTGTCGTGGTGGCGAATGCAATCAAAATTTTCCTATCAGCTGCCGTACCCCGCCACATGAGGGAGCAATTGCAGCGCGCTACGGAATTTGTGCGAATGAAGTGGCATTAACTTGCTTTGAATGGGATATGTTTTATCTCGCTCTGGTCAATGGGAATGAGGTATGTTTTTACTCTGTTCAGTAAGCACATTTTTATTTAACTCGTGTCTGCGAGAGCAGGACCGATTTATAATCGCGCTCTCTCAAAATCGATGTAGAAACAAAAATGGAGGACATCTTTAAAATCCCTTTCGGCTGGGAGATTTGTAAGCACGTGTGGCACGTGAAAAATCCCAGAATCTGTATTTCCTTTTTTTTTTTATGTAAACTACTAAACGCACCGCTGGAAATTGTTTTTAGAATTTTTAGAAATTAGATTATTTAGTACTTACCATCAGCGGGCTGCTGGAAATTAACATATGCATAACCCAGAGATCGACGTGTGCTAACATCGCGACAAACGCGAATTGATAACACCGGACCCGCCGTTGAGAATTTCTCGAAAAGCACCGCCTCATTCACGTCCTGATGGAGATCGCCGACATAAAGCGATGCCATTTGATAGTTTGGCCCTCCGGTATTCATTTTTGTGGCTGGTCACTGTTTTTATATTTAATATCGAATAATATTCACACAATAAATCGCGCGATTTTCTTTTCACAACGAAACTCTCCGAGGGGGGAGAGAAGAAAAATAAAAACGTTCTCGCCTAGGTACAAAAAAAATTCACTCTCGCAAGGGGGCGGGAGGGGCAGAAAAATTGAAATTCGCGTGCCTCGTCTTCAATCTTCTCTCACACAAAAAACAATACTGCAAATGGAGAAGAAAAATATATTTGATGATTTTAAATTAATCAAATTCAAATTACAGAAGAATTTTAGACCAAAAATTCTGTAGTCAGGCCGCACTTTTTCTCGATTTTATATAGAAATTTAAAAACTTCATGTGACTCATGCGGACCCGACCGTGGCAGGAAAAATGGCCAACACACAGGGGGAGAGAAGGAGAATAAAAACACTTACTTCTGTAACGAACACCTTTTAAATTCAATTTTTAAGTGTTTTCCACTACTTTTTTCGATTTTTTTTGAAATTTTTTAGCTTTTTATGATTTTTTTTGGTTTTTTTATATTTTTTTTTTGTTTTTTTTTTTTTTTACTTCACAAGATGTGGTACGTCGTGCGCTCCTCAACTAAACACGACCACACATCACAAGGGACTCTACTCGTCTGCCTACTTGGAAGCGAAATTCCCATCGGGAAAGCTCGACGTGTTCCAGTCGATTCGGGGAAATATTTTTGTTTTCCCATCAAAATGTACCTGTTTGAAGTTGGCCGCAATTAATATGTTCAGTAGCCAGCTGCGATTTGCATTTTATAGATGCAGTTTTTTCTAGGGGGAATTGTGATTTTGTGAGGAAATTTATTTTATTAATTAGGTAATTTCGATTCCTATTTGGAGCAAATGTTCGTGGTAATTTTGCAAGCCGAAATTGTTGGGACCATTTCTTAAGAATGCAACTTTCAACAGATTTTGAGTGGTCAGCTGTGGGGTTTTGAATTAATTCGAGCTGAAAGTTTGCAGTATTTATTATCAGTTTTAATGGCATAATTCCGATGATTTAAAAATGCATAAAAGCTAGGGTGGATTAAATAACCTGAAAAACTCATAATCTTACACATTTTAATATCTTATTTGGGGCAATTCGTAAATTAAGTAACGCTAATTTTTAGGGATCTTAACCCCCGCCTGCCCATTTATACACTCTGTAACGCAGCCTTTAACCCCCTCCTCCGAAGTTACGTAACGAAAAGTTGTATCGCCTCTATTTATTTTATAATTTCCTATTTCCTGTAAAAAGTAATAAATATTATTTCAATTTTAATATATTTTATTATTATATTATAAAACTAAGTGAGTGCCTACACTACATGAGAAACGTCAAAAATTTCAAGATTCTAGTTATCTTTATAGGCCGATAACCCATTTAGTAAAAATATTTAATTTACAGACACGTGGATGCATACATCGACAAATATTATATTTATATTAATTCAAATTAATAAAAATGTATAATAACTTTTTTAAATTCATTGTTAAAAAATGAAAATTGCAACATTAAATCTTTTTTATGCGCTTTACAAGGAAACACATTTTTGATCATTAAGTTTGAATTAATAATGTTATGTAACGGTCTTAGGAACACAGCCCCTTCGTCCACCGGCCCCCTCTATAACGATCAGTAACGAACAGAAGAACCCCCTCCCCCTCCCTTTTAACGTTACGTAATTTATGAATAGCAATCTTGGAGTTTCCCATTTTTTTTAATCAAGACAAATTTGTGCAACTTGGGATTTTCTTAAAAATCGCATGCTTCAAAGGGTTAAGAGGGCTCCAAATAAAATTTGCAAGCCCTTTGTATTCTAGTACGGAATTTGATTGCATCATTATATCTAAGATATGGAGAAAATTTGTAAAATAACTCAACTCGTATTTCTACCTTGAAAAAAAAAAATCGAATTTTTTTTGAACTTATTTTAAAAGTAAATACTATCAAAAATATGTTTTCAATAATTTTAGAGCTATATTTAAGTTTAAAAATTGATTAGTGTAAATATAAAACGAGTCACCTCGAGACAGCATTTTCTGCCTCGTGTTTATATGTCGTGTTAGTCTCTTTTCGACATTTATAAAGCAAATATCTTTGAAATATGTATAAATAATTACCTAGAAATTCCAATAACAAATATCCTTCTAACAACTTTAAACTAGATTTTCTTGAAACCATGGTTTTTGACCTGGTTAACATGATTTAAGAAAAACTACTTAACCGATAACTCTGATTTAGCCTATCAAAGAGATAGGTAACGAATTTTCCGATTTACAGTCGATTTTCCGACCTCAAAAATGTGTTTTTCTTAAACGGCCGCCATTTTGTTATTTTTTTATGAAAAAAAGTTCCTTTAGGTCCAGGATATAGCGACTTTAATAATTAATATTTTGCCATTTTTTATTTTTTTTTTCAAATGCTCCTTTTTTTATGTTTTTTTGATAAAATTTGTGTAAAGAAAAAAACAAATGTAAAAATCCAAAAGGAATATTTTTGTACTCTAAAATTGCAAATAAATATACTTGCAAAATTTCAAAATGATATATTCATTCCTTATGTAAAAAAAAACATTGTTTAAAGAAAAAATAACTTTTTGATTTTCAAGGTAGAAAGGCCCCATTGAAATATTTACTATAAAATTGATAGTCGTCATGATATTCTAAATAAAATAATAATAAAACTGAATTTTTGAAAACATTTAGATGTTTAGAGCTCCTAACTTTTATTCAGAATCGAATAGATAATTCTAATAGTGTTTCAAATTGGGATTGTGACTTGTTTTAATGTCTGATTTTCCCCCTATATACATCCGTGTTGAAATTACTTTTATTGTAAGTAAAATTAAAAGAGCATTAAAATGCAAAAATTCATATGTGCTCTATAAATTAAATTATTATTTAGTAATGTAAAAAATATGTATATATAAATTTACAAATGTCTGATTCAGTATGAGAGTCCTCAAGATAAATTCTTTTTTCAAAGACTACTTTTTGAATGAAACAGGAACAGAATCTTAAGATAGAAATTTTGATAACGAATGATAAAAATCGGTTTTTAGTATCTCACATTTTATCATTTAGCTTTTCACTGATAAATTGTTTGATATTCGACGATACGATGAATTCAAGACAAAGTCCAATCACAAAACTAAAATAATAAAATTGAGGGGATGAATTTAATAATGATATTGAATTTCGAATGGGAAACTGGGGGAAAATGATAAATAGACTCGACTAGAAAATCCATTTTTAATTTTTCTATAAAACTATATAATAATATAAAAATGTTATACATTACAAATTTACTACTGATAATTATTACAAAACAGAATGAAATAATATTACTCTTAATCTGCTCAAACTATATTAAAACCTGGATTCGCGGGAAAAAATTTAAAAAGTATCACCATTCATTAACCCGAGTCGAAACGGAATCCCATTAAAATAATTTAGCTCTTTAAGATTTAGATAAATTATTTTAAATAATAAGATGTATTTGAAACAGCTTTTTTCAACCCTTTTTACTTTAATTTTTCCCTTTTTTTTTTAGAGAATTTTCTAGGACCTTACAATTAGTCGTTCAGTATTCGAGAAATTCAGCTTTTCAAAATTGGAATTTGGTTTTACCAGAAAATGGAAATATTCGTAGGTATATAATTAAAACAGTAGATATATGTTTTGTTTTACTTGAGTAAACAAAGTAATGCAAATCGAGTTTTCCTTACCTTCAATTAAACTCCTTTCGAGAATATCAGGCCCAATGATTGTTTTACGTTATCTTCTAAATTGATGCATATACAAATTTGCCCCAAGCTGTTTCTGGAAAATTTTGTACGATGATTTTTAATAGCTGGAATTTCCCAGATCAATGCAATAAATTCTGAAATAAAAGTTTCCATCGTGAATTATCTTTCAGTCAGTCCGAATTTACACTTTTTTTACCTGTTGTTTTAAGACTGGTACATTTCACAGCAAAATTTTGCGACAACACAAAAAAATTAAATGTATCTCTCCCAGAGTTCTTTTGACTCTATTTTATTTTTGTTAATTTCTAAATTCACTCTTAATATTAACTACACAAAAAATTTCAAATCATATTTTTGTCATTGTTTTCTACGTTTAGATATTCACACACAAATTACAAATCAATTTACTAAATTTTCTCATTAAAGTCTTTTATTTTAACAAATTTATTTTTAAACTCTCTAAATTGAAAGTCAATTGGAATGACTTCCAAAAATATATATGTATATATAAACTGGAACTTATAAAACCTCGGGGCACCAACAAACAAATCTTCTATTTTCTGCACAATAGCGAAAAGGGGTAAAAAATTAACATCAAATAACGGACTTCTGTTATTTTGTCTGATTTTATCTTATATATTTTTTTTAACATATACAAATTCTTTGAATTTTGTTGTCACGACAAAAACACTTCTAAAACGCGAACATATTTTACTTTAGTGGACGGGAGAAAACATTTTTTGACGATTTTCATTGGCATTTGTTTCATATCGGGGGAACAGGGTCGGCGGGGAGGGTTCCTGGTGTCTCCGATTTGGTTTTGGGAATATTAGGGCTCAAAGTAACCTATATTCAGGTGGATTTTTATATAAAAGTAACCCCAAATTATGATAAAATCAACTAACTAGAGACTTTTCATCTAATCAAAAGTTTATTGAACTGCACAAGTAAAAATTTATTTTATAGCGCAACTAACAACCTCAACTTAAATCAACTTATAAAAGTTATACAAGATCTCAAAGAACCACCCAAAGTCAGCAATAAGGATCACATTACAAGGGGCATTTATCAATACGAAACAAGATGCACAACGAAAGAAGACAGCATCTAGGTCCTAGGACGAATCGAATACATAAAACGATATCCTATTTATTCAGCAATTGCATTCTTTAATATCCTACCGATAGAAATTAGAAATGCCCCCAAATTAATGAACTTAAATGAATATAAATATTTTAAAACTGTCTGCCGCTAGTGCAACTCTTAAATTTATTTATTTTTCCTGAGGAGCACTTAAAAGTCTGAAATTAACAATGAAGTATAATTATAAACAATTTTTAAATTATAATGATAAATAGGAAGAGTTTTATACAAAATTATATATTATATATTTAGAAATTCGAATTTTGTAAAAGAAACAGATTTTTACATTTTAAGGGAGCTATTAGGTTACGATTTAAAAAAAAAACATTTTTTCCATAATTTTTTAGCAGAAAGAAAACAGATATCGTTTTGAAATTTTGCACAGATATTTAATTACACTTTAGATATACAAAAATATTTTTTTCAAATTTTTGAGACCTGTTTTTGAATTTTTATGACTTTTTGAAAAAAAAACATCAAAAAAATGGCGGGCATGATATTCAGACGTCTGGATTGTCCAAAAAAAAATCCTTCCAAATTAATCCTTGTTCAAATGGCTATCGTGTGAACTGGGATAACTTTTTTCTACCAAAAAATAACAAAATGGCGGTCATTTGAAAAAAAAAAAACTAGTTTTGAGGTTAGAAAATCGGCTGAAAATCGGTAAATTTGTGACCGATCAACACGATTCTAGTTGATATGATAGCCATTTGAACAAGGATTAATTTGGTTTTTTTTTTTTTTTTTTGGCCGACGATCCAGACCCCTGAAATCATGCCCGACATCATTTTTTGGTGTTGTGTTTTCTTAAAAAAATCATAAAAATTCAAAAACCGATCTCCAAAATCTGAAAAAAATATTTTTGTATATCTAAAGTATAAATAAATATCTGTGCAAAATTTCAAAACGATATCTGTTTTCTTTCTGCAAAAGAAAAAAAAATGATTGATCAAATCCGATCGTTTTAAATTCACATCTACATGGCTTATGTTATTCAGGAAAAGTATTGAGGTATTGATGAAGTAGTCGATTTGTAAATACCTTGCAAAAATGGCACACTATTTCAAAATTAAAATAAAAAATAGATCATTGAAAGTCAGTATTTGTCAATTGTAAGTTTAATTTTGTATTAAATTATTATTTTGTAAAAATGATGTCAGCTTTAGCAGATGGAATCAAGGTGAAGCAAGATGAAAGTGGTATAATTGGCAAAATAATTTCCATTTATTTCTTACTGAATTTAATATAATTTCAAATTAATAAGAAATCATTGAGCAACAATTGTCCACCTCTATCATCAATCAGGTGTTGAAAGTTTTAGAGGATGGATATGACAAGTTGAAAGTTGCCTTGATGATACCTCAAGCCTTAAATACACCGGACTTTTTGGAGCAGTACCTATCTGAAGATGAGATAACCATACTGATGCATAAATGCAAATCGTATTTTGACGATCCAATTGTATGGATTATGCTGGTAAAAAGTGATGAAATATTTATTTGAATCCATTATACATTCTAGGATGAGGAAAATGATGAAGATTTTACTCTTAGTTACCATTTATCAAAAATTATTGAATTCTTATATTATGATATAAGATTTAGAAAACACGTCCTGATGTATGATGTAAAGGAAACTTCCAAGCTATCCAATTTTTTTGTGAAACAAATTGAAGGAATTTTTTATGTAGCCGCTTTGCGACTTCAAACACCAGCTAGTGTCGATCTCTTAAGGGAGAAATTAGTCCAGGAAGCGTTTAGGGAAAATGAACGGCTTAAAGAAAATATTATTGGTATGTAACACACTATTATATCCAATTAACCAAATTTTGTGTAAGTATTATTATAAGTTAAGGCACTATCACTAAATCGGTGAAAGTGGAATTGATTTGTACTATCACTTAGCGAACGATAGTGGAGTTGATTTTGCACTGTTAATAATTACTACTATCCACTGTAGTAGGATTTGAATTTCCACTATTGCTAAACCGGTCAGTGATAATAATCAACTTAGCGATAGTGCTAAAAGTCCTATCTTTGGTATTTTCGTATTAACAGTTGTTTTCTCACTTATTCCCTTATTCAGCTTGTAGAAAACAGCTGAGTGACAAAGAGGACGAACTTGAGAAGAAGATAGATGAAGGGAAGGGAACAATGAATGCGTATAAAGGCAATTTAGATGAAGCTTACACTACATACCAAGTGGAAGTGAAGAAGGCGCGGTATTATTTTATTTCTTAACCAGTTAACTGTGATTGACGAGTATACTCGTCATGTGTATAAATCAGTGACCATTGGCTATTTAAGTTGCAATTTTTAAGAAAAACAAAACATATTCTCAAATTTAAAGATGTTTAGAATATTTTGAGGTTATGCCGGAATAAAACAAACAAGTAGAAAATATAAACAGTTTGAGATGATCTCATGCGTCTCGGTATGCACTGGTTGAAAAAGTTTACCAGTTCGCATAATTAATTTATTTATGTGCGATGATAACGTTTTTTAGATGTTAACCAAAAAATATGAAACTACAAGAACTCTTGTCAGTCTGAAAATAATTTAGATTTTATAAAAGATTGGAAGCTGTCGGGCAGAGAAAGGGGCTAATTGCATGAATGTCAACAAAAAACCATTCTAAATACAAAGCACATGAACTGAGAGGCACAAAATTTTCTTGGAAATTGTCTCCCTCGGTTTAGTCTTCTAAGAATTCACTCAATTTGTTTACCAAAAATAAGCAAACGATACTGACTATCCCACGATTCATTCAAATATGCATAGAATTATCACGATCTGAGGACAGGTTTTTGTGCATGGCCTTATCTTACCAGTGCAACTTATTCTGTGATTGACGGATATACTCGTCATGGCTCGATGAGGGCGCCACAGTTAACTGGTTAAAGTACCTCTTTAATAAAAAATAAGTAATCAACAACACACTTTACAGAGAGGATAATTGTCAAAAAATTATACAAATAACTGCCGCCAGCGATGCTGCTCAGGAACGATTGAAGATAGAAACTGAAAAGGCAATATCCAACTATAAAAATGTACTTAGGGAAAATCTTGCGGAGGAGAAAAAGACACGGGAAAAAAAGTATGTATGTACTATATAATATACTTAAACATAAGTTAAAACCACCGATGGGCCACGCCGGGTTTAACAAGTTCAAATTCTTAGTAGTTTAGCGTCTATCTGGAATTTCATATTAGTATAGGATTTAAAAATCGCGAAAACATTCAACTACGAATTTTCATGAAATTCTATAAAACCTATATTAAATTTTGTTATTAGTTATTTATAATTAATAATGTAATATTATTATTTTTCAATCGGATCAGGATCTGGATCAATCTCTTAACATTGGCATACAGCAACAACTCGTGATCCACACTTTCACTCGGATTAGAATCAATGATCCGCAAGAAGTGGTTACAAAAAATTCTACGAGAAGTGCTAGTGTCGGATGAATAGTTTGGAAATTTCTAACAGAGTCGCTGCTGTAGTTTTTCTTTTCTGAAATGATGGCAGCAATGAAATTTGTAGTCGATTGGTTCTGAGCACACAAAGAAAAAGTAATTTATAGTAACAAAATAAATCAAATCGTTTTTCTGATTATGGGATTTAATAAAAAACCAAACTTTGAAGGCTATTTTTGAGTTTTCTTCGACGAAAGCTGTCGTCTAATCCCTAACTCTTATTAGATTAGCAAAAACAGGAATTCCAGCTCCTCAAACCCAAAATCGTGATCACGGTGATTAATCTGAATCGTTTTTTTCATTTGATCCTGATCTAGAACCAGATCCAGATGAAAAAAACGCAGCTATTATTCTTGTTTAAAGTATGCTAAAGAGTTCTCTACATATTTTAAGATCTAATATATAAAAATTGGTTAATTTGGGTTTCGTAGATTCAAAAACTTGGTTCTGAGAAGAAAGTGTTTCAAAGTTTCTTAGACTTACGAACGTTGAGCCAGTTATAATTTAAACCACATGTTTTTAATTTGCATACTATATATCCTTTTTTTTCATTAGGCTAGGTAAGATTTTAAGCCGTTTTTTTATTTTCTTTCAGACAACGAGTTCTAGCGCAACTTTCAGCGTTGATAGAAAAATACGACAACGATATGGTAGAACGCACTATGGAAATTAACAAAATAAAAGACCAAACCGTTTTAAAGGCGAAAGAACTTGAAAATTTCATGATAGTGTTTAAAAAAAAACAGGAGGAATACGCAGAAATATTTAAAGACGTAGACGACGAAGATGAAGAAACTAAAAGGCAGGCTAAGATATGGAACTTCCAAATGAATCACGCTGCAAAGGTAATTCAGAAGGCTTGGAGGGTATATAGGGCAACAAAAAAGAAGAAGAAAGGGAAAGGAAAGGGCAAAGCGAAGCCAAAAGATAAAGCAAAAGGTGCCAAGGAAAAGAAGGAACCAGCCAAGAAGGCTGAACCTAAGGGTAAAGGGAAGAAATCGAAGAAAGCAAAAGTAGATTCAGCTGAAAAGACAGAGGTGGAAAAAGAAGACGAGAATGCAACAGAAAAACAGGAAGAAGGTGAAGAAGCGGAAGCAGAAAAACAAGGTGAAGAAGAACAGAAGGAAGCAACTAGTAAAGTTATAACAGAAAAACAAGAAGAAAGTGAAGAAGTGAAAGAAGCAGGTAGTGAGGCTGTAGCAGAGAAACAGGAAGAAAGTGAAGCAGTGAATGCTGAAGAGACTAAAGAAGCGGGAATTGAAAAAAAAGAGATCGAGGAAACTCAGGAAGATAAGCCTCAAGAGCAAGAAGAAGACTCAAAGGGGAAAGCTAAAGAAGGGAAGGGAAAAGCCGGCAAGAAAAAGAAGAAATAGTAGTTTTAGCTGAGTAAGTGTTTCATTATCTTTTGTAGTAAAATTTATATAAAATTTATAATTAAAATATATACTATATATTTCGGATCTTTCATGAACCATTAATGATCTCTTAATATGTGACCCCTGTTCAAAAATTCAGTTTATGTATTCGGGTGTTCTAGATTTAGCAAGATCTTGCACATTCACGAACCTTGATTTTAATGAAGATTTCCAATAATAACATTTTGTATAGATAGACTTCTTTCTGAGAGTTTTTGTGATTTCAACTTTTACTTTCAGAAAAATCATAAAATTCATTTTTACTTGTAAGTTTTTCATGAACAAATTCAAAGAAAATAATTTTAAAATCTTGCAACTGAATTTTGAACCATTTCCTCCCAATTGATTTTGCTGAAATTTTACATATACCTTTAGTTTTGGTGACAAAGCAATATGCAATACTTAATATTGTTATATTTTCAAAATGGCCACCGCCACAAGATGGCGTATGATGTATATTTTTTTTCAACCCTGTTAATATGGGTATCAAAGGAAAGAACTTGAAGAGTAGGAAACTACAATATAAAATGAGTGAAGTCCTTTTGAAATAGATATCAAATTAATCTGGATATCAAATGAAAGGGCTTGAAGAGTAGACATTCATAAAGTGAGTGATATTACACTAAATTTAATATGGTCGTCACTCGAAGATGACGGACAACATTTTCTTATCTACCATCATGATATGGGTATCAAATGAAAGGGTTTGATGAAAAGAATACGAAAAACATGTCTAACGAAAACTAAAAAATTAAAAATAAATTAATAGTAAAAAAAAACATTTTTAATAATATATATTAGTATTGTATTCTTGTTTATTTACACAGGTAAATTTCGCGATAAGCTTTTATATCATATAAATGGTATAATGAAATAAATTGATGGGTCTGATTTAATTTAAAGTTTATTTTTTTCTTTTTAGAGCATTTGCAAAAAGCTTTTTTTTAAAAATGTTGTTTTACTATTATTTTGGACCATGTTATTTCAAAATCGTGTAAAAAAAAGAGTTGGGTGTCGACTGCGATAGACGGACAGACATCTGAATGATGTTTCATTTTTTCTCTTTGGTGGTGCACTTTGAGAAGAAATAAGTTTTTTATTTTTTGCTTAGAAGCTCATTCAAAAAAAATTCGGATTTTAAAAAATATCGAAATTTTCTTCTACATTTTTCTTCTACACTTTTCTTCTTTTGGCTGAAATAATTTATATATTTTATTTCTAGTCGATTTAGCCCAAAAAACTACCCAAGGGAGCCCTTTGAGATAAAACAAGTTTTTTAATTTTGGCTAGGAGCTCATTAAAAGAAAAATTCGCATATTAAAAAATGTAGCAATTTTCTTCTGCACTTTTTCTTTTTTTGGGTGAAATAATTTATAGATTTTATTTCTAGTCGATAAAGCCCAAAAAAACCACCCCGGGAGCGCCCTTTAAAAGAAAATAAATTTTTCGTCCAAAGAAAATTAGCATATTAAAAAATGTCGACATTTTCTTGTACATTTTTGCTTTTCTTGGCTAGAAAGGGTGCAATCATCTTTTGGTGCGAAAATAAGGCTTTATGTCGATACTCGTTCTTTTTATTTAAATTGTTTTTGTAAAAATTCTTCAGTTAAAAATTTTTAATCTTCAAAGAAATGTGAAAAAGCCCTTTCAATATTTTCTTCCTTTCAGCGGACTTGCGTAAATAATTTCAGAGTCGGCAAATTGTAATATTAAAGGCTGTTTCTTCTGCTATACTCAAATTGAAATGATTAAAATGTAAATTTCATCTTTTTAACCTACTTCCGCACAAAAAAAAATATTTCTTATATCTTTTTTTTAAAATAACGATCGTAGCCACTGCAAAATTGCACAATCAACAAAAATGTTGCGCAACACCTCTCTCCTTCGCATCGGGCACATTGGACATTTCCAAATGCAATTGATGAACTCCACTGCGGTCGTCTCGCTCCCTCGCATGCATTTCGGTATATCTGTCATCCACGCACTCGTTTTGTTGACATTTCTCGTTCCCCTCCGCATCGGGATTTCTTCTTCAACACTTCAATCTCTTCGAGAACGCTGTGAAATCGAGTCGGCTCCGTTCGTGTCGTGTTTTAAGGCAAATCTTTCTCGCTATTTTTTGGCTGTGGGGGAATTCATCTGTGAATAAAAACGCGATTGTTCGCGGCCGCGATAAACGAGGGCATTTAATCGTTTGTGCATCCGACGGCAGCGGGCAGCAGCCTCCAAAGCACTGTTAAGTGTCATGTGAAGCGGTTTAAAAACCGCCGAAAGAACGAGGTAAGTTGAAAGTGTGAAAGACGTCGTCGTGGTGGCAGGAATTCGGAATTTCGGTGGAGGAATCCCCAAAGTGCACTTGGCGGCGTTCATGACCTTTGCGCCGCTTTCTTGGAGCTGAAAACAGCCAGTGGGAAATGTCGCGGAAATGCGAAAATTCCTCCTTGGGCTAGTGTCACAGCAGCCCCACACAGTGGGGCTTTTGTCGGACAGCAGCGTCGCAGTTCGAGAACGAGCAGGCAGACCCCGCAAGCCCCAATCCAGCCCGCGGCGAGAGTTGTGTTAATAACCACTTCAAAATATGGCGTTCAATTATTTTTCCTCTGTGCTGCTGGCCTATTTCCAGCATCTCGCCGCGGCCGTGCCACGAATGTCTCTTTATTTTTTAGCGTTTGTGTCTCTAACTGTTCACAGGCCGTGTCATGCCCGTTGGTAGTTCTTTTTTTTGCGGAGATAACCGCGGGAAGACGGTACGCGATAAGGTAAAGAATCTGCTGCTTCTCCACGACGACCAGAAGACTGGAGCCTCAAAAGCTCCAAACTAATTTAATTTCGTCCGAAGAGACAGCTGATGATGAGGCAGACTTAAAAGAGACTCCTAGCAATCTCCAATACGACTGTGGAGCGCCAGGAATTCGAGGGTCTGGGGTGGGTGTGCTGAATAATAAATAATAATTAGAGTGACCCAGAAATTCCAGCGCTCTCTCCCCGCATAGAGAAGCTGACGTGGGCCTCTGCCGCCACCGCTGCCGCGAAAGTGCACAGAATAATCTGCATTCGTTGATACCATCTCATTTTCGATTGGGGAGCCCCAAATCCAGCGGTGTAGAGGTTGTCTCAGGTCTGGGAATCGAAATTAATATGCGAACGATCCATTTTCCAGGTGGGTTGAGCAACCTCCTTCTGTGTCACATGAAGAAAGCCCTGCAGCCAGGTTTTGGTTCCAAAAACTAGCCCACTCCAAGACGCATTGTGTCGTGCACGCAGTTGCCAAGGAAGCGCTAGGGGAAGGACATTTCCATATTTCCATGTGCTCTGTGCTATACACGAGGGAGAACCCAACAAATACCCGTCTTAGCGCCGCATTATAAACCGGTTCTCGTGCTTTACCTTAGTCCGTTTTCAAGGCTTCTTTCTTTAAGGAAATTGCGTCTTCTAGAAATGTTTGGCGATATAATTCGCATGCAGAAAAAGAAGATTCTGCCTCTGCATCTCTTCGTCAAAGATTTTTATAGGTTTTATTTAGCTTCACATTCTGTATACTTGTTTCAAATCTTATGGATTCATTTTTAAACTACTTCTACTGGAATTTTGCACACATATTCAGTACATGTAATATAACATTATTCAACAAATTAGCTTTTTCTACTTCTATAGCATTTTATCCCGTGAATTATGTATTTACAAAAAAAAATGTGGTTTTCGAGAAAAATAGGGTTAAAAATTATAAGATATTTTTTTGAAAAATCATTAAAAAATAAAGGATTGTCATAGGACTTTGTAATGTAGCTCACAGAAAGCCTGTATTCTTACCTAAATATAAGAAATACCACTTATCTATATTATTTCCTAAGCATCATCGGGAAACAAGTTCTTCATGAGCATGTGGAAATTATGATTTTCTATGAAATAATCAGAATATTGAAAAAAGTGAATTTCGCGGGATATATCGAAATGTTTTAAAGCCTGTTGTATTTTGTTATTAGAAAAGGTATTCTAAAAATGGTTAAAATACAGATTTTTAAAATTTTTAACATACATAACATACTTAGTAAATTGCTTAAGGGAATTAAAATCTTTTAAACTAGTGTCATCTACAGAAATTATCTAACAGGGAATCATCTATAAAAACCTTGTTGATCTTGTGCAATTAACTGATTATATTTGTTTCAAATCTTGCGACCGACTAATCATTAGTAAAAATGCACCTATTATTTCAATGTCTCGTCTTTTTACGTGCACGATCGTTGTTTTGAGTTGGTTATACCAAGGACAGGAATGGAAAATTGGCTCCATTCTGCACTTACTGATTAATTTAATCTCTAACGATTGTACTAATTTATGTGTATTGATGACTTATTGAATAAATAAAATGCTGATCCTCAAATCCTGATGTTACAATGGTACGACCTTCCTAAACCGTGAAACAAGAAATGACTCCAGACTCAAAAATGAACTCCGAATTCCAAATCAAACCTGAATTGCTTTAAATCCACCAAAGTCAAGGTTCAAGGTTTTTTGTATGATACCGAGGATTATGTGTTTTGAATAAATGCAATAACATCAGACTAAGCAAATAAAACACACTAAAAAGTTAAAAATAA
The DNA here is from genome assembly GCA_949715965.1 of Dysmachus trigonus. Taxonomy (NCBI): domain Eukaryota; kingdom Metazoa; phylum Arthropoda; class Insecta; order Diptera; family Asilidae; genus Dysmachus; species Dysmachus trigonus. The sequence goes on along the minus strand of OX454319.1, from coordinate 96,450,845 downwards.
AATAAAGTTTAAAAAAAAAACACTGATGGTTTTCATCAGAATAAAATAAAATAATGAGGAGCATTTATTAGAAAACTTTTATTTTTTTGGAGTTTGAAAATCATATGTTATAACAAACGATTTGACTACAATATTAAGGTCGAAGAAGACAATCGAAAGCTAATGTTGATATGATTTCCAAACTCAAACAAAAGAAAGTTAGATGATTGATTTGATTTTAGTCTGATCAAAGCCCTCAGATTTATGCTTATAATTACTTTCTAGCTTTTAGTACATAATCTATTGTACAATAAAATCATTTAAAGTTTTTTTTTTTTTACCTATTGAGTTTCATTTCGTTCGTTTACACTTTAGCAAACAGACGAGCTCTGCGATGCGAGGCAATTGCGTCAAGGTAAAGCTTTGCTGAATCTACTTTAATTGCATTAAATTCCACTGCTAAAAGTGCTCTGTGGGAGTTTTTTTTTATTTTTTATTGAAATATGAAGAAGTCACGTTCTTGTGGCGCTCCATGGACAAGTTTAAGGCTCATTTAGTTGCTGGGGCTTAAGAAGGCTGAAGTTGCAATTTTTTGGTAATGTACCATTTTTTTCAAAATTGGAAAAGTTTAAAGAGATCTGAATTTGAACTCTAATGGAGATGAATTTCTTGTATTTTTTACTTTTTCTGAAAAGAGCTTTCTTTTAAGACTTTAATTTAGAAAGGTAATTACCGGAAACTCTTTTGTAATATGCTTGACGTAGCATATTTTACAAATTATGAAAAATAAAACTATGTAGCTGATTTTACACTGTTTGCATATTTTGGAGGGTCAAAGTCATGTCAGACCGGAAAATTCAGCAGAAGTTGGAAGAAATAATACGAGAAATCGACTTACATTTTTTTCCTAAAACTTTTTCTGACCTAAAGAGACCTTAGAGGAAGTTTGATTAAATTTATCTTAAAATTATTTGGCTAAACGAACACATTTCCTTTTTTTCCCAATTTAATTCATTCCGTAAAAAAGAAGTTTCCACTTTCTTTCGTAGGATAGTAAACCTTTTTGTATTTCAAAGAATATGAGACCTAAGGAGAAAAAGGTTTCAGTATTTAATTACTAGGCTTGATCGTTTACTCAAAAATCGCGCCCTAAGAATTGTCAAAAAATGTGTGACGCACCAGGGCTTGTCAGTTCAACGAACAGCTTATTAATAAAAATGAGAACTCTCATCTGGCCTTTTATGCAACAATTTTAAAGTAAAACAGGTACTTTTTGATAATTTTCATATCGATATGCTAAAATTAAGTTAATTGCACATTAAATACCGCATCTGTAAAAAATGTCCTACTATAAGGAGATCGGAAACATTTTTGGTAATTTTGGGGAATTATAAGCTTGTAAGTAAAAAAAATTAAATTTTATTGATTTTGAAATGCAACACATTTAATACATATATTTTTCACATTACTTATACTATAAAAGCTACTAGAAATTATAAATATGTACCTACGTTTGACAAAATTTCGGCAATATTATTGGCAGTTATCGTATATAGGGCTAATTTTAAGAATTCTCTATCAGATGCATCAACAATAATTTCATAAAGACTTGCGTATATAGCTATTCCCAGTACTTGGTGAAAATACATAACATAAATTGAGAAACAATTGACAAAAGACCCTAAGGTTAAAAACATGAATTGTTTATGTATATGTACCTATTGTGCTGTAAAAAATAATATTACAACCATATGAGTTACGGAAATACTTTTTACACATGGTTCATGGGTTTTTTCTTTATTACATTGGAATTTTCCTTATCTATTTTTTGCTTCAAATTACGTCTCTCCAATTCTGTGAAATCTGGGACCTAACAATATTTTGGTCCTACGTTATTGTTAACATTTAAGTATTAACACGTGGTGTGCGTATTAGAATTGAATTCTTTGTCAAGTTCTGTCTCATAAAGGGTACGTTTGTTTATGTTTATCACAACCACTTGGGTTATCGGAATCTGATCTTTAAAAGCAGTTCATTTCAGCATTTTTGGTCAGAGCTATGCTCTGTCGTATTTTGCGTTTGAAATTTAGTGTGAAATGTGAATACAAAATTGATTAATCTGCCAGCTAGACAAAAATCCAAGTTTTTCTTCACCAAATAATCGATAATAAACAAATTTGTTCCTATGATCTATGGTACAGACGTTTTTAGATTTTACGGAAGTTTAACAACAAGTGTTTGAATAAGTTTGCCAAGTTGGAGTACTTTTATGTGTGGGAGTATATTATATTCTTTTAAAAATGCAGTGAGATTATAGTCACAATATATTTATTCGAACATCGATGCATTCCCGTTTTATCAAGATGTAAAAAAAAATCGATTTAAACCAAAACCGGTCGTTTTAAAAATATAAAATCCACTTAAATTTTTGAAAGCGGGCTTTAAGACATTTTGAATTTTTAGTCATTCTTTTAGTTTCCTTTTTTTTAAATGAAATAAAATACGAAGAAAAACGACAAGACTACGTCCAAAGAAGACTAAATAAATTTGTCTGTACAAAAATAGAGCGTCCATTATCGAGAACAGAATGTGCAATCGAGTTTTTTTTCTCGTATGAGTGTTGAAACCTTGACATTTATTGCTGACTTTAAATTGATCATAAAAACTGCTGCAGGACTAAAAAGTATTAAAATCGAACATTGAGAGTAAATAGTATTCATAAATAATGGTTTAAATTTCTTTACTATAGCTTCATATAATAGAATTTCTAATTTATAATTTAAGTTGTAAAGTTAACTAACGACTTAAGTTGTAAAATGTTATTTTTAAAAGATACTATAGTTTGAAAACGTACCTTTATTTTTGAGGTAAAGAGAAATTTTTATTTTTCTTCCTCATTTTCTTTTTATTTTTTGTACAAATTTTTATATATTATTATCTAAGTAATTAAAAATTTAGAGGCGTTTTAATGTTTTATTATAATTTTATCTTGAAAATAATGTGTGTATCGTAGAGTATATGTAGTATATTTGAATTTTATGGCATAATACCAATAGCTGCGTTTTTTTCAATCGGATCAGGATTTGGATCAATCTCTTGACATTGACATACAGCAACAACTCGTGATCCACACTTTCATTCGGATTAGAATCAATGATCCGCAAGAAGTGGTTACAAAAAATTCTACGAGAAGTGCTAGTGTCGGATGAATAGTTTGGAAATTTCTAACAGAGTCGCTGCTGTAGTTTTTCTTTTCTGAAATGATGGCAGCAATGAAATTTATAGTCGATTGGTTCTGAGCACACAAAGAAAAAGTAATTTATAGTAACAAAATAAATCAAATCGTTTTTCTGATTATGGGATTTAATAAAAAACAAAACTTTGAAGGCCATTTTTGAATTTTCTTTGACGAAAGCTGTCGTCTAATCCCCAATTCTTATTAGATTAGCAAAAACAGGAATTCCAGCTCCTCAAACCCAAAATCGTTATCCCGGTGATTAACCTGAATCGTTTTTTTCATTTAATACTGATCCAGAACCAGATCCAGATGAAAAAAACGCAGCTAATAGTTAAAACAGTATAGGAAAAGGTGGTAATATGGCCCTCTACTTTGTTTTTACGTAATAAAAAAATATTAGAACATAACTTTAACCCGCTAAGGTCCTACTTCATTTTTATATACACTCCAGGCCAACTAGTGCCAAATTGGCACCGCGCGACTTTGGACCGTAATAACTTCTCTCAGATTTGGTCAAATAACTTCAAATTTAATCCAAATTGTAGGGAATTTAATCAGGAACACAATGAACGTAATGATTTTGATAGTATTTTTTTCATTTTAATAAAAATTACAGAGAAACGAAACAAGTTTCATGAAAAAATAGTGCTTTAGTTTTTGGCGTGTCATTTTTTTACAAATCATTATAATTTCAAAATTCTTGATCGTAGTTATTCTTTAGTAAGTAGACTAAAGGCCTATTACAATCATTAAGGAAAAAAACGATTTTAATATTTTTTAAGGTTAGTCAAAGTTGTGTGTTTTTCGGAAATGGAAAAAAACGAGTCTCGTATCTTTTCATACAAAAGTAATTTATTTTCGTATATTTTATGAAGAAAATTAATTGAATTATCAAAAATTATTATAATTCCTTATCTTTGTACTGTAGGTAAAAATCTCGTGCTCCGCAGCGTCACTGTGCGGCTGCAGCATTTTTCATCATAATTACATATAAGAAAAAAAAAATACAAGAATTTCGTTTGAAACATACTTACTTGGATAAAAAATATCCTCTGGAGTTGCTAAAACCGTTCACTAAAATTTGGAACAGACACCGACTGCGCAACGTTAAAAGACCAACTAGTGCCAGTTAGGCACTACGAATAGTTTGACGTCCTCTCAAACCGGTTATTTGTAAGTAACTGACGCGTCATCGGTACAGAGATTTAGAGGACCCTTAGAACAAGTTTGTCGTACAATAGAAATCTTGAGAAAGTGAAAGTTCTAAAAGTTACACTTAGTTGAAGAAAACTCTGGTGCCAATTTGGCACTAGTTGGCCCTTAGCGGGTTAACAATAACTATATGCCAAAATATCATTCAAAATAATTTAAAAATGCAGCGATATAAATTTGTGTGGGTAATATGGCCCCCCATAATAAATGTATAAAAGGACAAAAAATATACCGAGCATACAAAATTCCCATTGGTTTTCTGAGAGCCAATTGATTTTTGTGTCTGTTTAGAAAATGATCTAACCATAACCATGATCAACCAGCAACACCATTTCTGATTATGTTTGGGATGCTATTTTTCGTGGCTAATTGATAAGCCATTCTTCTTACGTCCATACGTTTCAGACCATAGTATTTACTTCCCATTAGCAAAAAGTAATCAACCAAATTCTCTTCTAAATGAGGTTGTAGTATACATTTTCTATCTAGTGGTTTCTGCACTAATAAATCCAGTGATTCTTCTGCATCTTTGACCAGCCTCGTCAATGTCTGAAAGCCTTCTTATACCACATAGTTTTACTTCGTACTACTTCGACTGGCCTTTTCATTAGATCTGAATCCAATGTCTTCCTCTTTTTTTTATGTTGGGAGAAATATTCATTCGAGGCATCTAGTAGTATCAATAAATACACTAGTTAATAACCGTTTTCGTGCATACATTCAATATGGCCCATGGGGCCATAATACATACAACAACAGGGGGCCAAATTAGATCTATGAGCTTAGTTTCAATAACAAATCAAGAATAAGTTATTAGTTAAAGTATGATCTTTTTACCTTGAAAATATTGAAAGAAGAGTTGATGCACTTTCCAATAAGTGCCACAGTTTTTTTTGTCTCACGCTTTTACAATATTTTACAACATGACCTCTCGGCAGGAAAAAATTTCTTATGTCAATACTTGACGACAGTAGCAGTGTGGCTACTTTTGAAATCCTTTTTGGTAACTGTTTGATTTAATACGATGTCTAACTTGCAGGTAAAACCTTCGCAATTATAAATTAGGCTGGGGGGGCCACTTTACCTACAGGGGCCATATTACCATCTTCTCCTCTATACTTTTTTGTGGCCATAGTTTTTTATAACAAGTAATATACATCCAATTTTATTATGATTTTCTAAGTTAATTCGGTCTCTACCTACCTTTACCTCTACCTCTACCTCTACCTCTACCTACCTCTACCTCTACCTAGCTCTACCTACCCTGCTTTTTTGCACACTAGTAAATATTGTAATCGATATTTTGGTACGCAATGTAAAGATCTTGAGGCTTTTCGGGATTAATTAGTTTCCTTTGTGATATTCACAAACACGTAATAACTAATTCTATCGTAACTTATTTTATCTTTAATTATTAGTGTTTTTTTTATCTAGTTATCACTCGTTCGATATAAGAACAAGGTGATAGAAGTAAAAAATTCTGCCCTTCTTCCGATAACGACAGAGTGATGATAGTTGTTTTTCCTGTTGATAGGTAAAATAATAAATATAGAAATGTTCTGCGATTGTGTAATCTAAAGATTAAAAAAAAAAAATTGATAACCTTAATTACGTTGGTCAAGTTTATGGGATATTTTATGAAAGAATTGAGATATTTAATTTATAAATAGCAATTTTATGAAAAATTCACAAAGGTTTTGAAAATGTAATATAATTATTATAGATTATATACTACAATATAAAAAAATTGACCCCGGGTTACATCAACGCTATAAACTCTTGTATATTTAATTTAAAGCGGCGGTCAAGTCGATTAAGAATTCTCAAACATTATTTAGAATCCCAATACTCTATGATGCCTGTTACAAATTTTTGGATGGACTAATAATCTCTCCAGACAAGTGTGCCAGAGTTTATTCAGTCAATCTCCTTTGAATTGTTTTAATCTGAATTCTTGATATCAGAATAAATTCATTATCACCTCTTAAAATGCACAACCGGAACAGGTTTTTGTATCAATTTAGGGTCAAAATGAATAAATTTGAATTTTTTGGCATTTTAAAGTCTTGAGTTCGGATTTAAAAGTGGTTTCGCAGTCCGGAATATAAACTGCGCCCACCATATGGTCTTTGATGATAAGAAATCGACAAGATAGTAAAGCTGTGAGAATTTTTAGATAATTTTAAAAGGATAGAATATAACATGTGGTTGCATTGAATGTTTGCTAGTACAAAGAATTTTTAGCTGTTAAGATCTTCCGGTTTGGGGATTTTAAATCAGATTAATTGCTTACACAGTCATAAGATTTGATGATTGTGTGGTTAAGAATTAATTTTCTTCCAAGTATTGCGGTCTCACCCACATTCGGGTAGGCGATTTTGCGATAAATGAATTTTCTATTGTTTTAATACGCCCGTTTTAATCAGCAGCTCCGGTAGATTGCTTCCGTGTTCACTGAAGCAAGATAGTTTTTTTTTTGTTGTTTTTGATTAAACGGCAAGAATGAAAGCAGAATTTATTATATACCTATGATGTGCGCAGTGATATTTTTTTTCGATTTCTGACTGTTTTAGAAGGTAAATTCAATCGAATATTGTGCGGTTGATGCCTTCTCTCTTGATGATTATCGCCACAATCACCGCCTATGAGACCCCAATGCGGTGCATGGTAAAAAAGCGTAAAACTTTCTCTCCTTTCGCAAAAATTTTGTAGAGACAAACCAGCGAGATCGGTCTGAGGTCGCATGAAGAGACTGAAAAATTATGTGTTGCTGTGATTTTATTTTTGGAGATGTTTTTAAGGTTTTGGGCTCTGCCACCAACAAAAGCACCAGCTATACACAACCTATCGAAGGTCTCTCTTATCCACCTCTATCCGGTTCTTGGTGTTTTTACCTCAGACAACTGAAACTAACTTGAATCTTTTCGTTTTGCAGGTTCGGTAATAAAACAGTCGTACAGCAGTCGTTGGAGTCAACCTGATCAAATCGATCCAACGCCAAATGGATCTGCTTTTAATCGGATATGAAGCTGAATAGTTTTCATTTTTCTACCTTTTGTTAATATAATATAAATTTTGCAATATGATCTACGTTTAAGTGATATTTTGATTAGTTCTTGGACTCCTTTTTTTTATTATTTTGTTTTACCTGGAAAAAGTTTGTAATTTGACGAAAGTACAGATTGGTGAACAGTTTTTTAAATCGGTTCGTAGCTGAGTTATATTGTGTGTGTGCCCCACTGGAAAATCTACTCAACCATGTCGACGACTATGGCACAGTCACTGACGCCGGAGGCGAACCAGGCCATTGCAATACTTCGTGCTCTGACATTGTCCAGAAAGTATCCTGCCAGTCTAAGGGAGCTCCTTAAGGAATATAAAACGATGGAGGGAAATCCAATGAATTATAAAAAATTTGGATTCCAATCACTCGAAGATTTCATTATAGCGTCCGGTGAATTCATTGTAAATAAAAATCAAGGCGAAGTAAGTTTTTATAAATCTGTTTTATCTCACACAATTCAAAAAGATTCTCAATGTTAAAAAATTAATTTTAGATATGCCTCTCAGCAAAGCCCAGCAAAGATTCGGTTCATATTAGCGAGATGGTAAAACGGCAGAGGGCCTCCAAACGAAAGGGTACCACACCACCGGTAAGTCTTAACTTTTTATTTATTTTATTTTTTTGTAGGTGTGTGAATTTATTGAGTTTTTTTCTCATGTTTATAAAAAAGTAAAAGAATAAACACACAGTCGTGCGAAGATGAACATGAACAGGTTGAAAGTGATGGCGCGCGAGTTCATTTCATACACTAGTGTCGTGGATTCGAATCTATGAGATGATGGTACCTGGGGCTAGACTATGCAAAGTTGGTTGAACTCTAACAGAGACAATTTACCAATTTTGTTGTTATTGTTTTTCATGCTGATTGCAACTTTTTTTGTATTTTTGTTTTATTTTTTTAAATAGTGATAGTGTTGATCGAGGTATTTTTCTCATGGTTAGGCAAGTATTCGATTATTAGTGCGGATCGTGGTATTCAATAATTCGTTTTTTGCACAAATTTCTCTTTTATTGGGAACGCGGAAAATATTTCGTGTGATCTTTTAATGCAAACAATTGTATGCTGCATTGGATTTATCATTAACATGCAATGGAATTGAGATGAAGAAATGCTCATCTGAGATATATGTGATGAATGGATATAAAGATTTCAGATTTTTGTCTTGAGCAAGTAAATTCAGTATTTTCCGCGCGATTTAAAGTAGTATTGTGATTGTTTCTAAAAGAAAACGGTCAAGTGTGAGTAGGACTCGTGCCCTGAGAGTTCCGTACCATTTATATAGAGTGTTAAAAAATTAAGAATTTTGGTGGGTGACGAAAATGGAACAACTTTCAACGTAGAATTAGAAATTGATGTTTTTTGGATTTTTTCCTTTACTTGTGCTATCATTTCTTCTTTTGTGACAAATTTCAAAATTCTTGCTCATCTGGTGGTAAGCCTGTAGGTCATGTGTCAACCGGTATGAAAATACACTTTGAAAGGCCGTATCTTTTTATTGCATTAAAGTTAGAAACGTGAATTTATTATTACTAGACTATGACGCAGACTTTAATATTTGATATTAGTTTCAACTCAATACCTCTAGCCGTTCCTGAGAAAAAGGGTTTTGACGGGCAGATAGACAATAAAGTGATCCTATAAGGGTTTCGTTTTTTTTTTGCAGAACCCTAAAATAAAGGAATTTTGTAATACTAAAATCTTCTGATTTGAAAAGAAAAAGCATTTTGTATATAAGACGACAAGATGAAATTTATTTTTTTCAATATCTCGAAAACTATGAAATATCCGATAAGTGGTGATAAAGTTATAAATATAATTAACTAAGATTATTATGAAATTTTTATCGCTCTACGAAAATTCTAGTGCGCGATCTAGAGAAAATTTGTTTATAATTATAAATAGATCATTGCAAGAGAAAGTGGAACAGGTAATTACATCATGCAGAATTTGGCGGTTTGGTAATTGAAATATTTTCTCTAGCTCTCTAGCAAAATTTGTTTATTTTTTTTTTATTATTTTTGAACATCGAGAGAATTACTTGGCTGTCACAAAACTTCGATATATCTGATTAGGAGAAGAATTCTCTAATTAATCTTATTTAAAAAAGTCCGGAAGCAGGATAAGAGAGGGTGGGCTGGCCCAATATAAAATAAAATAAATGTGTTGTAGTTCTTTAAAATATGTTTTTTTTTTTTTTTTTTAATTAAATCATAAATAAACACCTGGCTAGTGCCAAAAAACTTCTCTCTTTTTTTTTAACTATAAAATAACATAATTGATGAAGACTGAGTGTGAAATGCACAAAACACACAGTGTAAATGTTTATTTAGAACAAAAATTGCATATAAAAACAAACTTATTTAAAAAATGAAGGCGTCAGAGAGTTGTGGATTTGATAATATTATTTTTAGTTAAAGAATTATAATTTTAGTATCATTTATTCAAAACACAAAAAGCTAAATGACTGCAAAAAAAGAGAATAATTTTAAAATTGAGTATCTCACACTGATTTAGATAACTCATCATCTTTAGTGATATATGTATGTTTTATACTATAAAAAGCTATATACTATTTATTGACTTAAATCGAATGCTGTATCGATAAATTGCTAACAATATAAACGATTAATAACATCGATCTTTTAAAACAAACTAATCGAATTGAAATTAAAAATATTCCTAGGGGTATGGTCTCGTTGGTATGTGCTCAGGATAGTTCCAATCTCTTGACTAATCCCAATAATTAAGAAATTGATCAAGATATTAGCTCCATGAATTTATTTAGATCCACACTAAAAAAATATACAGATTAATATTTAAGAATTATAATTATTAAGAATTTTAGTTTTGTTTATTATGTTCTGTATATTCAATGTTCATAAAGGTTAAGTATTAAGAAAGTTGTATACAAATAATTTTTATATCCAACTATACTAAATAAACACTGATAAAAAAAAAGTACGGACAGCTACATAAACTGTTTACAGAGAAAAAACGAATTGTTTGGATAAAAGTTGAAACACTATAGCACGGATGATGGAACCAACGAGCGAGTCGATTTTATAAAGCAACAAATTGTTGACGTTGCGATCCCTTGTAATTGGAGAGATTTTCTTGGTGCTAAAATGTTTTTCTTGTATGCGTATTGCTGATAACAAAGTGAGAAACGTTCGTTTTCTAGCTTCACATGAGATGATTCATTTACTCTCCTTCAGTCTTCAGTTCTGGCGCGTTCCTTGAGGCTTTTGGATGACTTTGTATTAAATGATTTTTCTGAGTGTTAAGATTTAACAAATGAAAGTGTTGTTTTAAATACGGGATTATCACAAATTTTAATTGTATAAAAGTGCCCAAAGGAGACGATACTATTTCTCAAATCCCAGTAAAAAAAGCTGAAGGGTATGAAAATCGAGTATCTCATTAAGCTAATTGCAAATAATTTCTTTAATTACTTTCTAATTTACAAATAGTATTTAAGAAATTGGCCAACTATACGTTTTTCAATATTTATGAAATTTAAACATTTTAAACAATTGTGTGTATTTTTTTTTTATAACTAAAGAACTCTTTGTTGTTAAAGTTATCTGGTTCTTTTATGTTTCATGCGTACTAAGGCATCAAATTATTATTTAGGTATGACTTGTCTGGTTTACTTGTTTATGAATTACTTTTTACGTTATAATAATCAAATAAAAATCTAATTCTGCGAATATGTCTTAACTTTCAGCAACGTAGACAATGTATCATTGCAAATACAAGCAAAAGTGTTACTTCTTCTAAATTACCTCCCATTAAAGAGGTTAATTCTAATGTTTCCCTAAATAGACAAAGTTCGGCTCAAAAATCCAAAGATACTATAATTAAAGAAAGTAATCAACTTGTAGCACAAAAACGTAAAGATGATTTGGCTAAAGATAGTTATGAAAATCAGGCTAAACGACCAAATGTATCAAATCAAGTTGAGCAGAAAAAGACTCAAGAACCATTGAAATCAAAGACTAATAATAATAAAGAGAACAGGAACAAGAAGAAAAAGAAGAAATCGAACTCACAATTACAACAATATAGTGGATATGGAAACCAATATACTGCGCAATATTTAAATACAAATTATTATGCTTCGATACCGCAGTACAATCAACATTCTTTTCAATATTCTCAATATTCAAGGAACGTTTTTGGTTCAGTTCAGTATGCTCAAAATCCGTGGGATATGCAAAATCGGTGGCATATGCAAAATCGGTGGGATATGCAAAATCCGTGGGATATGCAAAATCCGTGGGATATGCAAAATCCGTATTCACAATATTCTTGGAATTCTTATCAATATAACCAAAATCAGTATTTTCAACAAGTTCCAAGCACATTGCCAGCCGCATTAATTGGTTTATGTTTTTCAGTATTAGTAAGTCAATTTTTTAGTATTATTATTTTATGAAGTGATTTCCTCTTCTAAAAAATTTTTCATGGCTTAAATTAGTAGGCTGTCTTGAAGTTAGTGTTTTGTCACCGTCGTGTTTGTTCGATGTGGACTGTATTACTATTGCATGATTTTGTATGATGGGGCTTATTTTTTTTGTTTAGTTTAATTTCTGCATCTAATTTGATCAAGATTTGAACAATTATCCTGTTAATATGTATACGCAATATAAAAAAGGTGAAGGTACCTGCAGACTGGGTACACTAGTGTAAATGGAGTCTACTTCGAATTTTAATCCAATGTGTATGTTAGAAAAAGGATCCTGGCAAAATCCCATGGTTAGTGATGCCCACTTAGAAAGCTGAGCGGATCGAAATGAAAATATGGCTTTACTAAACGTTGAAGTTCGAAGAACGATAATTTAATTCAAAACTCGTTAAAACCACTGGAGCCAAGAGTGATAAAGTGACAAAAAATATAATATAGGTTATATTAATAAAAGTAATACTTTGAATGACTTTCTTATATTATTACAGTGTCTTATATTAGGAAAGTATAAATTTCTAATACATGTGCCATCTACTATTTTTCTCTTTGCCTGCGGCTTCACCCAAGAACTTATTAAATTTTTAAAAGATATATGATAACAACATTTATTTAATTTAAGACATTGGTAGCCGAACCATCAGCCTAAGTAGTATCTAATATATTAAAGATAACCAGGTCGTTTTTAATCAAAGAAGACGAAATCGATTTTTTATTATGTAGATAAGATTGATTAACAATTAATAATGAAAAATGTTGAAAAATATTACCAAAATTAAAGCTTTCGTATGGATTTTATCTGGTAAAATTATATTTTGTTTTTGAAAAATCAATTTACAAAGACTATTATCAAAAAATCAAGACTCTTTATCGATAAATTTGATTGAAAGTAATTTGTTCATATAATTTTTGAGGTGTGTTTTATTTTTTTCCGCTCACATAAAACGTGGGTTTAATCTTGCCAAGGTCCGTCCTTTAATGTATAAATGTTAAAATTTGTAAATAAGAAACAAATAATGATATTCGAAATGTTTTTCAATGCGCGTATAAAATGCATACACTGAGAAGAATTTTCCACATTATTTAAAAAAAAAATTATAAGTTTTCTCTATGGTTTTTTGGCGAATAGAACACCCTTTTAAATTCATACAAAAATCTTTTCTCAATTTTTATATAAAACATTAAGGGGTTACATGGGTCTTAAAGGTATAAAAAAAACGACTTCTTTAAAAAATTTTATTTCAAAAACGAAAAATCTTTTTTATTTAAAATTTAAACATATGAAAGTAAAGTACTTAAAGTACTTGTAAAAAAATTTTCAGCCAAAAATTTTGAATATTTTCCATTTTCCAGCCGTTTTTCGCCGTCAACCTTTTTTTTTGCGGTGGACATGATATTTCGGTGTGGATTCATCTGAAATCAAAAATTCAAAAATTTTCTTGTAGTTTATGCCCTTGGCTCGTGATTGAACGAAGGAATTGAAAAAAAAAAAAAAATGAAATTTGACATTTTGACATGAGTTTGAATCAATTTTCGTCTCAAATTTTTATGCGTTTTTCCGATTCTCATCATTTTAAAAGGTCTTTTTCGTATAAAACAAGAACGACTTGACCGAATGAAAATTCCTTCGTTCAATCACGAAACAATACTATAAAGAATAACTGTGCAAAGTTTCAACCAAATCGGTCAATTTATTTTCGAGAAATCGTGTCCACCGCAAAAAAAAAAAAACGTTGACGGCGAAAAAGGGCTGGAAAATGGAAAATTTTCAATATTTTTGACTGAAAATTTTTTTACAAGTACTTTAAGTACTTTACTTTCATATGTTTAAATTTTAAATAAAAAAGATTTTTCGTTTTTGAAATAAAATTTTTTAAAGAAGTACCTTTAAGACCCATGTAACCCCTTAATATGAAATCCGATAAATTTTGTGTTAATGTACAAATCATTTAATTAATTTATTTAATTTAATAAATTTAATTAATTCTTCTTACTTTAAACTAGCTTTTTTATGGATTTTGCGCAAAAGATTATTTTGTTGGTAACATTTTATTTATAAAACTATCATCAGCTTCGAATTCAGAATTTATTTCAATAACTGGCAAAATAATGGGTCCTATGTTATTTTCAATGTTTTCAGCCATTATTTCTCTATTAATTCTTAAGATGAATTTCCACATTATAATTAGAGGAGGTTTCTTTATTTTCTAATAAGATTCACAGTATATTTAGAAAGATTCAATAAGAAAACTATAAAAATGTTTACTACCCATTTTTTATTGAAATTGCATGTGGTATTTTTCTCAGTGTACTAAAAATTATGTAACCCGTTCACCACTAGATTATTAAAAAATAAAAAAAATAAATTATTGGTATGTCCATGACCGTTTTTCAAACTTAATGTCGAAATTACAAATTGTCTGATAAAGCGTGTTCGGTGGTTGCACTATAAATGTTTTTTATATTAATAAGTGTCTTTACTCAGCGTTGCTTAACTTTTCAATGGGGCGCAAATGCGTGCATTTGAATCGCTGAGGTGTGAAAAATCGCTGTGATGTGCATTGAACCAATGCTACATAATTAGTAGTATTCATTGCCTTCCCAACATAAATAATTTATATTGTTAAAAGATCTTCGAATTGTAGACGAACTTCGAATTAAAATTAAAAATTGATAGTTTCGATGTTTTGATTATGTTGCTGTATATATATATATATATATAATTTATTAATTTTAATATTGTTTCACACCTCTTTAACGCTTTAATTGTTTTTAAGTGATTAACTTTCCCAGTTCATGGATGCCTAAAAAAGATAATTTTTTGGCAGGATAATTTTTGAATTTTGATAAAATTACTGAAAAGAAAATTGGATTAGATATTAATTGATATATAAAATTATATTTGAATAACTTGGAGCAGTAGTGATCCAAGTTATATTTGATTGTTTTTGAGAAAATGATCCAAACGGGTTTGATGTAAATATGAATAATTAAATTTAAAATTGAATTTTGTTTTTTGTTTAACTAAGTGACCTATGGTTGCTTGTTGAATCACAGCGATAAAATAAATTGGATTTAATTAACTGCAGAAATGACTTTATCTCAATTTTGGCACGAATGTCACTTGGATCACTTCTGCTCCAAGCAATCAATTTATTTCATAAATAGATTAACAACAACGTTTTGATGTCGTGGAAAAAGAAAGAAGACTGCAATTAAAAGTACGATTTTGCTTTTATTCAGTTTAGTGCCATCAAATTAAATTAAAAATTGCTTGGATTGCATGTAATGACAAAAGATTCGAACTCTGGCTTATTTAATTAACTTTAGAAGGAAAGAAACAAAAACGTATTCCTCCATTTCAGCGGCGTGCGAATCATGGATATGGTTCCTTTCGGTACTAAGTCAACCATCTATATATTTCTTCAATCTTCAATTTCAACAAACGTTTTTCAATTCACATATAAGGTAGATATTGGATTTTATTTTATTTTGATGCCATAAAACGTAGCTTTTTCAAATATGTTGCTATTATTCGACCTAGCCAACGAACCGATGAACTACAATATACATTTTTTTTTGTCGAAATAAATAGACTGCTATTCCATTAAGTTTTAAAAAATTTAACTTTACAACAAAGAGTTTTTTAGTTATACAATATTTACAAATAAGAAATATTTTTAAAGTTTAACGTGTTTAAGAATTTGGAAAATTTGTTTGGTTAAATTAATTTTTATTTTTCTCTGCATTGATTTCAATCTAATTAATAATTGTAAGCTTTCACTTTATTCTAAAACTATTAAAGTCATTGTATATATTGAAAATAAGGAATAAAATTAAGAGTGATCCATTATTTCATTCGGATTTCTTTTTAGCTAAAACGACTTTTCTTTGGTTCAATATGATTGTTGTTTGTAGGAAAACAATAATATATTATATAATAAATTGTAATATCGTAATTATCTGCATTTATTAACATGTTAAATTATGAATCTTCTATTTTATGATTTCAATGGTTTCTATTTAAATTTCTCTTGATAAATATTGCAAATTTAACAGATTTTCCTTATTAAGTTACTAACAAGGAAACGTTCTTAGGTGTGTCTCACCGATTTTGATGAAATTGAAATATGCTATAGAGAATCGAAAAATAAGAGACGTGTGTTTTTTTATCTGTGGATACGCACATTTAGGGGGTGAAAACCACTCCTAAAGTTTACCCCCAAAAACAGTTTTTCCTAAATATTTCAATTTCGAATAAATTTTTTCTAATAAAACAAAATGGAAATGATGTCTCATAAATATACTAACCGTTTGTAAGTAATCCGGTTCTCACGAGTGGCAACCCTTATTTTTTCTTGCAGAAAAACGATTTTTTTTTATATTTTTGCGTCACAAAAATAACAGTTTTAGTTAAAAATCATTGAAAAATATATTTTTACATACGATTTTGAAAAATAAAGTTGACGTGTTTTTGGGTTTTCTTAAAAAAAGCTCCTCAAGGGGCTAAAAAACCTTAGCACTAATACGTAAATGATGTATATTCTTTCAGACGTCAGTTTTTTCGTGAAAACCAGTATTGAGGGGTTTTTGGAGTCGCTGATTACGAATCTGATGTTAAATTAAAAAAATTCAAAATGGCGAATAAAACATGGCGGACAAACTTTTGAAAAATACACCAAATTTTATTAAAAAAAAACAATAAATAAAAGTACCCACTAAATGCGTATCCGCAGATAAAAGAAAAATACGTGTCTCTTATTTTTCGATACTCTATAACTTATTTCAATTTCATCAAAATCGGTGAGACACACCTGAGAACGTTTCCTTGTAAGAAAATTTCATATATGAATCATACCACGTAATTCAGCAATATGACGTCATTTCTCGGCCATAATATGGGTCAAAGTGAAAATCAATATGGATTGGGATTAGGAAGCTAGAGATGAATGTATCTAATAAACAATTTTCGAGATAACCGTACCTGATAAGCCTTATCATCTTTTTGCACATCAGCTATTATTTACACACCTGTACTCTTATATGCATCAGCAAATTATTTAATTTTTGCAAAGGGGGTCACGAAGATAACTCAAAAAGTTATGTATCAATTTTAGGATTCTTCTAATAATTTATGTGATTTTAAAGTGAAATTTCTTCTGTGTGAATGTATTTCTAAATAGAATTTTTACTTGTGAACTTATTTTTATAATATATAAACCTGCTAATTTGCAGTTCCGTCAACCATATTCAACCGATCATAGCTGGAATAAAAGCTCCTATTCATCAAATGTCTTCCAAAAATTACCTTCATCGCCTTCAAAAAAGCATCAAAAATCATCATATTCAAATGTAAACAGAAATAGTAACAACAAATCCCCTGGCGATAGTAACAATAATAGCAATAACCAAAATAATCGGAATACACAAAATTATACGAAAGAAAAAAAATCAAATTCTGCAATTCAACTACAACAATTGCAACAATCACAACAGCAACATCAGCAGCAACAACAACAGCAGCAGCAACAACAACAGCAGCAGCAACAACAGAATTCTAGAAAACCAAACAATCAGATGAATGGAAAACAGACACCTCAAATGAAGGATATGCGTGATAAGATCAATACTCAGAAAAATTCAACACCAACAAAAACTGTTCCTAATATAAGTCGTTCTGGAAGTGGAAATAATTTGCAAGATCGACTCCAACGAAATCAGACATTGCAAAAAATTTCTACGAATTTTGCTGAGAATTCAAAATCGAACCAGACACAAACGAAACCAACCTCAGGGCAGAATAACAATCCTTTATCGACCTCGAATTTGAGCAGCAGACTGCAACGAATCACTAATAATGCCATTAGGTTTGGACAACAGCCATATACTGGTTCATTTAACAGAGTTGACCTCGGTCTGCCGCAGCAGTCTCAACCACAATCACAGCCAACTAGCCCTGTTACACCTGAGCCAAAATCTCCATCTCCAACTGGGAAGACATCAATCCAAGATAGGCTTAAGTTAAACAAAAAGCCGACTTCTAATGGTAATAATGGCATTATGCAGCGAGGAGATTCACCTAGCATTGTAAGCAACCCTACTGTGATAGACAAGGAACTTAATAAGACTAAACAAAATGAAAGCAAGGTAAAAAACAAATTCTTGAATCTATTAAATTCTATTCTATAAATCAATCATTCATTTCAGCCAATTTTACCTCCTTTAGTTTTTGAGTTTAAACCCAATTTGGATCCGGTTACTTCACTAGCTCAATATTGTACCGTCCGACAATATCCAAAACCTGACTATAAGACTCTTAAATCACGATTTTCAGGACTCTATCAATGTAGAGTTCTTGTTAATGGAATAATGTATTCGACATACCCGAATGAGTATCCATCTGAGGGTGTTGCTAAAATTGCCAGTGCTGTAACTGCTATAGAACAGATTAAAATTACTGAAACAAAAAATCGTTTCCCTATTTGTACGGATTCCGATGTAGAGCTAGCCATGAAAATCTTTCAAATGCTGAACAATCATCCCAATGGAATGTTCTGCAAAAACATTCCGGAATTATTTGAGAACACTTTTAAACAAACTTTACCCGACCACTGGATTTCTATTATTCAAGATTCTAACCAATTTATTCTGGAGCCCACAGCCGGTGACAACCTGATTGTATACGCAAATCTGCAGACATCTGAATCAAGTAAGTAAATTCTTAGATTAATTTTTAGATTAGTGTATTAGATGTTATCAAAATTAAGAAATATGTTAGAAATAAATTTAAGTTTTAATATTTAATTTAAGGTTAATTACACAGGTCAACATTTTATCTAGGCTTGTGCACGGGAATCGAAGATGGTATCCTAGGGTTTTTGGGGTCGCTGATTACGATGAGCGGGTCGGTTAGGCTCCATCACGTCAAGTTCAAAGTCATTTGAAGGTCAAACGGTCAAAAAATCTTCCAAAAATCTGAAAAAATTAATGGACATGTTTTTGAGGTCGCTGAATCCGAATCCGGTGTTTATTTTTACTTTGCATGCATCCTCGAGGTCATTCAAGGTCATTTGAAGGGGTTTTGAGGAAAATGCTAAGTACCATCCGAAAAATCTGAAAAAATTCATACTTATGTTTTCGAGGACCCTGAATCTGAATCTGAGGTCAGTCGACCTCATTTCAAGGTTATTTGAAGGTCAAACGGTCAAAAAACCTTCTAAAAATCTGAAAAAAATTCATAGACGTGTTTTGAGGTCGCTGAATCCGAATCCGGTGTTCATTTTTACTTTGCATGTATCCTCGAGGTCATTCAAGGTCATCTTAAGACAGGTATTCTGGTGTTGTGGCACAATTGTGCATTTCGCAGATTGAAATTGTTCAATTTTTTCATTTGGATTGGAAGGTTCTTCGATCGTTTGACCTTCAAATGACCTTGAACTTGACGTGATGGAGCCTAACCGACCCACACATCGTAATCAGAGACCCCAAAAACCCTAGGATACCATCTTCGATTCCCGTGCACAAGCCTAGATAAAATGTTGATCTGTGTTATTTTTAGGGTCGATTTCTCAATACTCGCATTAATTTATAATTTAAATAATAAATCAATTTGGCTGTGGGAAAAAAATCAGAGGAATTGTGCCTTGCGTAAGGAGAAGATTTTGTGATAAATAAAATTATGATTGGGATTCTTCCAAAAAATTAAGAACGTCAGAATTTAACACTTTGGGTGCCACGCCGGTCACCGGTGACCGGCATCCAATAGCTGAATATAAAGCTGAATAAAACGTGGCAGCGAAAGTGTTAAACATATTTCCCATAAACCAATTTTTGTCGTAGTTGTAATAAAATTAGATTGGGCTTGTGAAATGTTTTACTTTTAACGATTTGTGTTTGTTTCCTTTCTATTTATTCAATTGGATATTTTAATATTTAACTTTGGCTTTTACTACAGCTCGCAAGTTGCTTTAATTCTTTAGCTTGCGTGAACGAAAGATAAAGTGTTAAGTAACGTTCTTAAAGCTGCTGAATTATATGTTCTGATTTCTCTAAGATAACCTCTTAATAATTCAGCTATAAGAGGTTGCGTTATTTAATAGGACTTGTCACTTTTTAGGATGGAAACAGTTTTAAACAATAGATAACTAGATTTTAATTTGTCTTTAAATGTGGATTAGATTATTTTCTTTTTTTTTTCTTTATATTATTAACTTTTCGAACAAATAGAATATGAATTTATTTTGAATTGAATTATTGAATTAAGCAACTGTTCGTCTTATAATTCTTCATTGAACACAGTTCAGCGTTAACTTTAACATCCATTAAAATACATTAAGATGTTCTAAATTGTTTTAATCTTTTCTCTTTAAGGCGGTGCATCTACAGCTTCAGATAATGAATTTATAATTTTTGACAAGATCACACTTCCTTGGGATAGAAAACATTGGAATTTATACATCACCTACTGTGTCTCCACAATTGAAGTTTGGGCTCGGATTGTAGGGAAAAATTACAGCGATCAACTTGATTCCTTAATGAATGACATCGATGTGTTCATGTTGACTGATAAGGCTCGACCGATTTCCATCACCTGTGGGCAGATTTACTTAGTGTGCATTTCAGAATGTTGGCACCGGGTGCGGGTTGAGGATATGGACAAGGCAGCAGGGAATTGCCTTTGCTTCTTCATTGATTTCGGTGATGAAGAGTGGCTGGCCATGGATCAGCTTTTTATCTGTGAAGCTCGTTTCCTGAAATTGGCACCACAGGCTATTCCTTTCAGTCTCTTTGGTTTGGAAGATTTTGCAGAGAATCCAAATGCTAAAAGACACCTTGATACAATGCTCATTGGTAAATCTTTGGTCGGGGAAATTTTGACAAAGAAAGAAGTCTACGAATCGGGAAATGATACCGGAGATGATTTTAATGCCAAAATTCAAGTGGTTCTTTACGATACATCTTCTAATGAAGATGTGAACCTAAATCCAATGCTCTTAAATAAAATTTGTGATGATACTCCTCCACCTGAGTTGAAGAAGATTGGAGTCACCAATGTGAATGTAACGAGTATTACATCCACTGGCGAGATTTACTTACAGGTCAGAAATCCGGGATTGCTTTATGTACAGGTGAGTTTTTAACATATTTCGATTATTATTTAAAGATTTGGGTCGGGTTTATTTTTTTTTAAATGTAAAGTGCTCCAGAGAAATTATGAATTAAAATTTCATGTTTAAATATTTATATCAAATTATATTACAGAAGCTTATCCATCAATTGGTCGAATCAAAATTCAAAGAAGACCAATACAAAGTTACCGAAGATGATATGAAACGAAGCAATCTATTTCTCGTCCAAGATTCTGAAGATAAAAGGTGGTATCGTGGATCTTTGGCTGAAGGTGATCCGAAAATAAATAATACTACTTACAATATTTTCTACGTTGACTATGGCATCGTAAAAGCAACCGATATTTCAAAAATATTTCGATTAGACTCCTTGAGTGCCGCACTTAGCAAATTCCCAACACAAATAATTAAAGCTAAACTTCATAATATCCCTCCTGTGAATGAATCGATAGTTGCTAGGATAAAGGGACTCCTGCCTCCCGAGTGCCCAGCTATTGTAAGTAAATCCAGATCTTAATTTATTTGATTATTAAAAGATGATCTCTTCCACAGGTTAAAATGGCTCTTAATGCAGTGGTACCGCAGATTATCATTTATCGCAGGTTTGATATTAACCAGGGACTGTTCAACGTCAATGAAGTTATTCGAATAGAATACGAACTTGAAAAGTATGTTATTTATTTATTTTTTTAAAGAGTTAAATAATAAATGGTATTAATGTTTTTAGCAACACCATTCTAGACTCTCCAGAAGGTGATAGAGGTTTAACTGTTCCTGGAATAGGTGCTTCTCGGAGTAAAAGTGATTCTCCAGGACTCGGTCAATCATCAGAATTGAATTATCTTTCAAATATGCGAGCAATTTCTTTAAAATCTCCGATTACTGTTCAAAGTTCTCCTCAGAGAGGAGATCTACCAAAGTTACCCTCAGACATTAATATCCCTGAAATCGGTAGTCTTTTTAATGTTTTTGTAACGATGGCATCTAACCCTGGAAATTTTGTCGTAAGTTTTTGTGTATAAGTTTTTATACTTGAATTTATTTTACTTACGTTTAGGTACAACCTTATGACGACGGACCCAAACTGGTTGACATGATGAGTGAACTTCAGGAATATTGCTTGAATAACGATGAATTTATTCCAGTTGATATGCTCGAAGAGGGTCAAGCATATGCTGCCCTCAATTCTGATGGAAACTATCATCGGTACTTAATCTCATATAACCCTTTGAAAATGTTTTTTTTGTAAAGAGATCCCTTTTTCTTTTTGTGTTATTTCAGGGTAACTGTGGAGAACATTTTGGGATCTTCAATGATTCATGTTCATTACTGTGATTTTGGTGACATTGCTGTTTTAAGCAATGATAAACTCAAGACATTACCAGCGAGATTTCGCACTTTGCCAAAGCAGGCTATATCTGCCAAACTAAATGGTAAGTGTTGGCGTTTTTACTTCATAAATTTTGTTTTTCTTGTAGACTTTAAATTCACTTCTTTAATATTTCTTTTGGTTTGGATTTTGTTGAGAAAAGTTTTGAGTGTGAGAAAGATTATAATCGAATGAATGAAGAATAATCAGAAGTCCCATCTAGAACAAAAAATCGTTCTATGAAAGCAATATTTCTGAATTCGTCAAAATCAGCAAAATTATTTATCAACATCTTTTTGGGCAGCAAGATTCAGCAATCATGTAGAATAGGTTTACTTTGGAGACGATTGGATGAGATACCTCAAGATACTTAAAAGTAAATCACTCCTTTTACCTACAAATCTTCGTCTTTATTGCTTTTGTGTTTGGTCTTTATCACATTGACTGCCGAGTTTTATTCAGCAACTTATTCAGCTATTACGTGTCACACGAATCTGGGTGTCGCGGCAGTCAATGTGTTAAAACATAATTTTTTGAAGAAAATACTTACCTATGCCTTTCTGCCATTAATATTTTTATTGATTTCAAACTCATATTTCCATATTAACCTTCGAACGGAGCTCAATAACAATATTTTGAATCTGTCTTTAATCTGTGCCTTTTATAAATGAATTAATAAAATAACCAATATTATTAATAGAATAAACTAATATACTTACAATTTAAAAAAATAAAGAATACTAAAGATTTCCTTTCCTTTTAACAGGTGTTAAGCCAAAGGATGGCGACTGGACACTAGATGACTGCATGCGTTTTAAAGAACTTACTGTCGGTCAAAAATTCGTCTCAGTTGTTAAAAATATAACGAACGACTCAGTCAGTCCGAATATGAGAATTTTAGAGCTGGAACTAATAGATGTCTCAACGGACGAAGATGTTTACATTCATAAAATACTCGTAAACGAGAACAGGGCGATCGCTATGCCTGTATGAAATGAAACAGTCAACGACTGATAGTGTGTGTCTAGCACGTTAACTTTTTTTACTGTTTTCTTCAAAGTTTTAACTGAATTTAACTTAGGGAGTTATTCGCTAGCCATTTAACAATGAAATCCATTTAATGGAAGCGTTGTGCTATTAACCCCATTCGTTGGTAGTATAGTCGTCGGGGATTTTTGTGAATTCAACTTTCGGTTGTAAACCATAAGAACCTATAATTTGTTTGTTAAATTATTTTTCGTAATTTTAGTATATAGAAATCCAATATAATTTTTTATATATATACCATTCCAAAATAGGCAGAAGCCATGCTTAACTTAATTTCATTATTATTATTTTTATTTCTGTTTCTATAATTATCGATGAGTTATTTCGCGATATTATGTTTCGTGATTGGTTTAAATACTGCACTACAGGATGCAGTCTTAATACCTTTCTCGCTATATTTATTCGCATCACCCTATTTATGGAGTATTTATGAATGAACATTTATATTTAATCCCTCGCTATGATTAACTCATTTATTGTTTGTGTTCTGAATTTTTAAATATTTTATGAAGTTACGTTTTGTTCAGTAAACGAAAAAAAAAAAAAAAATGAAAAAAACTTGGAAAATAATAAATATGCAAAAAAAAAATTGATTTATGACTTTGGTTTTTATACATATAAGATGTACTACATACTTTGTTTACTCCTCAGCCTTATATATATGTATATTTTCTGTATTTGGGTATTTTTTCTCTTATACTATTTCTATTTTGCTTAAAGAACTTTTTAAAAACTCAGAAATTGAATTATCAAATAAATTGTTCAAAGTTGAAAAATTATTCATCTTCCTGAAATCTTTTGATTAAAAAATAACAAAATTCATTTATTTTCTTTTATTTATACAAAAAAACGAAAAACAAAAACACAAGGTACAAAACGCACCATTTTAAAGCTAAGCAAAACATTTGAAAAAAAAAAAACTTTGGTTTCTAATCACTTACTATGCACAAAATAAATATCTATGTATATACTTTGGTTTTATCCTCTCTAAATCTATTTGCTTATAAATGTTCACTGGTAAGATGATATCTCCAATTTCTAACTTCCATTTCTTCGTTAAATCCACAAGAAATCGAATCTAGAGTTTCAGTTTTATCGGCGTTAGCATTCCTTTGTGCTACTTCTTTAATCTCTGATCGTTGTCTTGGTCGCTTCCACGGAGTTGCTCGTGATAGTTTTGGAGTGAATTTTTCTGTTAGCTTCGGTCCATTTTTCCAATTTTTACGTTCGAAAAGTGTGGACCGAAGGAAGAATTTTTGTCATAAATCCGATTTTAGGCTGGGATGATTTTTTTTCAGAATATAGACACAAATTCCAAGGATGCCTAAGAGGAGGCAAACAACTGCCAGCATCGAAAAGAAGGCGTGTTTATATTTTGTTGCATCTAAAAAAGAAATAGTGAAATTTATAAATGTTAAATATATATAATAAAATATGTTGAATAAAATTATAAACCATAACTCAATTCTGAGTGTGTTTACTTCATTTTTAGTACAGGATTTTTGCTATTGTCGGGGTTTAAAATTTTTGAACTTATTCATTTTGTTACAAACACTTATTTAACTTAAAATTATGCAAACATGAATTAAATTCGATGAAAATACAAACATTTATAACTTTTTTTCATAATAATTTCATAAGAAGCTTGGTTTTGAAGAATTTTTAAATTTAATATTTTATTTTTTTACTAGCTTGGTTACCCCGTTTCTCCCGGCGTTGGGTAAATATTTACTAATTAAACACTTCTCAAATGTTCTAGTTATATCCTAGAAATTGTTCCAACCTGAAAACCCCTTTATGGAACCGCCATTTTGAATTTCCAAATCTTAATAAAATTCAAAATTAGTGGTCTTAAAATAATCATTGTACTAATTTTCATTAAAATCCGTTGAAATTGATACATTTGGTTCCATATTGGATCTGCCATCTTGGATTTGTAAATTTTGATAACATTCAAAATCAGTGACCTCAAGATAATCATTGTACTAATTTTCATTGAAATCGACAAATATAGGTCGCGATATTAGATCCGCCATCTTTAATTTCTAAATTTGGACAGCGAATTTGAAATCAGCATTGCGCAAATTTAAAAATTTCAGCCGCCATATTTGATCCGCCATTTTGAAACCCTATTTTAATTTTTTTTAATTTCATGTTTAAAGACTAATTTTTAGATTATTTCATCTGATCTCTGTTTTTTAACTGACTTAAAAAAGAGGATTTTATTAAATCGACTTTTTCGAGTTTTGTGAGGCGTCAGCCAATTTGGAAGAATCTTTTTTATGACTGAATAAAATAGGTTCCTCGAAGGATACAAGGGATAAATTGAAATTAATTAAAAGTTGATATTTTATAATTTGTTGTAAGAAGACTAAAAATGCTTACCACTATCCATAAAAAATATTTCTCTTCCACTCTTTTCGGTTTCAACAGATTTAACGTCCACTTCAGCAGCATGAATACTTGGTAAAAGGGTATTCCAAAAAGAATGGACTTTCTTCAAATGATGATAGTATTCATAATCCTGTTTATTTACCAGATACGATGTTCGTCCTCTCCGGGTATCCGAGTAATTAATACCTCTATTGCTCAACAAATATGGATTTAGCAATTCCCTTTGGCTGTTCGTATCAATACCAGAACCTGCACTTCTTCGCAACATTTCTTCAATATCGTTAAAGTTTTGCTCGAAACTCGCCAGGAGACTATCACTGCCAGGACCTCGGCCTTCTCCAAGGATTTTTATGAATTTTATTTCAGCTGTATAAGGCTGCCAACCATCGTAGACCCTTCCTGGTGTCGGATGACTGTGTAGAAATTGGAATTATATTTGTTAAAAAAAAATTAGAAAGGTTGTAGACACCAAAATATTGCGTAGTGGATTATTTACTAATGCATTAATGAAATAATGAACTACGCATAATTTTTGGTAGATACTCACCCAGTTTTCAAAAAGTCTGTAAAAAGTTGTCGCAATTTTCGGCATAATTTATCTTCAGATGGTGTGAAACGTCTTCGAGCGATTTGTTGAAACAGGCTTGGACCCATTAATAAAGGTAATTCTGAGGCATGTGAAGCTCCTCCGAATAAATTCAATTTTCCCCTCATATCCATCGAATTGGATAGTTGAAATGCATAAACAAAAAGATTTGGTGGTTCTACATCATTATTGATTTGTGAAGCATTTTGAAAATTCCTTGCAAGTAATTCCGCCGTATCAAGGAAAGGTGCCTCAAAATCTGATTCAGACACGAAGCGTTGAAGCGAATGCAGCAAAAATACAGAATTTTTGGGATTTTGTTCGAAATATCTCCAAGAAATTGCCTTGATGGTTTGAATATTCTTAGAACCGGAAAAGGAATATTTAGCTAGGACTAAAGGAAGTGTGGTATAGTTGATGTACATGTTAAGAGAAGAGAATCCTTCCCTAGCGAGATCAATCCAATAGTCTCGAATGAAGGCACCTTCATTAGTGCAAATACCGATTAGAATTGGTATTTTACGGCATCGACCAGCCCTCAAAGCGTCCTCTGGAGGGGAAGGTATAGACTGCTCTTCAGGAGGTCTGAACGTATCTATGATAGGTCCCAAAATATCTGTATAATTACCGTGTCGATAGATACTTTCAAAAGCACTCAGAAGATCACTGGTACTCTTCAATTGTAGGCAACTTGCAACTTCTGAACCTCGATTATATTGGCAGCCTAATTTTTCAACTATTGTATAGGCTGCTGACCATTTCGGTTTAAGTCTAACATGCTTCAAAGGCATTGTTGTTCCAGACATTAAGATTGCTTTCGAGAAAAGTCCATCACTTTTGGGACTTATTAAGTGAATGAGGCCACAAACTGCTCCTGAAGTTCCATGTCCCAGTAAAGTGACTTGTTTTGGATTTCCGCCGAATTTATGGATGTTGTGTTGAACCCATTTTAGAGCTAATTGTTGATCGTAAAAACCTAGATTGCCTGGTAGACTGTTGCTGTTGAGACCCAACCAACCAAAAATGTTCGTTCTGTATTGCACTGTGACGACTACAACTCCTTCAGAAGCTAGATCTAGTCCAGATGGACGATTTTGGGGCCAATCAAAGGACATCTCTTCTCCAGTTATAATTACTAATACTGGAAGATTTCCATAACGAAGACCTGACTGGAAAATAAAAATCTTTAAATTAGATCTACTATTTTATAAGAGTGTTTTGTTTATTGCAGGCTATAGATAAAAGCGTGATTAATTGTCTTTTTCATTAAAACTCTAAAAAGTCGTACTGATCTTGCTATAAATGCCCGTTTAAAAAAAAAAACACTAATAAAAATATTTCGTATTTTTGTATTTAACATTTATTATTAAAAGGCCTTCCTACATACTCAAATTTTAACTCGAATGAAATCTTTAATACTGTGTTACAACTTCAAATTAAAGTCTTTCTAAAATTTTTTAAATCAAGAGGTTTATTTATCAGCATTCTCAAATTGATATCTATTCATTATTTTCGATAACAAATTTTTCTCCAGAAGTAGAATACCTAGATTGCGTCTTTCCCTTATTCTGTCAAAAATGCTAAAAATCGTTTTTGAAAAAGAAAATTTGGTAATTATGTGCTTTAACTTACAATTCGAGGAGGGGGATGACCTTGACATATGTAATTTTTTGGGGTTATTCTGAGCATGCCTATGTTTTTAGGGTTCCGTAGCCAAATGGCAAAAAACGGAACCCTTATGGATTCGTCATGTCTGTCTGTCTGTCTGTCCGTCCGTATGTCACAGCTACTTTTTTCCGAAACTATAGGAACTATACTGTTGAAACTTGGTAAGTAGATGTATTCTGTGAACCGCATTAAGATTTTCACACAAAAATAGGAAAAAAAAGCGGCTAAGTGCGAGTCCCCATACTTAGAACTGAAACTCAAAAAGTTTTTTTCATCAAACCCATACGTGCGGGGTATCTATGGACGGGTCTTCAAAAATGATATTGAGGTTTCTAATATCATTTTTTTCTAAACTGAATAGTTTGCGCGAGAGACACTTCCAAAGTGGTAAAATGTGTCCCCCCCCCCCCCCCCCCCCCCCCCCCCCCCCTGTAACTTCTAAAATAAGAGAATGATAAAACTAAAAAAAAAATATGATGTACATTACCATGCCAACTTCCACCGAAAATTGGTTTGAACGAGATCTAGTGCGTAGTTTTTTTTTAATACGTCATAAATCGTAAACCGCAATTTACCTTTCATTCAATCAACTCAAATATAAAAATAAAAAAAAAAACATTTAATTTTATAAACATAACCGTGAACGAATATTTTCTAATAATAACAAGAACTTTAATATTATGTTACTTGCTGCTACGGAACCCTTCATGGGCGAGTCCGATTCGCACTTGGCCGCTTTTTTTTAAGGCGCGCTTAGACCACCTTAATTTTTTTTTTTTATTGAAAATTGATGATTTGCACTGCTTTAATGAACTTCATTTTTCAATTACTTTTCGATTGCTTTTTTTTATGCACCCTTTACCCCCCACCCCACCCTTGTCATTTCCCCCCCAAGTCCCATCGGCATCCCCTACCCCCCTTCTCCCTCTACCCCTCCTCCAATTCCCTTCACTATACACTTTCCTACCTCCTCAGATTCTCATTTTTTTCACTCTTATTTTCAAGCGTTTTTTACTGAAGCGCGCCTCCCACCCTCCCTCATATTGTTCAGTATGACAACATATATTGACAACACATGCCAAGGTCACCCCCTCGCGTGCCTCCCACCCCCTCATACTGTTCATTACTGTCATTTTTGGGGTTATTCTGAGCATGCCTATGTATTTTTTAAGGCGCAGATGTAAACGCGCCTAAAAAAATACATAGGCTTCTTCAGAATAACCTCAAAAATGACAGATGTCAAGGCCACTCCCCCTCCCCCCCTCTCCTCGAGTTGGTAGTTAAAGTACATAATTACCGAAAATTTATATATGATACATATTTACAAGAATTTTTGATAATATTTGGAATTCATTTTCGAACCTAATGTAATTTTTTAAAAATTTGTTATAAATGTTTCTCATTACTTTGTTTGTTTAGAAAAGGTATTGTATGCGATTTTGAAATGGTATATTTCTGAATATTAAAATTTTTCAGAAACAAAAACTACAAAATGTAAGTAAAGGTCAAGTTTCGAAAGCGAAAGAACAAAATCAAAATTTGTTTTTAATTAGGTGTTGTATGTATTTGTTCTTATTTTTCCAGATGAACCAATTTCGAAATTCAAAAATATGTATGCATATTCGAAAAAATACAGAAAAATCTATAAGACTCAGCAGTGAAATAATAAAAACACACTTTAATTTCTTTGTTCTAAACAAAGTCCCTAGTGGTGGACGCACAATTTCTTGCGGTGGATAGAAAAAATGTTTGCTTGCGAATATTTCGTAAACTATTGAATTTTCGAAAAAAAACGTTGTTTTTAATATTTATAGCTCATAAAATTTTTTGTTACAAAAAAGGTAATATTACTTTTGCTTATGTAGACAGAGCCGTTTTTTAATACTGCGATCTACAAACTTCGCCCACCCCTGATACACTAAAACAAATTTAAATTTTATAGAAATATTTCTTTAAAAATATACTATACTATATGTTTTTTTTTTCAAATTTACTGTACTGTCAGAGATATGCTTTTTTCGTTATTGTAGCTTTCGATAGTGGGTTATATTAATTTATTAATTCTATTCCAGTATCTTTTTCTCATAAAAAGGTGTTTAGACATTAATAGATTTAGTTTTAGACATTGTTGTCTATTAGATTAAAATGCGAAATTCGAAATTCGAAATTATATAATTTTTATTGTGTTTATCATCATACCTCTGGGACCCATATGTTGACATATAGACAATCCTCGTCCATTAAAGGCGGTCTGGACACTAAACGATCTGGGGTCTCATCGTAGATACTATTCGACAACTGAGGACAGATGGGTTTAAGGTCTTTGGCATAAAAGGTCTGATTCCATCCACCATGCGGACGTGGTACCTGTCGAGAGATGTCGCTTTAAATAAATTCCGATATTCAAGGGACAACAAAAGAAAGTGAATCAAACTCACCGCGAATCGGAGTTTGTCAACAGGCGGCTGTGCATATGGGATGCCAAGGAACGTGTACACGGGCGTCCTTGAGGATTCCGGGAAAACCTTGAGCTAAGGAAGATGGAAGAGAAACATGGGTATTAAAATGAAAAGAAAAGCCTTGTTTCCGTCGAATTGAAGCACACCTACCCCAACGACGGTTCCCTGATTTAATGTGACATGGGCTTGCTGGGAAGTGGCACTCCCGAAGAAGAGGAGGAGGAGGACAGTCACCGGAACTAGTAACGAGATTACCTCAAAGCGATCCATTGCTCTCACATTTCCACTTGGCTGAGTAACTCGGTGGGCAGGTCGACGACTGAAGAAAAAAACCTTGAGAAGTGTGTGCCTGATGCCCTTTAATTTTTCTGGATTGGGTCCGTTCCCGGTCCCTGGCTGGGAATTGCCTCCCGCTTGTGTGCCCTCATAAACGAATGGACACGGTCCAATAGATTCATGCAATTTTGGCTGTCGTCGTCGTTGTCGTCTCCAAGTTCTTTTTCTTTTCGAATGTTTCTCGTCTTTCCAGTCGATTACACTGACCTTGGAGGACGGCGGCTGTTGTTAGACCCTCGATCTTAAGGCTTATGCTTTCCACTAATAAAACCGATAGTGGGATGAACCTTAAGGAATGGGGAAGAGGCCGGATAAAGTGGGTCACTCGGCGGCCGACAGTATTATGTGCAACAAATTTGCAGAATGACCCAAAAGGTCACGCGGATGATTATGGTTCTGGTATGGCGCCTGTAAAGACTAGAGAAAATTTCTTATGAAGGTCCTTTTGTCGTTGGTTTGGCGTTCTTTCAAGGACTTTCGTTTTATTTAAGCGATTTTCTGATTACTTTGCACTGTGAATGCACTGGAGTAAAAAAGGAGCGCAGTGCAGAGAATTTACATAAATTATAGCGATGCTATAAAAAAGAGGATTGGGTAACGAGGTGTGACCGATGTAGAGCGAGGGGTGTGGTTTTGATCCTTGGACGGGTTCTACTTAAGTGGGTAAAGGGAAAAATTTGAAGGGAATTACGCGGCAGATTGCTCAAACTTATTGGGAGTAAGTTGCACTGGTGCATAACGACTTTGGATTAAAGGACACTATTCAGAAAAATAAGCACATCTTCGTACGCTTCATAGTGAAGATTTAAAGGATTAGGAAATTTAAAAAGGATCTTGGATTTTTGTTGGAATTTTTAACAGACGAAAAAAAAAAAAGGAGGAGGTTCTACATATGTATAAATTTTTGTTTGTTTTGTTTTATGTATGATCACGCATAACTTTTTGCAGAGTAGTCCGATTCTGATGATTCTTTTTTTATTGGATAGGGTATACCTGGAAATTGGTCCCATTTAAATTTGAAAATAAAATGCCACCCCTAAGAGTAGAAAAAAAAAAAAAAAAAATTAAACCTATCATTCCTAAACCGCAGAAGTCATACCAACAATAACGTTCGATTATTATACAGAATTAATAACTTCTATATACTTACTATATACTATACTTAATTTTATATTATTCCAGTTTTTGTTTTATTTTAAAAAATACGTGTTCATACCAGAACAAATAATAATTAAGTATTATGAAATAAGTTCAAGTACGCGCGTTCATTTACTCATGCCACCGATCATATTACACAAAACAGGAGTGTGCTACTTGTTAATGGGTCAATTTTTTTTAGTTCGCGGGAAACTACTACATCTCAGGCAAAGCTTAGTGCTACACTATCACAATAATCAAATTAAGTTTGATTTATTCGTGACAATAAGGTATATAGTATACTCGTAAAAAATCTAAAAAGTATACATTTTTACATCAGATCGAGATGTACGAAATTAAATATTTAGTAGATCGAAATGCACTTGTAAACCTGATTATTATGAATGTTTTCTATTTTATGAGAGAAGAAAGTTGCCGATTATAAGAAGCGGGATTCAAAGAATGAATGTAAATTCAAAGATCAACTATATGGTCCTTTTTATTACAAAAACTAAATCGTTAATTGCATAGATTGCTATATTAAAGTTTTTCTATCTATTGTACATTTAGTATATACATTTTCTATTTTCGTTTTCATTTTCTAAAATATATCTAATATCAGTTAGTTAAACTTCTAGACGAACGAAATTTCTGCCCAACCGACGACGAATTCCATTCAGTCGAAACAAATAATTACGTCCACCCATAAATTATGCAGCACCGCAGTTGGTTTTTATAAAAGAATTTTTTTTTAGTTCGGCCCTATAGCGCATTTTACTACCCGGAAATGTAGGCTGAGTGATTTTCGGATGGAATATGAGAATTCGCGAAAAAAAAAGAAAATTCATCCGCAAGCGGACAAGCACTTAATTGCATGTTTGTCGGTTGTTTACAGTTTATAGATATTTTTTAGGGCAATCAACGTCAATACCTGCAATTGAGGGCATATGCGTACAAGTAAAAAACAGAGGAATTAAAATTCTGAAGGAATAAACTACCACTGCTAAAATATGTAACCTAGGCAGTTTCGGATGAGTGATGAGAAACATGATCACGAAAAATATTTATATCAAATATTCATTGTTTTGTTATATAAATATCAGTTCCATGGAAAGTTTTATGTACTTCTAGTCTGGGCACATAAAACAAAATAATAATATGATACACTGATGATAACTTTGGGAAAAATTTATGAAAAAATTAGGATTAGGCAGAAATTTTATTTTATACGTATTACAATTATTGTGTGTCCCCAAAAGTTGCTAAAAATCGTCCTTTTTTTTATCAGAATTCCTGATTAAGGGGGGTATGCATTTATTTTTGAAAAAAAAAAAAACATTTTTCAAAAACATCAAAAACATAAACTTTAGACCTGTAAAAACAATATGCAATATGGTACATAAGTCAAAAATGCCAAGAAATATATATATAACGTGATATAATAAATGGTGTCAAAGCGCGTGAATTATAGAAAAAAACTTTAAACGCGTTTTACTCGAAATCACGTTTTTTGACAACTTTTTGAAAAAACTATTCAACCGATTGGGCTCAAATTTTCAAGGATTATTCTACACATGTGTGGCTATGGTGTGACAAATATCCTTTAATAGTTTAACAATTTTTTAACCATTTTTTTTTACTAAAAAAGGGAAAAAAATTCAAAAGTCCGCAATTTTTTTTTTTTTTTTTAACTCAAATAATTTATTCTAGTTCACACTACAGAGACTGATTTATATTTTAA
Source organism: Dysmachus trigonus (assembly GCA_949715965.1). Classification (NCBI taxonomy): domain Eukaryota; kingdom Metazoa; phylum Arthropoda; class Insecta; order Diptera; family Asilidae; genus Dysmachus; species Dysmachus trigonus. The sequence goes on along the minus strand of OX454319.1, from coordinate 96,417,021 downwards.
TATCCTACTCGAAATTTTTGTTTCAGACGTTGCACAGCTGAGGTTTTGTGCCAACCGTTTTTTTTAAATTTTCGTATGAAAAAATACATTTGAGAAAACTTCCAATAAATGAATACTCCCCCCTTATGGTTTAAACTTGAATGTGGCTGGCTAATTAAATAATTGCTATGATCTTTTGGCTTTAGTTGTGTTATTCAAAATCATGTATTTTAACTATTTCAATACCTTATTGAAATATCACATTTTGCTTGAAATTTATAATCTTGCAATAGCTACCGATCTTAGATAATAAGACTTATTGTCTCGATCTATCTATCTATTACGGCTGAATTACGAATTTTCTCTTATATAAATGCATATAATTTAAATTTACCTAAAAGATTCTATTCACTTCGTTCTCCAGAGAAAAAGCTATTCCTTGTCTTTTGCTCCTGAGATTAAATTGAGGTTAATGAAGTCCTCACCCTACATAATTAAGATAATGACATTACGTCTCAAGAACATCCTTCACTGCCACGCACATCTCTTGGCCTCTTCTGTCGTGAATAATAAATATTTTTTCATTATATATAGTTTGCATAGAGCTCTAGCTTTAGTCTTATGCGTACTTTACCAATAAATGCAGACTGAGTATAAAACGAGAAAAATTCTTTCTTTTTTGTATTCTCTAGACCCCTCGTTATTAAGCTTTATTTTCTTTTACCCCTAGGTAAGGAAAATTTTATATTAATCTTAATAATGACACTTATTTAAAACGATGGGTGTTATTTCTTTTTCGCTAAAGAAAAGGTACAATTAAAAATTTTCTTAACAATTTATGTTAACAATTTGTTGCTGTTAATCAATATTTTTCGTATTTATAAAAATAAATTGGGTATGCTTAAAAAACTCTAACTACTAGATCTTAAGTTGCAAATCTACATATATAAAAATTCTCTCATAGGCCGATGTTTAGTTTTATATATTATATTTATGATACCTATGTATAGTGGGCTTTAAATCAATTAAGTGAGCGATGATTTAAAATTACTTAACAGACTGTAAAATATTAAACTTTAGGAACTTTCATAAGAATTTGCAATTATAAAAATTTGTACTAGGGGTTTTCGGCGATACTGATTGCAATAAAGTGCCAAAATTTATGAACCCGGTCATTTGAATGCTGTAAGTGATAATTAAAAAAATGGCAAAAGCCTAAACATATGTAAACCGAGTAAACAAAATGTATTTTGATAACATAAAATTTTTATTATTTGAAGTATTAATTTATCAACTTATTCAATCATAATTCTTAGCGACACATCCTATTAAGTAATGAATTTTTAATTATAAAGGTAAATAATTCTATGGACTAGTACAAACAAATCTAGTTTATTCTAAATTTCTAACTAACCCTAACTACTTAAATTTTTAAACAAGGTTCCATAAAATTATAATATAAAATTTAACATTTTACACATTTGCTAAATATTTATTATTATTTAGGTAATAAACATTTCTTTTAAGAACTAAAAATGTTTTCTTTGTTTTTTTTTTTTTTTTCAATTTGGATCTAGAATTTTGCATTGAATTGAATTTTTTAAACCGTGATTTATAGTATAGATTTTAAAATTTGTTTTTGAAAATATTATTGGATTCATTTTTTTACACAAAATGGGCATAAATAAAAGCAATGCGATGTTTTTTAAATAAAATTAAAAAGTTTTTCTATGAGTAACTAATCGAAAATTCCAATTCAAACCAAAATTCCAAAAATTCCATATCAAAAATTAAATAACAAAACAAAAATATCAGAATTTTCAAAATAATGTTATAAGTTTCGTTATTGAGAATTTTCGTTACAAATATGAAAGGATACAACAACGCTGCAGTTTATCTTAATTTTTGACTTGTAACGATTTAAATTTTATTATTATTTATCATAGTCAGGATTGGGATCTTGAATTTTTGATGGTCAATTGATTTCTTTTTTCGATGATCCAAATAATTTAAAAAGATCCTTGTAAAATAATATTGTTATTATAATCCGTCAAGCCACATTTTTGAATTTCGAAAAATAAGAAAATCTTGAATTATATACAGTGGTGGTCAAAATAATAGGCGCTGCCATATAAAATTGTACTTTACACGTCATTTAAGTATTCATGGAAATCCATAAAAGTTAGCTTGGGAGTTGATACCAGTGGAAAAATCTCGCAAGTTAATAGAATCAATGCCCAGTTTCAAAAAATAGCGGGGGTTACTTTCGTTTTTTAAATAAAATGAACCTTTTAATCCACATAAAGTGCTTATTATTTTGATAAGGTCTAGAACTGTAATTTTTTTTTATATTAAGAGAAGTATACAAATGTTTTCTTTAGTGAATCTATTACTTTATATAATTAATTTACAGAAATGAATTATTAGAAAAAGAATAATGTGGTTTTTGGTTGATGTGCCTATTATTTTGGCCACCACTGTAAATCAAAATTTTGTTTTGTTGTTTGTTTGCTGCTCAATCATGCATATACCCTTACTTCGATATTGTTCATTTTTGGTCCAAAGGTAGTACATATTCCTAATTAAAATACACGGTACTTTTTATTCGAATAAAATGTAGAGTATTCAAAAGGTGGCAAAAACTTTAAACTTCAAGTCATTGTCACGGAAATTGTTACCTACGTTTTTTTTTTGGGATGCTGATTTCGAATATGCTATTGGAATTTCGAAATACAATATAACTCATTCAATATGGCGACGAAAATTTCCAAATGTTAAGAGATTTTGTCAGCACCATTTTTTTCAAAATTCAAATATTCAAATATTTTGTTAGAATTTGAAATTGAAAATTGGTAAGCCAATGATATTTTGCAGCCCCAGAAACTTCGAATTTGGACCAACTATAATACCTAATAATTAAAACTTCTTAGAAAATAATAATTTTCATATCATAGGTCGAAAATAAAGCCTTGCTTTGGGTCGAAAATCAATTTTCGAAAAACGGGTTTTCCGGGTTATAGGGTCATACTAGAATTAAATTTTCTTGTCTAAGGTTTAAGGAGCCGTGTGTCACTTGCCTTTATTTACAATATTTAATTTAAATTTTCCTGATAAGGTTTAAGGAGTGTAGTACTCATTTTCCTCGCGTCTATTGGGTTTTTCAATTTTTTCTTCTGGATTTTAAATACACCCAAAAAATATTTTATTATTTGATAAATAATCCGGCTCTAATGGCAATTTACGCTTCACCGGGTGAAACCGGGTAACTCAGATAGTTTATACATAAAATTCTCAATGTTTTAAGCAAGTTTACAATTTTATGCTACAACATTGGGGCCGCGGCGCGGGTTGGATATCCCTGAGTTCGAAACTATGTCGAGTGTTTAATTTGAGGAAAAACGCGCTAAAAAACCGAGTAGAGAATGAAACAAACATAATTTCAACCAGATTAACTCGATAATGAGCCTTTCAGGTGCAATTGTAATTCCAGGTAGGTGGTTTTAAATAGTTCGACTGAATGGATGTTGCTATGCTGGCGGTGGGTTGTGCATTTTCTAACGACTGAAATGCAATTCCATTCCTGCCTGCATGATTGGGGACGCCCATTCAGGATCCTAAACCTAAACGGACGGGCTGCAAAAAAATCGCATCTTCGACGGCTTTTCGAGGTATCTAGATACTCACCTATGACGTTATCGGTCGGTCGTTCGGTCGTTCGGTCGTCGTCCTGGTGGCAAAAAGCAGGATGTGCCCGGTTGGTGCTTGGGACTGCACAAATCACAGGTGCAAACGTCGAAATTCCTTTTCAGGTAACTTAATCACCGGATTGCATGTCCTGGATCCTTTTGTATCCCGGTATATTACTGCGCGAGCACGACTCGCTCCAACAATACAAAATCCGGGGCCAGGGAACTCGTTCGGACCCCACTCACTGGTATGTACGTATGTACGCTCCTCGAAAACAAACAAACAAACAGAGGGGGCTGATAATCACACAATCACAAACATAACACTCACAGTAGTCGTTTTAGGGGGTAGTTCCCGGGGAATCCCCACGAGAAGGATGTCCGCAATGATACGCTTCGGTGGCTTGCTAAGGCACCAGGATTTGGTGAATACTACGCAAATAGGGCGCCGGGTTTTGTCTCTTAATCACACTGTGCTACTACCGGACAGTGGTGGTGGATTTTAAATTTTCACGGAGGAGACATTCTCTGTTTTGGCCGTCGGGTACGAGAATAAAAAACTCCTGGAAACGCACTTGGATCACGTCGGGATGAGAATGGGACTATATTCTCCACTGAAGCCGGATTCAACTGGTGGTCAGCGGATATGATAAATTTTTTTTTTTTTTTGTTTTGGTCTTTTACACGGTAGCATTGCTCTGCGACACGGCACGGCAGAATGTCAACCCTACCAGGCGTAGTTCCGGTTCTTTTTAGAACTCGGCTCGCCGTGACTCCCGATTTGGCGGCTTTGTTTTTACGTTCAACCGTGTTTTTATCTTTTTTTTTCTAAAAATTATTGCGATGTCCCCTTTGCCGAAGAGCGCAGAGTACGAGGGCACTGGGAATTTCCAAGTGGTTGGTTGCATACAAGAATAATAAATAACGATCTGCTGAAACCATGCAATAATATAACCACCTGAGTTATGAGACCTATCATAAAACAGAATGTTTGTCTAGAACATCCAGAGTTCGGAAAATTTGTTTGCTTGGACATAATTCTGGATTGGGATGGCGAAGAGAACTATATGAAAGTACATCTATCAATCATATGAGACCATTTCTATCCCTAGAGATTGGCTATTCGTTTGGGACAAAGTTCGTCGTTTTGGTTCGTTTTTTGCTGTTTGGCGCGAAAATATTTTTAACGCGCTCAATGCTCGCGCTAACTACCCGCGGATTGGTCATTACGCGACCAAGGTTAATACCAGCAAAATGCTCGCGTAAATTCAGAAAGTGAATTATTGCACGATGGTTTCTGATGTGAGTACTTCACATTTTTTTGTTGAAAATTTACTGATGATGATGGCACCGGAGCAGAGAGCTGGAATTCGTAAGTACTATCTAAATCATGGATTAGTATGCTTAATTGGGTGTAACTTTAAAATTTATATAGACTTACATACGTAATTTCGAATATTTCTAGAAAGAAAAGTGAAAAATTTTATTTGAGGCCTTCTCATGGATTCATCATGAATTTGAGGTCAAATGTGATGAATATGTTAAAACTGTTGGGCGATTGTATTCTCAAGATATTTATTTGTTTGAAATCCATCCCTAAGAGGTGAAAATGCTCTATTATAATGTTTTATTAAGAAAAATAATGAGATGATGACCAAACACTTAAAACCTCAAGGGATGGTCATGAAAATTGGTACCTAGGGATTTTGGAGAATGCTGATTTTGAATCTGTCAGCGGAATTTCAATATTCTAAATAATCTGTCCAATATGTAGTTCTACATTTTCATATGTAAAAGGTTTTAACTAAAATTAGTATTAACAGTATATGATTTCGTATCTATTATCAAAATTTCTCAAATTAGGGTATATTGAGGCCACTAAAGGAAAAGGAGCTAAGAGTGGAAAACGAAAATAGAAATAAGAGTCAAATTCAGAGCCATCATTATTACAATACTTGTACAATTGGTACAAAAATTATTAGAGAGCGTATATATACGTCTTTCGCACATATTGAAGACTATGACAGTGCGTATATATCCGTCCTTAGGTTAAAAAAAGAGTTAAACAAGAGTGAATTTTATGGAGTTGAAATTGTTGACTCAATTGGAGTTAATTAACGAATTGTGCACTTATAAAATGCATATAGTAAACTCGGTATGTATATTTATGTAATCTTTAGAGAATTTCGTAAGATCCCCCGGGCTTCACATCTGCTAGGAAATTTAGCAGAAAAACATTTTGCGAGAAATGATTGCTTACCAGGGGAGTATAATGGGGTCCTCCACAGTTATTGTTTGCAACTGTCAACCCCTGTGCCTCCCTCATTAATCTACGTCATCGCCTTGCAGGCTTGGCGTTTCCAGTTTCTGAATTTGTTCACTTTCAATTCAACGGAGGGTTGCGCTAAGTGGCCAGGTTTTCATTTTGTGTCATTTTCCATTTGTTGAGGACGAAGACCACTGTGAAACCACCACTCAGGCCTTCGGGTCTCCACCCCCGCTGAGGGTTATTTGAAGGCAATTCTTTGTGTAAATGGAAGGTAATAGCTTGAGGTAGTCTATGCCTCCTTCAGTCCTACCCCAATCTTTTTTTTTGCGGTAGGTATTGAGTCTCAAATTGCAAAATACGCGGGGATCGTTAATTAAAAGTTTTTTTTTGGTGCTGCTCTTTGTTTTAACAAGGCAAAAATGCGGTTTTATATTTCCCTCATCGGACGCTCGTTGAGCCGTAAGAAGCTCCATTTCCCCAATTAATGCTCTTCCCGCGGCTTCCCATTTCGGTGCAATATCCTTTACACAAAATATCCATTCTGTTCGCCATGCCCACCTGAGGGGCTTCCACAGAAAAATAGTCGACAGGAAATCGATTTTTGCAATCTGTTGACGTTCGATGGAAATTTAAAAGAAATAATTAAACCGCCTGATGATTTTTGTGGTATTGCGTAGTGTGGGTGGTGTGGTGTGGCAAAATAACCAATTTGGTCGCCTATTGGGATCACAAAGATTTTTGTATTTAAAGTTTTGTCTTCTAATTTTCGGTCTTTTTAAGAATGACATATTATTATGTGTTATATGTATGTGTAAAAAACTAAAGATATATGGTGAGCCATCGGCTGATTTCTTTTTAAGAATGCTATAAAATAATCACCTTATCAATATTTTTCAAAGTTTACTGATTTATTGAAAAGAGTAAACCTTCCGATTAGTTATTTTTGATGGCTTGGGATCCTATTTTACGAATAATTCGATCAATATTGTACTTAAGTGCCTGAATCGTTTCTGGATTATCAGCATAACATCAATCTTTAATGGCATCGTATTAAAAAAAAGTCCAACGGCGACAAATCGCAGCTATGTACAGCATTATTCCGATTGAAATTTCTTTTTAAAATTCGCACTGTTTCTGTAACACAGTAATCATTTTGGAAATAAATTTTCAATATTTCCCAACGTTGTTCAAGTTTAAAATTATTCATTTCATTCTGCGGAGATATGGTACTGTATTTCTTTCAATAACTTAAGCTCGAAAGAGTTGTGTGTAACAAAATAACATGTAATTTAAAAAGAAACAAACAGATGGCCCACTCTTTATTAAAATTCCATTAAAAATCATTCTAGATATTGTACACGAGTACATGCACTATGACATAATTTTCATTAAAATAAACTTTGCATAAATTAAGGAAAAGTTTTTAATATTTCTTCCGTTATTTAATATACAAGTTAACAAAGTTTTTTGTATTAGATCGAGGTGCTTACTTTGAAATTAATGAAAATTGTGGGTACGAAATTAGATATACATACTTCAATAAAGAATAATTTATAGCTGTTCCACTGTAAATATTATTCAAAAAATTCTTTATTATCGAGAAGTTAAAAGCGATTTTGAAAAAATAATAACTTCAGAATAACAGCCCTTGAGATAAGAAGCACCTAAGGTAAGATGCACCTAAATAACATATTTTTTTCTAAGAATTTTTTAGAGATGAAATATTGTCGAATTTGTACTTCACGGCAGAATTGCATGGTCGGAAATTTGTCTGTCTGGTCCATCTTATGGGACCGGGAAGCATCCGATTCAATTTCGAGGAAATTCAATTTTGGGCATCCGCAGTCAGAAGATGTAAGCAGCTCGTGGAGCATAAATATTGCGCCTAGAGTCAACTTTCTCAGGACCTCGAACGATCCTCGGCCACAGTCTAAGTGGCTGCCGCTGTCGAGTGGCATGCAACCACTTCCAGAAGGACTCGCAGAACAGGACTTCCAGGTTTTTGAGATGCTTGGTCCTGGCGGTCCCAGCAGCCGCCGGATCTCATCCCTATGCAATTCAGGGAACCGGATCTCAGCTGAAACAGCAAAAGGCAGTCGTTTGGTTAATAAAACATTCACCCATAAATATGCAAATGAAATTTTCAGCTTTCCAGAGACTCCCTGATGTACAGGGCAGCAAATAGTAATGGAAGGAAGGATGAGGGGGAGTATGCGCGCTCCAAAAACTGGGGCTTCTGGTTACTGCAAGAAAAACAGGAAGTCAAGGGAACATCGGGCGGCGACAGATGAGACCGCCAGAGGGATGCTATTTTCATAGTAACAACAATGCTTCGCAGTCACCTCCGCGCGCCCCCAACAGGTAGGCTGAATTTCAAATCGCAAAATTGTTGAAAATTTAAATGCAAAGCCGATCTTCCTCGGGGCTGTGAAAATATTTTTAAAAAACCACTTATTGCGCCCTCGGGACGTCGGCACCAGGTGGCAATGTTATTTCGATGCTCCCTGTGCTGAGAAAGTGGATTTCTTTTAATTAAAATAGAAAATATTGCAAAAGCAATTTTCTCATATATATTTTATATATTTTATATATTTTTATGTTTCATAAAGGCATTTGTTTTGCTTGCTAATAAACTATTTTATCTTTTCGGTTAAGCTGGACCGCTCTGGAGGGATGCATTCGAAATTTATTATACAATTTCTTATTAAGAAGAGTTTCGTTTGAAATAAAACTTTATATTTTATTAATTCATCATTCTATTTATGCATGCATTTAAATTCCGAGTTAAAAAATGCGATATCTCCGAAATTACTCTAAAACAACACTTCTGTATATTATCAACAATTGCCGGTGAAAAGTTACGAAAACTATAGCTAATACTATGCAAAAGACTTATACTTAACAGAATTTTTTCCAAAAATCAGTATCTAGGGATTTTCAAAATTAAAATCGATATTAAATATAACACTGAAAATTCTTTGAGTGGCAAAAGTTGGATCCTTTCTAACTACCAAAATGTAAAAATTGGCTTTTGCTTAAAATTATCTAGTTATTTTACTTAGAGTCGATTTAGCCAAAAAACCCGATCCGGGGAGCTCTATTTTAGAAAATAATTTTTTTGTCTGTATATGACTTAAGAAATGCAAGGGAAAATGTAAAAATTGAATTTCTGCGATTTTTTCCTCTAGACTTTTCTGGTTTTTGCCTAAAATCATCTAGTTATTTTACTAAAAGTCGATTTAGCCAAAGAACCCGAAAAACAAAACTGTTGACTTGTACTATAGTACGTGTAGATGGTTTTGCAGAAGTCCGTATTTATTTAAGAATTTTAAACTGAATGCAATTCTCCTCAGAATGTTTTCGTAATCGTATTTCAGTTCAAAATCAACTCAAATTTGGAGCTATTTCTGTTTCAAAAGCTACAATTTCTCGATAAATAGCCAGGCTTTATCATGGATAAGCTTTTGATTCGTTGCACCTTTTCAGAAAAAAAAACCCTTCGATGAATTCTCACAAAGAACCTTTGAGGCTTACAGAGTTTGCGAGTACGTTCAAACTCTAGGTCATATAAGCTCTATTAATTCTAGGGTATGATCCGAAACCGTGACTCAGAAAAAAAAAGAGACGCTTACCGATGCCCAACGAAAGCATCATGGAGACGCATCTATCGATTTCCAATCAATTCTCGAATTTTGGATTCATCCTGGACGGGAAATGCCCCTGTGATAAGGGAGTTTGTTACACATCATTAGGCTAATGGAATCGAATGGCTCCCCAGAGGGCAGCAGCATCATCGGTGGACCATTCGGGAGTTTTGTAACGCTCCAGCTGTTCATATTCAGCGTGAGTAGTGGAGGGGTCCAGGCGAATATTATCGTCGCAACGCAATAAAGCTGCCAGGAAATGCTTGCTTTACTCTCTGGAATAGGGATCCCATTTACAGATCACCTTCTTCTCATAGTGGCTACAATTCTGTTGGCCAGCGATGCTCTTTGTGGGGGTATGTCAAAAGTTCCCTTTGAACCCGGAACGGGGGAATGGAAATTGACCGGAAGAAATTTTCAAAGCCCCCAGCATTCACGGGAATGCACTTCGAACTTGGGACTGTGCAACGAACCTGAAGGAATCTCCTTTCTACCAAGATAAACTCATTTAGAATATATTTTTGCAGTGGCGGATGCGGGCACCTTAGCCTCGTTGACTTCATCCTTGGGGGAGCAGACGACTAAGGGGCACTTCACCACGTCCCGTGGCTCTGAAGAGTAGTGCTCTGTTTCAATCGCCCGTTTAGCAGGTCCTTTCTTTCGAAAAAACAAGGACTTACGACGAAAGATCAAAACATCCTTGGCAAAATGGAAAAACTTCTTCTTCTTCTGCAACTCGAGAGTGAGAGCTCTTCAGGAAGTTTAACGACTCCAAAAAGTTGCTCTTCATTCGAGCGGCTGAAATTGCAATTTTTTGCTATAGTATAGTATAGTCCTTTATCCTTGTCTGCAATTTGAGAATATATACCTACTATATACCTATATAAAGTATGTTGTGCTGCATCCAGAACTTCGAACTACCTGTTCCATGAGGCAGCACAATACAATCAGGTCTCGGTTAAGGATAATATCCGGGAATCAGGGTTGGATCCACTACTACCGAACATTCGAGCTCGTCTATAGGGTCCTGGAGGATATCATGGCTATCGGATGGACATGTGTTCATTCGCAGTTGCCTAATGGACCGCATACTTGGGAGTTTCCTATCAGTTTGGCCAGGTCACGTTGATCCCCGAATCCAGGACGACGACGACGGGTTCATCACTCTCTATACGAGAAGCCATTGGAGTCTGTGCTCCTCCCATCACCCAGAATGGGGATCGGATGGGGCTCTTTATCGTGAGTCCCCCTCGGTTTGCATAACAAAAGCGAATGCCTTTCCAGGACGGAATAATTTCAAAGTCCAAAAGGACAGGATGGACGGACGCACGGATGGATGGACAGCAGTGACGGAGGAGCCCCCCATGCATACGACCGATTCAATAAATTTTAAATGAGCCAAAAGGATGACTCTGGTATAGTACTACGCCCTATACAAGTACGACTTGGGGCTACTAGTCGTCAAGAAAGACGACGGCGACGACGACGACGACGCGAACCCCCAAAGACGTCTATGTCTTCGCCTTCGTCTTCGTCGATGGCGCGCGACGGCGGCCGGCGTCTAGACTCTAGACATTGTGGCGTTTGGCGAGACGTCGCCTTTATTATATATTATACGAGGCCGGCCGCCGCCGCTGACTAACTTCGATTTGATTTGCCTGCCTGCACTCTTGTCGACGGACGACGACGACGACGACGCCCGTAATTTTGCCCTATGTTGAGAAGTTCATTTTATCCCAAAAGTAGGGAAAATACACACGTCAAGTGGTCTTTCATTGAAAATTCATTACCACAGATGTAAAGGGACTTGTTGAATGCCAATCGAGGGGACGGCGAGGTCCTTAGGTGCCCCATTGACGCCTCTATTATGGGGCCCCATTACGACCGCTTTAGTGAAGAGGGGGCGGGACGAAATTTAAATATTCTCTCGTTTTGTTTGAATTTTTATTTGAAACTTGAAAAGCAATATTTTTTTTTGGGTAGAGGTTATGCTAAATGGGAGATTTAATATGTTTGACGGTATTATTCGACTTTGAAAAGAGGATTGTTTCCATTCTTTGTTGAGCACACGTTAAGTTTAATATTCCATAAGATTTTTATATGACGACACAAACAAATAATAGCTTTAAATTTCATATAAAATTATACAAATGCAGTGCATTTACAATGCAAAGGTATTATTAAATAGTTGTCATATCTGTGTACTCCGGTCGAAAATTTGGGAATAATTTTTAATCTTTATTATGGATGATTAAAGCAATTTTTTATACCCCTTGTAGATTAAATTTAATTTTTTCATAAATATTACTACTACTAAGTTTTTAATATTAGGTTGTAACATAATAATCTGATAATTTTTTCGGAAACGTTCTGGACATTTTTTACAACTTCGAGAAAGTTCTGGGACTACGAGTATAAATACCCGTAAGCGCGCTCAGTTCATCAGTGCAATAATCGACAGCGAGTAGCATTATGGAAAAATTCGATTAGAAAAGACGAGACATCCGCGTCCTTCTACTTTATGAGTTCCGTTTGAAGCATACAGCTAAGCAGGCGACACAAAAAATATGTCAATGTATGGGAGAAAACGCGGGCTCTTATCATACATTATGCACTTTATTGCAGTAAAAAGTTGCTTTTCCCCCACTAAATCTATCGTTTTTTCGAAAAAAATGACGTGAAAAAGGTATTTATTTAGGTAATATAGCAAAAAACAATAATAATAATTTTTTTCACTTTTTTTTTTGGTTGGATCGTGTCAGGAGACTCAAAATACGTCTAGAAAAGTTGGTCTTGATGAGAATTGACGACCCCTTCGATAAAAGTTAGGACCTCGAAGTTGCTGTAAAATTTTTTGTTATTCAGGCATTAATGGGTTAATCAAAATCGTGTAAAAACAGAACTAGGTGTATTGCTCAGGCCTCAAATTCTGAGAGTTTAACATCTGATACAAATTAGCTAATTTATAGGTAAAATTATTCATTTCGCTATACAATAAACATCTACGGAAAGAGTAAAAAGGTCGATTTTGAAAATAACACGGCTATTATATAGGTTTAAAAGCCTAATTTAAGAAATTACTCCTTTTTGCTGCATAAAATAAATTTTTTGTACATAGTCGTGCCATAAGTTCTGTCCCAAAGGAAAATTTAAAAAAAGCTCATATAAGAAACAAATAATTAAATTTTATTTATTATGTTTAGTAATATACATATTCTAATTTACAGTAATGCAGACAATTATTCGAAATGCCCACCCTTTGCAGCTACATATTTTTTTAAACGTTTCGGCCATTCATTAATCGCAGTACGCAAGACATCTAGTGATATTTCCTTCGTTGCTTTCATCAAACTTGCTTTTAATGACTCAATGTTTCGATGTTGAATAGAGCAGGCCTTCTCCTCTAAAATATTCCATAAGCGGTAGTCCAAAGTATTTAGATCTGGGCTACCAGAAGGCCAATCTTCAGCAGAAATGAAGTCAGGAACATTGGATTTTAAACAGATTTGCGTTGTCTTGGATTTATGAGCTGGTGCTGAGTCTTGCTGAAACACCCAATGCTGACTATGATACATCGTTGTGTTGAGCGGCTTCACCATCTTCTCCAGGATGTCACTTTGATAGTTCTTTGCCTTCGTTTTCACGCCTTGCTCAAAAAAATGCAGCTCCGTAGCACCGTAATATCCAACTCCCCACTAAACCATGACTGAGGCGGGATGTTGACCACGCTCTACCTTGGGTATCTCCTCAGCCGCTTCCTTAGAGCTATGCGCGTACACTCAGTCATTCTGTCGGTTAAACTTCTCTTCAATAGTAAAAAGTTTTTCGTCTGAAAAAAGTATTTGTTGGTATTTTTTTCCCGCGTACTTCTTCAAGAGACTTTTAGATCGCATCTCTCGTATCGCACGAAGCTTGTCCGTAAGCCGATGCCCTGTTGACCGTCGATAAGCACCAAGCCTAAGGTCTTCCTTGATAATACGAGACATCGTCCTTTTAGGTATTTTCATCTCCCGTGCCATCACCTTTTGTTTCCGGAGCGGATTTCTCAGTATGCGGTGACGCACCGCTTCTACTGCTGCTGGTGTACGAGACGTACGAGGCCTCTCGCTCCTGGACCTATCATCGACACAGGAAGTCTCACGGTATCGTTTGATAGTACGATGCACAAATTTCATTGTAATTTGTAGTAGCTGAAGAAGCTCAAATATCTCCTTTGCTGACTTGTTGCACTTAAATAGTGCAATAACGGCGATCCTGTTCTCTTTAATGCCCCACTCCGTGTTGCTCCTTCGAAGTCCAATGGCATAATGATATTTTTTTAACAAAGCGGGAAGTATTTAAGCTTATTCGCGACAGTAAACCGGGATGCGTCGTGAGCCTTTTAGTGGAGGCGAGGGAGACAGAACTTATGGCACGACTATGTATATCTTTATTAATCTTAAAGTCGATAAATAAAAAATCAGCTGTGTTGGTAGGTGTGGGAAATTAATAATAACACAGCCACACAAAAAAAAAAAAGTGGTCTGTACTTTACATGCGAACCAAAAATCCCCACATGCCAAATTTGGTGCAGGTCGGTTAGTTTCGAAAATTTCGATCCGCGATCTTTAATTCTGCAAATTAAACTTCAGATTCGTAATCAGCGATTCCGATAATCCTCACATACCAAATTTGTCTTAGATCGGTTGATTTTCGAACTTCAGATTCGTGATCAGAGACCCCTAGAACCCCCACATACCGAATTTAGCGTAAATCGGTTAACTTTTGGAAATCGATATTTCTGAACCGGGTTTTTGAGGTTAGGAAAAAAACGTGACGTGCCATCTCAACTCTAACGGTGGATTTGGATTCACGGGGTTCTTTTACATAAAAGTATACATCTGGATATGAAAAAACAAAATTCCTGTGATAAGATTTTCTTATTAAAACATTGAAAACTTTCTTTTTTCTTATCCGATTTTATTCTTCTTCTTCGTTCTTATAGGTCCAATGTTTTTGTTGTTGCTTTGAGATTTCTGCAAATATCGTATATGTGTTTTTAAAAAATTTCTCAAAATTATTAGGTATATATGTAACATTACTCACCATATTTTTCACAGCTCATCTAAAACACCGCCTGCAAGTATTACTTTCAAATGTCAAAATGACAGTGAAATAGCATAATGCCCTAGTAGATTGACTATGAACAAAATTTAGAAGAGCGTACTCAATTTCAAAAGTATCATATTATATTTAAATTAAAGTCAAGTATATTCCTCTGGAATAATAACACTGGTCGACAAAATTTAATATTTAATTTTTTACAGAACAAGTCATATATCATTTCTATAGGATCCTATAAATATCCTATCACGTCACAGTTTTGAAAAAAAATATAGGTTTGAAAAGTACAAAAAATCGTATTATGGCCACTTTTAAAAATTTATTAAAAAATAACAAAACGTGGAAAAAGCTCGTAACAAAACTCAAAAGAGAGTCTAAATCCTTATCTATACAAAAGAAATACCACTAATCTATAGCTCTTACAAAGTATCTTTGGGAATAAGATTTTCATGAGCATGTGCAAGCAGTGATCTTCATTCACTATCTATTGTATGTATGATGTAATTTGTTTACGGGAAAAAAGTGAATTCCACAAAATATTTCGAAAAGTATTAAATAGCCTCTCGTATTTAATTTTATTTGAGCTACTTCACAAACTCCTACAACAATTCGTTATTTTTTAATTAATTTGCAAAAATTGCCAAAATACGGTCTTTTGTACTTTTCAAACCTATTTTTTCAAAAACGTGACATGATAGGACATTTTCGAAATGATATAAAGCTTATTCTGTGGCAAAATTGGTGACGACCAGTGTAATCCAATGATAAGATATTTTGAGAAAAAATTGAGTAAACACGAAATTCAATCATAAATTTCATTTATAGTCTGTTTAGGCTATATAAATCAAGATGTCGCTCTTTTATAGTTCCGCATTAGTCTTAATAAAATTGCCTAAATTGCCTTTTTGTGTATGCACTGAAAGCAGTCCATATATATATATAATATATATTTGTATAAAAGTGCTTGGATGTGATTTTTATTTCCTGATTCCGGGGTCACCAGAGTTCGGTCACATCACATTTCAAAGCATGCTAACTGGGGGGGCATAGGGCGTGGAATTAATGACGTGGTTAAGCAGGAACTTCTCCGAAGAAAATCTGTTTAACTGCGAAAGTTAGGCACCGAAATGACCGGTCATTACGAGGCACTTAAGAAAGCGCTTTTTTCCCACTTGACACAAACAGATGACGCCATTATGGGTGGTGTCATTTTGCGGCCCTTACCATTCGGTCACGATCTGTAGTATCTATGCATTGTGGGGAGGGAAGGAAGGGGGATGATGGGGATGCTGCTTGCCCATTGTTCGAAATCTGTCTTTATTCTTTTCAGAATCTCGGGTAAAAATTTTTCATAATTTCCTGACTCTTCCCATAAATCACGGGTTATTTGGGTGGGTAGAAATTCTACAGGACACACAAAGCCCTCACCCTCTGTTCGGACTGCTACCCCATCGTCGCTAGGTTCTGAAGCAGGGGGTGGAGATGGGGTTTGGAGCTGGGGCTTGAACCTGGGTCTTGAAGCTGGGGTGCTGGAGGCCCATTGCGCGCCTCTTCCGCTCTCTCTTATCGCGAAGTCGTTTAATTGAGGGAAAAAGTTGAAATTAGTTCTGAAATTTACGGCATATGCAAATTAATGCTGGAAAATGTGGAGAACGGATGGCAGGAGACGCGGCAATTTTTCTTCTCCGAGCGAAGTAAGCTCGTTCTTTATTGTTATAAAGCTATCTTCCGACACGGGAGCTCTGCGGGAGGGAGGGAGGGTTGGGAAAGAGCCTTATACGGGCCAATGACCGCCTCTCGTATGGTGCTGCAGGCGATCCACCAAACGAACCTGCGGGATGTAGCGCTGATTGAATTTTTAATTAGAGCCGATTTCTGTACCTTGCCGAGATTTATGATTTTTTTCAGTCAGCAGGCGTTGCGATATGAAGCGGAGAGCATTAGCCCTAGGAAACGTCTTGTCCCACCAACCATATGCTACACGATAAGATCCCTTGCTGTTGTAAAAAATAATATATAGTATATGCGCTTGACTTGTTATAAAATATTAAACTAATAGGTGCGACTTTGGTCGACTCGTAGGCGATAAGCGCTGCATGCACGCAGACCCGTGAAATTCCTATTTGAGCTGTTTCTGATTACGGACGAGCGTGTTTACTAGTTTTATAAGTAAGTGCAGGTAATTCATCATTTCAGGACTCTTACATTGAGTAAACATGACACGATTCTAACAAAATGACTTTCTGTAACGGACACGGATCACCTGTCGATTCATTTTCGTGCTGCATTTTGAGCAGTGACAACAAAAAGTTTATTCGTGATTTAAGGGGACCTTTACTTTCAAAATTGGGAAAAAAACACACTTTTAAAAATTTTTTTTTTAAAAGACTATTATACTTATTATTCTGAAACCTTTTGTACATTATTGGTAAGATTATGAAAAATATAAAAAGAATTTTTAAATGCAACTTTAATGCCTGCAGAGGGCGTTATCCAAAATGCACTTTTAAAGCGGCCCCATTTCTCTAGGACTACCTGTAACAGATAGAGTAAAAATCTTTAGTGGATTGTTTTCATTAGACACAAAACTAGTACCTAAACCTAAAAACCTTTTATTTTTAATAAATATATCACTTTATACACATTTTTCTAAAAAAGTTAAAAAACGACTATAAGTTAGGGGTAAACTACCCTCCGCATAAAAAAGTGGGGGGGTAAAACAATATTTTTAAAGGTTTAGTTACTAGTATATTTGGTTTGTTAAAATCGGTTGAATAGTTTTTGAGATACAGATGCGGCCATTTTCAAGGGGACCCAGCGGGAATTTTGGTCAGGCATTCCAACGGAAGCCTTGTGGAAGCAAAGAACAATTTTCACTATCAATTCCAAGTTAGTCGCATGGAAGCTAGGTGGAAGGACAAGCGCGAACGAAAGCTCCTTGTATATTTTCTCCTCACTCTCGCTCTTTCCGATCGAGTTCTTCAAAGACGCAATTCGTGAATACCGGTTGATAATAATTCATTCCTGTTTGTACTTTGAGTTGAGCCTGTGCGTGCTTTATCCCGCCTTTTATGTTGTATTATTTTCCATATTGAATTATAATAAAAAATAATATAATAATGAATTGAATTTTGGTTAATAGAGGTTGTTTCATTTATTGACATTATAATTTCCAAACCCAGTAGTCGATTTCTTGGATGCTTCTGGGGAAGCGGTAGGAGCTATAGACTTTGATTCCAAATAGATCTCATGTCCTGTTGATGTCATTCCTTATTGCTCCTATGGGATCTTGGAGGAAGCAAAAGAAAAGCTTTTTTACTGCTTCCTCCTAATGACATGCAATGTTAAAATGCATCTAGACTGCTTCTTTTCCCGCTGGGGAGGTTCTCATCTAGAACGTCAAAAAGTAGGTAAAGTTCGTGATTTTTTTGAAGGCAAATGACAAGACATAGGGAAATGATATTTGGCATTATCTTTTATTGTACATTTATCTGTACGAAAAAATGTTTTTATTAAAAAAAAACAAAATGGCGCCCGTTATTCAACTTCTCCGGAGGCATGTTTTTCGAAAATGGCCCAGCTGCGTACAATTTAGGGGTCGCAGATTGGTCTGAAATCAAATAATGATGACATTATTATAAACTAGACTAAATTTGTCTCAGAAAGAGTGGACGACTTTCAAAAAAAATTTAAAATTGACGGAATGGCGCGATTTTGAAATTTTAAGGCCGTTTTCGGCCGTTTTTTTCATAGTTTATCACTTACAAAAAGGAGATAATGTTAAAATTTTCAAAATGTGCTCCACTCTTTCTATGAAGAAAATTGTTTACTTTAATATGCACGAAACTAGAAGTTGATCGATTGAACCGTTTTTGAGTTATCTTGTACACAAATTTGAAAAATCTTGAAAAACAAAGTTCCGAGATAATCGTGATTGAAGTTAAAGTAACAGACTGAGCGCCCCGCTACAATCATGACACCGCCACAATCAATGGGCTGTAGAATCCGTTCTTTAATAATATGAAATAAAAAAAAATCGAAAATTTCAAGATTCTAGATGAGAACCTCCCCTTAAGCATCAGAACTGAAATTTTGGTATGTGTATGTTTTATCTGTGATCGATGATCTCTATTGACCTAATTTAGGGAAATTTAATAGTTTATAGTACTAAGGTTCGAATACAATCTAAATCCTGGGATTGGCTTATTTTTAGGATTCCGTATCTTAAAATGAAAAACTGGAACTCTTATGGGATCACATTCTTGTCCACCTCTTTGTCTGTCCGTCTGTCTTGAGGTATAAAATTCAAATTAATATCAAATACTAAGGTTTTAAATTCAACCTTCTAAACCAAAGCATGTATTTTGATACTGACCTACTGACTAACTCATCAAAACCTTTAAGGTACTTCCCACTGACCTAGAATCTTGTAATTTCTTGTGTATCAAAAAGGATCAGTTTTTAAAAATCATTAATTTCGAATTCTATGTTGAATTATGATATAGAAAACTTATTTTTTATTTTTTTATTTTTTTATTTTTTTAATGCAGCATCTACGTAACTAACTACTTAATTAAGTTTGCCAATTGTCAACTTCAGTAAAATCCAGTGTAAACTTTCTATAACGAAACTCAAGAGACTGAGTATTTTCTTTCGTTACATAGAGTTTTCATTATATAGAATATCAAGAAAACTACAGAATTTTCCAAATAAAAATGTGTAATGCTTGAAAAAAATACACTAAAACACTTATAATCATCTTTTTGAAACTTATGCCCTTATTACTTATTTAGCAATAATTATTAATTAATGAAGTGGTGACAGACAGCCATTTCTTAATCATTATTCATCAGCTGTCAGCTATTTAATAGTCCTTCTGATTTTCTTCTTCTTGTTCTTTGTAATAGATTGTGCAAAGTAATGTTAGAACTGGTATAGAAGTACAAAATCACCTAAATTCTAGTACACTTTTCATCATTTACTTATAAATGATCAAAAAATTATAGTCATTTAGCAAGTCATAATGATGACCGACAGCACCTAAATTAGTTATTAGTAATTAATGAGTGCTGTTTGTCTAGGGCATTACATACTAAAATTCTAAATTTTTCTAAGTAGTCTATATCTTTTCCTGACATTTTTGTTGGCTATACCAATAATTTGAATGTATTTTCCCATAATGAATGTCTTTCAACGTCTAAAAAATGGCGTTTCGTTACATAAAGTCAATCAATGTATGGAGTATAAGGCAAACCAAAGAAACTCAACTAATGTTAACGTTATGTAGGGAGGTTTTCATTAAGAAGAGTTTGGTTGGAAAGCGTTTACACTGTAATTGTTATAAAGTATAAGATGCGGAATTATAGTAGGAAGGGGCTTACTTGCCATTACCTGTTTTTTTTTTAAATTATTTATAAGTGTGGCTGTCTTTTATTATTAAGTAAAATAAATTCAAGATTAGGCTTTTGTTGTTGTTTTTTTTTAAATTCAGATATTTATTTATAATACTTTTTTATTTTATTAAATTTATAAATTATTATGTATCATATTAATCTTATTTTCTCTATTTTGCCCAAATAGGTCTATTTATATTCTACAACAATACATGGAAAAATATTTTTGCTGAATATACTATTTTTCATTAGGATTTAGTCCTATAAAAATGACTTATTTTCAAGTAATAATGTTCCATGAGAGGACCACGGAGAAAATAGTTCTATAAAATTTATGCGAACAATCGTATGGTAACGTTTTTAAATAATTTGGTTTTATTGCCATTAATTTTGTATAATTACCATTATATTAAAGTATTAGTACCAAAATTAATAGGTAGTAGTATTTTAAATAAAATTAATGAGTAGTTATAAATACGAAATTAAAACCAAAGATCGAAACAAAGTAAAAATCGTTAGTACAAAAAGAGCACCAAAAGAGCACTAAGCATTCAATTTCCATCAAAATAATATCGATTTTACTATTGGAAATGAGAAGTTAAAAAAAAATTTAATTTTTGGATGAAAGCACCAAAACACCACTAAAACAGTACTGCTCATAAAATAATATATTCAGCATCAAATGAACACTGCATATTTTTCATCTACATAATTTACAATTTCTTTATAAACTTAACTAATTTATCAGAATTTTGGGAAATATTAGCACATTTAATTTATAGTATTTATTGATGATTAATAATTATAACATGCAGAAAATTAAATATCGCATACTGTATACTTCATGAAGACTTTGTAATTTTATATAATAAAAGTAATTGCAATGAATACAGTGAGCGAAATTGCTATAACTCCACTTAAAAATTTGGTTATTTAATTGCTTCTGTTGCTTTTAACGCCATGTCGCCCCACAGAGAGAATGTGTACCTCACAGTTCTAAGAATTATCATGAAATAACGGGAAATGCCCTTTTTGTTTTTAGACAATTCAGATTTCTCACTAGAATTTTTGGTTTGATGTGCGAAATTGCTATAACTCCAACTGCGTCAGTTGGTATTTTGAGCGTGACTGGATAAAACATCTGTAGTATTATTATTTTTTTATTTATTTATTTATTTATTTCGCTTAATACAAGCTACAAAAACAAACAATAAACTTAAAACTACAGAACATAAACTACGGAACTTAAACTAAAGCTAAAACAAGAAGGAAGAAAAAGGGGGTAAAGACGGTGTAGAAGGGTTTACAATGAAGGTGGGTGGGGTGAGTAGAGGGCACGTTTGAGGGATTGAGTAGATTGCATATACAATGTAAGTAGAGTTAATAAGGTGTTATTGCCTAAATAATTAATTTAAAATTAAAATTAAGAAAATGCCCAAAGGAAAAGTATTAACGACGGAGGCGAGAGGAAAAATATCTGCCTACAGGGATTTAGGCCTGTCCTTACGTGAAATAGGGAAGAAGATAGGAAGATCTCATCGAGTAGTGCACAATTACTTGAAGCTGGAGGAAGACTATGGAAAGAATAGAAGCCGAAAAGGAAATAGGAAAATTTCAAGGAAGCAAAAATCAGCAATTTTGAGGGTTGCATCTTCTGAAGGTGCAACGGCTGGAAAAATTAAAGCGGATCTTGACCTTCCAATTACTAAAAGGCGAATTCAGCAAATTTTGTGCACAAGTGAAAGGTATAAGTGGAAAAAACTTGCGTTAAAGCCACCGCTAACAAAGGAACATAAAAGGGCCAGACTAGAATTTTCTGAAAGACATATGTCCTGGCAAGAAGAGTGGAATTTTGTTATTTTTTCTGATGAAAAAAAATTTAATTTAGATGGCCCAGATGGTTTCAAATTTTACTGGCACGATTTAAAGAAAGAAAAAGGCGTTGCGATGAGTCGAAATTTTGGCGGTGGCTCAGTAATGGTATGGGCTGCATTTTGTTCAAGTGGGAAGACTCCTATTTGTTGGATAACTTCTCGAATGAACTCCGACAGATACATTGAATTGCTTGATGAGGTTTTACTCCAATTTTTGGACCAATTGCCCGCTGGAAACTGGGTGTTTCAGCACGACAATGCTGCAGTCCAGAGGTCAGAGAAAACAAAAAAGTGGCTATCGGATAAAAACATAAATGTTTTAAGTTGGCCTGCTAGGTCCCCGGATCTCAATCCGATTGAGAACCTTTGGGGCATCCTAGCTCGTAAGGTCTATGCCATGGGAAGGCAATACCATACCGTTCAGCAACTGAAAGATGCAATAAGATCGGCGTGGGATGAAATTGACATCGCAGACCTCCAAAATTTAATATCTTCAATGAAACGAAGAATTTTTCAGGTCATTTTAAATAATGGTGGCAGTACAAAATACTAGGATATAATTTTTATAATTTTTATGCTTTAAATTTAATTGTAGTCTTTTTTAATCAAAGTGGAGTTATTTCAATTTCGCACTTTTTTAAGGAAATTTTTTATGTTTTGAAGATTTATGTCTGAAATTTGAATTATTTTTTATGTAATGCATATTATATACCAAACTTAATTTTTCTTTACCACACTGAAATAAAATTTTTACAAACTACATCTTTTTTCTTTTGAATTAAACGAAATTCTTGGTGGAGTTATAGCAATTTCGCTCACTGTAGTAATAATTTTTATTTATACTCGGAATAACCATTTGAGTTCTAATGAAAATTAATTAGTTGAATAGCATTTTATAATAAATTGTGTTGTGTAGCATACGGTGCTATCTTGGTGCTCGTTTAGTATAGAATCGTTGAACAATTTTTATATGATTGGTTATTGTTTGTTGGTGATTCGGTGTTAATGTTGGTGCTCTTTTAGTTTTCTTAGAGGTATCAATTGACTCTTTTGTTCGTTAAATAGGTCTACTCTGGTGTTATTTTGGTTTAATTTGAAGAGTAGATTCAGTTGTTATTCGGTGTAAGTAAAATTTCACCCACAATTTTTACTCGGATAACATTTTCAGAAAAATATTTTAATCAACTCTAGAATATTTCGTTATACTCCCATTTGGTTTTACTTTCTCATCTTCAGTAGTTCATTAAATATACGAGTTTGAAAAAAAGTATATCTCAAGGACGCAGAAATTTCGAGACGAAGAATATGATTATATTGAACTACCTTGACTCACCTGCCCTACATTATAGTGTATGCAACAATATAATTTCCTATTGTGGGTACATTCGTCATGCTAACACGGCTAGACCCTTTAAGAAAATACGAAAGTAATCGACCTTCTGAAGTTTCTGTGCAATTGCGTAGGGCTGGTGTCGTTCGGTTCGGCCCATCACGCCCTAATGGAACTGCACCAGACGGAGCGCCGCGCTGGGGGGCACCAGTGGGGGCTTCTGAGATGGCAAGTAATCGAATGTAGGAGGATTTATATAAGACGAAGGGATATGGCCGTGACAGCCCCACAAAGGGTCCCAGCTCTCCATGTTCACTGTCAAGAAATTCTGTGCACAAACAAAGCTCCTCATGAATAAATGCATATGATGGGGCTGGAGTGCATGGGCGCGGAACGGAGTTTGGGTAAATTGGAGTTCGACGGCGAGTATTCTTTTGGTCTGCCACATTTGATGCAGCTCGCCGTGGAAATGATATGCCCTGCCAGGATGCAGCCGGAGAGTGCAGCGGACCCTTGTAACCCACCCGGCTGAGGATAACAAAGCAGGCAGCAACATCTGAATCTCATGTACATATATGCAAAACATTCTCCGAACATTTTCACATCGACGAGCTGTTTACTAATTTTTTTTTTTTGCCCCACCCCCTTGTCCCCGATGTACGCCATCAGTGGCTGCACTATGATGGGGTGACTGTGTGGAGGGGCTCCGAATACGGGAATACGGGCAAATAGCACCCATTCCAGAATAATAGGGCTCCACCATCATCAACCCCTATTCCCCTGGATGGATGCGTTTCCCTCAGAGACTTCGGAGTTTTGCTTCCTGTTGATATTGATTTCGACACTAAGCAAAACCGAGAGAACATCAGAAAAAGGGGCAGCACCCTACTGCTCCTCCGGGGGGTGAAGGTCACCCTTCTCCCCCCGGCAGTTTCAGGGATCGAAATAAAAGCAAAAATGGCTGACAATGGTACCAAGAACTCCGGGAAATGGGTTCTTGCGGGTAAAGCAGAAAAGTTGATCCATTTACTCGTTTCGAATTGAACAAAAGCCCGAACTACGACGACGAAAATATAGTTCGCATCGCATCGGATAACTCCTGAAGGAAAGTGCGCTTTGAGTTGAGGTTTTACGACGAGAGGACGGAACTTTCTTCATAAAAAAGAAAAGAAGAAAGTAGACAAAAAAAATATAAAGAAGGGAGGAAAAACCCTACAAACTCCCAAAAACAAAACGCCACATAAGGGTACAAAAATAAAACGTGAGAAAGGGATATTTACCGCATCCATATACCATAAAAATATTATTTCCATTTCACAAATTATAAACTGCAGCTCGGCTCGATCAAAATCTTTTCGAACTCAAAATTAGAGTTGCCACCAGCGAACCAGGGGCTGCCGAAGGTTTGGCAATGCGGGAGGTAACTTTGATGCAATTACCAGAACGTGACCTTAATAGTTGGATTCGTCTCGCTGCAGTCCCATGCACTCCGAACGGAAATGCACTTTTTGAATGCAACGCATGACTCAGGCAAGGACTAGCTGAAAAGTTATAATGTTGCTACAGACGGTTTTACCCTTTTTCAGTTAATTAACTTTAAGTATGCCCTGGAACGGAAGACTGATTGGCTACGGTGGTAATTTAGGGTTAGTTTGTTTGTTTACCTCTGCTTACGGCTAATGACCAACGTATTTAATTTAATAGCAATCAGGAAAGTTAATCCACTATAGTGTTTTTCGTTTCATCATTAAGAAGGGGAAATTGTTTATGGAATAAAAAAATATATCTATTTTTATAGGGTTTATCTTATCGCATTTTAAAATAAATAATTTCAATTTGGTTATTATAATTTTTTTACTTTCAGCTTTAACAACGCAATTTATTCTCTAGACAGATTATCCCTTTCAGACACAAAAATCAGGCGTTTGAGATAAAAATCTGAATTTTTGCTTATACACAAATATGACACTAATAAACACGAATATGCAAAAACAATTAAGGTAGGATGCCTCACCTGGCCACCAGGTGATGTCCCATATATGGGACATGCCTTTTTTTTGCGCGTGGCGGCCAATAAAAACGTATTTTTTTACACTTTTCTGCATAAATTGTTTAAAAAATAGTTAAAGAGTACTTACCGATTTTTGTTAAAACTCGATCTTAAAAAAAAAAAAAACTACCTTTATATGAGCACTAAGGACCACTTGGTTACTGCCGCACAATATAATTTCGCAAAAAAGGCACTGAACCATGTGAAATGGTCAGAGTTCGGTACAAAACTTATTTTTGTAAAGTTTAAAAGCTACTTTATTAACAGAGTTGCCAACCATTGCAGATTTAATATTGGTGTCTACGTTAAATAGCTTTAAAATCAGTGACAACTTTTGTCCAATATATTGGACATTGTGTCTGAAAGGGTTATAAAGAAAATTTGGAATTTTATGTTTACCATTATTCAAAACCTAATATTGAATTTTGGATAAAAAAAAATTTTTTGTAGATTTTCTAAGGTTTTAGATATTCTTCCTTAAATATATTAGGAAATAATAATTTTTTTGAGTTTTTTATGAGCATCATCATTTTCTAAGCTATAAAACGCATAAATTGAAAAGAAAAAATTGATTTTCATTCATTAGAAGAAAAAATATACGAAATTTTATCCATGTGCCTCTATATCTCAAATTCACTATAGAGCTTCTCTTGAGGGTTAAAAATATTTTATCTTCAAAATTCTTAACAAAATCCAGCGAGACATTCTAACTTCGATTTTAAATTCAAGTAGAAAACGAAGTCTACGGGGAAGGTGAAAGAGTAATTTATAGTTCCGGAATTGCCGATTAATTGATAGACCATTTAGATACAAAATTTTTGGATTTTGAAACTTTAAACGAATAGTTCTCAAAATCACTTTTTCATGAACCTAGTACAAGATAACTCAAAAAATGTTCACACATTTACATAACAGAATTACTTTCTATATGAACTCTAAATAGAAAATTTCGACGAATTCGAAATTCGAAAAATCGAACTTTTTTTTTTTAAAATATGTACTATTTTTAGAATTTTCCCTTTTCTTCGTTTGGGTCTTACAAATCGAAATTTTCTTGCATCTATAGTTTCAGATCAATGTAACAGACAAAAATGTTTTTCGTAAATTAAAAGATGTAATAAAATATACCTAAAATTTTAATTATGTAGAATAAATAATTTCTTTAAAATTCACTCATTTTCTGCTGACCAAAAGGGTCTTCGTCCTTTCTGAATGTTTTATTAGTTGCCAAGATTCACGCCATGACAACATACAATCTGTGAAAATTTCAACTAGCTATCAGACAGACAGACAGACACAATAGGCTAAGTTCAGTAATTGGGTTCTGAAATCGGCTGAAAAGTATCAATGAATTATATAATAAATGTTAATAAAATTTAATTTCAACAAAAATAGAGCACTTCTTTTTATTTATTTACTAGCTGGGTTACCCGGTTTCACTCGGCGTTGGGTGAAAACCCCTTTATGGATCCGCCATCTTGCATTTCCAAATCTTAATAATATTCAAACAAAATTTTTTTGTTTTTTTTGTTTTGTCTTACTCCCTTTGGGAGCATAGAGGGCGTCTACAAAGTCTCTCCATCCGTTTCTATCTTGGGCTAGTTCCTTAAAATAATCATTCTACCAATTTTATATCCGTTGAAATCGAGAAATTTTGGTCGCCATATTGGATCCGCCATCTTGAATTTGGAAATTTTGCTAATATTGGAAATTAGTGGCCTCAGAATAATCATTGTACCAATTTTCATTAAAATTCGTCGAAATCGAGAAATTCTGGTCGTTATGTTAAATTTCTAAATTTGGACAGCGAATTTGAAGTCACCATTCCGCAAAACCCCTATGTACCAATTTTCATGAAAATCGCTTCAAATTTAAAATGTTCAGCCGCCATCTTGGATCCGCCATTTTGAAACTCTACGCATTATCCGAAAAAAAATTAGCCTATATGTTAAGTCGGAATATGTACTACCTTCGGACAAAAAATGAAAAATATCGATGCAAGCGTTTAGGCGTGATTGAGCAACAAACAAACTTTTATTTTTATATATATGTACATACATATATAGGGATTACACGAGGAATTATTTGTTATATTGTTAGTATTACTAAACGAACAAAAATAGTGACGATATCGTATGAAATTGAAAATAACCACTTTTTATAATTTAGTTTATAATACAAGAATTTAAATCTTTAAATCTTCAAGTAATTACCCGAGTAAAGTAATTTATAATTTTTCTCTTGGAATTATGAAGATAACACACCGAATTACGGCTGATTAAAGAACGTCATAAAAAATATTCATACTTATACTTAGAAAGCTTAGAAGACTTATTACGCTATATTTTAGCAGAGCGAACTTTTTGAACAAGAGTGAGAGGCAAGAAATTGTCACGTTTCGTTCGTTATCCTCTTTACGAGATTGCCCCCGTCGACTTTCACGTATTAAGTTTAAGTCACTAAGCTTCCTTAAGAGTAAAAGTTATATTAAAGTAAGGAGAATGGACGGAAACTAGTTTTAGGTCACGACAATTTTTCCATCTTAAGTAGGAGACTTTATTTGACCGTGACAATTTTCTTGGAGCATTGCTTGGTATTATTTAAAATAAAAATAATATCGTTGTTGAAGAATTTTAAAACATTTTAATATTTGTTGACCGCTTTCACTTTTTTGGTCAAACGAAATTGAAATATTCTCAGAATAGCTCAAGAAATTGTTCGATTTCGATTCTTTGTTTTCTCTCTTTCTAATGCACTTAAAAAAAAAGATAACCCCAAAAATATTTTACTTATAAAATAAATTTTCCCTTTCATGATTTTTACAATCAAATTTAAAATTATTACAAAACTTTCAAAGCAAATTATTAAGAGAAATTAACCTATAGAAGTATGTTTTAAATTTTAAATTTTTATTTTGTGTTTACAAAAGCGAAATATTTTCGATTAAATAATTTTTGAACAATCTTGTATGCAATTTTCTAGTAAAGTAAAACAAATAAAACAATTACGATAAAACTTATGTGAAATTTCACACAAAACTGCCTTTGAAATCGTTGCCCTTTAAGTTTCATCTTGTCCTTGTGGGAAAACTGTCTTATCAATAGAAATTATCGATTATTTTCGTATTGTTTTGATACGTTTCTAATGTGAAAAATATATGCCAAGTATATCAATTTTGAAAGACAATATATACAATAGGCATGCACAAAGAACTGATCGAAAGCTAATCCCTATATCTGCCCGATTAAAATTCTAAGTGAACGCCAGTTGTGAAGTAAAAGTTCTAAACGTGTGTCATGTTCATTTTCTAAGCATTTTGAATACTTTTATTTAGGAAAGATTTTAAAATCATATTGTTTGAATATAAAATCATTTGTACGGCTGTCAATTCATATTTATTATGTAAGTAATGGAGAAAAAACTAATAAGAAATAAGGTTTTTTAATGGATATAGTAAACTTGTAAATATGCACTTTTGTATTTCTATTTTGTATATTTTATTTATTTTATATATTAAAGAATAATTAATAAAAATAACACTAACCGACTTAAAAAAAAAAGGAGGTGGTTTTCAATTCGACCTGTTTATATGCTTTTTTGTTTATGTTCAGCGATTATCTCAAAACTACTAAACAGATTTCGATGTATCTTCTTTTAAATGAAAAAGGATCACCCTGTGGTAATTTCACTCAAATTTTGTAAGAGTTGACCCAGTAATTGCGTAGTTATTTATGTGTATGTTATGCAATGTCTTCGCCGATTGTGAACCGATTTTAATTTTATTTTTTTATTGAATAGGCTATATCCCAAGATTAACAAAAAATACACAAAATTGTTGATACATAAATATTTACAATATCTAATCAGAAAAACAAATAAATAACCTTAATGGATACCTATTTAATAAATCTATTTACATATCAATACAAGATAGAGATTATTTGATTCCAAATTTGCCAAAAACTGACGAAAGCAATCAAAACAAAAAATTATAAATAACTCAAAAAATAACTTATTAGATATTGTGAATATTTCAGTATTAATAATTTTGTATTAATTTAATGCTCTCGTCTTTAAATTAATAAAAAATTGTATTTTTAACTTTCTAGTTTAAGTTTGTAAGGCAATGTTTTGAAGTCGGTTTTTATTTTGTTGTAAACATTTACTTTTTAATATGTTTTCGTATCAATTTTAAAGGAATGTTTTAAATCGTATATGTAAATCGTATAATTTCAATTTGGCTCCAGATAAGTAAAATATAAATATAATAAGAGTCGTATGATTATGATAAACCTTAGTTTTCTTATAAAAATAATACGCTGCTAAAAAGTAATATGTTTTCATATATCTAATTATTTAATACTCCATTCATATTGGATAGATTTTGTATCGGAATCTTATGAATTTTACAGCGAAAAGGCCGTAGCAGGATAACAGTGGGTGGGCTGCCCCCGCATGTATCTTACCCATTTTAATGGGGTAAGTTGCTACGTTGATGATATTAATTTATGCCAAATATCAATTCAAAAAATGTTTTTTACACTATAGTTATAACGAATTTTTGGCAAATTGGAAAAAATTAATTTTCTCGAAAATAGCTAACCCGACCAATATTATACAGGGTATCAAAGCAGTCTTGCAGAAAAAAGTCGAAAATTAATTTCGTTAATTAGAAGGGGGTAACAAAAATATTTAAATTTCCAAAAAATAATTTTTTTATGAAATTCCTTTTTGTACCACCACCAATTTTTTCCTATATTGTACTTAGACCCAAGGCTGCAACACATATTTTTTTGAAATTATCGAAAGGGTACTTCATAGTTAAAAAACAAGAAAACTTTTCTTCTTTTTTTTTAACCAAATTCAAATTTTTAGTTGTGATTTTTGGCCTTTCATGTTTTTTTCTTTTGGTGTAGTAAAAAAAATTTAATTTTTACAAAAAATGTTGGAAATTAAAGATTACCTGAATTTTTGACTTACGTCCTTCAAGTGTAACAAAACCATTCTGATATACTGAAATTGTCTAAAAGTCCTTCCTGCAATTAACACCAACTTCCAGTTAAGCACCCTTCCTGCGGCGGGAAGTTTGTTAATCCGAAAGGGCTTAATCCAACTATCAACAGGGAAAGATAATCGCGGTCTATTCGAGAGGAAGCCCCGTCGCGTCCTAAATGAGCAGTCATCATTTTAAGCGCACAATAAACCCCCGGCGCGCTCTCCCTGCCATTAAAGTATAAATTTCAATTGACACGGAAGGATAGCAGCAGGAAGGGTTTTAGGAGGGATTCTCTGTACGTGTTGGGGAGCTCCCCAAACAGACGCGGGAGCGCCTGCAACTCGTCGATCTTGACGGGGAGCGCAGGACGTAAGTGACAATTGCTTTCCAATCTCCGCTGCAATCAGGCTGAAATGCCTGCTCCTCCCGCCGCATCCCTGAGCCATCATGGACTTCTCCCGGGTGCATTGTTTGCTCCCAGTGGCGGCGGGAGTAGGGAGGGGGCGGCTTCAATCGTCATTTCATATAAATTCAATGTTCAACCGGGTGAAATCCTGGATAACGAGCACATTTATCACATTTCCAACCCCCCCGCCCGCCGCCTGGTGCAGCAGCGGTGCAGGCAGCCGGGTAAAAAAGCCCTAGCGCCCTGTGGGAAGTTATTTATCTGCACTTACTGCTCCTATTTTGCAGAAACAGACCGCCCCATGCGGGGCTCCTTCAGGCGACACACTCGTTACAAAGGTGCTGAAAAACCTCATTGAGACTCTTCCGTTCCAGGGACACGGGAAAACAGGAGCAGCAGCGGAAGAAGAAGAAGAATAAGGAATGGGGGGTCTCAAGTGGGACCGTATAGCACCCCACCATCCCTTCTTCAGAACAAAAGATTGCTTCTTTCCCGGTCCTGTAACGCTCCCACACCCGGAACGCGGGTTTAGTTTTTCCCTGGCAAGTCCTCTGGCGGTGGGGTCCTGCTCTTATTGTCCAAGTAACTGGGGGTCCTGCCGCGCCGTATCCTTAGGACAATAATTTGTCATACTCAGGGGAAGGTGTTGTCCCTTCAATGCTTCGTCGTCATGGATAAAGTTATTGCAATCATGATTTATGGAGCAACCACTAAGCGTCCCGAAAGCCCGACAACCCGGCGCGCGATTTGCTCAAATAGCATCCATTTTCTTCTTCGGGAAATTAATGAACAAAAGTTTCCACTCGGTTTTTGTCCAGCCAAATTTCATACGTGCCCGCTCGAATACAATTTAAACATCCATCGCCGAGATGCTGCGGGGATACACACGACGGGCTTTTCTTATTCGAGGACCAAAGAATTTTCTTTTTTCTCGCGTTTTTATTTCAAAGATGGCAATTTTCGAGGGCGTCCAGGGACTAAGCAATTTTGAAATTTCGTTGAAAGCTGTCTGGGAATTTTGAGACAGGGACACATTTGTTGTACAAGAAATTTATAAAATTGTTTTTGAACAGCTCTTAACTATAGACGGGAAAATATATGAATTGTGCTTATTCCCATTTGGCTAATACTACCACTAATACAGTACTGTATAATATTTATCATTTTAATTTAATATTGTGGCATTCTGTGCCCCTCCAGGTTTTTTATACATGTTATTGTGCACTTCGACAATTCTACGATATTTAAAAAAAAATCAATCAAAATCGGTTTACGCGTTCCAAAGTTAAAAAAAAATTTTTTTAAATCAAACTATGTACTATTAGGGTGCTTTTTTTTGCGACTATTTTTTTTTTCAGTCCCACCTCAAAATTTTGTGGAAAATACCTAAAAAAAAATTTCCTGAAAATTGGAGCCCTTAATATTACTATTAACTACTAGACCAAGGCGTATAAAGATTTCCCATATAAAATACACGTAAACTTTGATTATGTTTTTTCAAAACTCTACAGCTCAGAGGCATTTTATGGTATAATATTGGTCAATGGTAGAGTTTCTTCAGAATTGAATGCTCTACAAAAGTGTCCATTGCGGTGTAACCCTAACTCACACCAGCGAGGTAGTACGGGTCACTAACCCCAATTTTTCCATGAAATTCTCGCTTTTTGCCCCTATCTCGTAAACAACAACAACTACAGAAAAAGTGAATATGACAAACTTGTAGGAGATTCAATTTCCTACAAAAAAGTTCTAAACACCAAATTGCTAACATGGATATGTCTTGAGATATTGGGCTTTGAAGTTGAGGTAGTGTGGAATTTTCATGGATTATTGAGCTAAATTGTAGAAACACTACCTCAACTTCAAAGCCCAATGTCTCAAGAAATATTGATGCTAGCAATTTGATGTTCTAGAACTATTTGAAGGAAATTGAATTACCTACAAGTTTGTCATTCACATTTTTTCTGTAGCTCTTGTTATTTACAAGATAAGGGCAAAAAAGCGAGAATTTCATGAAAAAATAGGGTTAGTAACCCGTACTACCTCACTGGTGGGAGTTAGGGTTACGCCACAATGGACACGTTTGTAGAGCATTTAATTCTGAAGAAACCCTACGATTGACCAAGATTATACCATAAAATGCCTCTGAGCTGTAGAGTTTTGAAGAAAAAAAAATCAAAGTTTACGTGTGTTTTATACAGGAAATCTTTATACACCTTGGTACTTAATATTTTCCACAAAATTTCGAGGTGGGACTGAAAAAAAAAAAAATCGCGAAAAAAAGCACCCTAATGTACTATATAATTTATAAAAGCGTCCCAATTACCATTTCTTTTCATCTCACAGCTATTGTAGGTATAACTTGGTATTATTTGTCCATCTTAGTTAAACACCTTAAGCTATTATAAATTATACATACATTTTTGTGGGAATTACTCCAAAATAACAGGGCCAGACACAGGTAGGGCTCGAACCAAATGAACTACGGATGCCGAAACTGATGCATTGGAGTAAATGCGACGTTCTGATGAATATATATTATAAATTATAGTTAGTATACATACCAATATATAGAAAGTTTATTTTTTTTACTAGTATTTACTTTATATTTTTAAGTTTGGATTTGTTACATACTTTATTGTATTTTACTCGTCAAACCCTTTTACTTGATACCCATATCAAAAAGGTAATTATCTATCTTAGGGTGTCCGCCATATTCGGTTGGATTTAAAAGGATATAAGATATACTGTTATGCATTGTCACGAGACTTTCATAAGTCTGTAAAATTTCATTAAGATCGGATAATAGGAAGGGATTTAAAATTCGAGTACAAATTTTGAGCCGGAAATATAATACGAACGATTCAAGTTAAATAAAAGGTTGTAAAAAAAAATACATATGCGTCGAATTGTTAACGTTTTCAGTTTTTTTGAAATTGGTGGTAATGCACTAAAATTTACGTTTTACTAAATAATTCTCTATCTCCTGTCCCACATATTCATTTTGAAGCTCGAAATATGCGATTTTCAAATATTTTCAAATTTCAAGCTTATTTTTTTAATATAAAAAATGTGTCTAACGAGTCTATAATGAACATTTATTTTGTTTAATATATGGAAATGATGTACACAAAAACTAAGTTTTTTTTATTTACCAGAAAAGATACTACAGCCATTTGAAATTCATATAAAAATGTGAAAAAAATCGTATTTTCAGAATGCTAGTATACTTCGAATAAAAATATTTTTATGTATTCATATTTTTTTTGCTAAAATTGCTATATCTTAGCTTTCAAATGCGACCACAAATGTTCAAATATCTCTAATAGAACAATTGTGACAGCACATGGTAGTAGAACCTAAAAATCACACTTTTTGAGTTCTCTAGCGGTGGCGCACCGAAGCTGAGACATCAAAAAAAATTAAATGATGGTGAATTTTCTCTTCTGACATCTTAACAAAGATACCCACCAAGTTTCGTCGATTTCAAAAATAGTACGGCTTCAATTGTTTTAAATTTTTGATGATTTTGTAATTTATTATTAAATTGTGAAGAGATAGTGCACTAGGATTCGTTTTATATAATTTTTTTCCTCAATGATTTTATTAAATGAATTGTCTTTTATATTTTATAATTTTCTAATCCTTTAATTAATTAAGCCTCTGATTTCTTTAACCAAAATAACTTATTCTAAATCAATTTAAAAAAAATCAAAATTCCTTTTTAGAATCTTATAAATTGTTAAATCTAATTTTTTGAATGAAGGTGTAATTGGGATATTGTTTTTTTGCGTTGTACAATGTAAAAAAGGGGTATTTTTAAAATGTTAATTAAAATATCTATAAAAATGTGAATCCTAATCTCTAAACTACGCAACACAACAAGTAGGTACCTCAAACAACAAAAGACGCATTATTAAAATCCCACAGGGGTTTTTTCCTCCTAAAAAGTTTATTCAAAATTCCCGGCCTTGTCGTAACAATTGACAAAACATTTTGTCAGAGTAAATCACCCTCCAATCAGCCCTTATCTAGGCTTTGAAAATTTGCCAGTGGCGCACGCCATTCCAGCAAATGAATGAGAAGTGCCCCTGTTCGAAAAGGGGTCTAGGGAGCTGTGTAAACTGATGAAATTGCGTTCCACAATCCACACAGGCCTTGAATAATCTACTCCCTGGGCAGATGTTGCTGCAGTTCGTCGCGAATATTTTCGCAATTTTGAGAAAATTTCAAAATACCCAGGAATTTACGACAAGCGCGTTAGGCTGTCAACGAACGAAGAGAGCGCGCCATTCCGATGATAGCTCACCCGGACACCACCACCCGGGCTCCCGGAACAGAATATCCCCCGGTGGGGACCCGGACGTGTTTAGCTTTTAATGGCTGCAGCTCCATCGACCAGGGCTGGGGCTCCGGGGCCATTTGAGGACAGGTCAGCTATTTACCACGCAATAAAAGGTTCATTACCACGGCACTGGCCGACACAGCTTTGCTCTGTAAATTGGACGACAATATCCGCTGCTAATATCGGCCACTAGCCAGCAGGGGATTATGTAATAGTTGTCCAGTCATTAAGGGTCCCGGGCTCCGCAAGGGGCCCATACCAGCAGTGGAGGCTTCTTCCCCATCCGGCGCGCGTGGAGTGTAGTTGACAAAATAAGAACCGAAGCCACGAACGAGGACTACGTGAAAAGCACCCAGATGAGGTCGTTCCAAGTAGCCACCGACCTAATGCCCCACGGCGATATCGTAATTCGAAATTAATAGGCCCACAAAACCCTAGGGCTCCTGAGAGCTGATCGAAAGCGGGCTCTGGTTGGTGGTGCGGCTTTAGTTATGGTTATGTTAAATTCAATTTTCCATTCAGTATCATGTCAATTCCTAGGATGTGCAGAAAATTTCCCGATGGATGTGATCTGGACTATCATCTCCATGAGATGAGACTTTTCAGGGCTGTCACCCCATCCCACTGCTTGGTACTATTCGGGCAATAAATTTAATGCTTGAATAAAATTTTGTGGTGTACTAGATTTAATCATACGAGCAAATGGGCCTGTGGAATCGGATCGAAAACAGAGGATTTCAGCACTAGGGAAATTGAAAAATTGAATTTCATTTGAATAGGTCTAAATTGAAAAGATCTCAAAATTAACGAAGAGATCGAAACCTGAATAATTGTTCACGAGATTTTGTTAAATCGCATATGTATTGTATATATTTGAATGAAAGTTTTTATATATAAAACAGCATATATTGAAGATATTCTCACAATTTTTTTGTACAAAAATATTGATTTTTACACTAGTCACTATCGACCTCGTCGAAATCAACAGTTTTACAATAATTTATACTACCCTTTTATGAAAGAAAGATTACTTTGTTTGCTTCAGTGGATTCTTTTGTTTCGTTTCATATGCTACATGACATATGACATGGTACATGACATGATAAGATATGATACGACACAATAATATGACAAATGATGGAATACAATATTTCAGGAGATGATACAAGACTTGACACTTGATACATGACATGTGATATGACACAAAACATGACACATGATACGAAGCATTACACGATATATAACACGATAGGGAGATTTGACTTGAATTTTGGGCCTTGGTTTAAAACAATTTTAAGGACATGATTTTCGTTTCATTTGGGTTTTAGAGCACTTTGTTGCGATTAAGTTAAGTTTTGGTTTCTTTAAAAGAATGGTTGTGATCGGGCAACACCGTGTAACTCAGCTAGTCTTAAATAAAAACAAGAAACAAAATATTAGTTAGTTTATAATATAAGTTATTTTAGTATTAATCGTAGGAATAAGTAAAACTTTAAGTTTAACAATTAAGCACTTCTTAACTTATAAAATATACGAAACTGATTAAAAAAAAAAAATATGTTAAATTTAGATATTTTGATCATCGATCTGAAAACATTATTTTGAGAAAATCCCATTTTCACTATTTTTTCAAAAACCACTTAAGAGTTCAATATGAAATTATGCCGACATCTTACAGATATTAAGGGGGCAATACACTTTTATTTTTTGAAAAAATCGATGTTTTCAAAAACATCAAATTTGTATAGTATATACCTCCAAAAGTAGTTTACAATATGTTAAATCGATTAAAAAGGTATTGCCAAATAAGCGTAAGATACTTTTTTTTTCAGAATTATCTGCGAATTGAATAAAAAAAACTTTAAACGCGTTTTTCTCGAAACTACGTTTTTTGATCTGGTTGGCAGTTTTTTGAAAAAACTACTTGTCCGATTGGGTTCAAATTTTGCGGACTTATTCCATATATGTTTGCTTATGGTGTGAACCATTATTATTAATATAGGTTAATATTGAATCCTTTTTTTTATAAATATTTTAATTAAAAAAAAAAATTAACGTTAAAAAATTAAAAATTCCTCCATTTTGTTGTTTTTTTGCCAAAATACTTCATCGTGGCTCACACGACAGCAGCTGACTTATATTTTAATATGTGTTTTGAATTTTTTGTTTCAGACGTTCCAGAGCTGAGATTTCTTACCAACCAATTTGAAAAGGGTTTTTATTAAGGCAGCCATATTACTGCCGTACAAACTCCAAAAATTTCGAAAAAAAATATTTTTGTTTTCTTTGACACATAATAATTTTAATGTGTAAAATTTTCAAATTATTCAATAAATTTTTCTATAAAAAAAAATTCAAAAAAGAAGTTTACTGCACCCTTAAGGGGAGGTTCTCATCTAGAACGTC
Organism: Dysmachus trigonus; assembly: GCA_949715965.1. Lineage (NCBI taxonomy): Eukaryota > Metazoa > Arthropoda > Insecta > Diptera > Asilidae > Dysmachus > Dysmachus trigonus. Next base: position 96,379,540 of record OX454319.1, on the reverse strand, counting down.
AAAAAGTAGGTAAAGTTCGTGATTTTTTTGAAGGCAAATGACAAGACATAGGGAAATGATATTTGGCATTATCTTTTATTGTATATTTATCTGTACGAAAAAATTTTTTTATTAAAAAAAAAAACAAAATGGCGCCCGTTATTCAACTTCTCCGGAGGCATGTTTTTCGAAAATGGCCCAGCTGCGTACAATTTAGGGGTCGCAGATTGGTCTGAAATCAAATAATGATGACATTATTATAAACTAGACTAAATTTGTCTCAGAAAGAGTGGACGACTTTAAAAAAAAATTTAAAATTGACGGAATGGCGCGATTTTGAAATTTTAAGGCCGTTTTCGGCCGTTTTTTTCATAGTTTATCACTTACAAAAAGGAGATAATGTTACAATTTTCAAAATGTGCTCCACTCTTTCTATGAAGAAAATTGTTTACTTTAATATGCACGAAACTAGAAGTTGATCGGTTGAACCGTTTTTGAGTTATCTTGTACGCAAATTTGAAAAATCTTGAAAAACAAAGTTCCGAGATAATCGTGATTGAACGGCACGGCACAGGCTGAGCGCCCCACTACGATCATGACACCGCTAGAATCAATGGGCTGTAGAATCCGTTCTAGTGCTCGGATCGACTAAATATTTTAAAGCAACATTCTAGACATATTAAACTTTAATAATATGAAATAAAAAAAAAATCGAAAATTTCAAGATTCTAGATGAGAACCTCCCCTTAAAGGCTAGTGCTTAGACGAAGATTTTTTATTTTCAACACATTATTTTATTAATTAAGTTATTTGAGTAAAATTGGGATGTATTTAATACCGAAATATAAAATTTTTAGAAAATCCAATTACCTACGTATTTGCAAATAAAAACCTTTACGAAAAAGGCGAAAAAAGTCATAAGCTTATTTACTTACTAAAAATTAAAAAATGTATGACAAATTAATTACGTACGATAATTCCTTACATTTTTTCTGAAACAATTAACGATATCTAAACATTTAAAAAAATTGCTACATCTTGGAAATTTTATGTTCATTCAATAAAAATGTTCATGTTTTCAGATATTTCAATAGAGTTTCCTCAATTCCTCGATTTCTAAAAAACTATAACCAATTTCATTCCAACTTCGATTTTTTATTATTTATCCTATAGTTTTTCTTTAATTTATTTAAGACATTTAAGTACTTTCTAAATTGGAAAAAAAGCACGCTCTTAAAACTTATTTTTTTAAAAAATCGTTAGTATTTATTGAAAAACTGTTTTTTGATTCTATATATATTAGAGTGCTTTTTTTCGTGACTATTTTTTTTTTTCAGTCCCACCTCGAAATTTTGTGGCAAATATCTAAACAAAAATTCCTTGAAAATTGGAGCCCTTAATATTAATATTAAGTACTAGACCAAGGCGTCATCCAAAATGCACTTTTAAAACGGCCGCATTTCTCTAGAACTTCCTGTAACAGATAGAGTAAAAATCTTTAGTGGATTGTTTTCATAAGACACAAAACTAGTACCTAAACCAAAAAAACTTTTTATTTTTCATAAATATATCATTTTATACACATTTTTCTAAAAAAGTTAAAAAACGACTATAAGTTAGGGGTAAACTACCCCACCGCATAAAAAGTGGGGGGGTAAAATAATATTTTTAAAAATTTAGTTACTAGTATATTTGATAACGAATCGAATGGCGTTTGGATTGTTAAAATCAGTTGAATAGTTTTTGAGATACAGATGGGGCCATTTTCAAAAATGTGATTTCGAGAAAAACGCTTTCAAAGTTTTTGTTATATAATTTTTGCATATAAAACGCGTAGAGGTACCGTTACAAATATAGGTATAACTTTTTTCTTTTACGAATTTCTTAAAACGGTTTTAGGAGAGTGATGTTAAGAAGCATTTTTATGAAAACAAAAAAAATTGATTTTTTCTCGATTTTGAAAGTAAAGGTCCCCTTAAAGTTTTTATTTGATAATTTTAAGGTACGATAAGCGTAAGGCACCTCTACAAATGTGTCTATAACTTTTTTTTATATATTGAATTTCTCAAAACAGTTTTGGGAGAGCATTTCTGTGATATATTAGAACATATTTATGAAATAAAAAAAAAATCGATTTTTGTTTCAAATTTAGAAAGTAAATGCCCCCTTAAAACCACTTATTTTTCCATATAAATTCTAATATATGTAGTACACAGTAAGACATTTCTACATTCATTAATGTTAGCAATTTGTTGCCTGCACTTATTATAACATAACATTTTTACGTTAAATTTACAATTCAATTGCAAATAAAAAAAAAATGATTTTAAATGGAATTTTAATTAACTGCTCTATGTAAAATTATAATTTTGTGTGGAATCCGTTTTGTCTGTAAAATGTTTTACATCTGAAAGATTAAATTTTAAATATTAAAATTTTATGTGAATTTCAATTTTGATGAGAAAAATTTAGCTGTTGAAGTGTGTAATAAATATAAGTATCAAAATAATATTTTAGTATAAATTACATTCTTAAATTAACCCTAAAGAGCTAGAATAATCGAAAAGATATTTTTTAGGGTTCTGTAGCCAAATGGCAAAAAACGGAACCCTTATGGATTCGTCATGTCTGTCTGTCTGTCTGTCCGTCCGTATGTCACAGCCACTTTCTTCCGAAACTATAAGAACTATACTGTTGAAACTTGGTAAGTAGATGTATTCTGTGAACCGCATTAAGATTTTCACACAAAAATAGAAAAAAAGCGGCCAAGTGCGAGTCCCCATACTTAGAACTGAAACTCAAAAATGTTTTTTCATCAAACCCATACGTGTGGGGTATCTATGGATAGGTCTTCAAAAATGATATTGAGGTTTCTAATATCATTTTTTTTTAAACTGAATAGTTTGCGCGAGAGACACTTCCAAAGTGGTAAAATGTGTGCCCCCCCCTGTAATTTCTAAAATAAGAGAATGATAAAACTAAAAAAAATATATGATGTACATTACCATGCATACTTCCACCGAAAATTGGTTTGAACGAGATCTAGTGCGTAGTTTTTTTTTAATACGTCATAAATCGTAAACCGCAATTTACCTTTCATTCAATCAACTCAAATATAAAAAAAAAAAACATTTAATTTCATAAACATAACCGTGAACCATTATTTTCTAATAATAACAAGAACTTTTATATTATGTTACTTGCTGCGGAACCCTTCATGGGCGAGTCCGACTCGCACTTGGCCGCTTTTTTTTTTAAAGATAACTTAAAAGCAAGTTTAAAGCCAAAATATATCCCGAGAAGCATAAAATTCCCAAAGGGGTCCTAAAAATCGTAAAGACAAACTAAGTGAGACCTGAGAAGCTAAATGGAGTCTGAAAAGCCTAATGGAGCTTGAAAACCTTAAGCTTGTGGGGTTTTTTTGGGGTGTGAGGTAGTTAAATTTGGTTAAATTCAATTTTCCCATTCAGTTTCCATGTCAATTTCGAGAATGTGCATGAAATATTCTGATGTAAGTGATCTGGGTCATCAAATTTCATATGATGGGGTCTTCCGGGTCTCTCCACCCGCCACCCACCATCCGCCCCCCAATTTCCCCAGCTGGATACTATTTGGCCAGGAAATTTAATGCTTGAATAAAATTTTGTGGCGTGCTAGATAATCGAACGAGCGACTGGGGCCCCCTGGATTGGGGCTGGCAAAGGGCTCGAGGACACATTTATCTTGGATCCCGCAACAAGGAAGCTGCGTTGGATTTAATTTGGGAAAGATTTATGGCCACCAGGACAGGGAGCAGGAACTTCCATTAGGAGGATTCGTGTAATTAGCAATTTGTGGGCTGGGCCTGGACCTGCTTTTGCCTCAAGATGCCTTTCGGTTTTGTACCGAAAACTTAATTTCTTCTTCTCTTCTCGTATTCTCGGGCTGGCCGGGGCATCTCACCCGGTCGACCCGGAATTCTTTTATCTGCCTGTGGTTGGTTGCATGGTCTAAACTCTAAACTCTAAAAAGGAACTTGTGTTTGCCTCCTGCTCCTGCTGTTTGGAAGAAGTTTTACTCGTCAACTTTTAAAAGGAGTTCCAGCACGAGCTCCTTTGATTGGAATGCGAACGTTCGTCGTCTTCTGTGGGTCAATACAAAAAATATTTGCCAGATGCCAGAGCATCTTCGATGGCTGCTCCTTTATTGAATTTTTTCCAGGAATTGAAATTCATGAAAGGAATTCGTCGTCGCTGTTCGATCCGTCGTCACTCGATGAATTCGACATGTTGTACTGCAAAAATTATAAGGAACTATGGAGCTCCGGAGCTCCGGGGGTTCAGGCAACTGAAGGCCATCCAGAGAGGGTTAAGTGGGTGAAGGACTGTAGGTTGAAATTATTCGAATAGTTAAACCGTGACTTGACAAAAAGGGATTTTAATAAGATTGCTCTGCTTCTCGATGCCCCAGCTCTCGATGCTAGGCAACTAATTGATTTGATTATTTTCGGAAAAGTATTAGCAAAGCTGAAAGAGAAGGGTTAACAATTTGTGATATTTTGTGTAGGGTTGTTTTCAGGTTAATGCTGCTACTTTATCATTAAAATGGATCAAGTTTTCCAAGAAGATTCATTCAAAAAGGAGATAATTTGGGTATCTATATTTAGAAAAGAGAAACTTTTGGATGACTATTTGACGTCACTGCCTTGTAGCGATTTTAGAGAAATGGGAATTAAATTAATTCCAATTTATATTGAGTAAACAAATCAATTTATACAAATAGACGATTTTATATGAATTTTTTTGCCTTAGCCTCCTTAACAGCTGTTAAAAATCGCTTTAAACGATTTATTATAAGCATTTAAAAAGTTTAATAAGAAATGGCTCATTTATCTGTAAACAGATTTTTTTATTCGAAATAAACTTTTTAAAACGAAATTCTTTCGACCATCCCTTATAGCAATAGACTGTCTATCTTTACACCAAGATCCTTGGTTTTATCAAGTATGCCCAATGAGCAACCCACCATTAACGAACCAGAAAGAAACAGAGAAACGTCATTAATATAGATAATAAACAGAACCGGGCCCAGGTGACTGCCTTGAGGTACACCAGAAATATTAAATATTTCCCTGGATAGTTCCTCTCGGAATAAAATCTGAGGGGAGTATTGGTATAAATAAAAATGAAGCCAAATAATAAAGAGAGATGGAAAAACAAGGAGGGATAATGTAATTTCAAATATGATATTTAATAATAAAATAATAATAATTTTTAATAATACGATGAAAATTTGATATTTCAACAAGATAATGCGGCTATCCACGTAGCAAGACATTCAACGAATTGGTTTAGGAATAGAATTTTGAACTTTATATAGAGCTAATGTAATTTTTTGTGTGTTTAGTTGATCAAATTAAAACTTAAATTAATGAAATTGAATCGAAAATGTTCAAAGACACAGAGGTTCAGTTTTTTATGAAAATTTCTTTGAATATTGTTTTATTTTTAAAATATGAGAATTTAAATGTATTTTGCAGTATTTCTGTTTTTTTCCCGTAATGATTTAGTTTTATCGCAATTCGTTTAAAAATCAATAATTGAATATTCTAGTCTTATTATTTTTAGTCAAGTTATTTCTTCTTTGATTCTCGATTTCTCACATTATAATGATGATTTTTAGATTTTTTTATTAATTCTGAATTTTGTAAAAATATACGATACAATATTCAATTTAAAGGTTTTTTTTTTTTTTAAAGTACGAATTAATAAATTTTTCATAATTTTATTACAAATTTTAATAACTTTATCATTTCATCCCCTAGACTGTCCGTTGAGTACACGGAATGAAATTATTTCTCTTCTCACGTCAATCAAAAGACTTTATAGCATCCCTAAATTTCGTATTCAGACATTTTTCAATTATCGCCCAAAAAATTGCGCTCGAAATTTCAATTAAGTCATCTCTTGTACAGCCGTCGGCAGCATCGGCAGACAGGAAATGAATTTTTATGGCTTAAATTAAGCGCGTAATTACCGTAATTAATTCGGAACGAGCTGAATTACACGACAAGTGCACAAACACAAGAAGGTCCTTTCAGGATATATATAAAAGCATTTTACCATTCAGTGGCATAATACAGAAACGAAATCATCCCCAGAACAGAGAATAAAACAAAACAAAAAAAAAAAACAAAAAAAAACGAAAAAAGGACCAACCCTAGAACCCTGGGGCACACCATACGGTGCAGACATTCAGTCAGATGAAGTGATATGTCACTCCACGACCGACACCGTGTTCCAGTCGAATTGTGACAGCGCAAAACATAAATTTGCCCTGCCATTGGTGTCGCCGGCTGCCCGGATAGGGGCGAAAATATGGAAAAATCGAGTGGGGGGAGGGCGGGGGGGGGGTGTAGGGGATCGGGAACGATTCAGAAAACAACATTGGCCACCCTCTGTTCGCCCGGAATGGGTGTCCCGGGAGTTTTCTGAAAAATCTGAAATGTTCGATTAGCTCCCCCATAGCCAGTTAAATTGGAAAAGTTTCAAGACCGGGGAAAGCACCCGAACGCTGCAGCTACGAGATAGGGGCGGGGATAGGAAGAGGTATTCGGGATTGTGGGTGGCTGGGAGGGAACCTTGCCCGGCATAAAGTCTCGGATGCATATTTGATTAGCTTCCGCCTGTAGACTGAAATGTGCAATGAATGGTCTTTATGAATTGCATTTTGATTGGAACGAAGCCTTGCATCCAGAGATAAAGAAAGATGGAAAAATGTGTGCTCCTCTTTCCGAACCCGAAACCCGGAAGACCCCGAATGCTCAGTGATTGTGGGTAGCGGGGATGGAACGAAGCTCTATCTGATTCTGGGAAGATGGGATATCAGACAAATGGTGTACAAGCCAAGAGTGTTTTTCCAACATTTGAATGATGAAATTGAAATTTGCCTTTCTCGAGAATATTTCATTTTTTTGATATAAAAAAAAAAAAAACCCATCTATAATCTAGTGCAATCCAGTGTATGCACATATATGCAAAGACTGGAAAAATGGGAGCATCTTTCCTTGATTTCTGTAGACTCCTCTGGCCCCGGAAGGATGTCAGGAATGGCACAAATACTAGATCAGGAAGAGAAACTAATAAAATGTTCCGATAAACTTAAAACTATCGCACCAATGCAAATTACACAGATAAAAAGTTTCCTAGTTAGCATAGAGTGCTGAGATGGATGAGCTGACGTGCTGCATGTGCAGCTTACATTCTTGAGACTGCATGCACACGTGTGATGCACTTCTCTAGAAAGTTTCAGCTAATGAAAGCCCACTTAACTTTACAGGAACTTTCCAGAAAATTAAATGTTGAAATGTTGCCATTAGAAAACCACATCGACTAATAACATTGTAAGTTAGATGGATGTTATTTTAACAATTTTGTTATTAGAACTTTTAGTAAATGCTTTAGTCGATTTTATTATTAAATTAAATTAAAATTAATAAATCTCTACTTAATCAAATGCATAAATTGTGGGAAAAACAAAAATTAGTACAGATATCGCGTTTTAACTGCTTTTTGAATTTATTTTTATATTATTTACAAGGAAACGTTCTTAGGTGTGTCTCACCGATTTTGATGAAATAGAAATATGTTGTAGAGTATCGAAAAATAAGAGACAGGTATTTTTCAAAAGTTTGTCCGCCATGTTGGATCCGCCATTTTGAATTTTTTAAATTTAACATCAGATTCGTAATCAGCGACTCCAAAAACCCCTTAATACTGGTTTTCACGAAAAAACTGATGTCCGAAAGAATATACATTATTTACGTTTTAGTGCTAGGGGTTGTTTACCCCCTTGATGAGCTTTTTTTACGAAAAAGCAAAAACAGGTCAACTTTATTTTTCAAAATCGTATGTAAAAAAATATTTTTCAATGATTTTTAACTAAAACTGATATTTTTGTGACGCAAAAATATAAAAAAAAATCGTTTTTTTTCAATAAAAAATAAGGGTTGCCACCCCCGGGAACCGGCTTACTTACAAGAGGTTAGTATATTTATGAGACATCATTTCCATTTTGTTTCATTCGAAAAAATTCATTAGAACTTGAATTATTTAGGAAAAGCTGTTTTTAGGGGTAAACTTTCACCCACTAAATGTGCGTATCCGCAGATAAATAATAAAAATTCTATAGAATTTAGATAAGACATACGAGTATACGAATTATTTTTAAATATTTGTACCATTAATAACATTTGAAGAATAGTCGGAGAAAAAGTGACATTTCTGTCAAAAATCATTTAAATGTGTATAAACTACAGGGTGTTGTATATTCAATATGTCTATAGATACGAAAAAATATAAGAAACAAAGAACTCAAACAAATGTTGAGTAAATATTTTAAAAACAGCCCTTGAGACTTCATCTCAAGAAAAAAGGCACCCTTGCACATTTGTAAGTGCATTGACTCAAAAAATATAACACCCGACAATAATTTACGACTTACGTAAATTATACACGGACGATGACCCGACCCTTGAGCATAAGTGCCGAGGCAAGGGGCCAAAGTACGGTCAAGCCGCACGCGAACAATGGAAAGCATTGTCGCTGCATAAAAAATGCTTTGATCGCTTTTCCTCGATTGATAACCGACCGCAAGAAATTGAGGTTTCATGCGATCGGGGTTCAATGAAGAAATCGAGTCCGGAATAAAACACAGTCGGGGTAACACCGCTAGTTAAGAGTTCGGTAAATAATCCGCGAATTAAAATCGAGAAGTAACAAAGTAAAACAGTCAATTGAGAAGTTTCGATAACGGGAAGTTCGTTTAAGTTTTAGAGTTACAGTTTGTGTAAGGTGATAATAGTTGCACAGGGGAAATCAACCCCAGGCACCATATGAAATATTGTGAAAGCCAACTTTAAGTGCTTGCAAGGCTAAAGTGCTTCAGTGTAATAATTAAGTTGTAATAAAGGAAAAGTGAACATCCCATACATGCTGTTTGAGTGACATTAATCCCATTAACACCATACAAACTGCGATCCACCCTAGAACCCCTTCTCGATACAGACTCTATAAAATATTACCGCCAGCGAGCGTAGGACAAAAGCAAAAGTCCCGCTCCCGCAACTTAGTAAGTAAAATAAAGTTGTAACATTTTGGCGCAGCCGGTAGGATCAGGGAAGCCTAGTTTTCATAGTCACGAAAACTATAAGAGCTTGAAAAGCCTTGATCCTGCGATCAAAGGGTTTTTGCGAAAACCCCAACGCTCGCGGGTAATCAACTTTAGTTGCCTCTGCTCCAGGCGAGCAAGCAATTACCCCGCAAAAAGGGAGAACAACTTTAGTCGCCGCTGTTCCAGGTGAACAAGCGATCTCCTAATCCATTTCGCAGTGCAAAGCAGCACCAACGTGGGAGTAACTACAGGAAACAGATCGAGCAAGTGAATGTCCGACGAAGAATTACCTGAGTGCCCCCGAGGAGAGGAGACGCCAGCCCAGCCAACGAAGGAAAACATCACCGAAGAGGAACAACAGGCATCGAGGGAAAACACCCCATCACCTCAACCCGGAACATCGAGGGAAGAAATCAACGAATCGACTCCACATCATCCAGCGAGGGATCATCCCACAACACAGCGAGGGACTCCAATTTCCACCTCACATCAACCACCGGAAGGGTTCCGCCTGCGCAGCGGAAACATCTTGACAAGACCCGCTGCTGATTTATCTGTAAGTCTAAATCAATACTTAACTAATTTAAGCGAAAAAGCGCGAGTATCAGGGGGAATCTCGGTGCGACAGTGCGACGATCTCGAGAAACAAATAAAACAAACTCGAGATCAACGAGAAGCACAAATCAAAAAACTAAAAGAAGATACAGAGAGATTCCGCGAAACCCTAATTAATTTCGACTCACGATACTCACGCTCTTTCCCAAACTTAGAAATAAATTCAATAAATTCAGTGTTAGATAATAAGGGTGATTTAGACTTAAGCAATCAAAGTGTTAGTGATAAGAACGTATCCGCGGCCGAAATTGTAATCGATTGGCTGAGCGCGTCTATTGCAAGCTCGGAACAATCCCGCGAATTTTACGATTCTCCGTGTTTAAATCCGAAAAATAATTCGCGAAAAATTTTAGTCGAAAATAAATTCGGAAAAATGGTCGATCAAGTGCGCGTTATCAAAATAGTAACTCAGTCAGTTCCGACTTTTTCGGGAACTCCCGGACCAGAGCTGTCGAATCAGCTCCAGAAATTTTTGGGTGGTTGCAGGCAAGCATTAAATTGCCTGACAGAAGATGAAAAAATCATCTCCACCCAAATAATGGTCAATCGTTTAGAGGGAGCCGCGTATCAGTTATTCGTGTCCGATCCCCCAAGTTCTTACTCAAATTTCGAGGAACGCCTCAACAGGGCCTTTTTGCCTAGAGAAACTTACCATGAGTTGGTAAATAAAATAATTATTTGCCGACAATTTCCCATGGAAACTCTCTATGCCTACACGGCAAGATTAAAGCAAGCCCTAGTGCAGTGTAAAGAGGCAGCTTCTAAGAAATTTGATGCCACAGCTGTTGAAGCCATAAATGCTCAACTCGAAGAATTGGCCATGGGAGCATTGCGCGGAGGAGTTGCGAATCCGTTGCTTTCGCAATATCTCCTCACTATAAGTGAAAATACAGTGGAAAAATTAATAGAGAAGGCCCTTGATATGGAGCGACTCCAGCAAGGCATACCTCATTTGCAACCTTTCTGGGCTGTGCAAAATGCAACAGTAAATACAAATTACCAAAAAGGTGCAATGACCGGTTTACCTGGCGCACCGCCGGTAAATCAGCCACAGGTAGCAGCTCCAGGCCCTCTTATTAATGACCCTACTAAAAATGCTCTAACAAAAATGACCTGCAATTATTGTAATAAAAAAGGTCATACTTATACAAATTGTCTCAAAAGACAAAACACCCCGTACTGTAATAACTGCAGAATGTACGGGCACGATGAGCGTACGTGCCGTAGATTAAAAAATCAAAATAATGCACCGCGAAGTTTTAATGAAAGGGGCCCCAACCGAAATAGCGGAGCCCCGACACCGCCGGCTAATATACAAACAAATCGTACAAGTAATCGTGCATCAAGTGAGTCACAGAACTCGAATAATCGCCGCGCGTTTCACGTTAGGCAGGCATGCGGATTTTGTGGCCGACGGGGCCATGAAACTAGTGCATGCGAGTATCGTATTAACTGGGAAAAAAATGCCCAGGGAAACGACACTCAGTCGAGCCCGTCACCCCCGGCTCGACTATAAATGCGAAATTTGATAAGGGGTCCATTCAGCTGCCCGCACAAGGTATCCCCGTTGTGAATCTTCCACTAGATATTGGTCGCAAAAAGGTGACTCCTCTAGTGTTAGACACGGGCGCTGAAATAACTTTAATAAAAAAGCAAGCCCTAAAATCCATCGAGACCATCGATAAAACGGGGAGCTGTTTATTACAAACAGCTTTTGGATCAGGTAAAACTCTAGGGAGTTGCAAGGGAAATATTGTTCATAAAACTGAAACAAATAAAGTAAAAATTCCCTGCAAACTCCACGTAATAGATAATATACCTGACCTACCCCACGATGGCCTACTAGGGAACGACGTGCTATCTAAGCATTGCAACATTGAGGGGCCGAATAAAAAGCTCAGATTTCCTCGCACGGAAATCAACACAGAGGAGTTCTCGTACCCTATAACGTACGAAATGGAACAACCCTGTGCCCAAAAAGCAATCAAAGAAAAAACCCGGTCAAAGGGGATTGACTCCGAAGGAGTTAAAATATCCACCTGCCGAGTTTTGGAATCATCTGAAAGTACAGATGAAGATTGCGAGGTTCCAAAAGAACCACGGGCTAGCGGAGTAGAAATTCTAGCAAAAACACCCATGAATAGCGAGATCGGGTGGCACACAATAATTCTAGATAAACCTTTGTGTGTCCCCGCGCGATCTCAGGTGGTGGCAAGAATTCCCATTACGGTACCAGAAGACAAACTTTGTTTATCTCAAGAGATAAGCGAAGGGGTCTTCTTGGCGAATGGAATTACTCCCGCTAGTGAATGCGAAGCTTTAATCGGACTACTCAATGTAAACAGTGCAGAAGCCGTCATTCATAAGATCAAATTGCGTTTAGTCCCAGCGACTGAGTACGAAAGCGTACATATGATGGGTTGCGAGAAGCAAAAAATAATAAATCCGAGCCCATGTTTAGTGAAACAAACTAAACACACTCAAGGTAAGTACGTTAAAATAAGTAAAAAGAGTCACGGACCTTGCAAACCAAGGCCAAAGAGCTCAGATGTTTTAAATGAAGGCCAAAGAGTCGGAAATTCAAGGCCAAAGAGCCATATGACGGAAAATAACGCCGGAAAAATTTTTAAAATAAATCAAATAAAATATCTCCGATCAGAAAATACTGACGAGATAAATCGTAATACCAGGTTAGAGGAAGAACTCAACCTGAGTCCCATTTTAAATAAAAATGAAAAGAAAGAAATATTGGAGTTATGCAAAGAGTATAACGATATATTTCATCTTAAAGGTGACTATTTGACGCATACTAATGCGATCACCCATGCTATACCTACTGTACAAGACCAGGCGCCGATCAATCAGAAGATGTATCGGTTACCTGAGCGACAGAGGGAAGTAATAAATGAGCAATTAAAAGAAATGCTCGAAAATAACGTAATCCAGAGGAGCAAAAGCCCCTGGAATTCTCCCTTGTTAGTAGTTCCTAAAAAAGCAGGACCTAACGGAGAAAAAAGATGGAGAGTAGTAGTCGATTTTCGTAAAGTAAACGAAAAGACTATTGGAGATGCTTTTCCACTCCCCCGGATCGAGGACATTCTCGATCAATTAGGACATTCAAGGTATTTTACCACTCTAGATTTAGCTAGTGGATACCATCAAGTGCTGGTTGATCCCAAAGATCGGCCAAAAACAGCATTTAGCACTAGCTACGGACACTATGAGTTCAAGCGAATGCCGTTCGGACTCAAAGGAGCACCTGCTACTTTTCAACGCCTGATGAATTATGTATTAACAGGCTTGCAGGGTTTAGAATGCTTCGTTTACTTAGATGATATCGTCATCTATGGAAAGAATTTAGAAGATCATAATTCTAAATTACGAAAAGTGTTCGATAAATTGAGGGAAAATAACCTTAAATTACAACCGGAGAAGTGCCAATTCCTCCGAAAGGAAGTAGTTTACCTAGGGCATAAATGTACCCAAGAAGGAGCGCTTCCAGATCCAAGCAAGACGGAGTGCGTACAAAATTTTCCCGCACCGAAAACCGTCAGACAAGTGCAGTCATTTCTAGGACTAGCCAATTATTATAGGAAATTCATTCCTAACTTTTCAAAAATAGCACGGCCGTTAACAAATTTACTGAGAAAAGATGTAAAATTTAAATGGACCGAGAAATGCCAAGAAGCATTTGATGAAATTAAAAATGCTTTAGTAACTCCACCCCTCCTAATATTTCCAGATTTTAACAAACCGTTTAATCTGACTACAGACGCTAGTAATGAAGCGCTAGGAGCAGTACTATCCCAGGGTGAAGTAGGAAATGATAGACCAATAGCTTTTGCTAGCCGCACTTTGAACAAAGCCGAAAAGAATTATTCTACAATAGAAAAAGAACTATTGGCTATTGTTTGGGCGACTAGAAATTTCAGATGCTATTTACAAGGTCGAAAATTTACAGTCTATACAGACCATAAACCCCTAAAAGGAGTGTTTAATGTAAAAGATCCTACTTCTCGTTTGGTGAGATTTCACCACAAACTTTCTGAATTCGATTACAATATCGAATATAAACCCGGGAAGTACAATACGAATGCAGATGCTTTAAGCCGCATTCCACGGGAAGAGAGTGAAAATAAAGAAAGCAAAACCCTCACGGTTAAAGCACAAGTTCATCATTCTTTAGACTCTGAACCAGAGCTAAAAGAAGAGAATTTTAAAATAAATGCAATGACAAGAGCCAAAGCTAAAGAAGCTCAAAAACAGGCAGAAATCGTGACAGAAAAAATACAAAAAGATTCAAGCCAAATAAATAAAACTTTAGAAACGGAAAAACAAGAGGTAATGGTTCCAAACAATACGCGATCAAAACCCGAAACAATTTCGAGCCCCGAGGAAATCAAGATAATTTTACATGATTATCACGATTCCCCCTTCGGAGGTCATCAGGGTGTGATCAAAACGTACAAAAGAATAAAGAAGAAATTCTGGTGGAAAAATATGTTGCGCGATATAAAGAATTATATCAAGCGTTGCCCAAAGTGCCAGAAATTAAAATCTTCTCCACAAAATAAAATGCCTATGATCATTACAGATGTGGCAGAAAAACCTTTTGATAAAGTTTATCTGGATATTGTAGGACCATTAGAGGAGTCCACGTCAGGGAATAAATTTATTCTGACATTCCAGGATAATCTCACTAAATTGGTAGATTGGTACGCGATGCCTAATGCAGAAGCGACCACAGTAGCTCAAATTTTCTTTGACGAAATCGTCACACGCTACAGAATTCCCAAAAGAATAGTAACAGACCAAGGAACAAATTTCCTTAGTGGTTTATTCAAACAAGTTTGCAAATTGCTGAAAATTAAAAAATTGCAAACCTCTGCCTATCATCCGCAATCAAACGGAGCTTTAGAAAGAGCACATCGACCGTTGATAGAATATCTGCGGACAGTAATTGATGATAATCCCAAAGTATGGGATCAATATCTAAGAACTGCTGCGTTTGTATACAATAACAGTATACACGAGGGTACTAAATTCACCCCAATGGATTGCCTTTACGGTTTTACAGCAGACGTTCCATCAAATTTAAAAAGAGAACCAGAACCCTTGTATAACCATGAAAATTATTATTATTTGCTCAGACACAAACTACAAAAAACTTACGCCACCGCGCGAAAGAATATTTTAGCGAGCAAAAATAAATCCAAAGAGTATTATGATAGGACTTCCAAACCCATATCTTTCCATATAGGAGACAAAGTACTCCTAAAAAGCGAAAGCCGTAAACACAAGTTATCGGAAATTTGGGTCGGTCCCTATCAAGTGACAGCAATAATTTCACCGGTAAATACAGAAATTAAAATAGGTAAACGCCTTAAAGTAATTCATAATAACAGACTGAAAAAATATTTTGAATAAAAAAAAAAAAAAAAATCGCGTAATCGATTTCCACCAGGAAGTCGCCAAAACACCGGCTAATAAAATCTCGTGGGTAGAGATTCTGCCCAAACGGTTGTTAGAAAAGCTGTCGGTACTTCGACGTACCGCGTCGAAACTTCCAGTATTTTAAACATGGCAAATTGTTCGGAGAAGGTCAGAATTGAACGTAAACCGAAAGAATTTTTAAAGTTGTGGAAACCTTGGACCATCAAAATTCACAATCAATTCGAAAACGCGAAAAAATAAAAATAAAAAAATATAAAATAATAAAGCAATACCGCCGAATCCGGAAAACCTAGCTTGCAATTTACGAACAAGCCAAATATTATTATCGTGTTACAAATTTCGATTTGAAAAGTAAATTTATGCATGCTATGAAGACATATTAATAAATAAGTAATTTTTGTAAGAATATTTTTTTTTATAAAATAGATAGATTCATTCAAATAATTTTTTATATTATAATCATTAAATAGATTCATTTAAAACATATTAAAGATATTTAATTTTATCAGCTAAAAATGTACAGAAAAATAAATGATAAGACTTATTAGAAAGCTGATACGGTAAATAATTAATATTGCAAAAAAAAAAAAACAAAAAAATATTTATATTAAAGAGAAATTTTCATGAATCTGTTAGTAGGTATTTCTTTTAAACTATATCTTAGACAAATTAGAAATATTCATTAATCTTTTAAAATACAAATATCTAATTTGCATAGTTTAAATGGATTCAATATATCCATGATTCTAATTTTATAGGAAACAAGTACGATTAAAAAATGTAATTCATACAAAAAAAAAAAGGAAACGTAATAAATATTGTAACTGAGACAATATCGAATAACGTTCATATTAAACTAAAAATATATACATTATCTTCATTTTATATTAATCAAATTATGCTAGAGATAATTAATTAACTGCATGTTTTACAAAAAAAAAGAGAAATATTTTATTAAGAGAGTTAAGAAATAATTTGTTAAATTTATCCTACATAGATATATATAATTTTATAATAATCGGAATTGAATTTAAGAAAAAATTTTTTTTGTGAACCGTAACCGAAACTTCTCAATTTTAAAATTTTTCAAAAGCAACATTTTTTTTCTTGTTTCAATCTTCACCCTGAGAATTATTCCTCTTCCAAGAATAATCCTCTTTTTCAAAGGGGGAAGGAATGTTGTATATTCAATATGTCTATAGATACGAAAAAATATAAGAAACAAAGAACTCAAACAAATGTTGAGTAAATATTTTAAAAACAGCCCTTGAGACTTCATCTCAAGAAAAAAGGCACCCTTGCACATTTGTAAGTGCATTGACTCAAAAAATATAACACCCGACAATAATTTACGACTTACGTAAATTATACACGGACGATGACCCGACCCTTGAGCATAAGTGCCGAGGCAAGGGGCCAAAGTACGGTCAAGCCGCACGCGAACAATGGAAAGCATTGTCGCTGCATAAAAAATGCTTTGATCGCTTTTCCTCGATTGATAACCGACCGCAAGAAATTGAGGTTTCATGCGATCGGGGTTCAATGAAGAAATCGAGTCCGGAATAAAACACAGTCGGGGTAACACCGCTAGTTAAGAGTTCGGTAAATAATCCGCGAATTAAAATCGAGAAGTAACAAAGTAAAACAGTCAATTGAGAAGTTTCGATAACGGGAAGTTCGTTTAAGTTTTAGAGTTACAGTTTGTGTAAGGTGATAATAGTTGCACAGGGGAAATCAACCCCAGGCACCATATGAAATATTGTGAAAGCCAACTTTAAGTGCTTGCAAGGCTAAAGTGCTTCAGTGTAATAATTAAGTTGTAATAAAGGAAAAGTGAACATCCCATACATGCTGTTTGAGTGACATTAATCCCATTAACACCATACAAACTGCGATCCACCCTAGAACCCCTTCTCGATACAGACTCTATAAAATATTACCGCCAGCGAGCGTAGGACAAAAGCAAAAGTCCCGCTCCCGCAACTTAGTAAGTAAAATAAAGTTGTAACAAGGGTGTATAATTTAAAATAATTCGTTTTCTAATTATATAAAAAAATTATATAGATTATTAAAACTAAAAGTATTGTCAAGGAGCTTGTGAAGAAAAAGCTAATCCGCCATCTTTGGGCGACGCCATATTGGATTTAGAACAATATTAAATATACCATATTGCATTGTCATCAGACTTATACACGTGTGCTAAATTTCAAAGTTCAAGCTTAATAAGAACTAGTCGAAATGTTGATTGCAAGATTTGTCCCGGACAGAGAATAAAAATAAAGTTTAATAGTAATTAAATTATTTGAGATTGAAATTTCGAAATGTTACCTTTTACCAGCAACCTTAAAAAAAAAACATAGTGAAAATAAATAAAATTAAGCTACATATTTTATAAAAATTAATCTAGGGTTCAACATTCTAGGCGACAGTTGTTCTAGTGTTCAACTAACTTTCGAGTAATAGCATCTAGTAGCTTGTTGAATTGTTGTTGATCGTGTTAAGTTATGAAGAATACCCTATCAATTTAACATAATGTACATAGCTCCTCTCCCTGTACAAAAGGCCTTCGGTTCGAATTAAAGCTGCTTACCATTTTAAAATTCATTAATAACTTCATCAGAGTGATGTGACCTTTAAAATTACTCTATCCATAACTTCTGAGCAACTAATGAACTAATTTCCAAAAGAGCCCTATAAGATTACTCCCCACAGAGAGGCTCGTGGCGCCCCCAGACAGACAGGAGCCGGCTGTAAGTGGAGCTTGCAAGCGATTAGCAAATCCCTTTAACGGCGGACTCGTCTAAATAGAAAACCTGATGAGAAATGCCAGGAGGCAATTAATCCTCATCAACTATTCATCTAGACGATATTCAAAGCGAGTGGACGACGCTTCTCGGCTTAATTCAATGATAAAACCGCATGATCCGAGAGGCCCCGAGGGTTGCAAACAGTCTGGGTTTCAATTCTGTAATCATTTAAAAAAAAATACACGTGTGTTGCTGTGTATCCTACACTACTAAATGATGCACTCGTGACGTAATAGTCATCCAGAAATTGAAGCTTTTACACTATAACGATGATATTCGATTTGTCCCCTTTTGGCCGATGGTAAATCAGTGAAATAGGTTAAATTTGCACGTTAATCGTCTAATCTCCGGGACTTCCCCGCGCAAAAGGGACAAATTCACAGACGACGATGATGACGATGATGTTGAAGCGTTTGGGCGGGAAAAATGTCATGAAAGGAGTTTTCTGAGTTTTCGTTGACGGCCATTAATCAGACAGATTGTGGCTGTCACGTGTTTTGGTCGATTATTTCATTTGACATGAAAATGGGCGGACTCTTTTCAACCCTCAGGCCGATTGTTTTATTTCGAGGGGTTTCGGTGATTGTAGGTAATTTTTTTTTTTGGGAAAATGTAACAGCCAACAGGCAAAAATGAGCAATAAATGAATCTGTTGGGATTTGATTAATACCGTCTGAGTTATAATTATGATAGGTTAAATTATTAATATAATGATAGCTTAATGTAACGATTATTGCCCACTTTAGGGAAAATTGGGATTTCATGAAACATAATTGGATAACTTTTATATTAAATATGTATGAATAATAACACTACTCTGAATTAATCATCATCTTTTACATATTACAGATCTCGTAATTCAAAAATGTTATTTAATTTAGGTTAAACTTGATAATTTGAAAATTTATTCACAAAATTGATAAGATTAAGTTGTTTTAAAAATTAATTTTGAGTTCTACAGGCCACGGTGAAGAAAGATATACATGCCAATAATAATGTTAAAACCTCATAACGAAAATTAATAATAGTTATAATAGAATCAAATAAAATTTTAATAGCATTGAGGTGAAAAATAACAATTAAGAGAAAAATTAAAGTGAATATCAACAATTCAAAAAAAAAATAATAAATAATAAAAGAATAATGATTTCAGATGGTTGTATGTTACACTTCTAGTTGATTCAACCATTTTTTTCTTTAAATCTATTTTAATGTCAGTTTTACGAAAGAATAGTGGAAGCCGTCATGTTAAAAGAAAAGAAAAATATACACTGACACAAAATTACAAGAAAAGGATAGAAATGTTCGACTTTCTTATATTTAAACATAGGTTCAAAACAAAATTTTTAAAAAGAAATACGAAATGTATAATCAAAAATATGAATAAAATATTAGATTGTAACATAATATGTAATCTGATAATTTTTTCGGAAACGTTCTGGACATTTTTTAAAACTTCGAGAAAGTTCTGTGACTATGAGTATAAATACCCGTGAGCGTGCTCAGTTCATCTGTGCAATAATCGACAGCGCAGCGAGTAGCATTATGGAAAAATTCAGTTTGAAAAGACGAGACATCCGTGTCCTTCTATTGTACTTTATGAGTTCCGTTTGAGGCATTCAGCTAAGCAGGCGGCACAAAATATATGTCAATGTATGGGGGAAAATGCGGTCACTTATCATAGAGCAGTAGATTGGTTTCGTCGTTTCTCGAATGGCGACTACAACCTTGAAGATAAACCTCACGAAGGGCGCAGCTCATCGAGGAAGATCCAAGGAGGACTACTCGTCAACGTGAAGAAGAACTCGGATGCTCTCATACTACTATCGCTCGACATTTGAAAGTGATGGGTAAAGTGTACAGGCACAGTCAATGGGTACCCCACGAATGGTCAACGAATGATGCGAGTGGCGGTTTGTACGCAATTACTCACTTCACATCGTACTTTTGCTAGGCTTCGTAATTTGGTTACCGGGGATGAGAAGTGGGGGCTTTATGTTAACCATAACAATAAGTGACAATGGCTTAGCGTGGGTCAAAGAGGAGTACCGACAGTTATATGTAAAATTACTATACACAAGTTTATGTTGAGTGTTTGGTGGAATGTGCACGGCATTATCTACTGAGAACTATTACCACAAGGAACGACTATAAATAGTGAACGCTACTGTGATATGCTGGATAAGGCAGCCGTGAATCTTAAAGGAGAACAAGGCAATGTATACCTCCTCCACGACAATGCCCGCCCTCACACCGCTTCGATGACATGTAAAAAAATTATGGAGCTAGGCTGGATTTCCTTAGCCCATCCTGCATACTCGCCGGATATGTCTCCTTCTGACTACCACTTGTTCCAATCGGTCCAGGCTCACATTAGCGGAAAATCTTTTGATGACCGAGATGCATTGGAACAGTGGTTGTCGGAATTTTTTAACTCTCGTGAGCCCAAATTTTACAAGAATGGAATAATGTCGCTTCCCCAACGTTGGCAGGAAATCATTTATAATGATGGACTATATGTTCAATAAAATGTTAAGTTAAATTGTACAAAAATATCAAAATAAAGTTTCTTAAAAAATTATCAGATTATTATGTTACAACCTAATATTAAAAGTCTGAGCCTTATTTCGGTAGTTATTTAAAATCAAAATGTTTGCGGTCATTTATGTAGTAACATATGGTATGTTCTCAATGGTGGATTTACCAGCAGGCTGAGTAGGCTGGAGCCTAGGGCGGCAGATTTTTGGGGCGGCTAATTTGGGGCCAAAATTTGTTTTTATGTCTTGCAGAAATTAAAAATATTCACATTTATATATTTAAACTAGTAGTCTGTGGTTTCGCCGGCTGTTGCCGCATAGTGTTCGAAATCGTCAAAAAGCTGGCCAAAACACCAAATACCGTCGAATATCTTTCAAATTAAGTATAAAGGGGTTTTTAGTGTTTCTGATTTCAAACCTGTTCTCAAAATTCAGAAATTTAGTATGGCGGATCCAATATGGTGGACCAAAAATATAAAATTTGATCGAATTTCCATAAAAATTGGTATGTGGGAATTTTTAGGGTGAGTTGTTTCAGCTCCTTTATCAAAAATTCAATATGGTCGAATGGCGGGCAAAAAAAATTGTTAGCTCAATCGAATTTAAATAAAAGTTTTGGGGTTATATACAGGTCTCCCTCGAGATACACGGTACTTGAGTTGCACGATTTTCGAGTTACACGGAAAAAAATTGCGACGTTCCCTCAAGTTACACGCTATTTGAGTTACACGGTTTTATACCAATTTTCATAAAAATGGCAACATAATAAGGATTTATCATATATTCGTCAATGTTAGCTATCTGCGGAATCCTTTCGCTTCCTGCTCTTGAAAAGTGGAATATACAGGTCACTAACAGTAGTACTAAATCTGAGTTTCCACTTACACGGTTTCGAGTTACACGGAACCAATTAATCGTGTAACTTGAGGGACACCTGTATATCAATTCTGATACCAAAATGGGGAAGTTAAACATTTTGAAACCAATATGGTGGATGGTCCTTCAAAAAAATTGGTTTCTATTGGCTGTAGGAGTCACTTTACTGAATTCTGATATGAAAACTTTATAGCTAAAAATGACATATGATAAGATTTCTAGAATAATTTAGCAAATTTTAGCAATTTCGGGCCGCTTATTTTATCCGCCATCTTTAATTTCAAAATGTGTATAAAACCCCGTTATACCAATTTTTATAATAATCCTGTGCACCGGATGGTTTGTAGGCCTAAATATATTAAGAAAATTGTTTTCTATCAAGGGTTATGCTAAGCGTGACGTCACACGAAAAATGTTATTAAATTGAAACGTTGTTTGGGTTCTGTCAAAAGAGCAGCATTGTGCCTAACAAATAATTACTATATGCAAGTATTTTACTCAAGTTCAGGTGAATGGCACAGTTTTGAAGAGGTAAGATAAAATTTGAAAATTTACTCGATGACTACTCTGCCAACTTTAACAGTCAAAAAACATAATAAAATGTACTATTACTGAAAAAGCATTATTACTGTGTGAAACATCATCTTGTGATTTTAATTATTTTAATTTTTACTAGCTTTTTCGTTATTTGGAACACTGTGCGTCGGCGGGACTATCGGGCTCAAACGCTCTCATCCTACCAGTAGATATAAATTATATATAATATAAGAGATAATAAATTGAAAGACTATTAGATTGCACAATTTGTTTTAAATAACAACAAAATATGAAAACCAAAAGGAATAAAGAAGTGTATCAGAAATAAATAGAAAAATATTTGAAAGTAAAATTGTGACACACTTCACAATTCCAATTTTTTAAACTATACGTAACCGCAATAAAATTATTTAATTACATTTACCGAATGTACATTATTTTGTAAGTAGTATTAAGGCATACCTTACCCCGCCTTATTAGTAGTAGATGATTGAGCTTTTATTACCTCAAAAATATACCCAAAAAATAGTTTTTGTGCAATCTTAACTAAATCGTTGGGACGATAGTGCACAAATCATTAAGTTACATAAAGTTATTGACAAACTATTTTAATTAATATGATTGTGAACTAGGGTACCGAATTGTAGAGGTCGGTAGGGGCGGCAAAATTTTAATAGCCTACTGGCGGCAAATGTGTAAATCCGCCACTGTATGTTCTAGAATTTTGGATGAAAGGTTTAACAAAAGATTTATTTTTAACAATGACTGTTCTAGTCTAGAATTTTCTGTTTTTTGACTTAAACCAAAAGGATTAGGGTCTTAAGAATGAGACCCAAAAGGTTTTACGGAGGAACAATTTTTTAAAGACCTATTATTATTATTCTACATACCTGAGTGCATAAGAACCTTATAACAATATTTTACTTACAAGTACGTAAGAGATTTTTGATATTTTGGGAACTTTTTACGAATTTTTTCGGTGATTTTTGTTTTATGAAAACACAATTTTTTTTTTTCAAACACGCACCATTTTATCAAAAATCGAAATTTTTCATTTTCTCTACGTACTTTGATGGTAATTTTTATGTAGAATTTAAATTATTACAAATTTTCGTTCCCGGTAAAAAATCCCGGCTGCAGGACACTATCAGAAAAAGTTGACTCGATTCATCAATCTTCACTGTCGCTATTTTATTACATAATCTTTTATAAAAATTTATAAAAGACATTAAAAACAATTTTCATTCTATTAAATGGGTATTCATAAAAAAATCTTTTTTTTTCCGCTCTCTGTTCGGCCTAAAAAACTCTTATTTTTTGTTAATAAAAAAATTGTGAAATTAAAATAAAACCGTTATTCTTTCTCTGCATAATTAACTTGAAAATAAATATTCAAAATTCCATGTTAATCAGAATAGAATTTCGCTTATAGCACATATAAATAAAGTACGTCTATCTATTAGTACATATTTTGAAACTTCGAAAATTGCGTCCAGAACAACGTAAAATTTTAAATACATGTTTTCGAGACATTGCAGTCTATGAAAATGAAAAACAAAAAAATTTAATTAAATTAAATCCAAATCCCCACTTTCTAAATTTGGCGGAGGTCGGTTGGTTTCGAAAATGTCGTCCGCCATATTGGATTCGCCATCTTTAATTCTGCAAATTAAACTTCAGATTCGGGATCAGCGACCCCAAAAACTCCCACATACCAAATTTGTCGTAGATCGGTTGATTTTCGAAAATCTCGTCCGCCATATTGAATTTTGCAACTCTGACTTCAGATTCATGATCAGCGACCCCTAAAACCCCCACACACCGAATTTAGCGTAAGTCGGTTGACTTTTGGAAATCGATATTTCTCACCCGATTTTTTGAGGTTAGGAAAAAAACATGACGTCCCTGTGACCATGAACATGACCTCAACTCTGACGGTGGATTTGGATTCACGGGCTTCTTTTACATAAAAATATACATTTGGATATGAAAAAAATTAATTCCTGTATTTTTCCTTGCACATTTATCCGCATTTTTGCTATTTTTTACCTGTTTTTTGAGGTTAGGAATTAACTGTGATGTTAACCATATATCGCATGTAAAGTACAGACCCTTTTTTCTCTTTTTGTGTAGCTGTGTTATCAAACATCGCTCGAATCTCTTAGTGTTCATAAATCCCTTTCAACTTTAAAATCATTATTTTATTTCTTGAATTTTAAATCTAGAATATCTCACATTAAATTTTCTGTCTGCTTATTCGTCATTCATAAAATCCTTCCTGTTGCATTCGAACGTAATGCAAACACCCCGCCCCTAGCGGATGCTTTTGAAACCGAAATGCAATTAAAAGGCATTTCTTAGATCCTTCCAAGAAGTCAAGGAAGGCTCTATTCTATTATCCGGGAAACTTCTTTAAATCTCTGCCTGGTGATAAAGTGAAGCAGCTCATCCAAATCCAAATCCAGCACACAGCGAATGCATCAGAATGCACCCGATTTGTCTTAAGCGCACGACAGCTTCTTCAGAGGATATCTGAGGATGCACATGCCCTGGAGCTAAATAATTTCTTTATAACATCCTCAGTGAGAATGAAGAAGCAGCATCGAGGGCCGAGACACGAGGTCCCGACCGTATATAAAGGATATAAATATTTACGGAGGAGCGCTACTGCTTTTCCGTTGCTGCATCCTTCGAAGGATCTCAAGATCAAGACAAAAAAACTTGCATTTAGCGAAAATGTTTGCTAGAATTCGTTATGAGAGATTCCCTTCAAGGAGGAAGACAATCAACATGGGAGGGATGGCGTGCTGCATGCTAATTAGGGCGCATCATGACACGCCTCGCCTTGCTTCGCTTTGACTCGTCTTGCCTCGTTTTGCCTTGCCCTTTGCCAAACTTTTCGTGCCCTGGCATCTTCGTCACCTTATCTCGCGAGCTCCACATCATAAGACGAATTTACGTCTTGCACGGTGGGAGTTGGGATTTGGGACTTAGGATTCTGGAATCCCCTTTCTTCCCCTTAGCAACAGTACCTATCATCGTCAAAAGCATCTTGTTTTGCTCGTAAAACGCTTCTTGCTCCAGGTTCCGGCACTTGCTGATATCTTCAATTACGCCTTAATGAGATTAGCGCTGAGTCAACCTGGTGAGAGTGGCCTACCGCGAGTTCGGCAACTCCTTGCGGGTGACGTATCACTTCCAGGATTAAGAGCATTTTTGGAGCAACCAACAAGAAGTTATGACACCCCCTGCCCCCGCAGCATCCAATCGAGCAGGGATAAATGATGCTCTAATGTATTATAGATGAGATTTTAATACGCCAGGAGTCTCTCAGTGGAAGCTATCAGGTTCAACCTCAACGTAGGGGGTGGATATGAAAGTCTGAAATGCAGAAAACGTCTGCATCTTGGGATTGCAGATTTTCTTCCAACCCTTATCCCTTACATCCTTACATCGCAGCCTTATACCCCCTAAAACTTACAGGTGTTTCACTAGTCCTAATTAGTACATGCAACGAACATATGTAACTCTGTTAATTGAGTCATTCGTCGTTCGCTTCTGGATCAGCTCATAAATAATTGCTCCTACCTTTATAAGTCTGTTCCTGGAGCCCTGGAGACCCACCCCCTTGCCTTCATGCTAATTGCCAGTGATGACCTGTGGGGCGTCTTTAAATATTCAAATAACATCCTCCCGGCAAATACGTGTCGGGATGATATGCAGTAAATGGAGTTGTGCAAGTCAAACTAGCGCGAACTCATCAAAAATTCGTCCTCTGCACCAGGTAACTTTTCATTAATTTCGGCATCGGGGCCAAAAAGAAAATGCCCAGGGAAACAAGGGTAAATAGCATGACATTGTAACTAGAATTGAATTAGTGATCGTCAGAGTTCCTTGGGATTTTCGACAAAGAGGACGTTAGCTCTGCTCTAGATTTACATCTAGTAAGTGAAGGGCTGTGTCACCTCTACTGTTAACTAAGGACAAATTAATGTCACTTGATTCTGGTCAATTTTTATAGTTTTTGTTACAAACGAATTTGTGGGTCCTACGTAGTACTTATACCATAATAATGAAACCCGCATGGAACGAGTATAAATGTATTGATAACAAGTTTGAACTTCTATTGTTGTTTTTTCTTATTCAGTGCTAAAAGAATAGAGTGATGACGAACACAATACGCCTATAGTTGCACCTAAAAATCTCGTCGCTTTCTAGAAATTCTCCCAGTATTTTTCAAAATATAGATAATGCAGAAAGTGCAATTTTTGTTATCATCTGGTTGTAAATGAACCACGATTAAGGATTATTTTAAAAGTTAAAAGCTACCAAAATTTTTACTAAACTGAACATTTTGTACAAGCAAAATTTTTACTGTACGAGGAAAATTTTTTCTGTACAAGAAAAATTCTTACTGTGCAAGAAAAATTCGTACTGTACAAGAAATTGAACATTTTGTAAAAGAAAAATTTTTACTGAACTAGGAAAATTTTTACTGTACAAGAAAAGTTTTTTTCTAATATGAACATTTTGTACAAGGAAAATGTTTACAAAATTAAACCCTTTGTATAAGGAAAATGTTTACTGAATTTAATATTTTGGACAAGCCATTTTTCTAAATTGAAAATTTTGTACGAGGAAAATTTTTATTAACCCATTAATGCCTGAATAACAAAAAATTGTACGGCAATTTCGAGGCGCTAACTTTTATCGAAGGGGTGGTCAATTCCCATCGAGACCAACTTTTCTAGACGTATTTTGAGTCGTCCGACACGATCCAACAAAAAAAAAGTGAAAAAATAATTATTATTATTGTTTTTGTGCAATATTATGTAAATAAATACCTTTTTCACGTCATTTTTTTCGAAAAACGACTGATTTAGTCGGGAAAAAGCAACTTTTTTCTGCAATAAAGTGCATAAAACGTGTTATTAGGACTTAAACTTCAAAAATATGCAGGTATTTAATCAGTTATCAGTGACCCCAAAAACTCCGAATACTCACTTTTTTTTCGAAGAAATTGAGAATTTTGCCAAAAATTATTCGCCATCTTGGATCCGCCATTTTGAATTACGAAAATCTGATAGCAAATTCATAATCAGTGACCCTTAAAACTAGTGTATATACATTTTTGGGAATAGTCGAACATAGGGAGATAAAAAAAGTGATCGAAAGTAATGCAAATATGCGTTACATTGTTGCAATTTTTATGCAGCCTAATATTTTTAACGAAAAAAATGCCTGAATATTTATGAAGTTTAAGTCCTAATAACACGTTTTATGCACTTTATTGCAGTAAAAAGTTGCTTTTTCCCCACTAAATCTGTCTTTTTTTCGAAAAAAATGACGTGAAAAATGTATTTATTTACATAATATTGCACAAAAACAATAATAATAATTTTTTTTCTTTTTTTTTTGTTGGATCGTGTCAGACGACTCAAAATACGTCTAGAAAAGTTAGTCTCGATGAGAATTGACCAACCCTTCGATAAAAGTTAGGGCCTCGAAGTTGCCGTAAAATTTTTTGTTATTCAGGCATTAATGGGTTAAACTCAACATTTTGCACAAGGAAAATTTTCACTGTACATGAAAAATGTTTACTGTACAAGAAAATTTTTTACTAAATCGAACATTTTGTGCAAAGAAAATGTTTACAAAATTAAACACTTTGTATAAGCAAAATGTTTACCATATTGAATATTTTGTACAAACAACATTTTTCTAAATTGGACACTTTTATTAAATTGAACATTTTGCACAAGGATAATTTTTACTAAACTGAATATTTTGCACAAGGGAAATTTTTATTGTACACGAAACATTTTTACAGCACAAGAAAATTTTTTACTAAATTCAACATTTTGTACAAAGAAAATTATTACAAAATTAAATTGTATAAGGAAAATGTTTACTAAATTGAATATTTTGTACAAGCAAGATTTTTTTAAATTGAAATTTTTGTACAAGGGAAATTTTTGTTAAATTGAAAATTGTGCACAAGAAAATTTCTTACTAAATTGAACTTTTTATACAAGGAAAATTTTTACTAAACTGAAACTTTTGTACAAGGAAAATTTTTCCGAACAAGGAAAATGTTCACTGTAGATGAAAATTTCTTACCAAATTGCAGATTTTGTACAAAGAAAATGTTTACAAGCAACATTTTTCTAAATTGAACATTTTGTACAATGACAATTTTTATTAAATTGAACATTTTGCACAACATTTTTTTTTAAAAATTGTACACGAAAACTTTTGCTAAATTGAACATTTTGTACAAGGATAATTTTTTACAAAATTAAACACTTTGTACAAGGAAAATGTTTGCTAAATTGAACATTTTGCACAAGGAAATTTTTTTATTAAATTGAACATTTTGCACAAGATAAATTTTTACTAATCCGACCATTTTGTACAAGGAAAGCTTTTAGTAAATTGAACATTTTGTAGAAGGATACTTTTTACCAAATTGAATATTTTGAATAAGGAAACATTTTTACTAAATTCAACATTTTGTACAAGGAACATTTTTACTGTACAAGGAAAAGTTCTAGTAAATTGAATATTTTTGTATAAGAAAAATGTTTACTAAATTGAACATAAGTACAATTTTTGCTAAATTGAAAGTTTTACTTAAGTGAAACTTTTGTACAAGGAAAATTACTTTTGTCTTTGGTGGGGTTCAAAGCGGAATTGTTTTCTACAAGGAAAACAACGAGATTTTAAACTGGAGGGCTCTTAAATGGGCACAATTTCGAAATTTTTCAGTTAATTATATTTATTTTGGACATTATTTACATTTACATTTTCATTATTAAGTATATTAACCCATTAATGCGCAAAACGAGGATTTTGTGCACGCAAGTTCAATTGTACGATTCGAATAGCAAATTGAGGCGAATTTCCTCCAAATTCGTATATAAGGGGTTTTTAGGGGTGCACATCTGGCATTTGTTTTGCATAAAAACTTCAAAAACCCTATTATTTTTTGGCTTTTTTCAAAAAAGTGCCGATTTTTTTTTGGTAATTTTTCGTCTCAAAATCGATTACCTTGTCGTTGCTGCTATTGAATGATCATAAAACCACCAGAAATCGCGGTCTAAATGTCTACACTTTCTCAAACCATGGTTTTGAAATATTTTTTTTTTGCTTTGGTTTTTGCAAAATGGCTATTGTGTACACCAATGTAATAAAAATATTCGCGATTTTTTTACACGAAGAGAATCAACTTTACAAAAAAAATTGTTATGACAAAAAGTGCTTATAATTAGCCAAGGAAAACACGTACATTTTTTCAGAATTTTTTTGACTATTTTTGGTTTTTTGGATTTGGCCAATTTTTAAAAAATCCAAAAATGCCCCAAGAAATTCTGAAAAAATTCACACGTATTCTGTGGCTAATTATAAGCACTTTTTGTCATATAAAATTTATTCGTATAATTCGTCCTTTTTGAGTAAAAATATCACCAAATGTCATCATGAAAAAACTTGGTGATATTTTTACTCAAAAAGGACGAATTATACGAATAAATTTTATATGACAAAAAGTGCTTATAATTAGCCAAAGAACACGTGTGAAGCATAATTGATTAAACTTATAGAACATTAAACCAGTGATTCGTAAAAAAACAACCATGAAATTGGTTGAAATTAAGCCATAGCTTAAACTAGCTTTTTAAATTTAATTTGTTTCAGTAAAATTTACTTAATTATTATTTTAATTAATTGTCGTTCCAAAAATTTAAAAAATTCTTAACATTTACTTATTTTATAATTACTACTTTTGAAAATAAGCATGAAAGTAAAACTTGATTGAAGTCGTGCTGGTCAATGCAATTTTTCTAAATGTCAAATTTTTGTTCGGCTGTGTACTCTGCATTTGAAGGTATTCATTTATTTTTGTTATCTGTGAATTTTATTATTTAAACTCATTTAAATTCCGGTACGTTCAGGCACTATTAATTGGAGCAAATTGTCCCAACTGCTCTTCATTCCATTCCCCCATTGCCAGGACTGATTCCTGCGTCCTGGGTCCTGAGGGATTCAATAATAGCTGCCGCCTCACGTAATTATCAAATGATTTCCCGTAATTATTTTCTTGTAAGTCACAAAACCATCATGGCGCCCGGCGGGTGGCGAGGGGGTGGGCGTCGGGCGTTGGGACGCTAAATGCCCAGCTCCTGGGACCAGGACACCCAGCCCTTTGGCATCGCACAGCTGCTCCTGATTGCCCATAATCATCATCTGGACCTCTACGTCGCTGGAGGTCGGGCTGGCTGAAGCAACTGCTGCTCCTGATGTGTTGGTGCTCCATCCCTGGATTTATGTTCTGCCAGGAGGCACTTCGATTCTCCTGGTCGATCGTAAAAAGTTTCCTGATGGTTCCCCATAAACACTTCAAAGTTTCACCCTTAAATTTCTGTGGAAAAAGGCTCAGGATTTCCGGGAGCTCCCATTCCCCAGTGTATGGGATAAAAAACTCTGCTGGAGGCTTTCTCTCATCCCAGTGCCATAGAGTGAAATAGCGAAAGCGAGGGGGGGCAGTTGCATTAGGCCGATGATTAACAGTTTATCCGGCCTAATTGAGGTGAAAATCGCTTTCGATTAGATTCGCTAATGAAGTGGCTCAGCGCGCGCCTTCATTAACTACCGCTGCGTTGCGATGTGATGCGATGGCTGCAGGCAGGGCGGCGCGAATGCCCGGCAATTAAACTCCTCTGGGGAAAATAATAAGCGAAAATTTCCAGGCACCAAGCTTAAAGGTGTGCTGCTGCAGTTTGCAGGTGGGA
Source organism: Dysmachus trigonus (assembly GCA_949715965.1). NCBI lineage: Eukaryota > Metazoa > Arthropoda > Insecta > Diptera > Asilidae > Dysmachus > Dysmachus trigonus. Next base: position 96,348,796 of record OX454319.1, on the reverse strand, counting down.
AACTTTTCGAGCGCTTGTAGCCGAGGGGCAGGATGAATAGGAGAGAAAGAGCGACGCGGCTACTAATTGATTTCCGCATTTACGCAGCATTTCATCAGAATGTTATGTAACTTTTTAATTTTTTCAATATAGCAGTTTTACAGAGATTAATTCAACGGAAAACACGACTTATTTCAGACTTTCATGTTAGTAGGGCGTATATAATATATAACAGGCCGTCTCTTGTATCTATACAAATAGATTAACTACCCATCCATATATTCCTATATATACTTACATAAAGGCATCTATGTTAATAAGGAAAAAAAAAATACCATTCCAAGATAGTGGACTTTAGATCTTTTAAATTTCAAAAGATAACCATGAAAATTGTGACTTGGAGGCTTTTGGAGACGTTGATTACGAATCGAAATTTACTAATGGAATAAATCCAAAATGATGACAAAAATTTCTCTAATTAAGGAGTGAAAATGAGTACAAGAGAAAATTCGTGCTAACCAACTTTGAATCTACTATCAAAATTTGAAAAAGTTAAATGAGCCAGTATGATTTTAATGAAAGTTAATACAAAGGGGATTACGATTCATTGATTTTTTTTAATATTTATATATGGTAACAAAAATTCCAAAAATTAAAGTCTGAATAAAAAATATTAATATTTAGGTTACTGATTTTCAATCCAATTTTATTCATGCGTATTCTATTTAGGTGTAATTTTTAGCAACGTATATATTACGTAAAAAGAGGTTTTAGGTTATAATTTTTAAAATTAAACACTAAAAACAGAACTACACCCATTCAGTTTTACGGAATTAAGTTTAAAATTAGCACCTAAAATTTCAAATTATAGCAATTTTATTAATCTCTTCTATTTGTTTTTTTGTGCTAGATATAAGAGAAAATTAAGGCTTCTTGAGTGAGAATCATAGCAAGATAATCGGTTTTATTCTGTACCTACCAAATTTAACAATAAATCGGTTAATAATGTTACATTTTCTCAATCAAAGGTCTAATTATATATTTAAAATTTAATTAAAGGTGCAGATGAGAATTGCACTACAAACACTATTTTGCTGTATTATTTTTGTGTGCTGTACCCGACTAAAATCGAATGGTGGCTGCACCTCGGCTGCACCACGTCCACACGGTTAGACAGCTGTACGACAGCCGCACTCGATCCGTAGTGTTTATGATAAAATATGAAACGGCCACCGAGAAGTATAATAACCGCAGCCAATTTATATATTAAATATACACATACATATGATATAAAGATATATACTTATAAATTAATTTTGTCCCTGCTGCAGCCGTGTTGCGCTCGCTTAAAAATTTTGTTACCTTTTATCGGTGCCTCATATTTATCGAAGTATATTATAAGATACGATAGTTAACAGTTTAATACCCTAGACAGACAGCACACATAAATTATTAGTTAGTTCTAATTAAGGTGCTGTCTGTCATGGGCTAATCATCATTATGGCCACTTTAATTTTTTGATAATTTATACCTAAATGATGAAAAGTGTACTAGAATTCAGTTGATTTTTTACTTCTATACCAGTTGTAACATTACTTTGCGCTGAAGAAAAGCATAAGGACTATAGAATAAATGATAGCTGATAAATGATGATTAAGAAATGGCTGTCTGTCACCACTTCGTTAATTAATAATTAGTGTTAAATTAGTAATTAACTAATTATTAATTTAGTGCGTTGTCTGTCTAATGGATAGAAGATAGATAGATTTCATAGTAGAGTATAGTGCTATACAACTTACAACTTACAAAATAATATTCACCAAAATTTCAAAATTCCCTGAACTGAATTCCTTTTTTTGGATAGTGTAAGTTTATTTTTCCGAATGTCCGTAGAATTTGTACTTTTTTACACTTTTGTATATTTTTCTGTATCCTGAAATAATTGTGCCACAGTAATTTTTATATATCTTAATCCATTTCCTCTGTATACAGAAGATATTACAAAAATTCATTTAGAGTCATTTCAAGTATGTGAAAAAGAAATTTGTTATGTCGTATTTATTAAAGAGCCTTAATTTTTGAGGAGTCTATGATTTTAGACCAGTTTTGTTAATAAGCCTAATATTATTATAGAGACTAGAACTCGCCTTTTGCTTATTTCAAAGGAAATAAATCTCGAAATTAGTATTAATGAGTATAACATTTTGCATGAGTCAATAATACAATAAAGAAATACGTACAAATGAAACCAGGTACTGTCTTAAGCCGACTTGTTTAAATTTTTACTCCTTGAATATCCGAGAAATGCCTGGGGACCCTCAAGGACTCAGATCTGTTCGAGCGTGGGTCCCATGAATATTTTACCTCGTTCTGCCGCATCAGGTCACCGGGGACTTCGGAGGGATCTGCTCCAGCGGCGGCGGCGGCACAACTATGGAAATTAATAACGAAATTGCTTATGCGGATGCCGGCGGATCGTGGGGCGGGGATTCCCCGACTGACTGACTGTGATTTGTTTGCTCGCTGGAATTAGAGGCAGACCGACTCGAGTGGAATAATCGACGACTGTAAGCCTGCAGTGGCTTTTGTGCTGCTCGGGAAATGAATGGAACCGCCAGCCCCACTCAATGGGGGGCTCCGCTCAAAACGCCGCTCCCCACTGCAGCATACTCCGGAGACCTGCTTTATGTAGTTGCTCAAGGTTATGCAGATTCCTATTTTTTATCCCCCCGAAGGGAGTGTGTCGCGGTTAATTTCACCAAAATCACATATCGGGCCACACAGCAGAAGCCTTTTCCATTAGCTAGAAGTGAAAATCAAAATTCGGTTCATGTTGACCTACTTCAAGGATGCCAAAGCCATTGCTTATTTCCCATATTATATGTAACGAAATAAGAGAATTCGGTATAATTTAAGCCTGAAACAGTTGCGATCAGTTTTCTCGATATGTTTTAAATAATACACAATTATAACTACGTTTAATCGATATTATTCAGTACTTTCTTTAATTTAATATATTGTTACAGAATTTGCCTTCGCTTATACTTCACACTTGAAGTTGCGATCGGGCAGATATAGGGATTAGCTTTCGATCCCTCCTTTGTGAGTGTCTATGGCAGAGAAGCCAAGCGCCATACTGATGAGATCAGCTTGGCTTCTCGGATCGAAACACTCATCGATCTTTTTGGGCTCGTCTACTTCGGTGGACGAGTAGTATTCTTAACAAAAACGTCCCTAAGGTCCGTCTGTCTGTCCGTTGGTCGCGGAATTTTGGCGAAGGCAGATAGTGTAATTTTGCCGGCCAGCCGCTCGGCGGGGAAAATTGTAACACTGGTGCCAGGTGTGGGGTTCTCGGAGCCCTCCTAACCGGGGGCAACCCCACAATCCCTCTAGCGTCCAGGGCGTCAATGACGGCGATCGTGCAGCCATCTTCGGCAGCCGATCGTTGATGCAGCCGCGGTTCTCCTCTGCCACAACGGCCGCGTTTTTTACTGCCGCAGTGACATTGTGGCAGTTGTATTGCGTACCTGCGCCTCCCGCGCTCTTGTCCTCTGCCACAATGGCCGCGTTTTTCACTGCCGCAGTGACGTTGTGGCAGTTGTATTTCGCGCGCGTATCGCGGCTGCAGCCATGCCGTCGCTGCATTCATCGTAGCATTGGCCATGGCGTCCTGAATGCCGCATGAAGTTGCTCGGATGGAACTTCGAGCTTCTGACGGGGGAGTACTGTTACAGAATTTGCCTTCGCTTATACTTCACACTTGAAGTTGCGATCGGGCAGATATAGGGATTAGCTTTCGATCCCTCCTTTGTGAGTGTCTATGGCAGAGAAGCCAAGCGCCATACTGATGAGATCAGCTTGGCTTCTCGGATCGAAACACTCACCGATCTTTTTGGGCTCGTCTACTTCGGTGGACGAGTAGTATTCTTAACAAAAACGTCCCTAAGGTCCGTCTGTCTGTCCGTTGGTCGCGGAATTTTGGCGAAGGCAGATAGTGTAATTTTGCCGGCCAGCCGCTCGGCGGGCAAAATTGTAACAATATATAATGATACTTAAATTTTCTAGATACCTAAATCTACTGACTTAAACCACAAATGGTCTCAAATTAATTTTACAGAAAATGATGTTTTAAACGTTTACAGAAAAAGTTTTTAAGCCATTAATCGGCCAATTTTGAGTCGATTTGCAATTTTATATTTTATACTCTCCAGAAAAATAGGCTTTATAAATCTCTCAGACCCATGCCAAAACGTGTTTATTTTTTATTTTCAAAACAGGGAAAAACTTGATATAAATCAAAAGGATTTTATTTTGCGTTCCTTATCTGGGGCACTAGCAGCCAGCGAGCGCCTGCGGAACCTTTTTTTTTTTTTTTCTTCCGAATTGCATTAAACCAAACTGTCAAAAGAAATTTCTGACGAGGGAGAGAGCCGGAACAAGCCCTTTCCGGATCTCCGGGAATCCCTTCAACGTGAACTGAAACCAGACCGACAGCGCAAATCTCTGGAAATTTGACTAAAACTTTATTAGGAAGTGTAAGCCCGAATCGCAACCCATTCCGTCGCTCGGATTTTTTCCCTAACGAGGACGAAGCCTTCCCGAGTCCTGAGCCAGGAAACAGGATGGATAGAAGGCGAGCAGGAGCGACGGAGGATGTCGGGACGACAGCCAACTTCCAGGGCTATCCCATCGAGTCATCCGTCTTGTCTGTTAGACGCTCAGACGTAAGATCCCACGTTCCCACAGATCCCTCTAATTTTATTCAAATATCGACCTTTTTCGATATAGTACAAATCAAAGCAAATCCTTCATGTCGACCGGGTTGCATTTAACTGAGGTGACAGATTTGCGGGTGCAGCAGGATAGTGGAAAAAATCGGATTCTTCCAGATTTAACCTAATGCATCTCCAGGACAAACGAAAAAAAGACGACAGGTGATGGGATATCGAATGCTTCTGGGAAGTGCACGCTGATTTAATTATGTGTGGTAAAAACACATTCTTTCAGGATTCCTGTATTTTCCACATTAAGCTTTAATTGTATTGATTATTTAAGGTCTGGAACCAATCTTCTATTTTTCCACAAATATATTGTATTTTTTTAAAAGAGTTTTTCAGCTTTAATGACGCACACTATCCAAAAATGATTTATTCGAAAAATATGTTATAAACTGTGTTTTTTTAATGTTCTATATACGTAGATCTCCCTATACAAAGTGAAAATCAGCTTTTTATCTGGATCTCTATCCAAATTAAGGAAAATTTTAGAAATTCCCTATATCACAGAATGTTTTGAAATTGCATAACATAGGGCATTGGAAAAATGTTTCGATTTTTTTTTTTAATAATTTTTATTCATAGTAAGAAAAGAGATATCGTTTTGAAATTATTTAGGTATGTTTACTTAACTTTAATGAGTACGAAAATATTTTTTTTTTTCTTTTTTCGTTGGTTTTTTGTGCCACTATTAATTAAAAAACATAAAAAATGACGGCGGTCATGATTTCTGGCGACTGGATCATTTGAAAAAAGGCAAATTATTCCTTGTTGAAGTGCGAATTAGGATGATGTTTTGGATACGAAATTCATGTTTTTCTTATTGCGACTTCTGCAACATATATACCTCTGACTCCAATTATTTATCATAATAATAATGACTATTTTAATTTAAGGAAAAATGATTTGCAGCATATATTCTACTATGTTCCTACGTCATCTTGTTTCCATTTTTTTATTTCGCTTTTTAGGCAGTTCAAGACTTTTTACCTGAGTACGGGAAAGCCAAAAGGAAGATTATGATTTTAGCAGTCTATGTATGTATGTATTTACGTATGTTCCACCTTAGCACCTAAACTACTAATCCGATTTTGATGAATGAGGTGTCAATCAATTCGTTGTTATGGTCCGGGTGACATAGGCTAAATTTTATACGCACTAAGTCAATATGACAGATGTTACATCCAAAAATTGGGAGTCTTTGGAATTTTGTATTTTGTATCGAGTGGGATGTCAAATGAAAGAGGGGAAAATTCTGAGTTGAAAAATGTAAATAAATATTAAAATACGGAAAAGTGTAAAATAAAAGAAAAGGTTGTTTAAAAAACTATAACCGGACTACAAAAAAAAAATAAATACAATTAAGAGAAAAAACAATTCCAAAACTTTGACCCCGATATAAATAAAATAAACTAAAAATTAAGAAGCAAGTTCTTTCTGGCAGTTTCAAATTAATAACGTTATTATTCAACTCAAATGCCGTGGTCGTGCGTTGTCAAGTACAAAAAGCAAATATTCTAATTTGATAGAGAAATAAAACCAATGGAGAATGTCTTCAATCAAGGATAAAAAATATGCAGCACCTAGTCGGATTAAAGGTTTTGGAACTTGTTTTTTTCCCTTAATTAAATTTTTTTTTTTTTCGTATTCGGGAGTTTTTTTAAATTTTTCTTTTATTAGTTTTTAGCAATACAGTATTAATACTTATAAAAATAACTAGGTTATTTCTTTTAGGCATTTCATATAGACCAACTATTTCTTTTCATTGAGTATTTTAGGAAATGCAAAATATTAATTCATTACGCGCAACAAGAAATATGTAGAGATTATATCTACACAACTTTTAACACAAAAAGTGTAAGTAAGAGATTATATCTCCACAACTTTTAACAGTAAAAGTGGTGTAGTAATTAAATATAATCAATATATTTATATATAATCATGCCTTTATCAGTTAAGTTGTTGTACGATTTACCCTAAAGCGCCCTATGGTATGCAATTTAAACACATTTTTAAGTTTGAAGGTATCGCATAGAAAAGAGCTTTCAAAAATGTTGTCCAGATGAAACTTCTTGTCTATGCAATATTATTTTTCTTGTGATAGAGAAAGAATTTATTGTCCACATTCTTGTCTAAGCATTTTATATAGGGCGAGTCGAGTGGTCTATTATATAATATTATATGTCAGTGGCTGTGTCTACAGACAGTGAGAAATGTTCGGTGTCATGCTTGAGATTTTCCTCGTCGTTGTTATAATGATCTGTGATTTGAATCTATACAATATATTTGAAAAACCCTAGCTATAGTTTCTGTAAAAAAATTTCTTATGACATAATATTTTGTTTTCCTTCTTAAAAGTCTTTCGAATTGTTATAATTAGAAAATAAAAAAAATTCATCGAACCCTTGATCGTTGATTGAATTTTAAAAAACCCACTCATTATTTGCTCCAGTTGAAACAGATGAAAAACTTTAATTCATTAATTAATACTAGATTTACGGACATTTATTACATGATTTGTCGGAATTGCGAAAAAATAAGTTTAGAATATATTCACGTTCGAAATAAAGGGCTCGAGAGATAAGCAATTTACAAGAACATATCGTAGTATTATTAGATCAATTAAATGTAATATATTTCACTAAAAATAGATAAATAGGACTTCTGTATGTTTCGCCACGAAATCTGAAACATGATTTTTCAACGGTTAATCGTCTATAATCGTAAGATATTATTAGGCAAAGATAAAAATTGTAATCCCTTTTTAACCTATTTCTCGTGCACGTATCTTAATTAAATATATATCAAGCGAAAGGTTTTTTTTCGTAGATATGCAGAATATATATTTAATTCAGCTACGCACCATAGGGAAAGGTGTGAAAGCCAGGTAAAGTTTTATATATACTAAAAATTCTTTTATTCACATACTCATTAATACACTGTGCACATACATCAAAAGAAACAGGAAGGTAATACATATTTGAAGAGAATACATTTTATTTCGATTCGTTTCGTTTCATATTCTCTCTGCACTCACATTTTCACACACTCTATTAAGCAGTTATTACTTTCTTCTTTCTCCTGCTTTTGTTATTTGAGCTATTAAGTGCAAATTTTACAAGTGCCAATTTTTTTCTAATTAAGTAAAATCTTTTTTAACGTAAAGCTGATTATAATTGCGCCAACGGTGGAAAGTGTGCTTTTCGAGTTTTCTTTTTGTGTTTTTGGTTTGATTTATATATTTTGATATTATAATTGCGGCAAGTATTCTCCTTTTGGATTTTTTTTTTATAAGCCGATTGTGTTTTTGATTAGACGCGAGGATTTCTTTATTTTAAATAGTGTGTTCTATTTTATTATAAATATGCCTCGAAGGCCTACGTTAGCCGGTCGAATTGAACAACAATGTCATAGAAACGAAGTCAGATCAATTAGAAATAGAAACAGGAACGTTGGTCGAATATCGACAACAGGCGACACTAGTTTATTTTAATATTTAAAAATTGACCTCATTGATAAAATGACTCAAAATTCAAATAGACCGTTCTTTTAATCAAGTGTCTTTTCATATGGTTTATGTATATTAAAACAGAGATTTTTTTTCCTGAATCTGTTAGATCCTAACCCAGTCCCAAAAGCCCATTCTTCAAGCCGTTTTCGTAACTTATACGCGAACTGCCCGGCGCTCAAAAGTGGTGAAATGAAAATCGCTGGCAAGTTTTCATGAGGCGTTGGCTGGGACTTTTCCTGGACTAGGTCCCAGTTCGCGCGGAAAAATGAAAATACTGCGCGAGATGACGTCCCCGAAAGAAGGCGGATGGCACTTGCTGGCCAGGCTGCCTCATATAACTAATGGCGTCATAAATAATTCTAAAGCACGACATATTGCTGCTGGGAGATTTCCAGTCTATATACACTATCCCCAGCCCCCTCTGTCACCTAGCCACCTGTTTTTCCATCCGATCTTGTGGACCCGGTCCAACCCGCTTCCCTTTTTTTCTCGCCTGCAGTCTAGTTATCCTGTAATAACGTCGAGATAAGAACAGCTCGCATATTCTTTATTCTTTGCTAGCCGAGTGGTGAAGCACCCGCGCCATTCCCGAGCTCCACGAAATTCCCAGTCGCCTCGCTTTTAAGCCGGGCGACGATGGATCGGATTTCGTGGTCCCAGCTAACTAATGGTTATTACACTGCGCTAAGTGCTGCTCCAGGTTCGGTGCAAGCTTCTAGCTCTCTCCTACAGGACCCCCTCTCTCTATTGTCGGTGGTAGAGAGGGCGTTTCTAAGCCCATCCATCCATTCTCGCGGTGGTGTGGCTAAAAGTTCCCGCGAAAGCGATTTATATTTTTTTTTTCTTCTTATCCCGGTATCCCGGTCCTGTTGGAGCTCCGGTTGAGTTACTGCAAAATTTGCATTTTTGCCAAATTGAGTGGAAGAACAGGTTGCAGTGTGTTGTGTAGTTATGCAGGTTTTAGCATGCTACCACTATGCTATCTGTGCGCTAGGTCTATCTATGGTGACGCCCTCTATACACGCGCTGTTGCTGTCGCCCACTAGACGAGGGAAGGAAAAAAATTTTTCTGCTTTGCACAGCATTAACCGAGGATTTAAATTAACTCGAAATTGAATGTCACAACAGGGCGCCACCGGCAAAAACAGACATTTAGGGGTGCATTTTCGGGAATTGTTATTGTGCCAACGTTTTACGCCTGCCTCCTGCCACTGCCATTGCCCCCCCTTCAACCAGCTCGTGCGCTACTGTGTTTTGCTAGTCCTCAGGGAGCATATGATGAGCCTTTTTGTGAGTGCTTTAAATTAGCGGAAATGCTGAATTTAGAAATTCTCCTCCGGCCACTATTACAATATAATGCTTGCTGGCATGAGATAAGAGTTGGACCAGATTAGGCACGCGGCTTCAGTGGAGCAGGGTAAGCCCTAGCCCTAGCCCTAGTTTGCAGCAAATTTAGGTTAGGCAAACGTGACAAGGCGAGCTAATGCAAGAGTCGAGTTGTGCTGACTGTCGTCAGATATAAATTGCTTTTTAAAGCAGAATGAGGCTAACAATTCAAGGACAAGCTGCAACGAAATGATGTGACATTCTTACTTTTAAACAGGTCACATTTAGATGGGTTTTAGTATTTTTCATTTTAAGAAAATTCACTATTGAAGTAATTATGGTTTTTTTTTCGAGTCTATTTCATCGATGTTGTGACGTTTGAATAACTACTTCGAACATTTTGACTTCAATTACCCAACAAATCAAGTGAAAAGTCAACTTTCCAATATTTGATTTTGTTTTTGTATTTTCGATAATTTCATTATTTATCAGTACTTGGCTATTTATGTGAATAAAAATCTAATATTTTACTTAAATATCTAGCCAGAGTTGTGAAAAAGGTACTACGATTACCATTACCATTACAATTACAACTACAAGTAATGCCAGCAAGACAAATTACCAGTACCATTACTAGTATTGGTACTTCAAAAAACTTCACCATTACCGCACTTCAGAAACATTACTTAGCATTACCTTACATTATTCAGCAATACCTGACATTACTTAGAAACACTCAGCGAGTAATGCTAGGTAATGATGAGTACTGTAAAGCTAGATAATGCTGAGTATTTCTAAGTAATGGTGAAGTTAATTAAATCGTTTAAAGTACCAATACTAGTAATGGTACTGGTAATTTGTCTTCTTTACATTACTTGTAGTTGTACTGAGTATAGTAATACATTCCACGAATAATGCATTATTTTACACCTCTGTATCTAGCAAATGCTTTTACTGGAACCATTTGCTAAATAGTTTTCCTAGTAAATACTGAAATTTTGAGCAGATACTTGAACTTGAATGAATAAACAGTAGCTTTGACTTATGACAACAAGCAGTTACTAGCAATTTTTTCAAGTTCAAAGTGGTATAAGTCCACCTTTTGAAAAAATCGCATGAGGTCTATCTTCACATTAAGATTTATCTGGAAAAGTTGTTAAAATGATATGTTATAAAGAGAAGCCGAAAATAACGATTCTTTTTGAAAATTAAGACATAAAAAAATTATAAATTTATACTAACAAGGGGACGGCACGACCTTGGGGAAACGGATTTTAATGAATTTTGGTATAGTGGTAGTATACCATGTGGGTACTACCGCTGTAGAATATTTCAGGCCAACGCCCAGTAGAAGCTGAGAAAACTGCATCTAAAGTTCACCCCGCACTTTATACATATATAAGTTATGTTAAATACTGAGCGTACCGTGGCGTCAGCGGTAATACTTCAGACTCGTACTCCAGCATGTACGGGTTCAAATCCAGCTGATTGACTTTTCTTTTATCTCTTTTTTCTTCTTCTTATTTTTCATTATATAAATTATATAAATATATAAATGTATAAATATATGTAAATCAAAAATTATGAGTCGGTACAAAATAAAATGCCCTAAACTATCGAGTGTAGCGCAAAATATATACCTGCTCTGGATAATAGAAGGATCGAATAGGGTCGGGAAAATCCACCTTTCGAAAGTTGTTGGAAAGATGTCCAAACATTGTATAAATAGATCTCTCTCCCCGAATTTCAAAACCTGTATATCATTTATTAAAATCACAATTTAGAAAATTTTCATGATTTCATTATTTTCTTTCTTTTAAGGAATCGAAAATGACAAAAAAAAAAAAAATGTATATAGTTCGGGATTATAACTTCCATTTTTTTTAAGTTGGTTGAATCAATGGAAAAATAAAAATTAATTGATATCACTGGTCAACACCAAATTTTTTTTTTCCGAACAAGTGGCAAATAATTTATATATGACTTTTTCCTTAGATTATGATTTCGTAAATGAAAATGCTCAATCAGCTTCCGTTTTCAAGGAATAGGTGAATGAAAAAGTCAAAAGACCTTATTTTGACCATATTTGAAAATTCATTAAAATATAAACTGATTATTATAGAAGCTTATAACGTGGCTAAAACCAAAGTTAGAACCTTGAGCTATTATCTCAAAATACTAAAGGTCTTAAAAATGTTCGAAAAATACCTTGAAAATCAAATTTTTGACCAAATCGATTATTTCATACAACAGATGCTGGATGAAAGCTATCATAAATACACGCTCATGAAAAACTTTTTCGCGAGAATGTTTAGAAAACCTATAAAAATTAGTGGTATTTGATATTTTTTAGAATAAGTTTCAGGCTTTGATTTGAGCCATGTTACAAGTTCCAGTGACCATCTGTTATTTTTTGATGATTTTTCAAAAATAGCAAAAATACGATATTTTCAATTTTCCACTCTATTTTTCTCGAAAACGAGAGCTGATTGAGAATTTTCATTTAAGAATTCGTAATATACGGACAAAATCCTATAGAAATGATCTGGTACATTGAATTTGTTGACCAGTGAATCAGAATCATACGTGTAAAATAATTAAACATGCTGTTAACCAATTAACGGCGTTCGACGAGTATACACGTCAATTCGAAAAATTAATTTGCTGCGATTCACGTGTATACTCGTCGTGTAAAATAAAGAATTTTTTCGCGTAATTACTCATCGTTTTGTCTTATTATTATTATTTTTTTCTTTATAAGTAGGGAATTTGCCCTTCAATTGACGTGTATATTCGTCATTGTTTGATTTTAATTACACACTCCGTGAAGGATTTTTAAAACTAAATTCCGCAGTTTTCTCTGGTTAATTCAGCCTTTGCTTACATGTTTATTAATAATTGGGTAGTAATTACTTATTTCTGTAGGCAGTAAATAATACGTATTTACTTGCCAGTAAAGTTTATTCACATAATTTCTAGCATTAAGTAGTACAGAGTGCTTTTACTTCATGCAAATGCTTTTACTGAAACCATTTACATTCAGTCTGTCTCATTTTTGAAATTTTAACCGATCTGCACTGAACTTACGTTATTGTATATTATTATTATGAAGAAATCAGTTTTGATGAATATTGAATAAATACACCCTGCATTTCCCAGGTGCATACAGAAATTGTATTAAGAAAGAGATTCAATTTGCATCTTTCCCAGCGAATAGAAAACTGCACTTGCACAAAATTACCCCAAAGGGTGCAAAAGGTTCAAACCCTCGTGTGGCTCAATTCGAATGACTTCCGCTCTAGTGATTCGCTGAAGGGTTTAAATGTGGGAGAATCATTCTTAATGCAAATTAGCAGCTAGTCCCGTCTGATAAAGTTTTCAAGGAATCGTCTGAAAAGTTTCGTTCATTCCTGGAGTGGAGTGCACCAGAGGTGCAGGTGAAGCACCTTTCGTGGCGATTTATTACATGTTTGTACCTACAAGGGAGAGGGGTACTTGTTGAAAACCCCGCAAAATCCAGATATTCAAGGTGGACTAATTGTAATTAAAGCTGGACAAGTGAGAGAAGACCTCAGAGTTTAAAACGCTTTGGTTAGAGGTCCTTAACTCTAAGTGAGAGAGAGATGCTTCAAAGAAATTTTTTTCGAAGGTTCGAATGAACTTTTTAATTTAAATCGCAGAAAGCACCTTTTCTTCCTGCGTTTCCCAAACAATTCCTGCACCAAAGCTGGGAACTGTTTGGCTCTCTGGGTTGGTTGGTCGTGGGGAAGTCTTTGAGCAAAAGGAACGGAAGAATTCTATTAAGTGCTTTCGCCTAGAGCACGTCGAAAATTCAAAGCACATTCCTCCCTTTGAGTTTCTCGGAATGTGCAGATCGCGTGCTAATCCGAAAACAGGAGAGCGGGGGTGGGAAATGGTGGATTTTTGCAGCTAAATCCTTTTCGCTTTTATGTTGTGCACAGGCCTGCCACAAGCGACACTATCAATTAGCTTTTTGCCTCCAATTTAATTCAATTTATCAAGCCAATTTACAGACATGCTTCAGATGCATCTTAGAAGACATGCATACATACGTTTTAATTATTTTTTAGTCTAGTAAAAAGACACAAAATAGACCCCTTACCTTGTAAAAGGAATGTAGTCTTGGTTTCTGCAAGAAAATCAGAAAATATTCACACAAATCAAAAATCACCCTCATATCCTTAATTATTTGAGCTGTAAAATTATGATTCTAATATCAATTTATTTCCTTAACTTAACTTGAGCGCCTAAATGACATTATTTAAACTGTCACTTGAACTCAGTTTAAACCTTAAAACATGACTATGCTAAATCCAAAATTTAAGTGAAATCGTACATAAAACTGTTTATTTTGAAAATAACATTTCTGGTGGCTCTCATTTTCTAGGTATACTTTGTCAAACTTCAAAAAAGGCCATTTTCAATTCAATAAACTCCTTTTTCAAACTTTTTGAGTATAAAAATACATAGTTAAGGTTCATGCATATGAAAATAAAAATTTGAATACTACATCTACATGAGGTGAAATTAAACTTTCACAATTAAAACAACTATAACAACTTCAGAAAACCCATAGTTCGTTCTATGTTCAGGAGTATACAACGAATTTCTCATACGCAATGTTCAGTCAGGGGCATATAAATATGGGTTAAGGCTAATAGTCCAGGAAACTCAATATGACATATGGTTCAAATATCTCTTATGAATAAGACAAGCAGATAAGTTCGTCTATTATGTAGCATTTGTAACCCTAACAGTTGACTTCGAGTTTCATAAGATTGAATTCTTGCATATTTTGAATAAAAATTGAGTAAAACTATCCTAATCCTGTCGGCACAAAAGACCTTTTGGTCGCAGTGCCCACCATAAGGGTTGCCTCAAATAATAATAATAACCCTAATCCTAATTTTAAAAGGATTATGAAATTCCTTATAAAAACACCTAAAACCTTAATTACTTTGTTGATAATGTAATCAATGTTGTATGAAAATATGAGTTTGGAGTCATATAGATAACACCCAAGTCCTTATATTTGTTTACCCTTTTAATTGAAAAGTTATTAACTTTATAATTTCAGATTACAGGTGCGTAAAGGTCATGATTTTGCACTCGGCAATGTTCAGAGAAAGTTCATTAATAATAGACCATTTAGATAACATATGAAAATAATTTTGAAACTTAGCACAATCGTCTGAGGATCTAACTAAGGCGACAAATTTTAATTCATCACCGTATATTAAGCATTTAACAAAAGAAAATATTTCAAAATAATCATGGATAAAATTTATGAATAATAGAGGCCTAATTTTGATAATATATATATAAAATAGCTAATAGGTAATTTGTTACTCGGCGTAGCGTAAATACCTTTTAATTAAAAACTTCTCAAATGCTCTAGTTTAATACATTCTAAAATTGTTTTAACCTGAAAACCCTAATTTATGGATCCGACATCTTGAATTTCCAAATTCTGATAATATTCACAATTAGTGTCCCCAAAATAATCATTACAAACCGTCGAAACCGGAAAATTTTTGTCGCCATATTGGATGCGCCATCTTAGATTCGCAAATTTTGAAAATATTCAAAATTAGTGTTCGCAAAACAATCATTGTACTAATTTTCATTAGAATCCGTTGAAATCGAGAAATATAGGAGGCCATCTTGGATTTAAACATTTTGTTAATATTCAAAATTATTGTCCCCAAAATAATTATGGCACTAATTTTTATTGAAAACCGTTGAAATCGGGAAATTTTTGTCATCATATTGGATTTGCAAATTTTGAAAATATGTATTCAAAATCAGTGACCTCAAAACAATCATTGTACTAATTTTCATTTAAGTCCGATGAAATCGAGAAATTTTTGCCGTCATTTTTGATCCAGCATCTTGAATTTCTAAATTTGTATAGCGGATTTGAAGTCAGCATTCCCCAAAGCCCCTAAGTACAAATTTTCATGAAAATCGCTTTGCATTTATGTAAATATATGAAATAACTTGACTACAGCGCAACCTATCATCTCGACAAAACAAATATATTGTGGGAATATGACCTCAATCGGTCAAGTCGTTCAGAAGTTACACGATTATATATATTAAGATTATTTGATAAATTCAAATCAAGTATGATCTTTTAAATGTCCCTTATTTAGGTAAGAGATGCAAGATGCTTGTAAGAATCGTTAGTTCAATTAAACTTGCTGTATAAGATTGGTCTGATGATTTTCGATAGTTTACTAAAGTTTTTAGTTAGTTTTAGTATTTGTTCGTTGAAACCCTGTGGCGCCCAGTGTGCCTTACCCGCAATGGTTTTTAAACGTAAAATTCCAGTTTGGTGTTTTTTGAGAAAACTTGCTCAAGAAGTTGATTTTAGCATTTCAATGTAGAAATTATCAAAAAGTAGTGGTTTTAATTTAGAATTTTTGTGCAAAAGTCCAAGATGACAGTTCAAGCTGTTCGTTGAACTGACAAGCACTGGGGCGCCCCATGTTTTTTGACAATTCTCAAAGCGCACCAGGGCCCTAGTGTTTATAGTTAATTAACCAAAGTTTTTATTTAATTCTCCGAAGTTAGTTTCCCTTAGTTTTGCCTAATTTGTGTGTGGGTATCTTGCACAAAAACTTAGAAAAGTCAAAATTGCAGTAACCGAAGTGCACTTTATACGTGTTTGCATTGTAAAAACTAATTTTATTTAACGTAACACAACTTAAGCCGGTGAATTTCTGAAAGAAGGAAAACTCTCTGCGAAGATTGGCCAAGTTCAAAAGTTGCGAGCACACGAAAAGACTAAAAACGAAAAGTCAAGAGTCATCGGAGGCGGGAGGCGGAGCGCCCTCTGACTCGTTTCCTAATTGCCATTGACAGCCCTCGACTACTCGACGGGAGCAGGGTTTCCCTCTTCCTGGATTTTCCTTCATTTCACCGCTGAATCCCTGGAATCGCTGACTTCCCGCAAAACCGACAGACTTCGAGGGTTCCAGCGGTAACCACAAGCTCCTCAGTCCGGAGCGCCGAGGTCGAGGCACATAACTTTAAAGTGACATCAAAGTTCGACGAAGCCCGAGGACGTGGCTCTCTAAGTTGCAGCTCCAGTCGGCGTCTTTTTGCCTGCAAAGCGGGGCTCCGGTGGCGGCGACGGACTGTGGGACTGCGCTGCCAAGTCACCTTGCAATCTTCCAAACGGCCCCAGGTCGAGGTGAGGTGAGGACTCTGATGGATGAAGTCTGGAGTCTGGACTGTAAGATCTGATGGAGCGCCTCAGCCCCACGGGGAAGCTTGTAATTGTCTGAACTCTGCGAAGAATTTGTTGCACTCAAACCAGACAAATAGACGACGGAGGCGCCAGGATTCTTAGGGTAGAACAGCTCCATCCAATTTGTTGCCCCACTCAGGTGAGGAGGCAACTTGTCTTCTTCTCAACCTGACGGGGTGCAACGTTGTTGCAAAACGGAGTGATGCATTGAGTGCAACAAATTGAATTTCAAGATCTTCTGCAGCCGCTCCCCGAAGACAAGTTGCAAGTAAGGGGCCATTCCAAGGGAAGAATTCGTCAAAAAATGGTTTATCTCTTCCTTCATCTTGTCAAAAGTCGTCTATTCAGTGAATTTATTCCGGGACGAAATTTAAAGGACCGTGAAGCAATGGAGGTAAGAAGGTCCTAATTACATTTAAACCAAGATCAAATACAAATTATTACAGTCTTTAAATAATTTTAAAATATCCGAATGGGTAGTTTTTGTACGTTACTTATTATAAAAAAGGTGTATTATCTACAAAAATTCAGACATATTACAAATTTTCATAATATTTTATTGGCCTTATTTTTACTAGACTACTTTATCTATCTAAAATCGCACATTTTTCTGTTTGTTTCTCAATTATGTGAAAACATTTACTTTGATTTTTTTTAATCTTTTCCCAAGGTATTTCGTATTTCAATTAAATATATAGGCTATTTGTATTTACTTTGTACATACCATATGTACTATATACCCTTGAGTTTCTTTTTTATTCGCTAATGAAAAAATTTTTAAATCAGATTCAAATTCAAATTCCTGCTTATAAATTGTTACTGGGTTACCCGGTTTCACCCGGCCGGCGTTGGGTAAATACTTACTAATTAAACACTTCTCAAATGTTCTAGTTTGTTATATCCTAGAAATTGATTCAATCCAAAAACCTCTTTATGGATCCGCCATCTTTAATATCCAAATCTTGGTAATTCTCAAAATTAGTGGCAATTATTGTACTAGATTTCATTAAAACCTGTTGAAATCGAGAAATCTTTTTTCGCCATATTGGGTCCACCATCTTGGATCTAGAAACTTTGATAATATTCAAAATGAGTGGGCCCAAAAGAATTGTACTAATTTTCATGAAAATCCGTTGAAGTCGAGATATTTTGATCACCATATTGGACCCGCCATCTTGGATTTTGAAGTTTTGATAGTATTTAAAATTAGTGGTATCAGAGTAATCAATTTATTTTCATTAAAATCTGTTGAAATCGAGACATTTTGGTCTCCATATTGGACCCACCATCTTGGATTTACAAAATTTGATAATATTCAAAATTAGTGGCCTCAGAATAATCATTATACCAATTTTCATTAAAATCCGTCCAAATCGAGACATTTTGGTCGCCGTGTTGGATCCACCATTTTGAATTTTAAAATGTTGATAACATTCAAAATTAGTGGGCTCAGAATAATTATAGTACTAATTTCCGTTAAAATTCGTTGAAATTGAGAAATTATAGGTCGCCATATTGGACCCGCCATCTTGAATTTCGGAATTTGGACAGCGGATTTGGAATCAACATTGCGCAAAACCCCTAAGTACCAATTTTCATGAAAATCGCTTCAAATTTAAAATTTTTAACCGCCATCTTGGATCCGTCGTTTTGAAACCCTTTATATTAAGTTGGAACATGTACTATCTTTGGACAAAAAAATATCGATGCAAGCGTTTAGGCGTGATTGAGCAACAAACAAAGAAACAAACAAACAAATAAACAAACAAACGAACTTTCATAAACAATTATTTTGTTACAAAAAATACAACAACTGTCCGCTAAATTCACATTCATCAAACGCACGAACTGTCAAACTCGGGAAGTTAAAATAGTCGTTAACCCTCCTGGGGTCGCGTGGTACATACTCACAACATAGGTCGCGTGGCGTCTGACAGACTCAACCTCACTTTTTGCTCTTTTTAATAAACTAGCTGGGTTACCCGGTTTCACCCGGCGTTGGGTAAATACTTACTAATTAAACACTTCTCAAATGTTCTAGTTTGTTATATCCTAGATATTGTTTCAACCTGAAAACCCCTTTATAGATCCGCTATCTTGAAATTCCAAATCTTAATAATATTCAAAATTAGTGGCCTTAAAATAATCATTGTACCAATTTTCATTCAAATCCGTTGAAATCGAGAAATGTTGGTCGCCATATTGGATCCGCCATCTTGAGTTTGGAAATTTGGCTAATATTCGAAATTAGTGGCCTCAGAATAATCATTGTACTAATTTTAATTAAAATCCGTTGAAATCGAGATATTCGATTGCCATATTGGATCCGCCATCTTGGATTTATAACTTTTGATAATATTCGGAACTTGTATCCTCAGAATAATCATTGTACCAATTTTCATTAAAATCCGTTGAAATCGAGACATTCTGGTCGCCATGTTGGATCCGCCATGTTGGATTTGGAAATTTTGCTAATATTCAAAATTAGTGGCCTCAGAATAATCATTGTACCAATTTTCATTAAAATCCATTGCAATCGAGAAATCTTGGTCACCATATTGGGTCCGCCATCTTGGATTTGTAAATTTTGATAACATTCAAAATCAGTGACCTCAAGATAATCATTGTACTAATTTTCATTAAAATCCCTTGAAATCGAGAAATATGGTCGCCATTTTGGATCCGCCATCTTGGATTTCTAAATTTTGATAATATTCAAAATCAGTGACCTCAAAACATTCATTGTACTAATTTTCATTAAAATCCGTTGAAATCAGGAAATCTTGGTCGCCATATTGGATCCGCCATCTTGAATTTCTAAATTTGGACAACGGATTTGAGATCCCCATCCCGCAAAACCCCTATATACCAATTTTCATGAAAATTGCTTCAAATTTAAAATTTTCGGCCGCCATCTTGGATCCGCCATTTTCGAACGGGATAAAAAGTATCCTATAGCCGATTCCTGGTTCTAAGCTACCTCCCCACCAATTTTCAGCCAAATCGGTTCAGCCGTTCTTGAGTTATAAATAGTGTAACTAACACGACTTTCTTTTATATAATATATATGTATATAGAAGATATAATTGAATGTAATTGAATGAATTTCTTTTATTTTATAAGAAACTGAGAGGCGGAGTGGGGGAAGAGGTACCTAGGAGGGGGAGCGCCCAGTCTGGCTGGTGCTCCCAAAGCACTGGCGCGAAGTGCGCTTGGCGTCTGTCGGACGCCCGCGACCCCTGGAGGGTTAAGATTACTGAAATAATCCAAGTTTCTGCGCAATTTTCTTAACTTTTCTTTCCGTAAGAACCTTTTACGAAGTTCTAATACTTTACTAAAATACTTTAAAAATAAAGATGAATGAAATCGGTAAAATCGTCCTCAAGTTATGGCGTGACCAAGGGAAACAGGGATTCATTTTTATATATTATATAGATTGGTTCAGCCGTGGTAGCTTTGATAGAGCCGAGGGTGCGGCCGTGGTAACCTTGGTAACATGAACTGGTCTCATTTTTTATATATGGTATAGTATTTTATAGTGGACACGTCGGTCGTTCGGCCGAATTTTTATACAACATTAAAGGTGCAGACCTCGTTCGATAAACGTCGTCTTTTTTGCTCATTTATGTTCACATTTCTCAATTCAAATATAATATCTATGGATTTACAAAAGGTAATATGATGCAATATTTCATGCCAACAGAACATGAAGAAAGAGTCTGTGACACATTATTTAAAAGCGCTTTTCCACCAACTAATTACTTCTTCATCTAGAAAAGAACAGAGCAAAGCTACGATGATAAAACCACAGAACGCTGGTTCTATTCATTTGTTGGATAGTTGGAGATCTCCGGACAGTGCATTATGCGATGCGATGCAAATTCCGAGAAGAAATATGGAAGTGCTTCCGGGTTAAACAGGCATGCACTTCTTGTATTGTCAACAAATGCATAACTTTTCCCAGTCTTTGTTCGTAATGCTCATCATCAAGCATCGCATATAATTTTCCCGGACAGACAGAATCTTGCAGAGCTCTGCAGTTGTGCAGAAATAGAGAGAAATATGCAGAATCACATCTGTGTGCTGTATAGTTTGCAGGTAAATTGCCCTGCTTTATAATCCGTCTGCAGTAAAAATTAGCTCACCTTTGTAAGATGTCACTCCCCGGGAACGTTGACTAATGCGGAGTAATGAGTTTTTTAGGTAACCGTCCGCAAGATAGGGGATTCCCAGGATTCTAAAAGTCGTCCTTCCTGGCACTCAGTTCCCACAACCCGAAAAGCTAATTTTCCTCGAGGCGGTTGAAGCGAACAAACTTACGAATTACTTCATCGTGACTCCTGTGCAAGTACATTTGGAGCTATTGCGACTGCATTAGATCCCTCCCCCGCACAATTTCCTTCTCTGCCCATTTGCATAAGTCTGATAATTTAAATGTTACGGGCTTATAAAATGTTAATTAACATCCACCCGGCCGCCACTCCATCTATCTGGCTGTTGCCCTGCTGCTGCAGGCGTTTTAATGCAATTTTCTGCATTCGTAGTTCGGACTGTTGCCGGGAGGGGCGAGGCGGCATGCAGTTGCCCCGATTGCATTCGACCGGCTTTGCTGTGTGTACGGAGTCGTTGTCTTGTTCATTTTCGTGGCATGACTATTGCCGCCTCCTCCGACGACAACATCTAAAAATTTCAAATTTATCTTAAACCTCGGGGGGATCGGGGCATCCCCATGATAGGATTTATCTAGTTGTTGTATAGAGGGTGCTGCGCATTGCTTCTCAGATAAACAAGCTCGGAAGAGTATCAAATGGAGAAAAGGTTACAAGCCGTTGAATAAATTGGAAAATTTAGTCCGTATACGTGCTGACCTCCTTTGTCTCCGCCGACAGTGGCGGTGGTGGCGGATTCTCTCCTGTTTTTACTACTTCGTCTGAATAAATTCCCTTTTGTTATCGCTAGCTGCTCACGTTATTTTTTGCTATTTTTTTTTCCACGTTGTTGCTTCTTTTCTGGAGTGGGTGCATATCACACACAGGGTGTACCAGAGTGTAAGGTAACCCACTGACCCGCGATGGTACCATGCTGCGGCACACTTTGGCGAAAGTTTAAATGCGGAACAAAAAATTCGAATTTCAAGCTTCAGCTTCAGCTCAAGGGATGGTGTTTGTTGAGTGGCTCTTGAGTGCAGTTTTTTATACAAACTTCACTCAAAATTTCCATATAAATCTTCGTAACAAAGGGAATTGAGAGGGCATTGCACATTTTAGATCGCTAAGGGACTGTTGTGCTGTGCAATTCTCGTTTTAACAACAAACCATGAAATAAATTTTGTAATTCTTTCTGCTTTCTAGAGCTTTGCTACTATGGCATGAGCACAACATCAATAGGACTCATAGACTCGTAATTCAAGATATATTTATATCACATAATAGTAAATACATTACTTTTATACGTTATATAAAGTCGTGTGATATAACATTAGTAAAAATAACCAAAATCGTATGTTAAAAATGCGCCAAATAATAAATTTGGTTTTTTTGAACAAGGGTGTGCCATTTGTTGATTTCTTTTTAAATTAAGTGTTATTTTGACACAGACAAACTTTTCGTGCTCAAAAAATTGACAGAAATATAGTAGCATATCTCCGTAGAAGGAAATGAATAGATTTGAGATAGAATAACGTTGGTAAATATTGAAAATGTATCTTCAAAGTGAGTGCTGTGTTCCTGAAATGTGCCATGGTCACTGCGTACCTCCGATTTGACGCTCTTCAATTTTTCTTTTGACAATATTGATCAACCAATTTGTGAAATAGGGCCCCAACATTGGATTAAAAAAATGGGCTGCTGGCAAGCCAAGCAAAGCAGCCATTTAAATGAAATTATATTTCATAATTTGTTATTCTTTTCAATAAATCAACAAACTTTGAAAAATATTGACCAGTGTTTATTTTATAGTGTTTTTAAAAAGAAACTAGCTGAGGACCCATCCTTTATTTAAATAATATCAAGTGCCATCCTCAGCAGTTATTAATTAAAAAAGTCCATAGAACATTATCGGCTTCTCTGGATCTTAAAAGGGCTGCAGAACCCCTTAGAAGATTCCCAGTGCAGTTTTAAGAAGTTCATCGTTCTGTAAATTATTCAATGGGTGGCGGCGCGCTGGTAGTCATTCCATGTGCGAAAACCACGCGAAAACTTCTCCAAAAATTTTATGCAGATCCTTTGAGGCGAAAGAAGTCCCATCGACTCGTCTTGAATGTAAACAAGCGCAAAGTTTAATGAGAAATCGGCAGAATATTCTTTCATGAGCAAGTTTCAGACAGTGAACACTGAAATCGTGGCGGGGCGATTTCGAAACTTAATTAAATTTCGAACTAGGTGAGGACCTGCGGTAATGAGATGGCTCTGACGTCCCGGGGCGGACCAACTCGACGTTCCAAAGAAGCCGCAAATACTCAGCCATTCTCTTGCTTTTGACGGTTATACGCTAGAAAGTTTCTAAGGCTTGATGGGGTTCTTATGGATTCTGTTTGACCAAAAATCTTCGGAAATTCTTGTTTTCCCCAGGGTTTTGTGGAGTGAGAGAAATTAAGAAAATATTTCTTGGAGCTATTAGCACGTCGTTGGGGCGAATAGCATTGGAACTTTTTAAATATTCTCTTTACTTAGCAATATTCAACTTATCATTTGCATTTGTGAATATTTTGTGGGAAATTTTGAATGGTAATTGTGCGTCTTGTGTATTCAGAGCAAGTAATTTCAGAAAATGTCCTTTAGTCAAACCTGACAGCTTTTCAACATAACCTATAAGAAGATATTATTATATGTATAATATTTTGAATAGCTTTTCATGTACCAAATGTTTTGGTGTATGGAGCTACTCAAAGGGATTTTGCTTTGGTATAGAGACGTAAGAAACTGTGATTCTTATAAATTTGATAGTCCCAACTCTTCTTCTTCTAGGGCAAAATTCCTTGAATTCGTGGCCAAGACATGCTATCCGGTGCAGCTGCAAAGAGTCGATTCGACTTTAATTCGGAACATTATACAATATGACATCATGACACCAAACTAAGATAAGGAAATCTACTTTACGGTAAGTAATTTTAAGGCATGTTTCTTAATTAAACTCGAAAGGCAAATGCACGTCTAAAGGCTCTAAAGTTTAGTTTTAGATATCTACATATATATTAATATTATTTTCATTAATTTAATGTGGATGGTAAATGCTTTAACAATTTGTTTGGTATGTCTAAAAGTAAACTGAGAACTAACGTATATCCTACATTAAAATAAGTTTTAGATAATAAAATATAGCCTAAAACCACTTAAATGAGTCCAAATATCTATTTTTTAAATAAATCGCAAATGAGGTTTTCACTAAGGTCATATTTTGATATTCTGGTAGGTCATGATCCAAGCTACCATCCCCTTAATTTTGGCGCACTACTTCCTGCACACCCTGTATATATATTCAACGAGTCCTGAATCACTTATTTATCCCTTTTTCTACTCGAGCTTCAAATTTTCAAAATACAATAAGTGGTAAATGCATAAGTAAGAAAGTAGTAAGCTTTGTAAAGTGTAAGTTCAAAAAATTACATGGTATTTAATACCCAAACATATTAATAGTTATTTATTTTTGTCTTACACCATTTTAGTCTTTTTATCATGGATATTATTACACTACAGATTGAGGGCATCCATATAGTCCATATTTTGCCATTATACCACAAAAAATTGCCCATTTAGAATATTATAAAGGAATATTATATCAAAAGCTTAATAACACTGTAATTCTTAGCAAATACAAAGTTTATTTATTTATTTACTCGCTTAATACAAACTACAAATAAATCAACAAGCTCGAAAAAAATTTAGATGCAATTTTTAAAAGATATAAACCCGTTTTCCCTATGATATGCAAAAGGCCCACTTGAGCCAAAAATGAAGATAACAAATAAACATTCTCTTTACCCACATTTTACCATGATTGGCCCAAAAAACTCGTGTCAAGAAAAAGAGTTATGAACAAACCACTGCCAAAATTGCGTGACTCCTCGGCATTTGTTATCGCATTATTAAGGGAATCGCGCCAGAATGACGGCTCGATAAGACGGTTTACCTTTGTGGATTTATTTCCGAAGACTTAAGTCTATAGAAATGTTAGTTATTATTCTAAAATTCTTTTGAACGACTACAAACTTCCTGAATAACAATTACCCGACTGAAACATGCTACCGTACGGAGGCTTTTGTGTCATTGTTTTGTAAGTTAGTTTGAACCCGCCTAAAGTTCAAAAGGCTTGACAACTTTTGATAAACGATTTTTATTATAAAACACCTCAATCGCGTGAATGCCATTAAGGGAATACGTAGGTATGAAATACTAATTTCTTGGAAATTAAGCAGTAGTCTTAATAAGGATATTTTAATAATATACCAACTATCGTTTTTATATCTTACTAGCTGAATTTTTCTTGAATATTGTTATATACAAATTTTGATGGTTTCTTCCAAATAAATCAAATCTCGTTTGTGTATTTGTTTCTCTCAATGATTTGAAAATCCCCATTATTTCAATCAATATACAAGCATCACAAACTTATACTTTTCACGATGGGGTTTCATATAAACGTTTTGATA
Source organism: Dysmachus trigonus (assembly GCA_949715965.1). NCBI lineage: Eukaryota > Metazoa > Arthropoda > Insecta > Diptera > Asilidae > Dysmachus > Dysmachus trigonus. Next base: position 96,323,282 of record OX454319.1, on the reverse strand, counting down.
CAAATTACGTACCACGCTGTCGTCAACATTTTAAGCAGTTTTGGTATAGCAACTAGAATATTTACATAAATTATAAGCATTTTTAAAATCTTAAACATGACCAAAGGTTGAGAAACCTCATTAAAATTTGTTACATCGTACAAAAGTTATCACTGATAAACTTAAAGAAAAGTGTTTTATTGAATCTACAGAGATATATGTATACTATATATATACCTATACTTTTTTATCGTCAGAACTAACAACACAATAAACAATTTGGCAAAATTTCATTACTTAATAACTAACCCCCAAAGGATGAAAATTAATTTTAAATATTTTGAGCTTGGATGGGATTTTGACATGTTACATATGTCATTGAAACGCATCACAGGTTTTCGATGGACCTGAAAACTGATTATAAACTTTAAAATAAAAATTTTTCTCTTTTTTCAAAAAAATATTCATCCATTTTGAATTTTGGTAAAATCACCAAAAAATAAAAAGTTTTTTTTTGATAGCTTTCTAACATTTTTTTTTTATAACATACATATATCTTTTCCAGATTTTTTTTCCACTTGTGACACCTGAAAAAATTAAAATGTCGATTTTTATTGTTTATTTTTTTGGTTATGTTTGCTGTACAGTCACCAAAAATTTTGTTGTGACTTTCTGGAATAGGTTTTTATTATATATGTTGAATTCTTTTTCAAATCAGCCACCCCCCTAGGCCATTACAATTTTGGGGCAAAACATTTTTTGAGCACACCAAAAAATCTGTCAGAAAGTCTAGTTTTTAAAGCCGTTTGGTGTTTTTTGAAAAAAAAAAATTCTAACCTCAAAAAAACGGTTTCAAGTGAGGCACCTCGCAAAAAAAATGCCATTTTTCAGTCAAAAATGATTGAGAAAATTATAATTTTTCAATAATTTTAACCAAATTACTCAGAAAAAGTATTTTGGGGGTCGCTGAACAAGAATCCGTTGTCAGACTTAAAATTCAAAATGGCGGATCCAATATGGCGGACGAAATTTTTGAAAATAATTCTGATTTACACCAAAATTGGTTTAGAGTGGTTTTTAGGGTCTCTGATCACGAATCCGAGGTCAGATTTCTAAAATTCAAAATGGCGGATCCAAGATGGCGGATGAAAATTTTGAAAATCAACAGATTTACGCCAAAATTAGTATAAGGGGGTTTTTGGGTCTCTGATCACAAATCCGAGGTTAATATCGGAAATTAAAAACAATACAGAAAATCTATTATTGTACTGATGGCGCTAAGCAGGATGAAAATTTTTACTTAGTTATCTTACTTTTAATAAAATTTTCCAATGAATCACTTTATTGATTTGGTGACCAGTGATCTGAATTTTTTTCCGTATCATTAGAAAAATTTTTAATTAAAACAATTCCATTTTTCTGTACTATAAAACCGTGGTTTTTTGAAATCTCAGAAAAACTCTTGCAATTAAGATTTCTTTGATTCAATTTCCGCCTCATTTTGTCATGAAATACTTTATCAAAATATAAAATAGATATTTTATCGAAATGTTTTTCTGCCCAATTGAATAGTGCTTTGGGAGTTAATATTGCTTCAGATGGTTTAGCCATAAGGCTTTGTAGGCTGACCTTTTGAAAGTAGCACCTATTCTATCATACATGCTTTTTCCATGTGCAGTTGCTGTGTAATGCCATTCTGCTTCAATATTAAAATGATTAATCAAATTGCTTATTTGATATTTATTTTTAAAATGTTGCTTAGCGCCATCAGTACAATAATAGATTTTTTGTATTGTTTTTAACTTTTTTTTTAATTTCCGGTATCAGCGACTGAATAGCATATACAGCGGCAGTATCGTGTTTTAGGCTATCAGACAAAAAACCATACTCTGATGTTTAAGTTCATTATTGTTTTTATAATAGAAAATCACAGGTACCACTGTACATTGATTGTTGTTGAAATGGAATGCCTGCATCCTGACACACGAACGCATAATTTTCTGAAAAATCAAACATTACTAATACTTCACGTGGGCTAAGATTTTCTTGTTTTTCCTTTTATTAAAAGTAAGATAACTAAATAAAAATTTTCATCCTGCTTAGCGCCATCAGTACAATAATAGATTTTCTGTATTGTTTTTAACTTTTTTTTAATTTCCGATATTAACCTCGGATTTGTGATCAGAGACCCAAAAACCCCCTTATACTAATTTTGGCGTAAATCTGTTGATTTTCGAAATTTTCATCCGCCATCTTGGATCCGCCATTTTGAATTTTAGAAATCTGACCTCGGATTCGTGATCAGAGACCCTAAAAACCACTCTAAACCAATTTTGGTGTAAATCGGAATAATTTTCAAAAATTTCGTCCGCCATATTGGATCCGCCATTTTGAATTTTAAATCCGACAACGGATTCTTGTTCAGCGACCCCCAAAACACTTTTTCTGAGTAATTTGGTTAAAATTATTGAAAAATTAATATATAATTTTCTCAATCATTTTTGACTGAAAAATGGCATTTTTTTGCGAGGTGCCTCACTTTAAACAGTTTTTTTGAGGTTAGAGTTTTTTTTTCCAAAAACACCAAACGGCTTTAAAAACTAGACTTTCTGACAGATTTTTTGGTGTGCTCAAAAAATTTTTTACCCCAAAATTGTAATGGCCTAGGGGGGTGGCTGATTTGAAAAAGAGTTCCCAATATAAATTTTTTTTTCCTGGGCCTTTACTCAGACTGAAAAAAATTTTTTGGTACGATAAACATAACCTACAAAAAACAAATGAAAATAAAAATTTATATATAATAATATAATAATAATAAATAATAATAATAAAAATTTATATATAATAATAATATATGTTATACAAAGCTATACAAAAATTTTAGTGATTGCACCAAAATTCAAAATGGATAAAAAAGATTTTTTTTTAAGGTTATATTCAGTTTTCAGATCTACCGATTTTTTCTTTAATGGGCGTCAGTGACATCTATAATATATCAAAATCCTATCCAAATCAGTTAACATCATTACTAAAGAGTTATTAATTTTTTTTCGAAATTTTTAAAATCCCTTGGGTTTGTTATTTATTAAGGGATGAAACTTTACCAAATTGTTACTTGTATTAATTCTGACGATAAAAAAGTAAAAGTAAAGGTACTTTACCCGTTCTTATCCCCCTACGGCCTTTTTGACAATATTTTGATAGAGGTCCTTTTGTGTCTTTCCGCTACACTTTGAAAGCGATTTTATGATCTGCATACATTTAGATAGCAAAATTATTTTTTCTCTGTATAACCAGCTTTTTGTTAGCGAAAGCAGTAGCCAATTTAGCTCTTAACTTAAGCGAATAACGTTCATTGATACGTTCGATTTATTAATAAATACATATATACATTTATAATTTTTTCTTTATGTTTTAAGATGAAAAATAAAAAAATTTCGAAAGGGTGAATTTAATATTAGGTAAAAATTTTGTTACATTTCGATTACGATATTTCATGATGGTTAAAAATAAATCCTGTGGCTGAAAGGACGAATATTAAATTTTCCAGAAGAATTTTCCTATAATATTTTTTTTTTACATGGTTCACTTATTGAAATGATTTTAAATTAAATAAGTTTTCATATATCTCTTGCACAAAGAATGACTTTCAGAGTTAGATTCCATCTCTGAATAATTTCCAGCACGATAAAATCTCCTTAAAATTGCACTGGAGAATTTTTCAAGTTGGTTTTTTGCCCCACTGAGACACCTCCAGCGAGATATAATCGTTCTATAGATTTTTTTTATTAGCTTTTTATCCGTCGTAGTGCGACAGTTTGGGCTGCTTCCCGCTGTTACATTCAGCCCGCGCTTTCTTAAGCAATTCATCTTCAAAAGGTCCCTCCGGAAGGTGGGAAGAAGAAGAAAAAAATATCTGGGACTGTCCCGCCCGCCAGGGACCCTTTTTTGACAGTGTCGGTAGCAGGAAACAGGTTGGACCTGAACTTTATTGCTTTTTCAGGCATTTTGCGGGAGTCGAGTCGAGTCGAGGGTGTGTGCATCCGTCTGGACATATTCAGACCCTCGAAATTGATTCGTGATGCAAAAACAAATCACAGCTCAGCCTCGTCCTTGTCGTCGTCCTCGGCCCCCCTGGGTCGTGCTGGCCCTTTGTTGATGTCGACCCTTTTCTAAGATTCCTCTGTTTGCCTAATCCCCGTCCTCCTCTCCCGGACCCCGAGTAAACTAAGTGGCCAGACTGTGCCAAAATCTGAGGCGAGTTCAGTCAGCATGAAAACCTCCTTCACAACTTGAAGGGAAAATATGGAAAATTCGTTTTGTATGTGGGGTGGTGGACAGGACATTCCCGAAAATATTGTGCTAGGCCGGCCCTTCTCTCCTCCTTTGTCCGCCACTACGGGGGACTGTTGTCCCTGCAAAGACCCTCAAAGGGTCGCTTTCGTTTTTGCTCGAGCAATAAAGCTTAAGTGCTCCTCCGCATTGGACTGAATGACTGTGGAGCCCTCCGAACCTTATCTGATTTTTTGCTTACTGAATTTGTTTCGAATTTTCCAGGAGCGGTCACTGTAACTTGTGCCTTGTGGCTGCTCCCACGGGACCCGGGAAAAAAAACGGCTTTGGACAATTCGAGTGTTTATAAATTTGACTCCTTGTCTCGCAGCCTGGTCCTGTGCTTTTCGAATCGAGTCCTTTTACTACTTTTCTGTGATTGGCTGGGAATGGAATGCTTTATGGCTTCCAGAGAAATTATTAAATTGAACATTTTCAGAAATCATTTTTGGAAATATGTTGCCAATTCAAGCTGTCGAAAAAATATGCTATTCTCTTAAAGTTATAGGGACATAATAACGAAAGATCGAACAAACGAGGTGTAGCAATTAAATAACGAGACGAAAGCAGATATTGAGTTGTACAATCAAATTAATATTATACTATATACCCTTACAGTAGGCTTGACAAAACCCAAATTATTAATGATCCAACGTCTCTCCCTGTTCTAAAAACAGCCCCGCAAATCCTACGAAGTTAGGTCCTTGAGAACACGTGTCGTGACCTCTTGAATATTTTCTTAAATTGGGTTCCTTTACGCTGGAAATGTTAAGTATGTTATACAATACATATACGAATTTTTAACACAATTCAGGTGTAATTTTTCTTCGTTTTGAACAAAATATTTTTAATAAGCGTGTTTCTGTGTTATTGCAACACGCGTAACCCAGTCGGAAATATTGTAAGTGCTCTACAAAAGAGCAGATGGGAAGTAGTACAACCAATTGCTTCTGTTCCTCACGAATCGATGGCAAAGCACATTATCAGCATGACAATGCGAACAGTGAAGTAATGTTTTTAGCATACCATATAAGGAAATAAATTCTTGGTGACTTTTATAAAAATTGTGCGGTCAGTCAATGATCCTATAAGTACCCCATTTTTACGACGGTGTTGAACAGTAGGTAGATATCAACCCTATTCTTTTTTCTGTCTGAATTCATTACCAATCGAAATGTAGCTAAAGCCCTTTGAACTGTATTTTATAAAGGACTTTAAACTGCCTTTTTATTAAAAGACTAGCTGGGTTACCCTGTTTCACCCGGGGTTGGGTAAATATTTACTAATTAAACACTTCTAAAATGTTCTAGTTTGTTAAATCCTAGAAATTGTTTCAACCCGAAAACCCCTTTATGGATCTGCCATCTTGAATTTCCAAATCTTAATAAATAATATTCAAAATGAGTGACCTCAGAATAATTATAGTACTCATTTTCATTAAAATCAGTTGAAATTGAGACATTTTGGTCGCCATGTTGGATTTGAAAATTTTGAAATCAGCATACCGCAAAACCCTTAAGTACCAATTTTCATGAAAATTGCTTCAAATTTAAAATTTTTAACCGCCATCTTGAATCCACCATTTTGAAACCCTATATATTATTTAAAAAAAAATTATCCTATATGTTAAGTTGGAATATGTACTACCTTCGGACAATAAATTAAAAATATCGATACAAGCGTCGAGCGTGATTGAGCAACAAACAAACAAACAAACGAACTTTTATTTATATATATGTACATATATAGGGATTGGAACAGATATTTCATAAAGAACTTTGAAATGCCTTTTGCTAAAACCCCTTTTACGCAAGCAAAAATAAAGTGCTTACTTCTAATGATACGCAATGTTAAAATAAAATGAAGCTTGCTATGGAGCGTCAGCACTTTGATGCTTGAAAAAAGCGCTTCAGAAGGACTTTCCAAGTGCTTTTTTTCCCACTAGGCAGATAGCAACACACATTTAGAAGAAAATTAAGAAGAATTAGAAACGTAATTCAATAAATTAATAAAAGTAATATATATTTTAGGTAATATAATTTTGTTTTTTACCACCAGAAAATGTAAAAATAATATAATTTAAAATTAAAATATTGGAAATTTTCATCCATAAAATTCTGTAAGCTGATGATTAATTAATGGCACATATTTGGTAACCATACAATTAAAAAACGATAATTCGTGTGGAAATATGAATGATTCAATATTAATTACAGATTTTTCATTAGTTAAAAATCACGTACTTTTATATGCATTCAATTTTGGATTATAATTCCCAGTCTCGAGCAATGATACAATTATACAGGATTATAGTATTTTGATACACGCTGCTCTCTAAAATTAATTAAAATGGGTAAAAATTCATAAATGATTGACTTTGCACTGAAAATCAATAGATTTTTACTAGTTTAGTTTTAGAGAGTAAAAAATAGCAGTAACATTTTTCATCTGCCTTTAATCAATCACTTTAAAATCTCAAGGTTCTTCCTTCTGCATTGACTGTATCAATGAATGAATCAATCAATCATTAACTCAGTCACTCTTCAATCGAGCCGTCCATTCGTAAGCAAGCGCTTACGATAAAAATGCTTTCGCCTTACGCGACCTGCAATTTTCGTAAGATTTCGGGAAGGTATTTCCCCCAATTTCGCAGGACATTTGATGTTTGTTTGTTGCTATTTTTTTTTAAATCAATCATTTTTACGACCGTACTTCAAGTAGGAGCACTTGTAAAAGCCTTTTAAAGCGCTTATTTTCCCACCTGGTTGGTGAGCAAAGGAGAAGTCTCGTAATTTAATTGCCAAACCTCGTATTTAAATAGAACCTGACAGAAGTTATGATAGTATTTACATAGTTTCTTTTTTTTTTCCATATACTGAATTAATGAGCTCATAAATCATTCTTATAAATGTAAAAACTTTATATTGATCTCGCTTTTGTATTAAAAGAGGTAGAAACAAAATTAAAAAAAAAAAATAGTCTGGATTCAAACTTGAGCTTGATTTACATAGAAAAACCGAGTTCGATTTGAATGATATTAAATTCGGTTTTTTTACATATATAAAACTTGAGACTAAGTTTTTGCTCCGTGTTTTAGAATGTAAACCATTTAGTTTAAACTCAGCTTTCGGAAGTTGATCTTTAAAATTTTTTAGATAAACAAAACAGTCTAAACATACTGAAACAATCTCAGTTTTAACATTAACTTTGATATCGATCTTAATTGAGACTAAGCTCAATAAATTAAAACTCAATCGTTATAAATATGTATGAAAATAAGGTCTATCTTTTAACCATAGTTCGATCGTATTGATCATTTTTGTTGAATGTAACCCAATAAGGATTTCGAAATTACTTTATCCTTTTTTAATCTTGAAACATATAGAAAATTAAACAGTTTATAGAACGCATAGCACCGGAACCAAATTTATTATAAGTAACATGCAGCGAAAATGTAAATTTTTTTAAAATGATTTACAAACATTTTTGAATTCTAAATTAATCTGAAAATTTCTACGTTAAAATTTTGAACTTTTCCAAATTTAATGCATTTTTTCAAAAAAAATTGTTATTTGTCTTGATATATGTTGGATATTCAAATCTGCGCGCTATATCGTCACACAATGCAGCTAACTTCATGCCTAACTGTGGCATGCTCACTCCTGTCTCCAGCGAACGCCGAGAGGACGTGGATTCGAACGGCTACCAGATTTTATGTTAAACGCTTACAACTGAATAAAGTGAATTTAGTAATCGCTAACTTGAGTTTTTATTTAAACTGCGGACCTCATCAGGTTATGGGCCCAGAGGACTCAGAGGCCAAAATCGTGAATTAAAAACTTTGAAAACAATTGCGAGTTGGGTGTTTGCGAAAAATCTAAAATTCCGGGAATCGTGTTTTTTTTGTAGTGCCGCCATGTTGATGTCGTCGGGAATAAAGCCGCTTACGAGCGAAAATTATGATACATGGGTAATGCAGATCGAGGCGGTGATGACGAAAAATGGCACATGGAAGCAAGTAAATGGTACAGCGCCCGAAGAAAGGGAGGGCGATGTGAATTCCAAAAATGCACTCGAAAAATGGCTGGAGGATGATGCAAAGGCTAAATCCGATCTTATAATATCTATTGATTCTAGTTTGCTGCGGCTTGTGAAAGGCCTGAGGACATCGCGGGAGGTGTGGCAGCGTTTAAGATCGGAGTTTGCATCAACAGGACCTGTAAAGAAGGCGATTCTGCTGAAACGAGTTGCAACCTACAGGATGCAGGAAAGCGACGATTTGCGGAGCCATCTTATGGAGTTTTTTGATTCTGTCGCGCAGCTGAAGTGTATGGGAATAGACATTCACGAGGAGCTTCTGTCAATATTGCTGCTCAATGGGTTACCACCCAGCTTTGAGTTGTTCCGGTGTGCAATGGAGTCGCATGACAATTTGCCGACCCCAACAGTACTAAGAGAAAAAATTCTCGAAAAGTATGAGGCACAAAATCAGAGGAAGGGTGATGTTGACACGGAGGCGATGTTTGTGCGACGAGGTGCGAAAAACAATAACAAATTAAAATTTAATCGGGAAGCGCGACGGAACGTAAATCAAAACAATACCGAAAGTGGATTTTCTAGTAGTAAAACATTTAAATATAGGTGTTATAGATGCCACGAATTAGGACATAAAGCATCGGAGTGCTCGGACAAGAAATCTCGAAACTATTCGAAGAGTGAATCGTCGGCGAGGGCAGAAACTGATGCGGTCGGTAATGTGTTTCATGCGTTGAGGTTAGAAGAGGAAGCTTTGCGAGTCGTGCCTGGTATAAGGAGCGGACAGTGGTGTTTGGATGGTGGTTGCACGTCACACATGTGCAATGATGAGCGCCAATTCCTGAGTAAACCTGCGACGATCAAGAAAGAGAAATTGCTGTTGGCAAGTGACGCGTGCACGAAGGTTGACGGTAGGGGTACAGTCAGGATCATCACTACAGACGGTAAGGTTGAAAAGTCAATAGAGCTCCGGAATACACTGCTGGTAAAAGATTTGCGTACAAATTTGCTTTCTGTTGGCAAAATAACCGAACAAGGAAACACCATCGTTTTCAACAAAAATAAGGCTATAGTGCGTGGAGAGAATGGTCAGGTCAAGCTGCTTGCGAATCGCGTCGGAAACTTATATTATGTTCAGGAAGGAGCGGAGCGGGCGAATATGGCTGATGATGCAGGTAATAATTTGAATTTAAAAATTTGGCATCATAGATTAGGTCATTTGAACACACGCGACTTGTTGCAAATGTCACGAAAAAATTTGGCTACTGGAGTCAATATAGGTGATGGAAAGGACATAAAAGCCTGTGAGGTGTGTCTCCTTGGTAAGATGACGGTGTTGCCGTTTCCGAAGGAATCAGAACGATGCACAAAAGTTCTGGAATTGGTACATACCGATGTTTGGGGACCATCAAGAGCTGAATCATTAAAGGGATCCAGATATTTCGTCACATTTATTGACGATTGTAGTAGATGGTGCGAGATCTATTTTTTAAAAAACAAAAGCGATGTTTTCCAGGCATTCAAAGATTATAAAAATCTTGTGGAAAAACAAACTGGAATGAAAATTAAGTGCCTTATGTCAGACAATGGGCGAGAATTTTGTAATCACGAATTCGATAGGTTCCTGAAAATAAATGGCATAAAAAGACGTTTGACGGTCGCCAACACTCCACAACAAAATGGGGTGGCGGAGCGAAAAAATAGAACGCTCGTGGAAATGGCGAGATGTTTGATCATTGAGTCGGGGCTTAAGAATAGCCTTTGGGCGGAGGCGGTATCTACAGCCAATTATCTCCGAAATAGATGTCCAACTAGTGCTTTAAATGGACGGACACCATTTGAATTCTGGAAGAAGAGATTACCAGATTTGAGTAATTTGCGAATTTTTGGAGCAAAAGTATTTGTTCTGTATAAGGGTCCTGGGAGAGGAAAATTTGAACCACGATCAAGGGAAGGCATTATGATTGGTTATTCGGATGAGTCAAAGGGTTACCGTGTTTGGGTTCCTAAGGAACGAAGAGTCCTGATTGCTAGAGACGTAAAGTTCCTGGAGAATGAGATCTTTGAGAAAACGACATCCGTTGAGAACCAAGAAGGAATCCACAATGCAATAGGAGAATCTGTTTCTTTTGATGTGTCAGTTCCAGATCACCTAGAGAATGGGGAGATCGCTGAAATAAGGTCATCATGTGGATTTGAGCCAATACCTAAAGTCATCACACCTGCTCCCGACTTGAGGCCAGAATCAACGTCTTGTAGGAAACCTGGTAGGCCACGAATGGTAAAAACAGGCAAACAAGGAAGACCTCGGAAAATGTTTCAAACAAGGTCGGCTTCAAGTGCTGAAGGTAAAGATGATAATATCCTAAGGAATCTACAAGCTGAACAGCGGAGAAACGATGACCAGGATGAGGAGAAGCAGGAGAGAAGTGATGAGGAGATCTTTGTCGATGCCAGGGACGAACGATCTGAAATGGCAAACATCGGGGAAATATCACTGGAAGAGGCGATGACTGGAAAGGAAACGGATGAGTGGCTCAAGGCAATATCGCAGGAAATAAGTGGACTTGTCAAGAATAATACTTGGAATTTGGTTGACAGACCAAAAAATAAAACTGTTGTGACTAGCAGGGTAATTTTGCGGAATAAGTTCAAACCGGACGGATCACTGGATCGAAGAAAGGCAAGAGTTGTTGCTAGGGGATTTTCTCAGCGTCAAGGTATTGATTATACGGAAACCTTCGCGCCTGTAGCTCGTCTGGAATCCATTAGACTTCTCATGGCATTGGCTGCGCGGAATAATCTGGAAGTTCATCAGATGGACATAGTGTCTGCGTATCTTAATGGACATCTCGAGGAGGAAATTTATATGGAGCCACCAGAATACTTCAGGGAGGCGCTGCAAAGTATAATACTGGAAGACGGAGAAAGGGGCAGCATAGGAAGAATTGCTGTACGAATGCTTCAGGAACTCAATAAGGGAAGCAAGGTATGTAAACTTAATAAGGCAATTTATGGTCTTCGACAGGCGGGATGCCAATGGCATAAGAGGTTGGATGAGGTGTTGAAAGGTCTAGGTCTGAAGTCTGCAGCTAACGATACATGTCTCTACTATGTATCAGAAGGTGGTGAATTCACAATTGTAGCTGTGTATGTAGACGACATCCTGTATGCTTCTAACAACATCAATAGGCTGGATAGGATCAGATCAGAGCTGGGAAGAGCCTTTGAAGTCAAGAACCTCGGATTGGCACATAATTGCTTGGGTGTGGAGATCGTCCAGGGAAATGGCGAAATAAAGCTGCATCAACAGGGATATGTTAGGGAGCTGCTGAAGCGTTTCGGAATGGACGAGGCGAAGCCTATTGGTACACCGAGTGATGCGAAAGCAAAGTTACCGGCGGGAGAGCGTCGTTCCAGGGAAGATCAGGAAGAAAAGCCGTATCGCCGATTGATTGGTTCATTGATGTATTTGGCCGTGGCAACTAGGCCAGACATTGCATTCACGATAAATCGGCTTGCACAATTCAATGAGAGCTACAAAGACGTTCACTGGGCTGCCGCTAAGCGAGTTTTAAGGTATTTGCAGGGCACGCAGGATTATGGTCTTGTTTACAGGAGGGACGAGCTTGGACTTCGAGGATTTTCAGACGCTGACCACGCGAATGATCAGGTGGATAGAGTTTCATATACCGGGTATGTCTTTTTGCTGAGTGGAGCAGCAATTACCTGGCGTTCTCAAAAGCAGAAATCGGTGGCAATTTCAACGACTGAAGCCGAATACGTTGCATTGTCGGAATCATCGAGAGAGGCATCATATCTGCGCAACTTGATGACGGAAATGGGACTGCCTGAGCTGTCAACAATAACTGTTGGAACAGACAACAGAGGAGCGAAGCATATTGCCGAAAATGCAGTTTGTCATTCGCGTACAAAGCATATTGCGACAAGATACCATTTTGTGCGTCAAATGCTGAAAGAGAAGAGATTGCATGTAGTTTATACGCCTACGGAAGCAATGCCAGCGGATATCCTGACAAAGCCGTTGTCAGGACCGACCCACTACAGATGTGTAAAAGCTGTTGGATTGGAAGAGCGCGCCATTTGGGGATGACGTGTTGGATATTCAAATCTGCGCGCTATATCGTCACACAATGCAGCTAACTTCATGCCTAACTGTGGCATGCTCACTCCTGTCTCCAGCGAACGCCGAGAGGACGTGGATTCGAACGGCTACCAGATTTTATGTTAAACGCTTACAACTGAATAAAGTGAATTTAGTAATCGCTAACTTGAGTTTTTATTTAAACTGCGGACCTCATCAATATACAATAAAAATGAAGATAATGACTTAACTTATTTAATCGGAGATTTTTTTCAATCTTTCTAATTTTTAAATTTTAGATTAAAGATTTTAGATTAAAATTTAGAGATTAATTCTAGATCTTCAAATTATCAAAATTTTAAATTTTCTTTACACTGAATTCAAAAAGAAAAATTCTAATTTCAACATTTATTTGTGAATGTTATATTTTTTTCATTAAATTTTAGACCAATTTATAATTTCTTTTGCTTTGTGAGTTCAACGAAATAAAAATTAGAAAAAAAAAAAAAACGCTGAAGTTAACTCAAAAACATATAAAAGGTATTATTTAAAAAATTATAGTTCAAATTTTAAAAATTGAAATTTCATAAAGATAAGACCACCACAGAATTTGAACAAGTAAAAAACGTTTTGAGATTTTAAAGCATTCTCCGAAGATTTCAAATATTTCGTGTGTAATGTATTTTTAAATTGAATCCTTGGTATTAAGTACACTTATTCTAAAATATTGGAATATTTTTTGGAAAAATAAGATATTCATACCAAAATCCGAGATTTCTTCCCTCGGTCATCAAATATTTGGAATGAAGTTAATGACGAAATGTTTAATCTTACAATTAAATCAAATGGCTTAAGTTGTAAGAGCTTAATTTTGGTTTTAAAAATCTCGTTAAAACCTGAAAACACTTGGTTAGAAAATTTACTTTTATAGTTTCCGATTTACACAACATTGGTAAAACTTGAATTCATTTTTTTAACCATGGTTTTTAAAACGGTATGAAAGATTTATCGCGATCCTAGGATATAACTAAATTTTTGGATTTATATACAGGATGTCCAGGAAATAGTGCGCCAAAATTAAGGGGCTTGGGTCATGACCTACCAGAATATTAAAATGTGACCTTAGTGAAAACCTCATCGTTTTCGAGATATTTGGGTTTTTATGAAAAATTAAATTTCAGTTTATTGACTAGTTGGTGCACATAAAAAGACATGTTCTCATTTTTTTTTTGCTAAAATATTCTAGATAAGTTGCCCTACCTGGTAAGCAGGTCATTTTTTTATTACTAACACAAGACCGTCGAGAAAGAAAATAATCAAATTTTTTTTTTTGCTGTTCAAAATTATTTGACTCTACTTTGACCTTAACTGGTCAAAAATAAATGTAATAGGGGTACCGGTTAATTCGTGTGGTTTTTTTTCGAAAATTGAAGCTTTATTGTGAAAAAATGGTTACAAATTTAATATTCAAAGTATTGTCCATCGCTAGCTATAATCTTTTCCCATTTTTCTGGCAATTCACGAATACCCTCTCTGAAAAATTCGGCCGGCTTCTCCGCTATCCACGAATCGATCCAATTTTTGACTTCTTCATAATTGGAGAAGTGCTGGTCAGCCAGGCCATGTTGCATTGATCGGAAGAGATAGTAATCGGATGGCGCAAGGTCTGGACTATACAGCGGGTGGGGTAGGACATCCCATTTGAGCGTTTTAAGGTAGGTTTTGACGACCTGTGCAACATGTGGCCGAGCATTGTCCTGTTGCAAAATTACCTTGCTGTGCCTTTGTTCATATTCCATTGCTTTTAGACGATCGGAAATGGTTTGTTGAGCGACGCCAAGTGATTTTGCAAGTTCTTCTTGCGTTTGGGATGGATCTTGGTCGAGCAGTGTCTCCAATTCGTGGTCTTCAAACTTTTTTGGCTGTCCGGGCCGTTCATCGTCCTCCAAATCAAAATTGCCACTTTTAAACCGTGCAAACCACTTCTGGCACGTACGCTCAGCTAGAGCATGCACACCATACACTTCCACCAAAATACGATGACTTTCGGCAGCCTTTTTCTTCATATTGAAGTAATGAAGAAGTACTCTCCGCAAAAACAGTTTATTCGGCACAAAATTCGACATTTTCAGAGTAAAAAAAAGTATTGTTGTTTACGCTTCAGCTAAATGACACATACTGATTCTGAAACTATATGACAGTAGCTTTCCAACACATATTTGGAAAGGTGAGTCACTGGAATATAAAACAAGTTATGCCATCTGTTAGAAAACCGCACGAATTAACCGGTACCCCTATTACTAGGCAGTGATGGGAAAGCAATTCAAAAAATTGCTTAAATAATGCAGATTTCAGAATCACCCATTTTATTCAGGAATAACAAGATATTGTCATATTCATTTTAAATCAAATTTAATTTTTCATAAAAACCCAAATATCTCGAAAACGGTGAGGTTTTCACTAAGGTCACATTTTGATATTCTGGTAGGTCATGACCCAAGAAACCATCCCCTTAATTTTGGCGCACTACTTCCTGGACACCCTGTATATACAATTTTGTGTTATAAAATTAAATAAGTTCCAACTTGTATTGACTATTAAAAAAGTGTTTCTTTAAAATTAATAATATTTTGCAAGTGATTATTTATACTTCTCCAATTTCAGTATGTGGTAGGGCGGCAGGGGCTATTATAGCTATGTGGGTGCAGTCTATACATCCTACTGTATTTTCTATCCCGAATTTAGTACGAAAACTATATTTTACCTCATTTTTTTTCCGAATTAGTTGAAGGGACCTTAAGGTACAAATTTAAATGTTCTATTATTAATTGCGACACATAAGAAATAGAGGATTGACTTAAACCAACAGGATTTTGGTAAGACCCAGTTGCGAAAAAATTTAATGCTGCTAATAATTTTATATGAAAGGGCTTTCTCGAATATTCCTGATTATCAAAAGGATTTAGTATTTACTATTTGTTGCAAAATGAATAGATAAGGTAAAAATGTAAATATTAAAATAACTATATTAGCTTGATTTTTTTGGAAAATGGATTTAGGCCACTATCAAAATAAATGTCTCACTTATTCGTTGTGTCTAATATTTTAATTTTGCACACCATAAGCGAATTTGCATATGCAAAAATTTAAATACACATTATTAAAGAAAGTATTCAATTTCTTACTAAAATTTCACGAATATATTTCTTTTTTTTAGTGAATAAACCACGAGTTACCTTCGAAAGATCATACCCTTGCTTGAATCTCCCAAAAAAAAAAAAAAAATCGCACCCAGAACTCATTAAGAAACTTCCGGGACTCAGAAAACAGGTAAGTACCAGCCCCCGGGAATGAGTCCTGCCCGGATAAAAGGGATAAGTTTAGAAAAAGGCTGGATTAACAGGTTTATTGCAAGGCGCCACAACACGGTAAAGTTTACAAACAAAAAATTAAGGAAGAAAATTCAATTTGTGGTCCGCGAAGAGGACTCCCAGGAAGAGCAAACGCGCCGACAAATTGAAAATTATCACGGACCCACTCCATGCGGGAATACCTCCCGTCTTCTTCTTCTTCATCATCATTGGGATGCTCCAGGGGATCTGGAGGAATTCTTTTTCGTTAGAGCGAATTACAATTGGGACTGGAAGCGAGCAGTTCCCGTGGGAGAGAGGCTGCAAACTTTATCAATTAATTATTTGTTGCAGCGAACTTTCGCGCTCGCAAGGTCATTCGTTGTGCTGAAGCACGCTACCGCGAGAGGGCGCGAAAGGGCAAAATTGGAGATGATGCCCACTCAGCGGGAACACTAGATGGCGCTAGATGTTAGTGCGAAAAAACGTAGCGTATTACTTAAAACTTTCGCAATTTGTAGCGCTGTTTCGAGTTTCCCAACTGGAGAAGACGGGGTGGTTCCTTTGGGATCTTCTCGAAAGTTCTCCTTGACAAATTACGAATACTAGGAGTTGAACGCTTTTCCCGGTATTAAGCAATTCCGATCGTCTGTAGTTTAATAAAAAAATAAAATAAAAAAATTTAATAAAAATTCCTCTCTCTCTCTCACAAAATTTGAGGATTTTCATTCGCAAGCACTTAAGCCGCCAGGACCTCGCTCGTTGCACGTACAAAGGGCTTCGCCTCACGTTCCTGGGCCCTCCGCCCGGCCTCCCAAATAGGCAAAGTTCATTCCCGAGGGATATTTGCTCCCGGGGCAGTTGGCCAGCAGGCAGCGTCCTGCTTGAGTCCAGGCCCTTCCCTCGGGCTGTTGTTGTTACGTTACGTGCTTAAGGACATCCGCTTTTTGTTGCGTTACCCAGGAAAAATTGTTTGTTTTGTCCAGGGGTGGTGGCGGCCATTATAACTTTCAATTGCTGGAAGGATTTTCTGAGTAGCCGAACACGCCCGAGTCACTCCTGGTCAGTATTCCCTATTTTTGTGAGGCAGTCCCATTCAATGGGACTGCCCTCGAGGTAGTTCGGATCTGGAATTTTTCAGCAATAACTGCGTGTTTAATGACCTCTTTTTTTCGAAGAACTCAAAGTGACCTGGCTTTGAGCGCTTTCAGAGGGAATTTAATAAAGTTTTTTGGGTAAGGACTTTTGAAAAATAAACGTAGAGAATTTTTTAACTGATTCTCACAAAAATTGGACACTTTTCAGTTTATTCGGTATGAATTTTTTTTCAGCTTTATCCAAGATAAACTTTTGCATTGATCCAATTTGAATGAAACTTTTAATTTTTAGTTATATGAAAGTAGGATCAATTTTAAACACTTTTTTTTCAGGCTAAGAAATTGTTTTGTTAGTTTTTTGAGCGCTAGTTATAAGGAAGTTCTTATTAGGTTACATAAAACCCAATTGTTTGTAGGAGAAACTTTATAATCAATTTTAGCATGAACAAATGGCAATATACAGGGTGGGCCATTTAAGATTTGGAATTTGAATCGGCTATAAAAAAAAAACAAATGTATATTTTTTCAAAGTTATGAGTTTATTAGAAAGATTGAACCTTTCCATTTAGGAATGGAAGACAACATCATTCAATTGACTGCCACGGCTAGACTTACAATACCCCAGTCGATCAGTCCAATTTTTCAGTACATTTTCGATTGTTTGGGCCTCTATTTCGTCAATGGCAACTTCGATTTCACGTTTCAAGTTGTCAATCGTCTCTGGATGGTTAGCGTAACACTTGTCCTTAACGGCTCCCCACAAAAAAAAGTCTAACGGAGTCAAATCGCAGCTTCGAGGTGGCCAATTGACATCAGCATTTCGGCTGATTATGCAATTTCCGAAAACAGTGCGCAAAAGATCGATTGTTACGTTGGCTATGTGGCACGTTGCGCCGTCCTGTTGAAACCAAATGTCGTCTATGTCATACTCTTCAATTTTAGGAAACTAATAATGCCGCCAGACCAAAATCCGCACCAGACAGTCACTCGTTGTGGATGCATTAGTTTCTCCACGATGACGTGTGGATTTTCTGAGCCCCAGATACGACAATTTTGTTTATTAACGTATCCTCCGAGGTGGAAATAAGCTTCATCTGAAAAGATGATTTTTCGGTAAAAATGCCCATCTTCGATCAAGCGGTCTTCGGCCCATTGAGCAAACCGAAAACGGATGGTCATGCGGCTTCAGCTCTTGCATTAATTGAACTTTGTACGCATTCATACCGAGATCTTTATGCAAAATTCTTCTCAAAGAAGTGCGTGAAATGTTCAATTCTTGAGAACGATGACGAGTTGATGTTGATGGTTGTTCACGCACACTCTGAGCAACAGCAGCGATGTTTTCGGTTGAGCGCACTGGACGAGTACGTACACGGGTTGTTTTATCCAACAACGATCCAGTTTCACGAACTCGCTTCACAAATTGATCCACAAACTGCGTTTTTGGCACAACCTTTTTGTCAAATTTTTTCCGTAAATTTCTTACAGTTTGAGTAGAAGACTCACCACTTTGGAAATAAGTTTTTAATATTTCTCAACTTTGTTTAAGCGAAAAGCGACCCATTTCATAAATGTCAAACATAAAACTAACTTTCTGTCACATCGGAAATGTCATCAAACCTTCCAACCTCAAAATAACCTATAGTTCCAATTCCAAACGTTAGATGGCCCACCCTATATGTAATAAAAGTAAGGTAACGCAATGAAGTTTTTATTAAATTAAATAATGGATGCATGCAATTAAATTTGGACTTTTATTGCCGAATTTAGCGAAGAAAACGAAACGACTTAAGAACTTGCGTGTCTTAACTGCAACTTAATAAAAAGTCGGAGAATGATATGCGATGCTAAAAATTATTAATGAGAAATACGTATGTCCTGGAAGTTCACTCATATGAATATTACTAAGCCATGGAGAACGATTTTATTTTTCTGAATAGAAAAGATTCTAAACAAAATGTAAAAGGCAAAATTCACTTGAGTTGAGCAGTCGAATTGAAATCGATAAACTATTACGAGATCTCGAAATGCAACACACCCTTATTCTCTCTTAAAAGTTCGACTTCTGAAAAAAAGTAATAGCTGGAACACGTCCTTTTATTAGAATTCAATAAAGCATCCAGACAACGTTAACAAAAATACAACAAGTGAATACAAAGCGTTATGAGCTGGAAAGTATCATTTTTATTATTGAATCATCTTCGGGTGCACCCCCTTGCAAATAATTCTACCGAAGCCCACGTCTGCGGCTATTCCTAGATTGCTAAAATAGACATGAGGGAGGTGAGCTTCGGACAATAAAACTGTCCATTTACCACCCCCACATACAGGGGTTGGGGGAGGAAAAAACCTTGTTTTACTATTTGCAATTGCATCGCGACCACCGGCGAATGAGTGAAATTGTTGTGGTCCAATGGATTGCAGTCTGGACCAAAGCCGAAAAATGTATGTATAATCCGCCAGTGGCGCACCGGATGGAGGGGCTGGGGGAGTCCAGCTACCACTGCATTATTCAATTCCTAGCACAATCAACGTTAAATTCTCCTCCTCGGACACGACGTGGACGCAGATTGTCATGTAAAATTACGACCAGTCGAATGGACGAGGCTTCCACTTTTTGTGGATGGGAGCTCCTCGATTTTGGCTAGGGCGGATTAGGATTTGAATGAATTTGCAGCTTTTAACTATTCGAGTAAAAAAGGGGATGTGCAATTAGCTTATTCGAATTCGGTATAGGGCATAGTAAAAAGGGACAATATTGCTTTTTACAGGTTGTCCTATAGCCAGAGGAAGAATCAAAAGATTAGGATATGAATATGCAGAAAAGTCGTTATAAGTCCAATTCTTGTTCTTTCGACTGTGAAAAACAATTTATTTAATGGATAATCTCCAATATTTCGCCAAGAAGCGAAATTTAATTGTTTAGAATTAACGTCTATTAAATTCGTCTTTAGAAAACCCTAAGATCATAAAGAGAAAGGATAAGACATACTGTGTAAAATCCGTGTACGTAAGGTATTTTAAAATTTTCTCTTCAAAATTAGCTCTTGTGGGAAATATGACTGATATTAAAAAAAAACGAAATTTTCAATTAATTTTTGTTTTGCTTATATTAATATTAAGGGCTCCAATTTTCAGGGAATTTTTATTTAGGTATTTCCTACAAAATTTCGAGATGCGACTGAAGAAAAAAAATAGTCGCAAAAAAAAAAGCACCCTAGTATATATTATTTAATTTAATAAATATTTTATAGCGTTACCTTACTTTTATTACATACTTTAAAAATTATAATTTTATTTTTGTTGTGTCCAAAATCCTTTCTTTTCTCCTAAGGTTAGTTCACTCGAAATGTAGAACATATGGGTAATTCTTTTACAAACCGAACACCTTTTTGACCGACACATCTCCGATTTGGCTGAAACTTTTTTTACGGATTCTATATCGAAAAATAAGAGATACGTGTCCGAGGATTTTGTTTTGTTCCTCATATTTTTGATAATACTAGTGATCGAAAATGTGAGAATAATGAATTTTTTGGCTTGGAGACTCATTTAAAAAAATTTATAACTCTGGTTTTATTTGAGCTACAAACTTCTTTTTTTTTCATTTTAAATCTAAAGGATTGAGTTTTGAGAAAAAAAAAATGTTTAATAAAAATTATTAACAAATTCATATTGTTATTAACAATTTAATTGTTTAAATCAATTTTTAACAATGGCCCCAACCTCGTAGCAAGTTTTCAGGGTTTTTATTGTATTCTCCATCAAATTTTACATAAAAAACATGTTTTCAAAATATGGTACCTTTCTTATTACTATTTTTAAATCATTAATTTATATAGCGGGACACGTCAAAAAAACGGTGTTTTGTTAATAAAAAGAAAACTATAGCTCGGATCAAAAAAATTATACATAAAAGGTGTAGATAATAAAAAGATCTACAATTCTTGTCTCAACTACTTTTCGACATAACCTCAAACTTTCCGAATAAATTTTAAAAATATTGACGTGTCCCGCTATATAAATTAATGTTTTAAAAATAGTAATAATAAAGGTATCATATTTTGAAAACATGTTTCTTATGTAAAATTTGATGAAGAATACAATAAAAACCCTAAAAACTTGCTACGAGGTGGGGGCCATTGTTAAAAATTGATTTAAACAATTAAATTGTTAATAACAATATGAATTTGTTAATAATTTTTATTAAAAATATTTTTTTTCTCAAAACTAAATCCTTTAGATTTAAAATGAAAAAAAAGAAGTTTGTAGCTCAAATAAAACCAGAGTTATAAATTTTTTTAAATGAGTCTCCAAGCCAAAAAATTCATTATTCTCACATTTTCGATCACTAGTATTATCGAAAATATGCGGAACAAAACAAAGTTCTCGGACACGTATCTCTTATTTTTCGATATAGAATCCGTAAAAAAAGTTTCAGCCAAATCGGAGATGTGTCGGTCAATTTTTATCAAAATCTGTACGGTTTGTAAAAGAATTACCCATATTGTTTCAAAATCGCACGAAATGAGCCGGTGATTTTAATAAAATCAAGTAAAAACGTAGTCAAAATTACAAAACTAGGAGCGAAAGGAACATTTCTTTATTTTAAATTTGTCGATGGAATAGATTTAAGTAAAATAGTCTTTAATTTTAAGAATTACAAGATTTAAGAAAATATTTCTTTAAAAATAGGAAATTTTTTTTATTTCCTTGGTTCCCTTTTTTAAGTATATGATTTCTTGAAATAGAAGATGTTAATTTTTCTAAGTGTACGTAGAAGACTCATTTATATTTTAAAAATTACAAATCAAGGCCTTACATTTTTAAATTTGGTAATATTGTAGTCCAAATAAATAATCCGGCATCATTCTTATGAAAAACGTTAAATAAAATTTTATCGTACCTTTACTGATTTTTAAGTTGTTAAATTGCCTTACCGTGGTTCAGGTTTCTGTCCAAAGATAACTTTTCTGGAATTTCTTGAACTTTATTTTTCAAGCAATGCGATTAAAAGTATATTTTTGATTTTTACTTTTCCGATTAAATAATAAAAGTAATTTGTTAAGGAATTTTTAATTTCTAAGTATTGAAAATTCATATCAAGTGTTATATTGAAAATTAAATACGTACGTACTTCATAATGAAAACATCTCAACAAGAAAAATTCTTTAACCCTTTAAGTGAAAATGACGAATCTCGCCCGCAATAATTTTCTGTGCCAAATTTGAATTTCACGGTTTACACCTGCGACAGATTTAAAAACCTAATAAATTTCTCCTAACTTGTAATAAATCAGTATTACGATAATTATTATTATCATTGCTTTATAACTCCATGCATAGATTTGCCCTAATTGTGTGCACACGCACGATTCTTCGAAATTAAATCGTAAGGCAAAGGGTTAATAAATTACTTTTATTTTTAGATTTGAAGTATAATGACTTATAAAAATGGGGTATATTTTAACCTACATTTTTTTTAGACGGGTCAAATTATTAGTTGTCATGCCACCAGGCAATAGTGCTCTAAAAAATGTATACATTTCTTATTATATTACTCTTTTTGTAAGTGAATTTTTCGTTTGAAAATTAGAAAATATTTTTAAGCCCACTTTTAATTTTATCCGAAAATTCGATTGGAATTTCTGGCTAATTTTTGACATATTCAAATTCAGACAATTGTTACTATTTAAAATATTTAACTTGTTTATCCAAATGACACAAATTCTAGCCACTTCGACTATTAGATTGAAAAATGAATTATTTGTTTTTTGGAATTTTTTTTTTACAGGGAAAAATTCAATTGAATGTTTTGTACCTACAAGGATATTTTATTAATGTTCTCATGTGCATTTTATTAAATTTTTAATACATTTCAACCGGAAATTGCTGATTTATTACCAGTTCTCCACAGCAGGTTTTTCACCCGAATTTATAGCTTACGTCGTAATTTTTATTTTAAATCAAAAACAAAATTTGTGAACAAGACTATCACGTTTTCCAAAAATATGAACTAATCTGCGGTCAAAAGAGTTAAAAATTGAGTGTTTTATGACTTGATATTTTTTTTTTGATAATTGGAAAATTTAAGAGAAAAAAGAGATATATTAATGATACTTTGTATATTTATTTCTTAGTCTTCAAAGAATACAAACAAATTTTAGATTTTTAGTTTTTTTGGCTGGTTGAATTTTTCCAAAAAACAACCTCAAAAAATCACGGTGTACGCGATTTTGAGTCACTAGAACGTCTGAAAGAAAAAATGTTTTTAAGAGGTATGCAAATCCCTAGGGATTGAACCAAAAGGAAAAATTTTTATTGAAAAAAAAAAAATAAAATTACGAAGTATTTTTCGAAAAATACACATTTTTGGCTCGGGAAATCTGATGAAAATCGGACAATTTTTGAAAATTCCTTTTTTCCGTAGGTAAATCCTTGGAAAACCATGTGTGAAATAACATAACAAAATTTCAGACCGATCGGTCCAATAGTTTTTTTTTTTTTTAAATCGTGTACACCAACTCTAAAAACGCGGTTTTAAGAAAATCGCTTTTAAAGTTTTTAAAAGGTAGTTTTAAAGGAAAATCTTACCTAATTTAAGCTGCGATGCCTGCACCGAAACCGAATTAGACTTTAATATAATGAAATTTTTATTTTTGAAGGTATTTCCTATCAAAATTGTAGAATATTTAAATAAACTTAATCTAGATTAATAAGTATTTAACATTAAATATAAATCTTAAGAGTATCACATTGGCATCACAGATAAGTTAACAGGAATCACAAATTAACGGAATAACAGTTAGGAAAAGTCTAACTAGAAGCAGATAGGGTCAGTCTAGCTCGAACAGTCTAAGTGATGTGATCCATAAAGTTGTAGTCTGAATTAAACTTTAATATAAATCAAAAATATATATTTTTTCTTCCTGCCCTAAAACTATCCTCAACCTGAACACTACATGGCGACGAGGAAAATCTAAGAAAGCTATTGGTAATTAAATGGATTTACTTATAAATATATTATACATGGAAGCTTGCTGATGGAAATCGAATCAAATCTGTGGATAAAATGGATCATCGGTGGAGTTAATCCAGTAAAATGTTTTTTTAATAATGATAAACATATGATGATGTACTGATTTGAATGGGAATAACTAAAAAACCTAAGCCAGTTGAAGAAAAGAGACCACGTGGAAGACCACCTCGAATAAGGACTGTGACTGTGTATAAAACGATGGATTTCTTAAAGAAAGTTAATCCACTCGAGCTGGACGGGAACGTTTCGGAGCAGTGGAAAAAATTCAAGCAGAATTTCGACTATTTTTATATCGCTGCTGAATTGAGTAAAAAAAGCGAGGAAGTTCAGGCGGCAATTTTTCTAAATGCGATCGGTGAAGAAGCTGTAGAGCTATTTAACAGCTTTAATCTAACGGAGGATAAAAAGAAAAAGTATAGCGAAGTCGTGAAGGCATTTGAAGACTTCTGTAAGCCTAAATCCAATGAGGTATATGCAAGCTTTCTTTTTCACAACCGTAATCAAGGAGCATCGGAACCATTTGATAACTGGCTTATGGACCTAAAAAAAGTTATAAAAAATTGCGGATTTGGTGGCATGGAGCAAGAAAACAGAATGCTTCGGGATCGTCTGGTCATTGGGACAGCGGACAAAGTTCTCCAGAAAAAGCTTTTGGAAACAGATGGACTAGATGCGAGCAAGGCAATTGAGATGGCAAGATCAGCTGAAGCTACAAGGAAGCAATCAGAGAAGCTTCAGGGCATGAAAGTACAACCGAGCGGATCATCAGAGGCACACACGATCAGCAGATACCGAGGTACTTCAACGGGCGCTATACCAAAAACTCAACCGACTGTCAGTAAAGATAGGTATAATAGAGTTAGATCTCAGGTAAATAAAAATCATACAAATACAAACCATAGTCAGAACAACCAGATGAATAAATATCAATCTAATAATGCTAATTTAATAAAAAATTGTAGATATTGCTTAAAAGATCATGCTAGAGGAAAATGTCCGGCATATGGGAAACAATGTCAAAAATGTGGAAAAAGTAATCACTTTATAGCAGCATGCAAGACAAAGAAGGTTAATGAAGTATCGGAACTCAATGTAAGTCAAGAAGTTTTATTTATTGACACGATTTCTGAAATAAATTATAATAAAGAAAATTGTTGGACGGAAAAAATATTAATCGATGGTAAAATAATTCATTTCAAAATTGATACGGGCGCGGACGTCAACATAATTCCAGTACAACTTCTTTCTCAACTTAATCAAAATAAGTTAATGTATAAATCAATTAAGTTAGAAGGGTATGGTGGTGCAGAGATAAAAGTAAAAGGGACCGTGCGCTTGAAATGCAAGGTAAAAGAAAAAATAACAGAACTAGAATTTGTAGTGGTGGAAAATGGCAAAATTCCATTATTAGGGTTGCGTACGTGCATGCAATTAGGGTTAATAAAACGCATAAACGCATTAGAAACGACGCATTATTTATCGTCAGTTGACGAATTTATTGCGAAATATAAAAAAGTCTTTGAGGGTTTAGGTCAATTTCCAGAAGAATATCATATAACCTTAAAAAATTATGCCAGTCCTGTTTCAAGACCTGCTCATAGAGTACCAATTGCACTTCTTGAACCTCTTAAGAATGAACTAGAGGAACTGTGTAAACGAGGAATTATTGAAAGAGCTATGGAACCATCTGAATGGACTTCAAATCTCGTTATAGTTGAGAAACGAAACAAAAGTTTGAGACTATGCCTTGACCCAAAATATCTTAATCAGGCTATTATTAATGATCCGTACATAATTCCATCATTTGATGAAGTTTCCACAAAATTAGTAGGCATGCGATATTTTACTGTGCTAGACCTAAAGGAAGGTTACTGGCAAGTAAAGCTGGATAAAGAATCTACTATGTTGTGCACATTTTCAACCCCACACGGTTGCTTTCGATTTAAAAGATTACCTTTCGGAATAAAATCAGCACCGGAAGCCTTTCAAAAATTAAATGAGAGAAATTTTTCGGATATTGAAGGAATAGTGGTTTATATCGACGACATTTTAGTAGGTGGCAGGACAATTGAAGAACATGATGCGAATTTAGAGAAAGTCATGAAGAGAGCAATAGAAAGAAATATAAAATTTAACAAGGAAAAGTTACAATTTAGATTGAATAAAGTTAATTATTTGGGACACATTATTTCGAGTGACGGAATTCAAATAGATCCAGATCGTATGCAGGCAATACAAGAACTTAGTGCTCCCAAAGACAAGAAAGAATTACAGAGAATTCTAGGAATGATTAATTTTTTACGGCCGTTTATCCCAGAACTGTCGGAAATGTCTCAACCACTTCGAGAACTTTTAAAAAACCGAGTTGTATATAAATGGACTTCTACCCAAGAGAAATGCTTAAATGAAATTAAAAAACATATATCTCAAGCACCTACACTAAAACCATTTGACATTCGTAAAAACATTACTTTGCAATGCGATGCTTCAAAATTTGGAATCGGTTGCTGTCTTATTCAAGATAACAAACCCGTGAGTTTCGCTTCACGTAGCCTAACCCCTGCCGAAATAAATTATGGGCAAATTGATAAAGAACTGTTAGCGATTGTTTTTGCATGCACGAAATATCACAAATTAATTTATGGGAGATCAATAACAGTGATTACTGATCATAAGCCGTTGCTCGGAATTTTTAATAAAGAAATAAGTCAAGTTTGCTCTTCCAGATTGCAACGGATGAAGTTAAGGCTCATGAAATATAATATTACACTGCAACACATGCCAGGAAAAAATTTAATTATAGCAGACCTCTTATCAAGAAATTTTTCCTCAAAACCACGTGAACCTGAAATTAAAGACTTAAACGAAGTTATACATACTATCAACGTTAGTGAAACAAAAAAGAAAAGCTTTAAAGAAGAAACTAAAAAGGATACAATTTTATCAGAACTCATGAATGTGATAAAAAAGGGTTGGCCTGAAAATAAATCTAAATTAAAGGAAAACGTAAAATATTTTTGGAAATTTAGGTGGGATCTCTATGTAGAAGATAATTTAATATTTTTAAACAATCGCATTTTGGTGCCAGTCACACTTCAGCCTGAGATATTAAAACTGCTGCATGAACCTCATTTAGGAATTGTCAAAACAAAAGCAAGAGCTAGAAGTCTCGTATTTTGGCCAGGAATAAATGAGGCAATTGAAAATCTAGTCGCTAAGTGTCCAGTGTGTCAAAAATATAGGCACGCAAATATCAAAGAACCAATGATTCCTCACGAAATTCCCGAATTCCCATATTTTAAGTTAGGCATGGATATAATGGAAATTAAAAATAAATCATTTCTGGTTATTGCAGATTATTTTACGAAGTATTTAGACATTGTCGAATTGTCAAAAAAGACCGCTAATATTGTTATAACAAAGCTTAAAGATTTGTTTGCTATTCATGGAATTCCACGAATTATCGTTGCAGACAATATGCCATTTAATTCCTATTCTTTTAGAAAATTTGCCACAGATTTAGACATTGAGTTAACCACATCCAGTCCACATTACCCTCAGTCAAATGGGTTGGCTGAAAAGTATGTGCAAATAGCCAAATCACTTATAAATAAAACAAGTGATGATAAAGGAGAGTTATGGAAAGCTCTCTTGGAGTACAGAAATACTCCCATTAAAACTTTAAATGTATCACCAAGCGAGCTTTTATTTGGAAGAAGATGCCGAACCCTCATTCCAGCCAAATTATCACTGTTTGAAAAAGATTTGTTTAAAGCAACGAAAGTAGTCCTAAAGAATAATTGTGAAAGAAATAAAAACTATTACAATAAAACTTCTAGGCGCAGACCAGAATTTACGGTAGGGTCAAAAATCTGGGTCCTAGAGGGGAAGGTATGGAGAAAAGCAGAGATTATAGAAAAAGACAAAGCACCGAGATCTTATTGGATTAAGCTGGGAAATGGAAATATTGTTAGGAGAAATTCGAGATTTATCAGAATATGTACTGGATGATTAAAAAAAAAAAAAAAAAAAAAAACAAGAATTATTATAATAATAAATGCATGCTTCTATAATGTTAAACATTTTCGAAATTAATAAATTATCTAAACTGAAGTATATTCTATAGTACCGGGTCCCTCTAACATCGATAAGAAATTAAAATGAATTTTATGCGATAGGAATGTAAAATGAATTGTACATAATAATTAGAATTGAATGTAGTTAGGCAAATTGCTAATCAGATTTTCTTTTGTACTTGAATTTGAAATAACATAGAAACTCCAAAATTTTAGGGGGGAATTGTAGAATATTTAAATAAACTTAATCTAGATTAATAAGTATTTAACATTAAATATAAATCTTAAGAGTATCACATTGGCATCACAGATAAGTTAACAGGAATCACAAATTAACGGAATAACAGTTAGGAAAAGTCTAACTAGAAGCAGATAGGGTCAGTCTAGCTCGAACAGTCTAAGTGATGTGATCCATAAAGTTGTAGTCTGAATTAAACTTTAATATAAATCAAAAATATATATTTTTTCTTCCTGCCCTAAAACTATCCTCAACCTGAACACTACAAAAATCAATCATAAAAAAAAATTGATTTTTTAAAAATTTGAGTGTGTCAAGTCCCCTTAATCAATTTTCACCCATTTTTTTAATAGCTTTATGCAATTCAATAAGGTAAACGTATACAAATTTTTAAAACGATTGGTCAATTAGTTTTTGAGAAATTATGCAAGCAAATTGAAAAAATTTCGGTTTGAAAAAAGTGCGTTTAAAGTTTCGAATATGCGCGTAGCGAATAGCAAAAAGTTTCGAAAATAATACGAATTTCGTTCTAAAACTTTGAGAAAATATTCCTTAGATGTTTTGCTCTGATTTATGAAATGAATAAAAAGGGGAATTTTTTCTCCCTTAAGTTACGATTTGAAAAAAAACATTTTTTTCAATAATTTTTTTTTGTACAGAAAGAAAACAGATATCCTTTTGAAATTTTGCACAGATATTTAATTACACTTTAGATAATATTATTTTAAAATTTTTGAAACCGGTTTTTGAATTTTTATGATTTTTTGAAAACACCAAAAAATAATGGCGGGCATGATTTCAGGCGTCTAGATCGTCGGATAAAAAGAAAAAAAAGATCAAATTAATCCTTGTTCAAATGGCTATCGTGTGAACTAGGATAATTTTATTCTACCAAAAAATAACAAAATGGCTGCCATTTGAAAATTTTTTTTTTTTTTTAAGGTTAGAAAATAGTTTGAAAATCGGAAAATTTGTTTCCGATCAACACGATTCTAGTTCATACGATAGCCATTCGAACAAGGATTAATTTAGAGTTTTTTATTACTTTGTCCGACGATCCAGACGGCTGAAATCATGCCCGCCATCATTTCTTGGTGTTTTTTTCAAAAAATCAAAGAACTTCAAAAACCGAACTCCAAAATCTGAAATATTTTTGTATATCTAAAGTATAAATAAATATCTGTGCAAAATTTCAAAACGATATCATTTTTCTTTCTGTAAAAATATAAATGATTGAAAAAACTGTTTTTTTTTCAGTCGTAACGTAATAGCCCCCTTAACCCATTAACGCCGAGGTGATCAGAATTTTTATTAACTTTTCAACGTGTTTATTTATTATGTTATTGGACCAAACAAATAATGCAATACCTCTATTCCTACGCGAAATTTGATGCTCCTTCAGAATCTGAGCTCAAAATTTCGATTAGACACTGAGAAAAAAAAATATGGTCGATTGAAACGTGAAAAACGGGAAAATTTTCGAAAAAAAATTGTTTTCGCATTTTTTTTCACAATGATACCGCAAAGGTATCAACTTTTTACTATGATCAGAGGTGATCATGGCACTCGAACATTAAGAGGAATTTTTTTCAGAAAATTTCATCGACGCGTTTTTTCAAAATGGCGGCGAGAATGAAAAATTTTATAAAAATCTTAATCTATCGTTTTCTTAAAAACTATAAACTTTTGAAAAAAATTTCTAAGAACAAAAATGTCTTAAAATTAGTCAAATTTCCAGAATTTTTGGAGACAATTTTTGATTTTCGAAAATTTGATAAAATCCAATTTTTCAAAAATACCTGAAAAATTTTTGAAAAATTTGAGAGCGTTCTTTGACTAATTTTAAGACTTTTTTGTTCTTAAAAATTTTTTCATAAAGTCTATAGGTTTAAATAAATAAAATAAATGTGTGGCGTCTCTCGAGATCTGAACGCCAAACATTTATTTTATTTATTTAAACCTATAGACTTTATGAAAAAATTTTTAAGAACAAAAGAGTCTTAAAATTAGTCAAGGAACACTCTCAAATTTTTTCAAAAATTTTTCAGGTATTTTTGAAAAATTGGATATTTTGAAATTTTCGAAAATCAAAAATTGTCTCCAAAAATTCTGGAAAAATTTGAGAGTGTTCTTTGACTAATTTTAAGATATTTTTGTTCTTAGAAATTTTTTTCTAAAGTTTATAGTTTTTAAGAAAACGATTGATTAATATTTTTATAATATTTTTTATTCTCGCCGCCATTTTGAAAAAACGCGTCGATGAAATTTTCTGAAAAAAATTCCTCTTAATGTTCGAGTGCCATGATCACCTCTGATCATAGTAAAAAGTTGATACCTTTGCGGTATCATTGTGAAAAAAAATGCGAAAACAATTTTTTTTCGAAAATTTTCCCGTTTTTCACGTTTCAATCGACCATATTTTTTTTTTCTCGGTGTCTAATCGAAATTTTGAGCTCAGATTTTGAAAGAGCATCAAATTTCGCGTAGGAATAGAGATATTGCATTATTTGTTTGGTCCGATAACATAATAAATAAACACCTTGAAAAGTTAGTAAAAATTCTGATCACCTCGGCGTTAATGGGTTAAATCTGCTCTGAAGTTTTCTAAACCTATAAGGAACAGATAGGCAGACAGACAGACAGACAAACAGACAGCCGACTGTTAATGACTTTGAGTTTTCTAATATTTATTCATACTACAGATAAGGTACATGATTTCTGTTTCCTATGGATTTTCTTTCTTTTCTACTCTAGAGAGGTTGCAAGTTCATGATCTTAGAGCTTTGCATTTTCTCCATAAATTGTTCTTGCTTCTATAAAATAAAAATATTCCATGCTACACTCACCCCCAGCCGAGTAACAAATTTATCCAACCCAACAAATCCTGGGTCCTGTCGAGGATTTAGCTTGTTTTGTTCTGGAGCAGATACGTCAGGCGACCGTCCGCTTCAAGAAGCGCCTGTGGGAGTAGGTTAGACGGTGTGGTTAGCTCGGTGGTCCTTTCCGGCGCCACCTGATATTCCTGACATACTTCCCGGTGACATGAAAGGTGGCTCATTACAAAGCACTTCCGTCCCGGAGCAAGTCCAGGCTTTTTCTGGGTGGGGGTGGGTGAAGACCGAGACAAAATGCGATGCGGACGAAGGACCCTCGACTGTGTGCCCCCCTGTGACATCTCCATCATGGGCACTTCCGAATATCAGGGCTCCAGTGGTGGTGAATCAGAAGCATGGGGTCCTCAGGGACATTTGACATGAATGGGAGCGCTGCTGGCTGGCTGGCTGGCTGGTTGGATGAATAAGAGCTCCAGAGGTTTTTCGTCGTTGCATAGGTCTGCAGGTTTAGGGTTATCGGGGTCCATGTGAGTCAGGTTCGTTCTATTCTCCATTACCTGGGGCCTCATCCACTTCCTCTAGCACCTGTACGGGTTGCCACTTTCATCCCCAACTTCAGAGCGGGTTATTCCTGTGAAGGCCAGTTACGGCGGGGGCGGGGTGGGGCTGGGCACCCCCAACAAAAGAAAAACCTCTTAATAGGATTAAGTGCTGTCGATATTTAGGCCAGGGAGCTCCATTATTTCCTTTAATGACTCCAGTGGGGCCCGAAGGGATGCTGCCCGG
Organism: Dysmachus trigonus; assembly: GCA_949715965.1. NCBI lineage: Eukaryota > Metazoa > Arthropoda > Insecta > Diptera > Asilidae > Dysmachus > Dysmachus trigonus. The sequence continues at coordinate 96,291,412 of OX454319.1, read as the reverse complement.
CCATCCAGGAACATATATAGAGGATCTGACCTAAGAATGCTGTGTTCCAGGTTCTGGAACCGCACCTTCGGGGCATGGATATTTTTCGGCCGGTATTAATACTTAGTAAGAGAACTTTCTGCTGCTTCAGGTTTATTTACTGAGGCGGAATTGCAAGGATGAATTATCGCACTGGGACTCCGGCCATAGACAAAAGGAGTCACATGCCGCTCCTGAAAAAAGGTGATTTTGTTTGCCATACGTGTGTTCACCTTTCGTGTTCATTCGTTGTTGTCCTGGAAAGCGGCGCTCTTAACAGGATGACAGGCAAGAAGCTGAAATTTTCTGGGGCGGCGGGACTTAGGAAAAGTCGCACGCTGTTGACATATGTATGAAATAGGTTTTCTCTCAAGGTGTGCTCCAACAGCAAAAATTAATCCTTTTCGGCAATGTCATGCCTTAATGGACTTCGGGCCTTATCCTTACCCCCTGCGTTTCCAGTTTTTTCGCCCTTCTTGTACCCATAAATTAACTAGAACCGTCAAGGTTAATGGAACAAGCGGAAGACGCTGGAAACGTTTTAATTGTTCCCCCCAAAAGACATCTGCGGACCCCTTTGACGGGCGAATTAATTGGGCGCATTTCGCAGGATTTACAGGCACTTTCACGCTGTGAGTCCGCACCCCAGTTGGAAGTCACAACTGATTATTACTGCCGGGCATTTAGCCCCCTACGAAGGGATAGGGCTTTCTTGACGCCTTTCTGCTCTATAAATGAAATGCTAATTTCATGTCGGGTGAAGAATCTGAAGCTTAAAATTGAGTTAAGGGGCAAGGATTTAGTTTAAAGGACATTTCAAGGTTATTGCACTATCGAAGTAACTTTAAGATTTGAAAGTGATTCAAGTATTAAAAACAATTAAATAATTTATTATAGTACGGTCCAACATTTTGGAATATCTGCTATCATTTTCTGTATATTTGTACGTATGATCACACACAAAAAGAGATGAAAATTAAATTAAAATACTTTCCAAATATTAAAAACAAAATTAAAAATATTAGAAGTTATTACGAGATTATTAATGTAAAATTCAACCTAAAATTCCAGATCAGATCATTAAAAATTTGTTAGATTTGGAATTAATTCTATACAATATATTTTGTAATTTCGAATGAAATAATTGGAAAGGGTGTTTTATTAAGCACGTCCGGATTTTGAATTTAAATTAAACACCATAAAATTTACTAAATTACCATAAATTTGGTTTTATTCGAAAGACAAGTTTTTTAAATTTTATATTTGAATTCCATTTCGTTATTATGAGCACCGTGGCTAGCTAATTAATTAGCATACCTCGAAGACTTCGCATATCTCCACAAAAAATAGTCCAGCAGTGTCAAATTAGATGATCTTGATAGGTAAATATTTTTTTTTAATTTCGCTAAATTGTACGTTCGATTGTTTCGGTCGTTGTATGGCACGTAGCGCTGTCATGTTCAAATTACAAGTCGTTAATACCATTGACCTGAAGACTTGGGAACAAAATGTTTAATAAAACGACGAATAGCACGATCTGATAAGTTTTCGTAACTGAGCTCTGATTTCGGAAATAAAATTCGGAAACTCTTTACATTTTAGTCTCAAAATAGTTTAAAATTTATTATAGTACGGTCCAAAATTTTGGAATATCTGCTATGATTTTCTGGAAATACTTATGATCACACACAAAAGGAGAAGAAAATTAAATTAAAGTACTTTCTTTAAACTTTAAAAATAAAAAATTCTTTCTTTAAACTTTAAAAATAAAAATGTTAAAAGTTATTACGAGATTATTAATATAAAATTCAACGTAAAATTCCAGGAATTAATTCTATAAAGTACTTTTTGTAATTTCGAATGAAATAATTGGAAAGGGTGTTTTTTAAGCGCGTCCGGATTTTGAATTTAAATTAAACACATAAAAATTGAGTACATGACCATCAATTTGGTTTTATTCGAAAGATAAGTTTTTTAAATTTTATATTTAACGTACATTTCGGAAATTTTGAAATGATATATATATGAAATAAAGTTGTTACGAATTTCGCCCATTTTCAGGCGCCATATGGGATCCGCCATCTTGAAAAAGTTTAAATTTTCCAAATGCATAAAGTTGGATCCTGTTTATATCCTAAAAATCGATTGAAATATTCTAGTGCAGAATTTAAAGTTTGATATTCGATATTACCAAGCAATTCAATAAAGAAATATTTGCAATATTTGCACCATCTTTGAGCCGCCATAGTAATTTTTCAGTGCGTAATATTAAAATTCTGGTTGCAGATTATGAAAGAGCAAACAATTTTAAGCAAAAAACCATATTTTGATATACCACTTTCGATATTTGATCGGTTCTGTCAAGTGAATTTCAAATCGACTCAAAAATGGTCGCTTGGGCGTTAATGGGTTAATTAGCATACCTCGAAAACTTCGCATATCTCCATAAAAAATAGTCCAGCAGTGTCAAATTAGATGATCTTGACAGGTATATATATATGACCCATATATATATATATATATTAGGGTGCTTTTTTTTCGCGACTATTTTTTTTTTCAGTCCCACCTCGAAATTTTGTGGCTAATACCTAAACATACATTCCCTGAAAATTGGAGCCCAAAAAAATAATATTTAGTACTAGACCAAGACGCATAAAGATTTCCCATATAAAATACACGTGAACTTTGATTATTTTTCTTCAAATCTCTACAACTCAGAGGCATTTTATGGCACAATCTTGGGCAATGGTAGGGTTTCTTCAGAATTGAATGCTCTACAAAAGTGTCCATTGCGATGTAACTCTAACTCCCACCAGCGAGGTAGTACGGGTCATTAACACCAATTTTTCCACGAAATTCTGGCTTTTTGCCCCTATCTCGTAAACAACAAGAGGTACAGAAAAAGTGAATATGACAAACTTGTAGCAAATTCAATTTCCTACTAAAAAGTTCTGAACACCAAATCGCTAACATCAATATTTCTTGAGATATTGGACTTTGAAGTTGAGGTAGTATTTCTACAATTTAGCTCAATAATACATGAAACTTCCACACTACCTCAACTTCAAAGCCCAATATCTCAAGAAATATCGATGTTAGCGATTTGGTGTTCAAGAACTTTTTAGAGGAAATTGAATTTCCTACAAGTTTGTAATATTCACTTTTTCTGTACCTCTTGTTGTTTACGAGATAGGGGCAAAAAGCGAGAATTTCGTGAAAAAATTAGGGTCAATAACCCGTACTACCTCGCTGGTGGGAGTTAGGGTTACATCGCAATGGACACTTTTGTAGAGCATTCAATTCTGAAGAAACCCTATCATTGCCCAAGATTGTGCCATAAAATGTCTCTGAGTTGTAGAGATTTGAAGAAAAATAATCAAAGTTCACGTGTATTTTATATGGGAAATCTTTATGCGTCTTGGTCTAGTACTAAATATTATTTTTTTGGGCTCCAATTTTCAGGGAATGTATGTTTAGGTATTAGCCACAAAATTTCGAGGTGGGACTGAAAAAAAAAAAATAGTCGCGAAAAAAAAGCACCCTAATATATATATATTATAATGTATAGGTAATCTATGTATGATGTATTCGTTTAGTGTAAGTTCGTTAGGTCGAGAACCAAAGCTCTCTATATTAAGCAAATGTGCGCTTGAATTATACATTTGTGTTATTTATTTTTCATTCAATAAGTTTCGTCTGTATGAAATTGGTTAAGTACCTAATTCATGAATTTTGAGCCAAACGTTTCAGCTCATTACTTCTCTTACATTTAAATATGATATAAATGTGTAAAATTCTTTGTTATGTATAAAGTCGAATAAAGTCTCTTCAGACAGGTAAATTAAATTTTTTTGTTTAATTTCGCTAAATTGTCCTTTCGATTGTTTCGATCATTGTATGGGACGTAGCGCCGTCATGTTGAAATCCATTTTACGCTTTAGCTATATTGAAAAACTCTTTATTCTTAAAAAGTTATAAATTTATTATTCCAAATGTTTGACCGTGAAAGAAAAACTCTTACTTCTTTGTCTATTCTTATACAGGGTGTTCTATAAGTAATGCATAAAATTAAAGGGGAAGGTAAAGAAGACAATTTTTAACAAATATGATAATGCAAATTATACAGATCGAGTCTCAGGGTTATAAAGTTAAATATTTTAATTTTTGTTTAAAAAAAACTTAATTTTTATGGAATTTTAAGACAGATTGCATTTCATTTTAATTAATTTTTACCAAACTTACCTGTATGCATGTACGTATCTAGTAATGTAAATAGACATTTTGTATTAAGCCGATAAATTATTTATGTTTTTTAGGGCATCTGTTTAGTACTGTTTTCAAGATACCGAATTTTAAACTTTTAAAAGTCGTTTAATATTTTTACGAATATCTACAATATCTGCTTGCTCAATTTTCAGAAAGTCACTTTATTTCACATAATATTTCTCATATTTTAAGATGAGTGTTGCTGATCTGATATAAGAATGAATGAAGAATACTGGCACCTTTACTTTTTAAATACAAAAATTAAACAAACCAAAATTAAAAAACACTACGAATGTATTATTTAATTTTCAAATTTGTACATGTAAGATACTCTAAAATTTGGAGAAATAAATTATGTACAATTTTCAAATCATATTTTTAAGTGAAGTATTATTAGAATTAGGGCGGTTTCTCTATCAAACGACAACTTAGGGAGCTTTGTATTCCAACTCAACCAATTCAGTTTAAAGTGACTTGGGATTTTCATTGAGATACTTTTGTCAGTCATCTGAAGGGAACAAACGTCTTTTTCGAACCAAATGTGACCAACCACCAACACATATCGCTTCCAGGTGTGAGGTTGGCTCAGGTAGAGAACTTCTTACATATGTAGCCGTTTGCATAATTTTCGTGCAAAAAGAATCGCCAATTTTCACAGTGAGTACGATTTGATATGCATAGCAGTTGCTGGGTCTCGGTAAAATTCCAGTGGCGCACCATGAACCTGGTATTTATGGGGAGCAATTCACAATACATTCTCATCCGTACCAGAGCAACACTTTAAATGCGGACTGAGGGCGAGTATAGGACGCACAAACAATGCGCGGTTTCGTAACCCATTTTCGCGCTGGTACCTTTTTTTTTTTTTTTTTTGTTTACCAGAGAGGACTTATTAACCAGTAAAGTTAGCAAAATAAAAGTTTATATTTCGCAGCTAAACAGCTTAGGCCATAACTCAAGCGAAGTGTCGTCCTTGGCTTCTTTGCGCCTGGGCCCTTATCTCATCATAATTCCTTAATAAAAGGCGCACACTGAGCGGGCAGGGTGTGGGAATAATAATGAAGGCGCAGCTCGTTTATACTTGAAGGTATTCGAGGACCGAACCGTCCCGACAAAAGGTTTTAGACTGAAAAATACGACTTTCGAGCATATTTCTAGATTCTAAGGGTACGATGTCATCCTAGAAAACAAATGTGAGCCTTCATACACACATAAACATACAAACACATAGGCAGCTGTACCTGTAGCCGAGGCCCTAACATAGGGTTGGAAGGGACTGGCACCACCCACCCCTGGCTTGGCCCTAGCAGCAGCAGCAGCAGCAACTCGGCTCGAAGGACTAGAAAAGAAGTGCACCTACTTTAAAAACTCTTTGAAAAGAACAAAGTTCTACGAGAAAGAAACCATCTCGAGAGGCTTGAGAAACATAGAAAAATGGGTCGAAACAGAGCCGGCGTGTGTACTAAAAAAAAAAAAAGAAAAGGGTGGAAGAGTCCCTTCTGGGTAATTTACTACTTTCTCTTGGTCTTGGCCAGCACGAGGGCAAGCATCAGAAATTAAGGAATTCAATGGAAAAAAATATGGGAAGGGATTCCTCCCTAGAAAGTTTGCCTGTGTGACTGAGAGGGGGGCTTACAAAAATTTTAGAGTTTGCCGGATGCGACTGGGGATGCTTCTGTGGGATTTCGTTGTCCGACATTTTTAAGTTGCAAGAATGTTTCCGCGGTTTTGCGGGCCCCAAATATTTTCTGACCCGGCTATCCCGGTCCCTTTGAACTTTTTCTCGAGAGTTTTGGGTAAGTGGGATTCCGCCGCCTTTGCTGGGCCCGTTGCACTATAATAAGAACAAGCTTTTGCTCTGCGGTGGTTTTGAAACTGAAGAATTGCATTAAGGCTAAAATGGCCTGATACAACTATACTGTAAGAGTGCCCTAGTTTTCATACCCATAGACCAAAAAAACAAAAACTATGCCAGGATTATCCCTGCGGGCAGTAAGTACATATAGCCACTCATTAAGAAGTATCCCAGAAATTAAAATTATCCTCTTTGCAAATAGCAAAATACAGGCACTATAATTAATCCGATATAATAAAGCTACACACTCATAGACTCGCAATATTTGCGTTACGACATAATTCAATATTATTATTATTGCACAACTCGCAGCGAATATGCTCTGTTATCGATTCGCGGATTTCGCGGATAAAATCAGTTGTTACTAGATTAATTTCATACGAATTTCATTCAGATTACAGATTTCCAAAATGGGCAAATATTCAAGCTTATATTATTAAGTCCTAAAATTGTAATTGAAAATCGCGAATGGCAATTGTTGAATGGTCTGAATAAATCTGTATAAGTATGTACTATAATTTACTAAATTTTAATCGCTTTTGAAATTTGTTATAAACGATGCAGTGGTTAAATAGTTTTAGCTTTTCGACCACATATTTTAATTTAATCTAAATCAGCAATGACTTGCTTTAAAGATTGGATAAAATACAAGCAATATTTTATGATAACTCATATATCTATATATATTTGTATTATATATATAAATATATAATAGAGGAATTGCAACAGTTTTGGAACACTGATTTGTTTTTAAAGAATGATATGAAAAGAAATTTAATTTAATTTAAATTAGTTAAGGAAAACTGCATTAAATATGAAAATAAGGGGATGTTTTAATATTCATTCAAAGTATATTTAGATATATATAGGTGCTTTAATAATCTCCAAGAATTTATAATATGTCTTCAAGTAAATTTGCTCTAGCGAGATGAAAAATTTTGAAATGTAATAACTTAAAATAATATCAAAACTAAACTTTTATTGAGAACAGCGTTTAAAAAAATATCCATTAAAAAATAATTGTATTTATTTTTCTTTACAAAATGTCAAAATTTCTGCAACGTATTAATTTGACAACTAAAGTCTAGTGAATTTTAAATAAATTGACGAAATTTGATTTATTTAAAGAAGTCTTTCTATTTTTCCTCTTTATACTATTTCTACGATTAGTTAGAATTAAATTAACCTAATATAATATGTCAAAGTTGTACAAAACCATATTAATAATAGTTGGGTAAATACTTACTAATTAATGTTCTACTTTGTTATATCCTAGACTTTGTTTCAACCCGAAAACCCCTTTATGGATCCGTCATATCGAATCTCCAAATCTAAATAATATTCAAAATTAGTGGCCTTAAAATAATCATTATACTAATTTTCATTAAAACCCGTTGAAGTCGAGAAATTTTGGTCGCCATCTTGGACACATAAATTTCGTTAATATTCAAAATTAGTGGCCCTAAAAAAAATCGTACTAATTTTCATTAAAATCCGTTGAAATCGGGACATTTTGGTCGCCATGTTGGATCCGCCATCTTGCATTTGCAAATTTTGGTAATATTCAAGATCAGTGACCTCAAAACAATCATTGTACTAATATAATTTTTAAGTTTCATTAAAATCCATTGAAATCAAGAAATCTTGGTCGCCATATTTTGTTCGTCATCCTCGATTTGTAAATTTTTATAAAATTCAAAATCAGTATCTCAAGATAATCATCGTACTACTTTTAATTAAAATCCGTTGAAATCGAGAAATGTTGGTCGCCACATTGGATCCGCCATCGTAAATTTCTAAATTTGTACAGCGGATTTGAAATCAGCATTCCGCAAAACCTCTAAGTACCAATTTTCATGAAGATAGCTTAACATTTAAAATTTTCAACCGCCATCTTGGATCCGCCATTTTGAAACCCTATATATTATGGGAAAAATATTAGTCTGTATGTTAAGTTGGAACATGTACTACCTTCGGACAAAAAATTAAAAATATCCATGCAAGCGTTTAGGCGTGATTGAGCAACAAACAAACAAACAAACTTTAATTTTTATATATATATATAGGGATATTCTGTAAAACTATTTAATTTTGAGAAACTTATAATAACAAATAAAACAATGAAAATAATCCCAACTGCTTTTTAATCAACTTAAAAATTAATTAGATTTGTAATTTTATTATTTACAATAATGTTTAATTTTATAATGCCAAACGGTAACCGTTAATGAATTAAAATTACACGACCTCAACTACATACAAATTCAACGACGAAAATTTTGTTTGATTAACTAATTATTAAGTAATTATTTGCCGATTATAATCCATAAATTGAAATATTAAAAAACTAAAACTAAAATTATAATTATATACATTTTTTTCAATTTTAATTAAATTTTTAAGCGCTCTAATTGAAAAAAGAAGTATGTAAGCTTGATTTTTTCAAATTCTCCGAATTCTCTCCGAAAAAATATATAACTTTAATATTTCAAAAATTTCTCAATCAAAGTGTGGTGGTTTTCATTTAAAAAAAGTAAAGCTGACATCATTTTTATTGTGTTTTCGGTAGTAATTCATTTATTTATTTCTGATACTCGTGTTAAACCACCCCTTTGCATAAGTATTTTTATAACATTTTTCTCATTATAATTGATTTGGAGATTTTATTTTATAATTAAACAAAGACATTTTTTATCGTACCCTCTTGGAAACAAAATTCTCGATACTTTCCTATAGAATGTTTATTTTTCCCCAACACCTTAAATAACTTTCCTCATTAGTTGTCTATCGATAAAATTGATTGATTATCGTTTGTTTGACTTCACTTAATATTCGAATTTCGCGTTAAATTGGAACGAAGGACAAATGACTGCCAAACGAAATATTCTTTTTCATATTTGCTTACCTGTTCAACCGTTCAGCGAATGTTTTCTTTTACGATAAGAAGAGTCTCGTCGAGAAATCCATCCACGTGGAAGCTGGCTCGTTTCTGCTTCATATCATCATATATGAAATTTCACAGTCCAGAAAACTGTGCAAACAGTGCCAGCGGGAGCCTCCAGGTTTGTCGCCCTTTCGCCCAATTCTTCCCGGAAATATCCTGCGAACTTTGATTTAATTTTTTTTTTTTAAAAAGGAATGAAAAAAATCCTTAAGAAAGCACCAGATGAGAATTCGTATAACGAGTCCCAGGCTAATGGGAAGGTGGGTCTTCTGCAAATATTTCTTTATTAAAAATACCTTCTGCTCCATCTTATTACTGCGACGGCCCCATGGAGCCCCACGGAGCTCCACTCTGCTAATTCCCATCACACCGCCGGAATTTAATCACCAATCAATGAGTCCTCTTCATTTCGAGGTGCTCGGGGCTTATCAGCGTCGTTGAGCGCAGAAAAGGGCCATCGAATTATAAGCGGCTTTGAAGGGCGATGTGATTAGGAATATGAAATTGTCGAGAAGATGCCGTCTCTGCTCCAGGTTGTCGTCTTGAGATGCCCGACCACAAGCACACCTTCTGAGATATTGCCGTAGGCATGGGCGTAGAGGCAAGGAGGTGAAAATTTAGGGGGCTCGAAAAATTCAAACCCAATTTTCTTTACAAATAGTTTTCAGGGGTTGAGCACGATATCGCGATTTATAAAATAACAACCAAGAAAATTGTGCCTGTCGAAATCTCGTTTTTTTAGGGTTCCTTCCTTTCTTCGTCCCTCTGTAGGTCACATACCTATTACTTTCTCAGTTTTGTACCTTTAGAGGTGATATTTGGTATAAAGACATATTTTGATAACCTAAAAGCAGAAATGAAGAAAATTCACATGAAAAGTGAAGAGAATAAATTCTTTTTTTACTCAACCCATTGAATGGGGTAACATTGGATATGTCTTTCCCCTTTCGAAGTCACTATCAAGGCTACCTCTCTCCTTAATTTTTTAGGTTTCGTTAAAGAAAATTTGAAAAAATTTAGATATATACCTCTTAGTCAGAGCTGTAAAATATTGTATTAGTTTGGAATGCATTAACGTAGGCATTACCATTACAAGTAATGCAATGTAAAGATGATTACCAGTACCATTACTAGTAATGGTAATGCAAGAGAATAGAATTACCATTGCTGGTACTGGTACTTCACCATTACTATAATCACATGAGCATTACTTGGCATTACTAGCATTACTCGGAATTACGTAGCAGTACTTTGCATTACTCAGACTTATACAGCAGTACTCAGCATTACTCATAATAAAAAATGCCAATTTCAAAATACTTTTTTTACATTTTGGTAATAAAATCTCCGATTTTATATGAATAAATATATATTTTAATATTCATAAAACATGTTTATTGTAATAATTTTGAGTAAGGCTGAGTACTACTGCTATACTAATGGTCATGTGAGTAAGTAATGCTAGTAATGGCGATTAATGCTAAGTAATGCTCATGTGATTACAGTAATGGTGAAGTACCAGTACCAGTTGTAATGGTAATTTGATTTTTTGCATTACCATTACTAGTAATGGTACTGGTAAACATCTTTGAATTACATTACCTGTAATAGTAATGCATGTTACTAGTAATGCCATTTTTTACAGCTCTGCTCTTAGTAAATACTTTCAATAAAAACTATAAAAGATACTAAAACAAATGTAATTTTTGAAAACTCTTGATAAATTGAAATAAAAATTATTATAATTATATTTAGATAATATTTTGAGTTGAATATAGTTTTCGTAATTATAAGTTAAAATAATAATAACTAAATAATAATCCTCATCTGCGTGACCCTCATGCGTGTGGCTGGTGTTTTAATAAAGACTTACTAACATTTCGTTTTACCAAAATCTTGACAAATCGATATCTCGACCAGAATTACAAAATATTATTGTTGTAAAAATTTAAATATTTTCTCTTAACACTAGGTTTACAAACTAGGTTATAGAATTAATTCCTTTTAAATATTATAGTAGAAAATTGTTCTGGAAAATATAAAAAAAAATAAAATTTGTTGTATTTTTCGTATGTCTTATTCACTGCAAAAGTAACTTTTAAAACGCCCGTATTTCTTTAAAGCTTCCTGTAACACATAAAGTAAAAGTTCCACTGGGAACCTATCTATTATTAATATTTTTATCATTTTATAAACCATATTCCGAAAAATAAAAAAACAAAAAACATTTTGTTGGGGCTAAACTACCCCTGTATGAAAAAATAGGGTGTATATAAGATAATACTTTTAAAGGTGTAGTCACTAGTATTTTTCATAACAAATCGAATATATTGTGAATTATTAAAATCCGTTGAGTAGCAGTGTAGTTTCGAGAAAAACGCGTTTAAAGTTTTTGTTATATAATTTTTGCACGCAGAGGTATCGTTACAAAAATAGGTATAACTTTTTTTTCTTGTACGAATTTCTTAAAACGGTTTAAAGCTGTATCATCAGCGAAAGATACAATCATTTGTTCTTGTATTTTTGTTAGTAAACCAATTAATGTACAGTATAAAAAGAAGGGGTCCTAATATGGTTCCTTGTGGAACACCTGTTTTAATTAGTAGATATTTACTGTATTTTCCATTAGTTTTGACTCTTTGGTATCTGTTGTTCAAGTAGTCTGGCATGAGTAAATTAGCACTGAGTCTAAGTCCATAAATGTAAAAATTTTTTTCGTAAAATTTTATGATCAACGGTATCAACGGCTTTTACTAAGTCTAAAAAGGTTCCCAGGCTTCTACTGTTGCTTTCTGCTCTTTATAAAAAAGACGTTTTAATTTTGTAACATTTTCTTTTTAAGTTCAGTTAAACTGCCCTATTCAATTTCAAAACATTTTTAAGTTTTGAGGTATCGATTGCTAGGAGAACGAAATATTCAGTTTTCAAACTAAAAAAAAAAATATGATGGAGGCAAATTTTTCCTTCATCGCATTTTGGCGCCCTAGGCCTATATTGTAGTGTGGTCCCTGTTTATAACTGAAAGTCGTAAGAAGTCAACTCTACTTGGGCTTTAGCTAGATTCCCTTTGATAAACATTTTGTGTGCAGAACCTGAGAAAAACCCATTCCAGGATAATTCGTGCGGGTCTCGCCAGAACACAGCCACTCGCCGAGAAGCGACCCCGAACGAGTGCTTGTCACAATCAGCGTTATCCGGCCGCAAGCAGCGCCACCGCACTCGGGCCCTAATTGATCCGCCATAATTCCGCAGACGCCTCTCTAATCACATCATCGCCCGCACGGCGCTCCGTGAACGGCTTAATTCCCCCGTTGAGGTGATGCCAAGAAGCCACAAATTGGCACGATACAGCCGCCCCGCCCCCGCCCCCGAGCCCCAGCGCGACGGCTTATCGGGCGGTGGACGTAAGCTCTTGCGAGTTCCCTTATTAAAATTTCAAATCAACCCCCCGGCCCCGGTCGGGGTAGGCTACCCAGGATCGAACCCCAAAGGGCTCTTAGGCGATGCACAGATAAGGGCTGCCTGAGACAGAGACGGGCAATGTCGTCTGAGCAGGTGGAAGCCCCTCTTCGAGGAGGACCACCACACACCCACGACACTGGAAAACAACCCCCAAATTGGGGGTGCGATGGTGTGCATTAGTGTGGGATTTCAGCCCAACTACAAAACCGGCGAGAATTTAAATTTGTAGAACGAATCGATTAGAAGTAAGCTACGAGCAACAGAACTCATGGTCATGGGCGTAGTCAGGATATCGTTAAGAGAGGGGCAAATACACTGAATAAAAATACATATAGAAAAATGTTAATAATTTTCTTACGACTGTTCTACGAAGGTTGGTTTTTTATATAGAAATTATTTTATTATTGCATTATTAGTACACAAATAAATGTTATGGTGTGATGAAATTCTGATCAGAAGGGTCAATTACGAAACCAACAGATATTGTTTCATATTTATATTGGGTTGTCACGAAAGTAATGAGACACTCTAGAAAACTCTACTCATGTTGTTTTTCTAATCAATTGTTTTCGACCATATTCTAGTATGTTATAGAACATTCTAGGTGCTTCAGTCCTAGGGGTATATAAAAGCGCACACACGATTAATTCAGTCAGTTTGAAGAAAAATGGATGAGCGACAAGTTCGAACTCTATACCTTTACGAGTATTTGTTAGGCCATAGTGCGCGAGCTGCGGCAGACAACATCAACACTGCATTTGGCTCAGATACTACAAGTCACGCAACAGTGTCTCGTTGGTTCAAACGCTTCAGTACAGGAGACCGAAGCCTCGAAAGTCAACCTCGCTCGGGACGACCACCAGCTTTCGACAATGATGATTTGCGCCGTGAACTGCAACAGAAGCCGGATGCAAGCACTCGTGAATTAGCGACCAAACTCCACTGCAGACATCACGCTATAGAACATCACCTGCACGAGCTCGGATATAGGAGAGTTTTATCCCGATGGACACCTCATGCCCTCACAGACGCCATTCGTGCTGCTCGGTTCGCCGTCTGCCAATCGCTACTACTTCGACCGGCCGGAAAGAGTTTTTGGAGGTTTTGGTCACAGGGGACGAGTCGTGGGTTCTCTACGAAAACAATACGCGCCGTGCCTTCTCGCTGCCACGAAAGGAAGACCCACCAACTCAACCAAAGCAACATCAAAACCGCGGCGAAAAAGTTCTATTGTGCTGCTTTTGGGATTCTCAGGGCATACTGTTTAATGAGTTATTAAATAATGAAACAGTTAATGCTAACACATATGCGGCGCAGCTCGATAAACTAGCCACAGCTATCAAAGAAAAAAGACGAAGAAGAGCCAATGTTATTTTACTTCATGACAACGCTCGCCCGCACACTGCATCCACCACCCGCCAACAACTGTAGGGCTTAGGCTGGGAGACGGTACCGCATCCATCATATTCCCCAGACATTGCCCCTTCAGACTATCATTTATTCAGAGCCATGAAAAATGATTTGCGTGATAAACGCTTTACGTCGGTACTACTAGCTCCTGATTTGACGTGGTCTGCTTCACCGAGACTTGGTTGTGCGGTGGAATTTTGGACGCGGAGCTGTTTAGCTCGGACTACTTAGTCTTTAGACGTGACCGCCATTGTTCGCTGGATGCTCCTGTAGGTGGGGGAGTTTTATGTGCCGTTCGGCGGGACTTGCCTTGTGAGCAGATGGATACTTCGTGCCTTGGATTGGAGCTTGTATGTGTTGTCTTGCGTCTCCCCATGAAAAATGTCTTCGTTATTACTGCCTACATTCCACCGAATTCAGCTTCTGGATTGTATGAACAGCTCGCATTGTTTACTGACAAACTCTCGGGTGATAATTCTTTTTCGGACGAGCTTTTTCTGATTGGCGATTTCAACATTCCTTCGGTGAACTGGTCTTACTTGGACGATTGCAACTTGGTGCCTTCCTCTACGACTGCACCGCAACACATTATATCTTTTCTTGATGGTTTATCATCTTCGGAACTATCGCAATGCAATTCGGTTGCTAACGATAACAATAAGTTTTTGGACCTCGCTTTCTCCTCTGACCCCGATGGAACTACGATCAAGCGCTGCGCGGCACCACTGCTTCCTGAATCTATACACCATCCAGCTTTTCTCTTGCTATATTCTTTTGATTCTGTTGTAGTTGACTGTTCTGTTCCTAGCAATTATTGTTATGACTTTAAAAAAGCCGACTTTTCCCTCTTGAATGAATGGCTTCTTGCTTGTGACTGGAGTGGGGTTTTGAACGAACGTGACATTGATAAAGCTGTGATGTCTTTCTACGACACTTTGTCTTTGTGTTTCGCTCATTGCATTCCTATAAAAAGGTCTGATAAATCTTGTAAAAATCAGCCATGGCTTAATAGCACGATTAGACACTTAAAAAATCTTAAAAGTAAGGCTTGGAGGAGGTTTCTTTCCTCAAGGTGTGATAACGATTTTCTATCGTACACTATACTGCGTGATCAGTTTCTTAATGCTGTAAATTGTTCATATAATGCTTATGTTGCTAATATGAAGTCGTTGCTGCATGATAGCCCGAGACGGTTCTGGAGATTCGTCAATTCTAAACGTAATTCAGACGGTTACCCCTCCCTTCTTTCGTTTGGCTCTTTCCGGAGTGGTGACCCTAGAATAATCTCCAATCTGTTCGCGGATTTCTTCAAGACCGCATTTTGTGATACTTCTTGTGATATTAGCCCTACGGATTTTACCCACTTGACGAGGCTCCCACCGACATCTCTTCAACCTAAGGACCTTATATTGGACGATAATCTTATTATTAAACACCTTTCCAATTTAGTTGACAACTTCTCGAGTGGCCCGGACGGTGTCCCATCTTGCGTGTTAAAAAGATGTGGATTATCTTTAGTTTCGGTTCTTCGTTGTCTATTTATGTTGGAGATGTACAATGCACCATTTAACAATCCGCACGTAGTATGTGTTAGTGTATCACCCAGTCAAGATAAAGAAGGAAACGACTTGTTTCGTTGCTATGAAATTTTAGTCCAACGAGAGCGTCCGCTAGAACTAGTTGTGCTATCTTCATTCTCATAAATATAAATCTACATTGTATCTTTATACATAATTATTTTGAATTTATTTTACAATATATTGTTTTCGGTTCGCTAACAAATTGGATTCTTTCTCTACCTTCCGCCATCCACCTTGTCAGGTTATGGGCCCAGCATTTTGAGAGGTGGAGAAGGAATTGAAAGTACAGTTCGCGCGTCGACTACAATTGGAAATTAACGGCGATCAGGAAGTTTTGTCTTTCGAAATGGCTGCGAGTTTGGCAACGGCTTCTCTTCGGTTGGAGTTATTGTCAAAGGACAATTACGATACGTGGAGTATGCAAGTTGAGGCAGTGCTTCGAAAGAATGACCTGTGGGGTTACGTAAGCGGGAAGATCCCGATGCCTGAGGATCCGACAACGCTGGAAAAGTGGGAAGCTTTTGATCAGAAAGCCAAAGCAGACTTGATCTTGGCGATCCAACCCTCAGAATTAAAGCAGATTCGAGGATGTATGACATCGAGGGATGTCTGGTTGAAATTGGAGTCGATATACGCTTCCAAGGGTCCAGCGAGAAAAGCGGCGCTCATGAAGGGACTCATGCTTCAGAAGATGGAGGAAGGCGCAGATATTAAGACCCATATGATGCATTTCTTCGACAAGGTCGACAAGCTGGAGGATATGGGTGTACAGATGGACAACGACTGGATGGTTACATTATTGTTGTACAGTCTTCCATCCACATTCGAGAATTTTCGGTGTGCGATTGAAAGCAGAGATGAACTGCCGAAGCTGGAGGTTCTCAAGGTTAAAATTCTCGAAGAGTTTGAAGCCCGTCAAAGACCTGCAGAAACGGTCGTTACAGCTATGGCAGCTGGCAACAACGGAAAACCGCGCCAAAATCGATCAACACGTTGGAAGGATCGTGGAAAGAAAAACAAAAGTTTCAAGTGTTATAAGTGCGGTGTTGTTGGCCATAAGGCAAACGAGTGTCCTGAAAAGACAACCGGTGAGAGTAAGCAGAGGAGCAAGAAGGCACCTCGCGATGATGAAACGTATGCGGTGAGTCATACGGTTTCAAATGAAAGCGAAATGTGTTGTGCTGTGGTGCCGAGTAAAACGTGGTTGTTAGATAGCGGTTGTACTGCTCACTTGTGTGGTGACGAAGAGCTTTTTTTGTCTTTTGAAAAGTGTTCAAATTCCAAACTGAAATGAGCTAGTGAGGCGTCGGCAGAAATAAAAGGAAAAGGTGTCGTTCAATTATCAATAGCAAGTGACAGTGGTTCTCGAACGATTAACTTCGCGAATACATTATTTGTGCCCGGTTTACGGTCGAACTTAATATCAGTTGCAAAAATTACAAATAAAGGCCACGAGGTAACTTTCCGGCGTGATGATGCGTACGTGCGCGACGCAGAGGGAAAAGTATTTATAATCGCGGAACGAAAAGGCGACTTATACCATGTCCTGGATAATGCTGAATGCGCGGTTGTGCAGCCTGAGTGCTCCGAACTGTTAAAGTGGCACGAAAGGTTGGGTCATTTGAACGGCAAGGACATGATGAGACTGATTAAGAGTGGCGTCATAGATCTGTGTGGAGAAAACATAGACATCGCAGAGCTGAAAAATTGTGAAATTTGCTTGAGGGGGAAGATGACCTCGCTACCCTTCGGAAAGGGCCGAGCTCCATGTGGTGAAATCTTGGAGATAGTTCACTCGGATGTTGTTGGTCCATTTAGAACAGAATCTTGGGGACGTGCAAGATACTTCGTCACGTTTATTGACGATAGCTCAAGGTGGTGTCAAGTCTATTTCTTAAGACAGAAGAATGGAGTACTTGAGGCTTTCAAAATGTACCAGAGGATGGTCGAGAAACAGACAGGAAGAATGATCAAGTGTTTACAATCAGACAATGGGAAGGAGTACGTAAACACAGAGTTTGATAAGTATCTGGCAGAGCAGGGGATTGAACGCCGATTGACGGTTCCCCATACACCTGAACAGAATGGAGTGGCGGAGCGGATGAACCGCACGTTGCTAGACATGACCAGATGTCTGTTAATTCAAGCTGGACAAACAGCAGCTTTTTGGGCTGAAGCTGTAGCGACAGCATGCCACATTCGTAATAGATGTCCCACAAGTAGCCTGGATGGTGGTATTCCATTTGAAAAATGGACGAACAGGAAACTCAAGGTCAATTACCTAAGAACATTTGGATCGAAAGTTCTTGTATTAGATAAAAATCCTGGAAAAGATAAACTAGCGGAGAGGTCAATAGTTGGCACATTTGTCGGCTATTCACGAGAAAGGAAGGGGTATCGTGTATGGATACCAGCCTTGAGAAAAGTGATTGAAGCTCGAGATGTTAGGTTTATTGAAAACGAACGAAAGAATGTCGTGAAAAGTGATGAATACAATGACATACTGGTGAGTGAAGGTGCCCCAGTCGGTGATGAAGAAGGGAAACAAACACATGTTAATATTTCACCTTCAAAATCAGTAGGAAGGATCGAAGAAAACAGCCCGCGTGTACCTGAAATAAGAGTGGAAAACGTTGAGCCAGCGAGGGGCCGTGGTAGACCGCGTTTGATACGCACAGGATCCAGAGGGCGACCTCGAAAGCTGTTCCATTCAGTACCTACAGTGAGTGTACAAAGTTCTGATGATGCAGGTTCAAGTGCTGGTGATGATGATGTTTTCGTAGATGAATTTGCTGGTGTCGCCGAAGTAAGTGTCAAGGTCGCGTTGAATAGTGCAGAAAGCGACGAGTGGAAGAATGCCATAGAAACAGAGATGGTGAACCTTGTGAAAAATTACACCTGGGACATTGTGAAAGACAAAGAGAAGACCGGTGTTGTTGGTTGTAGGTTAGTGCTCACAAACAAACTCGACGTTGATGGTAAGGTGATTAGACGTAAAGCAAGGCTAGTTGCAAGGGGGTATAGCCAAAAATATGGTGTGAATTATTACCAAACGTATGCCCCAGTGGCGAGACTAGATACTCTCAGACTTGTGTTGGCGATAGCCGTCGAGTATGATATGAAGATCTGGCAATTTGACATAGTGTCAGCATATTTAAATGGTGAGTTAGATGAAGAAGTGTACATGAAGATCCCCGAGATGACAGGTGAGATGTTAGAAAGAATCCTCCAAAAGTATGGTACAACTTCAGGTGTCGGTGTCAAAGCTCAAAGGATGCTGGATGACCTTCAACGGGGTGGAAACATATGTAAGCTGAAGAAAGCTTTGTACGGTCTCAAGCAAGCCGGTCGACAGTGGTATTATAAATTGAACGAAAAATTGTCGAGTTTCGGGCTAAAGGCAACGAAGAATGAGCCGTGTTTATTCCATGGGAAGGTAAATGGCAGTGATTTACTTGTGCTGATATATGTGGATGACATATTAGCAGCGTCGACAGATGATAGTAGTGTTAGTGCTTTAAAGCAAAAATTGCTTGAAGACTTCGAAGTTAAGGATCTGGGAGAAGCAAGATATTGTTTAGGTTTGGAAATTAATCAAGGTGAAGGACAGATTGGACTTAAGCAGCGTGGATATGTCCTAAGCTTGTTAAAGCAATATGGGATGGAGAAATGTAATCCAGTAGCAACTCCATCAGATGTAAACGTTCGTGTCGACGATGAAAGAGATAACGAGGAGGCCATAAATTGTCCATATCGAGAGTTAATAGGCTCACTCATGTATTTGGCTGTGGGTACGAGGCCAGATATTGCAAATGTTGTGTCTAGGCTAGCGCAATTTACCGCAAGACCATTTAAGCGACACTGGATAGCAGCTAAAAGAGTGTTAAGATATCTGGCAGGCACAGCGAATCTCGGACTGGTATTCACAAAAACTAGTGATTCTCTGTTTGGTTACGTAGATTCCGATTGGGGCGGTAGTACACTGGATCGTAGATCGTACACAGGTTACGTGTTTGTATTGAGCGGTGCGGCTATCACATGGAAATCGCAAAAACAGAGGACTGTAGCCTTGTCATCGACTGAGGCTGAGTATATGAGTTTGGCAGAAGCGGCTAAGGAAGCAGTCTATCTGCAAAGTTTACTACGAGAATTAAACTTGTGTGGGTGCGACGAAACGGTTATTTACATAGACAATCAAGGTGCTCAGTGTTTAGCCAGTAATCCTGTTTTTCACGCGAGAACAAAACACATTGATATTAGGTATCATTTTGTTCGTGAGTTAGTGGGTAATAGACTACTAGTGTTGGAACACGTTTCCACTGAAGATATGATGGCTGACGTACTGACGAAGCCGTTGCCGCGAGTGAGCCACGAGAGGTGCCTCATTGGACTTGGTTTCGATGGCTAGAGGATGCCGAGGTCCACGTGCGTATTGAGAGGGCGTGTTGGAGATGTACAATGCACCATTTAACAATCCGCACGTAGTATGTGTTAGTGTATCACCCAGTCAAGATAAAGAAGGAAACGACTTGTTTCGTTGCTATGAAATTTTAGTCCAACGAGAGCGTCCGCTAGAACTAGTTGTGCTATCTTCATTCTCATAAATATAAATCTACATTGTATCTTTATACATAATTATTTTGAATTTATTTTACAATATATTGTTTTCGGTTCGCTAACAAATTGGATTCTTTCTCTACCTTCCGCCATCCACCTTGTCAATTTAATTTATCGCTTTGTTGTGGTGTGTTTCCTATGTCATGGAAGCTCTCGGAAATTATTCCCTTACATAAAAAGGGCAATAAATCCGATATCTCCAATTATAGACCTATTGCGAAATTAAGTTGTGTGGCTAAACTGTTTGAAGCTATGGTCTGTGAAGTCCTCAGTTTTCACTGTAAACCCTTTCTACTGCCCTTTCAACATGGGTTTATGAAGGGAAAATCGACTACAACGAACCTGCTTGAATTTTCAAATTACTGTTTATCTGCTATCGAGGCTGGCAAACAAGTCGACTGTATCTTTACAGACTTTAGCAAGGCCTTTGATAGGATTAATCACCGCATTCTTGTATATAAGTTGTCTGTCCTGGGATTTCCCGCCAGTTTTGTCGACTGGATTGCATCTTATTTATCTGGTCGTTCTCAACGCGTTTGCTTTCGCGGTGCACTTTCTCACTTAATTGATAACACATCTGGCGTACCTCAGGGTAGTCACCTCGGACCTTTGTTGTTTATCATTTACATTAATGACTTATCTTTTATCCCTACCCACTCGAGAATTCTCTGTTATGCTGACGATGCGAAACTCTTTCGCATAATATCTGACGATCGTGATCGTGATGCTTTAAACTCTGACTTAGACGCCTTTCATAAATGGTGTTCTATTAATTATCTACCAATTAATGTTAGTAAGTGTACGTGTATGACTTTTTCCCGTAAAAGGAATTCACTCTTTTTTGACTATTCAATTAATGGACAGTGTCTTTCTAGACTGACTAAGGTGAGAGATTTGGGAGTTGTTTTCAACTCATCGTTCTCTTTTGAGGATCATATTGAATCAATTGCTATCAAAGCTAATTCAATTTTAGGATTCGTCAAGAGATGGTCTAAAGAGTTCGATGATCCGTACATCTCTCGTCTACTATATTGTACTTTTGTGAGACCTGTTCTAGAATATGCCAGTCCGGTCTGGTGTCCATTCTATGAATGCCATATTAACCGTATTGAGGCCATTCAACGTAGATTCATACGGTTCTCTCTTCGTGGTCTTCCTTGGGAGAATGATCAGGTCTTGCCTCCCTATCTCGATAGACTTAAGCTCATTTCGCTTGACTCGTTGACGAATAGACGTAATCTCTCCAGAGCTGTCTTGGCTTTCGATTGTTTGCAGGGTTCCATTAATTCTTCTGAGTTATTGGCTCTTTTTGATATCTCTGTGTGTAAAATAAACACTTTTAATGAAGTTGAAACCTACGTAGCCACCTTCTTCAACTCACGGCCCGCTGAGTTCTGGGCAACAGGCATCCAGTCCTTGCCTATACGTTGGCAAGAAGTCATAGATGCTCACGGCGAGTATTTGATTGACTAAATGTATAGTAAAATAAAATTGTTAGAATTTAAAATGTAAAAACAAACTGTCTCATTTCTTTCGTGCCAACCCGATATATAAAGTAAGAGTTTGATATCTGGTTTTCTGTACGTGTTTCAATAAACACCAATATTTAATAATTATACTATATATATATTTTGTGGTATATATTACATGAACAACTTTCTATTTTTATCTTTGTGAGAATAAGAAAGATCTGATTGATAAACGATTAAAAAAAACAGGAAAAGAACACCAAAATCGAATCATTTTGCCTGGTATACATTCACCCTTAGAACAGTCCATCGATTCCATTGAGATCCCTAAAGGGTTCATTTATTTGCTTAGCAAAAAGGATTCAATGTATATCCCGAAATCAGCAGCCACAGCAGGAGCAGCGGTGGTGGCATTCGTCCTGGCCGTAAATCGATTCATCCAGCTCCGATGGAAGGATGTAGCAGTTAGCCGCAATGTAATGAAGTCATTCAGTATGTGCTCTCATTAGGGGCAGGCGAGGGCTGGAGCGAAAATGGCTCGTATTTCTTATTATGTAAGATTGAGCGTCGGGATGCCCTTTGGGGAAGATATCGGAGGTCTTTTAAGGTTGCCTCTGTCCATTTCCCCGGGCCTCCCCCCTTCGAAGGACAGCGCACTAATTGCATAGTCAGTAAATTCGAAAACTAACACCCGGGCTCCGGGCTGCTACCGACGACTACCGGGCTCTAATGGGCACACGATAAATAAGACGGGAATTGGAAGGTCAGCGAAGTCGTTAACAACTAAATGGAACATTATCCTCGACCATAAATAAGCGGCGATTTACCTGCGTAACGATGGAACATTCCACTATACACCTGAAATTACCAGTCCCCCATCCCTTCCCACACAATCGCCGTCCATATCCATAAAATATTAGATATGATCGCATTATAGTCAGCTTGAGTTAAAATTCACTTCTGTTTCTCAACAAGTTTGTTAGCCAGTTACTGATTTTTCATATTTAGTCCTTCAACGAATGAGGGGAAATATAATGCGAATGTCAGCGCTCCTTGCACTTTTCAATTGTTTTCATGACGATTTAATATTCAACAGGGGAATCTGCTATAAGAGGGTCATAGTGCAACATACAAATGATTCACAACCCTTATGAAATGACACTTTATTTCATCGTAACACCTCCCACGGGAACTAGTTCAGCGGGAACTAGTTTACCAGAAAATATGTTTTCTTATAATAAAATGATATTTTTATAGGTTCTGTTGTATTTCAGTTTTTTCAACTTATTTTGGTAGAAATAGAATAGTAATGGTATGATTCATAATTCATTCTACCAGTAAGTAATTCGGAATATGTACTAATTTTTTTAACATACTGCTACTGCTTTTTTAAGGATAAGGCCCCACGTAGAAATTAATACAAATGCTGTCTTATTTAGTTATTTTAAATAAAAACTTAATGCATTTTGAAATGGCTTTTTTGCGAGCATAATCCGATATTATCTTCAGATGATAAGAAGAACTTAAATATAATGTTTTATTAACTCGTAATGGTCATATCTCGAAATAATAACGTATTGGTCATATGGGGTCAAACTGACCCCATGCAGAAAAATAGTTGCCATTTGCGTTCTATCATATGTGTGGACATAAATCTTGTGAGAGACTTTAGGTTAATGTTTGTTCTTTGTAATCTAATAGTATTTATATAAATTTTTTAATTTTAAAATGGTGAAAACATGAGAAGAAAACCAAATTCGAAAAATTTGATTTTTTTTACAAAAAAAATTCATTAAAATTTTAATTTTTGCAATATGAAAAAAGTATATTTGCATATTGTACTCTTGAAATAGTATGTTTTTAAGAAACAATTATAGTTTTACTGAACTTTGCAAAAAGTATATTTATTTACAAGTTTCGGAAAAATGCATTCATAATTTTCGTCATCTTCTGTAAGAGTAGTACTGACATTACGAGATCGAAGATTATCAGGCATCTATACACACTTTATAGCTCTTAATTACTGACAACAACAAAATTATTTGAGTATGTGCACTAATACTTACACTTTCTACTGCAATTTAACATATGGTCATATGGGGCCAAATTGACCCCAGAAAAAATTACGTTAAAATAAAACGATGACAAACTGACGTTTGAAGTTTTTGACTTATTGAAGTAATACAAAACAAAGACAGATGGCGCCATAAGATCGATTTGGATAGCCTATATAAAAAATATGTAAACGTATAATTACCCTGAGGTCAATTTGACTCCATATGACTATTACGGGTTAAAGTGTATCTATAAATTACAACCAGAAGTATCTGTTGACACAAAGAAGAGTGTTATAGATTCACCCAGTCAGAAGTTTTGAAATTGCAGCGCTCCTCACTTCGTCCCTCGCGTGATACCATTAGTTTCTGTGTCTCAAAACTCTATTCCCCCGCCTCTTGAGTGCCATTCCGAAACATCTTCTCAAGCAGAGATTAACCCTCCTGTTATGGGTGATGTTGCGGTGGCACTAAAAGTGGTCCCCCATCGACGAACGCTATTTATTTCTCGACTTGCCTCAGAAACTTCCTCTAAGGCAATCCTTTCCCACATTCAGGCTCGAAATACTTGCATACAAAATATATCTTGTCGAAAAATTAATAAAGCTGTAAGCCCTATTGCATCTTTTATTTTACATGTGCCTGATGAACTGGCTCCGACTTTGCTAAATTCTTCTTTTTGGCCCCCGGGTGCTTTAATAAAGAATTTTGTCCCTCGTGGGCCAACATTCAAGCCTAGAAACTCCAGTGCCAAACCATCTAATATTGTTTCAAAAAACTGAATCCGCAGACGATCTCCTTATATTATCAAAATGTAAGGGGTATCAGGACCAAGACTAGGACTCTTTACCAGTCATCCACTACTAGTAATTCCGACATTATCGCGTTAACCGAAACGTGGTTACATCACGGTTTTCGGGATGCTGAGATTTTTGATTCAACCTATCAAGTATTTCGTAGGGATAGATTTACTGATTCGGAGGCGCGAGGAGGAGGAGTTCTCATAGCTTGCAAAACTCACCTCAATTGCAGCTTGATTTCACCACCCGACCTATCTGCTTCTTCTGACATTGAGCTAATTACTCTCAAAGTAAAATTAGCCAGAACTTCTTTATTTATTATGTGTTGTTATATTCCCCCTGATCTAATCAATACCATTGACAGGGACGGATATAGTATGTATGATATATTAATTTCCAGATTGGAATTCATTAATAATTTAATGAATCCAGACGACGATCTCCTTTTATTGGGTGATTTCAACATACCCAACGTTCAATGGGTAGCCAATTCTGCTGACGATGGCTGCCATCCCTTTAATAAATTAAGTTCTAAAGAGTCTTCATTTTTGGGATCGGTTTTCTCTTTCGGTCTCAATCAGATTAGTTCCATACAGAATGATATGGGTCGGCAGCTTGATCTTGTATTTTCCACTGACTGCAACAATACAATTGTTGATCACAGCCCAATTCTTCTTTCTACTCTTGACAAATATCATCCGCCTCTCCAAATCGATTATTTTCATAGTCCTGAAAATACTAAACATATTAACGTTAGCGACTACGCTTATAGTTTCAGGAAGGCGGATATGGACGAACTTTCCAGAAGAATATCTTCCATTGACTTCACTACACTTTTATCCAACGATAACATTGACAATGCCTTGTCCACGTTCTACGCCTTACTCTTCAACATTTTTAAATCTTGCGTCCCTTACGAACGGCAGCGTTCCCTTACTTCATCACCTCCCTGGTTCAATAGCGATCTTCGGAGGCTTAGAAATAGGAAAAATAAGCTGTGGAAGGCATATCTTTTGGAGAGGAATAACTTTTCGTACGATGAATTTGTTGAATGTTATAATACATTTCAGAATTATTCCACACAGTTATATAATGATTACGTGAAACGAATGACAACTGAATTCTACAACAATCCGCGCGCATTTTATAAATTTATTAACTCTAAAAGAAAAGTGGACGACTACCCTGCTAATATGCAATATGAAGGAGTTTCAAGTGACATTCCATCTGCAATATGCGATATGTTTGCATCCTTTTTCGAAAAATCATTCTCCCCTGAATTTATACCTGATCTTAACAATTTTAATCACCTAAACAAAAACCCTATTCCTATTAATTTATCCATCTGCATTACTCCTGATGATGTCCTCAAGCATATCAATGAGCTCCCTCTTGATTTTACATCAGGACCCGATGGTATTCCACCAGCTATTCTTAAGGCTTGTTCTAACGAACTAGTTATGCCTTTAACCAGTGGTGGATTTACCAGCAGGCTGAGTAGGCTGAAGCCTAGGGCGGCAGATTTTAGGGGCGGCAAATTTGGGGCCAACATTTTTTTTTTAGATCTTACAGAAATTAAAAATTTTCATTCATATTTATAGTAATTTCTACCTAAAAACTATTTCTTGTGCAATCTTTACTTAATCGTTGAGTTGTAAAAATAATCTATGAACTGACACTTTGAACCCCTAGTTCACAATCATACTATTTACCGGGAAAAGGTCGTGTAATTATTTATTTACTTAAGTCTACCGATACAATAGTCTTACAGACTAGGCAATAATTCCTATTAAACACACTACATCTACATGCAGTAAAACAAAGATTTCATAATTAAAGCAATTATAATATCTTTAAATTCCAAAAATTTACAACATTTATTAAAGTCTTGAATGGACGCAGTAACAACTTCAGAAAATCCATAGTTCGTTCTATGTTCAGGAGTATACAACAAATATCTCATACTCAACGTTCGTTCAGGGGCATAAATATTTTGCTTAAGGCTAATAGTTCAGGACAATCAATATGGCTACTTAAAATATCTCTTATGTATAAGACACGCAAATAACTTCGTCTACTATGCAACATTTTTAACCCTAACAGTGGACATCGAATTTCATAAGATGAAACTGTATTACCTAATAACTTGTATTTTTTGAATAAAAACCGAGTAAAACTTCTTTGCACCGATTCTATTCGGGTTATCCAGCGATGATACTGAGGACTTCATATAACTTCCAGATCTGATTAAGGAGATAAAAATAATCATAATTGTAAAACAATTATGAAATTATTTTGTGTTCCTTTTAACAAAACGTAAAAGCTTAAGTGTTTTATTGATGGTCTTTATATTTGTCTACCCTTTCAATTGAAAATTTCTTGATTTTATAATCCCATCTTACAGGGTTGATACATCTGTGGAAGGTCATGGTTTTGCACATAGTAACGTTCAGAGAAAGATCATTAATACTACTTCAGTTACTTAATCTTCTAAGGATCTAACGTAGGCGAACAATTTTAAATCACCAGCGTAAATGAAGCACTTTGCAAAAGAGAATATTTCAACAATATCATTGATAAATAATATGAATAATAGAGGCCCAAGGTGACTCCCTTGTGGTACTTCTGATGAGGCAATAATATCCTTAGAATATAGGCCTCCTATCCATACCCGTTGTATACGATTGATAAGATACGACTGAAACCACTTCAAAATTGATCCGTTGAATCCAAAGTATTTTATTTTGTCCAATAAAATCGGAATTGATACTTTATCAAACGCTTTAGAAAAGTCGTTATACAGTGCATGCACTTGAATACCATTTCCTATATTCAGAGCACAGAAGTTTTAAATATCGCTAGATTCGAAATAGTGAATATAGGAGCGAAAAATCCATGCTGCTCATTCACAATAATATGCTTGACCAATGAAGCCGCTTTAGAGGCAACCAGAGCATCTAATAGCTTAGGGATAGTATTCATAATTAGAACGATAGTGCACAAATCATAAAGTTACAATTTCGTTGACAAAAAAATTCAAATTAATATGGTTGTATCGAACTGTAGAGGTGGGTAGGGGCGGCAAAATTTAAATAGCCTACTGGCGGCAAATGTGTAAATCCGCCATTGCCTTTAACATTAATTTTTCAAAAGTCTCTCGAGACTGGACAATTTCCTGTGCTCTGGAAGAACTCCTTCATCATTCCTATTCATAAAAAGGGTAACAAAAATGAGGTATGTAATTACAGGCCTATTGCGAAACTCTCGTGTATCCCAAAACTTTTTGAATCAATTGTTCACTCGCAATTTTCAACTGTCTGCAAGCGCCTCATTTCAACAAACCCGCACGGTTTTCTGTCGGGGCGCTCTACTTCTACGAATCTCCTTGAACTTGTTACCTTTGTTACTGAAGGCTTTCGAGATGGTTTGCAGACAGATTGCATATATACTGACTTCAGCAAGGCTTTCGATAAGCTTTCTCATTCTGTAATAATCCTCAAATTAGTAAGTCTAGGCTTTCCGCCACTGCTTATTAACTGGATCCGTTCATATTTACTCGACAGGACATATCAAGTTTCTTTTCGTCGCTCCACCTCGAACAAGATATCAGCTACGTCAGGAGTCCCACAGGGTAGTCATTTAGGTCCACTTCTTTTTATTTTATCTATTGATGACATCTCACAACTCCTTCAAACCTGTAAAATCTTAATCTACGCAGACGACATGAAAATATTCTTTCGAACAAGAAATATTAGCGACTGGCACGCGGTTCAAAATGACCTAAATATATTCCATTTGTGGTGTACACACAATAATTTAGAATTAAATATCGGTAAGTGCGAAATCATGACTTTTTGTAGAGGTCGTAATCCCCTGCGTTTTGATTATACCTTATCGAATCATGCTCTACGACGTGTTCAATCTGTCCGTGACTTGGGAGTTATTCTGGATTGCAAATTAGACTTCGTTGAGCATATCAACTGTACGGTGGCTAAAGCCAGCTCTATGCTGGGATTCATTAAAAGATGGTCCCGTGAATTTTCAAATAGAACTGTCTTAAAACAGCTTTACTTTTCTTTTGTTAGGCCAATTCTCGAATACGCAAGTCAAGTTTGGTCGCCCTATTATCAAGTCCATATTGACTGCGTCGAATCTGTGCAAAAAAAATTTGTCAGATTTGCTCTTAAGGATTTACCTTGGAGCAATCCAGTTCTTCTCCCTCCTTATAATGATCAATTGAGGCTCCTCGATATGCACTCTCTGCTCAAGCGTCGGGAGATCGCAGACATTGTTTTTGTTCACCAATTATTAATTGGTAATATTGATTCAGCCTCCCTTAAAAGCGAATTCACTTTCAGATTGAACGAGCGTAATCTTAGGGTGGTTTCACTTCTGCAAACTAGTTTATGTAAGAATAACTATAGCTTTTTCCAGCCTATTAACCGGATGAGGTTAAATGTGAATAAGAATGCTGATTTGTTTGATGTTCGTGTCAGTAAGCATGCACTAAAGAATAGTCTGTTTGGTGGTTGTGGTCGCATGTCTACTAACATCGGACCAAATGATGAATAATCAGTCATAAGCTACAGATTAATTCTGTTATTTTACAAAGCTTTGACCACAGACAACATAATCATATAGATATCTACTCTAGAGGAACAAAAACGGCCGTAGAGCTTTTCATTTTTGGCCTCTGAAGTAAAGCTCTTGGCCTCTGATCGCACGCACACACAAGCAGTTCTTGTGTTCATGCGACATCAGAATATTTCAGACCTCACAACCAAAGTTCTCACATGGTTTCGCTCTTTTAGAATTATCGCACAAGAGAGATACTGTCTGGGGAGCGGTATACAGTTTAGACCCTGAAAAATGAGTGGATATTAATTCGCCGAAATTCTATTCGCATTAAAATTGTCTGCCAAAGACAGTAGTTCGTCTGCGGTGATCCTTAGTGAAAATGGACTAGGGAGCACTTTCTTCTGTTTCAAACCTCTGAGGGAAGGTTTATAATTTTTTCGTAGAATCTCCTAGTTTTGATTTCATGAATATTTAAATTGATGAATAATGATTATACATTTTTAAAATAAAATGTAAAACACATTAGCCCAGTCGGTTTGAAATTGAATTAAATACAATTTTCTTTGATTAAAAAATTAGATAAAAAATTCATTATAAATTGTACTACGTATCAAAGCCTTTTAAGCGTCTTGGAGTTATAACTACGCACGCCGAATTGAAAATTGGACTGGAATTTTATATGTGTATAATACGCAAATTAATAAATAATTAACAGGAAATATCACTTTATTTCATTACAATAACAATGTTTTTACTACACATTTCAATAATATCCTCTTTTTCTTTTAATATTTTTCTTTCTTTTTCTTAATAACAAAATGTTCAAATAATAAGAGCTGCGAGTAAGCTTCCTATATTTGATGAAATATGAAAATATGAGGTGTCCCAAAATTCACGCAAGAAGAAATTTTGATAGAAAACACAGGTTTGTAATTAAAAATTGTATTTTTTTTACTGATCCATAAAGTATACAGTATAGGGTTATATATGGAATACAATATCAGGTAAATGGCCTCCACGACTTTGCTGGAACAAACGCACTCTTTTGTTGAAATTCTCCATGACCGTTTTACATAAATGTGGCTGGATTTCGTTGACACAGCGCTCAACTTCCTCCTTCAAAGCGTAGGTGGTCGTGGTCTTATTGGCATAAAGCTTAGACTCAAAAAAAAAAAAAAAAAACCAAGAAAAAAGTCCAACAGCGTGTATGTTTTTTTATTAAAATTACTTCTTGCGTGAATATTGGGACACCCTATATATTCCTAATCTAATAATTTGGCTCACAACACTTTAAAACCCACTTTTCATATTTTTCGTTGTCTTTAACAGGGAATTTGAAAAATGTTGCTTTCGTAGCTGAAGAGCTACTAGAGACAAATGTAGCATTATCGCCTATTCGCAGGCATTATCGCAAATATGGGTAATTCTTTCACAAACCGAACACCTTTTTGACCGACACATCTCCGATTTGGCTGAAACTTTTTTTACGGATTCTATATCGAAGTACAATTATTCATAATACAAATATACTGCTACCATAAATACGAAACTAAAAAATTACGGAACTAAAAAACTACAAAACTACGCAACTACAAATCTACAAAACTACGAAACTACGAAATTACGAAACTACGAAACTACAAAATTACGAAACTACGAAACTACAAAATTACGAAACTACAAAATTACGAAACTATAATTTTATTATATAATATTAAATATTATAGAAAAACTCTTAGAATCAAAAATATACTGAAAATACGCAAAATATTGAAAATCCCACCGTGATCTATCGCATGTCTCTTAACAGAATTCCAAGAACTTGAATATATCTCAACTCAACAGTCTAAACAGAAAATTCATTCATTTATGTAGCAGGTTAGGGGGGGCCCAGGGGGAGTGGCACCCAGCAAAGTAACTTACGCATACGTAAAATTTGCTCTCTTCCCTAATGCATTGTTGTTGTATTTGTTTATGAAATTTCAGATCGAGAGCGGCTACCTCAGTCTTCTATGTAGTTGTGCATAGGCAAAAAAAGCTTTACGAAAACAGCGGCCGATTTCATTGTTCTAGAGTGGAAATCTATATGATTAGATTATCTTTGCTTTGACTAAGCTGATGGTCTGTTAAAAAAAAAAAAAAAAAAAAAAATAATCCCCACTAGGTGAAATAATTTATTTTATTATTTAACTATAATATGGTATTCAAATTATACCATATCGATACAAAAAGTAGTTTTTAAGCTGCAACACGAAATTCTATCACCTTATTTCGTTATCACCAGATTTTCTGTTATACTCCCAATAAAGGAGCAACAAATTGACGATGGCGTATACCACCGGTAGTACACAATCTGTAGTAAAACACATGTATAACAGTTAGCGCCGCCGCGAATGTGTAGACCTTTTCATATCAATAATTATACTAGGAATGGATTTATAATTCTAAGAAATTTGTTATGTAGGATATCTTAAAAATACCATAACTTGGTCGTTTTTAGTTGTAAATCCATGTTTTTTTGGAATAGATTGATTTTGAGGCCCTGTGAAAATACAAAAGACCTAGAAGTTAAAAATATGCATATTTTTATTTTTTAGGCTCTTTTTTAAAATAACTAATATTTGATTGAGAAGTATCCATCAGTAAAAATTAATTATCTTAAAAGAACTCAACATTTTTTAATAAACCTTTTAAGTCAGGAAAGTGGATATAGTTTTCTATTAATTAATTATTTAATTAATAATCTTTTTAGGATTAGTTTCCTTCAAAAATCAACTGAGATCATAAGAAAATTTGAATGGAAACGCTTTCATTATAAACATGCATAGATTTTGAAAGCTTAATACCAACCATATTTAATGTATTTACACGGACGAATAGTAGATTATAACCATTTCTGGGACATTGTTCATTTTATTCTCCCAAAGTTCCATCTAAACTGAACAGACCTGAAAAAAAGCCCAACGCTAAAGTAAAATAATGTTTAACACTTGGAGGCAAATGAGCGTGCAACGCAATAGCTGAATAAGTGGCTGAATAAAATTAGACAGTCGATGTATTAACCCATTAATGCTCACAGGACGTAATTTCGGCATCTGAAATTAGTCAAAGAACACCTTCCAATTTTTTTCAGTAAGATCTAATACAATTTTTGAATGTTCAAAAAATCGCAAATTTCGTGATTTTTTGAAAAATCAAAAATTGTATCAGATCCGACTGAAAAATTGGAGAGTGTTCTTTAACTAATTTTAGATGACGAAATTGTGTCATGTGAGCGTTAATGGGTTAATACATCGACTATTCAATTTTATTCAGCCACTTATTCAACTATTGCGTTGCACGCTTATTAGCCTTTACAATTTTCGATAAATTAATTTGCTCTTTTGAATTATTATCAATAAATAAGATAAATTAAAGCTCTTTCCGCTTCGATTTCGCTATATTGGACTAGCGAACACTCAAATTTTCTTAGCATTTCAATTTTTTAATATAATAACACAGCTCCACAAAAAAAATTGAAAAAATTAGATCTGACGTCTGACCATACCTACTATATGTTTTTGAGGTCACTGAATCCGAATCCGAGGTCTATTTAACTCCATCACGTCAGGATTTTTCATAACCTCAAAATTTAGCATAAAAACGAGAATAATCCACAAAAAAATCGAAAAAATTTGATCTAACGTCTGACCATACTGACTATATATTTTCGAGGTCGCTGAATCTGAATTCCAGGTTTATCAACCCCTATTACTTTAAGGTTTTACATAACCTACAAATTTTAGTCCAAACACCAAAATAATCCCTTCAATTTTTAATCCCTTTATTGCTTAAAAGAAAAAAAACCGGTCACTATTTTAGCCTTTGAATTGAAGGGATTATTTTGGTGTTTGGACTAAAATTTGTAGGTTATGTAAAACCTTAAAGTAATAGGGGTTGATAAACCTGGAATTCAGATTCAGCGACCTCGAAAATATATAGTCAGTATGGTCAGACGTTAGATCAAATTTTTTCGATTTTTTTGTGGATTATTCTCGTTTTTATGCTAACATTTTGAGGTTATGAAAAATCCTGACGTGATGGAGTTAAATAGACCTCGGATTCGGATTCAGTGACCTCAAAAACATATAGTAGGTATGGTCAGACGTCAGATCTAATTTTTTCGATTTTTTTGTGGATTATTCTCGTTTTTATGCTAAATTTTGAGGTTATGAAAAATCCTGACGTGATGGAGTTAAATAGACCTCGGATTCGGATTCAGTGACCTCAAAAACATATAGTAGGTATGGTCAGACGTCAGATCTAATTTTTTCAATTTTTTTTGTGGAGCTGTGTAATAGGTCCCTAAAATCTAGGTTATGGAAAAGGATAAAATATTATTTGGGTTATTACAAGGAAAAATACTTTAAAATTGTGTGGTATTTTTTTTTTTCGTTTGTTTTTATTTAAAAATCATTTTACAATTGAATTGTTCTCTTTAGACGTAGAATGATAATAACTAAAGTTGCTTTATAATAAAATGACGTACAAAAATTTACAGTTACTTCCATTTGTCTCATATTTTTTCTCCTATACAAGTTATAATATCCTCTTTGTACAAAAGAACATAACTAATAACATCTTTTGTGCTGTTGCAGCAGATACAGTCATCATTAAAATTGTCGACATCCTGCTCTTACTTTTCTTTCCATCTCTCTCTCTCTCATTTAATCTCGCGCTCGTTCTGTCTCTTTCTCCCGCCTTGATTATAAATAAACTTTACAATAAATTTATCGTTATGTTTTCTGCTTTGACTTAGTTTAACCTTTTTCTTTACGTTAATGTACATTTACATAGCTAGTAGGGCGTTATCTTGTTCAAAAATGTATTTTTCTTTTTGTTTAATTTCACATCAATTTTATTAAATTTACACTGTGTAACAACTGTTTCGCGTTTTCTTCCGTTTTAAATGTTTTTTTTTTTTTTTTCTTAAAGCGTTTTTGTTTTCTTTCTCTTAATATTTTTCTTCTTTTTTTTTGCGGGGGGCTGCGAATAGCTGAGTGTGGAAAACATTCGTTTCAATGTGCAAAATGAGTAAAGAAATATCTTAAACTTAGAGATCATAAAATATTCCAGAGTTATTTGTCGGATTTGATGTTTTTCATTTTTTTTTTTATATTTCAATAAGATGTGTTTTGTAACACTTAATACAATAAAAACCAGTATGAAATGTTGGACTTTAGACACTAGAATGGCTTTAGCATCTTCTTGTTTTTAACCTTCAGCTTAGTACGCAGTTCTGACTAAATGAAATGAAAAACAAAAATTCTGATTTTGAATTTAGCGAAGTAATTTGGTGCCTTGTTTCGCGAATTAATCACTAGGGGCGCTGCAAACATTTTAGTTAGTCTCTGATATTTGAATACTTGTGAGAATTCTGAATAATAATTGGGCATTACGAAGAACAAACGTATCAAAGTTAAATTCGTATTAAAATAAAACCCTCATAACCTAAGAAACCTAGGTTTTCTACAAACCAACAGTTGTAGAACTAACTATGGTATTTATGAGCCTATTAATCGCATGTGTTTAAGGGGGGGGGGGGGGGGGGGGGGGGGGGGGGGGGGGGGGGGGGGGTATAGTCAAACATGCATTTTTTGGACCCATTTTTAAGATTATTTTTTTATCGAACTGGTAAAAGTAAGGTAAATGGGCAAAGGCCTACACTAAAGAACAACTTTTTAAGAGTATTCAAAAACAATTTTTATTAAAAAATATTGAAAATTGAGTTTTTGACATTAATTGTAAATTGACGCTCCGAAAAAAAAAGTCGATTTGCGGTGAGACACGTAACTCGAAAATTACTTGACCGATCCTTTTGAAATTGTGCACACTTTTTCTGTAGATAATTTACAAGGTATTCCTGTCGAGATATTTTTGTTTTTCAATGTCTTTTTTTTTTAATAGAATTTTTCCCGATTGAAAACAGAAATTCAAAAAAAAAAAATTTCCTTTTTTTTCGTTTTTTTTACTTTAAACTCACACCAAAAATTCAATAATCGAAATAAATAAAAAAACTCGACAGCGTTACCTCAAGAAACTTATTAACTAACAAAATCTTTTTGGTTTTTTTGTTTCAGATGATCCAGCTATTAGTTATGTGTCTCACCGCAAATCTACTTTTTTTTCGGAGCGTCAACTTACAATTTATGTCAAAAACTCAATTTTCAATATTTTGTAATAACAATTTTTTTTTAATACTCTTAAAAAGGTGTTCTTTAGTGTAGGCCGTCGCCCATTTACCATACTTTTACCAGATCGATAAAAAGAAATCTTAAAAATGGGTCCAAAAAATGCATGTTTGACAATAAATCTCAGCTGCGGAACGTCTGAAATAAAAAATTCGAGCAGGATATTAAAATATAAATTAGTTTCTATTGTGTGAACTAGAATAAACTATTTTGGTTGAAAAAAAAAAAAAACAAATTGCGTACTTTTGAATCTTTTTCCCTTTTTTTAGTAAAAAAAAAAAAAAACGGTTAAAAAATGGATAAAATATTTTTAAATCTAGTTCACACCATAGCCACACATATGTGGAATAATCCCTGAAAATTTGAGGCCAATCGGTTGAATAGTTTTTTTTTTTTTTTCAAAAAGTTGCCAACTAGGTCAAAAAACGTGGTTTCGAGTAAAACGCGTTTAAAAATTTTTTCTATAATTCACGCGCTTGGATGCCATGTATTATATCACGTTATATATATATATTTCTCGGCATTTTTGACTTATATACCATATTGTATATTGTTTTTAAAAGTTTATGTTTTTGATGTTTTTGAAAAATCGATTTTTCCAAAAAATAAATGTATACTTCCTCTTACTTTTAAATTTAAATGTCAGCTAAAGCGTTGATTCAACTCTAACTAAAATCTCTACATTCAGCTATTTTTTCCGGAAATATTGTTAGGGCACTTTTAATGACATTATTATTCAATATATAAATTTTGAATATAATATATTCAATCCTGTCAAAAAGGAAAGGGTTTAAACTGAAAAAAAACTACTATTATTGCCTGTTCTGTTTCTAAGTCTAACCGAATTTAAATTACAACGATTTTATATATTAATTTTGCAGAAAATTACAAAAGTAATAAGTGAGAAGTTTTTATCAGATAAAAAAATTAGAAATATACCTACCATAAAATTATGGTAAAGTGAGTAATGATTTTATGGAATATTTCTAATTTTTTGCATGTATTAAAAATGCGTATACCTGATGTATTGACAGAATTTATTTGATGATATGTGAACATATTCTATCACTTTTACTTTGATATCATATTTAGGCATCATGTTAAATTCAGTGTAATGTAAACTCGGCATTGAAGAATGTGAGACATATTTCTTTTAATATTTTGAAGATTAGGGCTTAGTATTTTGATTTAGATAAATTCAAGACTAGAACAAACCGACTGTATTTATTACTCAACTTGTTTCCATAAAAAAATTGAAAAGCATCAAATCCGGTGTAAATAACGAAGGAGATTAAAACTATATGGCATTTTTAAAACAGTCAGTAGTTTTACACTGTCTATGAATTGTTCAAAAATTAAAATGAAATCAAAATAATGAAAATGTAAAACGTATATGTATTGTATAGCACGAACAGCACTATCTTTATTATATTACTCACTCTCTTCTGCATCGGCTCTGATATGTTCCATAGAGTTGCTTATCGGTTTTGAATTGAGTTCCCGTGTAGACTTGGTCATTTATTATTATTTATTTATTTTATTTTTCATCATCTTCATTTTTTTTTTTTTTTTTATTGCGGAAAGTAATACAATAGCTAGAAAAAGTCTGCAGTTCGTTAAAAGCTATTTATCGCGGGTAGCCACGCTTTAGTCACGTGCGCGAAACACCTAGGTGAACACTTTTTCGAAACATCAATTTGCAGCAGTCAATTATTCTCTGTGAGTCCTTATAAATCTCAGATTCTCTCGATATTAATATTTACAGCGTCCTTAGCATGCCTAATTAAATTAATATTACTTGGGCTACGTGCTAAAATTTTACAATGTTTCAACTTATATGCTAGAAGTTTTTTTTTGATCGGTAATCGGGTATCTCCTTTTGTTTCTTTTGATTTTTTTACGTTACGTTACGTTATGTCACACGTCACGTTATATTAATGTTACGTCTCTAACGTTTTTCCGTATCTTCACGTTCAGTAAACAATTCGTTAACAAACTATAACACTTACAACGATTTCGTCCAGATTTATTTACACAATTCAATCGACAAGGCTTGTTCTGCCAAAAGCCAATAGTCAACAAAGTTTTTACAACAGATATAGTGATTTTGAAATTTGAATTGGGAATTTTAATTCAATTATGAGTTAATTCATCAGGTAAAAATTTTAAAAATAATAACGAAGAACGTCGTTTTTAGCCCACTGTTTTAAATATAACCTAAGAAAACTCTGAGGAGGCTTAATAAAATTTTGAACAAAATATAATTTTCCTAATTTAAATTTAACGTAATTTTTTCATCAACAAATATCTAATGAAGAATTTTTTATGTTGTCTATTGCACTTTCTTTTTATTTTTAGTTTTAAGGATAAATAATTATACACGTTGGGGTTTTAAATTTGGTCCAATGACTGTTATGCTTTGAGTCCAAAAAGTTATTAGAACCAATTTCAAATAGCAAAGTTTTCTATATATGTATATGAAAAAATATATATAAAAGAGAAACAACGAGAGAATAATCTAACATATAATATTCATAAGACTTTGTGAATACAACATATAAGAAATATAGCGTTTGTCGCATTTTTTTTTTCGATAACTATGGTAATTCCAGCTCCATATAACAAAATTGATTAATTCGGATGAAATTTTCATTACTTCGAATAGATTTCGAGATATTAAACTTCAAAATTTGAAAAACTATACATAACCAATTTTTACTAAATAAATCGTTTTAAATATTAACACTTTTCGTTATCATACATCATTTTTGATATTTATCTTTTATATTTTACTCCATGTTCTATTTAAAAACGTTTAAAAAAAGTGTAAAAGTGACTGATTTCTTGCAGGCTTGTCGAAGAAAATTTGACACAATTTCTCTAGTTTTATCGACAATATTTGTTCTATACTGAGAAAATATATAAACACGAGAAAAATCATACCAACTCTAATTACTATTGAAGAATTTCTAAAAGAAACCATCAACTATTATTACTTTATTTTAGGGAAGCAAAATTTAATTTTATTTAAAATCAATCAATTTAATTTGCTGACAAGCACGCATTTGTCCTTTGAAATTTAAATCAATTCATTTTTTAATAATGATGCAAAAATGGTTCATTTAAGCCATTTAACTTTTCTATAAGTAAGCAATTGTGTTTTTCAAAATTCTCGTTGACAAGCACGCATTTGTCCTTTGAAATTTAAATCAACTCATGTTTTAATAATGATGCAAAAAATGGTTCATTTAAGTCATTTAACTTTTAACTTAAGTAGGCAATTGTGTTTTTCAAAATTTTCATTTGGTGAACGACTGATTCCAAATATTTTATTCTGCTAAATGTCTAAAAAATCGTTAGGTTCATTATATGGAACTTTTAAATTTTAAAGTTAAATAGCTCTCATATTTTAAATTTCAGACGTTATCGCCACTGAAGGAATGTTTTTTTGTTTTTATTAGAAATGACTTGTAGACCTAACAGAATAATAAAAAGATAGAAACTTTTGTTAAGGTTATTATACAATTAAATATAAGTTATTTATCATCGGCGTTAACTTTCTATCAATTGTAAAAAGTGCACTTGAATTTTAATGTCATTATCAAGATTTTTTGTTTTACTGTGAAATGAAATTATGAAAATATAAATTAATTGCTTCATTCAACGATTTATTTTTGCAATCAATCATGTTCATATCTTTATTACTTTTACAGAGAAATAGTGATTTATACTTTTTTTTTAACTTCAACTACCATTTTTAAAGCAGAGGTTTCACGTTTCAATTCAATGAAATCGTCTTTGAGTTTGAAATGAAAATTATGAATTGTATGAATTTCAAAAATTATAACTACTTGAGTTTAATATTTCGATTTGTTGTAATCTATCTGATTTGAGTTTATTTAAGTTAAAAAAGTATATCAAGATAAACTTTGATAATAGTTTAGTATTATTAAATAAAATAGGTAATTGATACATTAAAGGACTTTTTTTCAAAAATTTTACCTGATGAATATTTTATTGGTTACGGATTTTAAATTTTAAAAATCAATTCAATTAAAATCATCAATTACTTACTCTGTTAGAAAAGAAAGCATCATTATATATGTTGACCAGCATAATTTGAAAAAAATCAAATTGTAGGGTATAAACCGGGGACTCCAAAAAACACCGGAAAAAATGGATTAAGCTGCAATAAAGTGCTTAAAGAGCCCGAGAGCGGCTATACACCGGATTAATTAATCGTGAGCCCGTCTAGCCGCGTATTAAAACTTTGTGTCGCGATCAAGTGCCGTCGAAAGGTTGAAAATATTTTAACCAAAGTGCCTGTGTAATTTATAAGCGCCGCGCCGCATCATTTCCACCGTGAAAACCGAATCGATTCCAATCCACTCTGGGATTTAAAGGATTTAATCTTCACGAGATTTGAGCAATTCCCAATGCTAAATCGGGTTTAACTCTTTTTTTCGCTACCGCCCGAGCCCAAAAGCAGGGAATATGAGAAGAGGGATGCAATTAAATCATAATTAAAAAATTTCCTCGTGATATTTAGCACAAAAACCGCACGAAGTCATAGTTTTAACGAGCTTCCTCATTTTAATAAGTTTTTAATGGATGTGCATGCCGGGGACTCGGCACAAAGGTCCCTTAACTCTGGGAGCTATTGAGGAGTTTCACGGCTGCCATGTCAACTTAATTAAAAGCGAGTCTAACCCTCATACACCCCCTTCGCCCTTGATTCCTTCATGTGCATGCGGGTGGATTGCACCTGGATGCATTCTTGCACAAAATTGCCACGTACACTGCGCGACGTGCAAATCTTTTCATTTAGATCTGTTCAGAATTTGTTCAACGTGCACGACGCCTCCCGCGGGATAGTATTCCTTGCGTGCCCTCAGGATCTTCTAATCCCGATTAACAGGAGCACCACCTGGGACCACTGCATTAACATTCGCTTCGCTTGTGATTTTCATTTAAATAAATGTTAATCCACAATCCCTCGCGGTGCAATTGGGTAGCGATCCGGAGGTCACATTCCCTTCGAATTGGCGGAAGCTTGTTGCATACGACCACATTGCCTACTATCTGGCTGGGATAAAACTGAGGAATATTTCTGGAGCTCGGATACGAACCCTGCGGCTCCATAAACGTGATGTGTCGTTTTGTTTGACTTCCTCGTGTGACTTGAACAAGTTTAAATATTATAAAGTTTTGAAACTTTAAATTCACTCATGACCTCTTTTTGTTCTCTTAGCTTAGTTAAGTGAATTGATTGAGGAAAGGAAATGTTACAAGAATTAATCTCAAATGTAAATAACTTGAAATCTTATACGAAATTGGATGTTTTTTAAAAATCATCACAAAATCATCCCTGCTAACATCAGCGTTTCGGCGAATGCAGGCTTAATAACAAATAAATGGCTACTCTAAATATAATTTTGACGTTTAAATGTTTAAGTTAAAATTAATTGCAGGTTTAACAAGTGAAAACAACATCAGTTTTCTACTATTTTTGAATCTGTGGAGCATATTCATAATCAAAATAAGAACATCAATTTAATCTTGTGAGTTATGTCAATCAACAATTATAAAGAGCCCTTAGATAATCATTTTAATTTTAAATAAAAAACATGTTCATCATCTAAGTTACGTTTTGTTAAATATCACATCCCTTAAAGAAAAATATCATTTTAAATATCATGATCCCAAGTAAAAGCTTGCACCTGCAAGAACTTAAAATAGAAATTAAATTTTTTTACATCAGTCTAATCGAGTGAACATTCTAAAATCTCAAATAAAAAAGGGTGTTATTTTCCTAGCAAAAATTACCTAAAAATTACAAAAATTGTAGGTCTTTTTTGAAAATTATGAATTTTAGGTGAAATTTTAATTCTTGGGTAGGTTCTTTTTTTTTTAATATTTAAATATTATAAATTTTTTAAATTTCATAAGCGTTTAAAGTGGATATAACAGAAATTCAAAGCACTTTAACCTTTAAGTACCGACGTGCGGTCTGACAGGTCTGAATTCCGATCCCTGCTTTTAAGTAGCTGCAAGGATAGTGCCCACGTTGACATCGAAACGGAAAGGTTAGAACCCTTTATTTCCATTATATCGCAGAGACAAATATTTAAATCAACACTTTCTTTAAAAAACACAACATAATATAAGCGGCTTCTTAGGCCTCACGTCGGTACTAACGTTACAAAAAATGCACGTCGGTGCTTAAAGGTTAAATACAAGATTAAAAAATCATGTTAAAGAAAATATAAACATTAAAAAAAAAAAACGCTTTAATAAATCTACTAAAAAGATTTTATTATATTTTGCTCATCAAACTCTTTCATTTAAAACCCATGTCAAGGGGATTGTGGAGAAAAAGGTAATCCGCCATCTTGTAGTATCCCCCATATTGGATTTAGAACGGTATAAGATATACTATACTGCGTTGTCACCGGGCTCATACACGTTTACAAAATTTCAAAGCTTTAGCTTAATTAGAACTAGCAGAAATTTCGATTTCAAGATTTGTTATCAAGCTCAATAAACTTCAAAATAAAAATGTAATAGATTTAATAAGCAATTAGACACTAATCGATTTGCTAGTGTATGTAGAACCTGAGAAATTTTTGAGGTTGAATGTGACCTACTCTTGATCGAAATTCGGGCATTATAAATTAACGTGAAGTAAAATTTTAAACTCGAAAACGTTTTCGAATTAATATAAACATTAAAACGAAAAATATATATCATTACAAAGAATTACAAATTCGTTTCGATATCGCATAATTTTCTCGAAACTATCTCGATTTTTCTAATAGTGGTAGTAGCAGAAAGCTTTGAGTCTATTTCGTTAAAACTAAAAAAGTATCAAAAAATCCGATTTTAAAATTAAAGAAAAATTATCGAATATAGATATTTTTTGGCAGACTTGAATTATTTAATTAATTAATTAATTGACTTGAATTAATTAATTATTAATTTTTCGTCAAACAAAGCGCAGTCGAAAAATCGATTTGATCGAAAGGATCATCAGTAAAATTTAATCGAGCATACCAAATACGTTTCAACATAATAATTTAATTAATTTAAACTAGCTAGAAATTGTATTTCCCAATACCCAGGAAACTTAGAAGAGCACTAACTTTTCAAATTGTTCTAGCTTGAAGGCTGCTTATTAACTAACACTAAAAATTCCAGAATTTTGGAATATGTGCTGTTTTTTTTCACATTTAAAAAATATGTAATTTAAAGAAATATTAAAAGGCAAACTTTTATTTAAAGAGGAGAAGATTGTATTATCAACGTTTTTATTCACATTTATAAAAAAATAATAAAATTTCAATTTAATCGGGTAATGGAAAAAGGTGATAAAAATTGATATACAAATTTTGAACCGGAAAAAACACTTACAAAACGTGAAGTCAAATAAAAGCTTGTAATAAAAAGTGCAATGAACGTAGCTCTTAAACGACACATTGTATTGGAAGGTCTTCTCATAAACGGACACTTCATAAAATCGATTGGTATAAATTGGAAAATTAAATTCTGAATCACTTTCGTTTAAGGAATTGCTTTTATATTAAATTTTTACAATAACGAAACATGTTTGTATTTTAATGTTTGTCACGTTTTATTTTTGTGATTTATGTTGTTATATACGGCTTTAAAATTGATATTGTTTTATTGAAAACTGAATATGCTAAATAATTTATTTTCAAAATTTATTTATAAGAAAGAAGAGTCCTTTGAAGACGATATAATTAAATTGTATGAATGAATCCTAGAGGTAATCCTAGGGTTCTACATAAATATAAGACTTGAGAATGTGTCCAATCGACAATATTTTGTTAGCATGAAATTTGAGATTTGTTTCGGGGGGGTTGGAGGGTATATCACCCAAAAATTACTCTGTATTTTTCGCTGCCATTAGGATTAATGTTACAAAAAGGGCTTTATCGGAACTGTAGGCCTACCCTCCTATAAAAAGTTGGACTCTATTCAGTCGAAGGGATCCTTAAAAAACAAATCACTATTAAAGCGAAACGTCCGTGAAAAATAACATAAAGAAGCCAAGAGAAGAGAAGAGACCCTCTTCAATTCAATCTTGGGAGGAATAATCAATTTCGCTCACTCCCTTCTTGAATAAGCGATTTTTGGACAAACGCTCTTCCTTCCACCCTCGCACCGTGAAGGGCTTTCTTTTTTTTTCGTAGGGAACCACATAAAGATGTTGGCTGTCTTATACAATACTGGCCCAAGACCTTCCTTCATATTTTCAGGGCCGAAATCTTTTGGGCTCACAACTCCCATATACTCCTCTGTTGAGTTTTAGGAATCCACAAAATAGTGGAAAGGGAATGTAGTCGAGTAAATAGGGTTTGCTGATTTTTTCATAGTGTTTTGTTTTGCTGCCCTAATGGAAGCCGCTCGAAGAGGAGGTTAAGTGGCGAATTCTTTTAGTGGCACATTAAGAGAGAGGAACATTATTTTTTTGATGGTAGGGGGGCTGTGGAGGGG
The DNA here is from genome assembly GCA_949715965.1 of Dysmachus trigonus. Classification (NCBI taxonomy): domain Eukaryota; kingdom Metazoa; phylum Arthropoda; class Insecta; order Diptera; family Asilidae; genus Dysmachus; species Dysmachus trigonus. Next base: position 96,247,612 of record OX454319.1, on the reverse strand, counting down.
ATGGAGAGTGTAGAAAGGTTTTTTCCCTAAAACAGGCTAGCTGTCAAGGACGGTACATAGTATAATAATTAATGAATTAAATCGTTAAGGCTTGAAAAATATCGAAAATTACTCTAATTTGGCGGTGGATGACGTCATGGCACTCATAAATTTCACTTTACACATACAAAGATCATTTTAAAAAGGGCTAAAATAAAATACAAATTTATATATAATTCTGAACGGTTTCTCTATTGCGTAGAATCACACACCACATCAAATTTTACTATAGTTGCTATAAAGTTGTGATTGTTTTATTACAAAAAAAAAACTTCACTACTTCGGCATATTATTAAATGCAAATGTATGTGAAAGTTTGTTTTTTTGTGTTTGCTTTTAAGATTTCTAGTAAAGTGTATAAAAATTCTTTTCAAAATTGCAGTATAGCTGCGCTATATAAAAAACGTTTTTTTTTTTTTTTTTGGATGCTTCGAATGATTTTATAAATATCAAGTTTAAGAAAAAACAAACAAAAAAGATGTGGAGTTGTGTTGTCATGTTTTCTATGATGCATAAACCGATGGCAAAACAACTTATTAGATTAGAACGACTGAGGTTTAAACAACAATTATTTCTTTTTTGTCTTTCATGTGATAAGCTCGTCTGGACTTACAATATAACAAATGTTCCTTAAAAAATAGTTAACTACCTATAAAAATGCACTTTTTTTACAGTGATAATCATCCTGCCTATCCTTTCTATATACAAATTGCTATAATTCATCTACTTAGCCTAGCAACATTTACAAATCGGTCTTAGCCGTAATATCGTAGTGTGTGTTTTTTTTTTCTTCTTTATTCTTAATCCTTTGCTATTCAATTTGTTGTTGTTGATTTTCAGCATAAAAAATGTTCTCCATACAAACCGAGTGAGTTACAAAAAACAAAAAAAAAACAAATAATAACAAAGCAGCAATAAATTACTTGTCGAAAATATACAAAAAGGCTTTTTCTTGTGTGTATATAAAAAAAAAATCAGCTTATCTGTAGGAGATGTACATAAATCGCTAGCTGCCTACTAACTCGATCTGGCGATATTTTTTCCTTAGATTTGAGACTGGATCACGATAGAGAACGGGGTCCAGTCGAAGGTTGGAGCGCAGGAGTGGCATGTATCTGAAAATAAATATTTAAATACATTTAGTAATTTTTAGTAAATTAATATATACATATTTTATTTAACGCAATTTCACAAATTCGTAACAATTGGACATCATATACATCAAATTTGGTTCAAACCTGTCTAACTTTTGATCGAAGTTCTCGGAAATAGTGAAAATTGTTATAGTATAATTAATGCTTACTCGTAAAAATTTCATAATAATTATATCTCAATAGGTCATTACAGAAAAAAAAAACCATAAGCTTCGATTCAAGAAAAACCTGTCCAAATATCTGAATTTTTGGGTTTAAAAATTTTTCCAACATAGGAATTAATTGCATTTTTTCATAACCAACTTCACACTTAAGCCGAATTTCATTATTTTTTTTGACAGCTGATATAGCAAGGCTTTTTTGTGAAAAATTTTGTTTGATTCTGCGCAATAGTTTTTGTTTGGTACCCTATTAAATATTGCAAAGTCGAAAGCTGGATTTTCGGTATATTTTACTTTTTTACTATCGAAAAGGTAAAAATACTTTTCAAACAAGAAAAAAATTAGTTGAAGCTAATGAAGACAAAATAAAAACATTGATTGATGCAAACCGCCGAATAACACTCATGAGATCGCTGAGAGATTAATTTTATCGAATTCGACCGTGTGAAACGTCTTGGTTTAATTTCAAAACTCGACATATGGGTTCCATATGTTTTTACAGAAAGAAATTTGTTCCATCGCGTTGACGTCTGTAATTCGCTTTTCAAACGTCAAGGAAATGATCCATTTTTGAAGCGAATCACCACTGGGGACGAGAAATGGGTTGTCTACAACAATGTTAAGCACAAGAGATCATGGAGCAAAAAAGATGACCGGCTCATAGTACTTCGAAAACCGATATTCATAAAAAAAGGTGCCATTGTCGGTTTGGTCAGATTTCAAAGAAAGCGTTTTTTTAGCTTCTACCGGACAATACCATGATCAATTCTGAAGTGTACTGTCATCAACTGGAAAAATTGAATGATTCACTCAAACAGAAAAGGCCAGAATTGTTCAATAGAAAAGGTATAGTTTTCCACCAAGATAATGCGAAACCTCATTCAAGTTTGGTAACTTGCCAAAAGTTGTTAGATCAGAAGTTTTATGAGCGTGGAATCATGCTACTGCCAGAAAGATGACTAAAGGTATTGGACCAAAATAGAGAATATACAGTCCCTGGCCAAAAAATTACAAACACCTTTAAAATTTCATAAAGTTTTCATTCAAATATAGTTTATAGTAGAAAAAATTATATATTTGTCAAAAATTTATACATAACATCAAAGAACAATACATTCGGGAAGTGATATCAATAATAATAATAATATTAATTAATATTTAGTGTTGCCACCCTTTACTAATTTGACTGCATTGATTCTTCTTGGCATACTCTCTATGCAAACTTTGATACAATCTTTTATCTCAGGCGCCTCATGCCATATTTTTTTAATATTTTCGATCAAGATTTGTTGATTGGTATTATTTTCTTTGTAAACTAGCCTCTTAAGTTCATGCCACACATTTTCAATAGGGTTCAAATCCGGTGAATTTCCTGGCCATGGCAGTAAAGGAATATTTTTATCGGAAATGAATTTTTTTACAGATTTCGCGGTGTGGCATGGGGCGCCATCTTGCATAAAGGTGAACGAAGATGTCCAAAAGCCAATTTCATCAAAATATGGCAGTGCCACGGTCTCCAAAACTTTTTTATATTGGTCCTGCTTCATGGTCCCCTCGACGAAATAAAGTGGCCCTGGTCCGTTAACTGTAATTGCTCCCCATACCATTACAGATGGCGGATGCTTGATGGTTCTCTGAATACATGACGAAGGAAACTTCTCTCCCGTGCGTCTTCTCACAAATCCACCGGCTTCTGTAAGGCATTGGAACGTCGATTCCTCTGAAAACACTATCTGAAAAATATTTAAAAAAATTAAATATTACAATTAACGCTTGTAAACTTATGGATTCTGGAGGAATATCAATATTTACCTTTTTCCAGTATTCTACACTGAATTGCGAATATTCAGTAGCAAATGCAAGTCTCGCTTTCTTCATTCTATTAGTTAAACGTGGTTTTTTTACCGGTCGCCTGCATTGAAAATTGGCATCCTTCAATCTTCTTCGCAAAGTTCGGTCTGAAATTTCAACGCCAGCATCATGGACCATTTTGTTTAGTTCCCGCAAGGGTGCCCTGCGATTCGCAGCAGCAATTGACACCACCTTGCGTTCTGCTCTAGGCGTAGTTTTTTTTTTTCGTCCACAGTTTGCCCGCTTTGACGATGTTACCGAAGAATTTTCCTTCATTTTTTTCGAAATTTGAACCACGACATAAGGTGAAACTTCTTGGAGACGAGCAATTTCTCTCATTGAGTGGTTCCCCGTTCTGAGTAGTGCAGAAATTGCACTTCTTTTCTCATTGGGGATATCTTTATTACGTCCCATTATGAAATCTGTACAAAAATATAGATTTTCATTAATATTGCCTTTGTACTGTTATAATGTCTCAAAATGCAGCAATTTGACTACTTACCCAACAATTCAATGTTTAATTCCAAAAAACTTTACAAACAAAACCAGACTAAGACAAATTATTCAATTTAGACACCAAAATAACACAGTTAATTCACCTGAAGCACTTGAACAACTGGCACCTCTAACATGAAATAACCGTTGTTTTATACTTTTTTAACCTGGAAAAAGGATCAATCCATCGTTTTATTACCGTAAACTAATTAGGTAAATCCTACCAATAAACATTAATATAATAAAGAGGTATTCAAGAAGAAAGCATGAGGACAATTGCAAGTAAAGATGAAATTTGTAAGTGTTTGTAATTTTTTGGCCAGGGACTGTATAATTGAATAAAATATCTATACACTATAAGAAAATCGTCTTTCATTTTAACAAAAAAAAAAAAAAAAATGAGTTTACTTTCCGCATAACCTAATCCTATCTTTATACATTAAGATAGTTAGCTACAGGAGACCTTACAACAATAATTAATTTATCAATATTTCCAACATTAATCTGACCTTCGTAAGTGACAAGCGGACTTCGATATATCGAAGTTTTTGAGCAATTTCATAGATTTAAATTCAATAACTCAAATCAAGTTAATTATAAGTTAAAAAAATCGTTTTTAAAGTACGTATTTCTATTCAGGTAATGATAATCATTCTTAGATCGCTAAATAATGTTCTTATAAATCTCATCGATTCATTTAATAATTCGTATTTCAAATAAGAAATTTTTTTAAACACTGAATTTCATACTCCAACATTTTCAATCTTATTCACAAAAAACGAAATTAGTTTTTTTTAAAAATTTGAATGTTCCTGTTCCTTATTAGTTTCTTATAAATATTTATTTTCTTTATTTTCAAAGCCCATTTAGTTAACAATAACAGAAAATTCAAAAAACAATTAATAATGTGAAAATGGATTAGTTATTTAGTTTTCGGATGTGCTGATTTTAAATATGTTGTCAAACTTTATGAATTCAATACTGTAGGCGCAGATTTCGATTACGTTGTTATAAAAACGAAGATAACAAAGATAACACTTCCAAACTTTTAAGTTCGGAATTTACGTCATGATCCAATCTTATATTCTGTGTTGAGAATAATTGAGGTCTCTAAGATCGAAATTGTATCAAGTCGAGATTTAGTAGTTTTAAATTATTTAAAAAACAACAATTTTTGTCATATCGAGATTTTGAAAATTTAGATTTCGTACCCCTTCCGATTTTGAATGTCTAAAAGAAATATTATCGAACGCAGCCTTCAAAATATCGTTTTCCTAAAAGTTCGCGTTGCATCGGTTGCGTGTTACAAAATCGGAGGTGTCCTCAACAAGGAAAATCGCTAGTCCTTGTTATAAAAACAATATAATGTTCGGGTAAAGAGTAGAGTTAAGGGCAGTGAAAATTTGTCAAAAATATCAGATCAGATTGCGTAATTGTCCGAACACGCCCGTCCCGTCGTTGTGGCGCGTGCGGTGCATGCTGCACGCAAGTGCCCGGGTCTGTTCCAAGGACTCTTCAAACAGCCAACACCTAATTTTCATGTTTTCGCTCATAGTTAACTCGGCGCCAAAGTTAACCCTTTTGTGGATGGGGCTAAAAGTTGTAGTTGTGGGTGAAAACCATTTGTCGGACGGAGGGGAGGGGAGCTCAAGGTAACTCAGAAGCCGCCTACACTGCTCCGCTACCTTTTGAAGGATTGAGGAATCGAACATCCTTCGGGAAACAGGCCGAGGGATAAAAGGGCAGGAACTCGACCCGGGAACCGACCCCAACCGAGAAACAGGTAGTAACACAGGTAACCTGGATAGCGCCAGTGGCAAATGGACAGGTGCTATCCAGGCGAGCTCAATTGGTATTCCCGTTCCCATTTGGCGAAGAGCTTTTGCATGTTTTAGCATTCACCGAAGGGCTGTGTGCTATCTTCAAATCTAGAAAAGTTAATTAAACGCGTAATTAACCTGAAGGAGAGAAATCGGCTGGCAGGTGTAATTCCTTCCTCTGAGCGAAATCAATTAGACTTAATTCAGGAGAATTAGCAATTTTTAGAGTTGTTCTCCCTTTCTTCTTCTGGGACGATTTTCGAATTAAATAATTACGTGTAGTGGATATAAATTGATTTCGTCGCCAACGATTGGCTGGACAGAAACTAGGACAAATGGTATTTATTAATGAAATTCAAAGGGATTTTAAGAGTTATCGTGGAATCTATTCGATTTAAACAGTATTTAATTAATATTGTTACTAGTGGACTTATTGACCCTTATCAGGCATTCAGAACACATTCGTTTTCGAAAAAATTGAATATAGTAATATATTTATAGATTTCTAGATAATTTTGTTAAATTACTGTGAAATGGAAAATAACTTTGTTATTGGATAATGCCTTTAATGCCTGAATAGACGAAATTTTAGTCATTTATCTTTACAAATATTGTATAAGGAGTGATTAAACCATTTGTCTAAAATATAGTTGTTGGAAAGTCTATTTACAAACTAAGAAAGAATTAGCCAATGGCTATATTTTAATCGCAATTATCACAGACCCTAAACCATTGTTTTATACTCTATATAGTAAAAATTGTCGAATAAACAAGTTATTTATTCATCAAGAAAGTATATTTAAGAAAAAGTAAAGAAGACATGTTTACATAAAATGTTTATCGGCTCAAATATTATTTTTACTTATTTGTCGTGTTTTCTATAGTTGATATTTGTAGAGATTTTAATAAGTCAAGATGAAAAAAGGCGAGATTTCTATAGGAGACATTGTCGTGGTCGGAAAATAAAATCTTTCATAAACAAATTTTGCATTAAATAGAAAAACCCGAAAAACTAAAATTTCGCATTTCCAAAAACTCATATTTTCAAAATTTCGCATGAACAAAATTTCGATTAGAAAAATTACATCTAGTTATCTGGTTAAAAAAAAATTTAATTTATAGGAATTGTTTTCGAATTCAAAAATGATTTCATTTTTTATTTTATTCGATAGTTCAAAGTTTGAGAGTTAGTTCAGTATTTTTGTTACAAAAAAAAAAAAAAAACTTAACTATAGTTTGAGAAACGGCCGTCATGCTTAGAATTTTTCTTTTTTAGATGTTTTGTGGTGACCACTCTACATCCAAAAAAATGTCATGTTCAAACAACCAATTTTATGGTTTATTCAACTAAATTTTTTTATGATTTTCACTCACCCAAAAAAATTACTTATAACTGAAATAACATGGTAGTAGTGATTGGTTCATACATCTAGATCTATTATAATAATTATTAAAACATCTAATGTTAAAATTATAGGAATATCGGGTTAATTTGATTGCATTATTTAGTCGGAATATTGGTAGACTACTTGAAAGTTAAATAATAAATACAAATATATTTATTATTTTAAAAATTACAAATTTATAAGCCGTCTGAAAGAATAATTTATTGAAAAATCAAATTATTGTTTTTCAACATGCCCAGAAATTAGTTTAAAAACCGCTTTGATTAATGAATTCTATGTTTATTTAGGTTGGGAAAACATTTGAGATGAAACATGCCATAATTACCGAATTAATTCAATTTATTCCAATTTTAATAATTAATAATGTTTCATTTTAGAATGCTGTATTAAATTAAATTAACAATATTAACTTTGCATTGAAATAAAGTATTATTTAATTAATAAGACAGTCAATCAGAATAAAATATCTTCGTAGAAGTTAATTTTACTTGGAAGAGTTTCAAAAACAAATTCTTACAGAAGTAAAATAATATACATTAATATAAATAAATTTTAAAATAATCTCTTTAAAAACTTAAACGAAACATTTCTTTATTAAAAAACAAATAAGAGCTTTATAAGTTTATTTTAAATTTTTCTAGGAATTTTCTCTTGTAATTTGTAGTCAATTTATGGCTCATTAAACCATAAAACATTTTTAATGGCTCCCTTCTTCCCCTGAATTAAAATTCTTCCGAAAATTAAAATCAACACTTCAGAAGATAAACTGGTTAAATGTTTAAATTTATAGCAAATTTTCGCTTGTAAATACGCTTTTCATTCCTCTAGGTGTACAAAAAGGCACATCGGATAATATGATAATAGCAATAAACCTGAACACTAATTAAGTCTATAATTTTAATAAATATGAAAACGTGAAATAACAAAAATACATTGATAGAGAATCTTTTTTCTAAAAAATAAGACAGATGGAGTCCATCTAATTTATCGAAAAGGATCATATAGCAAAACTAAATGAAATTAGATTTAAATTGTTAATTTAAAAACAAATTCTCAATTTTTATACTCTTAAATAATAACTGAATGAAATGGAAGAAGTAGAAGTCCGGATATCACTTTCACTAAACATTTAAAGTTTTAACACCTCTATAACTATTATGCGTCGCTAAAACTACAAGATTAAATTTTCTATAGAGATAAATCGAAGTCGAATAACTTTTAATTATAGTGGACATTGGATGGAATTCAGCGATAATATCAGCTTCATATTTATTATTTGTTAAGGAATTAAATTTGTAATTGCAAAAAGTCCCAACTTAATATAATCTTATTATATTATCTTCAGTTCTTATGTAAAATTACAAGATACAATGAAATTTAAATTTCCAAAAACAAGTACACGTTCAGCTAGCGTCGGAGACACATCAAATCGATCGTTCGCTCTAGTTTATTTTCCTCAAAGTGAAACAATCGGTCAAAGTCCCGCTCCTTTCTGAAAGTGCTGTGCGAAAGCCGCAAAGCTGAGGCAACTGTGACTGCTATTTTCTCAACTTAGTGCCAAGTGAAGTGACACTATACAGAAATAACCTTTGACTGCAAATTTAATTAAAACAGTTCAATAAACAGATGAGTAGTGAATCCGGCGGCTACGGCCGCCAAAACTATTGGGACATTTTAACAATGGACAATCAACCCGAAACAAAAAGAAAAAGAACTAAAAACCAGGCACCAAACCTAAATAAATTAAATGAATTCCCAACACTTATCGCATCTCCCGCATTTACCAACATTACAAAAACCCACCAACCCAAATTCGTACTTATTAAAAGTAAAAACACGGATAAACCTCTCAGATCAATAAACATCTTTCTCCTCTCAAAAAGTCTAGAAAACATATCGAAGGAATTCTTAAACATCTCCTTCACTGCAAAAGGAGACATTCTCATACTTGCCAAAAACCAAAACCAGGCAAACAAGGTCCTCAAAGCTAACTTCTCTACTCTTGGAACTGAGGTAGAAGCAATATTACACCCCACACTAAACACTTGCAAAGGAGTGATCTACTCACCAGATCTAATGTATCTACCCGAAGATGAAATCGTTCAAAACCTCAAATCCCAAGGCGTTACAGAATGCAAAAAAATTACAAAATATGTTAACGGCAAAGTTACTCATACACCTCTACATATTTTAACCTTTGAGCTATATGATCTACCCACGGAAATCTCTATTGGATTCCTAAAAGCGAAAGTCAAACATTACATACCAAACCCGATACAATGTAAAAACTGCTTTAAAATTGGACATCTTAAAAAGCAATGCACTGAACTACCCACCTGTGAAGTCTGCTCCAAACCTATACATGACCCTACACCATGTGAAGAAGTCAAATGCTTAAACTGTTTTGGACCGCACAGAGCCAACAATAAAAACTGTCCAAAAATTATATTCAGGAAAAAAGTGCTCGAAAAAAAAATCATAAACAAAATACCTTTCTCGACGGCACTCGAACAAACAAATAAAGAAGTTGGAAACATGGAGAACTTCCCCATACCCCAAGAAAATCTAGCTATTGCAACCTTACAACGGAAAATTAGGATCCAACGAAGCGAAAGAACGATACAAGAAAACTCTTCAAAATCACCACAAAAAAATAACAACACCAATCCTATCAGCAACACCTACGAACCTAATTCTACATATACACCACAAACAATAGGGAAAAGTACTACCAAACACATACCTACCACGATCTGCAATAAATCACCGTCAATGCTACTACAAAAAATAATAAAAGAAACTAATTCTCCCAAAAATAAAGCAACAACTTCACAAAATACACATAAACCGACCATAATTGAAGATGAGGATAATCCAATGACATAAACTATCAGTAACTACTCAAAACAAAAAATGACTATAAAAATCGTACAATGGAATTGCAAAGGTCTCGAAAACAACTATTGCAACTTAAAACGGCTTATCTCAGAACAAGATCCCGACATAATCACTCTTCAAGAAACACATATTCCCTACAAAAAAGCTATAAATATTTCCACTAAATACCAAACAATATACAATAACTCACCTAATAATACTTCTAAAAAAGGAGGAATCAGCATCTCAATTAAGAACACATTAAGCTATACCAAAATTACCTTACAGACCAATCTCCAAGCACTAGCTATAGAAGTACAATCATCGATCACTTTCACAATCATCTCCATTTACTTAGAAAACAACCAAACAATAACACAACAAGAAATAGAAAGCTTAACAAACAATATCACCTCACCTTTCATCGTAACCGGAGATTTCAACGCATGGAGCCCTATTTGGGGATCAAACAAACACAACAGCAGGGGTAAAATAATAGAGAACTGGCTACTAACTTCAAGCAATACATTACTAAATGACGGATCACCCACGCATTTCTCCACACACAAAACATTCACACACATCGACCTCACAATAGCCACATCAAACTTAGCTCCGATTTGCACATGGAAAGTCCTCGATGATCTCAATGGAAGCGATCATTTCCCCATTACAACTACTATACATACAAACTCAAACAACAAAACTTTCCTACCTAAGTTCAAACTCGATCTTGCTAAATGGAGCCAATTCACATCCTATGTGGATAACTACCTCGCGAACAAACCCACCTCCAGCAACATCAATAAAGAAGCTGCAACGATAAAAAAAGCAATACTCTATGGCGCAACTGCCTCGATTCCAATCACTACACCCACATTCAAAAAATCAAAAAACCCACCATGGTGGAACAGAGATCTAAGCGAATTAAGACAAAAGAAGAAAGATGCTTTCTGCACCTTAAAACGGAATCCAACAGATCCCAACCTAATTAAATATAAAAAACAAAACGCCCAGCTTAAAAGAGCCATGATTGCAGCTAAAGACAAAAGCCTCTTCGAGCTCACTTCTAGCATAAACCCTACAACTTCCCCAACTGTAATCTGGAAAAACATAAGGCGGACTTTTGGTCTAAATAAACCTTCCCCTACAATAGATAGTATATCAACCAACAACCAAACCTTCACAGATCCCACAGATATCGCAAATCTACTCGCCAAAACATGGTCTATAAATTCACATGACGACAATTTTTCCCAACAATTCAAACAACTAAAAGAAGAAAGCATCCTAGATAACCCACCAAACAACATGTCATCCAAAGCAAAACAAATAAATAACACTATCACCTTATTCGAATTAAACGAAACTCTCAAAACACTTCATGGAACTACACCTGGTTATGACAAAATTTCATACCCAATGATAAAACACTTATCCGACGCAACCAAAATAAGGATCTGTAAACTATTTAATGAATGCCTTGATAAGGGACACTTTCCACAAATCTGGAAAATTGCTACAATATTGCCAATAGCAAAACCAAACAAAAACAAAAGAAGTATCGAAGGATACCGTCCAATATCACTACTCAGTTGCATGGGAAAAGTCCTAGAAAAGATAATTGCGAATAGGCTAACTTGGGCGTTAAATCCCTATCTAGACACCAAACAAATCGCCTTCAGAAAAGGAAAAGGAACGTTAGACGTTTGTCTCCATCTCGATCACAGCATTGCAAAAACACTGTCAAGAAAATCGCACTTATCAATTATAGCACTTGATTTTGAAAAAGCCTTCGATAAAATTGGAATACACAGCATCCTAAGCGAACTAAAGCGCCTAAAAATTAACCCCAAACTATACAACTTAATACTTAACTACCTTCAACATCGTAAAATCAGAGTCAAAGTAAACAACAAGTTTTCGGATATACACCCACTCTATAATGGAATCCCCCAAGGGTCACCACTCTCAGTAATTCTATTCAGAATTGCATTTAACGGCCTACAATCAATATTTTCAAAACATCCAGCATTCGACTACTGCCTATATGCAGACGACTTGTTCATAATATGTCAAATAAAAGAGAAACAAATAGCCACTCTAAAAACCGATAAACTTCTACAGGACATCCAATCTTGGTGCACCACATCCGGAGCAAAAATCTCAGTTGAAAAGTGTAAACAAATACACTTCTGCCGCAAAACCAAATGTCAAGATTATACATTAAAATTCGCTGGAACCACGCTTGAGAAAGTGGAGAACCTGAAAATTTTAGGAATCCACTTCAACAGACGATACTCCTGGAAAAAACAAATTGAAGAAACGAGAAAAGCTTTGTTTAAAAGACTTGACATAATTAAATACCTTACATCAAAAAAATGCAATACTCACCCCTCTCAAATGCTTAACGTTGTTCGATCTTTAATTATCTCTAAACTAGACTACGGACTACAAATCTACGGAAACTCATCAAAAACTCTTCTAAACAGGCTCAAATGCCCATATCACTCCGCATTAAGATTCAGCCTTGGAGCTTTCCGAACAACACCAATCAAAAACTTACTGATTGAAGCTGGTATGCCCACTATAGAGCAACGACGAGATCAACTCACTCTTAAACTCTACCCTAAACTGCTAACATCTCAAAACACACCTACAACGAAGGATTTCAAAGCAACCCTCACACGAAAACGTGCTCTTAAATACTCCTCAACAATATGCAAAGCAGTTAAGCTCGCTCAGGAGGCAAACCTCCCCCTCTCATCAATGCACAAAAGTAACACTTCACGCCCTCCATGGAACTTAAACCCTAATACAATAAACCTACAATTGGCGAAACATCAAAAGAACACAACAGCTACTGAAACCTATATACAACTATACCATGAGGAAATAAACAGCTGGCTACCACCAAATTATACATTGCTCTTCACAGATGGCTCGAAGAAACAAAGCATAGCCGCTTGCTCAGTAGTTAAAAAAGACGGCACTATAATTAAAGTAACTACCCTTCCTCCCCACACTTCAGTATTCACTGCTGAACTAACTGCCATACAAAATGCACTTACATTTGCAATACAATCCAAAGGGAAATTCTGCATTCTATCTGATTCGCTCTCAGCCATACAAGCGATCATGAACACAAACTCAAAAAATACCATCCTAAACAGCATCCGTGATAAACTTATAATACACCAAAACCGACTCCGAATAATGTGGATCCCAGGACACGTAGGCTTAAAAGGAAACACCATAGCTGATGAAGCTGCAAAGCTTGCAACAATATCTCCACTCATCACCTCGGAAAACTCCAACCCTATCGACCTTTACCGTGAAATAAAAAAGTACTGCTATATAAAAGGCCTAATCCGCAACAAACCCAGCCCATACCCGTCAACCCTAGATAGAAAGAAATGCACAAAAATCATCCGCCTACGACTGAAACACACCAAACTCACGCATAGTTACATTTTCAACAGAACAACACAACCTACATGCACCTGGTGTAATACCATCTTAAACATAGACCACATAATCTACTACTGCCATAAATTTAACAACAAGAGACACCTAATCCTTGACGATCAACAAGTACCAAAATTTCGAAACCCTACCGTTCAAAACTGCGAAGATATCCTGGAATTCCTCATATCAACAAAACTCTACAACGAAATATAAACCAACAAAACAACTTTAAATAAGGAAAGTATACAAACTAACAGCAAAGCAATATTAATTTTAATAACCCCTAATTGTGTTAGGACCGATAGCCTTAGATGCTCGTGTCCATAATTCGGACATTAGATCTGTAAATTTATTTACTAATCTAATTATAAATAAATAAATAAATAAATAAATTTCCAAAAGTTTTTAATCTAGCTATTCCATTCTCTGAATGCTTCCAGTGTGCAACAAGAAGATTTAAAATCCCTATTTGGCTTGCATGAAACTATTATTTTTTTTAAAAAAAATTATTTTGCTGCAACTAAAATACACCACGATATATCATTCAAAAAATACGTAGTACCAAATTTCATACAAAATATAACTCGTAATTTCTCTTCAAACAAATTCTATAATTGGGAAATTTTTTATTACTAAAGTCGATTTTTGCCATGAATATATTTCCAACAGATTGAAAAATTAAATTGGAAATAAAGGAAAAATGTTCAGTGATATCAATTTATTGGTTTGATTTGTAAAAAATTAAACAAAGACTGAAATTGTAGCTACTATGCCTGTTAACCCCATTTACGTATAAAATTCAATTCAATTCAATTTGATTAGCGCACAATAGATCTTTTAATGAAACGAAATTTAATTAATTTTTTATTTTTTTTATAGATATGTTACACGGAAAGAAAATACTGTCTGAAGTGATATCGATTTGGGGGCTCTATTGTCACATGATTTTGGGTCGATTTTATTACCCAATACTTTTTATTATTGCTTTTGAGAAACTTAATTCAATTATTGTAAATACGAAATTGCCATCAAATCAAATACTTGGAAAAGTAACAAAGTAAAGCGACAAAGTATAATTTTTTTTTTAAAAGCCCAATTTGTAATGTCGAATGAAAAGTATTAACGGTGAGCGGGGTCTTTTACAAGCTTTTATTTGATTTCACCTCTCTATCTGTCCTTAATAAAATCTTAAAAATCGATTTTGACACACTTCCAGTTAATCAAATAAGCTGAAGTTTTACATTCACATTTCATTTCAATAAACAATACAATTTTATGATACCATTAGATCTTGTCTTCCTACAGGATGCTCTGGGAGAATCAATCTTATACTTAGCTCATACCTAAAAAAACTAAAATATTCCTGTTTTTAGGTAGGGTCTTGAACAAGAAAAATCATTTAAACTTTGAAAGTAATAATAATAGTAATAATTTGAAATTTTTGAAAATTGAAATTATAGTCGAAATCTTTTCAAATTTAAAAGAAATTTTGAAGCTTTCAAGATGATTTCATATAATAAAACTAATAGAAAACGTAGTTTTACCATAATTATTGCAGCCAAAAAATGCAGAGCCAAAAATACCGATCCGGGAAGCCCTTTTTTAGAAAACAGTTTTTTTTTTGCCTGTGTAGGGCTTAAAAAATGCACCGGAAAATGTAAAAATTTAAATTCTGCGAATTTTTCCTCTAGACTTTTCTGGTTTTTGCATAGAATCATCTAGTTTTTTTACTTAGAGCAGATTTAGCCAAAAATCCCGATCCGGAAAGCCCTTTTTTAGAAAATAGTTTTTTTGCCTGTGTAGGGCTTAAAAAATGCACCGGAAAATGTAAAAATTTAAATTCTGCGAATTTTTCCTCTAGACTTTTCTGTTTTTTGTATAGAATCATCTAGTTATTTTAGTTAGAGCAGATTTAGCCAAAAATCCCGATCCGGGAAGCCCTTTTTTAGAAAATAGTTTTTTTTTGCCTGTGTAGGGCTTAAAAACTGCACCGGAAAATGTAAAAATTGAAAATCTGCGAATTTTTCCTCTAGACTTTTCTGTTTTTTCCACAGAATCATCTAGTTATTTTACTTAGAGCAGATTTAGCCAAAAATCCCGATCCGGAAAGCCCTTTTTTAGAAAATAGTTTTTTTGCCTGTGTAGGGCTTAAAAAATGCACCGGAAAATGTAAAAATTTAAATTCTGCGAATTTTTCCTCTAGACTTTTCTGCTTTTTTCTCTATGCATCGATTCTAATTTATAATTTGAAATCTAATAAAAATTATGATTACCTATCGATGCAATCTATTTCTGAAAAAAAAAAAACACCTGTAAGCAGAGCAACATTTTCCTCAGCTTTTCAAAGAAGAAAATTGTTGAGAAAACTTTTCATATTTCACAAATTGAATGACCTATAGTTTGATTAATTTATTTTTTATTAGAAAGTAGTCTACCTCCTCTTTAGAAAAAAAACTCTTCCGCAAATATCCCATCGTACTATTCAGCAAAAAAATTGATTTTGCCCGCTGCTCCCCATATTTGTTGCATGCGACCATTCTAGGCTGAAATTGTGTACTTTTCTAATATGTGGCCAGTCAGGAGGAGGCTTAGTTTGCATGCTATGGAGTCCAACGAAGTCTGATATAGGCTGCAATTTCTGACGGGCAATTAAAACTGAGAAGCCATGCAGCAGAGTGCGGTGCTCGGCTAATTGCCATAATTGAGCGTGACAATCAAGCAAACATTAATTTAATTGCAAATAGCTTTTCCCACAAATATGCTTCTGGTGGCCGGGAGAGCAAAGAAATTAAGGGATAATCCGATTAAACACCCATCTCCGCTGTCTAGTCCAGGTAGGGAAACGATATCGAATCAAAAGTATCGATATTGCATATTAAGAGTACTTAGTATTGGATAAAAAATATCGGTACGAATAAAGGATCGAACTTTTTCAATATATTTTTTGTACATACTGGTTACCAATGGTAAAATGTATTAAAATATAAAATCAATTAAATAAAATTAAATCTTAATTGCACATAATAGATTCAAATCAAATCCTAAAAAGAAATAATGTAAATGAAATAAACAGACACAGAATGTTAATTTATACTCTACAAAACCATGTTAACAAAGTAAACTGAATATTTTTACTCAATTAACCCATTTTTCATATAAAATGTATGCATATGGTTTAGCTGACAACTCTATTCTAAATTATTTATATTTCTTGTAAAGATAGATAGAGCTCGCTTTGAATGCCATTTTTCTTTCTCAGGTCTAAAAATTAAACTTTTTAAAGCTTTCACTGTCATTAAATCAATAATTTTCAAACCAATACCGAAAATTATAAATTTAAATACGTTTCACATTAAACTTCGGAGTTAATATTAAAAACAAAATGCATTAAAATTGAACTTTGTTGAATATTTTGCCATAGTTGTTTAAAATAAAATATTATTAAATTTCAGTTCAATTCAGTACATTTTATAGTACAATCAAGTCTTATACTAAAAGAGGGAGAGTGAAATATTGTAAATTTCTTACCATTCAAATATTAATTCGTTAGTTTTCACAGGAAATTCATCGGTATTCAAAATTATAGCGAATTCATAGATCACAACTTATTAAATTTATACAACGATGCGCAACCAATTTTAAAAACATAATAATTAAAAACGCTCATATTTGATCTTTTAATGCTATATTTTCCTCAATGTTATTTCCCGAAAACTATAAACTGCAAAAAAACAAAAACAACAAATGCATATTTTGATCTGTTAATCATAATTTTGTTTTATTCATCAAATATTCAAATTTTCAAGTCTAAGTTTTCCATATACATAGTGTCTACCGGTTTTTACTTTTCAAATTCAAGGACTTTTCAAGGATTTGAAGAATTAACTTTAGGAAAACTCAAGGATATTAACAGCACCTTGTTTACCTTATGATCAAAAATATACGGGAATTTCTAATTTGAAAGGTCCACGCTGCACAAATCTGTAAAAAATTATTACAGCGATTGTTGGCAGTACTGTTTTGACAATCTGCAAAGTTTGACGGCGATCGGATGTTTAGTATTCTGTCAGCGTCTGTTTTAGTGATACGAAAAATTGTATTGTGGCGATTTTTACAATTAATTTTATCCAAAAGCAGCGCCATGACTGTAGCTAAAGAGATAATTTTCAGCGCCGATAGCGACCCCACATTCATCAAACGCATCATAACTGGTGACGAGACGTGGGTTCACGAACATGATGTGCCGACCGAACAACAATCTTCCGAAATTGTTTCAAAAATGAGCCAAAACTGAAAAAATCACGTAAAAGTCGCTTGAAAATTGAAGTTTTGTTGACTGTATTCTTCCATATTCGTGGTGTATTGCACTTTCAGACGGTCAAACGGTCAACAGTCAATAATGGCAGTATATTTTTTATTTCATTGTTTCTTTTTTTAAGCAAAAAATATTTAATTTTTAAAAATTAAAGGACAATTTCACTATTTTCAAGGGGTATTCAAGGATACCAAGGATAAACAACAATAAATAAATTCAAGGGGTTTTCAAAGATTTCAAGGACTTCAAGGATCAGTAGACACTCTGTTATACTATATAACTATGTATGTGATCATCGAACACAGAAAAATTAGCGTAGTTATTAAAGTTTATTAATTTTTCTTGTCCGTGAACCTTTTATATATAGTAATAATCAATTTTATTTTGCAGAAAATTGAATCAGGAATTCAGTATCATTTTGTGGCTATTTTTGCTAAATTTAAGTCATTTAAAATTTGAATTTTTAAACAATAAAGGTCTAGGGACTAGAACATTTTATTATCTTCTGAATGCTGCAAACCGATTGTAAATCGGTCAAACCGTTCTCAAAATATTTTGTATATAGTTTACAAAAACACGGTTTCGAGAAACTATTTTTCAAGGGTTTTGAATTTTACAAACTAAAGTTAATCGAATATCGAAAATCTACTTTTACCAATATATAATATTTTCCAGAATTTGAAACTTGGATTAGTAGATACGTATTAAAATCTGGTTCATGCATTTACATATATTATTCTGACATAATTTATTAGGTATGATCTCAGCAAACTAAATCGTATTCGTAACTTCATCGAGAAATAATAATATCGAAAAATAATCGGAAATTTAAATGAAATTATTATGAATTAATTACGAACGATACCTACTTAAGATTTAGTTTTCAGGAATAAATGAGAAAAATTATTTTCGTATTTCCCTTTAGTAAAGAATCATTTAAAACGATTCACTTACGAAAGTCCTAATATCTGTAATGATAGGAACTTATTAAATTCTTTTTTTCATGTAGAATTACTTTGATTTGAAATAATGAAAATAAAATATGATAAAGTAACCTTATTTCATTTTTTCTTAACTCCTTCGAAGCTACTTTGAAAAAGAATTTTGTTGCGCAGCCTGGCACGTGTCACCGACTTGCACTATGCATGAAAGCAATCTCTATCTAATTAATTCATAATACTCAAGGAGCATATATTTTACCACGAAAAATTTCCCATAATTCGTGCAAAGTCCGCGATATTTCTTAAAAAGTGAAATATTCTCTCATTCATAAAATCGTTACGTTTTTATTTGAAATTTACTAACTCTCGTAAATTTGTTTTCTGGGACGTGACTAGCTTATTGAAAAATCGCTGTTGAAAAATTCGGAACACAGTTTTGCATGTAAATAGATTTATTAAACAAAGCCAACTGCAAAGTATTCATATGAGTGTAAAAGTATCGAGTTCAAAAAGTATCGAATACAAAGAACTCGATACCAAAAGATATCGATATTTTTTTTCGTATCCCTACATCCAGATTATCCTTCCTGGTGTTCGGGTGCATTTTTGAGGTTTGGGGAGAGAGAGAGAGAGGGCAGAGCTTATCCCTACAGTCCAGGAGCTTGTTTGGTTTGGCCTTCCGACATATTCCGGCTTGTTGATTTGACGGCGAAAAAACAACATATGCATGATGCGGGGCAACGAGATGCATTTTCATGTATGTACATATATTCAGTATGCACTATAAAATACATTCCAGGAAACAGATAATGTTTATCTTCGGAACGTTCCCGCCGGGTATGAGGGATTATATTTATGTTTAGCTAGCAGGTCTATTAGCACATTTGTCAATTTGTCGGGAGCATGGTAATCTAAAAACAGGCGATACCAATTTGCCTCCGCATATGAAACATAAGCATTTTTGGCCCGTTTTGAATATAAATACAGTGGGAAATCGAACAATATAAAGTTACCCATTTTTGGGGACCTGAGGGCACTTTGTAAATATTTAAACTAGAAGGGAGGAAAAGGCAGTGACCTGGAAAAAATTTATAGAAAATTAAATCAATACTCACCCGAAAACAGCGGCGAATGTGTTGAGGCAACTTTGCCGCTGAATAAAGTGGTCAGGATCGTTCCAGGGTGATCGACCCCCCTCCCGATCCTTGTAGCCCTTGCGCTGGGTTACTTTGATTGGCGGCTTCCGTGTCACATGGGACACAAGGAGATTCATGAGAATATCTTCACAATTTGAAGATTGTTGAACAGTCTTTAGTAGCAGCAGAGACAGCCAATTTGTATAAAGATAGTTGTAGTAGCGATGGTAGAACGCAGCACCAGTCAGTACGATTGAGTAGTAGTTGGTCCACTTTGAAGTGTAGCCCCAAGCATTCTATTGAAGATAAAACAAAACAAAATATGGTAAAAGTTATACATATAAGTTATTTCTATAGACAACTTATTTAAAGTATTTGATTTAACCGTCTATCGTCTTTATATCGGTTCAAACTTTTTGGAACTCTAAACCTAATGAATATTTTCACCAAATTCTTGAATTTGTAATGCTGATTTTTAGGACAGTTTTTCTAGGGGGGTTTCGAAAATGTTTTAATGTGATATAAAATATAGTATAGTAATTATTCTAATATCTATGTAAAGTTTGATGTTGTATTACTATAATATTAAGTTTTCCAAACATTTATATTAACTGAAAATTATTATACTGGTTAAAAAAATTTTCCTCTCGGACAATGCCCGAATTATTTATGTATTATTTTTTTCCAAGAAAATTTAGATTCATATTAGATTTCCGAATCCGAAAATGTTCTATTACATCACATTTTTGGAATAATTGATTTCGAAATAGTGAAAATAATGCGAATTTTGACAATTTTTGAAAATTTGTACAAAAATAATGGAGCGTCGAAAGATCTCTGAACTAAATTTAAATTCAGTTTTGTGTAAGGTCCGAACTTTCATTTGAGTAGTGATTGGTGGACTCGGTCTTGGTTTTGCAGTTTTAGTCTTGGTCTTGGTGAAAAAGTCCAAGACTGAGTAAAAAACATTTTATTATAGTATCATTGATGGTCCTTAGTTTAAAAAAAATTATGCCATTTTAATGAAATTTCACATCGATTAATTTTCAAGAAAACAAGGAAATAAGTAGATTATTTCAATAACCTCGTTCAGTACAAACAAATTTAAACCACATATCTGGTTGAAATGATATCATAAAATTAGTTCAGCCAACGAAGATCATTATGTAATACACGTAACATGAAGACTAGTCGATCAGAGTTTTGGTATAAATATTTTTAAAGCGACCTGGTATTTATCTTAAGAGATGAATAATAAAATATTCTAAAATAATGGTTAAGATTAAATTGAAATTGAAAATTTCCAGTAGATGAATTTGTACCATAAATTGCCTTTATAGAAAAATACCCAATAACAAAAATTACAACTAATGAAAACTAACAAAAACACTAATAAACACTAGTCAGAGTTAATTTGTGTTCTTCTATGAATGTTTAACTCAATTGCTCCAAACATGACTTGTACAAAATGATCCAAGATCACCTCAAAATTATATTTGAAATTTGTTATTATAACAAGGTTTTTTACATCCTTGTTGAAACAAACATAGACCATGTAAAATTATGAAGAATACCATTTCAATTTAGCGTAAATTCAGATAAATTACTAGCACAATTGTCAGCATTAGTACTCTAAAAAATTTAATTATCATTACCGAGTAATGGTATTGGTACTTCACCATTGCCGTTCTTCAGAGGCATTACTCAGCATTACCTGGCATTATTTAGAAATACTTAGCATAACCTAGCATTGCTTAACAGTAATCATCATTACCTAGCATTACTCGCTGAGCATTTCTAAGTAATGCCAGGTAATGTTGAGTAATGCGAGGTAATGCTTCTGGAGTACGGTAATGGTGAAGTACAAATGGGTATTTCTTACCAAATTTCGAAACTTAAGTCCCGAGCTGTTAGTGCTGAATCACATTTGTTTTCGATGTAATATTTTTATTCAAAGCAAGATAACTTAATATTACTATTATTTCAAAAAACGAAACGCATTCAATAAAAAAAAAAAGTTATGATTAATTTAATGTCATGAAAATCATTCCCTCACGTTGTCCCTCAGCCCGAGTTAATTGATAAGAAAGCTGCCTTTCTCAAATAAAGCAATGTTCTTATTAATTAAATACTGCAAAAATATTCTATATATGTATATTCTTATTGTATTTCAGATTTTTTTTTACGCTACGACAAATACATTAATTATAAAAGGATTTAAATATCCGTCCTTTAAAATAAAATCATTTCCTGACCGTGTTACGAATATTCAATTTACGATCGTACCGAACGACATTTGTGAACGCAACCTTCAGTTTTTAATACCTAGCAACACTGTTAATATGTCAATATGGCGATTTCTTGTTCAACTTCGCCACGTGTTTGTGCAAGAATGCATTTGGTTAAAATTATTTAAATATTACATTTCTCTGTATCATTACCTCACTGAACGTAAATAAACGATAAGGTTAGTATAAATAAATGTTTTAATTCTTTTCAATAGGTTTTGGTGAGTAAAATGCATTGTTAAAAATGCTAAATCAAATTGAGGTTATGTGTCTGTGTTTTCTTAGCTTTTGTCTGAATTCGTCATTCTCTCACTGTCATTCCCTCATTATTTAAAAAAGTGAGGGAATGACAATCGTGTGACGGAATGATTTATACAGTATTATAATAAACTACCTATATAAAAAAAATGTGTTTTTGGACTTCTTTACTGCTTAGTTTCAACTGGTATTGCATTACTTTTAATTTTAAACAGATATTTCGAGCGATAAAAAATGGCACGACGAAAGAAATTCCCTCATTTTGAATTTTTTTTAAACCCATTTTGTTATAATGTTATGAACAAAAATATGGAATACCATTACTCTCAAAAAAACTTCACATAGTAAAACTTTGGATTTCTGCTATAAAAAATAATTTTCTGAACACAAAAAATTTACATGTAATCCAAACTGAAATTTCGGAATTTGGTGAGAAATACCCAAATACTATTACATGGTAATGGTAATTCAAATTTTGAAGTACCAAAACTAGTAATGGTACTGATAATTATAATTATAATGGCAATCGTAGTACTTTTTTTCAAGCTCTGATTCTAGTAAAGTTGATATGCATTTATCTTATTTCAATATTTCTAAAAACAGTCAGATGAACTAGCATTTTGTTTACAGAAACAGCAAATTTTTACGAGATGAATTAACATGGTATTATTGTTGAATCAAATATAAATATATTTCTCAGTGTAAATTAAAATTATTATAGTTTTTGGGACCGCCAACTTTACAGGGAAGAAAAGTCCCAAAAAAATTTTTACGAAAATTCGAAAAAAATTATTTTTGCAACACATAACTTACATAAAACATAAAAGGGTTAATTCATCAGGCCCGCACTTGGAAGATAGTTGTGAGGGCCGAGATTAGATCTGGTGCAAATAACTTTTGCATATTTCTCGTAATAAATAATAATAAAAAATAAAAAATAATTTTTTTTTCGAATTTTCGCAAATATTTTTTGAATTTGTCAATTTTCAGGAGATGATTTTATCCCCTTTGATGGGTAAATATGGAAGAACAGGAGCCATAAATGCATGAAAATTGCTACTTGATGATCAGATTAGTCCTATAACTTCTGAACACAATTTTTTTTTGATACTTTATAATTTAGTAATTTTTCTTGCTAGGGGGTAGTTTTATCTTCTTTATGGGATGTATTTGTATTGGATCTGTTGCCAATATCTTTTTCATATTTCTTGTAATTTTTATGGTGCTGAAATAATTTTTTTCGAATTTTTATAAATATTTTTTTCAAATTTTTGGTTGTTAGGGGTTGTTTTCATCACCTTGCAAGGGTGAATGACAATGAAAACGAAGCATAAATATATGGCAATTGATATGTAATGATCAGCTTAAATTGTGACTCATGAACACAATTTTGTTCATATATTTTATAATTTATTGCCACTTTTTGTACAGGGGGGCACTTTCCACTCACTCGTTTCTCAAAATTGAAACAGATTTTCCTCTTGAAACTTTTCTGAGAGCATTACCTTATCAATAAACCTTCAATTAGCACACATTTTGGTTTGAAATACGAGGTCCACGAAATAGGCTAAATTTGCGGTCACTATTTAAGTGTGAGCTGTTAATGGCAATAGTGTAAATAGTATGTATTAAAAGGAAAATTCCACTACTTATTAAATTTTTTGTTTTACAAAATATCTATAAAAAATAAACCTACTTTTGAATCATCCCAGAAGTGGGCCCTCGCCGGATACCCAACAATCCGGTCAGGGAAGTCCCTCCACACGGTGTACGCAAAATCCAGTTCGTCTGTATTAAGGATAGCATCCTCATCCAAGGACAGGACAGCGTCCGTTTTTATCTGTGGATAAGGAAAAAATCTTTGGGATATGCTGGGCCTTTCGTCAGTCGTTGCGCCCGTTATCACATTAAGCGGAATGCTCCCGGTGCTGGGCCACCGCTTCTTCGAGGGAATAGGGCGGTCCGCTGCCCATAATACTATTATCTGAAAACAAAAAATAAAATAAATAAAATACATAAGATAGGAATGGTGGAATTGGTTTGAGGATTGAACCACCACACAAATCACCATGGATATAATACTTACCCTATCTACAAATTGACTTTTAGTTATACTCTTGACTAGTTTATAGAGGGCCGCGTTCGGGGTGAGCAGGGCCCCAATTTGCACATATATCACGGCTGTGTAATTTTGTCTAGGCTCCGAGCCTAGAGTGTCTAATAGAAATGGCATAAACCTGGGGGAAAAAAAAAGGAAATTTTTACCATAAAATATACAAATCTGATATACCACCCCCCATAATTAGAGAATAGGTTCCCCATTCACACTCACCTAGAGGAATCCGAGAATGTAGGAAGTGTTAGCAGAGCACCAGGGGATGAGTTCCATACCAGACTGTTTCGTACCGGATAATCCGGCAGACGCTCTCGAATGATCTGAAAATTCACATCCCATAAAAATCAGAAAGCGATTCACTGGCGAAAAAGGTTATGACGGTGGCATAAAGGATTTAGCACAACCATAAAATTTGCCAATCGTATAACCATACCATAGCTCCAGGGTATCCTCCCCACCGCTGCCACCTGCAGAAACAGCCGATTGGAAGGGGACATATCGTTAAGGGAGGAGGGTATGGAATCAGGGAATTTTTCGAGATATACCTCTTTAGCCAGTAATTTCAGCATATATAGTAGCAAAAGAAAGTTTTTATGACTTGACCCTTGGCGAGGGCCTTTCACCAGCGGCCCAGGATCATTCTTAACAAATTTTTATTATCCCCACGGTTAAGGGATATTGGCGCAAAATGAATTTTACTGCGGTTTTATGGCGGTTTTTACGGGTATTTATATAGGAGTTACTATAATGGCTGCAGATAAAATATTTCTTGATTTTTTTTTTTTTTTTACATTTTTATATATATTGTTTTTTGCTCCCTGTGCAGAGGGGTTTTTCTCTACAAGCTTTATTATACCATTGAAATGGGAATGCGGGGGTGACTGGTTTCGGGTGGGTAGGGTTTATGGGTTATGGCAAAAATCGCAAATGTTAGCCACTTTCCAGTAATGCCGACAGGATTTATGGATGGCGACGACGATTTAAGCGAAAATTTAAGGATGCTTCGGAAAATTGAAACAATGTTGAGGATTAATGTGATGTATGGCGGGGAAAGCGGAAATGTTATCATGTGCGGTTGTAAAAATTATATCGAAGTTTGGGGTATTTAAAAAGGGTTCACCCCCGATTTGTCGGGTTTTTTGGGTTTCGGGATCACGTTTTCTCTTTCAACATTTTAAATTTTTTTTTTTACAGGGAACGTATAAATTTTTATTGTATTGCCACGCCCTATTTTATGGAAAAAAAAAGGTTTTCCGTATTGTTGGTAAATATGTTTAGGTTTGTTACATTGTTGAAATAAAAATTCTTGTTCAAATTGCTACATAAAAAATTGTTATTTTTAGTAATAATAAAATTTTACCTGATTGTATGTATGTTCCGCCATAACTTCTAAACCCTATAAACAATTTCAATGAAATTTTGTGTATGTACATAAGGGAATAGTGGTCGAAGAATATGATGTATATTATCTGATTTAACCCGGCTTGAGCTAAGCTTGGTCTGGTTGAGTCAAGCTTAGTCCAGGTTTTGGGCAATTTTAGACAAGACTTGAGCAAGGATTAAACTAGGTTTCAGTTAAGCTTTACCCAAATACCAATAATAGAAAATGGAGTAATTGAACCTTGAAAAATTAGAGGAATATTATTTTAAGTATTATTATTATAATATATATATATTCATTATCCTGGTTATCGGGAGTTCATGTCCCACAAAAATAATAAATAAACAGAAAATGCCTTTTGAATTTAAGAATTTCTTACGTTTAACTTAACATTTTAATATAAAAACATATTTATATATAATAAATAATTATTTACATAAGGTTGACGTTTTATTTGCTATTGTCTTGTTGAAAAAAGTAGTAAGGCAAACTATTGCCATAGGAAATGTAGAATTTTGCACTTAATACAACGAAATGATAAAATATGAATTAGGAAACCAAGTGTTTTATAATTATGGATATAAAAATATTTTATAATGCCACAAACACTAGCCTTAAAATGTAGACTTTAGGCTGAAATTAATATTTGTGACATTTTACACTTTCATCAAGCAGAATGGGTCCAATTTTTGGGATCACTAATATAAAATCATCTTAGAAGACGGTGGATTAAATGTGGCAACGGACGTGAGCTTGTAAACTTTATTGGAATTCTAAATAACTAGTTAGAGGAATGCCTGATCTCATTAATTAAAAGTCTTAGGAACGCCAGAACACTAGTTCCAAATATATCTTCAATCTTCTTTTAAATTTGATGTTTAAATTCAATCTCTGAAAATTTTAAATATTTTCTATTTTTGACGTTTATTTAACTTATTTATATAAAGTAATTCAAAAAGACATGTTACAATATATACCAATCAATCTTTTTGTTTGTTCCGAAATTCTCTTCCCCTAAAATAACTTCTTTACCCTGTTTTTTATAGTTGAAATTTCGTTTATCTTTCTTTATCTCATGAGAGAACTTACTTAAACTGTCGTAAATCCTGTCATCGATATTGTAGGATAAAAAAATAAAGCTTACTTGAAAGTAACCAATCTGAGCCTTATAATCTAAATATATATATATAAAATGCTAATGTTAGTACGTGAAGACAGGGTTTTCTCTATCACCACCAACTCCAATCAACTTCCCGTTGGGGTGGTAAATACCCCTTGGTCTCCAGGTGGGAGTAAAGGAGTTTGGTCGCGGTGGGTAGAAGTGGGTGGTTGTGGGTGGCGAAAATGTGAAAACAATATATTTCTGTCCTTTTCTAACTCATTAGGGTTTCCGGAAAAATCTCAAAATTTTTGGAATGATCTAGAAAGTTCCAAAATGAGTGCAACCTATTATAATCGATTTGGAATGATCAAGAAAGTTCTAGAAATTCCTGGAATGATCTAGAAAGTTCCAAAATGTTATAATTGATCTAGAAGACCTAAATCGAAGTGATGCAATTTAAAGTAAATTTCCAAACATAATATTTTATTATTTATTTTATAGAATCAATTGGTATGTTGGGAAATGTCTTACTGAATCACCCTGTATTTTACTCCTTTGTTCGAGAATTTCTTAATAAAGACATTGAGGTAATATATTATAATAAAAGTCTGGAAAATCGTACTCTTGAAATTAACTAACATTTTCGCTTGTAAAGATTGATTATGACAATTCATGAAAAAACTGATTATCTTATTATTATTATTATTTTTATTATTTTTTAATGATCAATCAAAAGTGGCTGAAATACGGATTTTGCACTTTTGAACTCTCTTTTTGGAAAACGGGAGCTAATTGAAAATTTTCGTTTGCGAATGCGTAATCTACGGAAAAAAAATCCTATAGAAATGAAGTAATCTTTATTCGGCCGCAGAAAAACATATACAATTTGTAGCCCTATGTAATCAATATAAAATTAGTTGTATAAAAAAAAATTAAATTATACAAACCCAGCAGAGGAAAAAGAAGAAACAAATTAAAGATTTAAAGCAATGCCAAAAGATTCTTTATGGTCTTCTACCCTATAAAGTTTATGTGCTCAAAATTAATATTAGAGTAACGAAACATCGCTAAATAAGTTTATTACATACAGATATAATTAGTACGATTTTGCGGAATATTTAATTAGGATTTTTCAAAAATAAAATTTTTTATAAACATACAAATCCCTTAAATGCTACCGCAAGTTATCTTATTATTATTCTACTCCAATTTGTAATGGAATCTTAAAGATTCTACAAAATAGTTGGGTTAAAGAAATAGTGTCCAACTATTTAATACCCCTACAAATTTCAAAAGAAAGGGTAATTTGCATAAAATCAATTTTTGCAATTGCTAGGTGCTGCAAACATTTAATTGTTCTCGCTTGTGGCTTTCTTCCTTCGCGCAGGAAAGACGTAAATTAAAATTGCAAAAATCCCACCATCGTTGCGTTTTAGCACTTCAAAGAAAGTTGGAGCTAGGGCGCACAGGCGGAGGCATGCCACTTTTCTTTGCCCTCCTTTAAAGCGCACTTGACAGTGTCGCAAATTTATCGCAATTTCCTCATCGCATTTTGTTCCCGAAAAATACCAAGGAAAACGCTGGAAGGAAGCAACGGCGGCGCAACTCCAGGACACGGAGGGGGTGTCAACCCGTTTAGTGTTGCGACACTTTTTTGGATGCTGTCGTGTGGTCCTTGTCTCTGGAGATAATTTTGCGGCACTCGTCCGTGCGTGGCGGACTGATTTATGGAAATATTCCTGTGCCAAAAAACTCTGAAATCACATGCCAGAGGAGGCCTGTGCCATATGACACTGTGGGTGGGGGGGCTTCGGATTCTATAGTGGATGTAAATTTTGCAGGAAGCCTGGAATCCTGGCCTGGTCCAGGATACCCACGGGAGCTCTTCTCGAGACATAGAAGCAAGTTGGCAACTATAATCAAGCTAATTAGCGCTGTACAAGCATCGTTGGTTGCTCGTTAGACCTCCAGTTTGATGCCTGAAAATCTGAGCCTTAAAATGGGCGCAGGGGGTGGCGCACTAGGGCCTGCATTTAAGTCAGCTCCTTGGTACGAGTTCATCAACTATAAAGTCGGCGTTCGTAAATTAATAAGGCGCGAGGAGCGGGAATTCGCCACCAGGGAGGGACTAGGGACGTGCCCGAAGTGAGGCAGTTGATGTTTCTTCAACTAATGCAAAACTATACATTATTATACATATTGTATTATATGTAAGGCAAGGTACTACAAGGTCCTCAGAATCGCGTTGCTGCGGGGATAAGTTGTTGAACATCAAACTGAAGCGTGAATTAATGCACGTAAACAAGGGAATTGTTGCCCCGCAGCGTGCCGCATCGCAGTTCCTTGAAAGTTTCTCATTTCGAGGCTGCGAGTGTAAGTAAAATTGCCCTCGAACAACGCGATGTAATATGGAAATTACGCCTCCGAGACGTGCCTCAATGGGTTGAAAGTGTCGCAATTGTTTCGCGGCGACACAGTAAAAAAAAATCTATCAGACAAGCTTGTCTTGTCATTGTATAATAGCAACGAAACAATATACCTATATACTACAAAACTCTTAGTTTTAGACAGACAATAATAAGGTGCTTAAAAGTTTTGAAATCTGTAGTTCCGAAAATCATTTTATGCTAAATTTCTAATCTTGTCATGTTAAAATTTCTAAACATTCGGAAAATTTCTGAACATTGATATTAGGGTGTTTTCGGGGTAGCTGATTTCAAATATGTAACTTAAACTGGCTGGTTGGTGGTACAATACAAAACTTTCCCTAAAAGACAAAATATAAATATCCACGATTTGAATGTTTTTAATTTAAACTTTTAAATTCTTGAGATGAAGGGAATAATTGTTTAGGATTTTGGGCTGCTAGAATAAAGATTTAGTAAATTTGTTGCTACCAATTTGTTAAACAAAGTCCTATCATATCAGACGAAGCAAACGTTTAAAAGAAATCCTCAATATAGTATATTTGTAAATCATTGTGCATACCACGTTTTAAATGATCAATCTCAATTCAAATTTTCTTTCCATCTGTCTGTCTGTTCTATTTTTAAATTTAATAAAATTAAATGTCGATTTTTCTTTGCAAATTTTATATCTAAATATTTGAATTTAAATTTTTAATTGGTTTTTCCTTAGGTTCTCGGTTTTCCCATACTTTCCCATATTTTCTCGATTTTCGGTTTCTCTGACTTTTTCAAAAAAATGGATTCTAACATATATAGGTATTTTTCGATTTGTTAATTTCAAATCTAAGATGTCGTAACTCGTATCCCATAAGAAATTAAAAATATTAAAAATAAAGGATTCTAAATGGCGATCTCTAGCAACAATAGTTGTAGTTTTGTTTAGCTTCATCTGTTTGTTTGTACATTTTTCTGATTTAAAATTTGAAATCAATTTTTATACCTGTTACCCCATTGAATCATTTCAAATACATTTTAGCACTTTTTATAATAACATTTCAAGATGGTGTCTGCAAAATGGCGGAAGTATCTGTCAAAATTTAGAAGTTCAATATGGCGGCATATAGTATTGAGATTATTTTTAAATTATATTTTAATTCTATAAATGTTTAATGTGATCCTTGGATCACATAGGGGGGCATTTGAGAACTAAATAATTTTGAGATCTGAAATATATCAGAATGAGAAGCAATATTCGATACAAAGATTCTACCCAAAAGCACATTCTCTTAGTTAAAAAAACCTTATAACACAATTTATTAAAAAAAAAAAAAAACATAGTTCCCGAGATATAGCAAATTGAAAATGTTCTGGAGTCAGCTTGACACCCTTAGAATTCCAAAGTTCTGTATGGAGGTGTGTAGTCCTAGGGTTAAATAACTAATTTTCACGAAAGTTTTCTAAAAATCAAATTTTGATGTCAGAAATGACGTAAACAAAATGTAAACAATGTCAATCGACCATACGAGTTTTATAGTATTCATTCGTATTCTTCGAGACCCTTGCGGCACAAAGTGCGCCTAGTGTGTCAATGCTAACTATCATTCGTCAGCCTATCGAGAAGAACGAAGGCGTTCCGTCATTGTTTATGGGCACGTTCGCAGAGCTCTTAACTTGACAACTTGCCCCGATGCCAGCGCCACCACTCTTCAGAGTGAGGCGTCACTCATTCCCCCCCTAGATCGACCGAAAATAATTTTTCCATGCGCAAAAATTTGTCTGAAAAGTTTTCCTTGAAACCATTTTCCGGATATGGCCACCGCCCGGCCCACACCCGGATTATCGGGAGATACAACTTCCGTTCCGCCCTATGTCACCCGCCCCTCCCTTCCCCTCTGGTATCCTCGAGCAAACCATTCCGGGAGGAAAACAAAGGAAAATTAGATTTCGCCATTCTGTTTACATCGGCCATAAGGGGCCCTTCCAGATTAAAGATGGCCCGGACTGGCGGAGCAGAAGTGGCCCTTACTCGAACAGTGGCAATATCTGAACGGGGCCTGGGACGCGTTCCTTTTGACTCCTGATGAGTTTTATAGGACCTCTAATGTCACATTACGAGGGCCCCGAGCTGTTCCCCGGCAGTTGGCGCTGTTATCGGGCGCACTCCAGCCCAGACCACATGCAGACCTCGTTCACCAGTGGTGGCGGCGGCCTTCAGTGAGTGAAAAGGTGCCTTGATGGGGGTGTGATAAGAGATGATGACTTAAGAAGTTTTTTCGCCTTACCCATGAGTGGTCGATGGCTTCTTTTCTTTGTCAAGGAAATTTTCATGTAACAAAACAGCGATGAGTCAGTGAAAAAAAGAATTTTCTTTTTCCCCCAAGGTGCTTCGGTAGGTTTTTTTTTTTTTTTTTTTTTTGAAGGCTTGTTTTAGGCGCTAAGGACGAGAAACTTCGGTCGCAGGAAATTGCTGCCGAAGGCTATAGTTATATTTTTTTATTTAAAGATGTCGCCCGGCTTTCGGGAAGATTATTTAAGCAAACATGATAACAGCATAAAGGACGCTAAGAAAGCCATGATGAAAATTATTTTTGTTTTTTGATGGACACAATGACACTAGCCTTCAGATGCCTGCTTTCATTTGAGGCCATTGGAGTGGATCACTATATTTTTTTGTTTTTTCAAGAGAAGGCTGTTTAAGAATAGGAGGGATTATTATAAGAAACGAGATAAGCCGTAATTTTGTAAAACAACACTTTGACATCCCTAGATTTATTATACTGGCTGTCATAAACTTTCCCACATTTATTTTTTTTTTTCTTGAATCACCTTAACAGAAATGGTCAACTTTACACTTGAATATACAACCTCATAAAATGTGGTGAAAAGGGACCCATTTTTTTATTATAAAAACCCATAAATTGTATCGCACTGTTGTTTTTCTTTATACATTTGGCATAGTGTGTAGTAAAAAATATATCTTATCATATTATATAATATACATTAAAGCTTTTTCCTGGTAAACCTACTTACTTACTTTAGCTGCATTTTTTTAATGATCAATATAGATCTACCTATATAAAGTGAAGATCCAGCTTTTTATTAGGATCTCTATCCAGATTTAGGGACATTTTTAGAAATTCCCATATCGCAGAATGTTGCGAACTTCACAACTAATGAACTATGACTTATTATAATATATTGCTTATGTTCCAAAAGCAACATTATTTTTCTTGGGATAGTGAAAAAATAAAATGTTCACCATTTTTATCTTAGCATTTTATATAGGGCGAGCCGAGTGGTCGATTATATTACAGATCAGTTACTGTGTCTGAAGACATGCTCCCTCACCATTTTTGTTTTATAATCTGTGATCCTGATCTATAAAGATCATCACGAAAACGAAACTCTTAAGAATTTTCTTATTACTTCTGTATTAATACGTGTATTTGTATGCAATCACTATCAAGGTAAATGATTTTTTTCAAGAGACAGATAATACGTCATTTTGACAAGTAGTTTAAGTTATACCCCATTGGCTTATAGGCGATCATGCAGCTAAACTGGGAATTCTCTTCAACAACTATAGGAACATTTTTATATAAAGAAATAATATTATAAGACTAAGAAATCGCATTATAGGACAGTTTGCTGTAAAACAAAGTGGAGCAAAATTCTGAAAGCGTCTTCTTTTACATGCCAAAGTTATAAGATTAAATTCAACAGTTTTCAAGTTTATTCGATTTAAATAGAAAGATACTGTGGGTGTTACTAATAAAAAATTTTAGACTTGCTATTAAATTAGTGGCCACTTAAAAGGTACTAACTAAATTTAGTACAATCGGAATCCTTTTGGATATTGCTGTTCATTTTTAATAGCACAATTCGATACAACTACCATTTAGAATTCTACTAGTATAAATCACCTTTTGAAAATCATTATTGGTACGATTTCTTCGTTATTGAGACATTTCTATTCATTTATCAGTTTAGTAGAGTGTTATTGATCAGGTCCTATAACTTTACTATATTCGTATGATTAAAGTCCTCAAAACACCTGAATTGGGTAATAAAATCGAAATCTAAGCATCGCCTAATCCAAACCTTAAGGTGTGTACACATCTGCTCCAAAAGCCTACAGAGCAATTCGCTCGAGCGTGTCATTAATAGCGCGCAATTAGTGCCTGTCTCGTGCTCGCATCAGACAAAACAGGGTGCTGCACATACATACACACATACATACATACATACACATATATCGCCTCCCCTAAAATTAATTTAAACCACCCCTTACGGATATTTCAATTTTCAAACGTATCTTCTCTTGCGAATTTGTCGTCGAATGGTGGCTGCGGTGCCATCGAACGTTCACCCCCGAACCGATAATCATCCCCAAAATAAACATAGAGTCCATCTCAGGAGGTGGCGCTGCGGTTGGGGTTGGGATCCCCAACCATCCCTAGGGAACGTTCAAAATCCCTTAAACATATGCGCAACGTGAATGTAATTTAAATCGAGCACAAGGGTGGAGGAGGAGGGTACCAACACTAACCTCCAAAAACCAACCCTCACGCCCGTTTAAAGAGAATTATTGCTCCCTGTCACTGTACCGCCACTGGTTCCATGGTACCCAGAGAAGAAGTAGGGTCCAGTAGAGATGTCACACAACAGCGGCAGGATTCGGGAGCGGCCGCCGACACTGTTCCCGGGAAAGCCCCCCCTTTATAGAAGAATGGAGCGAAAGCAAACAAACGGGGGGCATCGTTGGCCAGGGGCGGCCGTCAGCGGAGGAGTATATTCAGGGTAGATGAAAGGACCCAGTCGGGGGTTTATAAGGCCACGTCGAGTAGCCCCGGAGGCAGAAATTGAATCATTGGGGCAGGTCACGATAGCAGCCCTGAGCCCCCCCTACCCGCGACCAGAGCTAACTAACTTTGCAATTATTTTTCCGGGTCTGTGTCCCAAAGTCCCCTCCCGCTTCCCTGTCCTCCTGGCAGCTTTGTATGTATCGCTGGTGACAAGCGTGGCAATTCGTGGCATGGGCGGCGGGGGTCTTAGTATAGATCTCGCTGGGGAGCTCTAGACTTTAAGAAGCGAATCGTCATACTTTCATGGAATTTTAGCAAGCGGAATGGGCTGGAGCAACAATGCTGGCCGCCACTTTCTGGTGAATTTCCATTTTATTTGACGGAGGTAATCCTCTGGAATTGAGTGACTTAAAAACAGGGTGAGGACGGATGTAGGGGACAGAATCTTTGCCCAGCACCGAAATCGCACATCCTTCCTGATGATAGCCGGGTGAGTGGCTTCCGCGTCGGATATGAATAAAATTAAATTATTACGGGTGCTTTCTCCCCGCCCCCACTGTCCGGGAAAGTACTCAATCTCGCCTGTAAAATATCTCTCGAAGAATTAACAATTGTCGACGAGTTGTCACTTTTATTCTAGTATTACAAATCTTATATCAAATAAATAAAAACAAGAAATAATCAAAAAACCTGTCTGCGTTTACCAATTCAATAAGTACTATATATGTATATATTAAAAGTTATAGATTAAATTATGGGCCTGCGGTTGCAGGAATGAATACTGAAACTAAGTGGGTTCTTTTATTAATTTTTGTTGTAATTTCAATAATAAAGAATGATGAGCAATTAAATGAAAAATATTAGGATGAAGAGTTTCAGAGGAATTCATAAACGATTAATTTTATATTGTAGCAATATTTTATAACAAGCAATATTTTCGGCAAGCGTTACTTTAATACTTTAATCGTAAGAAAAGTAATGCTGAAAATCATTACTTTCTTGCGGGAACTTATGGTGAACAAACTCTGCCGATTTCAACATATAAATACTGCTTTATGAGATTAACGATTTCAATGTGGAAGATAAAGTGTGTGAAGATACAGAAATCCAAGAATTATTGGATGAAAATTCAAATCAAATACGAGAACAACTTTATGAGTGAGCCAGAAATATGATTACTTGTGAAATTTTGCTTCAAAGACACGAAAGGTATTTTTACATCGAATTCTGACCGCAGACGTAAAAGTAAACGTACAAAAGTATACGAAAAAAGAGGCGAACTACTACCATCAACGTTCGTTAACATCGACTGAGAAGGACATATTGTTTTATGAGCCTAGTGAAACTATTACAATTCATCGCATTAAATCATGCACTGAAGCCAAAACGCTCTGAATATTGCTGAGGTGATTTTTTTCCACGACAATGTTCGGCCACATATTTTCCAAAATCGGTTGTAGATACATTTGAAGCGCTTGTTCCTTCTGACTATCAATTGTTTCGGTCAATAGTACATCGTAAATCGAAAAATGGGTCGAAGATTGGATGGTTTCGAAGGATATTAAATTTTTTCAACGCAAGATCCATCTGTTACCAGAAAAATGGTAATAAGTTATTGACAGCGATGTATAATAATAAATCCTTTAAAATGAAGTACAACACCAATATTATCGAATATACACCGATGTTTGGGTATAAGAAAAGCAGGTATAAATCTGAAATAAATAAATAAATAAATAAAATGAACAGAAAATTCACAGCTTGGCCCTTGAAAAAAACCCAATTATTTTGTGATGCATTTGAAACGTTCTTCAATTTCCGCACGATTTTTGAAAGTTCAATTACTCCCAAACCATTCGAATAGTTTCCATTACTTTTCACTTGAAGAAATTCATTCATACGAATTTCAGCGATAAAAATTGCAAAACAAGCCTAAAGGGTCTTTAAAAAATAGCCCAATTAGAACTTTTCAGATTGGAAATTGTGAAAAATTACATTCACGGTATAAATATGAAAAAATCGTTTAAAACCTCATCAAATGGAAATATAGAAATTGACAAACATATAATATATAATAATCACAATTGGCAATTTTCGTCTTGTTTTTAAATATAAAACTGGCTGATAATATTCTTGTTTTCCTCAATAACCTTTTTGGAATTACAGTGTCCAAAAGCACATACATTATTTGAATTTTTATACATGTATGTACAAAAACGAATATGTCAAACTTATTCCAAATTATTTATTTTATAACATTTTTAACTAAGTAGATTTAAGCTGCAAATTTAAAAGCTTTGGGAGAATAAGTTTCAAATTTTGGGTATTTGTTAAATTTAAACATAGTGTGAATTGCTTTTGTATATACAAACTTTCATGTTTATTAAATATATTATATTATATTATATTATTAAATGGAAATTGGAGTAAAATATTACTGAAAGGCGATTCGACGGAACCTTTTTCATTAGTGTATTTAGAGGCGCAATACCTGGGGAGGGTTCTGAGTATTGATTGGTGCGAGGGCTACATTCGCATATTCATAAATCACGCAGTGGCCGCGACAGGGTCAGAATATATGGTCATTTGCTGTAATAGGGACGTAGAAGGGAGAGGACAGGTGGGTGCTCATTAGTTGCTAACGATACACCAATTAGGGCTCTAGATGAGATTGACCAATTCCGGAAGGGGGTGCTGCTCACTCGCTGCAATCCGAACAGACCCGGAACCCGGTGGAGAGCAGCTGGGGCGGATATTATTTTTCGCGCATTTAATTATGCTCCAATTAGCATACATGTGCACGTGAAGGCGCACAAGAAGCCATCTCTCTCCCCTAATGAAAGCCCTGCAGCATCGAAGCGTTATATTGATTAGTGGCGCGGTCCGCGCCCAGGTAGGGTTCTCCTACCTCCCCGTTGACCTACTAATCTTCCTGGAATTTGTTAGGAATTTCCTGAAATTTTCTACGAGTTGAAGTTGAAGCCGTTCTCTGCCTGTGCTTAATTAGCATCTGGAACAGGCCCAGGGGTAACGAACCCATTCGGTAAAATTATATCCCGGGAGGATGGAAATGTTTCGGGTACATGGGCCTACAGTTCCCTGGAATGTGACAAAGAATTAGAACGGAATTGTTGAGAAGGAATGGATTTCAAGATGACGGAGGAAATGGGTAATACCAAAGAACATATAACATAAAGAACTCTTATCGGGCTCACAACTTAGTCGAAATATCCTCAGCTCGTCTGGATGCGAAGGGAAAACATGAGGGGCAAGCGAGCGAAACATCGGCACAGAATCGAAGAAAAATTTTGTAGACCACCGTTCGTGTGGGCATGTAGGTAGCGCAAGCGAATTGCTTCTCGAGCCGCCGCACTGTGTTGTGCTGCAATTCTCTGCCTGAAGGTATGATTGGATTTTTGGAAAAGAAATTAGGGGCTGAGATCAGCTTAGAAAGAATTATTGATTGTGATGGGAAATTCAAATGCCTTATATAAAATAATTAAACTAGGATGTGTTAGGGTACTTAGAAAACATTAGGAGTAGCGGCTAAAGTTGGTGTGGAATATTATTTTTAAATTTGTTCTGTAAATCTGTAAACAGCAAATTTTAAATATTCCTAAAAAGAAACCTAGTCAATAATACTTCTTAAAACAATTGATTTTTATTAAATATTTATTGTTCCTTACAAAACCCTTCAAATTTAGAAATTTGGAAGTAAATAAAAATTAGAGATGCCACGAATAGTAATTTGGCCGAATACCGAATACCGAATGTTCGGCGAGGTTCTTGGCCGAAGCGCCGAACATTCGGCAGCCGAATATTCGGCCACACTTAGTACTTTCTGCGGGCGACAAGTCACAACTGCTGCAGAAAATGTTCGTTCAGATGAAGGTGTGGAACAGAAAAATTCTGTTGCAAATGAACTTGATTTTTACATGGCATCTGTTCGTTTAGATCGGTCAGCAGACCCTTACAAGTGGTGGTCAGCAAACGCGAAACAATATCCAACCCTTTTACAATTTGCTAAGATGTATTTATCATCTCCCGGTAGCAGTGTGTATAGTGAGCGGCTGTTTTCGGAAGCAGGTATAATTTATGAGGAAAAACGCAATCGTCTGCTATCAACAAACGCTGAAAAAATTGTTTTCATTCATCATAACTTACCACTGGTAGATTTTAAATATTAATTTGTTAGTTCTTTTTTTTTGGTTAAATAAATATCTTTGTGAGTAATATTTTGAGTTCTTTTTTCATGATTTATTTGATAATCCTTACTATATTTTATCTTAAATACGAAAGTAAATCTGTTTATCACGATTTCACGGCAAAACTGCTGAACCGATTTAATTGAAATTTGGTACACAGATACTCTAGAGCCTTAGAAAGGACATGGGCTATAATTTACGCGGACGAAGTCGCGGGAAAACAGCTAGTAATAAAAAAATAATAAATAAATTGTTATTCGGTATTCGGCCGAATGGTTAACCATATTCGGCCGAATACCGAATAGCGAAAAAAGTGGCCGAATAGCCGAATACCGAATAGTTGCCGAATATTCGTGGCATCTCTAATAAAAATATATAAATTGATATTAAAAATTAACAAAAAGCGAGCAATGCGGAATGTTTTCTAAATATTTTTGTTTACGCTGGTCTTTTGGAATCAACAAATGTTCTAATTGAAAAATCAATATATACATATAATAATACAAAAAATATGTCTTCATTGTTTTCGTTAAATAATTAGTTTTAATTAAAACGCTTATTTAAGGGGCCTTATCTTTTAGAATTGGAAAAAAACACACACTTGTTTAAACTTTTTTGGTGTGAAAAGGGTATTATATTTATTGAAATAATTTCTTTTGAACATTATTATATATTAGATGAAGAATGTAAAAAAAAATGGTAAGCACTTTTATTTCTTCTTGACCGTCTACTTCCAATACAAAGAATTAAATTTGTTCAGGACTATCGCCTAGTTTTAAGCTTTATAAATAGAATCCCGTTTAAATTTTTACTTAGACCGGTACAGGAAGTCCGAAAAGTGTCCCACCGATTAAAAGGTGTTTTTTGGAAGACAGCTACAGCTGTCAAGAACCACTAAAAGTGATAAATTTTTTTTTTATATAATCTTGATAATGTCCAGAAGAAATTATTTGAATAAATATAATAGTCTTTTCACAAGACAATTTTGAACAAGTGTGTTTTTTTTTAATTCTCAAAGAGAGGGTCCCTTTAATCAAAGCATATCTTTTGCTGCGATATTTTTAACTTGTTAAATTATTTAGTTTTCTGTTTGCCTTCTTTTCAGTTTTTTTTACGGTCCATGAACAATGTTTTATCAATAAAACATCAATGAAACAAGTATCATAAATTCAAGAAGTTGGATTCTATGTTCATAACAGGAATTAAGCGTATTAAACCAATCTTGTGTCAAAGTCTTGCTATTTCTGACGTATTTTTAAAAATTTCCTCAAAGACAGTTATGTGTATTTTGCACACATTAAAAAATTCATTTGATGGAGCATAAAGATTACCAAAATCTGAAATTGATGGATTATAATTTTTTGCAAATATGAATAACTTCCTCTGAAGGACAAGTTAAAACTTCGTCTTTGTTCCGTACTATTTCTTCACAACTTTCACATTTTATTTTTAAAAGCATTTTAAAATTTAAATACTACGTAACCTACAAAATATCTTATAGAAAGAAGCTCAATTCCAAACTTTTCAGACCCAAAAATGTCTTCTATCATACGGTCAGCATATTCAGTCTCCAATAATCTACATTTCAAACCCGATTTTTGACTCATTTTAGCATATAAGATAGCAAAAAATAAACAAAAATAATCAATCCTTCACAGAATAATTTCAGTATTTAATTAAAAAATAAACAGAAACTTTTTAAGCAAAAATGTTATTCAATATTTTAGAGTAAGTATATATAAATTCAGTATGTATCTTAACGTAATAAGTAAAATATTTAAATGTTTATATAAATCAAATTAGCATCCAACATTCCACGAACAGTTTTTTATCAAAATCTAAAAGAGAAATAATTCCGACAAACATCAGCCACTCACGCAGCGGTAACAGTCAAAGGCAAGGCACATGGGCAAAAGCTCTTGCCAAACGAAACGATGTTCTGAGCTGCCGCGAGAAATGAAATGTAGGCGACTGTAGGGTTCTGCTGGCAGAACCCTAGAACAAAATTTTCAGCTCAGCTTGTTTGTTCCTAGTGCGAGTTCTTTATGTTATACGTTCTTTGGTAATACGAAGCTTGCTATTGTCGATTACGAAGGGAACTAGGACGTATCGAAGTACTTTACCTTTCTACCTGGAATTTTATTCTTTGCCCCTGCTATTTTAATTTTTGTAAAAAGTTCATGTGGCATTCTACAGAAAGGTTTTCAGTTCCAATTTTTATGCTAGCTTTTCAAAATGGGCCTATTATGAGCTACTTTCCGCTTTTTTTTTTTGCTTATAAAACCCAAAGTAGGAACTTTCAAGAGTTTTGTAGGTATACATTGAATTAGGGTCGCTGCTGTACATTCCGGTAGGTATAAAGGGTTTGTTAAGTAGATTATTGAAAGAGGTATTTTGGTACCTAAGCATTAATGTAAGTACTCTTTGTACGTTGAACCCAATTGTAACATTCGAAATGTCCTATTTTCAATCAATTTTTAATGCAAACTCTTTGAGGAACCTTTCGAAGCTTTATATCACAAAATAAAATCTATAGAGGTCACAGCGTAATTCGAAAATTAATTCTGTTAAATAGATTTTACCTCCAGTTTTGTTTCAGGTACTTTTATAGAATAATACATACAATACATGTTTTTGACTACTATTAATTCGGGCCTATGGGTCACAATTTCCGTATCATACTTAGACTTCAAACTATGTGAGAGGTGTCTTACATTCGAAAATTAAAATCAGTTGTTTTAAGAGAAAAATGTCAAAGTAAAGTGGTTTAAAGTTAAATTTGAAGTTCTGTGGTATTTGTATTTCATTTTTATAAGAGCTATGGAACGTAACAATAAAAGTTGATTTTCTTATCAAAATCTGCCTAAAATGTCACTAAAATGTCAAACCCTATTCAATGACACTTCGAAAATGTATTCATGACGTTTATGCAGCTTTTTCTAAAGACCGATTGGTACATACTTTTATTCGACTTTATATTTAAAGGTCTATTGGACTGATTTTCTAATATTTGTTCACAGCCATTGACAGAAAAACCGATCAAGTGCTTATATGAAATACGTAAAAGTAGAGTTCTGTAGAATTACTAATTTGATTCGTCTAATCTCAAGAATTTTTGATTGTAGCACGTCTGAACTAATTTTATTTAAACGTGTTCAATAAGTGCTACTTTCATAATGTTTTTCATATTTGGTAATACATTGGTTCCAAAATTACAGAGGCCACACAATGAAAACGAGTTTGAAGCTTAATAACTCGGAAAGGTGACATCAAAATAAAAAAATAATAAATGGAACTTCCACCCCATTAATATTAGGGGCAGGTAAATGTTTAACTGAAATTTCCATTTGAAGCATAGTCTAAAACTGTGGAAATTGTGACTCTTAAAAAGATAAATATGATTTTAAATATCATTTATCGGTCTTTAATATGCACAAAAATTTAAAGCTTGAAACTTAATAAATGAATATTAGCAAAGGATATATAGAAGAAGAGCTAATTTAAGTAATAGTTTTAAGGCATTTTACGAAGAAATCTTAAGAAATGAAAAATAAATGCTGTTCAAAAACAAAAATACTTAATAAGTATGTTTTTCAAGATAATTATATAAGCTTAACATTTTCTAGAAATAATATTATTAATCGCTGTCTATCTAACCACATACCAAAATTGTTTAACATGTTAACGCCGGCGTGTACCATCGGTGGGTCACAGGCGAATGGTTTATCTGGCGG
The DNA here is from genome assembly GCA_949715965.1 of Dysmachus trigonus. Classification (NCBI taxonomy): domain Eukaryota; kingdom Metazoa; phylum Arthropoda; class Insecta; order Diptera; family Asilidae; genus Dysmachus; species Dysmachus trigonus. Next base: position 96,205,652 of record OX454319.1, on the reverse strand, counting down.
CGTGTACTACCAGTTGCTCACATCAGCTTTTCGTAATGTAAAAGGAAACTGAACTTTTGAAGTTTTGCTAAACAACATTTTGTGCAAGGTGCCCCCAGATAAAGCAAAATACGATTTTTACTGCCGCCCGTTAAAGTGAAAAAAAAAAAAAAAAAAAAAAAAAAAAAAAAAACAGAAATGATAATGTGGAAAACGTCGTTATACATATTTATGACATACATGTAGTATCAATATTGTAATTTCGATATCCTAATATCGGCAATATCATAATATTTTCATAGCCGGGATACATATAACCCTAGTATGCGAAGTAGTCTATCATTTGAAATTTAGAGTGTAAGCAAGTGGGAAGATTAAAATTATATGTGAATATATGTGATGGTATACCTATCTATTTTCCCCTCTAATATGTCGTAAAAGGTTGGGCCCCCGAAGTTATATACAGGGTGGGCCATTTAAGATTTGGAATTTGAATTGGCTATAAAATAAAAAAAAAATGAATATTTTTTCAAAGTTATGAGTTTATTAGAAAGATTGAACCTTTCCATTTAGGAATGGAAGACAACATCATTCAATTGACTGCCACGGCTAGCCTTACAATACCCCATTCGATCAGTCCAATTTTTTAGTACATTTTCGATTGTTTGGGCCTCTATTTCGTCAATGGCAACTTCGATTTCACGTTTCAAGTCGTCAATAGTCTCTGGATGGTTAGCGTAACACTTGTCCTTAACGGCTCCCCACAAAAAAAAGTCTAACGGAGTCAAATCGCAGCTTCGAGGTGGCCAATTGACATCAGCATTTCGGCTGATTATGCGATTTCCGAAAACAGTGCACAAAAGATCGATTGTTACGTTGGCTGTGTGGCACGTTGCGCCGTCCTGTTGAAACCAAATGTCATCTATGTCATACTCTTCAATTTTGGGAAACAAAAAATCGCTTATGGCGCGGTAGCGATCGCCATTCACTGTAACGGCGTTTCCTTGCTCATTTTCGAAGAAAAATGTCCCAATAATGCCGCCAGACCAAAATTCGCACCAGACAGTCACTCGTTGTGGATGCATTGGTTTCTCCACGATGACTTGTGGATTTTTTGAGCCCAGATACGACAATTTTGTATATTGACGTATACCCCGAGGTGGATATGAGCTTCGTCTGAAAAGATGATTTTTCGGTAAAAATGCCCATCTTCGATCAAGCGGTCTTCGGCCCATTGAGCAAACCGAAAACACATCGGATGGTCATGCGGCTTCCGTTCTTGCACTAATTGAACTTTGTACGCATTCATACCGAGATCTTTATGCAAAATTCTTCTCAAAGAAGTGCGTGAAATGTTCAATTCTTGAGAACGATGACGAGTTGATGTTGATGGTTGTTCACGCACACTCTGAGCAACAGTAGCGATGTTTTCGGTTGAGCGCACTGGACGAGTACGTACACGGGTTGTTTTATCCAACAACGATCCAGTTTCACGAACTCGCTTCACAAATTGATCCACAAACTGCGTTTTTGGCATATCCTTTTTGTCAAATTTTTTCCGTAAATTTCTTACAGTTTGAGTAGAAGACTCACCACTTTGGAAATAAGTTTTTAATATTTCCCAACTTTGTTCAAGCGAAAAGCGACCCATTTCATAAATGTCAAACATAAAACTAACTTTCTGTCACATCGGAAATGTCATCAAACCTCAAAATAACCTATAGTTTCAATTCCAAACGTTAGATGGCCCACCCTGTATTTCGTAAAATGCTATACAGCATATGTAAACATTATGTGTACTATATTATTATAATACCACCGAAATTTTATAAATTTCAATACTACTACATACTACTTCTAATCTAATTCTGAAATTTTAATACTGTGAGAACCTTCTTAAAAAGTGATTACTTAATAAGATTATAATGATAAGATTTGTTTTCTTGTTTAATAGTACCAAATTAATACCTGAATTATTAAGTATATAAGAATCATATCCTTAAAAGATTTTTCTTTAAAATTTAAAACGCATACATTTTTGTGTATGGTTGCCAAGTTGTTTCTTTTATTATTATATACAATCTTTCCTACATTCAGAGTACATATCTTTTCGTGATGATATTATCATATCTGAGAATAAAATGAAATTATGTTTTAAGGCTTTTAGAGAAAAAGCTGTCTTGTTTGATGATAAAAAAATCTCTTTCTTATTTTTCAGTATACTTTGAAATCTTTTTTGCCTTTTCGTGCATATCGCTTTATGGTTTCATGCAAAATTTTGTTTTTCACATCATTCCCAAAAAATATTTTGTTGGCACATGTTTTCCTCCATCTATTTTCTTCTACACTTTCAAATATCTCGAGGGTATAAAAGGAAATTTTTTATTTTTTTTTTTTGGTATACTCTCTCTCAAATTTAATATCAGTGCTCTTTATATGAATGTTTGATGATATAAAGAACATCAAATGCCCGTTTTTGTTTTTGTTGTTGTTTTCTCGCAATTTTCCTGTTGTCTATGTTAATTCTTTTGAATAGGCGACATCTGGGCGAACTGCTTTTAATTAAAGCACTTTAATGGCAAAAAATTATAACAATAAAAAGCGGATCTGTGATATCTCAAGAAGAAAGATTTCTTCTTTTCTTTTAACTTGCTTTTTTGTTTGGGTGTTTTTTTTTTAAGTCTATTTTCGGGAGGGAATTTTCATAAAAACGAAGAGGCACAATACATAATTAAGCGGAATTGGAGCTCCTTTCTCCATGACTGAAGAAAAAGATTTTTTTTTTTTTCAGTAGGATCCTCTAGGTTGATAACAAATAAAGTATTCAGTGGAAAATAAAAAGAAAAAAAATTGTGGAAACATCTCCCCGAGCACTTAAGCCTCATTAATTAAATTAAACGCCCGAAGCAATATTAAGAGCTCCCGGGACATCAAAGATAATTTCATTGAGCCCTCCGCCCTTAGCCCCATGGCGTTGGTGGAGGCGGCTGCTGAGTCAGGGCACAGGGCGTCAAATTGCTTTTAGTGAGGGATTTTTCATTTGCTCTGATTTACCCACACTATGCCCCCCCCGAATTCGAATCTCCCCAGCCACTGCACCGGGAGCAGCATATAATCATCATCCTGTGGATCCAGAAGGCTTCGAAGCATGCGATGCGAAGATGTTCCCTTTTCGACGGATTGCAGGATTTCTGCACCTGGGGTAACCCAAATCACTGTCACAACTCGAATGGGTTTTACGTCGAACATTTCTCAATTTTCCGAGCATAGATGGAAATTGCATGTCACCTGGCAGCACGTGGAGCTGGTGGTTGGTGGTGGTGCCCTCTTCCGGGACAACTCAGTGCGATAACCAGTGAAATTCCTGAAGGGGGTTGAAGGGGAACGAATGGAAAAAACACACGAACTGAAGGGAAAATGTTGACAATTTTATAAGGGAAAACTTTTTCAGGATATGTCACACTCAGTCGTTGCGGGGGAATTTTGAAATATTTTCGATGCACTGGGGAGTCTACGCTGCTGGCGATAGCGGAGCAGCGGCAAGGTGCGCCCTAGAGCCCTATACGAGCGGAATTATTTAATTTCACTTACCTCAAAAGTAGTGAAAACAATTTTTTCGATCGATCCAAAGTACCTTTCCCAGAGTATTTGGGTTTGTTGACGAAGGGCTAGAATGCGATCGACAGGTATCGACCGTACCACCTCAGGAACCTGAAAAAATAGAAGTGGAAAATATAAAAGCATTATTAAAGCACATAACTTCCATATAGCAGATCACAATAATTTAAAACTTGCCAAAAACCTTCGTTGTATTGTAATTCGCTTGAAGAGTAAAAATAGTAGATATAGTATCTATTAGTCGATTAACTTAGGGCCTCCGCAGACTATTGAATTTTGATCGATTATTTAATTAGTAATTTGTCCGCCATATTGAAGCTGCCATTTTTAATTTTTAATCAATAAAAGTTTATTGTCATCGGAATTACATGTGTATGGAAAATTTCAACCTAATCGGATAACCGGAAGTGGATTAAAATCGACTTGCAAGATTTGACCTAAGCAAACGAACATGTGAAGTTAAATAAATAAAGCTTGTAAATATGTTTCGATTAATAATACGTCGGTTTTGTTTCGTATACAGATAAATATCCCACCTATGTCTTACGGAAGCCCTTGTATAATACTAAATAACACGATTTTTATACAATGAAATTTACAACTGCCTTGTAAGGACTAGCAAACATACTAAACGATTTTTTAAAGAGGGCAGAATATGCAATGGGTTCAGAAAGTTTGACCTAAAGTTTGAAGAAATACGTTGAAATGTGTTTGAGTTAAATGGGAACAGAGAATATTTTTGTTTACTTACGAGTTTTGTTTTATATTTTCTTTATATTTTTAATGAAAATTGTTGAATTTATAAAAAATATATATACTAACTCCTAGATTCATATAACACGCTTTCACATAACACGGCATTTTTTAGGAACCTATCTACCGTGTTATAGGAGGGATACCTATATATAAACCGATTTTTCATTATAAGAATCAGCAAATTTCTATTATAGCTATGCCTAATTTACAGTCAAAGAAATTATTTTAGTTACAAAAATTAAAGCTCAATCTTATAAATTATACAAATCTCTTATTTTCTATGCATCATACAGTAGAAATTAGTTTTAACTTAATAAATCTCGATATATACCAAAGACGGGCACAATACATTATTTTGGTAATAAATTGAAAAATGCATTGACTTTAAAAAAATTCAATACGAATTAAAGTATATTTTTATTATCACTAAAAAATTCAATGCTAGTGAAAAATCAATATCAATTTCAATTGAAAAATGAGAATGGGCAGAAACATCCTACGAAGAGCCATGAATGGCGCATGTTTACTTTTTATACTCATATTGTGTAGATTAATTTTACAGAGTTTCAGTAAAATCGGCTCAGGTAAAAAAAAGTTATTTAAGGATATGTCATACTAATAGGGAGAACTATAACGAAATGTATTTAAAAATCCTCATTTTAATAGAAAAATCTTATTATGATATAACCTTAAATAAAATTTTTTTTACTGAGACCGATTTTAATGAAACTCTGTAAAATTAATCTACACATAATAAAAGTTAAAAAAAAAAAAAAACATGCGGCATTTATGGCCATTCGTAGGACATTACATTGCGCATACATGTTTGCCCATTATTTGCATTCAATGCTTAAATGGTAATGAATTTAATTTTTCATTAGCAGTGAATTTTTTAATGAAAAACCAATCTTTTGTTTTATATATTTACAAAAAACTTCCTTTTGAAAAATAATTTTCCTCAAAAATGAAATTTGGTAGAATGAAAAATTCAATGGTAATAAAAAATTTGTTGCATTGTCATTGATTTTTTCAGTGATAATGGGAACTCAATAATAATGCTTAAACGTCTATCTCTGATATACACCATAGTCGTCTCAATGTACGTTGCGATTTATTCCTAGAAGCCAATTTAAATGAGTTAAAAATAAATATTTATAGAATATATTAGGTGGTTGCATTAAAAGGCGCTGTTTTTTATATTTTTGAACGTTTATTTCTATGATAAAAATTGTAATGATTTTAAAAAATATGCGCCTGCGGCAGCTACAACCTTCTCCGACTTTTCTGGCAAAAATTGAATTCCGCGGCGAAAGAAAGCTCTATTCTTTGAGGCTATCCAATCAGCAATCCATTTTTGCACTTCTTCATAATTTTTGAAATGAATGTCTTCTAAATCATGCTACATCGACCGAAACAGATGACAGTCTGATGGAGCCAGGTCTGGAGAATACGCTGGGTGCGGGAGGATTTCCCATTCAAACTCCATCAGTTTTTGTTTGACCTTCAAAGCTACATGAGGTCGAGCGTTATCATGAAGAAGAATCATTTTTCATCGATTCGATGCAATTGATGGTCTGTTTTTCATCAAATTTTTGTACAAATTCTCCAACTGTTGTTCACAACGCTCAGCGGTGATTGTTTCATTCGGCTTTAACAACTCGTAATAGACAACTCCTTCCATATCCCACCAAATGCAGAGCATTGTCTTATTAGCGCTCATGTTCCGCTTTGGAGTCGATATTGTCGGTAGGTCAGGATCAATCCATTTTTTATCTCCGGTCACAAAGCAAAGTAAAATACATATTTCGAAATTTTAAGGTTCGTTTTTAGAGCTTCCAGATTACGAATGAAAACTAATAACTTAAAAAGTGAACTAAGTTTAACAAAAATTTTAAAACCTGTGAGAAATAATCGTCCCACAACCTTATCTGGATTTGTAGTATAATTGATATTTAGTCTAAGCATTAGAATTAGCAGTGCACAAGCTTGTAATTTTAATAATTCTCTGCAGCTTAAATTAGTAATTAAAAATGGAAAAAGTTCGTCATTTTTAACCTTGAAAAGCTTTGGCATAAACGAGATAACTTTAAAAAACATAATTAATTCAAGAAAGCAATTGAGTAGTTCTAGTGATAATTGTAAATTTCATCTGATACCTAAGCACTCTCCAAGCGAAACCGAATTAGCACTTAACAGCTTTTTTATTAATATTAAATTATTTATGTAATAATGGCTTGAGTCTAAAACCAACAACACTTCTGCTTAATTTTAATGATATCATCAAATTTCAGAAAACAGGGTTTTGGCAATGTTTTAAGGTCTTCTGACCCACAGTGTTGAGGTCAGAAGAAGAAGAAGAAGAAGAAGAAGGAGAAAATTTATGCAACCCAATGAATTTTTAGTGGGGCAATGTTTTTTCATTTCACTCACCTGAAGAAGAAGTCTTTCATCGGCCCATATGGCCGCCTGCTTCCAATCGATTTTCGACTCGAAGGGTAGGACCCACGCGTTCGACAGCAGCACAGGAACACAGCCGGCCTGAAGGGCTTCCAGGAACCTTTTTTGTTTTTGTATTTTTTTTTATGGAAAGCCAGGCAGAAGTGGCGTGAAACGAGAAAGGGAAGATCGAATAAATTAGCCAAGTTGTGACGATAAGAAAATCACCCCCCAAATTGTGCGGAGGGTCGTGTGCTGTTTTGTTTGGATAAGAAGAAAACAACTCACCGAAAAGATCCCAATCGCCGGCCGCGCGGAACCAAACAGAACGTCGAATTCTGCAGGAGCGTCTCGTAGTCGTATCTGGAATTAAAAAGACGGAAAAATGCACAAAACTTAAATTTAATTGCTGAAAACTTTGCGATTTTCTACGATGGGGTGAGTGTGGGGGAGGAAATGGTCTTATATATATTATATACTATATACGTATATAGTAGGCGGATGCGGGGGAGGTCCGGCAAGTATCGCTCTCTGTTGTTATTCCTGCTGCTGCTGCGGAGACGTCGAAAAATTTAATCCCATAAAACAGAAGGAAGCGCTAAAGGGCTCTTAGAAGCTTGAAACTTAGTCTTCTGGAAAATTGTGGCGAAATAATTGTTCCCGCCCGCATTTCGTCCTGGTTTTGTGCGGCATAAAAAAGATGTCTTTCTCTGCGAAACCGACTATTAAAACTGCTGCATAGCAAAATTGCCCATGCAATGATCCACTTTTAACGAGTTCATCTGACTGCAGCTAGGGCCACTCCCAAATCCGCCCTAATTTACGGGAGGAATGCTCACCACGTCGCGTCGTGGTACCTTTCTAGGAACCGGATTTTGCAATTTATAAGATACATTGCAACAGTGAACAGTTTTTGGGACCTGAAGAAAGCTCCAGAAACACCCTCAGGACTCAGAAAATGGCATAGACAACCTGCAGAAAGACACCGGGTCTTGGGGGTGGTTAACCCACTAAAGAATGACGATTATTAAACAGATTTTGCCGCGAAAATGCATCGCAACCGTTTTAAAGGTGGCAATAAGGGTAAAATGAATGAAGCAGTTAATGTTTACTGCTATTGTAATGTTAAGAACGGGAATATTACATTACTCTACGGTTATTACATTGTATTAAAATGATGTACAAAGGATGCCAGCTGCTCACAAAAGATGCAATTGTATATTCAAAATTTGGGGCGTATTCAGCAAACAAAGAGGCGATATTTTGTTTTGTATGCGACTGGGCATTACCATTTTTGTTTATTCCAAGCAAAGGACCTTTAGGTCTGTATTTATGCAAAAGGACAGTGGCTATTGAGGAAGTTTTCCCAGGGCAACGACCATTTAAGTAAAATATGATTTAAAACTAAGTTGGTTTAAATATGGTAAGTGCAGAGCTCATATAGAAATATAAGCAATATTGAAAAAAGCGTCCTTTTTTTACCATTACGTAGCAAAAACGATAACAGGTACGACAAAATGTGTGATATAATTTTTTTACAGCATCGAATCTCTCTGAAGCGCGAATGCACCAAGTGGCCCAAACGCGGTGAAATTTTTAACAATTGAAAAGTACATATAAAGGTTAGAGAAAATCTGAAAAAATTCATAATGCCCTTGTGTGATACTTTCGATAGTCTATACTCTTAAGAATAATATATTAAAATTTCAAGTGTGTACCTCGAATAGTTTTTGAGCTACAGCCTTCTAAAAAGCAGCTTCTCGTCGCTCAGAACGTGCGTAAGCAGAGGGGGCAGAATAACTCGCAAGGAGTGGATTTTCAGAAAAAATGTTTCATACAAAAATTATGAGTGTTCCCTGGCTATCCGGTGGTGACATTGGATTTGATCTTGACCATAAACCTCAAGGCTATTTTTTTAAATGGGTAGAAGAAGGTTGTATTGGCCTGGAACAGCAATGGCCGGGCAATTGTATCTTTAAACGTGTTTTTCTCAAAATGACGTATTTCAGATTTGTTGCACTTCTAGCTCAAGTACAAATCATCCGATCGACTTGAATTTTTTTTGCTGCATTTAATTTTTCGATTGGATGAAAAGTGACAATTTGCCATGCAAAAACCATCAAGTTTATAGGCGTAATTTTGAGGTTTTTTCTCAAAACACTGCCATTTCGTTTGATTTCAATAGTTTTTTCACGATCGAGGTTCACGCTACAGGAAATATGGTCTAGTTTAGCTGGAAGTTTTTTTTTTTTTTTTTAATTCATGCACACTGAAGGTCACAATCAGTGCAGCAGTGGGAGGACTTTTTTTTTGGAGGCTCCTCGGGAGATTGCGCATAATGCCTACTCTCCAATGAGCAAGCCAACCACAAACCAACCACTTATCAGTTGGCAGACAAAATGCGTTCGTACACATCTTTATCAATGTAGATGTAAGATGTAAAACGTTCTGCTTCTTTTAATCGGGGGTGAAATGGAACAGAAAGAAATTAATATTTCGTAATTTATGAACAAGGATGTTTATAAATTACATCCTTTTTTACTTAACACTCAAAATAAATACCATTTCCACTTAAAAATGCTTCTTCACTTTTGGCGGCAATTTTTTTCTAACACTTAACCTCAATTATTTCTTAAAATTTGACATGTAGCTAGGCTCAGAACCACTACTTACTAGAAATCGGCTGAATTTCATGTGGCAATTCAAATGATTTAGCCAATGCGAACGAAAAGCTAGAGCATGCCAACCAAAACACAAGCGAGACGGGAGATTTATTTTGCAATGAGAAGGAAAAGGTAGCAGTACTTTTTATGGTTGGATCGCGGTTGGCTTGCTCATTGGAGAGTAGGCATAAGTCGCGAAAAATGTAATATTTTTATACAAAAAAATTACAATAAATATGTAATTTATGAATAAATATAACCTCAAAATTTCAAAATATTCGATGTAATACTTTCCTTCCAATAAATTCCCAAAAATCACCTTTTTTAAGCAGTCACACTAGTTGTGCCCCTTAATCGTATTTGTGATCTTCTGTGAAAATTAAAATCATTTTTCCGTCAATATTAGCTCTTGTGGGGAATATGATTGGTGTAGACTAGCGAATATATAAAAAAAACGAGATTTTCAATTAATTTTTCGGATGATGTCAAATCGCACCAGAACCTAAAATACATGAAAAATTTCATCTGGGGGTGATATAGTGCACTTATTTGCTTTTCATTTAGTGCCCCTTCTCTATATCCGCCTGCACTGGAAAGAAGGTTACCACTACATTACGAAATTGCTTTAACTAAACCGACTTATATCCAATGCTATTCTCTATTATCTAGAACTCTAGACGCTTTTGTTGAAATGAACTGTGAGGCAATTTTAATTTTGAAGCGTTGTTTACATGTCGATATTTGAATAAGAATGTCTAAAGTTAAAAGAAAATTAGTTTCGAGGATAATTTAATTGTAAAGATGAAAAACTATTAATATTTAAAGGAAATACAAAATTTGGAAACAAATTCCGACAACGTGGTTCAGTGTGCTCAGATTCTAATTCTAGCCATTCTGAAATTTTAACCAATGGTTTTTCTTGACGTTAAGTATTCAGTGCACTATGGTAATTAAAAATTTGACAATTTCTATACTTACAGACATTTAGACACTGCATAGGATGGGTTCTTTTTTTTTTTTTTAGATACGCATTTAGATATGAAAAGATATGAAAATATCACCACTGTTCTCTATATAATATTATATTACATTTTTACATCTGTGCACCATATTAATTTCCATAGTTTTAGACTATGATTTTTCCAAATTGGTTTTCTAGTTCTAAAATTACAGCAAAATTAGTCTCTGTTTTTCTGTTTAAAAAAGGTTGTTAATTTTAAATGTCTATCAGTTTTTGGTACATTTACGCCAATTTTTGAAAAACGTATAATAATTGTAATTAAGCGCTTTTCTGAACTAGCCCCTCAATTCTACATAAAATTAAGTTTAAGAGCTCTCATCCCCCTAATTGTTTTAAAATAAAAAATTAGCATTTCTCACATTTATGAATTTCTACTGTAGAATATTAATTCCTTAAGTGTAATTTTTTATAGAGCTCTTAACTAGTATCCAGAATCGGAAAGTAAATTAGGATTTTTGCGTATATCAGTAAGAATTTGAAAATTGAACTTAAAACACATTGTTGACGTATAAAATATTACCATTCACGTCCTTCAACTACCACAATGAAATCGCTAAATAACGTCAAAATCTATCAACTCAGCAGCACTATCCGTCATTGTCTAATATCTAATACAGAAATTTAAACAATGTCACACGCAACGAAATATTACACCGGAAAAGCGCCCCAACAATGAATTACTTCACTAAACACCAAAGTTTCCCCTGCAAGTTTCTAATTAACGGGCCTCGACGGTCTATTTACCCCAAACTATCTCCACATTCCGAGCATATAGCCGCCGAGGGGGGTACTTTCAGTTAGCAAATGTCATATTACTCGGAATTATTTGAAATTTTAGTTGTCATAAAAAACTTCCCGAGTTTCTTGCATAGAATTTTCTCAGAAGAAAATTGCACCACCGCCAGGGGTGTTACAGAATTTACTTACTTTAGGGTAAAAGGAAGATGTCTTCAAGCTTCAAGGAAGAGTGGGAAAATAGAAAGCTGCGGTAAGGGCGTTCCATAAACATCGCAATAACTTTACTCATACTATAAAACCCAAATTTATTGGCCGTTTACGTGCGAGCAAGGGTGGCACGTATGAAAAACTACAGAGTAAATAATGAACGGGGGTAAGTAGGTAGGGGGCGGATGCATGTAATACAATTAATCAGAAGTTTCGCGAGTGGAATTCACCCTCCAGGTAGGGTAGTAGATATGTTCCACGTCACACTCTTACATTTTCAAAACAGAATGATTTTTATACACCACTTTCCTCTATTCAGTATTCTAGGTATGGTGGGAATGGTTGAACTTTTCATCAAGACTCTAATTAGAATTATTCGAAGTCTTTGATAACTCGTTATGGTAGTTCAGTAGGAAGAGTACAGGAGCGGAAATCTGAAGTTCTCAGGTTCGATTCCATCATGTACACTGTCGGACAAAATAAAGGGAAAACTTTAAAATATTTGAGCATTTGTCATTTATTACTGAGAATTTCTTTTTTTTTTTAACCCCAACAATAACAGGTAGTATAATTTAAATGTTTCAAAAATCTTTAAGAGGAGTTTAAGAAACTTCTAGTTAAGGAACGGTCCAGTGGTTTGAAATATAAATATTGGAAAAGTACAAAATTTCAATATCGAGACCACGGAAAATGTTGAAAAATATAAATCTTTAGGAACTACAGCCAGTTTGAAAAAGACATGCGGGAGGAAAAGAAAGACAAGTAAACAGAAAAGCTCAAAAATGTCCACTAAATTCAACCAGAATTATTATAGAAGAATTGAATTTGGATATTTCATCGCGTACCGTGCAAAGAACATTGAACAAAAGCGGGTTGAAAAATGTTTACGAAAAGAAAAAAACGTTTGTGTTTCATTAGGATAATGATCCGAAACACACAAGCAAAGTTGCAATGAATTATTTTCTTGAAAATAATATTGAAAAGCTGGAATGGCCCCTGCAGTCCTCGGATTTGAATCCGGGGAAACATCTTTGGACAATATTAGATGAAAGAATTCCGCCAAGTTAACGCACAAATGTATCAACTCTTTGAAATATGAAAAGTGAATGGGAAGACATACCACAATCTAAACTACAAAACTTGGTTAATATCATGCCCAAAAGTTTGGCATAAGTCATAAACAACAAAGCTGGACACACAAACTATTTTTACTTTGTATAAATTAATTTTGCACTTTATTTTGTCCAACAAAATTTATTTATTTTTGAAGAAAGTGTTATTTATCTTTTTAATTTTAATATATATTGAAATTTTGTTCTTTGGTTTTTATTACTATACTCTTAGGATACAAATTTTGTTATAAAAAAAAACTTGAAATGTTTCAGATATATATTATTCTTTAAAACAAATTTTACTTCTGTTTTGCACTTTATTTTGTCCGACAGTGTATAGACTTCTTTTTTGTACAATATCTAGAAATTCTTTTAAATTTTGCTTTTTATACCTTTAAAATAGTTAAGAAGTTTAAAAAATGTAACACAGAATAGTTTTAAAAAAAGATTATTTAAAATTCTATAGTATGTGAACATGGGGTATGTCTTAAATAAATTACAGGGTGTTAATTATCTGGTTTATAAAATTTAATTTATTGTTTCACCCACAAACTTTGTATATTAGAAATTATTATACCTACTAATCATTTTTTAGACCCTTCGAGCGTTATTATTGGAAAACTACACTTTTTGTTTGTAAGTCCAAATCGTCGATTTTTACCAATTTTTATTTTGACTATAAAATATGTTTAAACTTCAATCTTGTAAATATTAGCAAAATTATAAGATTATGAATTGAAATAGATTAATATTTAGTTGTTTATGGACTTAAATTGAATATGAGCTCTTCGCAAATATTTAACTTTAATTCTGTCTCCATGGAAACCATGAAACATGAACGCAGCCGATGAAAAACTTCAATTAAAGTGTCAATCAATCAATGATGATGACAGATGTGTAAGACAAGTGCAAATGATTTAATTATAATTTTATTTACTTTCAGGCTTATAGGCTCAAGATCATTGGATTGGAACATTGTTGGAAAGCTTCCCACAGAGACAAAACTGAAACTTTATGTGGAGAATTGAAGTGAATTGTGTGCTAAATATATATTCAATGTTTGTTATTATAAAGTTAAATATTTCGGAAACTAGTTGTGACATTTTCATGACAATTTCATCGAAATTCGTGACGTAATCTAAAACTTAATATGTTCCCATGCATGAGGGGCGCATTAATGAATCCCCTTATAAAGTGGTTGAAAAATCTTTTGACTTTACGAAATTATTACAAGTAGGTACTATAGTTATTTAATCGTTAAAATGATTGCAATCATGGCTCCCGGATCATCAGGTAATATTAGGCCTGTCTGTTAACTCTAAAGTTTTTATTCATGGGTAAAACTTTTTACTTTAAAGTGTCTGTTAACCTGACGGAGGGGAAAATTGAGCTCTTGACAGTACTTCTCCTCTTACCCAAATTTACCAGATTTTACTCATGCTGCGAGACCGTGTAAATTTGGCTAAAATCACCGATTGCTTGTCACCGTGTAATCTGTCATTTGCGTGTTTAAATTTTGCGGTTCAATTCAGATAAAAGAAGTTATTGAAACAAATTTTAAGTAAATAAAAAACATTTTACATTAAATATATTAAAATATTAAATAAATCCATAAGTTGCTCCTCTGACATGTGGATCATGTCTGACAATTTAAAAACACAAGTAACATTTTGAAGGTACTATATTAAAATATAAAAAATCTTCTCTCTGAATTGAATTGACATTAATTTATTTTTAAAAAAGAATTCTAAAAATGGCTAAAATACGGATTTCTTAAATTTATAACCCAACTTTTCTTAACAATGTGACGTGATGGAATTTTTTTTTTTTTTTTTATTTTTTTTTTTCGAAATCAGAGAATCTTAACAAAAACATACTTAGTAAATTTTTTAAGGGAACAAAAATCTTATAAACTAGTGTTATTAACATGACATTTTGCTACTTTAAGCAATAAATTGGCAATTTTCTTGTTCTTATTCTTTTTAATAAAGAATAGAGCTTTTTTTATTACCTTGCTTTATTACGCTATTAAACACTATTTGTTTATGACCATCATACCATAACCTTACTTTTAGACGAATTGGACAGGTGTGATGGTACAGGTGGATTGTGAATGTTGCGTACTCTCAATCATTCTATCTATCACCTGTCTCATCTTCGTATCGATAATTATTGACGTGAACCGTTCAAGTTCCCTAAGCTCCCTTTTTCTTCCCACCCTCCCATAAAACAGAGTGCTTTAGCAATCAAGAGCGCGATGGGAAGGGAGAACGCTTTTTAACTTTTTATTTGCTTGTGATAAATGCCGTCAGTCTGAAGGGATTACCCGGGAAAAACTTTTCCCATCCCTGGCAGCTGTTCTCGAGTTCTTGTCGTCTTCTTGAGAATCTCAAATCCCCTACCACCCTTCTCTACTCCCCCTACTTGTAACGTCACACAGCAGCCGCATATGTGATATGAGGAGAGTTAGAGCGCGCGCTAACTTTTTCGTAGCAAAAGTATTTACTACCGCAATTTCTTGCTAAGTATCTATTAAAAACATCTGGTGAAGCTTCTCAAGGATTTGAATATGTGTGCGCGGCAGGGCCGCCAACAACGAAAATGCTGGCCCGATACTACTCTTACCTCCGCGGCATCGTTTTCTTTAGCGCGCGCGACCGAAGAGCTGCTTACTGCAAGTCTTGAGGCGAAATGAGAAAAGTTTTGACATTACAAACTCCTTCTCAGCCTAACAAAGCCCCTACCTTCCTTCTCTGTCTCTCTCTCTCTCTCTACAAAACAACAAGCCAGCAGCATTACAAATCTTTGTGTGTTTATAAGTGAAAGAAATTTCACGTTCTGAATTGTGGAAGGGGTGGAGGGAGGGTGGGGAGAGGATGGGGAGGGAAGGTTGGGGCATGAGGGTACCTTCCCTTCTTAGCCAGGTGTTTCACAGGCGAGGGCTGTCGAGAGACAGAACAATTTGAGAGAAACACTCGAGATGAAGTTCTGCCTTCACAGTTGGATGCTGTGATCTATGGTTCGAAAGGGGCTCGACAGAGGGCTTGAAAAGTAGAGTCCCTACAGCATACCACCCCGAACTCATTCTTCTCGTCAGAGAAAGAGCCCTTCAGGTTAGGAGAGATGTCTAAGTACCAGCACAAGGTATAGGGCACAGGCGAGAGAGTATAAAGGACGAAAGGACCTGAGTATATATGCATATATATATAAAAGAAAAAACAAACGTGGCTGGAACAAAGGACAACGATCCCTTTAGCTGGAAAACCTATATACTATATAATATATAATATAGTATATCAAGGGGCAGAGTCCTGAAAATTACTCCAATTCATTCAAAAGATTTTCTTTTTTTTTTGTTCTTTAGCAGCGCTTTTATTCCCTCCCTGCCCAAGTCGCGGAAGAATATCGTTTTCTTAACCTCTCCACTACCCTTTCGACAATTTCTTGTTTAACCCCCCAACTCGACCAGAGTTTACTTCTTGTTTTGCGCGTGTAACCTCACCCCCATTCTAACATGTAAGCGTGGCTTACCATCAGAAAGCGTTTTCTTATGTTTATTCGCGGTTCTAGCTCGCTAGATGGCAGCACCGACACGGTCCTTAATTGTATTCTTTGAGTCAGCGAATTTCTTACAACTCTGCGTGCATCGCGAGCATCCTTCATAAGAGGGGGGGATGGCACTAAAAAAAAAAAAAAAAAAAAACATGTGCTGACGTTCCTTGAAACCGCTTTTGGCATGCACAGGAGAACATGAATCGAGGTGGAGTGCCTGTGTAAATTGGAAATTAAATATTAAAGGCGCGACAAAACCCGGAAAATTTCTTCTTCTCCTTCGATGCAGACAGAAGAAACTTAATCCCGTGGGAATTTTTTCAAAGTTAACTTGAAAATCCAGTTGGAAATTTAGTTTTCCTCCTCCAACTGGTTTCCTCGATTTATTCTCGTTTCTCGCAAATTTTCAGAACATTTCTATACTAATTGAGTACGCTAATGCTGTGAAATTGCTCGTTTTAGAAGAGGAAGAGGATTATTTACATTATATATTATCAGTAATGATAATGCGAGGTCACACGTTTTCTAGAATCGAAAATGAGCAACAACAGAAAGATCAAGATAACTAGAGAGAGAGAGAGAGAGATACTAGATAAATAAAAATCCCAAAAAGTCGTTAGGACAATTACATAACCTTTAACTTGTAGATTAATAAGTAATCTGACACTTCAATAGCTGTAGTCAATAGTGTCAATAGTTGGTATCACGACGGGTTGGCTGCGAGCCAGCAGGGCGCTAGAGGCTGTGGGTTGAATTCCCACCAGCACCCTGGTCACAAGAACTGGTATCACAATGGGGCCTATAATGGTTTAAGTATGTCTTCGGACAGCCACATCACAATCTACAATCTGACACTTTATTTTTCACTCCGATAAAAATATCACTACACTAGGGAAAAAATACCCTTATTAAAATTAATAGGGGTACCGGTTAATTCGTGCGGTTTTCTAACGGATGGCGTAACTTGTTTTATATTCCAGTGATTCACCTTTCCAAATATGTGTTGGAAAGCTACTGTCATATAGTTTCAGAATCAGTATGTGTCATTTAGCTGAAGCGTAAACAACAATACTTTTTTTTACTCTGAAAATGTCGAATTTTGTGCCGAATAAAGTGTTTTTGCGGGGAGTACTTCTTCATTACTTCAATATGAAGAAAAAGGCTGCCGAAAGTCATCGTATTTTGGTGGAAGTGTATAGTGTACATGCTCTAGCTGAGCGTACGTGCCAGAAGTGGTTTGCACGGTTCAAAAGTGGCAATTTTGACTTGGAGGACGATGAACGGCCCGGACAGCCAAAAAAGTTTGAAGACCATGAATTGGAGACACTGCTCGACCAAGATCCATCCCAAACGCAAGAAGAACTTGCAAAATCACTTGGCGTCGCTCAACAAACCATTTCCGATCGTCTAAAAGCAATGTAACCATTTTTTCACAATAAAGCTTAAATTTTCGAAAAAAAACCGCACGAATTAACCGGTACCCCTATTATATTTTCTTAGCGTTGATTTCTGGAAAACTTTGATTTGAAAAAAATGTTGTCAAATTAAACAAAAAACTGTAAAAATGATTTTGTTTGTTTAACATTATATTTAAAATTGATAGTTACATTTTCATATAAAAAAGTGCTATTAATCCATCCATGTTAGAATGATAATACATGTTTACAATTTTTCTACATAATATTTCAATTCTATATGAAAAAAAAACTATTATTTCTATAATAAGAACTTTCAAAATGATAGTGGAATTAAAAACGAAATGTGCAACTTTTTATCCACATGAAAAATAATCAAATGATAACATCCCACATAAAAAAATATATGCTGCTCTATTATACTATTAACTAGTAAGAATATAATTTTGAAAGTTTCAATATGAAAACATCTCTCTATGACGTAATTGATCTCTTGTCTCAATTTGTATCCTTATTTTCGTAATAAGTAAAAATGTAAAAATAAATATTAGTTTGAAAATATAGATAACTAAATAAAAAATTAAATTGTGTTATTGTTTGATTTTTAAACGCTTTTATTTAGATTCACTCCTGTCTAACAATCAAATCTTGTGATTGATTTTTCACCTTCTTGCTGTTACCCGAATGAGTTCAAATTTTACAAGTGTATTAAAAGTATTGTTTTTTAAAATTATTAAACAAATTTTAAAAAATCACCTTAATTCTAAAATCTTTCATTTTCGAATTTTGACAATGTTTAGTATCAATCTGACGTTTTTAGTTTATGTTTTATGTTTCTCTGTGGTTGACAGTTGGAACGTCTTAAATTGTAGCTCATATCCTGACAAATTAACAACCTAACTAGCTTCTAGAATTTTATAATAACAACTTCTTTTTTCCGAATGAGTAGAAGATCATTTCCTTGTAAATAAAAACACTCAATCAACTCGCTCAATCGTTTTCGGAGAAAATATAACGAAAAAGTACAAAAGATCGAAAAGATATTTAGACAATATGTGAAATGGAAATAAAATGGAATATAAATTTAGTCAAAGAGGACAACAAAAATTCTTAATACAATTTAATGGATCGAGAAGTCTACCGGACTTTTCCAGCATTTTGAAAATAAATGTGCCAACATAAAGCCCTTAAGAAGCCCAAGAAGAAATATGAAAGAAATGCTGATGTCTAAAGAATCTTATATCTTAGCTTAATGTATTTCAATAATAAAAAAATTTAATCGGAAAAAGTAGAACGCAACGAAATCTTTCATTAAACATCTTAACAATGGATAGTAATCCTAGAATTTTCTCCACTTTTCAAATCCTTTGAAAGATATAAAATAGTCAAGACTCCACATAAATACATTTGAATTGATGTTAACCTCATTTTGGTTCTTCTTTACTTGCTCCCCTAAACTAAACCCTTTCTGAAAGACTTCAACGCAGAAAAGTGGACTATTACATCAACCCAATTCAAAAATCCCCACCTAATTTAGCTTTTCAAAAATTCTCTTACGTCCAAAAGTTCCTTTCAGTGCCTTCTTAGCTTCAGCAAGATCCAAAATCTTGAAAAGAACTTGCAAGACGGAACACGCTCTTTTGTTTCATTAGACTTGAGTGTTCTTTATTTCTGACTCAAAACCGGAAAAGCAAAAATGTAATCGGAGGTCTTTGACTCCATAAAAATGATGTGGTCCTCTTTTATAACGAAACCGCGCTAAATCCATTTACGCTATTTTCCATGAAAAGCAAAAATCTATAAATTTTCTGGTATATCTGAATTGAAAGGAATGGGAAAGTTCTGTTCCTTATGCACCTCACATATAAAGAAAAAACCTTTCCTGAAAGGGATTCCTTCAAAAGACGTTGATTCCTTAAGGAATACCGTGTGTGGGGGTGTCTCATTGAATTCGTAGAAAAATTCCCGTCCAGATTTTGAATATTTCCTTAAATGGATGCTTTTCGACTGTCACGCGATTACATCCTATATACTATATACATGAATTTGATACAGCAAATAAAATCCCCCATCCATCGGCATCATCCTCAAAATCGGTGGTTTTAAATATATAAAAATACCTCAAGCAAACTTGCAAACATGCAGCTAAGAATTTGATCCGTTTGAGAAGATTTCAAGGGAATTACATGATCCAATGGATTGCCACAACCCTTTCATAGAGCTTTCCATCCAGCACATAATGCAGTCTACGGATTCACCTTCCCGGGGAACTTTACTGGTCAGTTCACTCTCCTCCCGCGCCCCAATGGTTGCCATACGAAAATCCTTACATTGGAGAAATGTCTCCATTCAGACGGTGTGTGGCAGGCAAACTTTATCCCCCCTTAACTTCATCTACCCCCCAAAACTAAAGCCCTTTAGATTCTAGACTAGAGAAAGTCGGTTTTGGACTTTGTGATATGAAATGTACGCTCAGGAGAACAAAGGGATTAAGTGGGGAAGGCGATATGTGTTCGAAGAAGTCCACCTTTCATGTCCTTTTAATTAACCCATTAATGCCTGAATAACAACAAAAAATTGTACGGCAACTTCGAGGCGCTAACTTTTATCAAAGGGGTGGTCAATTCTCATCGAGACCAACTTTTCTAGACGTATTTTGAGTCGCCCGACACGATCCAACTAAAAAAAAAGTGAAAAAAAAAATTATTATTATTGTTTTTGTGCAATATTATGTAAATAAATACCTTTTTCACGTAATTTTTTTTCGAAAAACGACTGATTTAGTCGGGAAAAGCGACTTTTTACTGCAATAAAGTGCATAAAACGTGTTATTAGTACTTAAACTTCAAAAATATGCAGGTATTTAATCAGTAATCAGTGACCCCAAAAACTCCGAATACCCAATTTTTTTTCGAAAAAATTGAAAATTTTGCCAAAAATTATTGAATTACGAAAATCTGATAGCAAATTAGTAATCAGTGACCCTTAAAATTAGTGTATATACATTTTTGGGAATAGTCGAACATAGTGAGATAAAAAAAGTGATCGAAAGTAATGCAAATATGCGTTACATTGTTGTAATTTTTATGCAGCCTAATATTTTTAACGAAAAAAATGCCTGAATATTTATGAAGTTTAATTCCTAATAACACGTTTTATGCACTTTATTGCAGTAAAAAGTTGCTTTTTCCCCACCAAATCTGTCGTTTTTTCGAAAAAAAATTAGGTGAAAAAGTGATTTATTTACGTAATATTGCAAAAAAACAATAATAATAATTTTTTTTCACTTTTTTTTTTGGTTGGATTGTGTCGGGCGACTCAAAATACATCTAGAAAAGTTGGTCTCGATGAGAATTGACCACCCCTTCGATAAAAGTTAGCGCCTCGAAGTTGCCGTACAATTTTTTGTTATTCAGGCATTAATGAGTTAAAGGAAAATATTCTCCTCAGAAAGTTTGAAATTAATTCATTCTGTGACAAAAGACAAAGACAAACAAATAAGGTGCCGGCTTCCAAAGCGCCCAATCCAAAGAAAGGCTAAAACTTGATATGCTTGAAACTGAGTACATAGAGGTTTTTGTATTACTGATTTCAGATCTGCTAACTGGGATATTCAATTTGGTGGATTAAAAATATTTAATTGTAATTTAACAAAAATTTGTATGCAGGGTTTTTTACGCCAAAATGTAAAAAATTGAATATGGCCGAGCCAAAATGATGAAAAAAAAATAGAATTAATTGAATAAAATTTGATACATCAGAATTTTGGGGTCACTTATCCCGATTCTTATGGATAGACTTTCACAAAAATTGGTGTATGTATCATTTTCTATAAGAATTTCGTTAAAGTTTAGCAATTCCGTATCTCCATGTTTTATCTGCCACTTTGAATACCAAAATATATATAAAAGAATTGAAATCATCAAGTTCTAAAATCCTTTTATACCAATTTTTAGAAGAAACCTGCAAAATTTTGCAATTATTTGGAATTTCTAAATTAAAAGCAGTCTATAGTAAGGCTTGATGAATAATTATGTATTTCTGGAAAAAATAGAGATGTTATAGTGGTTTTAACAGACATACTGGACTGATGCACACTGTCTCATGGTAATATTCCGAATCTGGCCTGTTTTGATACATTTTTTCTGCGAGCCGGTTATTTTTTATTAATATTGTACTATACTAGATATTTTCTTTGAAGGCCCACCTACATTGTATTATATATTTAGGAGCAAACTCAAGCATTTTCAGGTAGCTATAAAAAAATATTTAGAGATTCTTGTCCGTCGGCCTAGCTTCGAGCAACAGCAATAAAATTCGTGGGGAAAAGTTAAGAAAAATTATAAAACATTCGTTCCAAGCAATATAATTCTTAGTTTAAATGTTTAACCCCTGCTGATTTGGTGCAAAATCAAGCTCTTTTGGTAAGCAGGTACATTTTCTTCCCTGAAAGCGCCCATACATTTTAAAAACACAATCTCAGAGCTGTGTTCGCACGGCATTAGATTAGATTAGATTTTTTTCTCCGCAACTCAGAAAAGAGTACAATATGAACGTGAGGCAGTGTGTCTTATATGTGCGTATCTTATTAATGTTCAAGTGAGTTACAAAGTTTTAAAGAGATTTAGATGACATGTTTAAACTATGACAACTATATCTACTTTAACTGTCAAAAGTAACTATAAAAATAGTATATTATTATAGTGCAAAAAATGATATTAAGTGCCACACTATCCTTATTTAATGGAACGACGCGACGAATGCTCGTTGCTGAAGAGCAATGAGTCAGATCGGTTGTATTTAAATTCATTAGGAGGGAAAGCGCCCTCTCTAATGATGCCTTCATCTCCAGTGTCATTGCGAGGGTGGAAAAAACAACGGCAAGTCAATGACATCTTAACGAGTCTGCGTTAAGTTTTAATTTGTGCAAAAGAAAGTTGCCGAGCACAACTCGTTCCCGGGATTTTCCTGGAGTCTGGGAGCTCCTCACGAAGACGACGACGACGACGAGGAGCGACAGCTCCCCTGGATTAGAGTTGATTACTTGACGGCCACTAACCATGCGAAATTGCTCTATGTGTGGTGGGAGCTGCTCCTCCTCCAACTCCAGCATCCCCAGGACCTCAGTCTTTTCTGGCGCCTTAATTTGGGTTTTTCGGAGAGATTTCGGTTACGGGCTCAGGCTATTTTTCGCCCTTTTGGTTTTTGCCAGTCTCCTAGGCATCCAGGAAAAAGCATTTGGGAAGGGGGGACTCTAATTCGAACCAACCCACACCCGCCTCCCCAAAAATTGTGCTGGGATGAGGAGCGAATTTACGGGAATTGCTTCGCTCTAGGGTTTTTCGGACGGATTAGGAGGATATGTGGAAGCAATTAGGCATCGGGTAACGTGACAGTTACCCCATCCCGAAGTTACGTCAATCTTAGGAAGATGTTTGCTAAACAATCGCTCGCTGACTTAATTCCCATCCCTACCTAAATTGTATTGACTTTCGTGAATCGCATGATGACAGAGGTTAAGGGAATAATTATCGCGAAATTCCTTGAAAATTGCTACCCAGTTAACCGTCATTTTGCGATGTTATTTTCGTAAAGGGTATACCCTTATTTGAATATGGGAATAATTAAATTTTATTTTATTATTATCGGCTGTTATATTGTCAAGCTAAATTGTTAGGAAATCTGTCTTCATTTCAGGTAGTGGTTACCTGTGTGAAAATAGGCAAGTTTTGGAGAGGGGCAGGGAAAAAGCGTCTTATAAAGGAGAAGGGAATTTCAGATAGAATTTTCACCATTTAAGTAATCGGATTAATCGAGCCGAAATAAATAAATTCTGATTAAATCGAATAATCGATTATTCGATTAATTTAACCCATGATTAATCGAGCACTGAACTAATATTTTAGATAAACAAAATTAGATGAATGAATGAAAAATAAACTACGAACAAATATTTTTATTTTTTTTTTATAAATTCAGCTATGTATGTATGTAAGATAGTTTGTTAGCTCTCACACAGCCTAATCTACTCAACCGATTTCAACAAAAAAGGTGTCGTTAGATTCGTCTTGATCCAGAAAGTGTCCTGGGATATATGACGTCACAGGAAATTCAATATGACAGACGCTAAACGTCATAATATATAATAAATATCGAAGTATCGAATTTGTATCTCAAACTAATAAGATTACCTAGTGAACGATGACGTTTGACTGCTGCTATGCAATTACCGATATTTCTTTCATTAATTAATGTATTATAGTAGATAACTATATATGATCTTTGAAGAATTTTTATATACAAAATATTAGGTGTCGCAGTCGGGTTTATCCTATTTGTTTTCTCAGTGGCAATAACTCCAGTTTTTAAAAATAACCGCGCGAAACCTTTTTATTGGCTGAAACGGATCACATGACTAAGGTACGGCCACTGAGAAATTTTTGTTGCACTGTTAAATTAAATGAATCGTTTATTTTAGTTAAGTATTTGATTAATCGCTGCTATGTCTAAGTGTGGACATTCATATTAATTCATTGTAAATGAAAAACTTATCAATATTTTTTCTATAATTTAATTTAATTTAGATTTTACGCATACATCTATAGATGTGTATCTTCCGTGTCTCATCCTTTTTAGCAATTTGAAACATCGTAAACAAATTTTTGTTCATCAAACTTTTATGTAATAATTTTATTGTTCTGTTTTTAATAACCTGTTTCTTAAAAGAAAATCTAGAAATCGTCTAGTTTTCAACCTTAAGGGGGGGTGAGGGGGGGGGGGGGGGGGGGGGGGGGGGGGGGGGGGGGGGGGGGGTATAATCAAACATGCATTTTTTGGACTCATTTTTAAGATTTTTTTTATCGATCTGGTAAAAGTAAGGTAAATGGGCGAAAGCCTACACTAAAGAACACCTTTTTAAGAGTATTCAAAAAAAAATTGTTATTAAAAAATATTGAAAATTGAGTTTTTGACATAAATTGTAAGTTGACGCTCCGAAAAAAAAGTAGATTTGCGGTGAGACA